>CM070633.1:72821846-74274346 GCA_036346255.1 Ampelocalamus luodianensis | reverse complement strand
TTCCTACCTACACTGTCGTTTCCAGCAGAAGCAAAACTGAAACCAAAGGCGACGAAAAAGAAAGAAAGGGTGATTATTTTCTTAACTGCTGCATACCATCAACAACAATTTTTAGCTCATTATTTTGTTTCGTTCACATATTTGTACCACTACCCCCTCCTCTTATCTAAGAGAGAGAGAGAGAAGCAGATAGAGAGAGGAACATGCAGAGAATGTTTCGATCGTGTACTTGGTGGGCAGCTGCAACTTGTTGCTGGGACAGTCAGGGCATCAAGATGCTGCTTCTGCTGGCTGGCCTGGCCAATTGTTACCGGCTGTGCCGGTATCCACTTGCACAAAAAGCATATGATGAAGGCTGTCAACACCTGCTCATCGTCACCATTGCACTACATAGCTCAACCTCACAAATACAACACCTTGCAAATGCAGGTTGTACTCAGATGGCATTGCTATATAATAATGTCTGATTACCAAACGACCAATGTTGTCGACATTGGATTAAATGAAGACTACATAGCTTCAAGAAAACAAATGGAGCAAACGTTCAAAAAAGCTATATGGACACTAACAATGATCAGTTAAGGGAACCGGTAAAAATTAACCTGAATAATAAACGACATCCTGGGAATACATATGTACACATTTTCAGCAGAATACGGTAACTTAAGATTGCCATACATGCTTTGGTATTTACCAGAGTATCCTCTCAGCTGTTATTCCAAAAGGTGTTGGGGCTATCTGAAAGTGGGGAAGATTCAGTTTCCCACCGCCTTTGTCAAAGCATGTCAGCGTCATCTCCAGATTAGATACAATGGCTACAAACCACAAACATCATGGGAGCGTTGTAAAATTCTCTTGAACAATGGCTGCAGGGACTCTGCAAACTGAACAGCGATAAACTCCCTCCACAGGCACTGGGCACATGGATGTAAATGCTAATATTCGGACATTTTTTTTGCAAAAATCTCAATGCATGGTGTGCAAAGCTGGTGCCAGGGAAAACACTACCGGTAAGAAAATTTTAGCGGAGGGTAGCAACACAACCGGTTTTCACCGGTTACTAAATTTCGGATGGAATTTTTTTTATTTGAATTTTTCAGATGTAAAGATGAAATGTATCTAAATTTTGAATTGAAATTTGAATTTGGATGAAAATTAAATAAATCTTAAATTTTTTGCCCGTATAAAAATTTATCGGACCCCACAGATAACACCAGTAACCGGCCGCCGGTTACCAGCGAAATTTCGGCGATAGATTTTTCACTAGCTGGTGCACACTGCACAGGACTTAGGTACTCAATAGCTCCGAAGCATCATCCATAATACATGCTCACAATTGATGTGAGCACATCACAAGGAACCTTCATGTAGACCATACTGCCATAATTGGACAGCGAGCATATTCCGGGAAAAGTGTAACACATACCAACTGTACTAAATATGATGGTGCACTACAATCTAATGATGCATGAGATTATAAATAAACATGAAGGCTCGCTAAACAACAATCTAATGATCCATGTTGTAAGCTAAACAAATTACCAGAATTTTGCCAACATGACCCTAGGGCCTGGAGAGAAATCTATGAAATCGCTGTGCTTTTGCAGCATAAGCCTTCACAAAATCTGCCTTGTCAGGTATGGTTCCACTAGATGAAACTCTCCTCCTCTTTCTTATACGAAATAAGAAATCTTCAGTATCAAGGACATAGGAAACCTGCAAATATGATATCATACTTTACTACTCCAAAAATATTAATAAGAACAGCCAAATATGACATGGTCAATGGTCAAAGTGGCATCACGAATTCACGATCAATCAAAAGTTTCAGTAATATATAGAAAATAGGAAAAAGGGTGATTGCACATTCAATATTACATTACATTGTAGTGGGGAACACAATTTTCCCACTAAAATACAAGTACCTTTGAGGATTTGCAGGATATTTTGCATTCAAGACCATTAGTGACCATGAAACCATCCATGGCCTTCAAAGAAGCTTGAGAGTCATCGTTGCTCCCATGCTTCCGCATATTCCTGGGGAAATGATGCCAAATCACAAAAAGAACAAGGAAAGTGAAATTTAGGGCTCCAATAAGATGCCAGAAAAGTACCTCCCAAGGAAAACATCATCAGATAATTTCGTATTCAAAATACTTGACAGGTACTCATTATAAAGATAAGATGAAAAATTTGGATCAATTGAGACTGCAGTTACTTCAGGCTTTTCATGCCCGTACTCCATGAGCTGAATAGATAATCTTGTAGGATTTGAACGCTGCAAATTAGAACACGAAGTAAGCGTGATTTGGTTGTAACAGAAAACGATAAATTTTATCAAATTTCATTGCACCCTGATACAAAGGCACAGCACAGTGAAAGTAAATTACAGAAATCACTGAAAGACCGATAATGTAAAGAAACTTACACGTTCAAATCGGTATATGCTCTCATCATGGAGAAGAACACGAGCATTTTCATGATAAACTAGATCAAAGAACCTCCCAGGAGACCTGGACTTTTCATATATATAAAGCTGGAGCAGCTTGCTATCCATTTCATCCGATGCTATCGCTTGAAGCTGAAGACAGGTAGGAAACATTAATATTGTAGCCTCTATGCAGTAAAACAGATACAATCGATGAGCAGTAAAACAGATACAATCGATGAGGCAACTTGCCTGCTTCACAACTTTGTATATCAGCTTATCTAAAGTAAAAAGAACATATGACTGAGTCCCAATAATCGAACGGCAGTCATCCTCAAATTTGGTGTTGTCAGAAGAACCATCAAGCAAGTTATAGAGTGCACTCACAAACCTGCAATAATAACACATTAGCTATCCATCACGTGAAAATGTTTCCATGGAAGCACAGTAGCGACTAGCGACGCAGTATTACTTTGAATATTGGTCTGGGGAGTTTGTATCCTTAGAAGCTCTCCACTTCTTTTCAGCTGTGGAAGAGTTTGTCTTGGCTGACAGTATTCTCTCATATAAGATCTGCATTGAATACAAGTTAGCCAAGGGGAGCTAACCACATATGCAAGAACATGAGACCATGCAAGAATACAGAAAAACTAACCTGATGTAGCCTGAACAAAACATAAAATGAATCATTTCCATAAAATATACGTGAAAACTTCTCTTCATGATCATGTAAAGCTGTGGGAACATGCTTCACAAGTGGTTTAACAGTATTGTGTGAGCGTTCTGAAAATGGTAGTGATATTCCTCCATCCGCATCTTGTGCCTCTGTGTTTCCCTCTGCCTCACCCTCACTTTCGGCCTTTGCATCAGGATCATCATGATCCATATCCTCTTCATCCTCAGGATCTTCTCGAGAACACTCCTCACCATCACCAGATTCGCTACCAGAGGCGTCTTCACCAGCCTCAGATGCATTTTCACTGTCTTCTGTAGATCTCTGGGCACTTTCCTCACCTTCATCATCTGCATCAGCATCATTCTCTCCAGCAAACTCGGCTGCTTCCCTAGGTCTACCCTGAAGAGGTCTGCCAGCAGAACCTTCCTTCGGTTTAAAAGCTCCATCTACAGCTACATCTTCCAGAGGCCCAAAATTCTCCTCTTCAAAATCCCCATTAGGAGATAATTCTCCCTCTTCTCTTTCAACCTTTGAATTGTTGTGGCATCGAGAATATTCATTAAATGGAGAAACTTTATTATCCTCCCCATTCAAAGACCCTGGCCTCCCAGTTTCTCTTGTCTGTTGAAATGAGAATACACATGAATAAGCTAAACATGAACTTCCTGAATGCCTCTTTTTAGGAAAAGGGGAATGTGCATTGCCCATGGAAAATTAAACAGGTTCTAAATTTAATTTTTCATTGCTTTATTCCACCGTATACACTTGCACTTAGCATTGACAAAACCGCCACCAATAAGAATCAACAAAAACAGTGCAAGAAAAGGCAAGAAAAAGAACATGCAAAGGTAATATTCAGTGAGAGTCAGAGATAGTAAGTAAAATGACCATACCCCCATTGAGGGAATTGTTTCATTGCCACCCTTAGCTTCAACCGCAACCTCACCTCCGGATAGAGTACTTCTAGACGCATTAGTACCTAACAGGCAAAATTAAGCCACTGAGAACTGGTGAATAAAATCATGATAAAATATTAGCTACGAAAAAGTGTAGCTTAAAAGATTAGTGTTCTACATATTTAACAAACAGACAAACCTGATGTAAGCTCCATATTTGCTCTACTATGATTCTGTTCAGTCCGAGAAAGGTAAGTGTTCTCCTTCTCCACTGATCTTTCAGTGGAGATGTTTTGTGCAGTTACTGCCAGCATTTCATCAGCAGCAGGGATGGTATTTTGCACTCTTCCATGTAATGAATTGTTAGATGGTTCCTCACCTCTGCGAATAGTTCGGTCAACATCACGGAAGCCATTTTGAGCATCTTCTGTAATTCCATTCACCAATATAGAACGTGAAGATTGTGCTTGTTCCTTTGGAATGCTTTCATCGCCATTGGCTTGCTTCAAAGCAACTGCACCATTTGCTGCTGCATTATTACTTTCCTCAACACTTGCAAGACGAGCTTTTGGGCTTCGGCTCTTGGTTTTTACCACACCTGCATCTTCAGCACCATGAACTCGGGGTTGAATTCCCAATGTAGGCTCCAGAAATGTTGTCCAGATTCTCATCACTTTGTCAACTTGATCTGAAGAACTGCAGACTTCTCCACAAGAGTACTTGATGATCTGATAAAGATCTTCATGAATTTCTGAGTCTACATACTCAAATGACATATTAGGAACTATTGGCCGCCTATTCCCAGCAGCAATAGCAAGAAGCACATCGTCCTCCTTCCTTTTCTTCTCATTAATTTCTTTGATCTCAGCCAACAGAGCTTCACAAGGGAAACGAAAGTAGTTTAAAAACATACAGCTGTAAAGCAAGGCTACTACACATACATGATGATTTCAGTACCAGGAACAAAAGAACATGTAGACATCATAAATGCATACCTTTTGTGCTCAGATTCTTTGTATCTTGTTGCTTGAAATAGAAACTGCGATGGTCAAGGGACTTGTGATAGTTCTTGGCGTATATTTCAGCCCAAACTTTATTAAAATCTGACCGGCACCTTGACCATTCATCTTGCTTTTGCTTAAGCCTTGTTAAAATAACTGGCAGTGCCACGCTAGCATTTTTTCGAAGAACATCCATGACATCAAGGCCATGATCACCATATAATCGTTCAATGCATCTCATATTCAAAGCTGTCAACAGCACAAAGAATTTAATGATATTCATGTATTGTTCAACCATAAGAGAGCAGTCAAAAAACATACAACAAAAAACTTTCATACATGGTCAATGTACGTTTGTGGATACTTACAAGTCAAATGTTCGTCGATGCGTATAGGGCTGTCTGGTTTGATTGAGTTGTCTTGCATCTTTTCTATCAACTCCTCAACACGTTTAATAGCCACATTAACAGATTCCAACAGCATGTCCAACTCAAACCTGAAAAGGTTCATTTCACAGAGAGTAACTATCATCTTACGAGCTACTACAACATGGCAAGATATGCTGTGCAGTAGATGCTACCCTGGTTAATGAATGACACAATGCAGAAGAACAAGAAACACAAGGTGCAATATAACATGCATAAAAGCCATATTTAAATTACTCATACAATCAAAGTCCCCAAGATTACCTCCGTACTGTGCACTACTTTTACATAACCATCGTTCTCTAAGGAAGAACTTAACAACTATGCTCCATAACCACAAACGGGCACCAATAAAAGATAAACATATTGGATCGCCTAAGCATTATAACATGATAGTTGCCATGATTGCGGGTGTGTGGCTGTGAATATCAATCATGACCGCCAAAGGCCTGATCAAGCACAACCATCTCAGGTTCTTCCTATCGAAATTTGAATTCTAAAAAATATGAATTGTGAACTGATAGATTTAAGTGCTTTACTAATAGATAGCAACAGTTAGACATGGTCAAACATGAAACGTAGTCCAGAACCTGTCGTCTTCACATCTAAACAAGCTTTCTTCATACTGATTCTTCCGCATATGCTTAAATGAATAATCCTCACTTCCTGAGGTCACTGATACCCAGAGATCATTGAGCACAGAGGCTCCGAGGTCAGTTCTGCAACTTGCAGGAGGCATTGGGTACTGGGAAAAAAATAAGAACATGAGATGTTATGGAAACATTATCAGAAACTACATGGAGTTGACTTGAATCAGCTTACATTTTTAGGCAAAAGTCGGTAACTTGGAGTACACCGCTGACAATTTGAGAGGTCAAGTTCTGATATTGGCTTGCATAGGTTATACTTTTCTTTGCTAGAGAATGTGGTAGCTTTGTGGGTGGCGCCTTCCTTAGAATTGAGTGCAGACCCTTTATCAAGCCTTTCTCGTTCCTTTTCTTTCTCCTTTTCACGATCTCTCTCCCTATCCTCCCCCTCACGCTCTTTATCTCTCTCTTTTTCCACTGTTTTGACTGTTTGTTGCCCTTGATAAAAAAAAACTGATATAAACAATCTCTACAAAGAGTACAGCAAATGATATTCTAAACTTCAAAGTCAACCATCACTTACTTTTATTGAAGACTCCATCCAGAAAGCCATCTACAGAATAAACGAACTCTTTAGATATCGAAAAACACTACATATTCAAATATGAAATAAAGGAAGTGCATCCAACAAAGTGAAATTCACAAGTGATATATGCAATCTACCTATATTTTCACAATGTTCCAAGAACTCATTAAATCCATTCATAAGATCTGGATAGTGCTGAAGTATGTCGTTTACCTGAAAATCAGCAAGGCTATTCATGTTCAGAAACATAACATTAGGTTTATCCACTCTAGTTTGTATCTAGCAAGCTCTTATAGATCATTAACTAAGATTTGGAATTGGCCTAACACACATCAGTCCAGCTTACCAAATTTTTCAATTCACTTCTTGTAATTATTTCCTGGCTGTATATGTGAAGGCATTTCAAAAACTCCTGGTAAGCTTCAGGCTCTAGCTTCTCCTTTACTTTCTCGCAAAAAAGGAACTCTTGTGTGTACACACCTGATTTTGAATGATAAGAAATGAAAATAACATGTCAAAGAGGAAAGACTGTAGGACATTTATTAATTTGGATGTCAATGCTATACACTAAGCTGCATAAAAGCCCGAGATGGATTCTATAGTTAACAGAAACCAATGGAACTACAAGGCACAAACGATGACATATTGCACACATCCGCACAAATTGACATCTTAATGCTATTGAACATGGCAAGGGACTCACCTTTCAGTGCATCCTTATCATTGTATGACGAAGCAAAGATGCTAGCCCCCCCTTGGTGTGTGTCAGCACAAGTACCCTCCATCTTCCTTGAGAAAGGTTTTCGCTTGCGTTGTCCCCCATCCAAATCTTTGCTGTCATATTCACCATCCTTCTCGTCCCTTTCATAATCTCTTCTATCCCGATCAACTTTACGATCCTTTTCCTTCTCGAGACGCCTTCTCTGGGGATCATTATCAAGATCAGGGCGATCAACACTGAAGTCACGATCAGCGGTTGATGGATAAGCCCTCTCCCTCTGGAGATGGAGAAAACAACAATTCAGCGTAAAATTTTCTGGCCAGTGAATTAGTGAACTGCAGCATTGAAGTCTAGAAGTAGACGCAGGAATATGAGCCTAATAGACAAAGTAGTTTCCATGTACTTTTATTTCCTATTTAATTATTTTGCATCTACATCTCTCAAGTCCTGGAGCCAATGTCAACAATACTTCATTACTTATTTTAAAGCTCACATAAGATAAACTCAAGTTTGTCGGTATATCCCATAAATTTCACTGAACACCACAAGACAGTAACATTGAAGGGGAAAATTACATTGGTTCAGGTATAAGGAACACCGAAACACCCTGTGGTAACTGAACAATTATTCGAGCATTTGGAAATGAAGACAGATAACGAAACCAGAGGTCCATCTCTACAATTACCTTAATGCTCGGAACATTCCTAGCAGAAGGCATTATTGGGGTCCTGTCATCGTGTCTGACCGAAACACCTCTAGGAACGGTCACCGCTTGTGGAGCGGTTGACGTATCAGGCAAGAAATGCTTGAACTCCTCAAGCAAATCAGGATGGTCGTGGAACAGCGTCGCGACCTAGAAAAGAGACACGTGGTCACACAGAATTTTGCATTACATATACAACGAACTAGGTGTTCAGAAAAGGCAAGGTACCTCCTCGTAAACATCTTGGATGGACTTGTTATGCATGCGGTACATGTTGAGGATGCCCAAGAATGACTTGTAGACATGGTCCTCCTGCTGGAATCGACTCTGCAGCGCGGGATACCACAATGATAATTAAAGCGTTTGTCTGTAGCAGGAGCTATGAACGGAAGAGAAGATGGCGAAACCTTTATCTTGTTGACGAAATTGATTGCCTCCATAAAATCAACGGGCTTCTTATCCAGGTCCTGGACCTTGATCGCATATCCCTTTGGCAAGAAAGCGTTGAAGCCAAGGATGAGGTCAGGGAAGCCATTAAACAGGGTCTTCACACGGATAATCACACCGGTGGTATCGATCCTGCAACCAATCCCGGAAAGGAAAAAAAACACGAGATAAATAAAGGAGGTTTAACGGTCCATGGCAAGTGATAAGAAGAATGCAAGGCAAGGAAGGGAAGGGAAGCGACAGACCTCCCGCTCTTGAAATCACGCATGACCTCGAGGAACTCGTCGTACTTGTCGCGCTTGTCTTGGAACTGGTCCTTGACGGCCTTGAGGTAGACGAGGGCGTCGTTGGTGGTAAGCTTCTGGGCAGGCGGTGGTGGTGGTGGAGCGGAGGGCTGCGGGGGTGGCGGGGCGCGGGCGCGGGCGCGGGCGCGGGCGGCGGCGGAGACATGTGCCTTGAGGACGAGAATGGAAGAGCATTAGGATTAGATCACAGGCATGTTTGTTTGAAAGAAGAAGAAAAAACGAGAAGAAATGAAAGCGCGACTGGAAGGGAAGGTACTCACGGATCGGATCGTGCGAGATTGGGACGCTTGAGCTGAGAACCCGTGGGATTGGGCTTCATCGGGGCACCCCCATCCACCAACGACGCCGCCGCCGATCCCCCGACGCCGGATCTGCCCCCGACGCAGCAAACCCTAGCAACTAGCGCTCTAATTCAGCCCGCGAGAGATAGAGGCGGGGGGGCATCTAGAGGGAGGGAGCACAAGGAAGCGCGAGAAGAGGGGGGGGGGGGGGAAGCAAGAGGAGGACGACGACGGAGGACGACCAACAAGTGAAGGAGAACTAGGGAAGAAGGGGGAAGGCAGCAGCAGCACTCGACTCGACTCGACTCGACTGACTCCCCCGCTCGCTTGCCTTTGAGACGGCGGGCGCGGTGAGTGGTGCCGTAGGAGCACCGGGTGCACGCCACCGCCGATCTGGACCGTCCGATCGGGATAAAGCCGGAGATGGGCGGGGCAATGAATCCAGCAAAGCAAAGGAACTTTGAGCTGCAGCTCGGCTTCTTCTCTAGTTGTGTGGAGTCCATCACACGAGGAGCTTATTAGAGCTTCACACACGAGGAGCTTATTAGAGCCGGAGCTACGGTGACCAAAAGCTAGCCCTGCTTGTTCTAGCTTCTTCTTCCTGCTATACGCCTTGGCTCTAAATTAAGCTGTGACAGAGGGATCTGTACTGAATGGGAGAAGAACATTGATGCTTCTAAATTAAGCTGTTTTTTTTTGTTGGACAGCCCTTTTCTGAGGAAACGTGATCGCGAGCTCGTAAAATAACTGGATCTATTCACTAACACGGTATGGCTATGTAAGCATATAGCAGTGAATGCTGAGATTTGGGTTAATTTGTCTGAAGATGACAGGAAACAACCCATAAAGCGGTAATATAAGAAACGACTGATGAGCAGCTGACCAACAGCGCAATATGTTCAGCCTAACAAAAGGGGAGAGTGGAGCTTGGGCGCGAGCCAAACCACACAGTACATATGTCTTTGAGGAAGATACCACCATACAGTCGTACGGATAATACTCCCTCTGTTTTTGTAAGTACGACGCTGTGATGTGAGTACCAGCGCTACAGGGCGTCAATCTTTTAAAAACGGAGGGAGTACATAACAGTAAGACACTAACATAAACCAGACATCTTACATGCTCCTGATAGATGGCGTACAGCATAGGTATCTAGGATAGGAACAAAACAAAAGCTTTGTGACAGCAGTATGTCTGGTAGGAGAAGCTGCAGAAAGAGGAAAATATAGTTGTCTAATACTGTGCATGTGACGCCCCGTGTTATTACCCCAGGGGTAATAACACTTAAGCATACGGATTACTATTCGTTTGCCCGGTAGAACACCGCTCCAACGAATAGTAAGTCTTACCAGAGTTAGCGCATCAGAACAATAAGATAGAAATTGTCTTTTATTCAACAGTTAGCCACGCAGGACTAAAGTCTTGCAGTACACATACTAATTTACATAGCCAAAATGAGACTAATCCCCCTTCTTGCCTGCCACACTCCATCGCCTCCTATCGTCCCAGAGTCGAATACGGTGTCCATCTCATCCTGCGCCTCGTAGTAAGGATCTTCGCCCGGTGGGCTCATCAGCACTGCAATGCCTTCGCCCACTAGGATACTTCCTCTTTGGACTAGGGTCTACAAAGGAGAATACTAACAAGGTTGAGTACAAATGAATGTACTCAGCAGCATTAATAGCAAAGATGCACAGGATGCACTATCTCTACTCTTTATCACAAATTCTAAATCATCTCACTTTAGAAAATAAATCCCGACAAAAATGTGGCAATTTTTAATACTGAAAAACTCTACTAGTCACTCGGAGAGACGAAAGACCCCTGTGGTTCCGTGAGACTCCAACTCGAGAGGCGGCATGAATTCATGATTTGTTTAGCACTGCGCAGGCTTTGTACCACTTTACCCATAGCTATTCTGAACTCTCCGTGAACAGGGTCCACCGCATTGCCTTAGATGCGGATTCGAGATCGAATACGTAACGTTTTCGTGTTACGTGATTAATTTCTCCACCCATCACCTTCCACGGCAGATTAAGCCACGCTGCGACCTTATCATCCACCGAGTTTCGGTGAGGTTGGTTGAGCGACTTCAATCCGCACTCAACACTCCACCTTAGCGCATATAGCGCCTTGGATCCCCACTTCCAGACTATCCCCACCGGTCTGGGTTCCTCCATATCACTCACACACACCTATTACTTACCCGATGTGGAGAGCATAGTCACGTAACAAGGTAGCATTTTTCGCCCACAAACGGAAAATGGTTGGCATCGAATTACGACATCCGACCGAGTAAGAGTTTGTTGGTCCTTATATTATAACCATATGTAAAAGGGCCCACCTCTTACCTCATCATCATCATCGCGTTTTCCCTACCAGGGCCCCTTTACCCTCCTAGTAAGTCTCATTTCTTTCTCAATTATCTTAATCATCTCAATCAATTTCTTTAGGTTTTGGAAAAACATTTTAATGCAATACATATAATAGTGCAAGATAGGGTATATTTTTAAAGTAACTATGTTAATGTTCAAGAGGATCGCTTGCCTTCGTGGATGTATGAAAAGTTGGCCACATGCAGCTTCGTCACCGCCTCTCACTCGTGCCGGTCGCTTTCTACAGAGCGGATCGACAGCGAATAATAATAGTATAAGTAAATACGTATTGATTTGGGTGATAATATGAATACATAAGTTAGCGGCGACTACAAGTTAGCACATTATTAATTACTAAATTGCTTTTGCGGTCTAATCGAAGTTAGCACTCTCCGATAGTCGCCGCTTGTCTAAACCCACGATTAGATTAATAACAACCAAGCAATAGATACACAACTTAATATAGCAGTCAAATCACCGATCAACAAGAATCTGCAATTACTGAGATTATCTAATCCAAAATCCAAAATTCTAACCTAAACCTAATCTTCTTCCTAACCTTCTCCCTAATCTCTCTCTCTCTCTCTCTCTCTCTCTCTCTCTCTCTCGGCTGGCTCACTAACACACACACAAAACACGCCCAACACACGCACTAAGCCCATGCCCAAACACCACGCACGCAACACACTAACACACCCACGCACACCGCCTACACACACACGCACCCTCTGCCCGCAACACACACGCACACAGCACTCACCCTCATCTCCCTCTCTGCCACTCTTCCGATTCCCCTCCTTCCCCTCTGACCCTAAGGCGCCGCCACAGGCTCTCTCGCGCTGGCGGCTCCGCGCGCCGCCTCGGCTCGCCAGCAAAGACCGCTCCCATCGCCATTGCCTCTCGCTCTCTCGCTCGACCGCTGCTCGGCCCCAGTCCAAGCGCGCCGCCATGCTCGGCCTCCCCTCGGCCCGGCCCGGCCTTGGCGACGGCCTTGGCGGCTCGGCCTCCCGGCCACGGCCTCATGACTCGGACCCCACCGACTGGCTCCTTCCTCCTCTACTCCTTCCTCCCATCCTTCTATTACTTCCTTTTCTCGCTACTCACCGAGCAAGATCTAGCTTTGAGGTTGTGATGATGTGATGCTTAAGTTTATTTTCGATTCGATGGTATATATGCATGAACATGGTGAAAAGGAAATGATGGAGGTGTGCTATTAGGGTTCTTGGTTGCGGCTCTTATTGAGGTAACCCTCCCCTAACCCCTCTCTCGTCCTCGCCCTTATGCTCTGTGATGCATATGAGATGATACTTGAGAGTCGCAAGGGAATGCCACTAAGATCCGGAGCTAAGTGTGATTGAGATGTATGTGTGCGGTGCCTCTTCGAGGTGTCACTAGTGTTACCTTTGTGCGGATTTGAGCTGGGAAGAGGATGGCGATCTGGCCTCATTGGTGCTCTCCTCGGCTTTGTGGTCCTGGCATCGCCTTGCTCCCCAATCTTCGCCTCTCTTTCTGGCTCCCTGGCTTCTCTGGCTTCCTTGCTTCCCTTCCTCCTTGCTCTGATGGGTGCTTTGTGAAGTGAGGCTTGAGAAGGAAATGGTATGGCTTTGTGAAATGGGAGATGGCTTGTGCTTGCCTTGTGAGGTGTGAAAGATGGCTATGGCCTTGCTTGCTTCGGCTTTGCTGGCTTGAGGTGCTTGAGAATGAGGGGGGGCTGGTGGATGAGCATGGTTGATCAGGGGGATGCATTTCGGCTGGCTTCTCTTGTGGCTGGCCAAAGACCACTATGCCCCTTGCCCTTATCCTCAATGCTCTCTTGTGATACTATTTGGGCTAAGGACCTTTTGGTCCAAGAATGCTTTGAGGCTATTTTCGGATATTCGCTAGTGGAGGTAAGTCGGTAAAATGTGGGCACCGATTCTAATATTGCCGGTGATGAGGCCCACTGTAGGCGAGATGGTGCCACTACCCTAGGGTGGTTGGGAAGCCTCCATGACCTTAAGTAAATAATCGACGGCAATCTTCTCCTTCTCTAACTCCTCTCTATTGATTTTGGTCTAACACCGGTCTTGTGTTTTTGGTTGGCGGTCGAGGAAAACGTGGGCGGATGTTGGGGTGGTGGAAATAGAGGATGCTCTCATTTGGGAATTTGGGGTGAATGGATGAGAATGCATCGCACTTGTGATACATCTTGTAATGCTTGTGAGCAATGGAAGTGGTTTTAGGCACTTGTGCTACCAATTGCTTTAGGGTCGCATGATGTAGAATGTACGAATGTAAATGATGTCAATGATTCTAGATTCGTGGATGTAAAATGAGCTATCGATGTAACGAATGCACTTGCCGATTGTTATCTAATGCCAATGACGATGCATTCTATTTATTTATTGATCAAACTGTTGTGTTGAATGACGAGTGCATGGATGATGCGAATGTATGAATGATGCGTTATGATTGAGCTAATTAGTTATGCAATGCTCGTGAACGAAACCTAACGAAACCAACGCACTAACAACGAAAAAACCGCTAACAACGATCTAATACTATCGCCAACTCACCACTAAGATGAGATTAACATTTGCTAAGCACCGATTATTGCTACGAGATTAAGGCTAAAAACACGGTCATCACATCATACCACACTTGAAAACAAACTTCGCCCCCGAAGTTTAGAAGCTCGCTTGAACAGGTTGGGGGTGGATTTCGTGCAGTTCTTCCTTCTTCTCCCCTGTAGCTTCTCGCATAGAGCGATTCTTCGATACTACCTTGCAGAAGCGGATCATTTTGTTCCTTAACTGTCGGTCTTCTGTCGCTGGAGTTTTCACTAAGCGCCCTTCGTAGGTCAAATCATCTTGTAGGGTTATGTCGAGACTGGTAACACGCTGCGAGGGTTCTTTTAGATATCTTTGAAGTTGAGATACATGAAATATGTCATGAATCAGGGATAGCTGGGTTGGTAACTCCAGTTTATATGTTAGGGTGCCTTTATACTCCAAAATCCGGAAGGGTCCTACGTAACGCGGAATTAGTTTCCTTTTTAGCCGAATCGGCGTACTCCACGCATAGATGATATCTTTATGTATACATAATCTCCAACTTCGAACTGGAGGTCTTTCCTATGCTTATCAGCATAGTTCTTTTGCCTGCTCTGGGAAATCTCGAGGCGTTCTCAAATTAGTTGAATCTTCTCGTCGTTCTCCTGTACCAGTTCAGGTCCTAGTAGCAGTCTTTCTCTGACTTTATACCAACAGATTGGTGATCTATACTTTCTGCTGTAGGGAGCTTCGTGACGGGCCATTGAAGGCTAGGCGATAGTCATGTTATTGTATGCGAACTCCGTTAGGGTTAGACATTTTTCCCATGATTCTCTAAAGTTTAGCACACATGCTCTTAGCATACATTCTCGGATTTGATTCACACGTTTAGTCTGCCCATCAGTTTGTGGATGATAGGTCGTGCTGAAATTGACGGTGGTGCCCAAAGCAAGATGTAAGCTTTTTCCATCAACCTAATACAAACACCGATCCTCTATCGATGTGAGGGTCTTGATTGCTCGGGTAAAGTAATTTTTCGCTCGATATAAATCTCAGCAAGTTATTGGTGTATTTCGATTTGTGGCAATGAAGTGAGTGATTTTTGTAAGACGATCCACGATAACCCCAAATGGCATTCTTCTTTTGGATAGTGAGAGGAAAATTTGTTATGAGGTCCATACAAATATCCTCCCATTTCCATTCAGTATTTTCGGTGTTTTTAGTAGCCCGCTTTGGATGTTAGTATTCAGCTTTGATCTTTTGGCATGTGTCGCATTGGCCTACATATTTCGTTATGGCTCGCTTCATGCTTGTCCACTAAAAGTTTCCTTCAAGTCTCGATACATTTTCACACATGCCTGGATGGATATTGTACTGAATATCATGAACTTTACGCAGGATGGTCTCCTTAATCTGGGGTTGGTCGGGAACGCAGATTTTAGCTTGTCGCCATAAGGCTCAGGAGTCGTCTATCTGAAATTCTGAGGGTTGACCTGACTTGATTCGTTGGATTTCTTCGATGACGAAAGGGTTTGGGGTTGGTGTTTCTGGATTTGATAATTTCGAGGTTGGAATGGAATACCATAGTGGCAATAGATGGGTAATGGTATAAGGATTATTTGGAGGTAAGTCACTAACTTATTAGGAGGCTAATCTGTAAACTAGGAGTGTTGCTTAGTGGCAGACGATGGCATGGCCCATGCCACCTTGGGTGTTTTGTGGCTGCTCAAAGCAGGATGTCGCTTGAAGCCCGCTTTTCAATTGACTTGTGCTGCTTCCAACAAAACATGATCTTAATTATAGCAACAATTTGATCGTATGTATCGACCCTCATTATTCACATATTCATTTAACCCAAGTCTACACCAACTTTTACTTGTCTTCTGAGTTACATCATGGCTACGATTTATATGGTCAAAACAATACCATAGCCTCATTTAAATTGTAATCGAACCTTTGGCTAACTTCCCCAATTTCAATATTGGTGTCACTGCTAAGATCAGTAGGCCAAGCTTCTATATTAGAATCATACTTTCCAAGTCAATCTATTCTGCCAATTTATCTACCACATCATTGCTTACATTAGTCCACCGCTAACTATGACTCAATCAAGCACTATTATTCAATTTACTCTACTGATTTCTTCAACTCTTTATAATCCAAGATATGCACCCAAATTCCAATCACAACTTACTATACCCTTCCAATCCTCCTTTATTCATTTTCTAAACCCGATCAGATTATTAATACTAGACCTCCTACGATCACTAGCAATATATCTAAATCCCATTCCATTATCCAATTAAATCTAACAAATCCGACCTACCCAAATTATCCCATTAATTTCATAGATTTTACTCATATATTAAGATTACCCTAATTCACCCAAAAACTAACCTCAGGTATTGGTATGAAGATCCAACCGTTTCGCCTTTCAATCACTGCCTGTACTGGATCCATTCCTCAGTACTAACTCTCCAATAGTTACAAAAATCCATTTAAATCTGCCAAGATATGTTTACATAATCAGATCAAGATTTATTCCTATATTCCAACAAAGATATACCGCTATAATCCAAATTTTTACATATTCTAGTATCCAACAAGAGTATTTCTATAATCCAGCGATATTATATTTCTAATAATCCAATCATGATATAATCCTATGATCCGATAATTAATGAATTCCAGTAAGCCAACTCCAACGATTATGTAATCCCGCAATCAAATTTTTAACAATAATATACCCCATACTCCAATATCCCTAACTCCAGTAGTCCAACAAATTCATTCATATGATCCAATAATGATGACATCCGATAATCCCACTTCAACAATTTTGAAATCCCACAATCCAATCTTCCACAATAGTCTATCCCATCATCCAATACTCCTAACTTCAATAATTCAATAAATACATTCCTATAATCCAATAGCTAGCGTTTATTTATATATCAACAATAATCCAATTATTCCATAATCATGTATCATTACTAATCCCATGTCCATCGATCCAAGCTCCACAACCATTTACCTATTTAATTCCACGTCATTAGTCCAATATCCAATAATCCAATAATAATATATGGTTATGACCCAACATCCAATATTCAATCATTATCTATTTCTATGATTCCACATCCAAAGAATTCATTTATCTAGTATCCAATAATAATTTATTTCTATGATCAATATCCCACCACGATGTGTTTCTAATAATCCAATATCCGCAATCGTAATCCTTTAATTCGCTATTCCATAATCGAGCTATCCTCTCGCGGTGGCGACCTCTATATGTTGCACGATTAGGAGCTATGCGCGACATTTTTTCTTTGGATTATGGATCTCTGGAAGGATGGGTTGAAAATTCTTGGCTCGAGTGGTCTATATCAAGGTAGTGGATGTTGTGGCTCGCTTGAACAAAGTCCACGGTAGGTGGTGGATGAGGATGGTCGATCTTTGGTGTTGTGGTTATTCGATTGGCGGTATTTGTCTCGTTGAGGTCTGTGGTGGATTTTCCGTTGATGTGTCCCGCGCAATCGTCCAAATCTTATTTCTAAATCTTGATCGCCGTGTCTTTATCCTTCCATCCTTCGCAGGAGATGGATGGTCCAATACTTCTTAGTGTGCCTGAGTTATATTTTGAAGCTCTTGATCGTACTGCTAGAAAAGGTAATAAATTGCAGTCCACGTCCCGGAGAGATGCGAGATTTGACCCACTAGGTCATTGTGTAATTGAATGGCTTGCAATGAGCATGACAGGTGGAGGGAGTGGGTGTTTGGGGTGTTTCCTGGTGGGACCTCCATTGCACTTGGCTAACACTGGTTTGAATAAGAATGACTCAAGACTGATGGCAGGCTATACTTGTAACCCAAGGAATCGTCGAGTACCCCCTGTCTCAAAATGTCAGGATGTGAAACATGAGGTACCTCAAGACGCTCCACACAAGTTCCCATGGTGGTCTCACAGTTCTCAGTGGTTGATGAATTCACTGCATTACGGTCAGAGAAATCTTGACCCCTCATAGGTATTGGATCAAAAGTTACCGATTTATCAACAACAGGAAACTCCACACTGCTATCGGTGCTCCTTAGTGGGAAGCCCAGAAAATGCACCGGATTTTAAAACCGCCAAAGCTCAATTTAGTCCACTGGGTGTCGGAAATTTGCAAATGGTCAGGAATTACAATTGTTGTGTTATCCTCGGCTAACTTGATGGCAATTAACTCATCGTTATGTAAACTTAGATCCTAGAGGTTTGCTTTTGGTGACGATACATCCACCTTAGACTCATCGCTTTATCCTCTGTGTGAGAATGTCTTTGAACCACTAGGTACTCGGGTTCGCCATAATCCACCTTTATATTCGAATTGCCTTTATGATGCTCCGTGTCTCTCAGAGTATTTATCGATCTTAATTATAATTAAGTTGTTCCGTCTCAATTGAGGATTTTCAAGTGAATTAGCCATAGCAAAGAACATACGTAGATGACTGTGGTGGTACCTCATATAATGATGGGTCACCCGAAGCCACAGGGAGGGACGGTTAGTTTCCTGACGGTGGTTCATCCTGTAGAGACCAATTTTTGTCATATGTCTGTTTGTTATCAGCGGCTGAGTGACTGTGGCCCTTGATTGCAATAGGATGGGCGCTTGGCAAGGGTGGGTATTATCCAGCATATCCTGTCTTCTGCAACCACATGCATGCTAGAAGGTATTGACAACTGATCCGGCGTCCTGAGGGAAAAGTATTAAGAAGCTGGTGGCGTTGGCTGCCGCACTTGCAGTATTTTACTTAGACGAGATCTTCTGCGGGTGGCACGAACTTCCTTGCTTCTTCAGCAATGATTTGAAGTAGATAAGAGGGTATCATGTTTATCTGACAGAGTTAACCCGCGGGTGAGTTGTATTACGCCACACACAGATAATCAAATAACACCAAGAAACAAAGAGATGCAAAAAGATCCAGATACTATACTACCTGAGTCTCTCGTGCTCAGTCACGCTTGAGATCCCGTTCCCAAGACCGCCCAAACCACGTGTTTGGGACCGCCGTAGCTTGCCTCTGAGTGCGACCTACACTACCCTGGATCCACGTGCCCAGGTACGCTTGAGATCCCGTTCTCAAGACCGCCCAAACCACGTGTTTGGGACCGCTCAGGGCTCATTCCTGAGTACGCCCAGATTTCGCTCTGGTACGCGAGCTACACGCCGAGTGCCACGGACCACTCGTCCGGAAAACTGGCGAAGCGCGAAAGGGATAAGACCTCTTTTTACTCTGTCAGCCATTAGTTCTCTTTTCCTTAAGTAGTTACTGATTTACTGAGGAGGCTGACATGTCACTTTGATTACAAGAATGAAAAGATAAGGAAGCTAATGGGTATGGTCTAGACTTATCCAGAAGCTGGAAAAGTAGGTCCATACCAGAGTTCTACTGCAAGCCTCTAATCCCGACGTGCAACTTATGATCTTATATTGATGCCTCACCACCTATAGTCTCAAGCATTCTATCCTAGATCGAATTGCTAGCCTGACAGATTTTCTAGCAGGAATCAACAACACGAGTCCAACGACGTAGCACACGCTTTTCCCCCGTACTCGATCGGATGGAAGATTTAATCTAAACCTCCTACGAAGGGATGGTTCTTATGTTAGCAGGCTGCCACTTTAAAGAAGATGAGGTTTTTAACATAATAATTTTGAAACGGGACGAAAATAGAAATTGATATGGGGATGAGGGTTAATAAGCTAATTATTGCAATATAGCAGGCGAGAAAAGCACACCTAAGTTCTTGCTACAGTTCTATGTTATTAGCGTGGCCCGAACCTATTGCTCTGATACCATCTCAGGACGCCCGTGTTATTACCGTGGGTAATAACACTTAAGCATCTGATTACTATTCGCTTGCCGGTAGAACACCGCTCCAACGAATAGTAAGCCTTACGAGTTAGCGCATCGTAACAATAAGATAGAAAGCGTCTTTTATTCAACATTAGCCACGCAGACTAAAGTCTTGCAAAGACACATACTAATTTACATAGCCAAAATGAGACTAATCCCCTTCTTGCTCGCCACACTCCATCGCCTCCTATCGCCCCAGAGTCGAATACGGTGTCCATCTCATCCTGCGCTCGTAGTAAGGATCTTCGCCTCCGGTGGGCTCATCTGCACTGCAATGCCTTCTCCCCACTAGGGATACTTCCCTGCTGGACTAGGGTCTACAAAGGAGAATACTAACAAGGTTGAGTACAAATGAATGTACTCAGCAAGCATTAATAGCAAAGATGCACAGGATGCACTATCTCTACTCTTTATCACAAATTCTAAATCATCTCACTTTAGAAAATAAATCCCGACAAAAATGTGGCAATTTTTAATACTGAAAAACTCTACTAGTCACTCGGAGAGACGAAAGACCCCCTGTGGTTCCCGTAGACTCCAATCCTGGAGACTGGCATGAATTCATGATTTGTTTAGCACTGCGCAGGCTTTGTACCACTTTACCCATAGCTATTCGAACTCTCCGTGAATGTGGTCCACCGCATTGCCTTAGATGCGGATTCGAGATCGAATACGTAACGTTTCCGTGTTACGTGATTAATTTCTCCACCCATCACCTTCCGCGGTGCATATTAAGCCACGCCGCCGACCTTATCATCCACCGAGTTACGGTGAGGTTGGTTGAGGCGCTTCAATCCGCACTCAACACTCCACCTTAGCGCATATAGCGCCTTGATCCCCACTTCCGGACTATCCCCACCGGTCCCGGGTTCCTCCATATCACTCACACACACCTATTACTTACCCGATGTGGAGAGCATAGTCACGTAACAAGGTAGCATTTTCTGCCCGCCGAAACGGGAAAATGGTTGGCACTGAATTACGACATCTGACCGAGTAAGAGTTTGTTGGTCCTTATATTATAACCATATGTAAAAAGGGGCCCACCTCTTACCTCATCATCATCATCGCGTTTTCCCCAGCCAGGGCCCCCTTTTACCCTCCTAGTAAGTCTCATTTCTTTCTCAATTATCTTAATCATCTCAATCAATTTCTTTAGGTTTTGGAAAAACATTTTAATGCAATACATATAATAGTGCAAGATAGGGTATATTTTTAAAGTAACTATGTTAATGTTCAAGAGGATCGCTTGCCTTCGTGGATGTATGAAAAGTTGGCGCCATTGCAGCTTCGTCACCGCTCCTCGGCGCGGTTAAGCATAGAGCGGATCGGCAACGAATAATAATAGTATAAGTAAATACGTATTGATTTGGGTGATAATATGAATACATAAGTTAGCGACGACTACAAGTTAGCACATTATTAATTACTAAATTGCTTTTGCGGTCTAATCGAAGTTAGCACTCTCCGATAGTCGCCCGCTTGTCTAAACCCACCAGTTAGATTAATAACAACCGAAGCAATAGATACACAACTTAATATAGCAGTCAAATCACCGATCAACAAGAATCTGCAATTACTGAGATTATCTAATCCAAAATCCAAAATTCTAACCTAAACCTAATCTTCTTCCTAACCTTCTCCCTAATCTCTCTCTCTCTCTCTCTCTCTCTCTCTCTCTCTCTCTGCTGGCTCACTAACACACACACAAAACACGGCCCAACACACGCACTAAGCCCACACAGCCCAAACACCACGCACGCAACACACTAACACACCCACGCACACCGCCTACACACACACGCACCCTCTGCCCGCAACACACACGCACACAGCACTCACCCTCATCTCCCTCTCTGCCACTCTTCCGATTCTCCTTCCCTCGACCCTAAGGCGCGCCGCCTCAGGCTCTCCTCGCGCGGCTCCGGCCGCGCCTCAGCTCGGCCCGACAAAGACCGCTCCCATCGCCATTGACTCGCTCTCCTCGCTCGACCTTTGCTCGGCCCCAGTCCAAGCGCCGCCGCCATGCTCGGCCTCCTCGGTCGGCCGGCCTTGTGCAAGACGGCCTTGGCCGCTCGGCCTCCGGCCGGCCGGCACTCTGACTCGGACCCCACCGACTGCTCCTTCCTCCTCTACTCCCTTCCTCCCATCCTTCTATTACTTCCCTTTTCTGCTACTCACTGAGCAGTATCTAGCTTTTGAGGTTGTGATGATGTGATGCTTAAGTTTATTTTCAGATTCGATGGTATATATGCATGAACATGGTGAAAAGGAAATGATGGAGGTGTGCTATTAGGGTTCTTGGTTCGCGGCTCTTATTGAGGTAACCTCCCTAACCCCTCTCTCGGTCCTCGCCCCTTATGCTCTGTGGATGCATATGAGATGATACTGAGAGCTGCAAGGGAATGCCACTAAGATCTGGAGCTAAGTGTGATTGAGATGTATGTGTGCAGTGCCTACTGAGGTGTCACTAGTGTTACCTTTTGTGCGGATTTGAGCTTGGGAAGAGGATGGCGATCTGGCCTCATTGGTGCTCTCCTCTGCTTTGTGGTCTGGCATCGCCTTGCTCCCCAATCTTCGCCTCTCTTTCGGCTCCTCGGCTTCTCTCGGCTTCCTTGCTTCCCTTCCTCCTTGCTCGATGGGTGCTGTGAAGTGAGGCTTGAGAAGGAAATGGTATGGCTTTGTGAAATGGGGAGATGGCTTGTGCTTGCCTTGTGAGGTGTGAAAGATGGCTATGGCCTTGCTTTGCTTGGCTTTGGCTTGAGGTGCTTGAGAATGAGGGGGTGGTGGATGAGCATGGTCGATCGGGGATGCATTTGGTGGCTTCTCTTGTGGTGGCCAAAGACCACTATGCCCTTGCCCTTATCCTCAATGCTCTCTTGTGATACTATTTGGGCTAAGGACCTTTTGGTCCAAGAATGCTTTGAGGCTATTTTGGATATTCGCTAGTGGAGGTAAGTCGGTAAAATGTGGGCACCGATTCTAATATTCTTAGGGTGATGAGGCCCACAGAAGGCGAGATGGTGCCACTACCCTAGGGTGGTTGGGAAGCCTCCATGACCTTCGTAAATAATCTGACGGCAATCTTCTCCTTCTCTAACTCCTCTCTATTGATTTTGGTCTAACACCGGTCTTGTGTTTTTGGTTGGCGGTCGAGGAAAACGTGGGGCGAGATGTTGGGGTGGGTGGAAATAGAGGATGCTCTCTACCGGGAATCTTTGGGGTGAATGGATGAGAATGCACTCGCACTTGTGATACACTGTAATGCTTGTGAGCAGCGGGAAGTGGTTTTAGGCACTTGTGCTACCAATTGCTTTAGGGCTGCATGATGTAGAATGTACGAATGTAAATGATGTCAATGATTCTAGATTCTGTGGATGTAAAATGAGCTACTGATGTAACGAATGCACTTGCTGATTGTTATCTAATGCCAATGACGATGCATTCTATTTATTTATTGATCAAACTGTTGTGTTGAATGACGAGTGCATGGATGATGCAAATGTATGAATGATGCGTTATGATTGAGCTAATTAGTTATGCAATGCTCGCGAACGAAACCTAACGAAACCAACGCACTAACAACGAAACAGCTGCTTAACAACGATCTAATACTATCGTCAACTCACCACTAAGATGAGATTAACCGCTGCTAAGCACCGATTATTGCTACGAGATTAAGGCTAAAAACACGGGTCATCACATCATACCACACTTGAAAACAAACTTCGCCCCCGAAGTTTAGAAGCTCGCTTGAACAGGTTGGGGGTGGATTTCGTGCAGTTCTTCCTTCTTCTCCCCTGTAGCTTCTCGCATAGAGCGATTCTTCGATACTACCTTGCAGAAGCGGATCATTTTGTTCCTTAACTGTCGGTCTTCTGTCGCTGGAGTTTTCACTAAGCGCCCTTCGTAGGTCAAATCATCTTGTAGGGTTATGTCGAGACTGGTAACACGCTGCGAGGGTTCTTTTAGATATCTTTGAAGTTGAGATACATGAAATATGTCATGAATCAGGGATAGCTGGGTTGGTAACTCCAGTTTATATGTTAGGGTGCCTTTATACTCCAAAATCCGGAAGGGTCCTACGTAACGCGGAATTAGTTTCCTTTTTAGCCGAATCGGCGTACTCCACGCATAGATGATATCTTTATGTATACATAATCTCCAACTTCGAACTGGAGGTCTTTCCTATGCTTATCAGCATAGTTCTTTTGCCTGCTCTGGGAAATCTCGAGGCGTTCTCAAATTAGTTGAATCTTCTCGTCGTTCTCCTGTACCAGTTCAGGTCCTAGTAGCAGTCTTTCTCTGACTTTATACCAACAGATTGGTGATCTATACTTTCTGCTGTAGGGAGCTTCGTACGGGGCCATTGAAGGCTAGACTGATAGCTGTTATTGTATGCGAACTCCGTTAGGGTTAGACATTTTTCCCATGATTCTCTAAAGTTTAGCACACATGCTCTTAGCATACATTCTCGGATTTGATTCACACGTTTAGTCTGCCCATCAGTTTGTGGATGATAGGTCGTGCTGAAATTGACGGTGGTGCCCAAAGCAGTATGTAAGCTTTTTCCATCAACCTAATACAAACACTGATCCTCTATCTGATGTGAGGGTCTTCGGTGCTCCGGGTAAAGTAATTTTTCGTTCGATATAAATCTCAGCAAGTTATTGGTGTATTTCTGATTTGTGGCAATGAAGTGAGCTGATTTTTGTAAGACGATCCACGATAACCCCAAATGGCATTCTTCTTTTTGGATAGTGAGAGGAAAATTTGTTATGAGGTCCATACAAATATCCTCCCATTTCCATTCAGGTATTTTCAGTGTTTTTAGTAGCCCTGCTGGATGTTAGTATTCAGCTTTGATCTTTTGGCATGTGTCGCATTGGCCTACATATTCTGTTATGGCTCGCTTCATGCTTGTCCACTAAAAGTTTCCTTCAAGTCTCGATACATTTTCACACATGCCTGGATGGATATTGTACTGAATATCATGAACTTTACGCAGGATGGTCTCCTTAATCTGGGGTTGGTCGGGAACGCAGATTTTAGCTTGTCGCCATAAGGCTCAGGAGTCGTCTATCTGAAATTCTGAGGGTTGACCTGACTTGATTCGTTGGATTTCTTCGATGACGAAAGGGTTTGGGGTTGGTGTTTCTGGATTTGATAATTTCGAGGTTGGAATGGAATACCATAGTGGCAATAGATGGGTAATGGTATAAGGATTATTTGGAGGTAAGTCACTAACTTATTAGGAGGCTAATCTGTAAACTAGAGTGTTGCTTAGTGGCAGACGATGGCATGGCCCATGCCACCTTGGGTGTTTTGTGGCTGCTCAAAGCAGGATGTCGCTTGAAGCCCGCTTTTCAATTGACTTGTGCTGCTTCCAACAAAACATGATCTTAATTATAGCAACAATTTGATCGTATGTATCGACCCTCATTATTCACATATTCATTTAACCCAAGTCTACACCAACTTTTACTTGTCTTCTGAGTTACATCATGGCTACGATTTATATGGTCAAAACAATACCATAGCCTCATTTAAATTGTAATCGAACCTTTGGCTAACTTCCCAATTTCAATATTGGTGTCACTGCTAAGATCAGTAGGCCAAGCTTCTATATTAGAATCATACTTTCCAAGTCAATCTATTCTGCCAATTTATCTACCACATCATTGCTTACATTAGTCCACCGCTAACTATGACTCAATCAAGCACTATTATTCAATTTACTCTACTGATTTCTTCAACTCTTTATAATCCAAGATATGCACCCAAATTCCAATCACAACTTACTATACCCTTCCAATCCTCCTTTATTCATTTTCTAAACCCGATCAGATTATTAATACTAGACCTCCTACGATCACTAGCAATATATCTAAATCCCATTCCATTATCCAATTAAATCTAACAAATCCGACCTACCCAAATTATCCCATTAATTTCATAGATTTTACTCATATATTAAGATTACCCTAATTCACCCAAAAACTAACCTCAGGTATTGGTATGAAGATCCAACCGTTTCGCCTTTCAATCACTGCCCGTTATTAAACTAATCTCGTAAGCATGAGAAGTTCTATAGCAAAAAATAAAGGTATACATTACAAATATCAGAAAATTACCATTGCACTTGATTCCATGCGTGGTTGGCAGGCGGGGAACTGACTCAAAAACCAGACGGCCAAGTGAGATGGGGATAACAATCATTTAAGCATCGAATATTAGCAGTGTAATCCATGCCAGTGATGCAACTCCACAAAGACCAACAAGTCAAGCCAACACCCACCTATGCATATAAGATCCATAAATGATGTTTGGTTAATATTTATGAAACTTTTGATCAAATTCCAAATTCAGTGAACAAAAAAAGGATGATATTTTTACATGAAGTAGTAAAAGCAATTTCTTACAATGATTGCATATATATTTTTGCTCAGAAACAAGTTTTGAACCCTGGCCTTTGGGAAGCTACAGAGTGATTCAATATATTCCTGAATAAAATGATCATTTTAAGCATAGTTTTCTTCGCACTAAAATCTAATATATGTAAGCTATTAGGATAGGACCTAACTCTAAACTCAATGGCCTCTTTAGATATGTCTTCATGACTGCATTCTCTCCTCGCAGCTTTTGCAATGAGGTGTGAAATTCTTTTTCCCTTCCAACATTAGCCTTCAACTAAAATGCACAGTGAGACTCAATATTAAAAAGCGTACGACGAAATGATTGAAATCAAAGTTTCATATTACTTTATGAGTATCATCATATAGTTCGAAGTTTGTTTTTTACCGTGGTAAATGATTTGCATGTTTGATTTTGCTAAGAAAAGAAGGAGGTTGCGTGGTAAGTTTGTAAATCCCACTAACCCTCCTATTGTTTCAAGCAAGAAAACCATTGGGAAAACGGATCATTTTCTCCCCTGACAAATTAAAAACCCTAATGTTTCACCGAACATTCGCCTAAAGCCGATGTGCCTTACCAACCATCTTGGCGACCTTGGAATGAAGAGAAGCCCTGCTAACAGGAGAACACATGACACTATACCCGCGCAAAAAATAAATGTATTTATTTCCATCCAATATGAACATGAGACCGGCACAGCGTCCCCGTCTCCTATCGCGTGGTCATCTTCCCTTTCCCCCATCTTAACTACTATAATTTGGAGTTTACTCCCATCGTCCCACGTCAGTTGCTCGCGCATAAAAAATCAGCCTCGCCACGATTTTCGCTTTCCTCGACTGCCGCCCCGTTCCTCCGCCTCCATCCTCGCTCCCCCACGATTTTCGCTTTCCTCAGCCCATGCGTTTCTTCAATCGCACTCCTCTTCCATCCACCCACCTCATTCTCTCTCCCAGCCCCTCCTCTCTCGCAACCGCCGCCACTCCCCTACGAATCCTAGCAACCC
Organism: Ampelocalamus luodianensis; assembly: GCA_036346255.1. Taxonomy (NCBI): domain Eukaryota; kingdom Viridiplantae; phylum Streptophyta; class Magnoliopsida; order Poales; family Poaceae; genus Ampelocalamus; species Ampelocalamus luodianensis. Next base: position 74,247,066 of record CM070633.1, on the reverse strand, counting down.
TCGCACAAGCACCGAACCTCATCTCCCCCTTCGCCTCCCCGCCGACACAGAGCCGCCTGCCCCGACACCTCCTTCCCCGGAGCCAGTTCCTCCTCCCCCCAGTCCGCCTCCCCCCAACCTGGCCGCCACAACCACAAGAAGCACCTGGAGAGAAGGAGACGCGAATCAGTGCTCGTTTCACCTCCTCCCCTCCAACCGTCGCCTTGCCGGCCCACCTCTCGCCCGCTTCACCTCGTCCCCGACTCCCTCCTTCCCGGATTTGGGGGCGGCACCTTCCACTTCCCCAGCTTCTCCTCCCGCACCCCTACCGCCGCCGCCGTCCGCCGCGCCGACTGTGGAGGAGGCGCCCAGGGTTTGGAATGACAACCTCCGCACCACCGCCGTGGGGTTCATCCCCGATGCGCTGGAGCGCGGGGTCGTGGCGCTGCGCGAGATTGAAAAATCGCTGCAGGACAAAAGCGAGAATTTGGGGGTAGTTTCTTTGGGGGGAGCTTGTTTGGGCCTGGGTTCTGGCGGGATTAACTACTATAATTTGGAGTTTACTCCCATCGTCCCACGTCAGTTGCTCGCGCACTAAAAATCAGCCTCGCCACGATTTTCGCTTTCCTCGGCTGCCGCCCCGTTCCTCCGCATCCTCCGCCTCCATCCTCACTCCCCCACGATTTTCGCTTTCCTCGGCCCGTGCGTTTCTTCAATCGCACTCCTCTTCCATCCACCCACCTCATTCTCTCTCCCAGCCCCTCCTCTCTCGCAACCGCCGCCACTCCCCTACGAATCCTAGCAACCCTCGCACAAGCACCGAACCTCATCTCCCCCTTCGCCTCCCCGCCGACACAGAGCCGCCTGCCCCGACACCTCCTTCCCCGGAGCCAGTTCCTCCTCCCCCCAGTCTGCCTCCCCCCAACCTGGCCGCCACAACCACAAGAAGCACCTGGAGAGAAGGAGACGCGAATCAGTGCTCGTTTCGCCTCCTCCCCTCCAACCGTCGCCTTGCTGGCCCACCTCTCGCCTGCTTCACCTCGTCCCCGACTCCCTCCTTCCCGGATTTGGGGGCGGCACCTTCCGCTTCCCCAGCTTCTCCTCCTCCCGCACCCCTACCGCCGCCGCCGCCGCCGCCGTCCGCCGCGCCGGCTATGGAGGAGGCGCCCAGGGTTTGGAATGACAACCTCCGCACCACCGCCGTGGGGTTCATCCCCGATGCGCTGGAGCGCGGGGTCGTGGCGCTGCGCGAGATTGAAAAATCGTTGCAGGACAAAAGCGAGCATTTGGGGGTAGTTTCTTTGGGAGGAGCTTGTTTGGGCCTGGGTTCTGGCGGGATGTTGTGTTGACAGGTTGTGCAGTTGTTCGAGCTTATGAGGAAACAGGAGGAGACGCGAATCAGTGCGCAGCCATGGCGACAGAGTGCGCCGCCGCGGCCGATCTTTCCACTGGACGCCCCCGCAAACGAGCGAGGTTTGGCTGGGACGTGGCGCCAGCGACCAAGGTAAATGCCATTTCCCCACCCTTTCTGCTCTCGGATCTGCCGTTTGCAACGTGTTTTTGTCTTGATATGGTCTCTTCAGAAGGTGATTCACTGGAAATTGTCGATGATTTCGTTTGTTATAGCATGATACAGTTCTAATTTGCGGAGACATGGTTCGTGTAGATCTAGCTCGTCCAAGTTGTATTTAGTGCGAATTTGTCGAAGGCTATGTAGCTACTGGTTCAAAATTAATGTTTCGAATATTGTTTATGTAATACTAGACCTTATTAGGTTGTGATTGAACTATAGATCTCATTAGTTCTGTCATTAGGATTGTGTAGATTTGTCACAGCGAAGATGTGGTTAGTGCCGTTTTTGGAGGTTTTGCCAAAAAAGTGTAATTAGCATGTGTGGACCCGATTTAGCGAGTCTAATTGCCCCTGTTACTTTTTTGTGCTGTGACTCGCTCAGATCTGACCTGCTTGAGTGCTTACTTTTGTACAACATAGCAGGAAGCTCCTGAAGTTAACATGATTTTGCATAAATGTATGTTGACTGTTTGAATTAGGAACATGGTTCGATCTAATTCATCCAAAGCCTTCTGTAAAAATCATTTGGTGGATCTACATGATTATGATCTAACTGAAATCAACATTCAACGAGAACTACCGATAGCATTTTCAGAATAGTCTGGCATGTATTAGCTGTTTACATTTGCAGGTTAATACAAGTAGTGTGTAGCGTACAGGTTAATACAAGTAGTGTGTAGCGTACAGGTTAATACAAGTAGTGTGTAGCGTATTAATTGTCCTTTTTCCCATGTGCTTACATATGGATGGGGACCCGTTTTGTTTACCTTCTTGTACATCCATATGTGCTTGCAAGTTAGCTACTTTGTAAACTGCTATTGGTTTATAGCTGTGATGCTATAGCATGTTCAATTCTGCACTTTGCTTATTTTTCTTACTTGTTTCACTTGACAACATTACCAACAAATTGGGAAATATTTATTTATATTGTTTCCTGCATAAAAAACATGAATGGATCGATGTGTGTAGACTCAGATAGGAACATTTTGTGGGCAAGAAGTTGGCGATGTGACCAGCCTGGTAATGTCGGCACATCCTTCAGACCATACTTGTTCTTCTCTGCTCTCGAAGCGTGTGGCTCAAAATGCTTCCCCTTCTTGGAGAGAAGACGCTAAAATGGCCATTATGTATTTGCTGTTGGAGAGAATATGACCTCTCGCTGCAATTACACTTGACCATCATTATTGGAGTAACATTACTGTGATTTGTGATCCTTAGCCTACTGGGAGCTTCATTTTCCCCTTTTTCTTATTTATTTTCAGATATTTTTTTTACCATTCTGATTGAACTGAACTATAGAGAATTAGATATGTATGTGTATGTTACTTCTGTTCGAGCTTATGAGGAAGCGGGCGGAGCACGAAAAGGAGTTGGCCGCGTTCCAGCTCGTGAGATATTTCTCGTCCTATCGTTGTTGGATGTTAGTCATGAATCATGATGCTTTAAACGAATTGGCATTAGTTCCGATCAGGTGGTGCAACAGTCGGGAAAGTCATTGCAAAAAAGTTCGTTTTCAGGCATTTAAGATTACAAAGGAGTAATTTTAGTATATCTTACTACAGTATATTCTCATATGGAATATACACCTGTGTTTGAATATCATAAATGCCACCGAATATATAGTCAAATTTGTGCTCTCCTAACTATAATCCCGCATTCGTGTTGATGTTCTATTTTGTTTTTATTTGCTCAGCAGCTCGGATACTGCTAGCGTCGCGAGGCACAAGTGATGCCGACACCATCCCAGTGGGTTGGCAACTATGCTCGGCGGCGAGGCTGAAGGGCGACGAGTCCGGTTGGCCTGTTGATGAGGCAAGCAAGTGGCAGCACAGATAGCTTCGTAGTCGAGCGAGGAGGGTAGCGCGTGTGGGCGTGGACTTGCGGCGGCACTTGAGCGAAGGAGGCTGAGGGCGCTTGCTGCTTGCAACAGGCACGCAATTCAGGTTTAGATTAACTGTTGTTTGCTTTGTTTAGATTAACTGCTCCAATTTGGTTTCATCTTTTAAAAATGGTTTATATTAACTGTTGTTTGCTTTGTCATTAGAGGAGTGCATCCTATAAGTTTCGGCTATTGATACATTTTGCTATCATGATTCTTTTCCAGAAGTAGCCACCATTCCTCTCATTCTCTTGAAAAGATTATATGAACAAACAACAATTGAGTCCCTTCATTGTCCTATTAAACAACTGATAGACCAGGTGAATACACACGTTCCTGTTCTTTCTAGATCCGTCAGCATCCATATAATGTCTAGCATTGTTATGTTACTATAATGACATTGACACATTACACGATGCTCATCCTTGAGATTGTAAACAGTGTACATCATTGCATAGTTTACTCAGTTGATATTATAATAATATATTTTACAATAAACACTCAGATTTTGGGTCAGGATATTTCAAACAAATGAGATAATGTCAAGTGGAATAGAAAAACTCATTGAAAATTTCAACTACCAATCATGTGATTGCCTATACAATAAGAAATAAAAAAAAATCTGAAAATGTACAATTTTTCATAATGTCTATTGCAAACTTGCAGATTGTCTGGACTTTTAAGTTGACTTTATTTGCTTGGTGAAATAACACCAAACTTGTACAGCTTAAGATCAACACAAGAGAGTTGGTGGTTTTGAGTCCTACCTGACAAATATTAGCTTTACATTGCAAATAAACGATATATTACAATGTAAATCAGCAGAACCATATGTTGAGTGGGGTAAGCTTTGTTAATAATGAAAACATGATGGATAGTGCTGATATCAAAGCTTTGTTAATAATGAAAACATGATGGATAGTGCTGATATCAAATTCAAGTGTATATTTACAAAATTAGTTTAATCAAATTGTAATATTTTTCATCCAAACATACATTTCATTTGATTCAGTGGTTGGACATATCAGATAAAAGAGTATCCATTTTAACCCTCACTTGTTATTTCGCTTCTCCTGTTTTTTTATTTAGTCGTATATATATTCTGTACAAAGTCCTTGGACTCTCTAACAATCCTTTCCACATAATTTTGTTATAGAACATAAAAAAGAACCAAATAAGATGACAATACTTTGATGTGGATAATGCAGTCAAAACATATTAGCAACAAGAAATAATAATTAGAGAAAAATATAGAAACTAAAGATTATCATAGCAAAAAGGACAATAGATCTATCTTCTTCTTTATTGACAAGAGGCTAAAAATATAACAGAAAGCTAGAAACTAAAGATTATCATAGCAAAAAGGACAATAGATCTATCTTCTTCTTTACTGACAAGAGGCTAAAAATATAACAGAAAGCTAGAAACTAAAGATTATCATAGCAAGAAGGGCAATAGATCAATCTTTTTCATTATTGACAAGAGGCTTTTGATCTTTATCTTTACTCCTTTAAAAGAACCTACTGGTTGTAACGTCCCTGATCCCTATGACCGTGTGTGTAGTATTAGTTGAGAAATATTATTTGTGTAAGGTTTGAGATACCGATACAACGCACGAACACCCTACTAGTAAGAGCACAGAAAAATCGATTTGGTCTTCCGTTTGACCAAATCATGGACCATGACAGTCAATTGCGAGAAACCTGGGCTCCTCTCACGTCATCCCCATCTCCTACCGTGTGGTCGTCTTCACTGCAACTAAAAAAGGAGTACAAGCAATACAGGAATAACAAAGAGACGAAAACAAAAATATTACTGGTTGGACTTTAGAGTACGCTGGAGCATAAGCCTATCTATAGCTTCAAAGGTACAAAGAGAACTCTATTTTGACATCAGTGGTCTATGATGGGTGGTCTCCTACTGTAGATATGCCCACGCTGTCCATTATGTGTGGGCTTGAAAGAGATACTTCAATTCCAATAATGGTGCTCACACTACGGTATGCCCAACTGATCGGGATGGCAGGAAAGAAAGGGAAAATAACACTATTGTACCAAACCTAACCAGTGCCATTCCTCAGTGACTATGCAATACTTGAAAATTTTTGCAATGCACAGCATAAGATATTCATTACTGAACAATTTTTGCTCATTAAAAAAACTTGGAAACAGGTGAAAGTGGTACTTACGTAGAATGAGTAGCTTCAAGGGTTTTTTGTGGCTTCTTCCTATGTTTCAAACTGCACAAACACAAAGTTCCTCCTTGTCCGAACGTTTGAAATCTTCCCAAATGGTCCAAAATGCCTTTCAATATCACTGACTTTTGTGTTGATGGGGTCAAAGTTAATGACAAAAAAATGTCTTAGTGGCCTTAGTATTCGTTGCTGGTTTATTGTTGGCATCACTTCTGGAACCCCGATCACCCTGTTACAGGAAATGCCAGAAGAAAAATGAATTATCAAATGAACTGACAAATACTATGTGGCACAAATACCAACCAAATTAAACAGGAATCACTCTTAACATGTGATGTGAGCACATAGTTTTTTGTGTGTTTCGGGTTAGGCGGTTACAAGAACAGTAGTAGAAATTACCCATGACCACTCCACCGAAAGCCTGTGCCTCCCAGGGCCAAAGGGATAGCCATCAAGAGACCGTATGGCATCACCACCATCACGCTCATCCTCAAAGTAGAAAACATGCAGGTGAGAATGATAGGAAATTAAATTAACACAGTCTTGTACCAATCAGTGTTCACTGACAACATTTCCTATTTTCCTTTAGGATAAGCAAACACATCAGCCTATTCGATCACACCTAATAGAAACAGAAGGGTACTGCACCTGCATAGATGTGATGGTATGAAGAGCACTAGGTGGTTATTGGTAGATTCCATTCATGATGAGAGCTAAGCATGGTGTTGTACAGCTTATATCCAAAGTAAGATGGTACAACTAGAGATATGGAACATGCTTCGCCATTAATAGAACCTCAGAGACATAGCTTATTGAGACAGCACATATTCATGTTGACGCTGGGAGGATGGTATGGTGATACTACTAGATGGAACTGGTGGCATGGCATGAATCGCATCATGATGTCAATGCCCGCTAAACATGCTTGGGCAGTGGTAACAGTGAATGGTGTGCATCATGAAACAGATGGTAAAGTGAAGGGAATGATGCCGGAAGAGTGAATGGTGGGTGTTTCAGGAGTTGAGGAGCGCCAGGGGAGCTATGTTAGCCTCGGTGGTTCCTGCGCCAGAGTAAACATTTAAACTTCTTGCTGCCTACCATACATACATTGCAACTGTGGTTACATGACATGGACCATCATATATGGAAGATATGTGTGCCACGCCAAAGATGTTAGACATGCACAGCTGATATAGATCACTGAAGCTAAACATACTAATTGTTCCAATCATAGATTAATAAGATTTATATTCAGATTCTTCGCAGATTTATTCTTGGCAGATTTTATGCTTGGTGTAATGTCGGGACCCTGGGTATGCAGCCCCGGGACCCTCTGTGCATTCCAAACTAGTCTTATGATCAGTAGCTAGCTCGCACAGTTGCAACATAGATGAAATCATATCTATATAGCAAACTATAGATAAAGCAGATAAATTAATATTTATAGAAGCAAAAGACCTTATGGTTAAGTTTTTTTACAAGGTTTCGCCACGCAGGGCTTAAGATAACAGAGAGCTGCAGCGGAAAACAAAATAGCTCGTGGAGGCCATCTGACATACCCACATGCAATCGAGTGGAGGACGCGACCTAGCTCACAAGGTCTTCGAGGTACTCCTCTTCGTAGAACTCTGAGATCCCTGGTTCTTCTTGAGCGACTGATCAATCAGAGGGCATAAAGTCGTGAGTACTTTGAATGTACTCAGTAAGTCGTAGGAAAATGTATGCAAATAGTATTCATGCGGGGCTTGACAATGATAGCTTTATGGATGTTTTGCATAAAGCAGTATTGACTGGAAATACAGTAAGTAGATTGTAAAGTACAAATTGAAAGATTAATACATAAATAAACAAATTCTTTGAAACAGCTCGTGAACATCCTGTTCACTTCCCAGACCACTTATGAACACCCACGACCACTCGTGAGCACCCACAACCACTCGAAACCGCCCACGACCACCTTTTTGGGAAAAAACTACCACTCGTGTGAAATCATCAGGCATTGTCCATAACCGAGGACACGACTATTCAAATAGTTTTACACTCTACAGAGGTTGTACACTTTCCCACAAGAGATAGTCGCTTGATACAATATACGTTTCCTTAGACATGTGAATCAAGAAGAGACTATCACCAAGCTTTTTACAAAGCTCTGTTTTGACTTGGTTTTGCTCGCTAAGGTTTCGCCTCCGACTGGCTCCACAACTCCTAACATCCACCTTCGAAACAACCTCCCAGTTGGCCGGCCCCCTCTTGCGCCAAGTGTAAATGTCGATCCCAGGTTTCACACTTCCACCAAAACAGAACTGACTCAAAATATTGCTAATTAGTTGGTCTAGTCTACCCCATAAATGAACTTATGATTGCACGGTATGGCCCAGATCAATGGTGCACAAGGTTAAGTCCTTAGTGACTACTCAGGCGAGGCAACTATATCCCAAAATCATTCCCTTTACTGCACGATCATTCGCCTGAGTATGAAAATATTTTTGGTTCAACCTGACCAAATAGTAGCCTTTTCCATGGCACAACAACTTTTAATAACAGTGGTCGCCCACAATTCCATATATCATTAAGTCAAATTTATCATCATAGCATCATGTGATTGAGAGACATCGCATAACTAAAGCATAACTAAGCATAATACACACCCATGTTGGTAGTGCAACAATGTTCAACTAGGAATACCCAACCTACGGTGTTCAAGGGTACATGTCAACATGTTGTTCCCAATTATTCAAGGAGTTATACTGCCAAGTAGGTGTTTAACTATTCCCAAAATCATTTTTATACAATTAGCCATGCATGTTGATATAAAATAATATACTTTTATAAATTGGGTTCAATATGATCAAAGGTCTACGACTTGCCTTCGTTGAAGAGTTAAGATGCTTCGGTCGAGGTTGTTGGGTCTAAAAACTCTTCGAAAATGCCAAAATCTATACGTGCGAAAAGAGCCAAATAAATAAGAAAACTCCAAATAAAACCAAAAATATTACCAAACTAAAACCAAAAGAAAGGTATTGAATTTAGAAGAAGATATAAATTTAAATCACTATGATCGGAGTTCAAACAAAGGAGAACGAGCTCTCAGAAGTTCTGAAATCACAAGGTTGGAAGGAGGCTCGAATACAGGTGGTCTGAAGGAGGCTCGACTACCTGGTCGAAAGGGGGCTCGACTGGTCAGAAGGTTGATTCGACTACTTGACGCGGTCGAAAGAAGAAGGATTCGACTACTCGACGGGGTCGTAGGGAGGATACGACTACTCAATGTGGTCGTATGGAGGATACAAGAAGGATACAACTACTCAACGTGGTCATAGGAGTGATATGACTACACAATGTGGTCGTAGGAGGGATACAAGAAGGATACGACTACTCAATGTGGTCATTGGATGGATACGACTACTCAACGTAGTCGTAGGAAGAGGCCTAAATCAAGAGGGTGGTCTAAACCAAAAAGCGTGGTCTAAACTAGGAGGATGGTCCAAACCGAGAGAGATGTCTAAACCAAAAAGTGTGGTCTAAACTGGGAGGGTGGTTCAAACCGAGAGAGGTCTAAACCAAAAGGGTGGTCTAAACCGAGAGAGTGGAGAGCTGGGCCAAGGAGAAAATGGAATGAACAGAGAAAAGATGATTTTAAACACCCGAGAACTCTAGCAAACTCAAAATAAATAAAATTTTGAATTAAATGAAGTTAGATTTAGCCATCTGAACAGATAAATGATCGACTGTTCGATGCGACCGAAAGAACAAAAGAGAGAAAACCAAGCACAGAGAAACTCACCAGGACAGAGAGAGACCGAGGAGGTCGGTGGAGGACGAACGGCGGTGGGACGCTCGTAGTCGAAAGTGAAGGAGGACAGCGATGAAGGGGTCAGCCGGGACTGAAGGAGAAGCGGAAAAGTAGTGACTCCTGCGAACCAAAACTGAACCAGAGTGAGGGGATTGCTTCAAAGAGCTCTGGGACACGAATTGATGCGGGGCTTAAACTCAGAGCGCGGGCCTTCAGGCAAACCACAGCAACAAGAGCGAGAGAGGGAGAGTTGGGTGCACGTGGTGCTCACCTAAATAGGCGAAGGCGGCATATGGTTTGACGAGGAAAAATGTGGTTCGGTGAAACGGGGTGAGAGGGAGAGGAAGAGCTGAGAGCTGAGGGGAAAAACGAGAGGGCAAGGGCTCCTTGGCGCTCTATTTATAGAGGAAGGAAGGAGAACCGGCAACAAGATGGATCAGTGTGAAAAGGGAGGAAAAACACAATAGGGTGGAGACAACAACATTTAATGTGCATGTGGCTAAGGAAAAAGAGGGAGGAAAACGCGGCGGGGCGGTACAGGCGCACGGTCGGCAAGTGGGGGAGGGGACAAGAGGGGAGACGTGCGTGGCGGTAGTCAAGGAATTAAATGCGCACGTCGCTGGGGAAAAGGGGGATGGGATGGGAGTAGGCGTGACGGAGGACGGACAATTAAATGCGCTATCGGCATTTAATGTGTGAGGACTTTAGCGACGGGAGGAAGACAAAGGTGAGCAAGAGGCTGACAGGAGGGCTAATCGAAACCAAAGGACTGGTCAAAACCGAAGGCTGGTTGTAACCAAAGACTCGTCGTAACCGAAGGCTGGTCATAACCAAAGACTGGTCGTAACCGAGGGGAGGTCGTGACCAATAGGGAGGTCGTGACCAAGGGGGATGTCGTGACCACAGGGAGGTCGTAACCAAGAGGGAGGTCGTAACCAAAAGGGAGGTTGTGAGGAGGAGGTCCTGAGTAGGAGGAACGGGCTGACGGAATAACGGAACAAACAGGGAAAGATAATTCTAAATACCAGAGAACTCCAATAAACTCAAAACAAACCAAATCTGAATTAATTGAAGTTTGATTAATTCACATTAAATCGCCTTCAATTCCCAAAACCTCTAGGTTAAGCTTTAGCAATTCACCAAAACCAAATAATTATTTTTATTTTTGAAAATTTTCAAAAAGCCTAGAAAAATAGGATGTTACATGTAAGGTGCCATGAAACATGAACAACCAAAAACATTAGGATAATGAAAACAAATTATTTCCACAATTATTCGCTAATCAATAACTCCACTGCGACAATTGCAGAGAATGGATATTATCAAGAACAATTACACTCCATCTACCGTTAATTTGTTTTCTTCCCTTTTACCCAAGAAACTTAGACATAAGAGCTTGACTCTAAGTGAAGTGATGAACAAATTGGGGGCACATGTGCATCAAATCGAATTTAAGACAATAGAAGAGAAGAGAAGGGGGTAGAGGAGGGGAAAAGAAGAGGAGGGAAGAGATGGGGGAAGGCAGACCTGACCTCATGTCGATTCGCTCGATCTTGCCATAGCGGTAGAAGAGGCGGTGGAGCTCCAATTGGCAGGTGTCGTAGTCCAGGTTCCCCACGAACACGGGCCTCATCTTGTTTCCTCAGCAACAAGGATCTCCTGGAACCAAGATCCAAGATCAACATACCAGAAAACCCTAGCAAGGGAGAGGAGAGGAGATCAAATATTGGCAATAGAGGAGCAAAGAATTCGCAGTCAGGAAGGAGAAGTAAAAAACCCTAGCCTAGAGGAGGATGAGGAGGAGGAGAGGAGGGCGGAGAGCAATACATGCGTCGTTGTGCGAGGGAGAGAGGCAGCTAGGGATTTGGTCATCCCCATCTCCTGGTGCGTGGTCATCTTCCCTTTCCCCCATGAGAGGACGGGGGGGAGAAGGGGAAGGTGGGCGATAGGCATGATGCAGGCGAAAGGGAGGAGGCAAGCGACGAGCACGGCATAGGCGAAGAGGAGGAGGCGTGCAGCGATGGGGTCAGCGCGGGCAAAGAGGAAGAGGGTGGTGTGGGCAAAGGGGAGGAAGGACGGCAGGTGCGACGTGGGCACATGGGAGGAGGTGGCCGAAGGGTAGGACGGGGCGGCCAACGTGGAAGGTGGGGAGGAGGGAGCAGCGGCGGTAGCTATGACAGGGGAGGAAGCGAGTGCGAGGGCGTGGAGGAGGCAGGGGATGGTAGGCGAGGGCAGTGGAGCAGAGGATGCTAGGACGTGGGCACAGCTATGAAAAAGCTGGTCGCAATGCGCCACGAGGAAAGGAATTGAGAGTCTTCCATTGGGCACGGCGGGCGAGGAGAAGAGTAGACAGAGGGGAAGGGACGAGAAGAATAGCGAGGTCTGTTCCGCTGGCTGCAATCGCTTCGCTGCCTACGATCAGACGGCGATGAAATGCGTTGCGCGCGATTGGCTGAGAACCGGGAAATGCGTACGTGGACACGCTGAGAAGGCATCGATTCTTCCTGCTATAATGATAGAACCATATACATAACAGGAATGTGTATTGGGGTATAATGATGCTACCACATAGGTACAATTATATAAGGACGGGGATAGTTCCTTGTTAGATTTGAGTGTACATTGTCACAAACTTATTTAGCATGCCGACCGTTTCAATACCTATGAATCTACAAGTTCTGAAAGGTAAATGAGGTAATATAGGAGACACCAAAATTAATCGATCAAGATCTTGTGTAGGATTGACGAGGATCTAATAATCCTCAATTAATTAGGTTATTTATCTATAATATTTATTATTATTATAGATGATAATGTCTCTTATACAACCTTCAAAGGTACCCCCTCAATATTAACAATGAGAGAGATCATAAACACCTAATGGTCGTAAGCTCTTCTATGACCACTCTATATGGTCGTAAGTTCTACTACGATCACCTCAAGGTTGTAAGTTCTTCTACAACCACCTATTGATCGTAAGTCCTACTACGATCACCTCATGGTCATAAGTCTTACTACGACTAGGTCAGTTACGATCACCCTATGTGGGCCCAATCGATTAGGGACATTTATGCGTTATGTTTAATAAACACAATAGTTAATATGTGTCATTATCCCCTAAGATAACTGCACGCATTAAACTTATGTCTCTGACATAACCGCAAGGCGACGTTGGGAGATATATCTCTAACAATAACCACCCTTAAACACGCGTATTGCATCAAATGAAAAGACACCCCTTGACGTGGACAACTGCCACCCCTTTATGCGCTATATAAGAAGTAAAGTCAGTGGACAGAGGAAGGACAGAGGATCAAGTGATCAAGCGATCAAGATATTCGACAACTACAGAAGTCATTAAGCCTTAGTTCTAGTGACTTCCTTCTTGTTGTAAACACAATCAATATACCAACAAAGGAGTAGGGTTATTATTCTCTAGGAGAAGGCCTAAACCTGTATAAAATTCTCGTGTCATTTTCTGTGTGGTTTCGCTCCAGGAGAGCCCTAGTATGCATTCATAAGATCGATACTAAACCATCGACAGTTGGTGCTGTCTGTGGGGATCTCCTATTTCTTCTTTCTTTTTCGACAAATTATCTTTATTTTTAACTCTGATGCTTTCATGGTAAGAGAGTGGAATTGGGGGAATTGGTTCGATTTGATAGACTATGTAGGACTCGACATGGATGCCTACTACAAGTACGAGCAAAGCATCATTTCGTCTGATGGCAATACCGGTTCTAGGGATCTTTCACCAGACCTAGGGAACTGTGCCGCGGACAAGGTTGATGAAGAAGCCCTCTCTCCCTACAACATTATGCCCAGAGGAGGAACCAAAACCCTCAAAGGGTAAGGATCCAACTAACTAGGATCAAGATCACCCCACGGCGAGTGTTGAACACAGCGAGGGTTCCTCCTCCAAACATTCAAGCCCATCTAAGGTCGTCCGATCTGGCACAGCAAGTCTTGGAATCCATTATTCTAGGACTCAATCAACACCTTATAATCGTCACCCTTACCCCCATGAGGTGTGTGGTCGAGCCCGCTTCACCTGCGGATTCGACCATACCCCTTGCAGGGTTCACCTTCAACCGAGGACGATTATAACCTAAAATTCCCCTTCCTGGAGGGGATTGCTTCAAGTCGCAAGGTGTTGTTCTTTGACTACTCCTCGAGTCAGTAGGACTCAGCCATGAATAGGGATAGTAGCACCTAGGAGGTCTTTGTCCTTCCCTCAGATCCTAATCTCTTTCCAAGAGACAGGACTAGGGTTGCTTCCCATCGCGCACTCACTTTAGGCTCTCGTGGTGATGGTGAGAACGCCTCGGGTGATGACCAGGATCGCTCTCCACTGAGACATGCTCCGGCTGACTCAGATATCAATGATCTGGAAACCATTTAGAGAAGAAGAATTGCTAGCCAGAGATCCCTACCTGGACGCACCCAATACCAATCAGAGGAAGCTCAAGAACTTCAGTGAATCAATGACCTAATAGAAAACCTGACTCAAGATCTTGGACAAGCGCCATGCTACAACCACTTTGTTCAAGAGATCGCACGAAGACTTCGGGACACAATGGTCAGGCTTGAGCGGAATCGACAACACTATCCTAGAAGTCGTACCGGGATTACTCCATCGAATGCCAGTTGTTCGAACGACTCTTCTCATGGAGAATGACAGGACCACAGGTCTAGTCGATCTCCCAACCACGACATTAGTCACAGAAGAGTTCTACGAACAACTAGTGATTGACAAACTCCCAGTGGAGGTGATCGTTCATCACTTCTACCAAGAAATCTGCACCAGCAGATGGAGCACGAGGAGTATTACCCTCGTAGGACTAGGGATGGCAATTGTGCCCGATTACCCGTGTGCCCGTAGGTAAATACCCTAATGGAGCCTGGTATGGGCTGCTTTTTGCCCACGGGCATGAATACGGGGAAAATTCTCTGCCCGTCGGGTAAACGGGCACGGGCACGGGTGAGCTCCACCCGTACTCGCCTCACCCGTTTACCTGCGATATGGACTAACAGGTGGGTCCACGAAAAACCCTAGGGTTAGCACTCAGTCACACACACAAATACAACTCCCTCAGTCCCTCTCCCCTCCCGGTCTCCCCAACCCCTGAACCCTTTCTCCAGCCACCACAACCGAAGCCCTGAGTGCCCGACCGCCCGAAGCTGCCGCCCCCTCCTCCTCCTGGCCGGCTATCGGCCCCACCCTGCCGCCGCTCCTCCTCCCAGTCCTGACGCACCACCTCCTCCCAGTCTCGGTGCACCTCCTCCTCCCAGTCCCGGGCTCCCAGTGCACCTCCTCCCGGCCAGTTGTCGCCGCTCCTCCTCCTCTAGATCTGCCCCGTCCTCCTCCCAGTTGGCTGCCGCCCCCGCCCTGCCGCCACTCCTTCTACGGGTACCAGCGGACCTCCTCCTCCATATTCACCCCGTCCTCCTCCCGACCGGTGGCCGCCCCCGCCCTGCCGCCGCTCCTCCCAGTCCCGGGCTCCCGACTGACCACCTCCTCGGACCGCCTCGTGCCCTCCTCTCGGCGGCCGCTTCGCTTCCCGCCGCGCCGACCGAAGCATCAAAAGTATGATGGAAAATATTTGTGCCATTTGTATGCGTGGATCTCGCCCACCTATTTGTGCCATTTGTATGCGAGGATCTCGCCGAAAAATACGATCGAAAGTAGTAGTAGAAAATACAATACTCTGATACTTTGAAAAACATGTGCATAGCGCAGTACTGTATAAATGACAAAAATGATTCGAAACCCTTCAGCACACTTCCGAATTGATTAGACTCTTGTAGGTAGCTGGTCTCCATATCATAAACCTGCTAGCATATAGACATTACCATAAGTTGTATGATTCAAAATAATAATAACAATAATGATAAAAGCATGAGCAGTATAACTTATTTGCTTCCTTTGACATTTGCCCAAATCCTATCAGTAGATATTGTAGCATTTAGCTATTACTTATGTAATAACAGAAAAGACGACACCATACCAAGAAATTTTATAAGTACTTCGACAAGATTAAGCACATGCCAAGTTTTATAACAGAATTGAAAGCATTTTTGCATGCATCGGCATCGGTAAAATGACCTCACAACCATCCACCAAACTCTTTGGCCTCACGTTTGAGTACACCAGTAGCTTCCCTGCCCCCTTCACTAATTACTAGTATACTTGTCAAGAACAAAAATTCAAGAACTGCGCAAAAAGATATAGAATTGAAAATTCCAAGAAAAAAAATGATGTAACCTACACAGTTAGAAACACTACAAAAAAACATGTAGCTCACCTTGTTCAGGTTCCAAATCTTTAGGATAGTCTCCTGATCAAAGAGGGGATTCTTGAACAAGCAGTCTCTAGTAGGGAGAGCGTAGTGCAGGCACCTGGGGACAGTGCCAAATTTATTTTATTTGTTGAACTTAATTAGTTGTCTTGTTGAACTTGATGTGTGAATTGTGATGAATTTTATTAGTTGTTGAATGTGTGAATTGTGATGAATTTAATATGTGCATTGTTTATGTGTGACGAGCATGCTCGTGGGCGATGGGTACCCAGTTACCCATGGGCGACAGTGCATGGTTTACGGGTAAACGGGCATGCCCGCGGGCGACGGGTACCCGCGGGCGACGGGCATGGGCGAGATTCTTCGCCTGTTGTCCTTCGCGGGCATGCCCGTGGGGGGAAATCAGGGTCACAGGCATGGGTATGGGTGAGCACTACCCGTGCCCATCGCGTCCGATTGCCATCCCTACGTAGGATTGAGATCTATGATATGTCAAGTCCATTTACTACTGGGTATTGTTGGGAATGATCGCCTAGTGATGTCAACCCTTCTTTCCCATAAAGAAGGTATTATGATATCATTACCAGATATCGAGCGTTTTCGCCTTACCTTTGAGCAGTTCGTTGGTCGCCTCGATTCCGACCAGTGAACATGGAGAAGTTTGATGGGTCACAAAATCCCATCGAGTTTCTTCAAATCTATACCATTGTCGTTCAGGCAGCAGCAGGAGAAGAGCATGTCATGGCCAACTACCATCCTACTGTACTCGAAAGATCTGTTTGATCGTGGCTGTTAAATTAGCCACAAGAGTCGATCTCTTCGTGGCAACACCTCTGCAAATTAGTGCTAGCCAACTTCCAGGGCACTTACAACCACCCGAAAAAAAGGACGACCTACATAGAATACAATAGGATTCTTACGAGACCTTACGCCAATTCATCAGGCGTTTTAGTCAGGTTCACAATTCAATTCCTGAAGTTTCTGACTTTTCTGTCATTAGGGCATTCAAGCAGGGAGTCCATAATCAAAGGATCATGGAGGATATTGCTTTAAATCATCCGGTGTCGAACCCGGGAGCGAAGGATCCCAAATTCTCTGTGTTTAAACACCGGTCTAGGATTTCCAGTGTACACAGACTCACAAAATGGATATCACATTCATATCACGAAAACGTAAATGACATTAAATAAATAATTGTTTAATACAACTGAGTTCTGAACAACAATAACAAATATCAAATAATAAACACAGCGGAAATATGATAATAGAGGTGAGCCACACGATGCGCCACAGGCAATCGTCTGGGTCAAGGCCTACTCGTCTGGATCCTCACCATCGAGGAGGAAATCTTCTCCTGAATAAGATTTATTCAACAAAGATGAACACAACTTCTGTGCTCGCAAGTCACACCCAATATTGAATTAAAATGCATGCATAAGGTAACAAGTGAGTATGGCAGGGGTTGTTTTGCGTAAATAGCATTTTCAGTGTAAATAATCATAGTAATTTCTAAGACAGTTTTATACTAGGACTAAAATCATATTTTAAAATGTCAATATTACAATGTGGATGACCTCCAATGATTTAGTGAAGGATCCCCTGAAGGGAAACGGGTAGGCTACACTAGCGCAAATTAAAAAATTCTACCCGTAAACCAAGATCACTGCAGTTATAGATCACGGTCTTACCACTAGACGCGCAGTGCGGAAGTTGATGCGTGCGCGTCGGGCGATGTAGTCGCACCAAGTTGATGCGAGACGTCGGGCGAGTAGTCGTACTACTTCCTCGTCCTCGTCGCGCGCCCCACGCATGACTCCTTTCTTGCGGTTCGTCCCAACGCCACAGATGCGGCGCCCAAAGGTATCCACACGCACGGGAGGAAGCGACGCACGCGGACTACTAGATCGCGCGAGCGACTAGGGCGTGGGAGGGTGGCGCCGTGGTTTGAGGATGTCACGAAAAACTCAACCTCAACCAATAGCCCCTACCCTCCTTTTATAGACGTCCTTATAATGGGCTTCTACAAATAGAGGCCCATTAGGACTCAATGCCACCTAATTCGGATCCAATCCGAATTAGGCTTCATTTCTTAAGTGTGTGACCTATGGTTCACATATGTTTAGACATGACGCGAGTACACATACTTGGTCAATAGTTGGTAGCGGCCTCTAGCAAGACGTGCCAACTCCTAAACATACGTAAAGATCATATCGGACGAACCATCACAACGTTATGTACATGCCAATCCCTTTGCCTCACGATATTCTGGTCGAGCTCCAAGTGACCACTCTTTTCGATCTGTGATCCGAATCCCTTACTAGGTTAACTCTTAACCTTAAGTAGCATGGCCATGCATTTCGGATCCGATCACCGAGGCCCGAGATATCTCTCTCGGTAGAGAGGGCAAATCCCATCTCGATCGACCATGCCTCGCAAAGATGCTTCATGACAAACCCAAAGCTACCTTTATAACTACCCGGGCATTTGAGTAGCGTTTGATAGCCCCTAAGTAGGTCGATTCACATCTCAAGTACATGCGACAATCTCGTGTCTAAGGACAAGGCGTATACATTGTGTAGAGAGAACCATAAGTATAAAAGCTATGTCTCATGTTGGGTCGGTCCAACCCCATGTTCTAAACATGTGTCCACATTATTGGTTTGACATCTCCATGTCTATGACCGTGAAACATGGTCATAAACCGATACATGTGCTAATCCATCATTCACGTGTGTCCTCACATGAACTCCGACTAGGGACAACTTTAGAATAACCATACAAGTAAAGAGTTTCACAAACAAGTCACATACTTGTTAATCAACACAAAGGCAATATTCAAGGAACATTTATTAAATCATGGATACAATGAAATATCATCATCAATATGATTGCCTCTAGGGCATATCTCCAACAGCCTCCCACTTGCACTAGAGTCAATCTAGAAGATATCTAATACCCATAGCTCTTGTGTGCGCCTCATGCTTAGGTCAGGAGAGGCTTCACAAAGGATCTCAAATATTCAAATCCGTGTGTATTTTGCATATCTTTAAATCTCCTCGATTAAGGATCTCTCGAATGAGATGAAACCGCCGCAGATGTGTTTGTTCTTTTGGTGATTCCTCGGCTCCTTGGCTTGCGCAATGGCCCCACCGTTATCACAAGAAAGATCCGCAGGATCGCACGCACTAGGAACCACACCTAGTTCGATTATGAACTTCCTTATCCAAACACCTTCCTTTGCCGCTCGTGAAGCCGCAATGTACTCGGCCTCCGTTGTAGAGTCGCACGCTCTCCGCTTGGAACTCTTCCAACTTACCGCACCACCGCTCAAAAGGAACACAAAACCCGATTGCGATTTGTAATCATCTTTGTCGGTTTGGAAGCTTGCATCGGTGTAACCATTTACAACGAGCTCTTCCTCACCTCCGTAGACTAGGAACACATCCTTAGTTCTTCTCAAATACTTGAGGATGTTTTTAATCTGCTTGTCGATGACTCTCACCTGGATCACCGTATCTGCTCAGTAACACTTAGAGCATAGGAAACATCGGGCGAGTACACATCATAGCATACATGATAGATCCAATGGCGAAGCATATGGAATCTTACTCATGCGATATCGCTCATCGCTTGTCGAAGGACACCGAGTCTTGCCAAGATTTATGCCATGAGACATGGGCAAGAACCCTTTCTTTGCCTCCTCCATGTTGAACCGTTTCAACACTTTGTCAATGTAAGTACTCGGCTTAATCCTATTAGCCTTTTGATCTATCTCTATAGATCTTAATACCTAAAATATATGCCGCTTCCCTAAGTCCTTCATTGAGAAACTATTTTTCAGGTGAGGTCTTAACGGACTCGAGCATAGGAATATCATTTCCAATCAGAATATGTCATCTACATATAAGATTAGAAATACGAGTGAGCTCCCACTTGTCTTCTTGTAAACACAAGATTCTTCTTCGCTTTTGATGAAGTCAAACCCTTTGACCACTTCATCAAAACGAATGTTCCAACTCCGAGATGCTTGCTTCAATCCATAAATGGATTTTTGAAGTTTGCATACTTTTCTAGCATTGTTTGATCGACAAAACCTCTGGTCTGTATCATATACACGCCCTCGGTTAAATTTCCATTAAGGAAAGCCGCTTTGACATCCATCCGCCATATCTCATAGTCGAAATATGCAAGAATAGCTAGAATGATCCGTATTGATTTAAGCATCGCTACTGGTGAGAAAGTCTCATCGTAGTCAACTCCTTGAACTTGCCGAAACCTTTGCGACAAGTCGAGCTTTATGGATATGAACATTTCCATCCATATCAATCTTCCTTTGTAGATCCATTTGCACTCTATGGTTTTAACACCATCAAAGTGGTCAACCAAATTCCAAACTTGATTGTCTCCCATGGATGCTATCTCGGATCTCATGGCACTATGCCATTTCTCGTAGTCCTGGTCCATCATTGCTTCCGCATAGGTCGTAGGCTCATCATTGTCTAACAATAATATATCTCGCGCATTGCGAGCCTTCCGACCTTCGTGGTGGTGGTGCTTCCTTTGCCATGGGTTCCTCAACTTGTTCTCGCCACATGGGCATCATTCGTCGAGTCTTCCCGATTGGTTCATCTTGAACTTCTTCAAGCCGCACCGTTCTTCCACTTGTCTCCTGTTGAGAAACTCTTTCTCTAGGAAAACACCACTTGAGCGACAAACACTTTGCCCTCTAGTCGGTTGTAGAAGTAATATCCAAAGGTTTCCTTCGGATATCCCACGAAAATGCATTTATCGACTTGGGTGTGAGCTTGTCCGATCAGAGTCGCTGACAAACGCCTCACATCCCCAAATCTTTAGAAAAGACAACCGTGACTCTTCCTACCCATATCTCATATGGTGTCTTAACTACGGATTTAGACGGTACCTATTAAGTGTGAAAGCCTGCCGTTTCTAGAGCGTAACCCCAAAAGGATAATGGTAAACTGATCGCTCATCATCGATCGAACCATGTCCAACAAGGTCCGATCGCGCTCGGATACCCGTTTCTTTGAGGCGTTCGGCGGTGTTAGTCGTGGAACAATTCCGCAACTCTTCGATGATTGCTAAATTCATGACTCAAATACTCGCCACCACGATCGATCGCAGAGCCTTGATTTTCTTGGCACGTTGATTTTCAACCTCATTCGAACACTTTGAACTTTTCAAAAGTTTGGACTTATGCTTCATTAAGTAGACATAGCCATATCTACTAAAATCATCGTGAAAGTTATGAAGTAATGAAATCCACCTCTAGCGATCGTGCTCATTGGTCCACATACATCGTATGTATGATTTCCAACAAGTCCGACGCCTCTCAAAAGAACCTTTGAAAGGTGATTTGGTCATCTTACCAAGCAAACAAGCTTCACATGTCTCGTATGATTCAAAATCAAACGGTTAGAAGACCATCGCATGGAGCTTCTTCATGCGCTTTTCACTTATGTGACCCAAACGACAATGCCAAACATAGGTGGGATTCAAATCATTAGGTCGAAGTCTTTTAGCATTTATGTTAAAGATAGGCGCATCATCAAGATTTAAAATAAATAACCCATTCACAATGGGCGCAAAAGCCATAAACATTCCATTTTTAGAGATCAAACAACCATTGTCTTTACTTGCAAATGAATAACCATCTCTCATCAAACATGAGGGGGATAAAATGTTTCGACTCATACTAGGAACATAATAACAATTATTCAATTCCATAATAAATCTTGAAGGAAGCTGAAGTTGCATGGTGCCGACGGTCAACGCAGAACCCTTGCTTTATTTCCGACGCGAAAATCAACTTCACCTCTTGCGACTCCTCTACTTCTTATTAGCCCCTGCATCGAGTTGCAAATGTGAGCAACTGATCCGGTATCAAATACCCAAGAGTTAATAGGAGAATCTGCGAGAAAAATGTCTAAAACATTTATGACAAGTGTACCATGGGTGGAAGTCTTACTTCCAGCCTTCTTCTTGCATTCATCGAATCCATGTACTTCTTGCGCTTTCTCTTCCGTGGCGACGCTTTACAATAGAAGCATCTTGTCTCACTCCAGTCCAAAGATTAGGCTTAGGCGTTGGCTTGAGATCATATCTTTAACCTTGCCCTTATTCTTTGGCCATGGCTTCTTACCCTTTTCTTGAAGCTAGACTTGTTACGCACAGCCATCACATGGCTAGGCCCCGCACACTTCTTAATGTCACTCTCTGCTTTGAGCATCCCACAAAGCTCATTAAGGCCCTTATCCGCCCATGCATATGGTAGTTCAAATGAAATGCCCATAGCTAGGTGGAAGAGACGCTAAATGAAATCGATTGCCAACTCTTGGCCAATTGGAAAACCAAGTTTATCCAAAGTCCGATCAGAACCAACCATTTTGATCACATGTGGGCCTACGGGTGCACCTTACGTTAACTTGCATTCCGAAAAGCCTTAGAGACATTGAACCGCTCACCCTGGCCCGTGGTTCGAACATGTCCTAAGCGCTATGATCATATCATACGCTTCCGATCCTCAAACCGCTTTTGAAGGTCAGTTCCATGCATGCAAGCATAAGACACTAATCTCAAGAGAGTCATCACATGCTTTCTTGTAGGCATTTTTAACAAGCAGCAGACGCATTGTTAGCGTGTTCTTCGGGATTGGGGTGTCGTAACGTTTTCCTTTTATCCGCCCGAGAACAATTCTCGAGTTACGGACCCAATCCGAATAGTTTGTTCCATTTAATTTCTCTTTCTCAAGAATCGATCGCAAAGCAAAGGGTGTGCGTGGTTGCTAGATGCCATTGATCTACAATAGGAAATGCAAAATACTAAGACAAATAAAACCATGATAGAGTAAATTGTATTAAACAAATTTAATAGAATGTACTCCCACTAAAATCAACATCCTCTGTTGATTCTTAGCGATTCAAGATCCGCAATTAACGAGTCTACTAGTGAGCTTTTGCATCACCGCTAGGAGACAAGGTAATTCGTAAGCAACACCTTGCTAATCATATCTCTATATGACTCTTGTTGTTGGGTGACATCTCTATGCCCCGCGCCCAACCTTTATGCCCCAAGGCCCATAACCTTTATGATAACCTTGTTAAGTTCACCAATCCTTATGCATGTAAGTATCCGATACAAAACCCATCTAGTCAAGGAAAGTTGATGGTGCCCTAATTTTATAGACCCACCATCAATTTACAAGACATGGGATGGTGCAAAGTTTAATTGGGAGGACATATGTTTAACTTAACATTTTGTGAGGGATCGCTATACTTCTACCATTCAAACATGCATAGGAGTAAAACAATAGGAATAACATTCACACAGTTGTGACTCAGTATGGCCTATTTTCTCATGGTGATCTCCATCGCCATAGAATCTGTCCACCATGATGATCTCCATCTCCATGGTTCATGTGTGCCATCCCTCCAAGTGATGTGTCCTCCGAGTACTACTATAAGCTATTACTCATAACACCTAGTAATAAAATACATGGATACTAGGAATCATCACAAGTCGGCACGCAGGCCGTTAATACAATACTTTGACAACACAATGGCTCCAGTCGTGTTGCCGTATCCACGACACGCAGTCATGCAAATATTACAAACATGCATCACATACACATTAGGCCATACTGGTCACATACATCCCGCAAAAACAAGTTAATGCATAGAATCGCAATCTACGGATAGGGGTCGAGGGGTTTCCCGCGGGTTCGAAGGCGGCGCCCTCGTAGTATCTCGGCGGCCGGGACCTTCAGAAAAAACAGAGATCCAATCTATGCAATTTTTACATAGGATTTTGATCGGCAAATCATATTTACCACAAATCGACTCATCGTTCGATTCGACCAATTAGTATCGATCTTCGCATGCCGCAACCGGTTTTACGTGTCACCGTCTACCCGATGGCGAATCCGACCGTAGGGGTATGTTGTTTCACGACCTTAGCGGCATGATCACGGTACATCGATTATTAATCTAGGTTCGATTCGATCAATCATATTGATCTTCGCATTCGCCCGGTTTTATGTGTCACCGTCTACCGATGGCGAATCCGACCGGTAGGGTATGTTGTTTCACGACCTTAGCAAAGATGATCACGAAACCGATCAATCCATTACGAGAACTATACAATCGATCACATCGATCATACCGATTACATATCGCCATATGCAAATCACCCGAACCTATAACATGACAAAGAACCGCTCGATACCCGAAGGGAAACGGGTAGGCTACACTAGCGCAAATTAAAAATTCTACCGTAAACCAAGATCACCGCGATTATAGATCACGGTCTTACCACTAGACAGCGCAGTGCGGAAGTTGATGCGCGGCGTCGGGCATGTAGTCGTACCAAGTTGATGCAAGACGTCGGGGCGAGTAGTCGTACTACTTCCTCGTCCTCGCCGCGGCCCCACGCATGCTCCTTTCTTGCGGTTCGTCCCAACGCCACGATGCGGCGCCCAAAGGTATCCACACGTGCGGAGGAAGCGACGCACGCCGGACTACTAGATCCGCGCGAGCGACTAGGGCGTGGGAGGGTGGCGCCAGGTTTGAGGATGTCACGAAAAACTCAACCCTCAACCAGCGTGCCCCTACCCTCCTTTTATAGACGTCCTTATAATGGGCTTCTACAAATAGAGACCCATTAGGACTCAATGCCCAGTCTAATTCGGATCCAATCCGAATTAGGCTTCACTTCTTAAGTGTGTGACCTATGGTTCACATATGTTTAGACATGACGCGAGTACACATACTTGGTCAATAGTTGGTAGCGGCCTCTAGCAAGACGTGCCAACTCCTAAACATACGTAAAGATCATATCGGACGAACCATCACAACGTTATGTACATGCCAATCCCTTTGCCTCACGATATTCGGTCGAGCTCCAAGTCGACCACTCTTTCTCGATCCACGTGATCCGGAATCCCTTACTAGGTTAACTCTTAACCTTAAGTAGCATGGCCATGCATTTCGGATCCGATCACTCGAGGCCCAGAGATATCTCTCGGGTAGAGAGGGCAAATCCCATCTCGATCGACCATGCCTCGCAAAGCATGCTTCATGACAAACCCGAAGCTACCTTTATAACTACCGATTCATTGAGTAGCGTTTGATAGCCCCTAAGTAGGTCGATTCACATCTCAAGTACATGCGACAATCTCGTGTCTAAGGACAAGGCGTATACATTGTGTAGAGAGAACCATAAGTATAAAAGCTATGTCTCATGTTGGGTCGGTCCAACCCCATGTTCTAAACATGTGTCCACATTATTGGTTTGACATCTCCATGTCTATGACCTGTGAAACATGGTCATCAACCGATACATGTGCTAATCCATCATTCACGTGTGTCCTCACATGAACTCCGACTAGGGACAACTTTAGAATAACCATACAAGTAAAGAGTTTCACAAACAAGTCACATACTTGTTAATCAACACAAAGGCAATATTCAAGGAACATTTATTAAATCATGGATACAATGAAATATCATCATCAATATGATTGCCTCTAGGGCATATCTCCAACATCCCCTCCTAACACTTGGCTTCCCGCCCAATTTTTCATAAAGATTAACCATCCTCAGCATTTAATAAAGTATTTAAAAACCAAAAACAATTCTAACTTTAAGTGGCCCTGCTAGCATGTCCATGACCGCGGACGCGGCTATTCGAATAGTTTCTACTCTGCAGAGTTGGTACAACTTTACCCACACGAGGTGACATGCCCGTTATGTCGGCCAATTCACGCTTCCGTAGGCGTGTGACTGAGCAATTACCATGAGGCCTTTACAATGTTCTGTCCTAATATACTCATGCCCGCTAAGGATTCGCCCCTTTGGACTAACCGTCCTCCGGAAGCCCCCTCTTGCGTCAAGTGGGAATAAAACGTTTGACCAACACCCACATAATCACATGACATAAGTATACTAGAACATCACAAATTAATTAGCCAAATCCTGCCCATACAGGACATGTGGTAGTACGATATGGCATAGCAATAAGCGGCTCAAAGACTGGTCCTCAATTGACTTGGGCGTCATTCCTACAAACCATGGGCCTTAATCTTAACGGATCAATCCTGCATAAACTGCACCCACCATTCCGACCATTTCGCCCAAGTTCAAACCCATTTTTGATTTTATTTTGAATAAAACTCCATTTATAAACCCATGTGGTAAGACAATACCACAATATCAAGTTTGAAACAAATTTGTAGAAATTTGGTGTAAACCCTCCCAAATTCTGTAAGTGTGAACTAAGCTTGGCTAAGCATATGTTTAATTTTGGTAATATCTTGCCTATGGTATCAAGGTAGTCAGATACAACATTCAAATTGGCCATACAAATAACACATGGAATTAACTATATGTAAAACAGGATATTAAAATATTTATAACAACATATGCATGCGATAAAGAATTTAAAAACTGGAAATAACTTAAAATACTATGGGCAATATGGTCAATGGTGTAACTTGCCTTCGTCGATGCCTTGGAATTCTAAATCTTCAGATTGATCGAACTCTCCGGAGTCGTCGAAGTCTAAACGTGAAAATACGATAAATTCAAATTCAAATTCAAATAAATTCAAAAACATAGTTCAAATTAACTCCAAATTGAAATATTTTGGTTTAGTTAGCTAGATTATAATTTTATATAAATTTTTCAATTTGAATCACTCAATTTGGAGTTCATATGCAAAAGTTATGAATTTTAGAAGTTTTAAACCTAAATCTGGAATTTAATTGAATTTTCCGAATTATTTTTCTACTGAAAAAGTCATTTAATGCGCAATGCTGACGCCAGCGACAGGATTTCAGAATTAAAATTAAATAAAACCTTTTCTGACGTGTGGGCCCCATGTGTCATAGACACGGCTCATGGTGGACTCGTTCCACCGAGCCAGGTGGGACCTGGCGTGCCTGAGGTGGCACGCACGCACACGCGTGGCGCTGACGCCGGCTGTTTTGCTGCGGTGGTGCACAGGTGGCAATGCCACGTCGGCGCCGGACGGAGGCGGCGCTCGGGGACCAATGAACCGGCGATCGGCGGCGTCTCACCGGCGACGAGGGGTACCAAAAGGGAGAGGGTGCTACAGGGAACTTGGTGCGCTACCTGGCGACGGAGGGGCGCGATGAGGTGGCCGGCGGCGAAGTACGGTCGACGATGAGAACGGCTCTCCGGGAGTCCTCCGGCGACGGGAGCGGACGCACCAGCTTCGCGGTGATGAGGCGAAGCTGTTGGCGGTGGCGGCGAGGACAGAGCGTCGTCGGAGGCACCGGAATCGGAGAAGAAGGCGATCGCGGCGGAGGAGCTTCAACGGTGAAATCCGGCGGCGCTGGGGCGAGAGAGAAAGGGTGGAGTGGGGGAATGAGTTGAGGAGGGGAAGGGGCTCACGAGGCTCCCTTTTATAGGGCAAGGGAAGGCCTGGAGCGGCGGCGACGTGCAAGACGTGCGGCGGCGGTTGCGGCGCCCATGCGCATGTTCACGGAGAAGAAGGGAGAGGGAGGTGGGGGTCGTGTGGTCGTGTGCGGCGACGAGCGCGAGTCGTGCGCGACGACGCGGTGGAAGCGGGGCGGTTGGAGGCGCACGTTTTCAAAGCTCGGCGCGGCTCGTCCATGGCGGTTGCGGCGCGGTCGTGCGGAGAAGAACACGGCGGGGAAGAAGGGGAGGAGGAAGAAAGACACAGGCCGTTGGATTTTGATCCAACGGTCACGTTCATTTGCGGTGACGTGGAGGAAGTGGGGTGCGGGCGGCTGTTGGATGTTGATCCAACGGTCAGAAGAGAAGAAGAGAGAGGACAATGCGTGGTTGATCGGTATCTGTCTGATTAAGATCGGACGGTGGAAGGGGGTGAGAGGGAGAGAGAGTGCGGGTGGGCTGAATGGGCCGGCGCGGGGAAGAAGTTTTGGGCCGGAGCTTTAGGTTTCAGCCCAATGTTATTTTGAGTATTTCTTTTTGATTTTCTATTTGATTAAATTCTGATAATTCATATAAGCTTTAGAAAATAGCAGAATACTTCCAAAAAAATTATGGAAAAATATACAGAAATTCCCATACTCATTTTGGACTTAATAAAATTATTTCCAACTTTATGTTGGCTTTTAATTTTGCAAATAAATTTGTTTTGACTTTAAAATATTTATAAAAAGCTTTCAAAAATTCCAGAACATTCCATAACAATAAACAAATTTTAAATTTTTACTGAAATTGAAAATTGGGCTGTTACAAACCTACCCCCCTTACAGGAATCTCGACCCGAGATTTAGGCTTGGTCAGCAAACATGTCGGGGTAGTTGGTCTTGAGGTCTTCTTCTTTTTCTCATGTGGCTTCACTCTCCGGGTGATGACTCCACTGTACCTTGTATGATCTGATGATTATGTTTCTGGTGACACGCTCTGCGACATCCAGAATCTTGATTGGTCGTTCCACGTAGGTGAGATCTTCTCGAAGGTCAAAACTTTCCAAGAAGGTATGGTCTTCTGGCGCTTGCAAACATTTCCTCAACTGGGATACATGGAAAACATCATGCACTGCTGACAAGGCTTCTGTCAGCTCAAGCTGATATGCCACTTCACCTCTTTTGGCTAGAATTTTGTATGGTCCCACAAACCTGGGTGCGAGTTTTCCTTTTATCCGGAATCTTCTTACTCCTCTGAGTGGAGTGACTCTGAGATAGACCAAGTCTCCTACCTCAAAGTTTAAATCCCTCCGACGGTTATCAGCATAACTCTTCTGTCGGGTTTGTGCCACTCTCAGATGCTCTCTTATGGCTTTTACCTTACTTTCAAAGATCTTTGATTAACTCAGTCCAAAGAGCGATGTTCTCCTACTTCATCCCACGTATGGAGTTACGCATTTTCGCCATACAATGCTTCAAATGGAGCAATTTGCAAACTAGCTTGATAGCTATTGTTATACGAGAATTCGCATACGGCAAATTCTTGTCCCAACTTTGTCCAAATTCAGGGCAGTGCTCGGAGATATCTTCGAGGACTTGATTGGTGCGTTCCGTCTGGCCATCTGTCTGAGGATGATAGGCTGTACTGAAATTGAGTTTGGTCCCTAACGCTTCATGCAGACTCTGCCAAAATCTTGATGTAAATTGGGAACCTCTGTCGGACACGATCTTCTTGGGTACACCGTGCAGACAAACAATCCTGGCCACATATAATTCTGCCAATTGGCTGCTTCTGTATGTAGTCTTCACGGGGATGAAATGCGCTACTTTAGTCAACCGATCAATTATCACCCAGATGGAATCATATCCTGATTGGGTCCTAGGAAGTCCGGTGATGAAATCCATGCCAATTTATTCCCACTTCCATTCTGGAATTGGTAGTGGCTGCAACAATCCAGCTGGTCGCTGATGTTCTGCCTTAACTCGCTGACATACATCACAGCGGGCGACGAACTCAGCAATTTCTCGCTTCATGCTGACCCACCAGTATTTCTCCTTCAGATCCTGGTACATCTTGGTGCTTCCGGGGTGAATAGAGTAAGGCGTTTCATGAGCCTCCTTCAGAATTGACTGTTTTAACTCCTGTTGGTTAGGTACACAAATGCGGTTCCCAAACCACACAGTTCCTTGTTCATCCTCAGCGAATCCTGGAGCCTTGCCCCTTCGCATATTCTTCTTGATCTCCTTGATGTCTTCATCTTCTAGTTGTTTTTCTCTGATCTGACCTTGAAGAGTTGGTTGTACTTCCAAAGCATTTACACAACCTTGACTGACAATCTCCAAGTTTAGACGCTTCAATTCTTCATGTAGTTCTGGCTGATCCTTCTGCACCATCATGGTGTTACAATAGGTCTTTCTGCTCAAGGCATCTGCAACTACATTCGCTTTGCCCGGATGATAGTGGATCCCAATATCATAATCTTTTATCAATTTTAGCCATCTTCTATACCGAAGGTTTAACTCTGCCTACGTGAAGATATATTTCAGACTCTTGTGATCCGTGAAAATCTCACAGCGGTTACCAATGAGATAATGCCGCCAGATCTTCAAAGCATGCACAATCGCTGCTAACTCCAGATCATGTGTCGGATAATTCCCTTCATGTGGCCTCAACTGCCTGGATGCATAAGCCACTACTTTGCCTTCCTACATTAACACACATCCGAGACCTTGTCGGGATGCGTCGCAGAAAATCTCAAAATCCTTACGGATATCGGGTAAGACTAGCACAGGTGCTGAGACTAATCTCCTCTTCAGGTCTTGGAAACTCTCTTCACAGGCATCTGTCCATTCAAACTTCTTTTCCTTCTTCAAAAGTTGAGTCATGGGTCTTGCAATCTTAGAGAAATTTTCAATGAACCTGCGGTAATAACCCGCTAGTCCAAGGAAACTTCTCACTTCCGTGACTGTTCTGGGTTGCTTCCTGTCGTAGGGGCGCCACACCGGCCCACGACCCGGCGAAGCAAGGCGATCAAAGACCCTCCGGAGGTGACCAAAGACCCTCCGGAAGAAACTGAAGAACCTCCGGAGGTGACCAAAGACCCTCCGGAGGTGACCAAAGACCCTCCCGAGGTCACCAAAGACCTCCGAGGAAACCAAAACCCTCGGAGGTAGCCAAAGACCCTCGAGGAAACCAAGACCCTTCGGGTGGCCGGAGCACTCAAGGATGGCCCGAGGCCTTCGCGAGTGGCCTCGGCGCCCCAAGGATATTCGAAGACCCTCGGAGGATCCGGGACTCTCTCTCAGAAGAAGCGGAGCACTGGAAGAAGGCGCGGGGCCGCACGAACCATAAGTCGGTGTATTCCCCACGATACACCGTGTCGGGAGAACGCGCCATACACGGAGGCTACGAGTAGGGTGCAAAGACCGCCACCACCCCTACGACCGGTGTACTTAGCTAGGGCGTTTTGTACTTTCAGATACCTTACCAAGAGGCTATAAATAGCCCCCGACCATGTAATGGGGGTTTCTTTGACAAATGAAATCCAACCCTTTTCTAGGACCCCTGTTCTTCCGACGCGGGGGCTCTCCTTTCTCTTGTCTAGTCTCACCACTCGACGGTTGGCGCCGTCCGTGGGGTTCGGCTAGAAGGTCACAAAAACAAACACACACAACACAATGGCCCGCGAAGGGCATCGCCCAAAGTCTCCGCAGAAGGCCGCAGCAGCCGCCGCGCCCCGAACACCCAAAATCAAAGCGGGGCGGCCGCCTCGCGCCGCCGCCCGCGAGTAGGCGAGGAAGAAGCGAATAACTCCACCCACGGAGACATAGTGGGAGGCGACGCCCCACCGGCGTCTCTACCAATACGCAGCCCCGGGTGTCACTCGGAAGCGTATGAAGCACTCGGCGGAGATAGGGGACCTTCGCCAGAAATGCTTAGCCTCGGCAAACAACGGAGAGGCACCGTCATCGCTAATCAACGCGACAAGACGCTCCCGAAGCGGGAGGCCCAGCCGAAGCAAGCGCAAACCCGCAGCTCGCAAACCCGCAGCTCCGGGGAGACCCCAACTCCCCGTTGAGCACGGGACTGGAAGCCGCGCGATGGCCAAGAAACTTCAAAATGCCGGAAGTCACACCCTTCGAGGGCGGCACGGACCCCTCGGAATTCCTGCGCGTATACGAGACGGCAGTCGAGGCGGCAGGAGGAGACGACACAACGAAGGCAAAAAGCATCACGCTCGCCCTTAGGGGCGTCGCCTTGACATGGTTCTTCACTATACCCCCGCTCCATCTACGCCTGGGAGCAGCTGCGTGACCAGATACGCAACAACTTCCAAGGGAGTTACAGCGAGCCCAAAGACGCAGGACACCTGTTCGCAGTGAAGCAGGCACCAGGCGAAACCCTCCGAAGCTTCTTTAGAAAGTTCGCAGAAGTAAAGTGCCAAGTCAAGGGGGTCAACGAGACGACCATCATAAACGCCGCAACTTGCGGCTTGCAGAAAGGCCCCCTATCGGAAAAACTGGCGCGCAAACCACCCCACACAGTGGCGGAACTCTTCGACAAAATAGAAGAATACGCCCGAGCGGAGGAAGATAGCACCCGGAGGAACAGCGCCACCCCGGCGGAAAGGCAACCCAAGGAGGATCGGCGCCACCTCGATCACTAACAAGTCACGCATAAACCACGGCGAGAGGCCGCGGCGTACCACGCCGACGGCGGTGCCCCAGCGCCAGCGGGAGGTGGGCGGACCACCGCGCCACGATACCATGACACCCGAGGAGGAACAGCAGCGGCCCCGTCATATTTTGACCTTCACGGCGAAGGGTCGCACACAACAGCGGAATGCCGCACCATCGCGGCCATGCAGGACTACATGCACCGCAGCCGTCAACCGGTCGAGCTGGAGGATCGAAAGGAGGCAGGCAATCTCTTGCCTGCTCCACCGCTGCGACCACGCATCGAGGGAGGCCACGGAGGGCCGCCCCCAAGGATCATCAACATGATCACAGGAGGATCCTCGCTAGGTTTAGCGTCAAAGCGCCAACGCCGAGCCTACGTCCGGCAAATCCACCACGTGGCTACACAACCGGCCTCCCAGCCACCCCGCTACGCCGAGGTGCCCATAACATTCGGACCCAGCGACGCTCGGGGGATAAGCTTTCCCCACCAAGACCCCCTCGTCATTTCCACTAACATCGCCACCACGAAGTCGCGTGTCCTCGTAGATGGCGGAAGCTGGCGGACCTCCTCTTTGCGAAGTCTTCGACAACATGATGATCCCTGGGATCGTCTATCACCACCGTGCATCCCCACGGTGGGCCGGAAGGCCCATCACGGCCCTCGGCCGATAGACTGCCGTCACTTTGGCGACGATACTGGCATCCCGCACCGAGACAATCACTCGACGTCGTCGAGATGCGTACCAAGATAACGCCATCCTCGGAGGGCCACACTCAATACCCGGTGCCATAGCCCATCATAATTACCTATGCATGAAGGTCCCCGCCCCGAAGGAGTCATCACGATCCGAGCAAATCAAAGAACTTCGCTCGTCGGCCGAGATGGAGCACGGCTCACACGCGCGGCGGCGTTCACGCGATTGACACCAACTCGAGCCACAAGGCGGGGCCCGATGAGGCAAATGGGCCCCAAAGCAAGGCCGAAGAGGCGTGCGAAGTGCCCCTCGGGACACCTCGCCAGAAAAAACGGTGGCCCTCGCCGCGGAGCTCACAGAGAACAAAGACAGGCGGCATCCTCCGCGTGCTCTGCGACAACGCCGACGTCTTCGCATGGAGCCCGGAGGATATCCCCGACATAGCCAGGGACACAATCGAACATCGATTAGCGCTCCGGGCCGACGCAACCCCCAGGAAGCAAAAGCTTAGGCGTATGACGACCGAACGCCTTGAAGCGGCGAAGAAGGAAATCGCCAAGCTCTTAAAAGCCGGCGTGATTCGCGAAATCAAGCACTCCGAATGGCTCGCCAATCCAGTCCTCGTCCAAAAAAGCTCCGGCCAATGGCGCATGTGCGTCGACTTCACCGACCTCAACAAGGCATGCCCAAAGGATGACTTCTCATTACCACGCATCGACCAACTGGTCAACGCCACATCGGGATGCGAGCTCATGAGTTTTTTGGACGCATACTCCGGATATCATCAGATATTCATGGCTAAGGAAGACGAAGCCAAAACTGCCTTCATCACCCCTATTGGCACATACTGCTACCGCCGCATGCCCTTCGGGCTCAAAAATGCGGGAGCCACCTTCACACGCCTCATCTCGGGAGTCCTCGCGAGGCAGCTGGGCAGGAACGTCGAGGCATATGTTGACGACATCGTGGTGAAAAGCAAGATCGCGGGCTCACACCACGCGGACCTACAAGAAACCTTCGCCAGCCTCCGAGCAGAAGGCATAAAGCTCAACCCAGAAAAGTGCGCCTTCGGCGTCAAGGCAGGAAAGCTCCTAGGCTTCCTCATCTCGAATAGAGGAATCGAGGCAAACCCCGAAAAGATCAGGGCAATACAAGAAATGCAAACCACCGGCGCGGGAAGTACAAAAGCTCACAGGCCGCCTCGCCGCCCTCAGTCGGTTTTGTCAAAATCGGCAGAACGAGCGCTGCCCTTCTTCAAAACCCTCCGAGGCGCGGAGCCATTCCGATGGATGCAGATCACAAGACGCATTCGAAGAGCTCAAGAAGTACCTCGCCCAGCTGCCAAGTCTCGCCAGCCCAGCGCGGGACTCGCGACTTCTTTTGTACCTGGCCGCGTCCACATCCGCGGTCGTGCGATCTCGTCAAGAAGGCGGGCAACGCCCGTCTACTACGTCTCGAAGCACTCCAAGGAGCCAAGATAAGATATGCGAGTGGAAAAGCTAGCATCGCCCTCCCGATGGCCTCGCGCAGCTTCGCCACTATTTCTCGCCCACCCAATCACTATACCAACTTCATACCCACTAGCTGCGATGCTACGCAGCAAAGATGCCGGGACGAGTGGGCAAATGGGGTGCGGGCTGGCACCTTTGACATCACGTTCGCCCGCGCACCGCCATAAAATCTCGATCCGCGGACCGTCGCCGAATGGACCCCCCAGATGGAGCAACCGGCCAGCACCGTCGAAACGCCATGGACGCTGCAAACCGACGGCTCCTGGTGTGCCGCGGGAGCGGCGCGGCGACCATCCTCGTGGCCGGACGGACGAAGCATCTCACACGCCGCGGCTCGACTTCACCACCACAAACAACGCCGTCGAATACGAAGCACTCCTCCTAGGCCTCCGCAAGGCGAAGGCACTAGGAGTAAAGCGGGTCATAGTCAAAAGCGACTCGCGCCTCATGGTGGGCCACTTCGACAAAACTTTCGAGACAAGGGACCCTGAAATGGCTCAGTACCTCGCCACGGTACGAGCCGTGGCCAAGGGGTTCCTCGGGATCACCATCCAGACGATCCCCGAGCGCCAACGGCGGCCGATCCCGCAAAGATGGCCAGTGCCAACGAAAGACCACCGCCCGAAGTTTTCTACGAGATGCTGACCAAACCGTCCACCCAGACAAAAGCGCCCATCGCTCCGCCCGAAGCACCAGGGGCTCCGCTCAGAGCACCAGGGGCTCCGCCCGAAGCGCCCGGGGCTCCGTCCGGGGCACTAGGGGCTCCACCCGGAGCCCTACGAGCCAAACAGGCGGCCAACGCCGAAGGCACCAAGCCAATCGCGATAGCCCAAGTCGCAGGGCACCATGTGGCGCACATCGAAGCCCCGGACTGGCGCGACGTCATCATCGCCTACTTAACAAGCGGAGAACCCGACGACCCTATCGAAGCAAAGCGGCTCAGGCACCGCGCTAGGAACTACCACCTCGTCGGAGGAGACCTGTACAAAGGAGGTGTCTGTACCCCCTTTCTTCGGTGCATTTCGCAACAAGAGGGTCAGCACCTCCTTGAGAAAATACACGAGGGAATCTGCGGAGCACATCAGGCTCCACGGTGCATCGTAGCAAAAGCCTTCCGGCAAGGTTTCTATTGGCCAACAGCGCTGCGGGACGCACAACACCTCGTCCAGCGATGCCAGGGTTGCCAGTGGGGCAGTCACAACCCAAAGGCACCTCCCATCCCACTACAGCCCTTACCGCCGGTTTGGCCCTTCGCAAGGTGGGGCCTCGACATCATCGGCCCCTTCCCGGCGGCAAAAGGCAACCTTCGTTTCGCCTTCGTCGCTATCGAGTATTTCTCAAGATGGGTAGAAGCCGAGCCAGTCCCAAAGATAACATCAGCCGCGGCCCAGCGTTTCCTTTGGAAAAATATTATTTGCAGATACGGAGTACCTCGGGAGATAGTCACCGACAACGGCACTCAGTTCAACTCGCGACCTTGAGATCATTACGCAAGGCACTGGCACCGCTATATGCTTCGCATCCGTGGGCCACCCGGAGTCCAACAGAGCAGTTGAAAGGGCAAATGGCAACATAATGGGAGGACTTAATAGGCGCTTAGTGGGCTTACCAAAAGGGCTCTGGCCCGAAGAGCTTGAGAAGGCCCTGTGGGCAATCCGGACCTCGCCAAGGGTTTTCTCCCTTCAAACTCCTCTTTGGAGACGAAGCGATGATACCCGAGGAGCTCGCTGTCAGGTCCCTCCGAGTGGGCCAAAGCGATAACCAGCAAGAACGACAAGTGTCCCTGGACGCGTTAGAAGAACACCGCGTGCAGGCCATATCAAACATGGCAAGCTACGCAGCAGGAGTCACGAGGGCGTACAACAAGAAGGTCCGGATCCGCTCCCTCGCCCCAGGAGACATGGTCACAAACGAGTAGCAAACCCCCCTTGATTGGCAAGTGCAGTCCAAATGGGAAGGACCCTACATCATCACCCACAGCACCAGAGCAGGCTCCTACCACTTGGCCACACCAGAAGGACAGCAGCTCGACCATACATGGAACGCAAAGAGCCTTCGCAAGTTCTACCCTTAGGAGGTGTATTGTAAAAAAAAACAAAAACCCGGCTGCGACCGGACAACAGTCCTAACCCACAAGCGAGGGGGGACTTGTACTGAACGACCTGTAAACCCCTTTCTTTTGGACGTTTTGCGCCAATGAAATGAAAGACCCTGTATGCCCGGAGGACCCTCCGAGATAAAAAAGAGAGAAAAAAAACGACACCGCGCATGGCCTTCGGCCCCGGTGCAAATGGAAACCCTCCGCGGGTCCATGTATAAAAACGACACCGCGCATGGCCTTCGGCCCCGGTGCACATGGAAACCCTCCGCGGGTCCATGTATAAAAAAACGACACCGCGCATGGCCTTCGGCCCCGGTGCACATGGAAACCCTCCGCGGGTCCATGTATAAAAAACGACACCGCGTATGGCCTTCGGCCCCGGTGCACATGGAAACCCTCCGCGGGTCCATGTATATAAAAAAAAGCGACACCGCGCATGGCCTTCGGCCGCGGTGCACATGGAAACTCTCCGCGGGTCCATGTATAAAAAAACGACACCGCGCATGGCCTTCGGCCCCAGTGCACATGGAAACCCTCCGCGGGTCCATGAGTAAAAAAAAATAATAAAAAAATAACACCGCGCAGGGCCTTCGGCCCCGATGCACGTGGAAAACCCTCCGCGGGCCCATGTATATATAAAAAAAATATATACAATAAATACACGTATACAGGGCTCCTCCGAAGCCCTATCAAAAAAGGTAGGGGGACGGCACGCGACTTCGGCGCTCCCCCTTCGGAAAAATTACATATACAGGGCTCCTCCGAAGCCCTATCAAAAAAGGTAGGGGGACGGCACGCGGCTTCGCCACTCCCCTTCGGAAAAATTACATATACAGGGCTCCTCCGAAGCCCTATCAAAAAAGGTAGGGGGACGGCACGCGGCTTCGCCGCTCCTCCCTCGGAAGAATTGTATAGACAGGGTTCGGCCGAGCCTTATCAAAAACAAAACATATATACATACGTACACATAGACTTCTCAAAGAACGCCTCACAATTTTATTGCTTCAAACTCAACAGATTACAGGCTCCGCACATAACAAAGACAACTCATACAAATGCAGTACAGCAGTGTCAAGCGGACTCAAGCTTGCGGAACAAAGTCCCATTCCTCCACACGCGTCGCCCACGCTAGCAGCTCCTCATCCGACGCGTCGCATGCTAGCAACTCCGACAACTCCCGCACCGTAACCTCGTACGCGTCCAAGGACTCCGACGAGCTATCGCTCGACACAGCTTCGGGCGGAAGCGCAGACTCGGCGCAAGACTTGAGCGAGTCCGCGCCAGCACCAGCGAGCATCGCCTCGTGACGCCTCCAAAACGCACGAATCTCCGCACGCGCCTCCGCCGCCTTCCTCTTCCGCGCACGATAAAAGTCCCTCATCGAGCCGGTCGGGTTCGCCAATTTCAGCGCCTCCGCCGCACCATGGTACCGCCCCGTAGCACAACCGCAAGGCGGATGGGCCGCGCACGCCGCTCATCTTTCAAGCCTCGGCGACCAGCGCTTCTTTTGGCGCCTCGCGGCCCGAGGAGCGAGACCTCGCCAGTGATTCGTTTCACCAAAAGCGTTCTGTACATCTGAGCATAATCACAAATCGAATCACACCATCGTAGCGAACCTTTTCCTTTCCATTTAAAAGCAGGAGGGTGTTACACAAAAGAGTTTCCCCTCCTACAACGCGCCTTACAACCAAAGCAAAGCGGAGCACTCAAAAAAAAAACCCCTAACAACACTATAACCCAAAAGGCGGGGGGTCACACCTTATCCCGTGGGGTGGACCCCCGCTTGTCGACCCTCGTGTCCTCCGCCGGGGCCTTCCCCTTCTCCTTCTGCGCCTGCGCAACCCGGAAGGATTCCGTCGCGTCATCATGACCCCGGAGAGACCAGTAATCTTGTAACAGAACCCTCCCGGCCTTCCTGGTTCGATTCCGAGCGGCCACTACCTCCTCCGGCGTGGCCACCGCAACAGACCGGGCGGCGAGGCCATCAATATGTGCGCTTTGGCTTTGTCGAGCGAGGCAAGGGTCGCGGACCAGGCGGCCTTCGCACAATGGTCTCCGTACGAGCGGGCGGCCGGGAGGCACACTTCCCCGGCGCGGCAAAGCCTCCCGAGGGTAATGTCCATCTCCGACGGACGGTGAACCCTCGCCGGGGGCACGGCGCCGAGCTGCGACACGGCCCCCTCGATGACCTCCATGGCTCGCCAAGCAGCCTGTCCAACGGAGGATGACAGCTCGCGCTCGGTGCAGACCTCCTCCTCAAGCACAGCCTTCTCGCGCTGAAGTCTTCACGATCCTCGGGGCGCACCTTGGCGGCGGCGTCGCGCTCGCCGCTAACCGCCTCCAAGGCCCGCACCTTCGCAGCCAGAGCGTCGCGCTCGCCCCTAAGCGCCTCGTTCCGAGCATGTCCATCCTCGACCTGCCTTTGAATCTCGGCAAAGCCAGACGCGACATCGTCGTTAATAGCCCTCGCCAACATTATGCTCTGCATAACCAACTCCAATTAGCAGGGCAACAAAAAAAAGAGCGCGAGAAAAAACAAAACCATCAGTTACGACCTTGGCGGCGTTAGCCTCAACACCTCGAAGCATGTCAGGTAAAGGCATCCGCGCAAAGAGCTCCCGGCGAGGTGGCGGCGAAGTCGACCACGACCCGCAAACCGCGAGGCACCTCGCTTCATCCGGTCGGCGCGGCACATGGGCCCCACGTCCACCGTCCCAGGGCTGCGGGCGGGCCCCCGTTCCCTCGACCGCACATCGGCAGAAACAGCAGGGCCGCAGCCACCACCACCGGAGCCATCCTCCCCCTCGGCCTCACCCGCTGCAAAATCGAAGCCTTTGGCAGCGTCAGCATAAAGCAAAACAAACACAAGACTAGCGCGAATCGCAACTTACCGTGAGGCACCCGCGGTAGGAGGAACCTCGTCCGCGACATCGGCCGCGTAGACATTCGAGTACTTTTCTCGAGGAGGCCTCGAGTCGGCCGATGACATCGAGCGAGCCCATCGCCGTTGCACTGCGAGGCCGTTACGCCAACCACGCGGCGGAGGCTCCCGGCGCTAGAAACACCCGAAGGCGAAGGATCGGCGTTGAAGCTAACCGAAACTTCCACCCGTCAGAAGTCGCGCCGAAGGATTCGCCCGACCCGCCGGCGAGGCGGCGTTACGCCCGCGTGCGGCGGCACGACATCACGCGAGCGCGGCTACACGCGTGAGCAACCAGGATCGGGCCGCCCCCCTCAGCCTCTACCGGTCGGGCCCGTTTCTTCTTCTTGACCTCCGGGTCAGGACGCTCGGTGAGGCGAACCGAGGCAGGATATGCGCGGTTCAGTCGGCCCTCGCGCACCACCAAACCACGCTTCGAGTGCTCCTCCCCCGTGTATGGGCCAAGAAGTAGCTCTGCGGCACGACTTGCCTCGGCAATGGGCACAGCTAACCAAAAATATAAAAGAACATTATATACGTATCTAGGTTCACAAAAGCATAAAACGTAAGTACGCCGCAACACCAACAAACGAAGCTGCGCCAGGAGCCTTACCTTCGCGCCCCCGTGCGGTAAGAAGAGGTGCCGAGCGGAGGAACGCGCTCGATCGCGATCCACGGCGGCCAAATTCGAAGGCACAAAATTCCTCCACCAGGCGCGGTGAGACTCCTCACGAGGTGAGCTCGATGTCGAGGACTCGCGATGGGTGTGTGCGCCCGCCCGGGATAGCGAGCCGTCTTGAGAGCGGAGGTATGGTAGAACCACCTCGTGTCCAAGCCGTTTCCAGTGATTCAGCGGTGGGGCGGGTAGATACATTTAGCGTAGCGACTTGGTGAAAGTTTACATCGCCAAAATTTAGTGTTTCCCGCATTGTTCTTCTTTGGTGACAATGAGCATCGTGCAAAAGGCGAAGACACGACCGCCGCGCGACTCGTGCCCACGGCATCCACTCGAAGACACCCAACGACAGCGAGTTGGGCGTAGGCTGCGCTAGTTCTCGCCATCGGTGTAGGGCGTCCTTCACCAAACCAACGCAGGGATCCGCGGCCGGCGGCGAAAACGCGACAAAACCACCGCCTCGTGCGCGGCGTGGCACCGTTCTGCCGGGAACCCGCACCACCCGCAAACTCTCTAATTTACCCTCATCCACGAGTCGGGCGTCGCCTCGATCACCGTAGATCTCCCAGTGTCGCTCGTATGGCGCCTCTCCACCGCATCTCTGCCTCGCTTCGTCATCACAACAACAGCACAGAGAAAATCGCACACCTAGAATCGAGAGTAAAGCCCTAAGGGGAGGGCAGAGGCAGCTATTTATAGAGCGCAAGCTAGCCCAACCGTCGCCACCCGTCATCAATACAACGGGCACCAAAATGCAGGCGGCGCGCGCACATGAAACAACGCCGTCATCAAAGCCCATAACGGCGCGTGGCGCCCCAAGCACCGGTACGGCGCATAACGGCCCCAACCGCCGTTGTCATCAATGGCAGCACATCACCACCCAAGACGCGCGACGCCCAAGGCGCCGCAAGAACCAATGCGACAAAAGCCTTCGCTGTGGGCGAAGCTTCGCCACGCCAGAGGGGACGGTGCGCCTGGACCTTACAGGAGAATGGCGCGGTTTCAACCATGGCGAAGTAGACCTCGACCGCGAGGGGCTTGTCGTAGGGGCGCCACACCGGCCCCACGACCCGGCGAAGCAAGGCGACCAAAGACCCTCCGGAGGTGACCAAAGACCCTCCGGAAGAAACTGAAGAACCTCCGGAGGTGACCAAAGACCCTCCGGAGGTCACCAAAGACCCTCCGGAGGAAACCAAAGACCCTCGGAGTGGCCAAAGACCTCGGAGGCGAAGACCCTTCGGGTGGCCGGAGCACTCCGAAGGATGGCCCGGAGGCCTTCGCGGAGTGGCCCCGACGCCCCCCCGAAGGATATTCGAAGACCCTCGGAGGATCCCGGGACTCCTCTCGAGAAGAAGGCGGAGCACCCGGCGAAGGCGCGGGGCTGCACGAACCATAAGCGGTGTATTCCCCACGATACATCGTGTCCGGAGAACGCGCCATACACCGGAGGCTACGAGTAGGGTGCAAAAGACCCTGCCACCCCTACGACCAGTGTACTTAGCTAGGGGCGTTTTTGTACTTTCAGATACCTTACCAAGAGGCTATAAATAGCCCCTCCCGGGACCATGTAATGGGGGGGGGGGGTTTCTTTAACAAATGAAATCCGAACCCCTTTTCTAGGACCCCCTGTTCTTCTGACGCAGGGGGCCTCCCCTTTCTACTGTCTAGTCTCACCACTACGACACTTCCAATCCGATACTGCTTTAACCTTGGCAGGATCTACTGCAATTCCTCCTGCTGACACAATATGTCCAAGGAATGCCACTTGACTTAGCCAAAATTCACTTTTGCTGAATTTGGCATAAAGTTGGTGCTCCCTGAGCTTATCCAGTATCATTCTGATATGCTTCTCGTGTTCTTCTTCATCCTTCGAGTAGATGAGAATGTCATCGATGAAAACAACCACAAACTTATCCAAGAATTCCACGAACACTTTGTTCATCATATTCATGAAATAAGCAGGGGCGTTCGTCAAACCGAAAGACATCACTTTGTAAACTCGCATGCGAGTCCATATCCGGTGGTGAAGGTTTGTCTTGAATATCTTACGGTTTGATCTTGATTGGTGATAGCGGATCTCAAATCAATCTTCGAGAAGACACTTGCTCCTTTGGTGATCGAGCAGATCATCTATTCAGGTAAGGATATTTGTTCTTGATCGTCACCTCATTGAGTGATCTGTAATCAACACACATCCTCATGCTATTGTCCTTTTCTTGGCGAACAATCTTGGTGCTCCGAAGGTGATGGCTAGGTCGGATATACCCTTTGTATGATTCTTCAATCTGTTTCTTCAATTACGCTAACTCATTGGTGGCATTCTATAGGTCGCCGATATTGGAGCTGTCCCTAGAACTAAGTCAATTAAGAACATTACGTCCCTATCCGGTGGCATGCCAGGTAAATCATCAGGAAAGACATCAGCATATTCTCGGACTACATGTATGTCTTCAAGTTTCACTTCCTTCATGCTGGTGAGGATGGAACCTTCTTTGGTGCAGGTCTTGGGCTTGAACTCGACTGAAATTCCTTCTCCATTAGTGAGAGTGATAGACCTATTGGCACAGTCTATTTGTCCATGATTCTTGGCTAACCAGTCCATTCCGAGAATTACATCCAAACCTTGGGAATGCAAGACTATCAAGTCTGCTAGGAAGGATACTCCGGATATTTCAAGAGTGAGGTTTGGGCACAATGAACTAGTTCTCATTTCTGCTCCCGAGGAATAGATTATCATAGAATTGGTTAAGGGAGATATAGGTAACCCATTTTTGCCCACAAACTTATTTCATACAAATGAATGCGAAGCTCTGGAATCAAATAGCACTGAAGCTGGTATGGAGTTGACAAGAAACATACCAAGCACGACATCCGGTGCTGCCTGGGCTTCTTCCGCTGTGAC
This sequence comes from Ampelocalamus luodianensis, assembly GCA_036346255.1. NCBI lineage: Eukaryota > Viridiplantae > Streptophyta > Magnoliopsida > Poales > Poaceae > Ampelocalamus > Ampelocalamus luodianensis. Next base: position 74,204,431 of record CM070633.1, on the reverse strand, counting down.
GTGGTTCACACGTCCCTTGATAAATTGTCCTGACGGCTTTACAATGCCGCCAGTGGCTGTGGCTCCTGGTGCTGACTTGGAAGATGCCGCTGCCTGCTGCTTCTTGGGGCATCTGTTGGCGTAGTACCCTGTTTCATTGCAATGGAAACAGGTCACTCCTGCAGTTGAGGGAGCGGAGCTATTCTGCCGAAATTGCCCTCCAGTGGATGCGCTGCGGAAGTTGGAGGTGTTGGGGCGTTGTGTGAGACCCCGGTTTATTAAACTTGTAATACTTAACCTTCCTCTGGTTCTAGTATCACAAATAGAATAATCCGCGTCTCGATGAATATGTGCCTCCCAGAACAAGCAGCACACATACATCATACCAAAGCATGCATCAATTCCATACAACAGAATATAGCAAGTCTAGCAAAAGACATGCATAATATAAGTTATTACAACACAGCCGACCGGCCAAGTGACATAAGAAGCAAATAAGTAATAGCGGAAGCAAAAGTTGCCATAAGATGGCTTAAACCAAAAGACGACCGGTTAGCCACATAACACCACAGGGCAACCGACCGGGGCGCCAAGCTAATCGCCCCTTAAGCGCAACGGCACAACTCACAAAGTGAGGTCCATCGGACTCACTTTGTCTTCCTCTGCACAATACAAGCAATGCGGTGAGTACAAAAATGTACTCATAAGACTTACGAGTAACAAGCCTATACATAGCTACATGAAAGCTGTATTCAAAGGAATGTGGTTATATGGTTCTTTGAACGCACAAAGCAAGTTTCATTTGCAATATTGTAATAAGTTGAACAGCAGTTTGTAAAATCTGTTTTTAAGCATTTAAATAACAGCGAGTAAACCTAAGTAGCAAGTATCCCCCTAGAAGTGACTTTCCCTAAAGCCACCACAACATAGCACGAATCCCTGATTCGTACCACCATCAAGTTTTAATTATAAAAAGGTTGTAGTCTAACTCTTGAAAGACTTCCCCAAGCGTGTCTATAACCTAGGACAAGGCTATTCGAATAGTTTTAATCCCTGCAGGGGTGTACCAATGTACCCACACTTCAGACCGCCTTTTTGCCAAGCTATTAAGCACACTTCCTTTGGTATGCCGGCACGGCTAAGTCCTCGAACCCTTTCCAATGGAATATGCTAATCAAGAGGCATACGTATGGGGCTTAATCCTTAGTGATCTGCCGGCGAAATATGGATCACAAGGACCCATACGTGGAGCAAGATCACCGCCTCGGCTGGTGTTCCTCTCCTACAAGCGTGTCCATGTTGCATATAATCAAATATGCAACCCACCACGCGACTCATTAATTAACACACCCAAAGTACTCGATTAGAGAGGTCCCATATCCCTCTAGTGTGGTTAGCACGCACAAATGCTTGGTTTGGTGTAACAAGTAGCTCGGTCCTTAATTGACCCGGACACCATTCCAATCACACCCAAAAGATCACACCATCTTACCATTGTGCCCAAGTCTAAATTGTTTTCATTTTCAGTTTTAGTTTTGCAATTTAGACAAAGCACAAGGCTGAAATATACATATCATAACAGTTTGTGTGATCAAGGTTATCGACAAGTCGATAACCGCCCATTTCTACCGATAGCTAAGCATGGCTAAGCATAATGACACGTGACTACTAAGTGACAAGGGTTCATCCAGCGAACCCAAAATCACAGCAAGTAACCCTAGGCTTCAGTAGTAGAGGAACAAACATTTCCTACTGATTATGCATCTACTGGGCCAACTATCGACAATAGTTTAAAACAACATAGCAATGCATACGTAGAATTTGCAATCAACATATTAGAATTTGAAAATAGTAGGAACAACATGATCAAATGAATGCTACATTTGCTTGCCTTGCTGGAGTGCAGGATCTGATGGCTGCTGTGGCTCAATATCAGCAATAAAATTATCTTCGAAACCTAACGCGAAAAGGCGATAAGCAAATAAGAACGAAGAACACCAAATAAACTCCAACAGCAAAACACATCCAAATCTAATAAAATTTACACAACAGCTAGGGAATGATCTAAGACAATGATAGGAACAAGAATTATGCAATTTGGACTTAACATGCAAAAGATATGGACAAAATGCTCTTTCTCAGCCTTACAATCAATCAATTTAATAATTAGCACTGTTCATGACGAAATTTCCCAGAATGATCTAAGGTCTAAAATTTTTACAGCAGGTAGATTATAACATCCTAATAACAGCAAAGTTGGATTTACTAAATTTGGAGTTATACACATTTACTTATGATTTTTCTAAGTTGTAAATCTAATGCGAGTCATTTTACAGAATTATGAACATGCTCAAATCTTATTCCATAAGAAATTATACTAACAAATGAATTTACCAAAATTGATTTTGCACAAATTGGATTTATATAGAAAAGATATGCATTTTACAAGGTTAAATCCATTTCTGGAATATTCAAAGTGACAGAAATCAAGTTATTTCTAGTTACACAATTTTCTGCTACTGGAATATGCTTAAATCCATTTTTATAATAAACTTAAGTAATAACAAAATTTATTACAGTTGGAATTATCTAAAAAGCAGTTAAAATGAATTAGTTATGAGTTTCTAAAGTTTTTATATCATTTTCAGTTGTTAAATAATCACTTACCGAAATACAGACAAACTCAAATAATAGAATAAGACGTGGACACTTATCCACCCTTGATCTAAAATCCTACGGCTCACGCGGCAAAGCAGCGACGCGCAATGAAACCTGTCGGAGCCCACCGTTGGATCACGATCCAACGGCGCACACAAGTGTATGCATCCGGACGGTGCGGTTGCTTGGGCCAATCCCAACCGCAGATCTAAAGATGGATGGTCCAGAGCGCACCAACGGTCGGAAGGTCCGATTGCATACACGATCTCAGCCGTTGATCTCAAGATCGACGGTCGAGAATGATCAAGGCATCCGGAGGGTCCGAATGCACTCACGATCTGGGCCGCAGATCTGAAAACGGACGGTGGCTAAAGATCGAAGTTCAAAGGGAGATGCTGACACGTGGGGCACGCATGTCAGTGACCTTGAGTCACAACCGCGAACGATTAACCCACGTGCACAGTGCACTGGGCCCACATGTCAACGACTAAGAATGGCGGTAAGGACAGAATTAATGCCATTAATGATTAACATTAAATAGACACTAATGACTTCTGAAATTTGATTTTAACCCCTCGGGCCCACAAGTCAGCGACCCAAAGGTGATTTCCGACAGCGATTAATGCCTACACATAAATTAATCCATGATTAAGCGTTAATGATGTCGGGACAGCGCGGAAACGCGCCAGCGGGTGATCAAAGGATGTTGGGCCCACTCGTCAGTGGCTCAACGACAAAGGTTAAGACACAATTAACGAACTAATGATTGGCAATCACTGCGTAATTAATGTGTCCTAATCAAATGACGAAAACGGGAGTTCTGTGCCGGCAAAAACCCGAGCGGCTACAACGGCTCGTCGCCGGCGACACTGGCCGCGGCGGCGCCAACCAAGCACTAAAATGGAATCGCAATAGTACTACGAACCTAATGGTGGCATTCTCGCCGGCGGTGAGGGACAAGAACGCCGGCTAGCCGGAAAATGAAAATGGGAGCTTTTACTGCTAAGTGCGAAAATAGCGAAAAGCTCAGCTGCAGTCCAAGGAAGCGGGTGCCAAAGCTTCTAAGGACTAATAAGAAGCTACCTTGATGAAGGGAAGCTTCAAGGATGGTCGGAGAAGCTTGATCACGGAGGAAGCTCGCCGGACTTGGAGAAGAAAGAGTGAAAATGACACCCTGAGCCAAATGAGTGATACCAAAGCATCAATATAGCTTCATTAAGGTCCACAGAAACTACATGAGCAAGTAATTAGAAAATGGAGCACTCACCTGAGCTGAGGAAGAAGATGACCGATTTCGGCCGAATTTGAACAAACCCCAAATTGGACAATTCCTGAGAATCAAATCCAAAATTAAGTGAGGGGAAATGTTCAAGATAGCAAAGAGATAAGGATAGGGCAAAGAAACATGAAGGAGAACCACTGGAACACCAAGAACACCAATGGAGCTTTTCGGGTCAACAATGGCGACTTGCCATTTTTGAGGTGTTAAGCTCCAATACTGTAAATGGAGTTTGATGGTGGTCTAAAGAAACTTCAGGAGGTGATGTGGGTGCTTATAAGGCCTTGGAGGCGTTAGGGTTTGCACCACAAACTTTTCGGGCGGCAAAACACAGAGCACAAGGTGCGGCCGACAAGGATAAAAGATGGTAGACGTGCAATAGGGCATGGCATGGCCGAAGGTGTCTCCCACGACCCTCACTATTGACTAGGGTGGCTGTAGGAAGCACAATTTGACACTGCCATCACTCTCCCTACTGTTCATGCACGGCTAGAGGTTGAAGATGACCAGAGGAAAGGCTCGGGCATTCCAGAGCCCCACGATTTAAATCAGACGGCTAAGATAGTGCCACGCCTCTGAGCTTTAAAACACAACGAAAAGATCACGAGCCCTAGGATTAGAAATGAACGGCTCAGATTGCCCCACGTCGCAAACGCGGTTTACAACGGAGGAACCGGCGAGCGTTGGATCTTAATCCAACGACTCTGATTCAAACCAACAACCGGAGGGTCCGAAGGTTTCGGCGCATCTGGGCGGTTAGATGGGGATCTAACGGTCGACATTCGCGCATGCAACTGGAAGGTCCGATGGGTTACACGCACGAGGGCCGCACGATCGAGATCTAACGGTTGAGATCCAACGCACGTTTTAAAGAGAGGCTCGGTGCAGCTAGTTGACTGGACCGAGTCGATTGGCTCGAGCCCGAGTCTGACTCGAACCCAAAGCACAGTGAGACTAGGCTTGACTTCAAAATTCAAACAGAGACTTTAGAAGATTTATTTGAGGTAGCAAATTAACTCCAAAAATTATAAAATTTTTACAGGAGCTTGCTAACTCAGACATTAACCTTGTGTAAAATTTTCAGAGATTTTTATGCTGTGAATAAATCTCCAAAAATTCTGCAAGGCTCTGTTTTAAGGTTTGACTGAAAGTCAAACAAGTTTGACTGTCCCCTAAAAATATTCAAACAATTTCTAAAAATTGTGAAATTTTTCAGAGGGGCCACATAACATCCCAAGAACTTAGGAAAAATATTTCCAGAGGATGATCACAAAATTTGACAAGATTGTTTTTGGGATAACATAGTTTGGATCAAACAGACTTGTGACAATGTATTTCCATAACTCCTTGTACAAGAATTGTTTGGCACAACAGGAAATACATAATGTAAGAAAAAGTTTTAATTTCTACTGATTTTCTTACATTTGAAACACAAGTCCAAAGATGGGATGTTACACGTTGGTTCTGCACCGGAACTCGGGAGGTGGAAGACTGGAACTTTCCACGCTGCGGTGGCTGCGGCTGAATGAATCGAGGCTTGGGAAGGCCTCCTGCATTGAACCTCTGGGCGGCCATCCTCCGCTTGCGGTTCTCCATCTCCTGATGCTTGGCCTCCTGGCGGATCGCCTTGTCCACCAACTGCTGGAAGTCGGTGAAGTTTTGAGAGATCAGTTGGACGGAGATATCATCATTAAGCCCCTCCATGAATCTCTCCTGTCGGTCCTCGTCCCGGGCCACGTCAGCTGGTGCGTAGCGAGCCAACTGGTTGAAGCGGTGAAGGTACTCGCTCACCGAGCGATTGCCTTGGCGGAGCGCATGAAACTCCTTTTTCTTCAATGTCATTTGGCCTGCAGGGATGTGGGCATGACGGAAAGCTCTGACAAACTCATCCCAAGAGATGGCCTGGGCATTGGTGTGGGAGATACAGAAATTGTCCCACCACTCCGAAGCTGGTCCGTTGAGCTGATGGGAGGCGAACAGGACCCTTTTGCGATCGGTGCATTGGGCGATGTCCAGCTTCTTTCCGATTGCACGAAGCCAATCGTCAGCATCCACTGGCTCGGTGCTGCTGGAGAAGGTCGGAGGACGCATGCGCATGAACTCCGACATGGTCACCCGCTGAGGAGGGTGTGCTGGTGCCTGAGTTGCGGCGGTAGCTGCTGCTGCGGCTTGGATATTCGAGTTCTTTGGCGGCCCGGGCGGGCCAGCAAGTCGATGAGGTGAGTTCGATTTTCCATCATCTGTTGCGGGCCGGTCTGCGGTGGTGGTGGGGAGGCTCTTTGAGCAGAGTTGCTCTTGATGGTTGACATTTTCATTTCCCTGGCCTTGAACACTGCCACTTCCTGTGCGGGTGGACACCATCTGCTGAGATTTCCAAAGACTTAGGAAAGAGAAGAAAAGATAGCGCTAAGGGGAAATAAGTTTATATTAGCCCAAAAAGCACACAAATATAAGACAAAGAATCAAAATTTTCTTTTTTCAAGTAGTTCTTTATTTCATTCTTTTGATTATGGCTACCACAGAAGGTTAGTAGCTCATAATTCGTAGCTAATCGAACAACTAAAGGGGAAAGCAAATATCTAAAAAGGTGGAAGCAAATATCTATGGGGTGGATGGGGTGTAGTCAGGGGAGTTGCAGTCTTTGCCTTGGCCGCCTTGTAGAGGGTTAGTGCGCCGGTTGCCTCAACTTCTCCTCTCGCTTCTAACCTCCTGGACTAAATCTGATTCGTCGAGGTATTGCCATAGGCATAGTCCATCGCCTTAGCTAGTTCCACGATGGGTGATCTCGGCATATCCTCATTCTCGATCGAGTGAAAGCCTTGCCTAGCCGGGTGGGGATGTGCATGGGATAATCTTGGAATCTGATATCCGCGGTGGGCATCATAAGTATAGCGAAGTCGACAGACGGCTTCTCTTGCGGCGTCCTGGATGCCGTCGGTGAAAGTCTCCCGAGCGCATTGGGCGTCAAAGATGTGAAACTTCGTATCCGGCGACAAGTTATAGTAGAGGATAACCTCCACTCTCCAGCGCTCCTGCTGTCCCACAATATACTTGTATCCTTGGTATGTGGGCCTCTTCTTGAAACTTAGATGCTGCATCATCTTCCATAGGATATCAGCCCATTCTCCCGTGAAGATCCCATGGGAGATGCGGGTCGGTCTCTCGGCCATCTACAATTTTAGAAGAGACAAGAGTTTAGAAATCTTTTAACAGAGAAAGGAAGAGTAAGACTCTGGAATACAGGTAAATAATTTGTAAATTTTTGAAAATAGTCCTTAATGGTTTTACCAATTCTATCGTGGGCCATGACCTACAGTCGATATGGCTCTGATACCACTTTTGTCGAACCGGGGCGAAGGATCCCGAATTCTCGTGTTTAAACACGGTCCGGGATTTCAGCGTACGGACTCACAAAATGGATATCACATTCATATCACTAAAACGTAAATGACATTAAATAAATAATTGTTTAATACAAGCGAGTTACGAACAACAATAACAAATATCAAATAATAAACACAATGGAAATATGATAATAGAGGTGAGCCACACGATGCGCCACGGCAATAAATGCAGGTCAAGGCCTACTCGTCGGATCCTCACCATCGGAATAAATATTCTCTGAATAAGATTTATTCAGCAAGGATGAGCACAACTTCCGTGCTATAAGTCACACCAATATTGAATTAAAATGCATGCATAAGGTAACAAGTGAGTATGGCGGGGTTGTTTTGCGTAAACATCATTTCGGTGTAAATAATCATAGTAATTTCTAAGCGGTTTTATACTAGGACTAAAATCATATTTTAAAATGTCAATATTACAATGTGGATGACCTCCAATGATTTAGTGAAGGATCCCCTCCTAACACTTGGCTTCCCGCCCAATTTTTCATAAAGATTAACCATCCACAGCATTTAATAAAGCATTTAAAAACCAAAAACAATTCTAACTTTAAGTGGCCCTGCTAGCATGTCCATGACCGCGGACGCGACTATTCGAATAGTTTCTACTCTGCAGAGTTGGTACAACTTTACCCACACGAGGTGACATACCCGTTATGTCGGCCAATTCACACTTCCGTAGGCGTGTGACTGAGCAATTACCATGAGACCTTTACAATATTCTGTCCTAATATACTCATGCCCGCTAAGGATTCGCCCCTTTGGACTAACCGTCCTCCGGAAGCCCCCTCTTGCGTCAAGTGGGAATAAAACGTCTGACCGACACCCACATAATCACATGACATAAGTATACTAGAACATCACAAATTAATTAGCCAAATCCTGCCCATACAGGACATGTAGTAGTACGATATGGCATAGCAATAAGCGGCTCAAAGACCGGTCCTCAATTGACTTGGGCGTCATTCCTACAAACCATGGGCCTTAATCTTAACCAGATCAATCCCGTGCATAAACCTGCACCCACCATTCCGACCATTTCGCCCAAGTTCAAACCCATTTTTGATTTTATTTTGAATAAAACTCCATTTATAAACCCATGTGCTAAGACAATACCACAATATCAAGTTTGAAACAAATTTGTAGAAATTTGGTGTAAACCCTCCCAAATTCTGTTTAATCATATCGAGCGAACAAGTAATTTTCAAGTTATGAATTTAGTAAGGCTCGCTGTCTAGAAGATGACAGATCAGTCTTCTGGAATAAAAACGGGGGGTTAGACGATTTAATTAGATGTTATGATAATCTAAGAAAATATGGGGAATGTTGTGTAGATTCCAATACTGGGTGGTTTGCCTTGAGCGAACTTGTGAGCCAAAAGTTACACCCTTTTTAGTACCAGGACAGCAAGGGGCGACTGTTCGGTATTGGGAGAGCGATGTGGATTTGGGGGATGTGTAGAAACGATGTCAATTAATTGTTGTTCTTGTGATGCTGTAGCTTGTATTAAAATTTGAGTATTTATTGTAGGACAGACGTCGTGCTTGTTGCCATCTTCTAGCCAAACTGTGCATCACAACTAGTAAAGGCAAGTGCATGGTAGACAACGATGAATGATTGGTCTTTGTATTTCTTTATCGTTCATTATTATTATTGTTGTACTTTTATTTGTATTTAATTGCAAGCAATGGAATGGTATAACTATTTCTTGTTGACGAATATGAGGAAAATTGGATATGATGAATGTGATGAAATTATGCATTTTTGCATTCATAAGCATCTTTGCATAGGAGCAGGTGATCATGATTGATCACAACTCCACGGGAGTGGAGGAGGTCCCCGTTCCTGGAGGAGGAGCGGGCTTGAGAGTGAACATTGTCGCGAGCGTTCACTCATGTTATACCGGTATACGTGAAAGAAATGCATGTGGACATGTAAAGTAGAGTTGCATTGAGATATGAGATGAATATGTGTGAAAATAAAGAGAAGTGAATGGCATGAGAATATTACTAGAAGGACATGTGATGATAATGAAGTTATTGAATACTGTTGATTTATCATTGTTCGTTGTATACTGATGTATTTGCTGAGTCGTGGACTCACCCTTATTCTTTTGTTGTTTTAGGTGATAGTTGAGGGCGTCACGGTCGAGAGGGACTAGTGCACATGGGATAGTCACATACTTCAGACACATGATTATTTGCCATGAGAACCATTTGATCCACTATTGCTGAACTACTTTTAGGACATGTTAGAAATTAAATAAGCTTAGATGAATGCATTGGACTAGTCTATTTTGTTCCAAGGTTTTGGATTTACTGGTTTGGTATTGTTTTAAACTTATTATCTTGCTACGTTTCCCTCGCTTAGTTATTCATGCTTGACAATTCTTTATTCTTGCTCTATTGTGACCCGTGGACTAGTTATTTAATGCTTTGGTTGCTGAAATTTTATAGTGTGTTGATGAATATTAGTTGAAAGGTAGTTTAGTAGCATTCCAGGCTCAGGGTTGGGCTGGGATGTTATAATCATCTTGGGAGCGAGATGGTTCTAACGGTAGTGGTGGCGTCACTGGCGAAGGTCCGGTGCGGCGGCGGCGACGAGGAGATGGTGGTGAGGGTGAATTGGCGATGCATTGATGGAGGTAGAGGGAGCACAACGTAAAACGTCACAAGGCAAACTCAACAGAGTGGACGACATTGCCGGGGATCAACGACGGCGACGGAATGCGAGGAAAAAGGTGGTTTGGTCGATAGTGGAGGAATGCAAAATGCGACAAGATGGATGGAAGAGAAGAGGGTGAACTCCGGGGAGGGGAGGAGGAAGCTGAGGGGCATGCCGTGACATAGGTGGCGTAGCAAATGGACGACTGGAGAGGGAGAACGGGGAGGTGGAGCTTCGACCGAAGGTAGGGAGATGGTGGCGCCGATGAGCAGAGGGTGCTCCGGGGAAAACGAAGGGAGCACAACATAGAACATCACGAGGCGAAGCTAATGGCAGTGACAATGTCGCTGGGGGATCAATGACGGTAGCGAAATGCGAGGAACAAGGTGCTTCGGTCGGCGACAAAAAAGCTACATTTGCGGCGAGGAGAGAGCGAAAGAGAAGGGTGAACTCGGGGATGTGGATGAGGAGACCGAGTGGCATGCCGTGACGCAGATGGCATGGCGAATGGATGACCAAAGAGGGAGAGCAAAGGAGGTAGTGGGCAGCCGGTTTGCACTAGAGCTCTGATTGGAGAAGGAAGTAGGAGCTCACGGTAGAGGAAGAAAAGAAGAAAGGGAGGGGAGGAGAGCAAGGGGGAGGGAGAGGGAGGTTGCTACGCTCCTTTTATAGAAGAGGAGGGTGAGGGGAGCTCGGCATGGGGCGCCAGGCGGCGTGGGGCGCAGCAGCATGGCGCCAGGTATGAGTGGGCAGCGGGGTTAGGGCATTGGCGTGGCATGGGAGGTGGTAGGGGATAGGCGAGGGTGCCAAAGGGGATGGGTGTGGTGGCAATGTGCATTAAAAAACGGCACGTACAGACAAAGCTTCGGGAGGAAGACGATGACCGAGAAAGGGGAGGAGGAGGAGAAAAAAAAAGAAAAGGGAATAAAGAAAATCCAAAATAATTCAAAATAAAATAAATTTTAAAAATTTCAAGAAAATTCCACAAAAATCCTTGGAACTTGAAAGATCAGATAAAATAATTTTAGATTTATTTGAAGTTTATTTTAATTACTTAAAATGTTTTTTGTTTTAAATTCAATTTATGCTTTATTACATTCAATAAAATGCAAAAACTCTAAAATAATTCCATGCTTTTAAAATAATTAATTTGAATTAAATTTTACAATCGAGAAAATGAATTTATGGGAAAATCATAAAAAGAAATAATTAAAATTAAACTCCAAGAAAATAGTAAAAGAATTTGGAGAAAATCCAAGAAAGTCTAGAAAATCCAATAAATCAGTTTTGGCTTTAATTGAAGTTCGATTTATTCCTATTAAACGGTTTCACTTTTATGAGAATCTCATATTAAGATTTTTACACAAATTAAGATAAAGAAAATGGTTCCTTTTTTATTTTTAAAGCTTCAAAAACACTCCAAAATTAGGAAATCTAAAAATAAATAAAAAGAATGCAAGGAGATAACAACAAAATCTGGGAAAAAGGAAATCCAACATAAAACCAGAAATTCAAATAAAACAAATTTTATTTAGTTGGAGTTTGATTTACTCACATTAAATTATTTTTAATTTATGAAATTTCAAATTAAGCTTTAACAATTCAATAAAAATCAAATGCTTATTTTTATTTTATTTTTTTTAAAGGCCTGAAAATTGGGATGTTACAAACCTACCCCACGTAAACGGAATCTCGACCTCGGTATTCGGGCTAACTAGAGAATGGGTTCGAGAACTCGGACTTTGCTCACTCTTCCAAGAGACTTTCTCTTTTGAGCAAACAAAACCGCAACAGATGCTGAACTGGCGAGAGACTTACCAAGAATGACGTTCTAAGCTAATTGAGCTGGCTCTGCGGTGACATGGCTCACTCATCCTCTTGCAGAAGGAAGTGCAGTCCGGGTGGCTTGATTTGGAATCTGAGCTATTCCTTGGCCTACTCCTAGCGTAGAGGTCTTAGCGGGTGTAGCTCCCAAGCGACTTGCATTTAAACCAACTTCAACAAATCTTCACGGGTTTAATAGATGAGAGGGAGAAAACTCGATAGGTGAGAGGGAAAAGCACAAAAGACGAGACAGAACAAAGGAGAAAGACAGAACAACCAAACTGACCCAAAGAACAAATAGCTGGAAAGTTATTAAGAAGCAACAAAATGCAACACTCAAGCAAAAGATCCTATTGCGTGGACTAAGCGGTACTAAAACTGAGAATGGTAATTTTGCTAAAGCACTTCTAATCTAACTTATATGGATGGTCAACTGGAAACCCTCGGTAGCTTCTGGAACTTCTAAGTCATCCATCGCTTTGTTCGCGAAAACTCGATTCTATAGAGATTTCTGAGATAAGGGGGTCAATTTAAATTTGAAAACAAAGTTTCAGAATAAATAAGATGTAAGAACCTAAGAATTAATGAGGACATCAACCCACCGGATACGGCCGCTACTCCACCTCCAACCGGGCTACTCTATTACCATCGATTCGGTTGTGTCAAACGCTACTCCAACGTGCCGATAAATTTATTTCAGTTATATCTGGTGTCGTGCTACCTCACATTAGACCGAGGGCCTTGTATCAATTATTGGGCCCAAAGGGTAGCCACCACTCTAGGTTATCTGGGCTGGCCACCTCCTTGGCCTATTTGGGCCTACCACCTCCCTTGAGTTGTACTATTCATGGCTTTACTGTTCACATAAACAGTAACCATAAATAGTACCACCCCTATAGCTCTTAGTTGTGTGCGGCTCCCCATTCCCTATTTAAGGAGGCCGCACCCTTCCAGTTTTTCTCAGGTTTTATTGATTGAAGTTTAGCTTTGCTACTTTGTTATTTGTCCTCTTGGTCGCGAGATCAACAGTGATATTGTTCTTCGGAACCCCGCCTATCAATACATTCAATTCCTATTTGTAATTTCAGATTGCTTATTTATCTTGTTTCTTGCATGCTTCTTCGGTGTATGCAGAAATCGATCTTCGTGATCAGGTCAATCAGGTATTCGTGCACGGTTGATGACAACTTGTCGAGCAGTTCAGCGATTGCGTGGTTTCGAGCCTTGCGAATTCGTAGCCAGGATCTTGAGTTGAGTGACTACTACCAAACTTATCCTTCTCATCGAAAGATCGAGCCAAAACAGGACCTTCATGGTTCATCAAGTGGTATGAGCGCTACAGTTCTTCAGTGAGAATTAGTACCCTTAGTAGTAGTACCCCGTCAAGACTACATACAGAAGCAGCTAGTTAGCAGAATTGTATGTGGCCAGGATTGTTTGTCTACACGGAGTACCCAAGAAGATCGTGTCCGACAGAGGTTCCCAGTTTACATCAAGATTACGCGATGCATGAAGCCTTAGGGACCAAACTCAATCAAGATCTGACCTATCATCCATGAGACGGATGGCGGACGGAACGCACCAACCAAGTTCTCGAAGACATGCTCCGAGCCTGTGCCCTAGACTTTGGACAAAGTTGGGACAAGAATTTGTCGTATGCAGAATTCTCGTATAACAATAGCTATCAAGCCAGTTTACAAATGGCTCCATTTGAAGCTTTGTATGACAGAAAGTGCAGAACTCCACTCCTATGGGATGAAGTAGGAGAACATCAGTTTTTGGACCTGAGTTGATCAAAGATGCTGAAAGTAAGGTAAAAGCCATAAGAGAACACCTGAGAGTAGCACAATCCCGACAAAAGAGTTATGCTGATAACCGTCGGAGGGATTTAAACTTTGAGGTAGGAGACTTTGTCTATCTCAGAGTCACTCCACTCAGAGTAAGAAGATTTCGGACAAAAGGAAAACTTGCACCCAGATTTATGGGACCATACAAAATTCTAGCCGGAAGAGGTGAAGTTGCAAATCAGCTTGAGCTGCCAGAAGCCTTGTCAACAGTGCACAATGTCTTCCATGTGTCACAGTTGAAGAAATGTCTCCGAGTGCCAGAAGACCACACCCTCCTGAAAAGTTGTGATCTCCAAGAAGACCTCACTTATGTGGAGCGACCAATCAAGATTCTGGATGTCGCAGAACGTGTTACCAGGAGCAAGATCATTCGATCATACAAGGTGCAGTGGAGTCATCACCCAGAGAGTGAAGCCACATGGGAAAAAAAAGAAGACCTCAAGACCAACTACCCCGACCTGTTTGCTGACCAAGTCTGAATCTCGGGGTCGAGATTCCCTTAAGGGGGTAGGTTTGTAATAGCCCAATTTTCAAATCTTAGTAGAAATTAAATTTTATTTATTTTTGTGAAATTTTTTGGAATTTCTAAAAGCTTTTTATGAATATTTCAAAGCCAAAACAAATTTATTTGCAAAATTAAAAGCCAACATTTAGTTGGAATTAATGTTATTAAATCCAAAATAAGTATGGGAATTTCTGAGAATTTTTCCATAATTTTTGGAACTATTTTACTATTTTCTAAAGCTTTATTGAATTACCAGAATTAAAACAAATAAGAAAATCAAAAGAAAATTTAAAACTCAGTTTGGGCCGAAACCCAAATCTCCGACCCAAACCTCCCTCCGTGCGCGGCCCAAAATGGCCTGAGCCGCACGCGCCCGCACCCCTCTCTCTCCACCGTTGGATCTAAATCCAACAGCTCGCATCACCCCTCTCTTTTCACCTTGTGCAACATTGGCCGTTGGATCAAAATCCAACGGCCAGATCACGAAGTTTATTCGGAAGTTCCGAATGACCCAATTAATATGCACCCTCCGATCAGAATAGTACGGCCAGAATCGCCCGTCTTCTTCAACGTCGTCACAAATGATCGTGACCGTTGGATCAAAATCCAACGGCCCATGCTCTTTCTTCCTCCTCGCCTTCTTCTCCGCGCGGACGAGCCCCACGACCGCCATTTTCGCGCACGCCCGAGCTTCGCTAACAGCCGCCCCTAACCTCCTCGACATCTCCGTGTCGTGTGCACGAGAATCGCCTCGTCGCCGCACACGATCCGCACAACTCCCACCTCCTTCTTCCTCCTTCTCTGCGTTTATGCGCACGAGCGCCGCAACCGCCGCCGCACGACCCACGTCGCCCCGTCGCTCCCGGCATCCCCTTGCCCTATAAAAGGGAGCACAGCGAGCCCCTATTTCACCTCACTCCGATCGCACCACCCACTCCTCTCCTCTCGCACCCGTCTCGCCGTAATCAAGGTTTTCGTCGCCGCCAAGCCGCGAGCTCTCGTCGTCGATTGCACCGCCGCCGTCAACGCCGCGCCCTCGCCACCACAACCATCATCATCGCCGTGACCCTGCGAAGCCGGTGCGCTCGCTCTTGTCGCCGGAAGATCCTTGGAGCACCCACTTCGTCGATGACCTGAGTTCCTCACCACCAAACCTCCCCGCCGACGACCATAAAGCCTCGCCCCGCCGCCCCAAGGTAGCGCATCAGGAACCCCGTAACCCCCCTCTCTCTTTTGGTACCATCCGGACCCCTCGCCGGAGCCCCTAGCGCCGGCGAGGTAATCACCGAGCGCCGCCGGCATTAGGCCGACGTGGCGTTGACACCTTAGCGCCACCTCACCTTCCTGGCTCGTGTGGCACCTGCGTGTTGCCTACGTGGCGCCTGATCGGCGCCACGCGCGCGCGCTTGCGTGGCGATCGGTAACCCGGACCAAAAGTCCATAAACCTAGTCTACGGCGTACCGTGTCTATGACACATGGGGCCCACCCGTCAGAAATTAGTTTAATTCCTTTTAATTCCGAAAATCAGTATGCTGATGTCACCATTGCGCAATAAGTTGATTTTCCTTTAGAAAAATAAATCAGGAAAATCTAATAAATTCAGAAATTAGGTTTTAAATACATTTAAACTTCAAAAATTCATAACTTTTGCATCTGAACCCCAAATTGGGTGATTCAAGTTGCAAAATTTGTATAAAATTATAACCTAGCTAACTTAACCAAAATATTTCAATTTGGAGTTAATTTGAACTATGTTTTTGAATTTATTTGAATTTGAATTTGAATTTGTCATATTTTCGCGAATAGACTTCGACGACTCCGGAGAATTCGACCAATCCGAAGACCTAGAATTCCAAGACGTCAACGAAGGCAAGTTACACCGTTGATCATATTGCTCCCAGAATTTTTAAGTTATTTTCAATTTTTAAATTATTTAATGCATGCATATGTTTGTATAAGTATTTTAATGTCCTGTTTTATATATAGTTACTCCCCTGTTTCATTGTAAGGCCATTTTGAATATTGTACTTGACTACCTTGACACCATAGACAAAATATTATCAAAACTAGTCATATGCTTAGCCAGGCTTCGCTCACACTTAAAGAATTTGGGAAGGTTTAGCCAAATCTCTTACAAATTTGTTTCAAACTTGACATTGTGGTATGGTTTTTACCACATGTATTTATAAAGAGAGTTTTATTTAAAATAAAATCAAAAATGGGTTTGAACTTGGGCGAAATGGTCGGAATGGTGGAGTGCGAGTTTATATGCAGATTGATCCAGTTAAGATTAAGGCCCATGGTTAGTAGGAATGACGCCCAAGTCAATTGAGGACCGGTCTTTGAGCCGCTTATTACTATGCCTTACCGTACCACCACATGTCCTGTGTGGGCAAGATTTGGCTAATTAATTTGTAATGTTTTAGTGTATTTATGTCATGTTGAATATGTGGGTGTCGGTTAGACTTTTATTCCCATTTGGTGCAAGAGGGGGCTTCCAGAGGACGGTTAGTCCAAAGGGGCGAAACCTTAGCGGGCATGAGTACATTAGGACAGAACATTGTAAAGGCCTCATGATAATTGCTCACTCACACGCCTACGGAAGCGTGCTTTGGTCGACATAATGAGCATATCATCTCGTGTGGGTAAAATTGTACCAACTCTGCAGAGTAGAAACTATTCGAATAGCTGCGTCCGCGGTCATAGACATGCTAGCAGGGCCACTTAATGTTAGATTTATTTTTGGTTTTAAAGCTGTTTTATCAAATATCTGAGGATGGTTAATGCTTATGAAAAGTTGGGCGGGAAGCCAAATGTTAGGAGGGGATCCTTCACTTAATCATTGGAAGTTATCCATATTACAACATCGTCATTTTTAAAATATGATTTTAGTCATAGTATAAAATTGCCTTAGAAATTACTATGTTTATTTAACCTGAAAATGTTGTTTATGCAAAACAACCCCTATCATAATCACTTGTTACCTTATGCATGCATTTTCATTCAATATTGGGTGTAGCTTGCGAGCACGGAAGTTGTGCTCACTCTTGCTGAATAAATCTTATTCAGGAGAAGACTTTTTCCCCGACGGTGAGGATCAGGACGAGTAGGCCTTCGACCCAGACGATTGCCTGTGGCGCATCGTGTGGCTCACATATATTATTATGTTTCCGCTGTGTTATTCATTTGATATTTGATATTGTTGTTCAGACTCATTTGTATCCAACATTTAATTACTTAATGTTATTTACGATTTCGTGATATGATTGTGATATCTATTTTGTGAGACTTCGTACATTGGAAATCCTGGACCGGTGTATGAACACAGAGAATTCAGGATCCTTCGCTCCCGGGTTCAACAAAAGTGGTATCAGAGCTAGGTTTCGATCCTGGGACCTGTGGGTTATGGGCCCACGGTAGAAATGGTAAAACCATTAGGGACTATTTTCAAAAACTTAAAAATTTTACTGTCTTCCAGAGTCTTACTCTTCCTTTCTCTGTTAAAATATTTCTAAACTCTTGTCTTTTCTAAAATTGTAGATGGCCGAGAGACCCACCCGCATCTCCCACGGAATCTTTGCTGGAGAATGGGCCGGCATACTGTGGAAGATGATGCAGCATTTAAGCTTCAAGAAGAGACCCACATATCAAGGTTACAAGTATATTGTGGGATAGCAGGAGCGCTGGAGAGTGGAAGTTATCCTCTACTCTAACTTGGCGCCTGATACGACATTCCACATCTTCGACGCCCCAATGCGTCGGGAGACTTTCACTGACGGCATCCAGGACGCAGCAAGGGAAGCCGTTCACCGACTTTGCTATACCTATGACCTTCACCTTCGGGATACTGGATTCCATTACTACCCCATGCATATCCCCACCCGTCTAGGTAGTGCTTTCAGCCCAGTCGAAAATGAGGATTCCCCGGAGGTTACCCATCAGGTGGAATTAGCCAAGGAGATGGATTACGCCTATGGCAACACCCTGGACGAGCTGTACCTAGTTCAGGGGAGATTAGAAGCCGCGGAGGAGAAGCTGAAGGTAACTGAAGCTGAATTGGCTCTCTACAAGGCGGGCCAAGGCAGTACCTGCAACTCCCCCGACTACACCCCATCCACCCCATAGATACTTGCTTTTTCCTTTAGTTTCGTTTGTTAGCTGCGAATTATGAGCTACTAACCTTTTGTGGTAGCCATAATCAATGAATAAAATAAAGAACTACTTTGAAAAAGGAAATTTTGATTCTTTGCCTTGTGTTTGTGTGCTTTTGGGCTAATATAAAATTTATTTCCCCTTAGTGCTATCCTTTCTTCTCTTTCCTAAGTCTTTTGGAAAATTCAGCAGATGGTGGCCACCCGCACTGGAAGTGGCAGCGCCCAAGGCCAAGGCAACGAGAACGCCGACAATCAGGAGCGACGCCCGCCAGCCCTCCCAGCTGCCGTGGCGGGACTGACCGCAACAAATGATGGCCAACATGACCCATCTCATCAACTTGCTGGCCCAGTCGCTCAGCAACTCTCAGAACATCCAGGCCGCAGCAGCAGCCACCGTCGCAACTCAGGCACCAGCACAACCTCATCAGCGGGTGACCATGTCGGAATTCATGCGCATGTTACCCCCGACCTTTTCCAGCAGCACCGAGCCAATGGATGCTGACGATTGACTTCGTGCGATCGGGAAGAAGCTAGACATCGCTGTAACATCCCAAGGTTATGTTACCAAAATTAAAATAAAATAAAATAATTATTTTATTGATTTTTCTGAAATTTGATAGAGTTTCATTGCTTTATTTGAATTTTTGAAGTTTTAAAAGTCAAATTTTAAAATTTATTTGAAGTTCTTGAAATTTCAGTTGGTTTGATCTGAAAAATAAAATTGAATTAATTTCTAGAATTTTCTGAGTTTTTAAAAGCTTTTTCCTAAAATTTTCAAAGCCAAAATAAATTATTTTGCAAAATGAATAGCCAATTATACGTTGGAAATATTTTATTTAAGTCCAAAATGCCTCTAGAAATTTCTGTGAATTTTTCTAGAATTTTTGGATTTAAATTGCCTTTTTCTAAAGCCCTTTCTAATTATCTAGAATTAAATTAATTGGAAAATCGTTTAAAAATCCAGAAAAGCCAATGGGCCGAATTCCCTTGGCCCATCTCCCCTCCACCACGAGCGCGACCCATCTGGCCCAGCTTTCCCGTGCCCCCATCCGCCCCACCGTCCGATTTACATCGGACGGCACTCACGCCCCCACGCCGTCCCGTTTTCCACACCGTCGGATGAAAATCCGATGGCCTCCGCCTTTCTTCCCCGCGCTTTCTTCTCCCCACCTCCCTTCTTCCTCGCGCCCGCGCCTCCACCATTACCGCGTGGGAACTCCGTCAACCGCCGCTCCAACCACTCCCGCCTCCCGCGCGACGTGCGCACGACTCGGTGTGCCCAACCGCCACCACCACCACGTCCTCCCCCTCTCTCCACGCCCGATTCTCCCGCGCACCCAACTGCCGCCGCCGCCACGGCCGCACACAATCTCGCTCCCCTCTCCTCCCCGAACCCTATTTAAGCGAGCACAAGGAGCCCTCTTTCTCCCTCACACCGCCCCCATCACCCACTTCTCGTCTCCTCCCTTCAATCGCCGTGATTTTGAGTTTTTCTCCGCGCCGCCGAAGCTTCTTCGTCCTTCGTCTCCGGCGCCGTCCAAGCCACACCGCCCCCATCGACCACACGTGCGGCATCGCAACCACCTCGTCGTCCCTGTGCGTGCGCTAGCTTCGTAGGAGAGCCACTCAAACACCGCCGCCTCGTTGACCCCAAAACCGCCGCTGGCGATCCCTCCGTGTCATCGTGCGTCTAAGGTAAGCCTAAGGTTCATGGGACTCTCCTCTACCCAATAGTGCCCTCGTCGGACCTCGCCGGGCCGCCGTTCGCTGGTGCCATTGGGGCCCGAGCGTCGCCGGTGCTAAGGTGACATGGCAGCGCCACGTCACTGCCACATCGCGCCACTAAGTGCCGCGTCAGCGCCACTTCCTCCCCTCCATCCACGTCAACGCCCGCGTGGCACGGTCCACCCCCCCTCAGTCCAAAAATCAATAAACCCAGTCCACCATACACCAAGTCACAGACATGTGGGTCCCACATGTCAGGGAATTAATTTTAATTCTTTAAATTCCGAAAATCAGCTGCTAACGTCAGCATTGCGCAATAAAAGGCTTTTTCCTTAGAAAAATAATTCAAGAATTTCTGTTAAAATCAAATTTAGGGTTTTTAATAGCTTTAAACTTAGAAAATTCATATCTTTTGAATCCCAACTCCAAATTGGGTGTTTCAAATTGCAAAATTTGTATAAAATCATTATCTAGCTAACTAAACCAAAATTATTTAATTTTGAGTTTATTTGACCACAAATTCCTTTAAACCCTAAAACTAACATTTCATGTAAATTCAAACTTCAAAAGCCCATATCTTTGCCATCTGAACTCCGATTGAGCCCATTCAAATTTCTAAATTTATATAAATTCAAGATCTAGCCAACTAAACCAAAATTATTCAATTTGGAGTTGATTTGAATCCTATTTGAATTTAGTTTGAATTTGGCTTATTTTCGCGTATAGATTTCGACGACTTCGGAGAGTCAGTTTTCGACGTCGTTTGAGAGCAACTATTTGAGCAAGGCAAGTTACATTCTTGATCATATTTGCACCTATTATTTAAAATTATTTAAATTCTGTTTCAAATTATTACTGCATGCTTATTTATATTCAGTAATTTAAATTCCTGTTTTTAAATTTATAGTTATGCCTAAAATCCTTTGTATGGTCAATTTTGGTAATTGAAGCAAGCATATTGTCACCCTAGATAAAACCTAGTTGATACAATAGTATGGACTAGGATCATTTGGAAAATATTGTGCTTAGCCATGCTTATAGACCAAATATGTTTGATTTGGGAGATTTCAGCCAAAGATCAATTGATGTTTAATTTGTACCCTTGGCATTGGTGTGTCATGGGAGTTTTATATTTGACTTTGGAAAATGAAATAAAATGATGGTTTGGACTTAGGCGAAATGGTTGTCTGGTGGGTGCAGGTTTATACACGGGCTCAACTGGGTAGGTTGAAGCCCAGGGTTCTGTTGGTTGTCGCCCAGGTCAATTAAGGACCGGTCTTCGAGCCGCATCTTGCTAAGCCATATCATACTAGCACATGTCTTGCATGGGCAGGACCCGGCTGATTAATTTGCAAAGTTCCATTATGGTCATTCCTGTTGGTGCGGTGGTTAGTCATGTTATGACCTTTGTTAGTCCCACCTGGCGTAAGAGGGAGCCTGAACCCTACGGACGGATAGTCCAAAGGGGGCGAAACCTTAGCGAGGGAGGACTATGGTGGAATGATGCGTTGTAAAGGCCTTGACACGTGCTCTAGACTGCTTAACTAAGGTAGTGAGCGGTGGTATCGACGGATGCCAAACAACTAGAGAATTCATGTCTTGTGGGTAAAGTTGTACAACCTCTGCAGAGTGTAAAACTATTCGAATAGCCGTGTCCACGGTCATGTACATGCTGGCAAAGCCACTCAAAGTTAGACTTCGATTTCAAAATATTTTTGTAAAACAGTTTGACATGGATGGGTGTCCATGAGAAAAGTTATGGGTTGAAGCCCCGGGTTGGTGCTCGTGTTTATATTGGTGTTAGGTTGGTGCCTACACTATCTTTATCAATTCAAAATCAATTTTAGATTTTATAAAACTTGAGCTTTTCAACTTATTATGGTATTTAATGTCAAATGTTGTTTTTGCACAAATAACCCTATAAGCCTTTCTATTGTTACATCCATTTATGCATGTCATTCTGTTATTTGACGGGTGTAACTTGCGAGCACGGTAGTTATGCTCATACTTGCTTAATGCAAACAAATTTCAGAGGAGAAGAACTTCGCTTCAAGTGTGGACCTTGACGACTAGGCCGCTACCCCAGTCGATTGCCTGTGGCAGATCAGCTGGACTCCACTACTTCTTCATCGTCTTCCGCTGTGTTTATTTAATGTTGCCCAGTAAGTCTATCTTGTAATCAACTATGTTGTTATTAAATAACTTTTAACGTTTATGGTTGTGTTATCACATTTGTTTACTGTGTGAGCTAGCCACTGATCATGGGACTAGTTCAGTTATGCACAGAAGATCTGAGATGTTAATCCCGGGTCATTACAATCGCGCAATGCACCGATCGTGAGAGGGTCCTGTTCGCCTCTCACCAGCTCAACGGACCAGCTTCAGAGTGGTGGGACAACTTCTGCATCTCCCACGCCAATGCCCAGGCCATCTCATGGGACGAGTTCGTGAGAGCTTTTCGCCATGCCCACATCCCTGCTGGGATGATGACCTTGAAGAAGGAGGAGTTTCATGCACTTCGGCAAGGCAGTCGCTTGGTGAGCGAGTATCTACACCGATTCAACCAGTTGGCTCGCTACGCTCCAGCTGACGTAGCCCGAGATGAGGACCGACAGGAGAGGTTCCTGGAAGGACTTAATGATGACATCTCCGTCCAACTAGCTGTTGTTTCTGCTCAATCTAAAGGGCTGATTACGCTACACGTTATACCATTTTTGTGCTCTAATTTGCGTAAACAATCTTGTGCCCCTACAAAGAAGTTTGAGTAGTTGGTTATCGTTTATCCTAGCACTTGTTGTGAGGCTTTCCCTTGCTTACATCAAGTCACATTGATCGTTGCATGTGCGTACATACACTTCTCTGCATAAGGTTTTGATTAGCTAGCTTTGATTAGGCTAGGATCAGTAACATTGGCTAGTACTTTGAATAATCTTTCAACTTGCATTAACTGATTTGATTATTGCTGATCCTTGCTACCTATTGAAGCCTTTCGAGCTCCACTTCCTACTAACTCAGCAGGTGTCGTTCCTCGCAATCATTGGGCTAATCGCAAGTGAGAGTATCACGAACCAACCACCAATTGTACCACTTCCTTGCTGCATTGGTAAGAACTTGGTATAAGCTTGAGTGTGAGTGACTTGATTTGAGCCTCCAGATCCTAATAGTTGATAGGAACATATACTTATGATTTGTTCCTTATTTTCTACTTAAAATGACAGGTTGGTTGAAGTTGGTAAATTACGATGTCATCGCATGCAGATTTGAACTCAAAGGAAAACAACTACATGCATATATATTGCCACTCACTGCTGAGAGTACATCGTTGGACTACTTTCTATAGGTTACTATGTTGGAGAGCTACTTTGAAAAACATGACCTTGATCCTTATGAGAAGATGAGCATGGCACGGACGACGCTGATCAGTGATGTTCAACATTGGTGGTCGAATCTGAAGTACCACTTCATGTACACATGGGAGCAGATGAAGAAGAAACTGTAACGTTGTTTTGTACCTCCACCACCCACAGTCACAAGCTAGGTGCAACCTAAGGTAACTAAAAATACTGACATTGCTTTGGCTCCTACTCCATCTACAGATACCACCGAGACACTTGAAGAGATGAATGATGATCTGGCGCATCTTATGCCATTAGAGGAGCAGTTTGAGGTACCTATAGTATCTGATGAGGATGACAATGACAAAGGTACTAATTTGGTGCTACAGTAGGACATAGAGCAACCTTGTGAGTATATACCTACTGTAGTACAATCTTTTGATTTTTCCTGTGTTACCTTGAATGAATCATGTGCTAATCTGAATTCACATTATTTTGCACATGTCAAATTAATTACACATAAGGAAGTACTTAGTAGAATATCCCTTGCTGATACATTGTGTTATATCATGCTTAATGAGCCCGTTAGTCTGGAATATGCTATGGAAAAAATTTCTGAAATTTCATCTCTAAATTCTCTTTCTAGCACTTACACCTACTGTTTTAATTTGATTGGAGTTATGGTGTAGACAACCAATTTTTTGTATATGCATATGCATAACTTGTGATCACATGGATGAATTGAAGCTTGTTGTTTTGAACAACAATTCTTGTGTGCTGCATTTTGTGGATTATCCTATACCTATATGTTCATCTCTTATTTGCACTATCTAGCATTGACAATCTGAATTATGATGTTAAAGTATGGAAGAACTTACAAATCTTTCCACCCTTGCTAGATGAATTTGCTATTACTCAATTGAACTCTGACTATATGAATGACATGCACTTTGAAATCAATTGTTGTGCTGCCCATTAACTTACAAAAGTTGAGGACAATTGTCTTTCATAACCGAGCGATGCATAACTCTACTATTTACTTCACTTATACTTGCAAATTGAGTTGCAAACTAAAAGCTATGAGAAAATGTGCCAATGATTTGATGTATGCACAATTACCCTTAATTTCCAAAGCTTTCTCTATTTCTTTGCCACCTGCTGTTGCTAACATTTTGCAGGAAGATGAGAATGCATTGCTACAAGTTTTAAAGTTTTTCTTGGAGCTGGACGATGAGCTTGAGTCGAGGACGACTCAAATGCAAGAAGGGGAGGATCATGATTACATGAACCCGCCAAATACGACCGCTACTCCACCTCCAACCGGGCTATTCTACTGCCATCGATTCGGCTGCGTCAAACGCTACTCCAACGTGCCGACAAATTTACTTCACTTATATCTGGTGCTGCGCCACCTACATTGGGCCGAGGGCCTTGTATCAATTATTGGGCTCAAAGGGCAGCTACCACTCCAGGTTATCTGGGCTGGCCACCTCCTTAGCCTATTTGGGCCGGCCACCTCCCTTGGGCTGCACTATTCATAGTCGTACTGTTCACACAAACAGTATCCATGAATAGTACAGCCCCCTTAGCTCTTAGCTGTGTGCGGCTTCCCCTTCCCTATTTAAGGAGGCCGCACCCCTTTAGTTTTTCTCGGGTTTTGTTGATTGAAGTTTAGCTTTGCTACTTTGTTCTTTGTCCCCTTGGTCGGCGAGATCAACAGCGATATTGTTCTTCGGAACCCCACCTATCAATACATTCAATTCCTATTCGTAATTTTAGATTGCTTGTTTATCTTGTTTCTTGCGTGCTTCTTGGGTGTATGCAGGAATCGATCTTCGTGATCAGGTCAACCGGGTATTCATACACAGTTAATAACGACTTGTCGAGCAGTTTAGCGACTGCGTAGTTTCGAGCCTTGTGAGTTCGTAGCCAGGATCGTGAGAGTTAAGCGACTACTACCGAACTTATCCTTCTCATCAAAAGATCGGGCCAAAATACGACCTTCGTGGTTCATCAAGAATGAGATTAGAAGAGAATAGAATAAGATGAGAAATGAATAGAATAAGACAAGAGAAGAATATCTATTCATGTTAATCGATTGGTTTGATTCAGAAAATAAATTTTTATAATTTTTGACTATACGACCATGCTAACTATGGTTGCGTCCTACAATTGATATGGTTCTGATACCATCTCTGTGAGGACCCTAGATCTCTGGATACGAGCTCTCTGTGTAATCTGAACTAGTCCCAGATCAGTAGCTAGCTCACACAGTGACATCAACGATGACAATCATATCCATACAACGAAATATTTAAGAAGCAGATAGATTAATATTACTTAGTAGCAAAAGGACCTTATTATCAAGGTTTTATAGAGTTTGCCACACATAGATAAAGACAGAAGAGTAATCTCACAGCAAAAAATAAATAACTCATGGTAGCCATCCGATATGCCCACAGGCAATCAAGTGGAGAACGCGACCTAGTTCGTATAGTCTTCGAAGTACTCCTCTTCATAGAACTCTGAGTTCCCTAGTTCTTCTTCGGTGACTGATCAACAAATGGCGCAAAGTCGGGAGTACATAAAGTACTCAGCAAGTCGTAGAGAAATGAATGCAAATAGTATTCATGCAAGGTTTGAACAAGGATATAGCTTTATGGCTATTTTGCAGAAAGCGGTATTAATAGTAAATACAGTAAATAGATTGAAAGGCATAATTTAAAAGATTAAATATATAAGTAAATAAGTTCTTTGAAACAACTAGTAAAAAACCATATTCACTTCTCAACCAACAACCAGAACTAACCAAATCGCTTCCCAGCCAAACCATTCCAACATTTTTAAGAAAATCTGCCCCTCGTGTGAAATCACCAGGCATTGTCCATAACCAGAGAAACGGCAATTCGAATAGTTTTACACTCTACAGAGGTTGTACAACTTGACCCACAAGAGATAATCATCTTATAATGTATGTCTAACACACTTCAGGGGTGTGCGACTAAGTGATTATCACAAGATTTTTACAAAGCTCTGTTTTGACCTGGTTCTGCTCGCTAAGGTTTAACCATCCAGCCCCCTCTTGTGCCACTTATCAACCTAAACAAAACCAAATCAAAATATTGCTAATTAGTTGGCCCAGTATACCCTATAAATAGATTTGTGGTTGCACGGTAAGACCTAGATCAATGGCGCACAAAGTTAAGTCCTTAGAGATTTGCTCAGGTGAGACTACCTCATCCCATGTGCCTCATGCACCTAAGTGCCTCCTGCACCCAAAAATGTGCCTCCCGCATTGTGCCTCGTGCACCCCCATTACTACACGATCACTCGTCTAAGCATAAATCATTTTGTTTACTCAAACCAATGATAAACCCCGCCATGGCACATAATTTTATAACAATGGTCTTGCACCACAATTCCATATCTCATTAGGTCAAAATTAATCATTTATGAACATGTGATCATGAATCCCATCGCGACTAAGCATGGCTAAGCATAATATGATGCCCATGTTTGTAATTGAATATGACCAACTACAATAAACCCATCCTATGGTGTTCAAGGATATATGTCCATCGCAATTATTCAAAGCGACATAACGTCGAATAGGTGCTTAACTAATTCCCAGAAATAATTGATATAAACTTAGCAATGTATGTTGATATAAAATAATATAATTTTATAAAAATGGGTACGACATGATCAAAGGTCTACGACTTGCCTTCGTTGAAGATTTGAAGTGCTTCGATCGACGGGTCCAAGAATTCTTCAGAAACGCCGGAACCTATACGCGCGAAAAGAGCCAAATAAATACAACAAATCCAAAACTTACAAAATTAGTAACAAAAGAAAGAGGCTGAATTTAGATGAATTTAGAAATGAGAATTGATGGAATCAGAGTTCGTTTGAAGGAGAACGAACGTCCAGAAGTTTGTGCTCACATGAAATGATAGAAATTATGTGGAGAGAGAAAATTCAATTGAAATCTAATTGTGCTGAATTTCTTTAGAGAACAAATGAATTATGTAGATGGCAAAGGGGACCCACTTGCTAGAGAGAGCAAGTGGCCCCACAAGTAAGTGGAACAGAAAGAAATAAAGGAGCAGAGAGCACATGCAGTTAGAGGAGGCACCGGAGCAAGGTAATGGCATCGACGAGGGAATACAAGGCAGTGCCGAACAACTAGCAAAATGGAATCCCAGGAGCAAAATGGTTCTAACGGTGGTGGTGGCGTCGCCGGTGGAGGTCCCATGCGGCAGCGGTGCGGCAAAACGGCAGCGACGGTGGGGAGATGGTGGTGCTGGTGAACCAGCGATGCATTGAGGGAGATAGAGGGAGCACCGCGTAGAACGTCACGAGGTGAACTCAATAGAGTGGGCGATGTCACCGGGGGATCAACGACGTCGACGGAACACGAGGAAGAAGGTGGTTCGGCCGGCGGCGGTGGAATGCAAAATGCGACGAGATGGATGGAAGAGAAGAGGGCGAACTCAAGGGAGGGAGGAGGAAGTTGTGGGGCATGTCGTGACGTGGGTGGCACAACAAATGGATGACCGGAGAGGGGGAACAGGGAGGTAGAGCTTCGTCCAGAAGCGGGAGATGGTGGCACCGGTGAGCCGAGGGTGCTCCGGGGAAAAGGAAGGGAGCACGACGTAGAACATCGCGAGGCGAAGCTAACGGTAGTGATGACATCGTCGGGGGATCAACAACAGCGACGAAATGCAAGGAAGAAGGTGCTTCAGCCGACGGCGGAAAAGCTTCGTTTGCGGCGATGAGAGAGCGAGAGAGAAGGGCGAACTCGAGGAGGTAGATTAGGAGACCGAAGGGCATGCCATGACGCAGATGGCACGGCGAATGGACAACCGGAGAGTGAGAACGAAGGAGGTGGTGGTTGGCCGATTTGCACAGAGCACTGATTGGAGAAGGAAGTTGGAGCTCACGATGGAGAAAGAAAAGAAGAAAGGGAGGGGGGAGGAGGTGGAAGGGAGAGGGAAAGTTGTTGTGCTCCTTTTAGAGAAGAAGAGGGTGAGTGGAGCTCGGCATGGGGGGAGCCGTGCGGCCCAGGGCACAGCAGCATGGCATCGGGCATGGGTGGCCATGGCGCGTAGGGGTAGGCGACGGGGTTAGGGCATCGGCGCCGCACGGGAGGGGGCAGGGGATGGGCGAGGGCGCCAGAGGGATGGGCGCGGTGGCGTCGTGGGTTGAAAAATGGCACGTGCAGACATAGCTTCGGGAGGAAGACGATGACCTGGAAAGAGGAGAGAGAAAAGAAAAAGGAATAAAGAAAATCAAAAAAATAAATTTTAGAAATTTCAAGAAAATTCCACCAAAATCCTTGGAACCTGAAAAGATCAAATAAAATAATTTTAGATTTATTTGAAACTTATTTTAATTATTTAAAATATGTTTCATTTGAAATTCAATTTATGCTTTATTAAATTCAATAAAATGTAAAAACTCCAAAATAATTCCACACTTTTAAAATATTAATTTGAATTAAATTATACAATCGAGAAAAGGAATTTTGGGGGAAAACATAAAATGAAATAATTTAAATTGGACTCCAAGAAAATAATAAAAGAATTTGGAGAAAATCCAAGAAAGTCTAGAAAACCCAATAAATCAGTTTTGACTTTAATTGAAGTTTGATCTATTCATATTAAACGGTTTCACTTTTATGAGAATCTCACATTAAGCTTTTTAACAAATTTAGATAAAGCAAATGGTTCCTTTTTTATTTTTAAAGCTTCAAAAAGACTCCAAAATTCAGAAAATCTAAAAATAAATAAAAAGAATGCAAGGAGATAATAGCAAGGTCTGGGAAAAAGGAAATCCAAGATAAAACCAGAAAATCAAATAAAACAAATTTTATTTAGTCGAAGTTTGATTTACTCACATTAAATTATTTTAAATTTATGAAATTTTAAATTAAGCTTTAATAATCCAATAAAATCAAATAGTTATTTTTATTTTGAAAATTTTCAAAAAAGCCTAAAAATTGGGATGTTAACATGAATGAAGAGGAAGAACTGACGCAGCGGGGGAGAAAACGAGGGAAACCGCACGGGAAACGAAGCGGCGGCTCACGTGGCCACGCGAACAGCAGGCATGAGAACACAACGGTGTATCGAACCGTTCGGAGAGGACACAACACACAGCATCGAACGACGGAGGAAAGAAAGTGATGTGGGAAAACAATGCCAAGAAAAATCGAACGGCGGAAGCAATGTGAGGCAGCATCGTACGGGCAAGATGAAACCATTGACGTGGACAGCCTCACAGTGCCGCCTTTCGGCCTCCCTTTGCCGGACGACCACCGTTGGATCTCATATAATATCACTGTAGCGCATGGGTATAAGGGGGGGTTATAATATCACCTCCACTTGATTCTTTCGCAAAGAAGCCCCCTGCGCAGACCTCGTTCTCCCTTCCGGTGCGCTGACCTCGTTCTCCCTTCTGGGGCCCCGCGTCCCCCCCTTCTCCTCCACGAGCTAGCGTAACTGGGTTATAGGTATCAGACATGAGTTGCTTCAAAGTTTCCACTATTTATATCTCAGGTACTGGTGATACCAATTTCAGTTCTTGTTCTCAGTCTCATTAATTGTGTGGGAAGGACATTTTTCATTGCTTCTTCCAATCGCAGGATGGAACAAATGGAGAAGTAAAAAAGAAAGCTTTGAGTTATACTCAAATAACATTTATGCAGGTGTGGAAAGAAATATTTGTTTATGCTTAATTGCCTCATACACTAGAACAAAGTCTGTTTCTCTTGTAATCTAGCTGATACAAGTTATTTGTGAGTGCTTATTCTAAGTAACCCTATTAGACGGTCTGTTGCAAAGATAAAAAAAGAAATATTTAGCCTGCAAAAAGCTGTATGTATACAAAATTTTCGGCTATGGGAATATGAGAGGTTATTTAGGTAAATTAACAAGAGGTTTTTAGGCAGCTAGTGGCACGCGAAGCACTGGGGTTGGGTGCACCCAATCAACCTGCTGCAGGGAGACGGAGGTACATAAACATATATCTCCATCCCGCTGATCAACTTGACGTAGCAAGTTGCTTCCCAGCATATAATGCCTTAATTCCCCATCCATTCAAGTCTGATTTTGGCTCGCATGCATACATGTATACGTATTACATGCATGTTTCTCTAATTTAGCGGCGCGGGGGGAAGAAGAATATGTCTTGGGCGGCGCCCAGCTTTGAACTCAGAAATTCTAGAGACATGCATTTTTTTTTTCAAGGAGATAGTTGAAAATACATGTTCTGTGCCAAATAACGTTCTAGAGAGTCCCTCGCCCAAAAAAAAAAGTTTAAAAATGATAATATATTGGTAAGTGAGACAAAGCTCCGGGTGTTGGAGATATGCCCTAGAGGCAGAGGCAATCATAGAGGTGATTATATTTCGTTATGTTCATAACTTATTAGATAATATGTTATCTTGTTCCTAGAATAATATCGTTAATATTTATTAAGTATGTGACTTGATCGTGAAACTCTATATTTTTGTGATGATTATTCTTAAACGTTTCCTAGTCGGAGACATATGAATAGACTAGCATATGTATTGGTTGATGACCATGTTTCACGGGTTATAGATACGGAGATATCAAACCAATAATATGGACACATGTTAACGAATATGGGGTTGGAACGACCTACCATGAGACACTGCGAGAACATTGTTTTCTTACATGTCATCAGTTGGTCTCATTTACAATGCGTATGCTATGTCCTTAGACTTGAGGTCGTCGCACATACTCGAGATGCGTAATGGCTCACTTAGGGGTTGCCAAACGCTACTCCGTAACTGGGTAGTTATAAAGGTAGCTTTTGGGTTGTTATGATGCATGCAACGAGACATAGTCGATCAAGATAGGATTTGCCCCTCCAAGCAACGGGAGAGATATCTCTAGGCCTCTCAAGTGATTGGATTTCATAAATACATGGACATACTACTTGCGGTTAAAGAGTTAACCGTAGTCGGTTAAAATCCCAACTCATCCATAGGGATGAGCCGAAAATTTGAGCTCGTCGAACAAGCCCTAAGATGGGTCGACAAGTTTGGGCCACGTGCGGGACCAACTACGATGCAGCGGTTTAGTCGAATAGAGAAAGCAAAACAACCTCATCACCATGGCTATGGATCTTGTTTAACTCTCTTAATGGTGTTCTCCAGTGGTCATGCAGCAAACCTGCACATGAGCCAAACTTGATATGCATGATGATGTACTTACATTACAGATGGAAATAAAAGAGAAGGTTTTGTTTGAAATTTGTTATTTGCAGTCAAAGTCAAAGTCAAAATCAATCAATGGTGGCTGCCAATGCCATTTGGGAGAGCAATCCAACTAACTCAACACATTGACTTTTTCTTGATAAAACAAGCATAGATGGATGGTGACATTATAAATTGAGCACTAATGCTAGATAGATAAACTAATCAACCAACACACCTATACCCAAGCACATATAATACGTTACGAACAAATTGACGAAGTTCTAGACTGCAGATTTCAATTGTTTGCTTCAGATTTTAAAGGAACAGGTACTTGTGGCAAAAACAAAAAAGCACTCATGCACAGAGGTTTCGTCAGCGCTTAGGCAAGTACTCAACCACCGTGCTCCATGTGGAGGCGCCTTTTGGGCGGCCGTACTTGTCGCTCACCCATGCATTTTTTTTTATTCGTAGTAGCAAAATTAGTCTATATTAGCATCAAATTGTAAAAATATCAACTCAGAAGGTTAGACAGGTGTCACGTATCACCTACGGTGCTCCTGGACCGCAACAGGACAGAGGCATCGCGGCAAGAGCCACCGAGTGCGGGAGGTATGCGTGGCGCCACGGCAGTGGGGATGTCACGCTCTCAGGCCGCGGTTAAAAACTTGCTGCGCCCCCAGGCCACAGAACACACATGCATGCGATCCATGAAACACACATGCATGCGAGGTCGGTTGTGCTTGCACCAGCTACTCCGCATGCCGGGAAGCGTGGCCTCTCCTGTCGCGGTCGTGCCGCGCTGCTACTCTCCTGCCGTGGTCTGAGAGCGTTGCAAGTTTCTGCCGCGGTCGGAGGGTGCTGTAGGTTACAGACGGCGTCTGCCTAGCCTTTCACGGTGTTATTTTTGTAATTTTGTGCGAGCCGATGCTACTTTTGTTATTTCGAATCAAAAGTAGGCCAACTCAGAAAGAAAGAAAAAAAATTCATCGCATATGTAAGCGGCCATCACCGGAAGCTTCTTGAGCTTGTATATCGCATAACGGAGGTTGGCACATACTAACTAAGCAATTGACTCTTCTTTTGCTTTTGTGCAGGAACAATCAAAGCAATTGACCTGGCTGGGCTGGGGCCGGGTGTTCATTCCTTTGGTAGGAGTAGGAAGTACTCCTGCTGCTGCTGCGTAATGCGTCGACGAATGGGAATGGGAATGGGAATGGCTCATATTCTAGAAGCAAATATTCTGAAGGTTTTGGGCGTGTTTCGTGATATAGGGTTTCAAAGGAAAGGAAACAATTCAATTCGAATTCCAGTAACGGTTGTATATGTTTAGATGTCTTTTAAGGTTCGTGATATTCAATTTCTAAAAAATCACAAATAAATCGACTTAACGACTATTATTATTTTTTCCCCTGAAAGATTGGCCTACGAACCGTGGCTTTTAGCACACGTCATGAGTGCCATATCAATATCATGTAGACTAGCAGCCGGTTGGCAGTGAATATATACATGTATTATTGCGCAGAGTAGAAAATTTTATATACTACCAGAAATAGATGGAGCTGGGTAGCTAGCTCCGACATCGGCATGTGAAGGTAGTATCTGCTGGCTCTAATTCTGAGGAGAGAACCACTTGTCAACTAACCTCTAGATTTGTGTAGAAATCCATATAGAGTAGAGTATATACCAAGAGCATCTTCAATAGTGATCATCTTAGTCGTCTCTTACCTGTTAAGTCATTCAAAATTTTAGCTGAGAGAGAGAGGATGTGAAGAGAGAGAACGTAACATCTCTTATATAAGAGACAAACTGGAAATGCAAACCATCGCAAATGGTGAGTGTTAAAAATGAATGGTTTTATAGATAATTTGTTGGAGATGTTGTCTCTAAGATTATCTATAGATGAGTTGAAATATTTAGAGACAACCCTAAAAGATAAACTATTGCACACGCCTGATAGCAAATCGGAGTACAGCTTGCATGCCGATGCAGTTGATGGATTAATTTTGGTCCATAGAATATGCAAACCGCAAATTAAGCAGATAAGCACTAGTACTTAGTACTCAACCGAGTAGATAGATAGGAAATCGGCCCATTTATGACCTACATTTCCTTTGGAAATTTCAAAGCACGCATAGTTTAGCAGTAATGATAAGCAAAACAACTGGTTTGTTCAGTACGATCAGAGAAAGACTGGTCAAAAGGAGTTACAAATTGGTCATACATGATCACGGACTGATCAGGATGAGTCACGACCAGTTGTAAAAGACTACTACCGGGTCGTGACCAAATACAAACTGGTCGTAAAGAATTATAAGTTGGTTGTAAGTAACTATTACCACCTTATCGTGACTAGATACGAACTAGTCGTAAAGTGTCTATCACCTAGTCGGGGGTCGCTACGACCTGATTATGATCAGATACAAACTAGTCGTAGAGAGTTGCGAGTTGGTCTTAACTGATCAAGAGCTAACCATGCATTTCCCTCTCCTTTTGTGAACTAGTCGAGAGCCATTACACACTGCATAAATACCATTAATTGGTTTAAATTAGCAGTTTTTAGAAATATTCATAACAACAGTTACTAAAGAGTAAATGTTGTCCCTATAAAGTTTCGGAGACGTCCAGAATGAACAGAATAAGAATTCCTACATTCCTTTCTTACTTCGTCTACCTCCTCTGCTGAATTGTGTTGTGTTGTAGAGGTGTTGTACCACGCTGGCCTTCCTCCTCGGCGTGCACCGAGAAGGGGGGAGGCGGCTATCTTCGAACCATTGTCGCAGAGAATGCCTGTACAGGGTGATAATAAGGTTTCTGGGCAGCGCATTCGCACGATCACTCAACTTATTCCTCGATGTTGTCTACTTCCACAACCACGTCAGCGTTGCTTTCTGTTCTTCATCAGGCCTTACAGTAAGTGTTTGTATGGCCGGTCGACTCTATTACATTTTGTTCTTGAGTATATTTCAAGTGTTTGTGTGGCCGGTCGATTCTATTACATTTTGTTCTTGAGTATATTTCAAGGTACAATGTGTTGCGTGCTGACTGCTGTCGGTATTGATTTATGCCCCTCTAGTTATTTGTGATATTAGTAGTAATTCAGTTCTAATACTACTATTAATTAAGAAGAAGGGGAAGAAGAAGCGCTAGTTTAATCAATTACGCGTGGCGTGGCGTGGCGTGCCGCGTAAGTAGACCGCTCGCCGCGCTTGAATTTCTGGAGTGGATTCCTCCTATTCACATTCCCAAGTCAGATTGACATGCATGTCGTAATGAATTTCCTTGCAATTTGTAGCATCAGACACTCGAAATCCTCACTGGAGGAGGCAATTTGTAGTTTCACACGCTCAAATTTCTTCGATTTATCTTTGCCAAGTAGCAGTACTAGACTAGTATATTTCCCATCCATCCATCCATCCATCCATCT
The DNA here is from genome assembly GCA_036346255.1 of Ampelocalamus luodianensis. Taxonomy (NCBI): domain Eukaryota; kingdom Viridiplantae; phylum Streptophyta; class Magnoliopsida; order Poales; family Poaceae; genus Ampelocalamus; species Ampelocalamus luodianensis. Next base: position 74,169,405 of record CM070633.1, on the reverse strand, counting down.
CGAGGGTAGTCTAGAGGAGGCAAGAATGAATACCATTTTCTTGGCAAGTTAATTACTAGAACTAAAGCAGCAGCCAAGTCAACCATGGGGATTGTGGCATCTCTTTCTTCTTGCCATTCGCTCGCATTCCCCTCCAAACTAAATTAGAGAGAGAACCCTCCCAGATGCAGCAGCTCCATTTCTAAGACCAAGACCGAGAATCTCTCTCTCCCCCGCTTGTTCTTCTTCTACTTGCCAAAATAAGAGAGAGAGAAGCTGCTAGGAAGCTAGGCTAGGCTTGGCCTCCCTGACTGTCAGAATTTGTTAGGTAGGTCCACCTTGGCTTGCGGAGCTTCCTAAGAAGAAGAAGAAGAAGAAGAGAAGCATTTTCTTTACCTGGTCCTCTCAGCTCTGTTCTGCTCTGCTCGTCTCCTCTGCTACATAAGATATAAGATAGATAGATAGATTGGTAGTTACAAAGCTGCCATCTGCCCTCCCGCGTTTTTGCTCCGCTTTTCTCCGGCCGGCCGGCCGGCCGATTTATTTCCATTTCCTGCCTTGTGCTGCGGCTGCGCTGTATAAAGCTCGCTTCTTTCCATTGGTTTTCTATCTTGTTTTGTTCCTAGCGCCCGCCATTGCCGCACAACCTTGCACAGTAATTCTTCTTCTTGCTGCTGCTGCCGCTGCAATTAGCTGTGCATACTTGTTAATCTAGCTGTTGCAGCTAGGACGGATCAACAAGCCAAGCCAAGCCAACAAAAAATTCAAGAAGATTCTTAATTTCTTGCGCCAATCTAGCTAGTTAATTGAAAGCAATGGCCGGAGGCGACAGAGACGGCCGGAGGAGGAGAAAGAGGAGCAAGATGAGGCTCAGCAGGCTCTACAGCTTCGCGTGCGCCCGGAGGAACAGCGCTGTCGACGACGACGGCGATGGCGACCGCTCCAGGATAGGCGGCCCGGGCTTCTCGCGGGTAGTTCACGCCAACGACGCCGTCGCCGCCATGGGCTACCGCTCCAACTCCATCTCCACAACCAAGTACAACGCGGCTACCTTCGTGCCCAAGTCCCTCTTCGAGCAGTTTCGGAGGGTCGCCAACATCTACTTCCTCATCTCCGCCTGCCTCGCCTACACCGCCCTCGCCCCCTACAACTCTACCAGCGCCGTCGCCCCTCTCATCATCGTCATCATCGCCACCATGATCAAGGAGGCCATCGAGGATTGGAGGAGGAAGCAGCAGGTATATAGTATATATATTCCATTTCTATATAATGGAGTGCATGCTAGGATTCAATTCGATTCAACTCAATTCAATTCTAATGGCTTATTAGCATCGTTTCAACAATGGTTTAATTATGGTGTTGTTAATTGCAATGATGATCTATGATGTCACACTTTCCAGCTTAATTTGGAGCTAGCTAGGTCCTCATCTCTTCAATAATACTACTACTAGCTTCGGTCGATCTATCCATGATCCATCCATGGAATTAATGGGTTGGGATTATGCATGATTAAGTGCAAGCAAGCGATCATTTCTGAGTACTGACCCAATAAGCTGTGGACACACTCCACTCAACAATGACACTTCCCTTCAAGGATAAGAAACATGTACTGGATGTACACCAATCTATTTCAATTCAGCAACTAGGCAGGCATTAAGTGCAGCAATTATGCCAAGATAAATGATTGCTGCTGCACCACCATTCTCCCTTTGGTCATTATTATGCAAAACAAAACAAATATAGCTTTTCTCATAGTAGATGTTTATGTGGTCCCATTAGCAACACAACACATAAGAATTTATGTAGCATACATGCTAATTCAGTCCGATCGAAGTACCATGGTTCTTTCTTCTATACTTCTGTTTGAGCATCAGTGACCGGAAAAATGACTATTTCATCCAGGATACCAAGGTGAACAACAGAAAGGCAAAGGTGTTCCAGGACAGTGCTTTTCGTCATACCAAATGGATGAACCTCCGAGTTGGTGATATCGTCAAGGTTGAAAAAGATGACTTCTTTCCTGCTGACCTGATCCTCCTTTCGTCTAGCTACGAAGATGCCATTTGCTATGTCGAGACGATGAACCTCGACGGAGAGACAAATCTCAAGCTCAAGCAATCTCTAGAGGTAACTTCCAACTTGCAGGATGATGAGAGCTTCGCCAGTTTCAGGGCTGCAATAAGGTGCGAAGACCCAAATGCACATCTCTATTCATTTGTCGGGAATATCGAAATCCAGGAGCAACAGTACTCTCTCTCGCCTCAGCAACTCCTTCTCAGAGACTCAAAGCTTCGGAACACCGAGTATGTGTACGGTGCAGTTATTTTCACAGGCCTTGATACAAAGGTCATGCAGAATGCTATGAAAGCTCCATCCAAAAGGAGCAAGATCGAAAAGAAGATGGATTGGATCATTTACCTCCTTTTGTCTTCACTCATCCTAATTGCAGTCATCGGCTCGATTTTCTTTGGCATTGCAACCAAAGATGATCTGAAGGATGGCAGGATGAAAAGATGGTACCTTAGGCCTGATGACACTACCATCTTCTTCAATCCAAATAAGGCAGCTATATCAGCAATACTGCATTTCTTGACAGCCATGATGCTTTACGGGTACTTCATCCCAATCTCCTTGTATATCTCCATTGAGATCGTCAAGCTCTTGCAGGCTCTGTTCATCAACCAGGACATCCATATGTATCATGAAGAGACCGACACGCCTGCTCATGCTAGAACATCCAACTTGAACGAGGAGTTGGGTCAGGTCGACACAATTCTGACAGATAAAACTGGGACTTTGACTTGCAACTCCATGGAGTTCATCAAATGTTCTATTGCAGGCACTGCATATGGCCATGGTATCACCGAGGTCGAGAGAGCTATGGCGAAGAGAAAAGGTTCCCCATTGATCGCCGATATGGAAAATGGCATCGAACGATTTCAGCCTGAGGGGAAAACCGCAGTCAAAGGATTTAATTTCACAGATGAGCGTGTCATGAATGGTAACTGGGTTAACCAGCCCCACTCCAATGTGATTGATATGTTCTTCCGGTTGTTGGCTGTCTGCCACACATGTATACCGGAAGTTGACGAAGAATCAGGGAAGATTTCATATGAAGCAGAGTCTCCCGACGAGGCTGCTTTCGTTGTTGCAGCACAGGAACTTGGATTCACATTTTACCAAAGGACGCAGACAGGTGTTTTTCTGCATGAGTTAGATCCCTTGTCTGGAGAACAAGTTGACAGGTATGGGTTTGAACTTCATTTTTTTGTCCTGTAAAATTTCAGTAGTGACCCAGTAACTTTATAATACAAACTTTTATCTTTTTTGGCAGACCGTATAGGATCTTGCATGTCCTTGAGTTCAACAGTGCTCGGAAGCGGATGTCGGTAATAGTTAAGGATGAGGAGGGGAAAACATTTCTCTTTAGTAAAGGTGCTGACAGGTTAGTACTACTATTATATTCAGTAATCTGCTGGAATGTGTTTAAATATGCAAGCTGATGACATGATGCATCTACTCTTCCTCTGTTTACTAATACGATGGTTATCTCCTGACTTGATCTCAACATGTGCAGTGTAATGTTCGAAAGGCTATCAAGTTCTGAGAGTACGTACAGAGAAGTGACCCAGCAGCACATAAATGAATACGCTGATGCTGGTCTGAGAACACTAGTTCTCGCATATCGTGAACTTGATGAAGATGAATATGCAAATTTCGACAGGAAGTTCACTGCAGCTAAGAATTCTGTCAGTGCCGACAGAGACGAACTGATCGAAGAGACTGCAGATTTGCTAGAGAGGGAATTGATTCTTCTTGGTGCTACCGCTGTCGAAGATAAACTTCAAAAGGGGGTGAGTAAATCTTCTTCCATGTGGCAATGTGTGCCAATTTAAGAGATCCCTTTGGTTTGCTCATGTCATTTCCTTTTCCTAGGTTCCTGAATGCATCGACAAACTTGCCAAAGCTGGCATCAAGATATGGGTGCTGACGGGCGACAAGATGGAGACCGCCATCAACATTGGGTATGCGATCTGTTAGGACAGTTTCGATGCTTATAGCAAGATTTTAGTTAACTTTATAACTTAAAATCTGATGCTTGTTTTCACAGATATGCCTGCAGTTTACTCAGACAAGGAATGAAGCAAATAACCATCACATTAGATACACCAGATATCATTGCCTTGGAGAAAGGTGGTGACAAAGCAGCCGTTACAAAGGTAGGGAAAGTATTACTGATTACTATTTCTAAAATTTTATCTAGCACATAGTTGTGCTTCTTTATAGTCATCAGCTGCATTTTGCGCATTTGTGTTGAGTCTGCATAATTTCCTTTTTAGTTCATATTATATGTTGGTTCATTTCTGGTCTTATAGTGGAGTATGTTTTGTAACGGACAACCATACAACTGCATGCTTATCAAACACTGGTCTGTTTCACAATAATGACACTGCCAATTTTCTGATATACTGCAGGCATCAAACGATAGCGTGGTGCAACAAATAAACGAGGGAAAGAAACTCATAAATGCATCTGCCAGTGAAACCTTTGCTTTGATTATTGATGGGAAGTCACTTACATATGCGCTGGAAGACGACGTTAAGGGCATGTTCCTTGAGCTTGCAATCAGCTGTGGATCGGTCATTTGCTGTCGTTCTTCTCCAAAGCAGAAAGCTCTTGTAAGCTCACCTGCACCTCAGACTTTGCTTTTTGTGTGTGAAAAAAAGTCAGGCTTCATATTCTTCCATCCTAGGAATGAAATAGCTAGGAATGGACACTAAACTGCCATTTTCATTGGTGATGTAGGTCACAAGGCTAGTCAAAGCCAGCACTGGTAAAGTTACCTTGGCAATTGGTGATGGTGCGAACGATGTAGGCATGATTCAGGAGGCAGATATTGGGGTAGGAATCAGCGGTGCTGAAGGAATGCAGGTTTGATATTGCCACTCGTTATTGAAGTTCAACTGAATCAAGGCTAGCTACTGTCTAGAAAAGGAATCTAGTGTTCTGATCAGCACTCTTAATGCCCTCAATCTCAGGCTGTCATGGCAAGCGATGTTTCCATTGCGCAGTTCCGCTTCCTCGAGCGTCTGCTACTTGTCCATGGGCATTGGTGTTATAGCAGGATCTCATCAATGGTATGTATAATACAACTGAACATAACGGCATGTGTTACATTTATGAAGCTTGCACTTTGGCTGAACACCTCTCTGTCGTTTGAATGGATCCATCCACAGATATGCTACTTCTTCTATAAGAACATCACGTTTGGTGTGACCATGTTCCTGTACGAGGCGTACACATCATTTTCAGGCCAAGCTTTCTACAATGACTGGGCAATGTCACTCTACAATGTCCTTTTCACGTCACTTCCTGTGATTGCTATGGGTGTGTTCGATCAAGATGTTTCCGCTCGGTTCTGTCTCAAGGTGCCTCTACCTAGATAGTTGTTTCTTTTCTTCTTTTCTCCGTCTGCAAATATCGGTGTTACAAATGCATCGTCAGTTCCTCATTGCTTCTGAAAATGCTATGCAATGCAGTACCCAATGCTGTACCAGGAGGGTCCTCAGAACCTGCTCTTCCGATGGTCAAGGCTCCTAGGTTGGATGGTGTACGGCGTTGCCAGCGCTGTGATCATCTTCTTCCTCACCGCCGCCTCGCTGCAGCACCAAGCGTTCCGCAAAGGCGGTGAGGTCATAGACCTCTCGATTCTCGGCGCGACCGCCTATACGTGCGTTGTCTGGGCTGTCAACGCTCAGATGACAATCACAGTGAGCTACTTCACCCTCATACAGCACATCTGCATCTGGGCTGGCATTGCTCTATGGTATCTATCCATCCGTCCATCCGTCTCTATATGTGAATTAGGCAGCTCGTATATGGATCAGAAAGACGGTTCAAACTGAAATTGTGCTGTTGTTGCTGCATGCAGGTACGTGTTCCTCTTGGCCTATGGTGCAATCACGCCGTCTTTCTCAACCACATACTTCATGGTGTTTGTGGACGCATTGGCGGGCGCGCCGTCCTATTGGGTGGTCACCCTGCTGGTGTCTGCGGCGGCGCTGATCCCCTACTTCACCTTCGCGGTGATCAAGATGTGGTTCTTCCCGGACTACCACAACAAGATTCAGTGGCTGCGGCACAAGGGCCAGGCAGCTGGTGACACTAGTAGCTCCGACGACCCGGAGTTGGCTTTCGGCGAGGCCCTGCGCCAGTTTTCAGTAAGGTCCACCGGGGTAGGCGTGTCGGCGCGCCGCGACGCCAGGCTCATCCGCCTCAACAGCAAAGTTAACCATGCAGATTCACCAGCAGCTCACTTGTCATAGATAGCATCGATCGTGCGTGCAGTGTAAATATATATCAGCAGGCAGAAGTCAGAATTGGCATCCTAGCTGCTAGCTTCAAGTGTTTGTTGTTCGCTTGTTCTGTTACTGTTAGAGATAGATCTCGTATTAGTTAGGGAGCTAGCTAGGGAGGGTCTAACTGTACATGCATGCATGCGGAGTATTTCATTTTATTTTGTCTCTAGACATTACAACGTACAAAGGGAGGAGGACAAAAGTACATTGGATTGGAGTCAGTGGAGGGATGCGAAGTTTTGGAGATTAATTCTTTCCCCTTATTTAATTCTTCTTTTATTCTTTCATTATACAAAAATAGGGAATAAATTAAGCTTCAGCCTCTATTTTGGTCAAGAAATTGGTGTTGATGTTGATACCATGTAGCCCATGAGGTCCAACTAATCATATCTATATATATTGGGTGTTAAGAGTCTTCTACTTGTAGTCTCTCTCGGCTCATGCGGCCTATGTAGCCCATGAGGTCCAACTAATCATGTTTATATACCTCTCAATAATAAATAAGATGCATAATTGTGAATAGCAAAATCCTTCTCCTCAAATTCTAACATGGTATAAGAGCCATCTCCACCCAAACCCTAACCCTATTTCCCGTAGCCGCCGCCGTTGTCGTCGACTTCTCTTCTCTCCACCGCCAGGCAGCAGGCCCCGAGCCGCTGATGCGCTGGGCAGGCCTCAGACGATGCTCCCGAGACGCACCCTACTCCTCGTAATTTGCTCTGCTCAGTTTGAGCTCCCTTCGTCACCAACTAGTCTCCGTCGTCGTCAGCTTCGATTCGCGTCGGATCAAGCACCCTCCGCCGCCGCTAGCCTCGATTCCGGTCGCCATCGGCCTCATCAAGGTCCCTCCGCAGCCGCCTCTGCTCTACGACTCTGCTCCAGCAGTCTTCTACTCCTCCCCTGCCTCAGGCCGCCGCCAACGATGTCGCTGCCCCTGCTCTGTGTCGAGACCGAGTCCTTTGCTCCGGCCCGATCCAACGCCGCCGACCATCGCCCACCGCCCTTCGCACCTCCCCCACCTCGGACCGATGCCATCACCCCCGCCTCGGGCTGTCGTCGCCGTCGGCTGCTGCTGCGCTATCACCGGTAGCCTCCTCTACTTCTACCGCGCTATCGCCAGATCATGGCGTTTGAAGGTGATGTTGCTATTGCTTCTTCTGTCATTGACAATACTTTGGAGTCTTGTGCAACTCAGTTTGGTCATATACAGACTCAGATGAACAACCTTCATGCCCAGTTGTGCCAACAACAAACATCTTCCGATGGATCCATTGGTTTTACTGCACCATCATGTCATGTGTCAGATGCTTCACTCTCATGATTGTTGGATTTAGGAGGTTCTTTCCATGTGACATATGATGCATCTCAACTCACATCATATCTTCCTGCTACAAAATGTATCAAGATTCAGACAATTGATGGAACGCCATGCACGATCACTCATCAGGGGACTCTTTCCACCTTTCACGTCGCAGTTTCAGATGTCTCACTTGTCCCTACGCTATCTATGAATCTCATCTCTGTCGAGCAGCTCACAGATATGAACTGTTTTATTGAGTTTGATAATAGCTCATGCTTTGTGCAAGATCGTCGAACAAGAGTTGTTATTGGTACAGGTCATCGTAAGAGGGTTTTGCAAGGCTCTATTTTCTTGATTGTCTGAGTCTCCCTTTATCCTCCATTTCTGGTACTGCTCCTGCTCCTACTCCTATTCCTTTATCTTTTGTTGTTGGTCCATCTACTCTTTGCCTTCTACATCTACTTTTGTTTGCAAGTCTTTTCCTCAGTTGCATCATCATTTGGGGCACTTGGGTGGCTCACGTCTCTCTATCTTGGTTCATCAAAGTGTTCTTAGTATTGTTTCTGTTGACACCAATTTTCAGTGCAAGTGTTGTAGACTTGGCAAGCAAGTACAACTCCTGTAATCTTCCAGGGGTTCTCCATTTTCTCGAAGGGTGGTCACAGTTACTATATCATCTTCATTGATATCACACTCGATACACTTGGATTTACTTCATGAAACATCGTTTGTAGTTTATTTCTATCTATCTTTATCGGTCTTTTGCTCAGATGGTCCATACTCAGTTCTCTTCTACCATTCGTGTTTTTCGTTCTGACTCTGAAAGACAGTATCTTTCATCAGCTTTTAGTTCTGATGCCAAGAGACGAGGTTTTTCTCATGCATGTGCAATATTTGAGCTAAGTACCTATCAGGGGGTAGCCAGTATACCTGAGTGGCAATTTTCTATGACTGAGGAGCTTACAGTATTTGAGTGTACATACACTTGGGATCTTGTTCCGCTACCATATGAAGTTGTTTCTATAACTTGCAAATGGGTATACAAAATAAAGACCAAGTTAGATAGTTCAGTGGAGCGATACAAGACTCTTCTTGTTGCAAGAGGTTTTCAGCAGGCTTATGGTTGAGATTATGATGAGACTTTCAGTTGCTCATATGACTACAGTCCGTACTCTCATTGATGTTTTAGCGGTACACTCATAGACTATATCTCAGATGGATGCCAAGAACACATTTCTTTATGGTGATCTACATGAGGAGGTCTATATACAGCCACCCCTAGGTGTTGAGGCTTTTATGTTTGCCGTCTTAGGCATGCTCTATATGGTTTCAAGCAGGCTCATTGTGCTTCGTTCAAGCGTTTCGGTTCTGTGATTCGAGCTGCTGGTTTCACTTCAAGTGAGCATGACTCTGCCTTGTTTATTCACACTACTCAGTGGTGTCGTACTTTGCTTCTGCTATATGTAGATGATATGCTGATCACATGAGATGATATGGACTATGCGGTTTTTGTCAAGAAAAAATTGAGTGAATAGTTTATGATGTCAGATTTGGAACCATTGAGCTGTTTTCCAAGGATTGAGATTCATTCTGATGGCGATTGCTACTACCTTTCTCAGCATCACTATGTTCAGGTTTTGCTTGCTCGCTCTAGTATGACTGATACTCGCAATGCTACCATACCCATGGAGCTCCACCTGCAGCTTCGTCCTACAGATGGTGTACCACTAACAGATCCTTCCCGCTATCGTTAGCTCGTTAGGAGCCTTGTTTATCTCACTATCACGAGGCCGTACATTGCTCATGTTGTTTATATGCTCCGCCAGTTTGTCAATGCTCCCACCTCAGTCCACTATTGATGAGGATTAAATTCCTAAATATTACATTAACATTTAATTAAAGATCACATAATCCTTATGGTCGCAACCCCCATGGTTAACGACCCCTATGGTCATGAAAATTCTAAAGGTTGCTTTACGAGTACCCTAGTCGGAGAGGTCCTGTACCTATTGCCCGACCAGTTAATTGCCTATAGGATCTTTGAACTGATACTCGGATCTAATTCCAAGTATATCTCTTCCGTGTGATGAATGGAACACGTGCCTTATTTGCTCCAAACCACACGACGCTTTCGGCCCTAAGTCACTGACAACAACCACTACACACTTTCGTCTCCCGTTGACACTAACCGACGATCAATTGGTATTTTGATAACAACAACTGCCTTCCCGACCAGACGTGTCACTTCCAAAAGATGTCTTCTACAGAAATAACTGTCACCTCTTCACTGCTATTTAAAGCTGGATGACGAACAGCAAGACACAAGCAATTGGATTCACCTAGAAGACAATTGAAGCACATCAATCAATATACTCAGTGTAATTAGGGCTAGTTTGTTGCCTTACCAAAGGCTCCCCTTGTAAAACCAGTTCATTGCAATAAAGATTAACTCTATTCTCTTCCAGAAACTCTTAGTCATTTTCCTCTTTTTATTTCGTAAGATCGGCGACTTGATCGGCGACAACTATAGTCATATGCTTCGTGTGCTGAGATACTTGAGGGGGATTGCTTCCAGAATTCTATGCCAGTTTGAGTCAACTCTAGCTCCACACTTATTCTGACTCCACTTGGACGAGTGATCTTGTTGATCGCCGATCTATCACTGGCTACTGCATCTCTCTTGGTACTTTGCTTATTGCCTGAAAGTCTAAGAAGCAGACTGCGGTGTCACGCTCTAGTGCAAAGGCTGAGTTTCGAGCCCTTGCCGCTACCACCTTAGATATTATTTGGCTTCGATGGCTTTTGATTGATCTTGGTGTTCTTTGTGATAATCCTACAGCTTTGTTTTGTGATAATACATGTGTCATTCAGATTGCTAGTGATCTGATCAAGCATGAGTTGACAAAGCATATTGGTGTTGATGCATCATTCACATGGTCTCATTGTCAGCAGTCGACCATCGACCTCTAGTATGTACCTTTGGAGTTTCAAGTTGCATATTTCTTCACTAAGACTCGGACTCGAGAATAATATCGACTTCATCTACTCAAACTCAGTGCATCAGATCCTCCTGAACCACCTTGAGTTTGAAGAGGTGTTAAGAGTCCTGTACATATTAGTTGTCGCTCTTTCTCTTAGCTCATATGGCTCATGAAGCCCATGAGGCCCAACCGCCCAACTAATCCTGTCTATATATATTGGGTGTTGAGAGTTCCTGTCTATATATATTGGATGTTCAGAGCCTTGTTCATATTAGTGGTTTCTCTCTTTTGGCCCATGTGGCTCATGTAGCCCATGAGACCCAACTAATTCTGTCTATATATATATATATATATATATATATATATATATATATATATATATATATATATATAATGAATAAGATGCATAGTTGTGAATAGCAAAATTATTCTCTCCAAATTTTCTCTCGATAATGAATAATGAATAAGATGCATAGTTGTGAATAACAATAATGATGACTATTTCTGTCATTTTCTTTGTTCCAGCATTTAATTAACCAGCATCACCCACAAATAAAAGAAAAGAAAAAAAGAAGGATGAAGCATCGTATGATGAATTGATGATCTAACCTGGAGCACCAGTTTCTGCTCGCGGTCCATATATAGCTGACAGCTCTACAAAAGGATGCCGATTTTGCCCTGTCAAAAAGTACAAATGAGAAAGGTCTTGTGAAAAAAAAAGGAACAGAAAGGTAAATAACACTTGTACAGATAATAAGTAGAATAGAATCACATGAATCACAAGTGATACACGAATATGAAGGCGCGCTTCCTAAATTGACTGCTAGCCTAACATAGTAACATATACCATGTGATGGTCAAATCTGATGACTTGGCCTAACAAGAGTACAACAGGGAAGGAAGATATTTCGTGTCAAGTTCACGGCAACCTTACGTAAATTCTGGGTCGAAGCCTTTGTTCTTAATTTCCTATTCCTTTGCTTTCTCTGGGTTCTGCTTCTAGAAGAAGGCATGCATGGATGAATCACCAAGACAACAGTTCGGCAGTTAGGACGGCAACCACGGCACCATCATCGCGACGACGACGATGTTTCTGGCCCGCGGTTCAGACTTGAGACCCAAAAGTCGTCTTCAGCATATGGGAAGAAAGGAAGACGACTGCCCAACCGAGTTGAACAAGTCGTCTTCAGACTTAGTCTGTTTTTTTCACCAGGTAATGGTAATGCATATGCTTCTTTCCGTTGGCTTCAACATTATTGTCGAATCAACAACAGAAAAAAAAAATCTAGGAGTTCAAAATATTGTCTTCAGTGGTTTCATAAGTGGATCTTGTCATAGGCAACAGCAAGACAACCCAACAAGTCTAGAGCAGAGAGCGGTGTTGACCAAAAACCACACCAACAGCTTTGTCAAAGAAGAAAGAGTACATGCATTGTCTCGTGTGATCTACATAAAAAGAAAGAAAGAAATCACTCTAAGAAAGAGTAAGAATTACACGAGACATTCAATAGTCAATACAACCTGAATTAGTGAGCGAAGAAGAATGACTACGAACACACAAGGCAAAGAAAGAACAAGAAGCAGCAGCTGATGATGATGATGATTACAAGATCCTGGAACTTGAGGCGGCATCAGTACCTCTACTGCGACTGCTCCAACTGTATTGGCTAAAGTCGGAACTGTCATCTTGGTTGCCCAGCACCATCCGCTGGAACATCCTAACCTCTGCTGTGTTTGCAACGTTAAAAAGCTCGCTTTGCCCTGGCTGAACACCATTTGTTAGATCGATATCGGCTAAGCTATCGAGAACTCGCACCACCTGAAAGGAGACAAGGGAAAATAGGATATAAATGCCAATTTACTGCTTGATCAAATCAAATGAAATGACGCTCCTTCAGCATGCATCAGAAAGTGTTATTATTCAGACATTCTGTGTAGCCACGTTTATCTTTTTTCCCTTCTAATTAGAAACCACAATTATGCTACCCATTGGAAATCAAAAGAAGCCATTTCTAAAGTTGACATAACATTTCATTGTATTGCATTTGATGCGGGATTTACTCCAAGGCTTGGAAGTTACGACCGCTGTTCATTAATTGTGACACAAAGCTCCATAGTTATTGGTGCTTGTGGAGCAAACATTTCAATAGCACGACAGTATCAGCTTAAAAATATGGTAGAAGGTTACATGAGTAATTTGCTACACCCATCAAAATAGAGAAAAGAGGGTAATTCGCAAAGCCATTGGGTCATGCGGCAAGACTATTAACCAAAGCCAAAAGGCTGCCATTAATGGTGATGGCAGAAGGTTTTGGTGAGGATAACACTATGCATACATGTTACGAACTGTGAGCAGCACATGTTGTCCAAATCCAAAATCAGGACCCATGAGACCTGCTTTGAATAATTGATCTTTAACGCAGACAGAATTTTCCGGGCTCTCTATCTGTCACCATAGCCGATGTGTGCTTCTTAATGCTGCCAATCCCACCTATTCTTGGCAGTCCTACGCCAATTTCTTGGTGCGGATGAGTAAGATCTCTGGGCACCTCTTCTTGCCGTGGACGAGGCTCTCTTTGGTGTGTTCTCGTTCCTCGTTGTGGCCAGTCAACAGTTACTAATTAATTTACCCACACTGACAAAATTCCACACCTAAATCACCTTTTGTTTATCAACAGTTGGTTTTTATTGAGTGGTACCCGAGCACTGTAAAACATCTCATTTGATGCCCGTATCCATGTCCAGATAACACTAATATAAGTTGGTCAGATAGTGTTTATACATACCTGGCTCATTCTGGGCCTCCTTGATGCTGAGTGTCGAACACAGGCTGCTGCAGCTTCAATCATGCGGAACATTTCAACCTCATTGAAATTCTTATCAAGCCTGGGGTCGACTAACTCTTCTAAATTGCCTGTCTCAAGAGCTCGAGGAAGCAATGGTCTAGCCTGCAAATAATTAGGAATCAAGAAATGTCAGAGTTTGCAGGGTTGAAGTTACAAATAATTTCTATTTGAATGCTGCTCATGTTCGACTGCTCAAGGGACAGGCTGTAATTGTATCATTGAGAACCCCAGATGGAAACCTTTTGTTTGCATTAACAAGAGAATCACTATTATGATATGTTTGTCCATACTCCGCATAAACATACAGATGAATCTTACAACAGTTATATTTTCATCACAACCGCTTCAAAATGTGTCAATGTGCACAGGAGTTTGTAAGGTTTTCTTTCGATACAAGATATTAATCACACAGAATCATGATTGCGTGGCAATGCTTCAACATGCAGTGGTTCTATTTTCGTAGCTACTAAGACATGCCACAGGCACAGACACCGTACCTCCATATCTGCAATCTTCTATACCCAATATATATGCCTAGCGAGTTATCATGCAGAACGAGTAGTGCAATACCAGATATGGAAACATGGCATTTAAATTGAATTTCCCACTCATAAGTTATAACTTCTACAATGACTATATCGGTATAGCCATCAAATCATAGGAAACAAGTGTATACAATATGACCATAGAAACTCCAGCCAATCCTAGTGAACAAAGAATAGTCTAGGGAGATCTTCAGTTAAAGATCAGAAATTCACTGATAAGCACATGTCAGCTAAGGATCAGATCCAAACCATCGATAGTCATTAAGTGAAAACAATTTTAAGCAATAAGTTCAGTGCTATAACTCACCCACTCAACAAGGCTCTCATCACCCAATGGTCTTGATGCATCAACAGGTTTTTCACCAGTGATAAGCTCTAAGAGAACAACACCAAAAGAGAATACATCAGATCTCTCGGTCAATTTGCCACTTGATGCATACTCTGGAGCCATGTACCTCCAAGACAAAAAAAACACAGTTTTAGTCATCAATTCTGTAGATCACAATGAATGTTCTTTTGAAATTTTCCAGTGCTTCACTCACCCAAATGTCCCCATAACACGGGTAGTTACATGTGTTACAGCATCCAAAGCCAACCTTGCAAGACCAAAATCACCCACCTAGAATTCATGGATAGCATTCAATCAGGAAATTAACTATATCATGAGATTTTGTCACTTCTCAGGCCCATTTGGGGAGTGTAATTACCTGTGCCTCAAAGCTGTTATCCAACAAAATGTTTGAGGATTTGATGTCTCGGTGGATTATCCTTGGATGGCCTGCAAAAGAACCAAAGAACGGGGGCTTACAACACCTAAATAAATGGAAACGGTGACTGTAAAGATGGTGAAAAGTACAAAAGAACATTACAATCTTCATGTAGGTATGCTATTCCACGAGCAGCACCAGCAGCAATTTTAACCCTGGCCAACCAATCTAAAACAGGCCTTCCATGTCCTGTGATTGCAGATCGATTCAGTACTTGTTCAGTTTCTACTGGCAGAAGATGAAAATGCTTTTGTACAACATAGCAAAGGGTTAAACCATACCGTGAAGATGATGATGTAGGGTGTTATTAGGCACAAAATCATAGACAAGCAATTTTTGGTTATTGGAAATGCAATATCCCACAAGAGAGACCAAATGACGGTGATGCACACGACTAATTATCGCCACTTCAGCATGAAACTCACGTTCCCCTTGTCCGCCACCATCTTTTAGTTGCTTGACAGCCACCTCTTTTCCATCGGGCAAGCGACCCTTGTATACCGACCCAAACCCTCCTTCCCCCAGCAGTCTCTGAGCTGAGAAACTATCAGTGATCTGATACAGTTCTTCATATGTGAAGAACCGGGAGTTGCCCATGCTAATATCAGACAGGCATGATTTCAGCCTGGGACTCCCAGCACTATAGTTGGTTTGGACAGAAGGATCAAATGACGATGCTGCATTTGCCGAGTCACCTGAAGAAACGTGAGAAGATAATAGCATTTACAAACTAGATATATAAGATGTAAGAAGCGTGAATACTGTCAACGCGTTGCAGCACCAAACTACCTGATGGTTGCTGCGAAGAAAAGGGCGAAGTAGGCAACATGAATCCAGCATGGTAACCAACTCTTTCCCTCCTACGCTTCTTCGTGTACCAAATAGCAGCACCTATCAAGCTAAGCACAAGGATGCCAAGCACCGCACCGACACCTATGACGACACCATCGCTAAGCGAGGAGCTCCCACCCCGTGGACCAGGGCTGGACGACTTGTTGGAACTTGGGTTTCTGCCCGCGTTGGGGTTGGCCGGGTCAGCAGCAGTGGCAGGTGTAGGCAATGGCTTGTGGTGATTAGCCGGTGCTGATGGCACGGCCGGAAAAGTATGAGTAGGACCTCCGGAAGGAGGTGATGCGGGGGACGGGGACTGCGCTTTTGGTGGAGCAGTGGGCGTTGTTGGCGGCAGGGGCGCTTGCGCTGTTGGTGGTGCGGGCGAGTGCGTGGGCGGCTTAGGAAGCGGGGGTGATGGTGAAATGCTTGACGGCGGGGGTGCCGAAGCAGCCTGTGGAGGCGGCCCGGAAGGTGAAGGCTTTGGCGAGGCAGCAAGAATCGGAGATGGAGGCGGAGGGGTGGGCGGCGCCGGCGCCGGCGGGGGAGCGGCGGTGGCAGTGGTGTCGGCCGGGGTGGCATTGGGCTTGGACGACACAGGCGCTGGGGAAGAGACAGGCAAGGCGATGGCCGGCGAAGAGGAAGGAGACGGCGCGGATGCTGCCATGAGAGGCTCCGATTTGTCAGTAGCTGCTATCTCGGCGGCAGCTTGGGCTCCGATTTGTGAGCCGCCATGGCGCCCACTTTCTCTGCTAGCGCTAGCCTCCCTTCCACCTCTGCTACAGACTCACTCTATCTAATCCCTAATCCCTTGTGAATTCTCAAAGAATCTCTCTCTCTAGCCTCAAGCCTCAGCAAGTGGAAGAAGAAGTGGGAGCGGATTCTTCTTCACTTGAGCTTGTGGGGGTTGCAGTGCACTGCAAAGCAAAATTCGCTTTCCCCATTCCTTCTTTGATAAATAATTCTACATAAATTAAATTTCTACTAAAAATGTAGCTGTATTTGTGTTTTGCAGGCCAAAAACAATTTCCTACAGGCAATTTTATCACAGGTGATTGTCTTCTTTTTTTTTGCGATGACAAGGGAGAGACACGCACACATGAGTGAGGTCATAAGTGAGACCAGAAATAAATTCATGACCTCACATAATTCCTGCTAAAGTGTACTTGTGTGTATAAAAGTGGGTACCAGGATTCGACCTCTGGTTGGTGAAATTATACACCCATAACTCCACCACCACACCGAGAGTTAGATCCCGCATGTAATTGACTATGTAGAATAAGGCACCCAATTTTGTTTTATTACAAGGTAATCATGACACTGACATGGATTCCTAATTTCCTATAGTAATTGCCAACAATAGTGGAGGATGACATTTGTTTGGAACGAAGGAATTTCACACAAACAGCTTAATCTTCGTAGTGATCAGAAATAGTTCCCGTGTTCCAAACGAGGCATAAAAACTAAGATCAATTGCTACGGTGATTTTGCTACCATGCCTATGCGGATCTTGAACCATGGCTTTCCTACGGTTAAGATCCAAACAAGGCATCGAAGCGCCTCTGCAGGCTTTGAACCTAGACTTTCCTACGGTTAAGAAAGGCGATGGCAAAGCTCCAAAATTTAGATATTATATCCAATTCAACAACGTACTCCTTTTGGTCACAAAGGAAGTCGTTTTAGACATCGACATGATCCTCCGAATACAACTTTGGCCACTTGTTTTTTTTTTGGTAATATATTAAAATGTAATAAAACTATAACACTATGTACGTATTTTTTTTTAAGATAAATCTACATGTAGCATTTTTATATGACCAATCTAAATACCGATAAAGATATTAATAGGTAAAGTTTAGAATGTTTGACGGCGTGTATTTCAAAATGGCGTGTTTTTGTGTGATGGACGCACAATTACTGGTTGCAACCACCGGGACACCATTACAAACCGAGTGCTTGGACTCAAAAAGGCAAAAGCTAGATTACGGTAGGCGAGGGGAAAGAAGGGAAGGGAAGGGAAGGCCACAAGCATCATGATGATAGCCTGGGGGGTGGGGCCCAACATCCACTGTGGAATGGAATCCAACAAATGACCTATCCTATTCCTTATCCATCGTTAAGCCTGCCTTCCAACCAAGGGCAAGGCTATGCTATTATTGTCAATCTATCTACCTACCTATTCTGGTAACCTTTCACTCTCACCAGAATACTGGATGGACATATAGTCCTTTGAGTTCATCGCCTTAATGAACCATCAAGAGTACGGCACATTACTCTACTATTATTATTACTAGTATCAGTAATTCTATACCAATCAGCACTCTCTGGCAGTCTCTCTGCTGCAGTGCCCATGCAAGCAAAACACCACTAGGGCAGGGCATTATAGTACGGCAATAAGCAACTCAATGCATAATGGTAAGGTCTAACAGAGGACTGACTACAATCTATCTCAGCAACTCCTCCTCGGGTAATTAATCAAACATGACACTAGCCAACATCCAATACATTTATAAAAAAAAAAAAAACCATCGACCATGATTGGCTTATTGCTTGGTGAAGATTAATTGCTTCTACCACATAACATCCTCCTACACAAAGCTTTCACTCCACCACCGTCACCAGCTCAAACTCAATCAAGGACAGGTTGTTATCCTCCTTGACGGTGAACTCAGCTGGGCTCTCAGCAACTTTCACGATCCCCCACTTGTCCACAGCAAGCCTCATCGAGCCCTTGAACATGTCAATCTTTGCATTCCTCAGCTCAACAGCTGTCCCAGGCTTCATTACATCCACTACAAACAAGAAAGGATTAACACTCCGTTAGGCCCATTAATTAGCAGCAGAAATATCTTGGATACATGCAGGTATTGCAAAGTTGCAAACATAGTAGAGCTAACAACAGCATCTATTCCTAGCCAAAAAAAAAAAGAGAGAGCATTTATGAAACAAGCATATGTGCTACATGCAGTAAGAACTGCTGCGGGGAAAAAGCTAACAGGCCAATTTGCCAAATACCACCTTCAGCCATCATTTGAGAGTTGATCTGTTAATATGCAAGACAACACATACAAGTGTAAGGAAACCAAGTTCAACTTCGGAGAAATTCGTGCTTCAGTAGTAAGAGTGAACTATGTATCAAGGACTAGTCTTCTGATGCAACGCCACATAAAATAGGGGTGATGGGTTATGTGAAAAAAGTACAGACCAGTCCATGCTGTACGTTTAATAATGAGTTCGACAAGTAGACTCATCATATAGACATGTGAAGATGGTTGACGAACGTACAAACTTAATTTTCACCGAGAAGATTTGTAGTCCCTCCATCTCTAAATGAAAGTTGTCAAAACATTCTTAGTTCTAACCATCAATATGTAAGTATCTAGATTAACCGCATGAATTTGGTATCACTAGGTTGGGTAGGTTCATCTTGAAATATATTAAGCAGTCAGAGTAGTAATTTAGAGATCGTGCCAAACTGTCAATATCAAAAACAACATACATTTAGAGATGGAGGGAGTAATGATAGTTAGCTTATGAACTATGCTAGCTATGACAAGCAAGAAAGCGATTACCATTAGCCAGAGTAAACGACCTAAAGCACTGAAATTTCACTTTGTATGCATACGAGTAGTATCTGTGATAGTTAATAACCGATTTACTTGGTACCAAAAAACACAAGCAGTGCGCAAACAGGCTATGCAACAAAAAAGGATCAAGTTGGAGCAAATAAAGAGTAGGAGGCATTACCTTGCTCGTTCCTTGCGGTGAAGACAATCATGCCAGTTTCATCCCCGACCAAGCACTCGGCGATCCTCATCTGCCTGCCCTGAGGGGCCCCCTCGGGGCGGCCTCTCTGAACGACCATCTTGGAGTCGACCACCTTGACAACAAGGTTGTGGCCATGGGTCCCCGGGCGGAGCTGCTCGACCTTGGTAAAAGTCGGTTGCCTACGAGCGCCGGAGTCCGCCATTGCCTAACGAAAACCAAAGCTCTGTCTCGTCATATACAGGCATAGCGAATAAAAAGAAGGAAATCCCACTTTTGAAAGCATTTACCGCGCCTCAGCAAAGAAAGATGTAAGATTTGATCGTCCTAAAAGTACTCTACTCTACTCTACTCTACATCGATCATAATGACTCAAAATACGCAATCTACACTCCAACAAGAGCCCACGATACACCGAAGCAGGCTCGCGGACTAAAACTCTAATCTACACTGGTTGCATCTCAGGGGCGGACTAAACCAAGTCCCAGAATCTACTTTAAACCTCCGGCGGGCACAAAGTAAAGTCCTATGGGGTCAACTGAAATCGATCGGTCCTGCGCGCTGAGAAGAAGAACCTAATCGAACGAACCATGGATGCAAACAAATACGCAAATACCCAAATGGAGAGAAAATACAGAAGATTTGGGCCGGGGATTTGATTGCCAACAAACTCTTAGAACAATCAATCAAAATCCACCCAAGGAAGCTAGGGTTCCTCCTTACCAGAAGAAGAAGAAGAAGAAGAAGAAGAAATCAATCGAATCCGGATGGATCTCCACCCCACGCCAGTAGCAGCACCAGATCTACGTCGCAGCCGGGGTAGGACGACGGTGGCTCGCGGGGTTGGGGATCCGCCGCCGGATGGGGAGATGGAGATCGAGACTGCAGGAGAAGAAATAGACAGTAGAGTATTCATGCCTGCCAGGCGGGCCGACTGGGCCAAAGACTTGTGGCCCAAGTAGTAGCTACACCCCCTTCTCCTCTTTTCCCCTTTCTTTTCCTTTTTAATCCACCAGTTTTGTTAATAGGTTGCATTATATATCTTTATCTTTACTAATCAAAAAGAACCTATTGGTGGTGAGTGATGTGTTCTCCCCCACCCTCTTCGGTGTCAGTTGGATCAGCGAGTGGGACACCGACAGCCCAGATCATGCCATGCAGCCAGTAATCCTAGCGACTAGCACCTGCACCCACACCCGCCTCCCACTCTCGCGTCGCCCTCCCTCCTTCTCATATCTTTCTGACGATTCCCCACTCTCACACCTACCTCCCTCCCACTCCTCTCTCTCTCTCACGCTCCCTCGCACCATCTACTGCATCGGCGCCACCCCACCCCTCTCTCCACTCCTGTCTCTCACCTGAGCGGCGGGTGACGCGTCGGCCAGAACCCAATGCCCGCGTCGGATCTGGTCGCCACCAACCTCGCCGACGATGCCCCGCTGTACCACACGCTGATCCGGCCATCCAAGCGGCCGACGAGCATGGGTGTAGCATGTCTTTACTACTTAAAAAAACTAGTAGTGGGGAGTGATGCGTTCTCCCAACCCTCTTCGGCGCCTGTTAGATCGATGAGTAGGGCACGGACAACCCAAATCGCACTGCAAAGCCAATAACCCTAGCGGCTAACATCTGCGCCCACGCCCACCTCACACTCGCGTCACCCTCCCTCCCTCTCATCTCTCTCTCACGCTTCCTCACACAATCTACCACATCGGTGCCACCCCACCTCTCTCTCCATTCCTGTCTCTCACCCGAGCGGCGGGCGGCACACCAGACAGAACTCGATGCCCACATCGGATCTTGTCACCCCCGACCTCATCGACGTCGCCCCGCCGCACCACACGCCGGATCCGGCCATCCAGGCAGTTGGCAAGTGTTGGCGCAACATGTGGGCGACAAGCACAGGATTCGCCCACCTCCTCGCTACTCGCTAGTGGAGAGAGAGAGTAGGAGAGTGACGCCAGAGGCTGCCTTGGAGAAAGAGGGAGCCTTGGGGACAACGAGGTGTAACATCCCAAATTTTGGGCTTGTGTTTCAAATGTAAGAAAATGAGTAGAAATTAAAACTTTTTCTTAAATCATGTATTTCCTTTGTGTACTGAACAAGTATTGTACAAAAGGTTATGGAAATGCAAGTCACAAGTCTTTTGATCCAAATCTTGTTCCTTCAAAAACATTCTTGTCAAATGTTGTGATCATCTCCTGGGAATATTTTTCCTAAGTTCTTGGGATGGTATGTGACCCCTCTGAAAAATTTCACAATTTTTAGAAATTGTTTGAATATTTTAGAGGCGATCAAACTGTTTGACTCTCAATCAAACCTAAAACCAGTACCTTGTAGAATTTTCGGAGAAAAATACAATGCATAAAAACCTCTGAAAATTTTACACAAGGTCAATGTCTCAGTCAGCAAGCTCCTGTAAAAATTTCAGAATTTTTGGAGTTGTTTTGCTACCCCAAATAAATCCTCAAAAGTCTCAGCATAATTAAAACCTAAAAACTAAATTCACTATTCATTGGGTTCGAGTCGGGCTCGAGTCCGAGCCACTTGACTTGGTTGAACCACCTAAGCGCACCGAGCCGCGTTTTAAAGCGTGCGTGCGATATCGGCCATTGGATCCCAATCGCGTGGCCGCATTGATGATGTCGTTCGGACCCTCGGTTGCATTAGCCAATTGGGACCGTTGGATCTCAATCCAGCCGTCCGATTTCCGTAGGCAATCGGATTTGTCCGCGAACTCTTTTAAATCACGGACCGTCCATCTAAAATCCAACGGTCGTGGTTTGTCTTCTCTGTTCTTCTTCCTCCTCGGCTTCTCGTGCGCGTGGCGGCAATGGCGAGCGAGAGAAAGCGAGGCGCGCGATGTGTCACCTCCACGTTTGCTTTTGTCAACGTCTCTCGCAATGCATTTAATGCGCACTGAGCTTTCTCCTCCATTGTCACCATGCTCACTTGCTCCCATCTTTTCTTGGCCTACAACCGGAGCATGAACCGAGCCCACCATGGACTCGGGTTCTCGCTCGAAACCCTAATTCCCTTCCTATAAATTGGCCCTCTAGGTCCTCCTGGTGTCCCTTTACACCACACTTTGCTCTTCTCTGTGTTTGAGCTCAAAACCATCTCACACCTTCAATCCACCATTGTTGACCGTAGAGCTCCAATGGCGGTCTTGGTGTCCAGTGGTTTATCTTCAACATTTCTTGCACCCTTTTGAACTCCTCAACCTCCTTTGTATTTCCCCTAACTTGATTTTGGGTTGCATTCACAGGAATCACTCAATTTTAAGTTTGGAGATTTTCGGTTGGTTTCACCCCCTTTCT
Source organism: Ampelocalamus luodianensis (assembly GCA_036346255.1). Classification (NCBI taxonomy): domain Eukaryota; kingdom Viridiplantae; phylum Streptophyta; class Magnoliopsida; order Poales; family Poaceae; genus Ampelocalamus; species Ampelocalamus luodianensis. The sequence continues at coordinate 74,146,715 of CM070633.1, read as the reverse complement.
TCTCCACTCAGGTAAGTGGTTCTTTTGCAATTACTTGCTTTTGGAGCCTCTTTGAGCTATAATGAAGCTGTGGTAATGATTTGGTTCCACTCATTTTGCTCGAACCTCATCTTCCACTTCATCTTCTTGGCTCGGTGGACTTCATCGTGTTCAAGTCTTCCCGGCCATCTTTGAAGCTCCTCTCGGTTAAGGTAGCTTCTATGTAGTCCCTAGAAGTCATGGCACTCGCTTTCCGGATGCAATGGAGCATTTTGCTATTTTCATGTTTTCTGAAAATGGCTCCATCTTGTTTTCCGGCTCGTGGCGTTCTAGACCTCCACCGCCGCGAGGTCATCATTTGTTGGGACCGCAACACTATTGCGAACCCATTTTGATAGTTTGTGGCGCGCGCGCATCGAGTCGCCGGCGACAAGCGTGGTAGCCACTCGGGACTTTGCCGGCGTAGCTCCGTTGTCGTCAAATAATTAGGACACGATTAATACCCAATCATTAGAAGTATTAATGGTGTCTTAATCGCCTAATGTCTCACCGACTTGTGGGCGTAAGCCTAAATCGAAAACCGAAGTCGTTATGGTGATTTTGGGTTTATTTATTGCTAATCATTGTTAGCAATAAGCGTGTCGAAATTACCTTTTGGGTCAGCGGCGTGTGGGCCCTCTGTCCTAAATCGCCTCTGTTCAAAATCTTTAGGACACATTAATTGCTAATCATCACTAATCATTGGTCATTAGTAATTAAGTAGTTGTCCTAAAACCTCCTTTAAGTCACTGACAGGTGGGACCACGCGCACTGTGCACGTGTGTTAAGACTCGCATGTGTGACTCTCAGTCACTGACATGCGGCCCCACATGTCAGCACTCCTAAATGCACTTCAATCTTGGACCGTCGTCCATTTTGCGTCTGCGCCCGGATCTTGTATGCATTCGGACCATCCGGTTCCTCGTCATTCTTGGTCGTCCATCGCTTGATCTGCGGCCACGATCATGCGTGCAATCGGACCTTCCGACGGAAGTGCTCTCGTGCCGTTCATCTTGAGATCTACGGTGTGGCGGCCAAGGCAACCGCGCCGTCCGGTTGCATCCTTCCTCGTGGCCGTTGGATCTTGATCCAACGGTGAACTCTGTTGAATCGCGCGCGCTGCTGTTCTCGTCGCGTGTGGCTCGTTGGATATTGCATCAACGGCCCACGGCGTCCACGTCATTTATCTTCGGTTGGGTTGGTTTTATTTACGTAAGTATTTATTTATCAAGCGAAAATTGTATCAAAACTTTAGAAATTCATAACTAATTCAAGATAAATCCTTTTACATGAAACCAAGCTGTAATAAATTTGTAAATCACTAAAGTTTAATATAAAAATGCTTTTAGCTATGTACAGTAGTAGAAAATTCTGTAATCTTTTATAGCTTGTTTTACGCTATTTTTATATATTCGAATTGTATTAAAACTTGGAAAATGCATATCTTTTACGTATATCTGCTAATTGTATGATGTTAACTTTGATAAATTTGTTATTAACTAAACTTTAATCTAAAAATGGTGGTAGGCCTAAATCAGCACTGAGAAAAATATGTTAGTAGATTTAACCTTATTAGTAGCACTTAAAAATTCATTTAATGATGTAATAGACACGATAATTCCTGTGAATCCTAAAAATAGAAATTTGATGTTAGAAATCCCTCTGTTATCATACTATAATGTGAAATAGGTTTTGCACATGTTTTTATTTGGAGAGTGCATTATGCTAGTTTTGCATCTTAGGAAAATCATAACTAAATCATTTTAACTCCAAATGACCTGAAATTTTATATGGGTTACCTCTATACCAGTAGGTAGCTACCATAAAAATTTCAGCTTCAAAATCTTTCTAGAAAATATTTTTGCTACTGAGTGCTAATTATAGTAGAAAATGAGTTCTTAGGTAATATCTTTTGCACCACAAATCCAAATTAGGTTTTCAGTTTCTATGTCTTGGTATATTTGTATTTCACCTTGTGTATAAGTTTAAGTCGCATTTGGATAATTTTTGCTTGCTCTTTTGTTAAGTGTTGCTAGTCTTATTGGTTGTTCTTGGTTCTTTTGCCTTTCGCTTAGGGTTCGACATTTGCGGTAATCCAGAGAGCGACCCTCCACAACGATTTGAGCAACGACAAGAAGGCAAGCGGTTTGATCATGTTAATCCCAGTATTTTAAGTAGTTATGTTGATTACAAATTCTATGTATGCATTGCTATTTTGTGTTAATAGTTGGCCTAGTAGATGCATTTCCTTAGCAAATGATTATTCTCTACTACCATGAGCCTAGGTTACTTGCTGTGATTTAGAGTTCATGGATGGGCTCTTGTCACTTAGTAGTTGCGAATTAATTGCTTAGCCATGCTTAGCCGGTAGAAATGGCGGTTATCGACTTGTCGATAACCTTGATTATCAAACTTATTATGATTATGATTTCCACCTTGTGCTATGTCTACTTATGAAAACTAAAGCGAAAACAAAATGATTTAGACTTGGGCACAATGGTATGATGGTGTGATTTTTGGGTGTGATTGGAATGGTGCAGAGTCAACAAGGACCGAACATCTTGTTACACTAAACCAAGCATTTGAGCGTGCTAACCACATTAGAGGTATGGGACCTCTCTTGACTTAGTACTTTGGCGTGCATTGGCTCCAGTCGCGAGGAGTCGCGGGAGGATGGTGTTGGGAGCATTGTAGTGTCAGAAAGACTTCACGTGATGGGATTTGTTGTCTTTCGACTTGCAATGTAAGCATATGAGTTTCTATCCATATGAGCGGCTCGTAGTTAATACACAAGATTGGAAATGTCTCGTAGGACTTAGCGGGCGGCATACCTTGATAGTGTGCTTGTGGCTTGAAGGCGATGCGAAGTGTGGGTACATTGGTACACCTGCGAGGTTAAAACTATTCGAATAGCCTCGTCCTAGGTTATGGACACGCTTGGCAAGGTCTTTCAAGAGTTAGACTACAACCTTTTAAATTAAAACTTGATGGGTGAGTGCGAATCGGGATTAGTGCTATATTGTGGTGGCTATTGGGATAGTCACTTCCAGTGGTTACTTGTATGTATCTTTACTCACTGTTACTTTGATAACAAAGCAGATTTGCAAACTTGCTTTTAAAATGTATTACATTATTGCAAATAAAGTTGGCTTTGTGCAAAATGAGACATACAACCTCCACCTAAATAAGCTTGCATGTAGTTTATGAATAGGTGCGCTATTCCACACGTCGATCTTGCGGGTACAAAGACAATCTTTGTACTCGGATGCTATGCTTAATTGTTGCATTGCGAGAGGAAGAAGGTGAGCTGAGGGCCTCACTTTTGTGAGTGTGTTGTGGTAGCTGCGGGCGACTAGCTTAGCGGCCGGTCGGTTGCCTTGTGGGTGTATGGCTAACTGGTCGACTTTTGTTCTAGCCATCTTATGGCACCTTTTGCTTCATTGTCATTCTTGTATATTGTTCTATTTGGCGGTCGGCTCTCTTTTGTAATAACTTTACTTTATGTATGTCGTTGTTGGACTTAGTGATGTATGTTGTATGGAAATGATGTGTAATTTTGTGATGATGTGCATATGTTGCAATGCAGGAAACATATGCCCATCGAGGCTTAGAATGTTTAATTAGTAATGCTAGAACCAATTGGAGGTTAAGTGTTACTAGTTAAATATTCCGGGTCCTCACAAAGTTGGTATCAGAGCCATACTGACCGTAGAAACCCCTAGCTTGGTCGCCTCTAGAATATTTTGAAAACTTACTTTCAAAAGGTTTGTAAAACTTAAGTAAGTCCTCTAATTTTGCTCCTTACCTATCTTAGCTTGCTCATCTCACCTTACCCTCACTTAAGTTTGAAAAAGTGTTCCTCTCTTCCTTTCAAAAATTAGTCTCTATCGATTAACTTGGTTTTGGGAGAAACATGAGAGCTTGGAGAAAGGAATTTGGACAGCTAGCTAGTGGTTAGAAATTAAGGTAGGAAATGAGAGGTAAATTCAACTAAAACTTGTGGGAATAAAAGGGTAAGAAGTGATATGAAATTAGCTAAATGACTATACTCTATTAGGTGGTTATACCTTGATTTTTGGACTGTTTTGAGCTAGAATTTAGTTCTGAAAATTTTGGGTTTTCTCACACGATTACTCGTTCTTCCATACGGGTTAGTCGTTTCAGGAAGTCGATTTGGTGAATTTTGGTCCTGTGCTCTTGGTGGTTATTCCTGAGCCCTTTTTCTTGAGTTTGGATTTCTTTGCCTTCTTTTTATCTCGGGCTTGTAACTAACTCATCTTAGTGAATCAGGATGGCTGGTGGGACACGTAGCGGCCGGAATCAGCCGGGTAGTCCCGATGAAGAGCCTCCCCCTCCTCCGACCATGGCGGAAGTCCTCATGCAAATCGAACGCAATCGTTCGGAGGACCGTAGGGTGTTGGAGGTTATCGCCAGGAACACCTCCACTCCCTCTGGTGCCTCTGGATGCGGAGGTGGTCACCGGTCTCGTGGGGACTTGCGGAGTTCTTCGCACGCGACCTCCTACCTTCTCCGGTCAGAGGATCCCTTGGGCGCGAGCGGTGGCTGCGTCGGTTGAGCGGAGCTCAACGTTGCTCGATGCCGGGGCGCGAGGCGGGCACTTCGCATCTCATCGGTGGAGGTGCGGCACTCTCATGGTGGGAGAATTTCCTCGCCATGCGACCGCGGGACACGTGGTCTCGTGGGAGGAGTTCGATCGACTTTCGTCGGGCCCATGTCCTGCTGGCTGATGAAGTGAAGAAGAAGGAATTCCTTGCGCTCAAGCAGGCGCAAATCGTGATCGAGTACCTCCATGAGTTCAACCATTTGGCGAGTGCGCTCCTGGCGAGGTGGCCCAGATGAGGCCCAGGAGAAGTTCATGGAGGTTTGTGCGAGGAGCTGCAGGACAAGCTCTCTATTGTGGATTTCCCGACTTTCGGACCTTGGTGGACAAGGTCATCATCGCCGAGCACAAGCGAGCGCTGGCGAGTCCCCAAGCGCAAGTGGGAGGCCAGATGTGCGCGGTGGCCTCGTTCGTCCCGTGTTGGGCTGCACGGTGGCCCGTTCTTTGGCTTCACCACCGCGCGAGGCCTTGGCACCAGCTCCACGTCCTCCGCGCGGCGTGACTCGATCGCGTGCGCTGCGACCAGCAGCAGGTGTTCCCGCAACCCGCGGCCGGCGTCACCGCTTCTCTTGCCACAACAAGGGCCACTACGCGAGTAGTTGTCCTAAGAAAGCTGGGCGGCCCCTCGTCCTAATGGAGGGCGCGGGCAAGGAGTGGTCACCCACGACCGAAGACCGGGCTTGGGGCGGCGAGTCAATCATATCTCGGTGAGGAGGCACAGGAGGAACCCGGCGTGGTGTTGAGTGCGCTCCTTGTTAATTTGCATCCTGCTCTGATTTTATTTGACTCTGGAGCTTCGCATTCTTTTATTTCGAGGTCTTTTTTTGTTGATTGTGGACTTCTTTGTGTTCCTCTGGGATTCCACTGCTCATTCGCTCTCGGGTTGGAAATGAGAGCGACCAAGTATCTTGGGATGTTCCTATCCACATCGAAGGAGTGGGATTCTTGGCGAATCTTATCTGCTCGACTCGTGGCGCTTGGATGTGATTCTTGGCATGGATTGGTTGTCCCAACACTTGGGGCAAATCGATTGTGCGGGAAGATTGTCTACCTCACGATCCTTGGGTGAGCAGGTTGGGTTTCGCCACGATTGCGAGAGCCCCATCTTTATGTCCTTGAAGCAAAGCCGGCATTGGAGATTCACGGCGTCCCCACGGTGTGTGACCGCGGATGTCTTTCACGAAGACTTGCAGGATGCCTCTGTTCGAGATCGGAGTTTGTGATAGAGTTCTTTGCCAGTACGCCCCTATTTCTAAGAGGCGTATCGCATGCCTCCTAATGAGTTGGAGGAGTGAAGAAGCAATTGGGTGAGCTGCAAGAGAAGGGTTTTATCCGTCCTAGCTCATCTCCTTGGGGTTGTCGATTATCTTTGTGAAGAAGAAGGACAAGACCTTGCGCATGTGCGTTGATTACCGTCAGCTTAATGAGGTGGCGGTAAAGAACAAGTATCCCTTGCCCGTATTGATGATCTTTTCGATCGGTTGGCCGAACACGAGTCTTCTCAAGATTGACTTGAGGTGGGCTATCATCAAGTCGGGATCGGGGCGAGGATATTCCTAAGGCGGCTTTGCTACTCGTTATGGCCTTTACGAGTACACCGTCATGTCTTTTGGTTTGACTAATGCTCTGCTTTATTCATGAATCTTATGAACTCGGTATTCATGGAGTATTTGGATAGGTTAGTGGTGGTATTCATCGATGATATCCTTATCTACTCCAAGAGTGAAGAAGAGCATCTTGAGCATCTTAAGCTTGTATTGGGCAAGGCTGCGTGAGCACCAGTTGTATGCCAAATTCGGCAAGTGCGAGTTCAGTTGAAGGAAGTGGCATTCTTGGGCCATGTTCTTTCGGCGGGAGGTGTGGTGTGGATCCTAGCAAGGTCGGTGATGTGCTATCTTGGGGTCGGCCAAGTCGGTCACCGATGTGCGGAGTTTTCTTGGTTTGGTGGCTACTATCGCCGTTTTATCGAGAATTTCTCCAAGATTGCGAAGCCTATGACCGAATTGCTTAAGAAAGACAAGAAATTTGAGTGGTCATTGCTTGTGATGTGAGTTTCGGGAACTCAAGAAGCGGTTGACCTCATTGATGCTTGTTCTCCCGATATTCACAAGAGTTTTGATATCTATTGCGATGCTTCTCGTCGAGGTCTTGGTTGTGTTCTTATGCGGGAGGGCAAGGTTGTGGCCTATGCATCGCGGCGATTGAGGCCTCATGAACTCAACTATCCTACTCATGACTTGGAGTTAGTGCTTTGTGGTCCATGCACTCAAGATTTGGCGGCATTATCGATTGGTAACCGTTGTGAGGTGTATTACGACCACAAGAGCTTGAAGTACTTGTTCACCCACCCGGATCTGAACCTCAGGCAAAGAAGATGGTTGGAGTTGATCAAGGACTATGACATGGGTATTCAGTATCATCCGGGCAAGGCCAACGTTGTGGCAGATGCACTCAGTCGGAAGGTGTATTGCAACATGTTGATGCTCCAAGAGCGGCGACCTACCCTCATTTGAATTCAGCGCCTCAATTTGGGTTTGATCGAGCACGGTTCTCTTGCTACATTGGTTGTGCAACCAACCTTGGTGGACCAAATCAAGGCGCACAATGACGGATGTTGGTGTGAGCCAAATCAAGCGAACATCAAAGATGGGATAGCCAAGTGCTTTTCGGAGGGCGAGCATGGCGTTGTGTGTTTTGGGCAGCGTCTTGTGGTTCCTAAGATCATGGAATTGCGAATTTGATTCTCGCGAAGCCCATGATTCTCCTTTTTCTATTCACCCGGGGCTACCAAGATGTATCGGGACCTTCGTCGAGGTTACAGTGGACCGAATGAAGCGTGAGATTGCCAAGTTCGTTGCGAGTGCGGCGTGTGTTGTCGTGTGAAGGTGAGCATCGGCGTCGGCGAGCCTTCTTGCCTTTGCGGTGCGAATGGAAGTGGGATTCGTTGGCATGGACTTCATCACCGGATTGCCCGCTCGTCAAAGGAATGATGCTATTTGGGTCGTGATCGACGGGTTGACTAAAGTGGCGCATTTCCTTCTGTCAAGACTCGACCGTGTGGGGCCTTTGGCGAACTTTATGTCTCGAGGATTGTGAGTCTTCACGGTGTGCGAAGGCGATTATTTCGATCGTGGTGCACTTTTCACCTCGCGGTTTTGGCATAGTGCGCAGAGGCTATGGGGACCCGCCTTCACTTGATCTGACCTTTCATCCTCGGTGATGGTGAGACGGGCGAGTCAACCAAGTGTTGGAAGATATGCTCCGTGCTTGTGTTCTTTCCTATGGGAAGAAGTGGGAGAAATGCCTACCATTTCTTGAGTTCTCCTACAACAACGGACTATCAGTCGATCTTGGCATGGCACCATTTGAGGCTTTGTATGGGAGGAGATGCGAACCCCATTGAACCAGTGAGAGGCGGCGGCGATTTCGGCCCGATTCGATCAATGAGGCGAGAGTCAAGTTCGATTGATCGCGAGCATCTGCGCGCGGCCCGATCCGGACAAAGAGCTATGCGGATCGTCGTCGCCGTGAGTTGAGCTTTGAGCCCAATGACTTTGTGTATCTCAAAGTCTCACCCTTAAAGGGCCATCGGCGTTTTGGCATCAAGGGCAAGTTGGCTCCTCGATATGTTGGGCCTTACCGCATCGTCGAGAGAGTTGGGCGATTGCATCTGATTGGAGCTACGGTGCACTTGAGGTGTGCATGATGTGTTCCATGTTTCACACTGAAGAAGTGCCTCCGTGTCCGTGAGAAACTCGTTGGAAGCTCTCGATGTGCAAGAGGATTTGACCTCGCGAGCATCTGTTCGTATTCTTGAGAATCGAGCGGAGAACAAGGAACCGTGTCATCAAGTTCCTTAAGGTTCGATGGTCAAACCATTACGAAGATGAGGCAACTTGGGAGCGAGAAGATCGCCTTCGTGCAGATTTTCCTTCTTTCTTCTCAGAGTAAGCGGAATCTCGGTCGAGATTCTTGTAAGAGGAGAGTTGTAACATCCCAAATTTTGGGCTTGTGTTTCAAATGTAAGAAAATGAGTAGAAATTAAAACTTTTCTTAAATCATGTATTTCCTTTGTGTCTTGAACAAGTATTGTACAAAGGTTATGGAAATGCAAGTCACAAGTCTTTTGATCCAAATCTTGTTCCTTCAAAAACATTCTTGTCAAATGTTGTGATCATCTCTGGGAATATTTTCCTAAGTTCTTGGGATGGTATGTGACCCTCTGAAAAATTTCACAATTTTTAGAAATTGTTTGAATATTTTAGAGGCGATCAAACTGTTTGACTCTCAGTCAAACCTAAAACCAGTACCTTGTAGAATTTTTGGAGAACAATACAATGCATAAAAACCTCTGAAAATTTTACACAAGGTCAATGTCTCAGTCAGCAAGCTCTTGTAAAAATTTCAGAATTTTTGGAGTTGTTTTGCTACCCCAAATAAATCCTCAAAAGTCTCAGCATAATTAAAACCTAAAACCAAATTCACTATTCATTGGGTTCGAGTCGGGCTCGAGTCCGAGCCACTTGACTTGGTTGAACCACCTAAGCGCACCGAGCGCGTTTTAAAGCGTGCGTGCGATATCGACCATTGGATCCCAATCGCGTGGCCGCATTGATGATGTCGTTCGGACCCTCGGTTGCATTAGCCAATTGGGACCGTTGGATCTCAATCCAGCCGTCCGATTCCGTGAGGCAATCGGTTTGTCGTGAACTCTTTTAAATCACGGCCGTCCATCTAAAATCCAGCGGTCGTGGTTTTGTCTTCTCTGTTCTTCTTCCTCCTCGGCTTCTCGATGCGCGCGAGCGCAATGGCGAGCGAGAGAGCGAGGCGGCGCGATGTGTCACCTCCACGTTTGCTTTTGTCAACGTCTCTCGCAATGCATTTAATGCGCACGGGCTTTCTCCTCCATTGTCACCATGCTCACTTGCTCCCATCTTTTCTTGGCCTACAACGGAGCATGAACCAGAGCCCACCATGGACTCGGGTTCTCGCTCGAAACCTAATTCCCTTCCTATAAATTGGCCCTCTAGGTCCTCACAGTGTCCCTTTACACCACACTTTGCTCTTCTCGTGTTTGAGCTCAAAACCATCTCACACCTTCAATCCACCATTGTTGTGGTAGAGCTCCAATGGCGGTCTTGGTGTCGATGGTTTATCTTCAACATTTCTTGCACCCTTTTGAACTCCTCAACCTCCTTTGTATTTCCCTAACTTGATTTTGGGTTGCATTCACAGAATCACTCAATTTTAAGTTTGGAGATTTTCAGTTAGTTTCACCCTTTCTTCTCGGCTCAGGTAAGTGGTTCTTTTGCAATTACTTGCTTTTGGAGCCTCTTTGAGCTATAATGAAGTGTGGTAATGATTTGGTTCCACTCATTTTGCTCGAACCTCATCTTCCACTTCATCTTCTTGGCTCAGGTGGACTTCACGTGTTCAAGTCTTCCCGGCCATCTTTGAAGCTCCTCTCGGTTAAGGTAGCTTCTATGTAGTCCCTAGAAGTCATGGCACTCGCTTTCCGGACTGCGGTGGAGCATTTTGCTATTTTCATGTTTCTGAAAATGGCTCCATCTTGTTTTCGGCTGTGGCGTTCTAGACCTCCGCGTGGCGAGGTCATCACCATTGGGACCGCAACACTATTGCGAACCCATTTTGATAGTTTGTGGCGCGCGCATGGCGGAGTCGCGGCGACAAGCGTGGTAGCCACTCGGGACTTTGCCTACCGTAGCTCCGTTGTCGTCAAATAATTAGGACACGATTAATACCCAATCATTAGAAGTATTAATGGTGTCTTAATGCGCCTAATGTCTCAACGACTTGTGGGCGTAAGCCTAAATCGAAAACCGAAGTCGTTATGGTGATTTTGGGTTTATTTATTGCTAATCATTGTTAGCAATAAGCGTGTCGAAATTACCTTTTGGGTCAGCGGCGTGTGGGCCCTCGTCCTAAATCGCCTCTGTTCAAAATCTTTAGGACACATTAATTGCTAATCATCACTAATCATTGGTCATTAGTAATTAAGTAGTTGTCCTAAAACCTCCTTTAAGTCAGCGGCGGTGGGACCACGCGCCGCGTGCGCGTGTGTTAAGACTCGCATGTGTGACTCTCGATCCAGCGACATGCGGCCCCACGTGTCGGCACTCCTAAATGCACTTCAATCTTGGACCGCCGTCCATTTTGCGTCTGCGGCCCGGATCTTGTATGCATTCGGACCATCCGGTTCCCTCGTCATTCTTGGCGTCCATCGCTTGATCTGCGGCCACGATCATGCGTGCTGTCGGACCTTCCAGCGGAAGTGCTCTCGTGCCGTTCATCTTGAGATCTACGGTGTGGCGGCCAAGGCAACCGCGCCGTCGGTTGCATCCTTCCTCGTGGCCGTTGGATCTTGATCCAACGGTGAACTCTGTTGAATCGCGGCGTCTTGGCTGTTCTCCGTCGCGTGTGGCTCGTTGGATATTGCATCAACGGCCCACGGCGTCCACGTCATTTATCTTCGGTTGGGTTGGTTTTTATTTACGTAAGTATTTATTTATCAGCGAAAATTGTATCAAAACTTTAGAAATTCATAACTAATTCAAGATAAATCCTTTTACATGAAACCAACTGTAATAAATTTGTAAATCACTAAAGTTTAATATAAAAATGCTTTTAGCTATGTACAGTAGTAGAAAATTCGTAATCTTTTATAGCTTGTTTTACTGCTATTTTTATATATTCGAATTGTATTAAAACTTGGAAAATGCATATCTTTTACGTATATCTGCTAATTGTATGATGTTAACTTTGATAAATTTGTTATTAACTAAACTTTAATCTAAAAATGGTGGTAGGCCTAAATCACTGAGAAAAATATGTTAGTAGATTTAACCTTATTAGTAGCACTTAAAAATTCATTTAATAATGTAATAGACACAGTAATTCCTGTGAATCCTAAAAATAGAAATTTGATGTTAGAAATCCCTCTGTTATCATACTATAATGTGAAATAGGTTTTGCACATGTTTTTATTTACGGAGAGTGCATTATGCTAGTTTTGCATCTTAGGAAAATCATAACTAAATCATTTTAACTCCAAATGACCTGAAATTTTATATGGGTTACCTCTATACCAGTAGGTAGCTACCATAAAAATTTCAGCTTCAAAATCTTTCTAGAAAATATTTTTGCTACAGTGCTAATTATGGTAGAAAATGAGTTCTTAGGTAATATCTTTTGCACCACAAATCCAAATTAGGTTTTCAGTTTCTATGTCTTGGTATATTCGTATTTCACCTTGTGTATAAGTTTAAATCGCATTTGGATAATTTTTGCTTGCTCTTTTGTTAAGTGTTGCTAGTCTTATTGGTTGTTCTTGGTTCTTTTGCCTTTCGCTTAGGGTTAGACATTTGCGGTAATCCAGAAGCGACCCTCCACAGATTTGAGCAACGACAAGAAGGCAAGCGGTTTGATCATGTTAATCCCAGTATTTTAAGTAGTTATGTTGATTACAAATTCTATGTATGCATTGCTATTTTGTGTTAATAGTTGGCCTAGTAGATGCATTTCCTTAGCAAATGATTATTCTCTACTACCATGAGCCTAGGTTACTTGCTGTGATTTAGAGTTCATGGATGGGCTCTTGTCACTTAGTAGTTGCGAATTAATTGCTTAGCCATGCTTAGCCGGTAGAAATGGGCGGTTATCGACTTGTCGATAACCTTGATTATCAAACTTATTATGATTATGATTTCCACCTTGTGCTATGTCTACTTATGAAAACTAAAAGCGAAAACAAAATGATTTAGACTTGGGCACAATGGTATGATGGTGTGATTTTGGGTGTGGTGGAATGGTGCAGAGTCAACAAGGACCGAACATCTTGTTACACTAAACCAAGCATTTGAGCGTGCTAACCACATTAGAGGGTATGGGACCTCTCTTGACTTAGTACTTTGGCGTGCATTGGCTCCAGTCGAGGAGAGTCGCGGAGAGGATGGTGTTGGGAGCATTGTAGTGTCAGAAAGACTTCACCGTGATGGGATTTGTTGTCTTTCGGCTTGCAATGTAAGCATATGAGTTTCTATCCATATGGCGGCTCGTAGTTAATACACAAGATTGGAAATGTCTCGTAGGACTTAGCGGGCGGCATACCTTGATAGTGTGCTTGTGGCTTGAAGGCGATTTCGCGCCGCGCTCTTTCAACGTCGAACCAGTCGAGCCTCCTGTTCTTACTTTATTCCTCTGCATGCATGCGTGATGGGCCCGCTCCTTCAAAACCAATTAGTTAGCGCTAATCATGTGATTGTTCTTTAGCAGGTTACTTCTTTGTGATTTAGAGTTCATGGATGGGCTCTTGTCACTTAGTAGTTGCGAATTAATTGCTTAGCCATGCTTAGCTTCGGTAGAAATGGGCGGTTATCGACTTGTCGATAACCTTGATTACATCAAACTTATTATGATTATGATTTCCACCTTGTGCTATGTCTACTTATGAAAACTAAAACTGAAAACAAAATGATTTAGACTTGGGCACAATGGTATGATGGTGTGATTTTTGGGTGTGGATTGGAATGGTGCCAGTCAACAAGGACCGAACATCTTGTTACACTAAACCAAGCATTTGAGCGTGCTAACCACATTAGAGGGTATGGGACCTCTCTTGACTTAGTACTTTGGCGTGCATTGGCTCCAGTCGCGGTCGCGGGAGGGATGGTGTTGGGAGCATTGTAGTGTCAGAAAGACTTCACCGTGATGGGATTTGTTGTCTTTCGACTTGCAATGTAAGCATATGAGTTTCTATCCATATGAGCGGCTCGTAGTTAATACACAAGATTGGAAATGTCTCGTAGGACTTAGCGGGCGGCATACCTTGATAGTGTGCTTGTGGCTTGAAGGCGAGTGTGCTTGTGGCTTGAAGTGTGGGTACATTGGTACACCTGCGAGGTTAAAACTATTCGAATAGCCTCGTCTAGGTTATGGACACGCTTGGCAAGGTCTTTCAAGAGTTAGACTACAACCTTTTAAATTAAAACTTGATGGGTGAGTACGAATCGGGATTCGTGCTATATTGTGGTGGCTATTGGGATAGTCACTTCCGGTGGTTACTTGTATGTATCTTTACTCACTGTTACTTTGATAACAAAGCAGATTTGCAAACTTGCTTTTAAAATGTATTACATTATTGCAAATAAAGTTGGCTTTGTGCAAAATGAGACATACAACCTCCACCTAAATAAGCTTGCATGTAGTTTATGAATAGGTGCGCTATTCCACACGTCGATCTTGCGGGTACAAAGACAATCTTTGTACTCGGATGCTATGCTTAATTGTTACATTGCAGAGGAAGAAGGTGAGCTGAGGGCCTCACTTTTGTGAGTGTGTTGTGGTAGCTTGCAGGCGACTAGCTTAGCGGCCGGTCGGTTGCCTTGTGGGTGTATGGCTAACCTGGTCGACTTTTGTTCTAGCCATCTTATGGCACCTTTTGCTTCATTGTCATTCTTGTATATTGTTCTATTTGGCCGGTCGGCTCTCTTTTGTAATAACTTTACTTTATGTATGTCGTTGTTGGACTTAGTGATGTATGTTGTATGGAAATGATGTGTAATTTTGTGATGATGTGCATATGTTGCAGTGCAGGAAACATATGCCCATCGAGGCTTAGAATGTTTAATTAGTAATGCTAGAACCAATTGGAGGTTAAGTGTTACTAGTTAAATATTCCGGGTCCTCACACGAGGTCCAGTGGTGGCAGGCTCACCGGCACGAATCTGACCATCGCCGCAGGTACTAGCGCCATCGCCGCCTCCCCACACCTCCTAGATCTGTCGCATCTGCACAGCGCCACTAACGCCACTGCTCCTCGCGCCATCTCCGCCCGCCCCCACCCCTTCCTAATCTGTCGCATCCACAACACCCCTAAAATTGTGGCTCCTCACACCATCGCCCCGCCCGCCAATTCATCGACCCAAACGACGTGGTAGCAGAACATGGACTCAACGGTGTGCCTCGTTCGCTGGCTCCCTCTCTGAACTACTCGTGGCCTTGCATGCCCAAATCACTCCTCTCCCATTCTCCACGCCACCACGACCACGAGGCCCCAACCGTCAACCACGCCCCCATCCCGATCAACGCCACTTCCTCTCCTCACCACGCATAGCCTCTTCTAATCCTCTCCATCCTCCATGCCCTACACCGGTGCCTTGCCGCTCGACCTCGCCTCCTCTTTCACCTGAATCACCTCCTTACTGCCTCGGAGTGTCAAAGAAGCACAACCTCGATGTGGGCATGCAGTACCTGAAAGAAAGGCTATCGTGGATCGACATGGGGTGGGTGACGCAGTTCGACTCACTGCAACATGACGTGCACATGCTGACCTCCGAGGATCGCGAGGGAGAGATCAAGTTCCTGAAGAAGCTACTTGGGAGGAAGAACAAGCACCTCAGGCACTCAATGCACGGGCATATTTGGAGTACCAAACAATGACACATGTTACTACATAGCTATGAAAGCCTATCACAAGGTATTAAGCAATCCATGCATGATCAGAGGCAATCACAATCTTGTATGATTCTTTCGATTTGAAATATGAGACCATCCAATGTTAAAAAACACTTCCAATCTTCGTTTCTGAACCATAGTTTTGATTTGATTTTAGATATACATTAGTTTACTATTGGATTTGATGGGGCTATCAAGGGCCACAACTAGGACTGCTATAGTGATTCTACCACTTTGGAGGGGCGGCTATGTGGCCTTGTCTTTCTGGGAGTTGTGCGTCACACATTCTGTGCCACCTTATGATGTCCTTGGTTTGGAGGGTATGAAACTCCCTTCTGCTGGACTCCCTATGCCTTTTCCCTTATTTCCATGGCTATATGATTAGAATTCTTCTCCTTTCATTTCATATGTGCTTTGCATATAGATCAGCTACATGACGTCCTTGATTCTTTCTTTCGAGCACAGGCCCATACAATGGATGGTTGGGAAGCTTTTGATCCTGCTGTGAGTGGTCCCTTTAGTAATTAATGTGCTTTTAAATGCATCTTATCGTGTAAATTATGTTTTATTTTTGTTCTAAACATAGCAATGGAACAAACTTTCCCCTAAATGGGAAGGTCCTTACACAGTAGTTGAAGTGACACGACCAGGCTTGGTGTGACTAGCAATAGAAGATGATAGAGTTATTTCTAATTCATGGAACATCGACCAGTTGTGAAAGTTCTATGTGTAACCTCCTGCATTCTCAATAAAGTTTGTTTTCTTCAATCTTTATTGTTTTAAAATATCCATTAAGTAATGTTTCGATAATTTTTCGACCACCTTTTACAATACTTGGTTTTCCTTACACTGGTCAAAGGAAGTAACATCAACTAGTCAAAGTCTTTCCTCTCTGCATGTGGTTCTACCCACTAGAAGGAACTTTCTAGCGTTGATCTCTTCCTAACTTTAGCTACCAATACAAGGAAAATAAGTTCAAACAAAATATGGTCGAAATAATTTTAAGCAAGCTCTTTTTAACCATTTACTTAGTTTCTTTACTTCATCTTACGAAGAGATTTCTAAGTGAGTTGGGCTTTTATAGTTTGTTCGACTACTTTTGATACTCGATTTGATTAACCTGGCCGAAGTAAGTAACATCATCTAGTCAAAGTCTTTTCTCTCTACACATGATCTTGCTCACTAGAATGAACTTCCTAGTGTCGATCTGTTCCTAACTCTTGCTACCAGTGCAAGAACATCGAGATCGATAACAAAGGTCGAACAGATTTTTAAAAGCAAGCTCTTTTCCACTATTTACTTAGTTAATCTAGTTAAACTAAGAAAAATTGTCGAAGACTAGGATAAAGTTATAATTATTACTTTAATTCTTAGTCTTGAAATTTCAATTCCCATTTTTTATCTTGTCTTATGAGTTGTTAACTACTCAAAAAGACAAATTGCAGGAAATAAAGCTTTATATACATAAATAAGACATTGTTTTCACAAAGGAAATCCTATTGCAAACTACTCTGATGGAGGAGATCTAATCTGCATCTCCTCTGCTACCTTCTTGCCGACCGACTACACTTCTTTGATCAGTCATGCTGTCTCTACTTCAGGGTAGTCGAAGTCAGCTTCGACTGGTTGAAGGCTAAGACTCCGGTCATGAGCCTTAAGTTTTGCAAGAGCAAAATTTACTACGCCTTCGACCGCTTGTCTTATCGAATTGGCTTGATTGGTCTTCAATGTAATTATCAACTCTTGTAGTGTTACGACCTCCTGTCCAATGGTGCTCGTATGTCCAACCACAGTGTCTTCAAGATGAGTGACCTCCTCAGCACCAAGTCCACCGAGCATATTGTTTAGGAGAGAAATATTGTCTTGAAGATTGATCTCCATAGCCTTCATTTCCTCCTGATTGCGGGTCGAAACTTCCTGAAGTCATTTTATTTCGATTGCTTGCTCTAAAAATAAAGCAAGACCAGTTAGAAAAACACTTCTCAAATATCAGTAAATAAAACTGGTTGTAGGTAAAGAATTCTTACCTGCCAAGCGAGAGTCAAGCTTCTTGATCTCATGATCATGAGAGGCGGCATCTTTCTAATGCTTCTTTTTCGACCGTTAACCTTTGCGACATGACTTTTTCGTGGTCGAGCAAATCGGTTATGGTCTTTTCATCACTTTCAAACCAACAAGGGAAAAGGTGATATGAGTGCTAAACAAGTACTCGAAAGCTATCATTTTTCTTATATTTCTTTTCATACCTTTTGATCCTCCTTACATTGATCGAAAAATAGGAAAGCCACCTAATCGAAGTCCCTCCTCTCTACACGTTGTTTTGCCCACTAGAAGGATCTTCCTAGCGTCGACCAAACTTTCATTCTTACTATTAAGATAAGGAATTAATTTCAAAGGATGTGATTGAAACCAAGGAAATAAAGCTTTATTTCATAAAGTCCAAAATATACATATTACATGTTACAAAAGTGAAAAAAAATCATAGTTACATTTCTTCTACGACCTTTCTTCTAAATTGGTTAGTCCTTTCGACCAGTTCTTTTGATTTCTTCTTAAAAGTGGTTAAAGTCAATTTCCATTAAAAGAAAGTAGAAGATATGTAAATCAGTAAACGCTTGTCCAATATGTTGCTTCCCTCCGATATGAACTTTAGTCTTGATCGAAAATTGCACATCATAGACAATGAAGTGTTCACCTAATCATCGGGATCTTTTTTACCAAATTCCTGAGGACTTCAATCCATGGAACAAATTGACTTTTTAAGCACCTTAAAGTCATGTTCTATGGATTTTCTTTTTCCACCATTTTACTCACAATGGAGGAATACCAAAGCGATCTGAGTTCACACTCATAAAAAGCTTTGAAGATAGAAATCTCACATTCCTCTTTTAAAGACCACCATTCATCATCTACCATTTTTCACTTCAACAAAAGTTTCAAAAAAGTTCTTCAAACAACATCAAAGATGGTCATCTTCTTTATATCCATCCTTGATTCATCCCATTCAAACTTAGGTCCGACTATTTCTTCTGAGAAATCTACTCGGACTTGAGGAGTTTACGAAAAGAATTTTTAAAAGCAGAAGTGGGAAAATAGAAAGATTACAAGTAAGTTTTTCTTAGTTCTCCCATTCTGATGAACCACATATATGTGGGCTAAGTCGATTAGGGATATTTGTACGTTGTGTCTAATACACGCAGTAGTTAATATGTGTTGTTATTCCCTGAGATAATGATGAACCACAGAGGTCCTGATTTGGCCCGATCTTTTGATGAGAAGATAAATTCGGTAGAAGTCGCTCAACTCGCACGACTCTGGCTACGAACTTGCAAGGATCGAAACCACGCAATCGCTGAATTGTTCAACAAGTCGTTATCAACTGTGCACGAATACCCAAATGACCTGATCACGAAGATCAATTCCTGCATACACCGAAGAAGCACACAAGAACGAGATAAAACGCAATCTAAAATTGCAAATAGAATTGAAATACATGATAAATTGGGATTTTAAAGCGGTATTATGGTTGGTCTAATCGAGACAAGCTAATACACGAAGTTGCATTGTAGCTAACTTTTAACTCAATAAAATCCAAGAAAAACTAAAGGAGTACGGCCTCTGTAAATAGGGGAGGGGGAGTCACACATAGCTAAGAGATAAGGGGGTGGTACTATTCATAATACTGTTCACATAAATAGTATGGTCGTGAACAGTGCGGCCCAAGGGAGAGGGCGGCTAGGGAGGTGGTCGTCCCAAATAAACTAAAGTGATACAAGGCCCTCAGCCCAAAGTGAGATGGCGCAGAACCATATATAAGTGAAGTAAATTCGTCGGTCCGTTGGAGGAGAGTTTGACGTAGCCGAATCGATGGAAGTAGAGTAGCCCGGTTGGAGGTGGAGTAGTGGTCGTATCCGGCGGGTTGATATCCTTATCAGATAACTACACATTAAAGCTCTGCCTTTGATATAACTGTAAAGCGACGCGGGGAGATATGTCTCTGACAATAACTGCCATTGAACGTGTGCATTGCACCAAACGTTAAGGCGCCTCTTGACATGGACAACTGACACCCCTTCATACGCTATATAAGGAGTAAAGTAGGTGGACAGATGAGAGATTTGATAGGTACAACAAGAGATAGAAGTCATCAAGCCCTAGTTTTAGTGACTTCCTCTCTGCTGTAAACACAATCAATACAGTAACACAGGAGTAGGGTTATTATTCTGTCAGGAGAAGACCTAAACCTGTATAAAATTCACGTGTCCTTTTCTATATGGTTTCGCTTTAGAAGAGTCACCGGCATTCATTCATAAGATCGATATTAAACCATCGACAAGTAGATAGTTGACGGTGAGTTTGTTCAACAGGTTAGTTTTTCTAAAGTCCTCACACATAATTTATAGTTAAAATGCTTGAGTTATTTCCCTATTTGTTATTTGACACAAAATTTGAGGTTGCTTCATTTTGTCTGCATAGCCCAAAGCAGTGAAGGAGTTGATAAACCGCGACCTGAGGCACTTCTCTTCACAATGGAGATGGCAGCTGACTTTGTCTGTACTGAGCTTAAGGTTCACTTTGTCCTCATTCTTTTTTCTTTGAAAATTTCTGAAATGAGAAATTCCCAACACTCTTCCTGGTTGTAGTGTGAATGGGTGATGAGTGTCAAGCACTGATTAGATGTCATCACATATGTTGCTGAGTTCTTGTGTTTAATGCATGAGAATCATTTCTTGCTATATAGTCCTAAAGCATATTGTAACTCATTTATGTATGCTCTACACCCTTCAGGTCATTTTCCAAAGTGATTCTCCTGTAGTATTACTATTGTGGGGAATAAAAAAATTGTCTTGTAGAAATAATAATGCATAGTACAAGAACTCAATGCTTAGAAGATTTGGTTCATGAAAGGATATATATAATAAAAGCTCCTTGATTAATGTTCCCTTATCTTGCAAATTGCAAATTATATACTAGATGTGTCATGGTTTGTAAGAAGACATGATTTTTCTTTGGCAGGTATCCTGAATGCATTCATATTGATATTTTTCTTATTGAAATACTGCTTTTGCAAAAGTTTATTCTTCTTCAAATGTATACTAATCAGTCAAGTCATGCATAACTTGGATTTATGCATAAAAATCTATCAATTTAGCACATCCAATTGTATGTTGGTTAAGATGCTCCCTTGTTTATACTCTTCTTTTTTTCTTTTTCTGCGTGCATTTCTTTCAATACTCAACAATTTAATAATCATTAAATACGATGACAGTTTAATTTAAACCTCTGTTCTTAAAAAGTCAGTGTTAATATGTTGAGGCATGTTTGCACCCATAG
Organism: Ampelocalamus luodianensis; assembly: GCA_036346255.1. Lineage (NCBI taxonomy): Eukaryota > Viridiplantae > Streptophyta > Magnoliopsida > Poales > Poaceae > Ampelocalamus > Ampelocalamus luodianensis. The sequence goes on along the minus strand of CM070633.1, from coordinate 74,126,269 downwards.
AATTGCATTGATCACATCAGAAACAAACTCGCATCGCAATGGCTTTGTGAGTTGTGACGCATTTTAACGTGTTGTAAAATTTTGAGCTTTGTCAGTTCTTTTTGCATTGGTCTCTGTATGACAAATGTTGAGCTAACCGATCCATCACATTATTACTTGTGCTGACATATATGGCTCTAATTGATCCACCGAATTTAATATCTTAGTACAAATGGAATGTTTTGTAATGTTTTATATATAATTTTACTTTTTCATAACTACAAATTTCACGGCATGTACGATTGTTGTTTCGTAACAACGCATGGGCACTTAAGGATGCCCGTTTCGTACTCCTAAGAGTATGTACTCCCACTTACAATATATCACTTAAATAAACATATTATACTTCTTTATCACCTTCAGTATACTTAAATACCAATTATAATATACTCTAATGCGACTTGATTGACAATTTTTCCTTAGAGCCCTTTATTATTATTATTTTTGCTATATACCCCTTTTCATATATAAAAGAAGTATATATACAATTTTTGCCATAAAAAGTGGACTTTGATGGAACTCACTTTGAGGTATTTTATAATCATTATTGGAGTATGCTCAAATAAATAAATAAGTATCATCATACAAAGTGGTATATAAGAAGTGGGAGTAGGTACTCCCAGGAGTACCATACCATTTTCCTATATCCCGGGAGTACGTGCACCCACTTCTCATATACCACTTAAATCATATGATGGTACCTCTTTATCAATTTGAGTATGCTCCAATGATAATTATAAGATACCCTAAAGTGAGTTTTATGAAAAATTCATTAAAGTCCACTTTTTATAGCAAAATTTATGTATATACTTCTTTTTTATATATGAAAAATGGTATATAGCAAAAAACAAAGGGCTCCTATGAAAAATTTTCAATCAAGTCGCCTTAGAGTATCTTATAATTGATATTTAAGTATACGAAAAATCATAAGAAGTATAATATGCGTGTTTAAGTGGTATATTAGAAGTGTGAGTACATACTCTCAGGAGTACGAAACAGGCATCCTATATATATATATATATATATATATATATATAGGGGACGTATCTAGTGCTAATGGATAATTCAGTGATAAGGTGCTAATGTCAATCTTGACCGTTGGATCTGGATTGAACAACCAAGATTAATGCAGACTCTCACCTTCAAACCATTTAATCACCTTGCATGCTCCCACCTCCAATACACCTTCATTAATGCACCTTCATTAAACACCCTACATGCTTCTACATCCAACGGTCAAAATGTAGATTCAACGGTCAAGATTGGCATTAGCACCTTAGCACTGAATTACCCATTAGCACTAGATACGTCCCCATATATATATATATATATATATATATATATATATATAGGCAAGGCTATGTTATACAAGTAAATATTAGCTACTATAGTACGTGCATTTTTATTTTACATACACCTTTTCCACTATACACCACTAATATATCCATAGTGGGAGCGTGGGGTGGGCAAAAATGTAGATCGAGGGCATATTGAGAATTATTTTAAGCTAAATTTTATGTCTATCCCAAAGTAAAATGTTGGACTAGATAAGATGCTAATCTATGTTCTTGTGTTGATTTTAATTAACAATATATTGATTTAGATGAGTACCAATCTCAAAGCATAGTCTTCGTTTGAAGGAAACAAGATCAGTCACAGACTGAAGCTGTTTAAGCACACTGATAAGCTGCAACCAAGGGTTTGATAGGCATGTCATATATGCACACACACACTTCATAGAATCACATTCGTCTAGGCAAGCCAAGGAGGTGAATGGAATGAAATATTATAGATAGATAAAACTGCACTTACAAGGAGCTTCTTCCATTGATTCTCTTTACAGCAAAATTGGGTACAATGAACCAACCGTTTACAGCAAATACAGTGCGATAGACACAGAACACCAAACTCTTTAATTATACATAGAAAGACTCGCACAAACATAAATACAAACACACGGCCTCTACTTGAAGAAGATGCCCTTTCTTCTTCCTTTACTCTTCTCAACAGCCTGCAAAAACAGACATTTTCACTTCATGACGCATCAAATGACAGATAAAACGGTTCAAACACAAGACATGAAAACTTATCAGTAGTCACCGATTGCCAAGCTTCTCTTTGCTCATAACTCGTAACCAGGGTTCCCAGTATCGGCCTGGAGCCGAAAAACTGGCAGGTTAACTACAGTAACTAGCCTAGATCAGGTCGCTAAAGTAGCCCAGCTGTTTTTTTTTCCTTTCCTTTTTTAAGAAAAAGGAAAAAAAAAACTTTGCAGACTCCACAAACTATTATTTTGAAAAGAAGGTACTTCAGACGTGCAAGAGTAACGCAGTTCTCTAAAGTCAACGTGGATCGCGCATTTCATGGAAAACAGGATCCTGCGCCAAAGTTCTTCTCTAAAGTTAACATTGGTTTTCTGAGACTTGACCTGTATTAAGTATCGACCACTTGGTATGTCAAACCAAGAACTACACTGTTTTTTGACAATTTGGTTATGCAGCAAAGCATCAAGGCAGACTTAGGTATCATCTCATGTGAGAATGTGGGCTGCAGCAGCCACAAAGTACCTCAAATGATACTTTCAACCAGGGATAGAAAAACCGGCCGGTTACCAGCGGTAACCAGATTTACCGGTGGGTACCGGGAAATGAAATCCCAGCCGGTTTTCCCAGGTTTTTCAAATTCAAATTCTGATTTTCGAATTTTGGATGGTTTTTAATCAAATTTGAGCGAATTCCATCCCGAAAAAAAAAACTGTTTGACCGGTAACCGGTACCGGTGGCTGGCCGGGATTTCATCCGGGAACGGTTATTGGATCCCTTCTTTCAACAATGTGGAACATGGGATTACACCACACTTGCCCAACCTTGCATGAAACTTGGTGGGAAATCTGGGAACCAACAGTTATTAGCTGGTTCCAAATGGTTTTCTGACCTCTGGTGGACACTGACACCCACTGTGACAAACTTGGCATTACAAACTACAAAGTGCAGAACATCATCGAAACCTTAGAAAGCACGCACAGTCCATGATTAACTACAAGTGCCTGAACTTCAGCATAGAAGACGCAAATCAAAAGCCAGTTGAAGTGATCGTTAAGACAAGATATTACCAAATGACAAGAGAAGAAACAAGCGAAAATGTTATGTCTGACATTTAAATGAGACAATGAGCTCGTACCTTCATTCTAAACAGCCTCAATATTATAACAATGGTATCCCGTGATCTAGAAAATTCAAATACACAACGGTTAGTAACTATGCTGGATACGATTTGTATGTCTTAGAAGAACTACCACAAAGGCACAAATAACAACAACAACAATGGTGTCAGATGCAGTCATACAAAAATAGAAGTGAATGACTGCCAAGGACAAACTGTTGAATTCAATGCTGGATTTAAGTTCTAAAGCATAGTTACCGGATTCGCTGTAAAACCCCGCGAATCATGAACCGGATTCGTCGAACCCGAACCGGTTTAGGGTACGGGGTTTGTGTTCGCAGTGGAAATTAGAAGAAAAAGTGGCGAACTACGAACCCAAATCCCGTACCGCAACTTGGACGAACCGTGTTTCTGGTAGCTATGTTCTGAAGGCTGTAATCATTGGGAGTAATGCTTAGGAAAGAATAATAAACTGATTCTGGTGTTCTTTCAATAGCATCCAACACGGTGCAAAATAAAGGTTTGATGATTACATGTAGGAACTACTAAATCTAACTCAATGTACCATAAAACAACTGTAAAATATTTCTACTGAAGCATATAGTGACAGTATGAAACTCACGGGGCATTTTCTGCAGGCTTGATATTGTACTCAGCACCATCAGCAGACTGAATTGAAAATTCGGTAGGACGCCCATATGGGATATTGATCTGGAAACGTAGTACAAGATTAGTCGCAAATCAGTACATATTGAACAAGCAATGAAATGCAAAATTCGGTTCAACATCAAAGATTCCAGAAGTATGAAATATATAAAGAAAAACTAACAGTTAGTACTCCGTCACAAACAAAAAAAAATTGTAATTTTTAACTGTTTGTGGTCTCCAAGCTGCTAATTCGACCACCGATTTTTACTATATTTGCAAAACCTACTAAAACTATACCGTTATGAAAGTATTGTTTTTTATTAAAAAACTGCTATATTAATTTCATGAAGCCAATCTAAATATTTTAAAAGATATTTTTAATCATAGTTTAAAATATTTAATCACACAAAAATCCCACGATGACAGTTTTTTGTGACTGAATGGAGTATAATCAGGAGTCAGAATAGAGTAATTTTAAGGACAATGAATTTTGGGAACCATACAGCAGTGGCTTGCTGGAATTTCTCGGTAATAACAACTCCACGCTGTCCATTACACTTAATGCTGTAACCTTCCCTCTTTATTGCCAATACAGCTGGTTCCCACATATCTAAAAATCTAACCTGCAAAATTAATGTTTCAATGGCTATATGACACCAGAAAAGTGTAGCAAGAATGCTTTGACAGACCACTATAGAAGGATAGAGAACATACAGGTAGCAGAACTTCATAAGACACATGCCCAATTGAAAGAATTTTCTTGATGAGCTCCTTTGTTTCAGGATCTGCACAACAATGATCATTCAAATTCTGGTATATACCATATATGCCAAAGAAAACCCTTCTGCTTCACTACTCAGCAACATGCTTATTTTCTCTTGTTGTAGTAAAAAAACATCATGGAACCAACATTATTCTAGGAATTCTTTGAAGGGGGCATGGACCTCACATACTTCATCATATAAAACAAATAATGCATCTGCAATAAGAAGTTCAAGCTGCATACTGAAAGAAAAAAAAATCCTCTCGGCCAACTCACCGCAAGTAATTTTTCTTTGCTCGTTCGCATAAACCTTCACGATCTCACCCTACAATAGGAAAAACAAAGGGTGTCAGATAAAATCCCAGTGTCCTACTGAAAGTAATTACGGCAAATCATTTCATAGTTTTCAAACAAACAACCATGTCTGGGCACCCTACTAATTAATTTAAAGCATAACGGAATATAACCCCGAACCTATAGAGTCAGCTCAGCTTAAACATTTAATTCTAACCAATAAAGAAAATATGTCACATAAATGCACAGGAATCGCCACTTCTCATTATTGCAAATGATGATAATGAACTACCCCTCAGGTTTTCAGCAAATGGACATAGTGTTTTTCACACATCGGCTTCTCAAAGTATGTTGTGTATAAGTCACTGATGTGCAGCAGAAGTCATTTAGACTGGTGCCCTTCATCTAATTCCGAAAAGTGAACAAAACCAGACCAAGCTATTGATTCCAAAAGCGCAAGACATACGATGCCACATAAGAATGATAAGCACATGATGAGAGGATTTACCTTTCTTTTCCTGTCATCTAGAGGCTGGACTTCAATGGCTAATAAAGAGTCGACATCATCAGCAGTAACTAAATATGTGGGCTGCCTTGCACCTACATCAGGGAACAAAAATGTTAATTACAATCTTCGCATAGTACATCCAAAATGAAATAAAAAGGCCTCCAAGCAGCTCGCTTCTTTCTTGTATGTCAAGTGAAAAAGAAAAATACCTTCTATGAAATTTACTGATCCATCTTCCAAATGGCGTACCCACTGTATGCACAAAAAGTAATTCACAAACATGGAGATTGCAATGAAACTCAGAAGGAGTTCAAAAAGGCCAAAAGAAATTGATGGATTATAAGAATGTGGAGAACAGCTATAAAGCGCACCTCGAAATTACAACTTGTGGTCCCGTTGATGGAGTACCCACTTGCTTGAAGTTCTCTTCCAGGAAAAGCTTCACCGGTGATTCGTAGCCCTTCTATGGCTGGCAGTGGATCATCCTCTGCAGCTGCATATTCATGACAAACGGTCTTTACAATCAGGGCTGAAGGAATTGGAGAAGGAAATTGCACAAATATAAAGATGTAACACCTTCAGAGAAAGAAGAGCTAGGCTCCTCAAGGACAGTAGGAAGATAAGGGTATGGCGGGTTTGCATCATCAAGGCCAGATGCCAAATTAGGTGAGCCTCCAGGACCCCATTGAGCAGGAGGTTCTTGTGAAATTTGGGTTTCAGCTCCCTCCAGATTTTCTGACACATCACTCCTAACGAAGTCCTTGAATGATGGGTTATGATTCTTGGATTCAAAGTTAAATCGGACAGCACGAGAATCATGTTCAGTTCCTTGAGCTACAACATCCTTCTTAATCTGGTTGCTGCAAAAAAATCAAAACTGGTAAGACATCCAATTTTGCCTATATGAATATTCTCAAGTTTGACAGACAAAAGCACTTTGCTAAAGTTCCCATACAGAAGTTTAAGTGTAACCCAAAAAAACACCACAGATTGAACAATGGTACATCATAGATCATACCTTGATGCATGGTGGGCCATGGCTAAACTAGTATTCCAAGGACATGAAACTCTCTGTTATTTGCAAATAGGCAGGATCAAGAAATAACTCAGAGGCTCACTCTGCTTTCACTTTTTCACTTGTCAATGCTTGAATGCAACATATTTAATTTTATAAATAATTCCTTGATACTACACTAAATATCTGTTGACACGGATGCATGTCTAGCAAAAAGGGAAAATAAACACAAGTTGAAAACTGCAAACTAACAAAGGCAAATAACTTAGAAAGTCATCCTACTGAACTCTCAATAGAACAACAACCTGCTTGAAGGAGAGGTCCTTCCGACATTGTCATGCTCTGCATTTGTTGTGGCAACCTCACTTGGGATGACCTGACGGTTCTCATTCCCCAACAAATCCCAATCACGTCTAGCTTGAACAGGAGAAGAAATTGGAGATTGTACATGAGAATATGCTTGCTGGGGCACAATGTCAAGGCTGGCTTTGCTCTGGGAAATGTGAGATGTTAGAATATGCATGCATTCCAAGAGTAAAGGACAAAGCAGTGTAGAGTCATACAGTAGTGACCAATGCATTTCCAGGGGGATGAGAAGGTGACTGTACGGGAGCACTTGTATTATTTGAAGATTCGGCGCGCCACGGAGTAATCTGGTACTGTGATTCCTTCAGTTTCTCCTGCACCATCCAAGTTTGCACACAAGCCAACTTCAGTGTTCTGTGAGAAATTATTGGCGATAAGCTATGCAAGCATAACAAGCTCACTGCTGGCTAGGCTGCAGGTCCGTACTAGCAATTGACTCAAAAAAAAAATGCAAACACATTTAACCAAAGGTCAATGTGACTCACCTCAGTAATAATGAGTTTCTCTTGCAAATGCTTAAACAAAACCTACAAGAAAATACAGGTTGAACAAAAGGTTAAGTAATGTATGCTCAGCTTCAATTAAGCAAGGAACAAAAGGAACCATAGAAGTTGTTTGCAAAACAAAACCTACTTACATTTCTTTCCATTGATTATTTCACATAAGGGCCAAAAATGCAGCAATATTATTATATCGACGATAAACAAAAAAAAAGGAAAAGGAAAGGTGGCTATTATCCGTACGAGGTTTGTTTGGAGCAGCTCCACATTTTCCTTAAGCAACACATAAAACCTGTTAGAAAGCATATTTGTTTGTTGTCTGCCAAATCTTTTGTTTGTGATATCTAAAAAGTCCATGTCACAGAATCCCTGTTAAGAAGCTAGTTTAGCTCCCTCTCGGTAAATGTGGCATAAACCCCATTAAGAATCTAGTCTAGCTCCCTCTCAGTACACCTATAATTTCATATTTAAGCTCCATAAGAAGCTTCCCAGTTCACCCTGGACAAGCTTATCTGGTGAAAACTTGGTCTTAATCAAGGCCAAGAAAGCACATAACATCGTCGAGTGCACATAAGATAAGTGGTACATACCTTCAGATTGCTAACAATTGATTGAGCATCAAGAACAGAAGGCTGAAGGTTATATTCTGATAGAAGAGGCAATAAAGAAGATACAAAAGTTGATCTCTCTTGATGTGCTGCCTATGGAGTAACAAAAGTAGAATTCAGCTTTACTTCACAAAATTTGACAAAGAACTATTCAAGAAGATAAGGAAGACTTATTGCACCATACGCTATCAGCTTATCTAACAGAAATTTGAGCTATATGGAAAAACAGTTGCATTGAATTGGTTCCAAAAAATGTGCCTTGGGGTAAAAGCGAGCACATCAGCACTGAGAATGTTAATTGACTCTCTGGATTTTAAAAGAAAGTATAATAGCAAAAACAGTTACCTGTAATGCGTATGTCAGACGAATGTTTTCTTCAATAATGTCTTGTCTGTAGGATAAAGCTTTCGATGCAGCATCAACCAAATCTTGCTGCTGCTGATCAAATGCCTGAAAACAAATGTATTGTAGAATAGCCTGCTGTACTCCAAGAGAGTATTTAATACCTGATAAGATAAAAAAAAATACTAACCATGCGCATATATGCAATGCGTTTTTCCAAAGCATGTTTCTCATTGAGTATTTGGGCTTCCTATCAAGAAACATAAGATGTCAAATACCAGACAGAGGAAGTGACAAAAAGGTAATGATTGTTTGTATTCATAGCCACCTTCACCGAGTAGTTAGCAAGATGCCTTCTCAACTGTGCAATCTCTTCTTCATGTTCTTTAACCTTTGCAAGAAGATCCTGTGGAAGGAACCATCTTCATCAGGAACAGCAGATCGCATATGTGCCAATGACGGACCAAGAGAATTACATATACCTGCTTCCAGATGATGTTTGAGTTCATCTCTGAAACAGGTAATAAACCTTTTCCGGCCAAGTTGGACCTAGAATCATACTCTCCTTCTTTACGGTGCCTGTTAAGGAAAGGCCTTTTTTCTACATATATCACAACTCTTCAAACAAAAGATGCATTCGGTGATGGAATATATTGAGTGACGTTAAGTCATGGAGGTACCTAGTTGGTGAAAGGGAACAAGATGACGGAGTAGAGAGCTGTGATGGCACACCACTCTCAGCAGCACTCTGCTCCCCTGATAATTTCCTCAATATTCCATTGGACTGGTTGCCATCCAGGTACTTTAGTTTCATGGCATCCTGCAACATCTGCTCTCCATGTTCGACAGCTCCATTCTGATGACTAGCTAGAGTTCTCGGAGGGTTGGGTGACGAAGACGTGGTACTGAACCATTTTGAGCCCTGTGTCTTATTCCCATGCATAGCACTTGAAAAAGTGTTTCCGTAGGCCTCAAAAGTGCGATCCTGACCCACGCCCACCCCAGCAAAAGAAGTTTGGTTTGTAGCCTCCGACCTCTGGCAGCAGATAAAAGTAGAGCACAGCTAAAAGCTAGAGTGCAGTGGCTTGGAAATAAATACAACAGAACTAGCACTGGAATCTTATTCCTTTTGGAGTATTTAAGCATGAAAAGGTAAATTTTAGTTAGGCGGTATTTGTCGATAATCACCGCCAGCTGTGCAATATGTATGCATATCTGTCTCAATGTCATGTTCAAATGAGCAAAATTCTGTGTACCATGAGTAGTGTAATAAGGTAGCAACCAACCAATAGTGAGCTTTGTACGCTCTATTTTGTAGATGATGTGCCAATTGCAAGCCTGTTATAGTTTCGGGTGAAATATAAAGAAAAGGTGTCTGGCTAGGTATGTCGCCCAAAATCTGCTGTTGCTGCTACCTGCTAAGTGGCAGACAGGTGAAAGCGCAAATCTGGGAGGCTTCATCATCCTATATATACTATTACTCTCTCTGGGGTACAAGCAGGCTCAGGCTCGATCGATAAGTACAAGGTAGTCTGCATTAGCAGGTGTGGTGACACGCAGCCCTTGGTCTTGGGCACTTGGCAGACAGGGAGAGAGATAGAGATGGATTTGGTGGATCGGTAAGGGGAATCTGGTGAGTTAGTGGTATGATTATGAAAGGAAGGGCTTACAATTATGTCGAGTTCTCGGGTCTTGAGCATCAGTTCGTCCTTCAAGCGGCTGTTCTCCTCAAGCTGAGAGAGGGGGGAGAGAGATTCATAGCAAGTGGAGTAGTAGTGAGCAATTAAGGAAGAATTCAGAGAGAGAGAGAGGGAGAGAGAGAGGGAGAGGGACCTGCTGGCGAATGGTGGCCTCGGCGTCCTCCACGGCGCGCATCACCTGGAAGAGGTTGTTGTTGCTGCTGTTGTCGACGTCCGCGGAGTCGGAGACGCCCACGGCAGCCAGCCTCCGGCCGAGCTCATCAGGGTCGGCCATGGCGGGAGTGTGGATGCGGGGGCGGGCTGGATGGGAACTGGAAGGGGAATGCGAGGAGGCGAAACCCTAGCAGCCTCTGCCTCTTGCTCTCTGGTTCTCGCAGCCCAAGGCGGGGGGGCGGGGCGGGGCGGGGTGGGAGAAGAGAGACAAGACAGGCAGAGGCTCCTCGATGGATGCCGCGAGCAAAGCTGGCCAGATGGGTGTGCGTTCTGCCGGTCCGAGGCGCGGCATGGCCCGAGCGCACATACGGCTCCTACTATTTATAGACACCCTAGTACGATGGACTGACTCGATACGACACGAACAGTGTCGAGCTGTATCAAACACGATATGAGCATAGCATGGCCCGTATAGCCCACTTGTGGAGAGGCTAAGGAAGGCATGCCGTAGGGAGCGCTGGGAGAGAGGAAAGAGGAGGAGCGGCGAGGGAGGGAGGGAGCCAGGAGGACGCGACGCCAGCATGGAGGGAGGAGAAGGTGGCGGGGCTAGCTCCAGAAGAAGGGAGACGGGAGGAGGAGAGGAGGTGGAGGAGGAGGATGGGGTGGCTCCGGCGTGGAGGGAGGAGGCCAGGAGAGGGCGGTGCCGCATGGAGGGAGGATGGTGAGGACACTCATCTTAAAGATACAACCATTACTTTTACCCGCTGCACTGCATCCTCTACTTCAACCATATTTTCTCCAAGTGGACTTTCGGCTACTTCAATTCCATATTTTTCAATTGAACCTCCGAGCTACTTCTACTCCTACAAGCCGAGCTACGGGTCGTACTGCATATACATGCCGAGCTACAGGTCGTACTACGTCTACATTATATGGTGTTGCGTCACCTATTGTTGGTCCACGAGCTATGTAATGCATTGACCGATTTGGCCCATATGGTGGTGGCCACCCTAGTCAACCTCGGCCTAGCCTATGCCACACCTCCATAGGGCATCCACCCTAGGCCTGTACTGTTCACGTGTAAACAGTACCCATAAACAGTACCACCCTCCTCCCTTCTCCTCTTCCTTCTATACATAGTGGCTGCCACCCTTAGGATTTGGTAGGTTTTGTTGTTTGAAGTTTAACTTCATTACTTTAAACTTTGTGTTCTTGTTCGACGAGATCAACAGCGATATTATCTCCGGAACCCCACTTATCAATACAATTTTAATTCATATTCGTAATTTTAGATTGCTTATTTATCGTGTTCTTACTTGTTCTTCGATTGTATGTAAGAATAGACCTTCGTGGTCAGGTCAATCATGCTTCTAGCAAGGTCGATAACAATTACAGAGTTGATTCAGCGATTGTGGGTATATTGTTTGTGTGCGATTGGTAGCCGAATCGTGAGAGTCGTCTCCACTCAAATTAAATTATCCATCTCACAGAAAGATCAGGACACCCATTGTTACATCAGGTGGTATCAGAGCTACAGGTTGATCGGTGAGAGTTTCCAGTTTTCTAGTAGTAGATTCGTTTTTACCTATAGGTTGTCATGTCAAGTGTTGATTTCTAGTTTATTGTCTAGTTGGTCTTATTCTAGATTGCATCGGTTGTGTTTTGGTTCCTGCTACCGGTCTTCAACCCCTGCTGCACCTTTGATCCTTGCCGTAGCAATCCTACCGAACAAATCGTTGTCGCGGTCAAACCAGGGGCGCTAGCACTCCCTGTCGCGCCAATCAGTTCCCTATCGCGACACCGCCGCTGCCACTCGCCGTCGCGGCAGTCCGAAAGCCTCCTGCCGCCGCTGCCACTCGCCTTCGCGGCAATTAGAAGGCCTCCTGTCGCGGCAACCACAGAGCTGTTGCGGCAACCCATCGCTACCGCGACAACCGACACGCCACCAGTCTCTACCGCGGCAACACTATACTGCCGCCGATCCCTCTCGGAAAGAAAAAAACAAGATAAACAAAAAAAGAGGGAAAACAGGAAAAAAAAAGAGAAAATAGAAGGCCAAAAAAAGTGTCCACCTTCCCGAAAATTGAAAATACGTCAAATTTTCACCAAAACCAGAAAAAATTGGTGGAAACCTTCTACATATAGCCACAAGATTTCACAAAAAAAAAATCAGCAAGTTTGGCCCACAGGTTTGAAAGATGTAGCAGTTTCAAATTTGAACTCGAGTTGGTCTCGAGTCTGAATAGGATTCCGTTTTCGAGACACCTTCAGTAAAACAGGGATAACTTTTGCATACGGTGTCCATTTTTGACATTCTTATGCTCGTTTGAAAGCTAACGACGAGGCGCATCCAAAAAAACTGACTGACTTGTGCTCGTCGCCCTTTAGGGGCCCCAAAATTGGCCATTTTCAGTCCCAAATTCGCGTCGCAAGTTTTTAGTTTCTGTTTTTGCCATTTCTTTCATTCTTCCCTTCGGAATTTGGGGTTCACCTCAACTACAAAGTTGTAGACTCATCAAAACCTTTCGAAAGAGCATATATAAGCCATATAAAACTTTGTCTTTTCATATCTTGAGACATGCTGTTGTTTATTGCTTAAACTAGAGAGTTGTTTACATTGCACTTTATTTCGTCTTTATGCTCTACTTCGTGTGAACAATCTTGTGCCCCTACATAGAAGTTTGAGTAGTTGGCTAGCGTCTCTCCTAGCACTTTGTGTGAGATTTTCCTTTGCTTACATCAAGTCACATTGATCTTTGCGTGTGCTTACATACACTTCTCTTGATAGGCTTTGATTAGGTTAGGATCAGCAACATTAACTAGTACTTGGAATAATTTTTTAACTTGCATTTACTGACTTGATTGTTGCTAATCCTTGCTACCATATTGAAGCCTATCCTAGTTCCACCTTCTACCGTGGTACAGGTACCAGTTGCTTGCAATCGCTTTGTCAATCTTCGGAGAGTGTTTGATATCGACACTAGTTGCTGGTCACCACCTATTTTCCTTGGTAAGAACTGGTGAGAACTTGGTATAAACTTGCGTGTGAGCGACTTTTGAACCTCTAAAACCTAGTAGTTGATAGAGACATATACACTGCGATTTGTTCTTTATTTTCTACTAACAATGGCAGGGTCACGCGGATCTACGCATGGTGGAAACAACAACGATCACTCTTTAGAGCATGAGAGCGGAGGTCCTCTCACACCTCGCACGACAGGGATTGTGCGACGCTTTGAGCGCTTGCTCAGTGAGAGCATTCACAATGCCTTTGATAAGTTTAACGAAAACCTCGCGGCGCTCCGCACACGCGTTGAGCTCCTTGAACATCGACCACTTGCTGAAACCACGGCCCAGGGTGAGCCAAGGGTGGAGGACCCTCCTGCTCGCCTGTAACACCCCAGCCCAACATGAGCCTAGAATGCTACTGAAGAAACGTTAAACAGATCTAAACTAGAACAATTTATTAAATTTCGGTAGAACCTCCCCTGTATTGTTACCAGGAGGTTCTAACATTTGAATAAAACATATATAAGTAATCCAACATTCAGAATCATCAATAGGCATTCAAAACATGTAAGCAACTAGCATATTCAAGGGTATTCAAAAGACACTACTCATCATTATTACACCTAATCCAATGCATGAAGTATAATCATAATCAGTCTTTAAGCAGTTTGTTCTTTTATTAAAGTACGAACTAAAAAAATATCAACTTTAAAGGTGGATGGCAGTATGTGAGTCCAATTCAAGTCTACTCCCTTCTATGCATGTCGTTCTTGCAAATGGTACGTAAAAACACAACAAAAGTAAGGGTGAACCCAAAGACTCAGCAAGTACCAATAATAAAATATTAAACTCACATTTACAACATCAACATTCCATTCCAAAGCTTTACTTGAAAACATATCTCATGAGGTATGTATGCAAATATGCTATGCAACTTCTCTTTTTCGCATTTCACCGGTAATGCGAGATATGCGACCGTCGCCGCATACCATGCCTGTGCTCGCAAGCACAGAGACCAATTGCCCAATATTCCGCAAGTAAAGGGGACCTCAAGCCCACACTCCACAAGTGTGGGGACCTCAAGCCTATCATATACATGACGGGGATCTCAACAAATGCTTGGTCACCACATGACCAAGTCTTCATTTTATCAATATGATGCATATGCACAAATCATGAATCATTATAATCATACCTCCTCAGCAACATCATTTATGAATTTAACACATTCATACTTCTGTCATACATGTTTATAGACATGCAAACACTCAAGCAACCATGCATCATACACATTTTCACAACATTAATAATCATGGTCAACAACATCTTTAACATTCTAGCATCCATAGACATCACATTTATTCACAATACTAGCAAACAAGTACTTACCTTAACCGCGTGAGAACAGAGGATGCGAAGAGGGTGCTGCCTCCGCGACCACTACCCCACCTAAAATTCATTTAAAAGCTTACTAAAACAACAGTAATGGACCAAACAAACCATATAAGCAAGCACGAACTAGCAATAGCTTGTAACGCGATCCCGACTCCAATTTCCTAAATGCTGAACTGACCCCTCTGTAAACAGTCGTGTTCAAAACATCGTATCTTTTAGTACAGGAGTCCAAATGAGGTGTTCTTAGACTTCATTGAAAGGTTATCAAATTCCCCAACTAAACCTAGTTGGTGGGTCTTCCTGATTCGGCCATCTAATACCCCTATCATGCCAATTAACAGAACATCGTTTCACGTCAGGGTCTCTGGACAGTACACTAAAACTATCATAACTTTCAGCTCGTTTGTCCAAACTTCACGTTCTTGACCTTCCCTAAAAGCTACGACAATTATCTACAACTTTTGTTATACTTAGCCCCTCAAATTTTCCCTTTAACAGATCGCTCAAGTCAGATTACTACCCGTTAGATTACCGACAGATTTGCAGAACAGTCTCACCAATTAATTCATAACTTCTGCTATAGATGTCCAAATATTGCGATCTTGTACTTCATCGAAAGATAACGACGTCCTCTACAATACTCTAGGAGGCGTCCAAAGCTTATTCCACCCGCATCTATAACAAAACATCGATCTAATACGAACTGTCCTGAACAGGCCTAATTACTGATACTACTACAATAATTAAATGTGCATCTAATCGAGGGAAAACCGGGGTTACCCTTGACGAACCGCTGTAGACCGTGATGCAACCCGTGAACCTTCCCATTCCCTCCCTTCTCCTTCTTCTTCCATTTTCTTGGCCAGCCACCACAATGAAGAGGCACCGGAGGAGAGGGGCGCCACCATGGAGGAGAGGGTCACATGATGATCCGTGCTACTGATGGCGTGGTATCAGTAGCACCCTAGGGTTCCCCCTCCTTCTTTAGTTGGTTTCTGGTTTCCTCATGGGCCATGGGCCACTATGCCTGTTTTTCCCCGCTTGACTATGGGCTGCATGGCCCATTCCTCTCTCAATTTCTGATTTTTTTCTCTTTTAATTATCTTAATTCCCTCTCTAATTTTTATTGCATCCACTAAGGACAAACGGGATAGTACATCGCCGCACACCACCTGCTGCTCACTCTTGGGCAGATGAGGTGGAAGAAGAAGACGTGAACAACTACATTGCTGATATGGAAATAGATGGGTTCAATGTTCACAATGAGCGTAACCATCGTCGGCTTCGTTACAATCGTCAAAGTATGGGAAGAAATCAATGTGGGTACGTGACCATAATGATGCATTTGGTAAAATTAAATTCATTATACGTCTTTTGTTGGAAAATATGATCCTGATGCTAATCTCACATGGGAGTTAACCGTAGAATAAAAATTTGCTTGTCATGAATTCCCTGAAAATAAGAAAGTTAGGGCTACTACTAGTGAGTTTGTCGATTTTGCCTCTATTTGGTGGAGTGAATATGGTCATACTCATCAGAACATACGTAGAACATGGAATGCTTTGAAGAGAGTAATGAGATATAGATTTGTACCTTCATATTATTCTCGTGATTTGCTTAATAAATTTCAACGCTTAAGATAATGTAGTAGTTCTATAGAGGATTATTATCAAGAATTGCAAACCGGTTTGTTGCGTTGTGGTTTACATGAAACTGAAGATGCTAAGATGGCTAGATTTTTGAGAGATTTAAACCAAAAAATTCAGGACATACTTGATTATAAATAATACAATTATATCACTCGCTTGTTTCATCTTGCTTGCAAAGCAGAAAGAGAAGTGCAGGATCGACAATCTCGCTCTAGGAGTAATTTTGGAGGATCTTTTACAGGTCGGCCAATTCAGCAACAACACATAGCACCTTCCTCCACTTCTGGCCGTGATGCACCCTCCTCAAGTCGTGCACCCCTGCTGCTCCTTCCACTCCTGCACATGTCCTTGATGCAAGCAAATTAGCAAAGGTACAAGTCCTCACAAAAAGTACTTCTTCCATTGCTTCTACAGGGCGATACAGAGATGTACAATATCACCGTTGTAAAGGATTTTGGCACTTGATGCACGATTGTCCAAGTCAGCGAGCTTAACTTCTCAAGAACAATGGTGAGTATACTTCAGCTAGCGATATTGAGGAAGAATATGTTTTGGTTGTAGCTAACAATGTAGATGATGAAATTGAGGAAGAACAATTAGGTCATGAGACATCTGATAAGTACCAAAGCCTAGTTATCCAGCGTGTGCTATGCTCAAATAGAGCTTGCTGAACAAAATCAACGCTACACCTTGTTTCAATCAAAGTTCAACATCAAGGGACGTTCATATAGAGTCATCAATGATGGCAGAAGTTGCAACAATCTTGCTAGCACAGACATGGTCGAGAAGCTTGGCTTGACCACAACTCAACACCCTCACCATGTCGGGACCCCGGATATACAACCCCAGGACCCTCTGTGCATTCCGAATTAGTCTCATGATCAGTAGCTAGCTCGCACAGTTACAACAAAGATGTAATCATAACCATACAACAAAATAACGATGAAGCGGACAAATTAATATTACTTAGTAGCAAAAGGACCTTATGGTCAAGTCTTACAGAGTGCGCCTCGCAGGGCTTAGCAACAAAAAACAACTTGCAGCAGAAACAAAATATCCCGTGGAGGCCATTCGACATGCCCACAGGCAATCGAGTGGAGGACGCGACCTAGTTCGCAAAGTCTTCAAGATATTCCTCTTCATAATACTCTGAGTTCTCTGGTTCTTCTATGGGGATTAATCACACAGGGCGCAAGCCGTGAGTACTTTGAATGTACTCAGCAAGTCATAGGGAAATGTATGCGATTATTATTCATGCGAGGCTAGACAAGGATAGTTTTATGGCTTTTTACGGCCAATACCTCCTTAGAACTAGTAACTGGAGACTTGTATCTCTTTGCCTTGTTCTTGGATTTCTTAGACTTTTTATCTTTTTTTCTTACCACTTTCGCCTGCCTCTTGAAGGATATTGTCTTCACGGTCAATAGTGTTGTTCCATTTGACTGCTTCAGCGGCAGTCGCATACCTATCGGCCATCTCGAAGAGTTCGACGACAGTGGCAGGAGGATTCAAAGCTATATCCCCTGTTATCCTTCTGCTACGGACTCCCTACTTGAAAGCCCTGATCACAGACGAGTCAGAAGCTTTCGAAATAGAATTACGAACCTGATTGAAGCGCCTGGTGAATTGACGCAGAGTCTCGTGATCGTTCTGTCTTATCCGGTGCAAGTCGTCCTCCTTTCCAGGGCGGTTGTAGGTACCCTAGAAGTTCGCTAGCAAAAGGTCGCAGAGGTGCTGCCACAAGTAGATCGACTCGAATGGCTGGTTTAAAAGCCATGATTGAGCAGATCCTTTAAGCACAATCGGAAGGTAATTCACCATTACATGTTCTCCTCCTCCTGCTGCTCGGATAGCGGTTGCGTAGATCTGGAGGAATTCTATGGGATTTTGGGTTCCATCGAATTTCTCCATGTTTGCTGGTCGAAAACGAGGTGGCCAACGAACTGCTCGGAGATCAGGTGAAAACGCCCGACACCCTAAGATAACTTCTTGGCGCCTTCTTTGTAGAAAAGAAGGGTTAATGTCACTGGTTGATCGTACTCGACGATACCCAGTCACAGGTAGGCTGGACCTATGGTAGGCCTCAGTCTTACGAGGGAAATACTCCTCGTATTCCATCTGTTGCCGCAGATTTCATCCCTGAAGTAGTGAAAGATCACCTCTCTTGGGGGCTTGTCGATCTCCAGATGTTCGACGAGCCTTCCTCAAGTCAGGAGAGTGACGTGATCGATGATCATGTCGCCCTTCATGTGATGAGTTGTTCGAGCGGCTGGCACAAGATGGAGTCGTACTACCATAACTTCTGGGTTGATGTCGACGAGGGTGCTCGAGTCTTGCCATCGTGTTCCGAAGCATTCGTGTGATCTCTTCAGCAAAGAGATCGTATCCTGGTGCTCGAGCGAGCTCTTGAGTTGGATTCTCAAGCAAGTCGTTGATGTGTTGGAGCTCCTGAGCTTCTTCTGACTGGAAATGAGCGCGCCCAGGGAGATCTTTCTGAGCCGCTATTTTTCTTCGTCGAGTTGCCTCAGAATCATCCATATCGGACCCTTGAGTTGGTTTCAATGGAGTGCGAGAATGTTGAGGATGTCCCGCGCGTTCATCAAAGTGTTCATCTCGTTCGCCAGTGGCGGTGTCCTTGCCATTGCCACGAGGGGACGCAGTGTGTGCCCGTCGGGGAGCATCGTCAGTCCTGCCTCTGGGAGAATGATTCTTATCAGAGGGAATGACGAAGACCTCCCGTTGATGGCCTCCATTTGCGCTCGAGGCCTCCTCGCTTGAGGAGTAGTCAAGTGACACTATTTGGCGACTTGGAGTAAACCCCTGCAGGTAGGGGAACTCCGGGTTATAACCGCCTCCGTCTGCAAGTGTGTCCTGCGATGGGATGGTCGTACTTGTAGGAAAAGCGTGTTTGATTACCTCATCTGCGGGATTATCCGGAGAGAAAGGACCATCAGGTGCCGATGGACCACTTGATTGACCTCTCCCTTACCACTATAAGGGGTATACTCAATAACTGTGTGACATCATATTTACAGATCCTCATATTAGATCCTCATCAAGCACAATTAAACAATTTCTAATATTAATAACACAAAATCAATATCACAGAGTATGATGTCAGGTTTTTTACTTCAAGGTTGTTTTACAGACTTTTCAGAAAGTTCGAGGTTGAAAAGTAGACTTTTCCCTTTTTTAATGTTAGGTATTACATTAAACACAAGCTTGCCAAGTCTGAATCGCTGACCACTAAAGAGTTTACATAGACCGGAATAGAATCGGTCCAGAACATTACACCACCATGATTAAGCTTGGCTCCATAACTGGCTAGCTCATGAGCGATTCGATTACTAGAACGAGGCAACAAAGAACTTTAAAGGTTATGAAAGGACACCATGCCTTATAAATCATAGTCAGTGTTCATCAAAGCTAAACATAGGTTCACCGCATCAGTTTCCAATTCCACTTTGTCCATTGCTGCTTCGGAGGCGAAATTCAATTTTCAGAGTAAGCGTAAGAAAAAGGAGATAAAAGAAGAGGAGGAGATAAAAGAAGAGGAGGGGTGTAACAGCCCTAAGTTAGGGTTTGTATTTCAAATGTAAAATTTTGAGGAGAAATAAAAACTTTTGATGTCTCATGAAGTCATTTGGAAGTTTTCCAAATTTTCCCTAAACAATTTCCAATTCTAAGATTTAATTCTTGTGAATGGAAATTGTTGTCAACAAATTCTTAGCCTTAAAACTTGTGATCATCCTCTGAAAATATTTTTCCTATCATCTTGATCATCCTATCTACCTCTCTGAAAAATCTCACAATTTTTAGATTTTATTTGCTATTTCAAATGGCCAAGTCAAACCAGTTTGGAAATCTGGTCAAACCCCTAGACAGCAGCTTGTGAATTTTATTGGGAGAAATGTAGTGCATGAAAATTCTTGGAAACATTACACAAGGTTGTTCTCTGTCCCTGTAAGCTCCCTTAAAAATTTCAGAATTTTTGGAGCTCGGTAGCTATCTCTAAAAATTCCCCAAACCAGCTCAGCCTTTTGAATTCAAACCCTGGAACTACTGTTCCTCGGGCTCGAACCTAACTCGAGCTCGAGTCCGACCGCACCTAAATGACTCGGTCGTGCCAAATAGTAGCACCGCCTCGAGTCCAATCGCTCGCAACCGTCCGATACAGATCGCACGGCCCACGTGCACCCGAAACAATCGGACCATCCTAACATCCTATCAAATCCCGATCGTCCATCTGAGATCCAACGAACGGCATCATATGGATCGAGTCGGACCAACTGACTGTGCTGCACCAGACCCCGACTCGCGCCGCTTTGCCACCGTCGCTGACGAGTAGGTCCCCCTTGTCAGTATCGCCCTCGTCTTCTCCGCGTCTCACCGGAGCTCGCTGGCGATCGCATGCGCGCCACGCACTCTCGCCGCCACCTTTATGCCCTCGTGTCCGATCGGGAGGCATCGCCGCGACTTCATAAAGCCCCTGAGCTCACCCACTTCTTCTCGTTTGCGTTCTCGTGCTATCTCCGCCCGATTTCTTGTTTCGGCCGGAGAGGGAAACAAAGGCAGCGCCGCCGCGTTGGAGTAGCCCTTGAGCCCACAACCTCACCATCGTGATCCACACTCGGTGCCGCGTCCATTTTGCCCAGTCCGGGTCATTGGCGTCCAGTGAATCACCAAGTGCGACTTCGTCGTCTCCGCCTCCGGCAGCCTCGGCCCCGCAGCCGTTAGGGCGTTCTGGTGAGTCTTTAACCTCGGCACCTGGTCCCTCGTGATCGCATTTCTCCACTGAGACTTAAGGTGGGATCTTTTTCTCTTTTGGTGCATCATTGAGGGCGTGCGGCCGATTCTTCTCCGAGCACGGTGATTCGCCGCCGCGGCGATTCCGGTCGTCTCGGACCTCCTTCGTCGTCATCATCTTGTGCTTATTGCTCCTGGGATCAAGGCGGAGCTGAGGCGCACCTTCCGGAGTCTTCTAGAAGCCTGTAGCGTCCTCTCCGTGGGAGCCGTGTCTTCTTCTCCGCCTCCGTTCGCCGCCAGCTCGCCGCCGGCATCCTCGAGGGTCCGTGTCGCCGTCATCCGGTTCGCGAGGACGCGTGAACTGGCGTCACTCCCGAGCCTGCAGCGCCTCCGGCTCGGATCATCTACCTTGCCGTCGCGGCTGCTGGAACTCCGCCGAGCCGGCGGCGTTAAGGTCTAACCTCCTCGTTAGTGCTAACTGCTGGACCGAAAAGGCGACTAGAGGGGGTGAATAGAGCACGATCTCTTTTCTCCTAAAATCAATTCAATACGAATCTCACTCCAATAGCTATGAAAGCTATGAAGATCAATCAATCATGCACATGGAAGACTTGTATTGAACCAACTCAAAACCCCAAAGTAAAATCAACACAAAACCAAAACACGAAGCTGGGCGGTCCGACCTCTCACGGGCGGTCGACCGATCCAAGCGATCGACCGCTACCTCGGGCGGTCGACCGATTTCACGGAGGTCGGACCTCTCGCTCGATGAACGATAAATCACCGACAAACCAAACGCAAATTGATCAAACTTTTGATTCGTGCGCCCAAACTTCGTGAAACTTGACACACAACTTCCTAAGGATGTCGGGAACCTATTCCAAGCAACAATTGTGATGATTCTTGCTCAGTTCAGACTTTTACCGCTTGAGCGAAGTTAGGTAAAACCGAGTCAAAACGAAAATATGATCTTAAGACTTGCACGTGGGTGATTGATGATCTTGATGATCCTAGATGTATTCTCACACGCCACAGCAAGCTAAATCACGTCAAGAAACTAAGCAATAACTCGCGGATCAAACAAAGACTCAATTCATCAAAAGAGAGAAAGAAAGCACATGAACTCACTTTTTGAAGAAACTTTCTTTGGATTGATTTGATCTGGTTTACAGCCACTCCATCAATGGATGACAAAGACTCAATACATGAGCACGAAATCAAATCCAACTCTCAAGAACCCTAACCTCCGCTCTTCCTCTCCCTAAGCAAATTAGGGTTTCAAAACAATGAAAAGATCGAGAGAAAAAGGTGCAGCCACCTCCCTCCTCTATTTATAGTGGAGGCTTAGGGTTTCTAATAGAGTCTCCCTAATGGGCTCCCGTTAAGGCCCAAAACAAACGGGTGACACACGCACGCCTTTTAAAGCGCCGTGTCCAGATTGTGCGAAGCACTCGCTTGCTCCGCCACGTGTAGGTTGATCCAACGTCTCTCATCATGTCGGCAAGTCTCTCCCATCCGGCTCCCACCAAACAACTATGGCACTTGCACCACCCCGCGCCGCTTGATTCAACCGAGCCGCACCGAATCGGATTCGGTCACCTTTGTCCATCTTGCACCATGCTTGAGTCCAATGACTTCACCCGCATCGTCGATCGCTTTGAACCTCGCTCTCCAAGCCTAGTCCCGATCATCCTCGCCGTTG
The DNA here is from genome assembly GCA_036346255.1 of Ampelocalamus luodianensis. Lineage (NCBI taxonomy): Eukaryota > Viridiplantae > Streptophyta > Magnoliopsida > Poales > Poaceae > Ampelocalamus > Ampelocalamus luodianensis. The sequence continues at coordinate 74,103,670 of CM070633.1, read as the reverse complement.
ACCGTCGTTGACCACCAAGCAATCGCACAACAATAGACAAGCAAATCGAATTCGGAACAAGTTCTCCACAACTTGACCCACGTTAGTCAAAACATGCATCATGCAACACATATGCCATGAAATCCACGAACTTGACCTAACAAGCAACCATCGCCGCCACACGGCGACGACTTAAGTGAAAACCTGGCCGATCGCCACCTTGGCCTGGCCCGATCGCCAATGTAAGGCGGTCGGACCGCCACAAAGGACTTAGCGAAATTTCAACGCGAAATCCGCAACCTCTCGGAAATTTAAAACGAATAGAACTTTTGACCGAAGCTCCAAAATTATGGGACCAAGTGCGGAGAATCTCCTCACTTGCCTACACCTCTATTTTTGGCCCACCAAACTCCAAAGTCACTCAACTTGCCGGTCCGACCGCTCATCGACGCCGGTCGACCGCTACCAAATCGGTCGATCACGACCGCCGGTCGGACCGCCATCACGAACACTGAGGCATGGGCGGTCGACCGCCACCAGGCGGTCGACCGCCGAGACTCGACAGAATCGAACTTTGCCGAAACTCGTGTTTCGCAAACCTTCAACGTCATTGCCAATTGACACATCATCCTAAGATCATGAGCATATCCCCATGATATCCACAATCTCCCCTTGATGATCACATTGGCAATTCCCAACAAATGCAAGTTTTGAGGTTTGAAAAGTAAAACTCAACGTTTTTACAAGAAAGGCACAACTTGGTCCAAATGCAAGAGAAAGCAATGGAAATGACCAAGCTGGCTTCAGAATAGCATCGACAAGTGAGATAAGGCAAAAGAAAACAAGAAAGCTTCAATTTCCAAAGAAGAGTCAAAAATCTCACTTAAGGTCCATATGAAAGAACAATTGTTCGAAATGACCTTTGATCATGGTGAGGATCAAGAATTGCAATTCAAGTTCAGAAAGAGCAATAAGACCATAAGAATGCAAATAAGAAACTCCCCCTCACTATGATCCTCAAATTTCAGAAAATTTCAAATTCTCCAATTTTCCCCCCCTTTTCAACACTTTTAAATCTTCTCCCCTTTACACATCTTGAAATATCTTCTCCCCCTTTGACAATGGAGTCATCAAGGAGTCACGCCTTCCTCTCGTCCAGAGATAACAAATACAAAATGAGGAAAAAGCATAAAAAGGAGCATGCATGAAATGCAATGGAGTGGCTTCATATTTTTGTTTTTTTTTTTTAATTTTGGATTACAAGAAGCTTTGGAGATTACCCAAAAGAACAAGCTAGCATCTCAAATTTTGCATAAACACCATATCAGCCTGAATGCGCTAGCAAGATCATGATAAGACATATATAACAAAGCTAAAGCAGGAAGGCTCAAAGTAAAGCAATAAATTTTAGCATTTTAAGTAACGCTTCAAATCTAGCAAGTCCATCAACAGGGATCCTAAGATGATACTGGCCATGTCAAAATGTCAATGTGAGACCAAGACGCTAACAATGACCACATTAAGAGACAAACAAGTCCTGAATTGAATCATTTTGCTCAAATTATCTCAAACGCCCATTTTTCAACAGATTTTCATTTGCAAAGGAATATTGAAGTTGATGAAAGGTATATATTAGTGAAGAAGATCCTGGACTAGGAGCCATCCACAAACTCTTCCTAAGCTTCTACCCATTTGATAATTTATTTTCTTATCCACGTGCTAGATCTCAAGCCTTGCCGCGACCATCTTAAGCACAAAAAGCTTAAAAGAATGGTCTAGATCATCCAAAACTCCCCCTGAATTCATGCCTAGTGCAATGGCAAGCCGTCTCATGAGAAAGAATTGGTGAGATCAGTTTTTTCGCACAAAAGACACCTCCCTTTTTTTTTGTTCACAAGAGCAGATTTAGATTCTTAAAAGAACAAGAAGCTCAAGTAATGATCAATACTAGATTCAAGAGCTAACACCGCAATTTTGATAGGGCCAATGTCACAAAAGGAGCACTAATTGCGCAACTAGCTAAAACATTCACAAATTGTAGTTTTTTTTAGTTCAAGTTGTCTTAAAGTTCTAGCTCATTCAGCAAAGACTTAGCTACACATGTGAAAGCATGATAATTCTAGCAAGTCAAAGAACTAAACATGGCATTGAGCAGAATTGAAATACTAAAAGCTCAAAAAGGGTAATAAGCAAAGCTTCATCAATTTTAAAAGACAAGCAGAAAAGCTTATATTACAATGTATCTTTTTGGTTTTTCATATGAATGCAGTATGAAACAATGAGATGCACACAAACTTAAAAAGCCTAAAAAGATCAAAAAGATCAAAAGAAGATCAAGAAAAGATCAAATGAACAAGGTAAGATCAGAAAAGATTAAACTCCCCCTCAAACCAAACCGTAGGGATAAATTACCCTAACTCACTTCTCAAGGTGGCAAACCTAGTTGGATCTAAAGGCTTGGTGAGGATATCACCAACCGAGCCTCTGACTCCACGAAATGCAAAGACAATATCACCCTTCTCGACATGATCTCTAAGAAAGTGATAGCGAATGTCTATGTGTTTGGTCCTAGAGTGTTGCATGAGGTTTTTAGCAATGTTAATCAGTAGTGTTATCACGAAAAGAGGAACACTATCAAAAGCCAACCCAAAATCCTTAAGAGTGGACACCATCCACAAAATCGACTACAAAGAACTAGCAAATAGCTACATATTCACTTCAGCGAGAGATTGTGCAATGTAAGAGCGCTTCTAGAAGACCAAGAGACAAGAGAAGTGCCTAGGAAGTGACAAGTGCGAGGTACTCTTCCTATCTAGCCGACACCGCAAAATCGAATCGAAAACCCCGAATGGACAAGGACGAAGAGCAGAATACCAAATGCCATCTTGGAGGGTAGAGTGTAAATACCAAGATGCGCTTAACGGCTTGGCGATGGGAAGTCTCGAGACGCTGAAACCTCGCATGCAGGCAAGCGGCGAAGTGGATGTCCGGTCTTGAGGCCGTCAAGTGCGAAGGGAGCCAATCATGCTGCGGTACTCGCGTTGATCCATGGCTTCTCCTTCCTCATCGGATCCAAAGCGATCGAAGTCGCCATGGGAGTGGCGATCGGCTTGCGATCACCTATCTCAAGCGCTTGAGCGGATCCTTGGTGTACTTCGTCGATGGATGAAGATCCCTTCCTTGCATTGCTTGATTTGAAGCCCCAGAAAGTAGTTGAGTTCTCCCATCATGCTCATCTCAAATTCCCTGGACATGGTCTCGTAAAAGCTGGAAACAAGAGCATGAGAAGAACCACCAAAGATAATATCATCTACATAAACTGAGCAAGCGGAAGTCATTGCCACGCCTAAGGATGAACAGGTCTTGTCTACCTTACCCATCTCAAAATCATTCTTAAGCGAAAGGTCTTAAGTCTATCATACCGGCTCTAGGGGCTTGCTTAAGACCATACAAGGCTTTGGATAGCTTGAAAACATGATGTGGATGCTTGGGATTCTCAAAGCACAGGGGTTGTCTAACATACACTTCCTCCTCTATAAAACCATTCAAAAGGCACTCTTAACATCCATCCGATATAATCTAAAGCCCTTAGAAGCAAACAAATGCAAGCGAGAATGCGAATGGCTTCCAATCTAGCAACAGGAGCAAATGTCTCATCAAAGTCTAACCCCTCAACTTGGCTAAAACCCCGAGCTATCAATCTAGTCTTGTTTCTAACCACGAACCATCCTCATTTTGTTTATTTTTGAACACCCAACGGGTTCCTATCACATTATGACCACTAGGAGGTTCTACTAGATTTGGACCTTATTCCTCTCAAAATTCTCTAACTCCTCATGCATGGCATTAACCTAGCTAGAATCGATAACGCATGTGATATATAGCGGGTTGAAAGAAGCAACAAATGCGAGAATGAGAGTAGAGACTTGATCGTGATACCGGAGCGAGTGACTCGCCATTAAGATTACCAATCATCCGATCCGAGGATGATGCCTCGAATATGAAGTGGAGCGCCGGGAGACAATATCTCCTCAACCTCTGCAGTGCTGGCGATGAAGAAGATGCGCAGAGCCTCAATTGGAGGTGAAGCGGACGTGCGAGTTCGGAACTTGGGACAGAGCCTCTGCAGCAGCAGGTGGAGGACAAATATCAGCTTCGTCATCATCTTCCTCCACAAAAATGCTTTCTGTCACATGTGTATCACCTGAAATGTCGGATCTAGCTCCAGGGCTAGTCTCATCAAAAGTGACATTGCATGTCTCTTGGACAATGTTAGTTTCAACATTAAAAACCCGAAAACCCCTCGAATGTGCAGGATAACCCAGAAATAAACCATCAAAAGTCCTTGATTCAAATTTATCTAGGTTTCCTGTCTTGAGAATGAAACACTTAGCTCAAAAAACTCGAAAATAAGAAACAAAGGGTTTTCTACCAAAACGAAGCTCATATGAAGTCTTGCCCAAAGACGGTCTCAAGAAGACACGATTTGCAATATGGCAAGCTGTAGAAATAGCTTCGGCCCAAAACCTCCTCGGTGTGCTATACTCATCTAGCATTGTCCTAGCCATCTCGACTAAGATTCTGTTCTTCCTTTCCACAACGCCATTCTGTTGAGGAACGTGTGGAGAAGAGAACGGATGCTTAATTCCGTGCTCAGCACAAAAAGAGGCAAACGAGGCATTTTTGAACTCCGTGCCATTGTCACTGCGGATCGCTCTCAAGGCACCAGAAAATTCAGAAGCCAAACGAAGAACAAGATCACGATAATAACCAAAAGCTTCATCCTTTGAAGCAAGAAAGAACACCCAAGTGTATCTCGAAAAATCATCAACTATGACAAGAATGTACCACTTGCCACCAATTGACCGAACCCTAGCAGGACCAACAGTATCCATATGAAGCAACTGTCCCGGTCCGTCTACCATGACCAAAGTCATGAAGGGTGTGAGGCGGCAACTTGCTTGCCATGCCTACGTGGCGCACATACAAAGATCCTTGACGGCCTTGAGTTTGGGCAAACCTCTCATGAGATCAAGGTTGCTAACTCGTCGATGATCAAAACCAATGTGCCCCAAACGTCGGTGCCAAAGCCGAACTCAGAAGAAGGTGTAAACAAACATTTAAGAGAACCACCAAAGATTCGTAAAAATCAGCTCCAAAGATCCTAGCAACTCTATAAATCCCAAAAACGAGCTCACCAACAGAATCAAGCACCGACAAGCATTTTTCTTAAATATTGTCTCATAACCATCATCAAGAAGTCGTGAGACGAGAGTAAGTTAAACCTAAGCTTGTCCACAAGGGCGACGTCCTTTAGGATGAAATTGTCATTCACCCTAATTGTTCTGTTCCTTCAATCCGCCCTTGAGTATTGTCTCCAAAGGTGATGAGGACATCACCTATCGACCGCGTGAAGGAGGTGAACCATTTTGAGTCTCCGGTCATGTGGCGTGAATAAATGAGTCCACGAACCATGTGTCCTTCCTTCCGCGGTGATCCCGAAAATCAAGGCACAAAAGAACGATGTGTCTCAATATCAAGTTAGTTAAACATGACTTGGGAACCCGAAGATGAGACACATGTCTCATGAGTAGTATGCAAAGCGTATGCTATCCTTGATTCTATTTGAAATTGCATTGTGAGCAATGGTTACTCTAACATGAGAGTTATCCTGTCTAGGAGCATGAGCATCATTAGCATGTGAAATAAATCCTAGACCAGGTTTCTTCCTTTCTAAATTACCATGTCTCATAAAAGCTCTAGGTTGATTAGATGACATTCTAGCAAGACTTTTTCTTATCATTTTTCAACCTACGCCAACAGAACTCAACCAAATGTCCACCCTTCTTGCAATAGGTGCAATGGTACTTGGTACCACCGGGAGAAGCACCTTTGATCGAGCAGATGGTTGGGCAAAACTGCAGATTTGAAAGTGATCTTTGCGGGTTGGGTATCAAATTCAACTAAGCCATTTCTCAAAATTTGAATGTCATTAGATTTATCCAGGCAAAGTTGTATCCTAACCCCGGCTTCTTATAAGGAGTTTTTGACTTGTCAAGAATCATGTTTAACTGTTTCTTACCTTTAGAAAATCTTTCTAATGTGTCATTAAGGTAAGCAATTTCTTTTCTAAGGTTAACACATGAATCACACGTTTTAGCATCAAACCTCTTCTTATAAAGAGCAACTTCAAGCTTAAGAACTTCACATGAAGCACAAGTAGCGAATTAATCTGTCCTTAAGCTTGGCATATTTAGCTCTAGTCGCTTCTACAACATCATGTAATTCACGTTCACGTTCTAAGCGCATGAGCAAGAGCTAGATTCAACCACATCGAAACAACCAACATGCTAGACTTTAAGCATTTTTCGCAAGGAGCAGATTTTACTTCAATTAGCTCAGTTCTAGCATTTTCAAGTTGTTGCAAAGCAATATCATGAGCAGATTGCAGTTTAGCAAATTCAGAATGTAAAGCATAGCAGGATGAACATTCATCAGATTCAAGACTCTTAGCATTCACAAGTGTAATGTGAGTTTCTTTACTTGTGACTCTAACTCATCATTCTTAGTCATGATGAACTTTAAAGCTTTATCCTGACCTAGCATTTGCTCATAGACAGTTTCACATCTAGCAAAGAGAACATCATAAGAAGGAGACACCTCATTGTTGTCATTGATGTCGTCGGAGTCAGCCATGAAGCACATGCCGGTGAAGTCCTTGACCTTCCCCTTCTTGTCTTGAGGGAGCTCCTCCTCCTTGTTCTCCTAGCTCCCGGAGTCCACATCACTCAAGGATCGATCTCCAAGAGCGGCAAGAACCCGGTGAGCGGCCTTCCTGAGCTTGGCATCATCAAACCTAGACTTGCGCCCCTGAGGCTTCTTCCAAGCTGGCTTTTCATCCTTGTGGTTGCTCTTACCTTTCAGCTTGGGGCAATTTGCCCGGATGTGATTAAGCTCTCCACACTCATAACAAGTCACAGGGCCGCCTCTCTTTTTGTTTCTCATATTGTTGTAGGCCTGTGTGAACTTCTTAATCAAAAGCGCCATCTCAGGCTCAGGAATACTCTCAAGATCCTCTTCTTAGATTGCAGATAAAGAAGCAAGAGAAAATCCAAAAGAAGACTCAAATGACCCATCAGAGGCTCTCTTGAGCGGGTCTGCTACCAAAGCCATATTACCCTTCTTTGAATGGTCAGCTTTCTGGATCTCATGAGTCTTGAGCTTGCTATAGAGCAGCTCCAAAGTCAGATCAGAAAAGTTGATATTTTCCTAAATGGCGGTAGCCTTTATCTCCCACTCCCTGGTGTTGATTGCAGCCAGGAGATGGATGACATTTTCAGACTGAGTAAATTCAATACCAACAGACTTCATCTGATTTATCACTGTGTTGAAGCGACTGAAAATGTCATCGATGCTCTCACCAGGACGCATCTCGAATTTGTTATATTCTCTCTTATAAACCTGCTGACGCACTTGTTTGATTTGGGAAGAACCCTCATGATAGGTTTCGAGAGTCTTCCAAATCTCATGTGCAGTCTCGAGATTGCAAATCCTATCATATTCCTGTCTACCAAGCCCACCATACAGAAAATTCTTTGCCTTACGGTCATTAGCCAAAAGAGCTTCAGAAGCCGGCGTAGCAACCTCAGGCAAGATAAGCGGATCTCGAACAGCCTCCCAAATACCTCGTGGTTCGCTCTCAAGAAAGACACGCATGCGGTTCTTCCAAAAGGCATAGTCGTGCCCATCGAAGATATGCGGTTTGGAAGAGTACTTATCCATCGCCAAGTTCAGTGACCGGTTAAGATCAAGAATGAACTAACCGGGCTCTGATACCACTTGTTGGACCGAAAAGGCGACTAGAGGGGGGTGAATAGGAGCACGATCTCTTTTTCTCCTAAAATCAATTCAATACGAATCTCACTCCAATAGCTATGAAAGCTATGAAGATCAATCAATCATGCATGGAAGACTTGTATTGAACCAACTCAAAACCCCAAAGTAAAATCAACACAAAACCAAAACACGAAGCTGGGCGGTCGACCTCTCACGGGGGCGGTCAGACCGATCCAAGCGGTCAGACCGCTACCTCGGGCGGTCAGACCGATTTCACGGGAGGTCAGACCTCTCGTTCGATGAACAGTAAAATCAGCCCGACAAACCGAAACGCAAATTGATCAAACTTTTGATTCGTGCGTCCAAACTTCGTGAAACTTGACACACAACTTCCTAAGGATGTCGGAACCTATTCCAAGCAACAATTGTGATAATTCTTGCTCAGGTTCAGACCTTTTACCGCTTGAGCGGTTAGGTCAAAAACCGAGTCAAAACGAAAATATGATCTTAAGACTTGCACGTGGGTGATTGATGATCTTGATGATCCTAGATGTATTCTCACACGTCACAGCAAGCTAAATCACGTCAAGAAACTAAGCAATAACTCGCGGATCAAACAAAGACTCAATTCATCAAAAGAGAGAAAGAAAGCACATGAACTCACTTTTGAAGAAACTTTCTTTGGATTGATTTGATCCAGTTTGACCACTCCATCAATGGATGACAAAGACTCAATACATGAGCACGAAATCAAATCCAACTCTCAAGAACCCTAACCTCCGCTCTTCCTCTCCCTAAGCAAATTAGGGTTTCAAAACAATGAAAAGATCGAGAGAAAAAGGTGCAGCCACCTCCCTCCTCTATTTATAGTGGAGGCTTAGGGTTTCTAATATAGTCTCCCTAATGGGCTCCCGTTAAGGCCCAAAACAAACGGGTGACACACGCACGCCTTTTAAAGTGCCGTGTCCAGATTGTGCGAATCACTCGCTTGCTCCGCCACGTGTAGGTTGATCCAACGGCTCTCATCATGTCGGCAAGTCTCTCCCATCCGGCTCCCACCGAAACCACCATGGCACTTGCACCAACCCCCGCGCCGCTTGATTCAACGGCGCGACCGAATCGCCTGTTCGGTCACCTTTGTCCATCTTGCACCATGCTTGAGTCAATGACTTCACCCGGCATCGTCGATCGTTTTGAACCTCAGCTCTCCAAGCCTAGTCCCGATCATCCTCGCCGTTGACCGTCGTTGACCACCAAGCAATCTGCACAACAATAGACAAGCAAATTGAATTCGGGAACAAGTTCTCCACAACTTGACCCACGTTAGTCAAAACATGCATCATGCAACACATATGCCATGAAATCCACGAACTTGACCTAACAAGCAACCATCGCCGCCACACGGGGCGATGACTTAGTGAAAATGGCCGATCGCTTGGCCTTGGCTTGGCTCGGCCGCCACCGCGGCCCGATCGCCATCGAAGGCTGTCGGACCGCCACAAAAGGACTTAGCCGAAGGCCGGTCAGACCGCCACAAAAGGACTTAGCCGAAATTTCAACGCTGAAATCCGCAACCTCTCTGGAAATTTAAAACGAATAGAACTTTTGACTGGAAGCTCCAAAAATTATGGGATCAAGTGCAGTAGAATCTCCTCACTTGCCTACACCCTCTATTTTTGGCCCAGCCTCAAACTCCAAAGTCACTCAACTTGCCGGTCCGACCGCTCAACGAGACGCCGGCCGGATCGCTACCAAATCGGTCGATCGCCGACTGGCCGGTCGACCGCCATCACTGAACACGAGGCATGGCGGTCCGACCGCCACTGTACCGATCGACCGCCGAGACCGACGAACCGAACTTTGCCGAAAACTCGTGTTTCCGCAAACCTTCAACGTCATTGCCAATTGACACATCATCCTAAGATCATGAGCATATCCCCATGATATCCACATAATCATCTTTTAGTTTGTATCATTGACTTGTGGGCCCCCTTATCTTAACCGCGTTTAGAAATTTTATTTCCGGTCGTTTTATCCCTCTGAGTCCATGACATGTGGGCCCATATTACCGTTTAAGTGTTTGTGTAAACTTCGGAAATACGTTTTCTCTTTTAGGAAACGTATTTCTCGGTGCGTATATGTTAGGATTGCACTTTGTTAAGCAGAAGACGTATTCTTTGAATACGCCTTCGACGTCACCTTCGGCGGGGTTGGGTCAGGTCTGACCTGGTCAACCTTTCTCGCTTCGGTCCCTTTGTCGATGGCGTGGCTCACGCAAGGCGTCGGTAGAAAAAGGTTTTAATGCTTTAAAGATTTCTGAAATGGATTTCTGATGCACTGTTAATTCATTTAAACTTAGAAAATGCATAACTAATTCAATTTTTCTCTAAATCGCATGAAACCAGTGCTGTTAATTTTCATTTTAAATGTATTATTTACTAAAATTAGATTCAACCATGTCTCTGTTATCAGAAATCTGTTGATTGATTAAATGGTGTATTATGTATTTTTCAAATTAGAAAATTCATATCTATCTCAATTTTTGTCCAAATCCTGTAAATCCAATTTTGTAAATTTTCATTTTTAGTGTACTAATTATCAGGATAGGTTTTAGATATGTTTCTGTTCTTAAATTTTGTTAAATGATTAATTGGTGCGTTATGTGTATTGTTAGCTTAGAAAATTCATAACAAATTAAAATGAGTTGTTCTCTGTTTCTAAAATTTGTGTTAAACCATGCTCTAGCTGCTGTATGAATGTTGTGCTCATTGGATGGTTTTGAATGTTTGAGTTTTGTCGGTGTTATTTGTTCTTATTCGTTGCTTTTGCTCGATCGATAGATTGCGACGGTTCTGGTTTTATCGAGAGTGATCATCCGCAACAGGTTGAGCCTATAGAGCAGCAGCAGCCAGGCAAGCAGTTTGATCATGTTAATCCCAGTATTTTAAAGTCTAATATTTTGTTTCAGCTGTATGTATGCATTGCTTAATTTGTGTTAAATTGATTAGTTAAATCAGTAGTTGCATATCCTCGTAGGTGAAATATTGATCTCTACTACCGAGCCTAGGTTACTTGTCGTGATTAGAGTTCGTTGGATGAACTCTTATCACTTAGTAGATTACGAGTTGATTGCTTAGCCATGCTTAGCTTCCAGTAGATTTGGGCGATCATCGACTTAGTCGATGGTCTTGATCACATGAAATTATTATCGTTCTTATGTTTGACTTGGGATATGTTAATTACAAAACTAAAGCGAAAACAAAAAATGATTTAGACTTGGGCACTGTGGTGTGATTGGTGTGATCTGTTGGGTGTGATCGAATGGTGCCGAGTCGATTAAGGACCGAGTTACTTGCGCCACCGCATCGAGCATTTTGCGTGCTAACAACACTAGAGTATATGGGACCTCTCTTGACCTAGTACTTTGGCGTGTATTGACTCGGTCGCAGGAGGTCGCAGGAGGATGGTGTTGGGAGCATGGTAGTTGTCCAAAAGCTTTACCCCGCAAAGGTAGTTGTCTTTTCGGCTTTACCATGTAAGCGTATGGATTTCTATCCATACGAGCGGCTCGTAGTTAATACACAATATTGGAAAAAGTCTCGTAGGACTTAGCTGTGCCGGCATACCTTCTAAGTGTGCTTGGCTTAAAGGCGATGCAAGTGTGGGTACATTGGTACACCCGCAGGTTAAAACTATTCGAATAGCCTCGCCCCAGGTTATGGACACACTCGGATCGCCCGTAAGAACTAGACTACAACATTTAAATTAAAACTTGATGGGTGGTACGAATCTGGGATTCGTGCTATTGTTAGGGTGACTATTGGGATAGTCACTTCTAGGTTGTTTATCTTTACTCTTTTGTTATTATTACCTTTACTGTTATTTCAACATTAAAATGAATTGCAAACTTGCCTTCAAATCAGATACTTTATTGCAAATAAATTTGGCTTTGTGCAAATGAAACATATGGCCTCCACCAAATAAGCTCGCATGTAGCATATGAACAGTGCGCTAGTTCACACGTCGGTCTTGCAGTACAAAGACAATCTTTGTACTCATCGGCTTTGCTTAATGTTTTGTTGCAGAGGAAGAAGGTGAGCCCCAAGGGCCTCACTTCGTGAGTTGTCTTGCCGCCGTGTTTGACGACTAGGCTTGGCGGTCCAGTCAGATGCCTTGTGGGTTGAAGGCACACTGATTGGCTTTGTTTATAGCCATCTTATGGCACTTTTGCTTCCGCTGGCTGTCTTGTTTATTTGTGTATCTTTTGGCCGGTCGGCCTTGGTCTGTAATAATCTTTTGTTGTTACTTTCTGCTTAGTAGTGTGATGTTTGGACTCTATGTTTGGAATGGAGTTGATGCATAATTTTGTGGTGAGATGTGTATACTGCTTTCTGGGAAGTATACATATCTCGAGGATCGGTTTATTTGATTTGTGATGCTAGGACCAGGTGGTTGGTTAAGCATTACAAGCCAAATAAATTGGGGTCCTCACAAGGGACACACTATTGTCACTAAGAGCACGGAAGAAAATTCTCTGTGGGAGGGCCTCCCCAGAGCCACTGGATTCACGGGAGGGTTGGATGGACGGTGGACGAGCTCCTCCCCCACTGCATTTTTTTTCCAGAAGCACCACCACCCATGCATGGTATGTGCACTGCACACACAGTGCATCAGCCAAGCCAAGTCTGGCCGACAAGCGGGACCGACCGGCAGGCGCGGCGTCAGGGGGGGTGCCCCTGGTGCACGGGCACCCCCAAAAAATATTGCAATTTTTTATATTATATATATGTATCAATTCAGCCCATCAATTTCAGCCTAATCCCCAATTCAGTCCATCAATTTCAGCCCAATCCCCAATCCATCTCTAGGTCAGGGGTCCTTGCCCCTTGGAGCTTGCTTCTCCTCCTGACGCTGCCCTTCTCCCCACTTGCTTCTCCTCCTAGCGACCTGGCTCCTCCTCGTCTCCTCGCCTCATCCGCAAGTCCGCCGCCGCCGAGGACGCCGCATCCTTGCTTCTCCTCCTCCGCCGCCGCCCGCCGCCGAGGACGACGAGAGCGTCCGGCGTCGAGTCGTCGAGAGGCCGAGGACGACGAGACCGTCACCAAGGTAGGGCAGCCGGCAGCGCCTCCTTGCTTCTCCTCCTGATCTCCTCGGCTAGACGACTCCTCCTCCGCCAGTCCGCCTCCGCCGTGGCCCGTGGACGCCCTTCTCTAGAGACTGGGATCCGGGATTGGATATTTTGATTTGGGGGAGGCCGGGAGGGGCCAAGGGAGGCGGCGCAGCCGCGCAGGTAGGCTAGGGCAGGGCGCTCGGCCTCAGAGGGAGGAGCATCGGAGCAACACCGGGCTAGGTGAGGTGGCCGACGGCCGGGCGCGGTGCAGGAGGGAGTCAGGCGCCAAGGCGGAGGCGCCTCCATTTCTAATCCCCCCAAAGGCAAAATAGATGATCAGATGAAGTCGTGAAGACTGAAGAGAATTAGAGGAGTATCCCTTGATTTATACATTGTACAGAAAGTCCAATCGGTGGAGTAAAGCTTTAGGAATTAGGATTGCATTTAATCAAAAGTTCAGTACAACTTTTGTAGTTTATAAACAACCAATTTAATTATCTAAATGACATTTTGCCATCAAGAAGTTTGGAAACACTAGAATTGGGTGAGATAGAAAGTGGACGTGGATTAAATCAAGAGATGAGGTTAGCTAGGCCCAGTGACACTCGTTGGGGTTCACATTATAGAACTATTTTGCACATTATTAGTATGTATTCAACAATCCGCAAAGTACTTATATAGCTTGGAAAAGACCCCTCACAGAAGAATGATTGTCCAAAAATACATGCTATGGTGGGAGCCTTTGAGTCATTTGACTTCGTTTTCAATGCACATTTGATGCTTGTCATACTTAGATACACAGATGAGTTGTCTCAGTCTTTGCAAAAGAGAGACAAAGATATTATTAATGCTATGGTACTTGTTAATTTGGCTAAAAATAGAATGCAATGAATGAGGTGTGATGGGTTGAAAGAATTCTTTCAAGAAAAGGTAACATCATTTTGCACTAAATATGGTATCAAAGTTCCTAAGTCAGACGGTAATATGTCTTTGAAGTGTGCACCCCAGTGATAAATTCCTGTCTCCGCCGCTACCGACCAGTGGACCCCACAGGTCATTAGCCAGTGAAAGAGAAGCTGCGGTCGGTTGGGGTAGGTGCCTTGCAGGTAGGTGTAGTTCGTCGTCCCTCCTCCTACTGCTCCGTGCGGTTGCCGTCACTGTGTCTCCTCGGTTCGGTTCGATTCCGTTCCGTTTCGCCCTTCCTCAGTTCCTCTCCTCATTCCCGCATCCTAATTCCATCCCATCCCATCCCATCGGAAGCCGGAGGCGAGCCCAAACCCAAATCCCCGGCGCGGAGGCGGAGGCGGAGGCGGAGGCCGACGCCGACACCGCGCTCCTCCGATCAGAATCAGATCTAACCATGGCGATGCGGGGCGTCGATTTCAAGTGGTCCGTCTCCGACTCTCTCTCTCTCTCTCTCTCTCTCTGTGTGTGTGTGTGTGTGCGCGCGCGCGCTATGCTATTGTGCTTTGCGCTTTCCTTTGAAAGTCACTCTGCTCTTTCAAGCTCTGCTCTTGAGTCTTGATTCGGTGCCGATTGCTTGCAGGTACGATGGCTTCTTCCTCTCCATGCTCGCCACCAGCGTGTATCCTTTCCTGATTTCTTCCCCCAATTATTCTGCGACCAAGCTCACTACTATATTCTACTTCTATTTCATTCATCAGTACAGACTGCTAGTAGCTGCTTGATCTTGCTGTTTCCTTTCCTTAATGCCTGGCCTGCTCATCAGAATCATCGTGTCCATCAACTGGAAGAGGTATCGCCTCTGCCCCCACCCGCTGCACATATGGATCGTGGTCAGCCTCCCGTTCTTTCTTTCTTCCCCCCCTTTTCCAGACTACCATCGTCTGTGCTGTGCTGCGCTGCGCTTGCTCTGGGATCCATCGATTTCATCTTCTGCCTTTTCTTGTGCCAGGTCGACTACACCACCGTCTTCATCTTCCGCCTCCTCATGTTTGTCGATAATGGTCTCGCCGCCGGGATGGGACTGTAAGCCCACCCCACTCTTTTTCATTTTTTTCAATCTTCTTCCCACTTCTCTAATCTGTCTACTTTGACTATGTCGATGCAATGCCAAACAATTTCCAAGGAGACTCCCCTCTGGGGTTTACACAATGGGGTCTTGTTCCTGCAACACAATTTAGCACCGCACTGCCATATGTTAGTGATATTAGATGGAAGAAAAGGATAGCAACAGAATTACCCACAATGCATACAATTACAGTTGTTCGGTACCAAATTTTCGTATGTGTTTAAACTTTAAAGACATGCGTCTATCTAGTTCAATATTGCACATTTGTGAATGTCATAGTCCCAAAGTTTTTTTTTGAGAGAGGACGTCATAGTTCCAAAGGTACAAGCTTGATACTGCTATTTGCTGTGACAATTTGACTACATACAGACCTAGTTCTTTCAACATCAGGGTTCTGTACCCTATATCAGCACTTGATTTTCTTTTTTAGAGTGGCAAAACTTGGGCAACTGCCCCCACCCAAACACACACAAAGCACCAAGTCTTTACTGC
Organism: Ampelocalamus luodianensis; assembly: GCA_036346255.1. NCBI lineage: Eukaryota > Viridiplantae > Streptophyta > Magnoliopsida > Poales > Poaceae > Ampelocalamus > Ampelocalamus luodianensis. The sequence goes on along the minus strand of CM070633.1, from coordinate 74,088,221 downwards.
CTACAACACATGATTTATTTGCTATATCATATTATTGATTTCTTTGCTATATCATATTATCAGATTCTGCATGTTGATTTCACTGTACATTTAAGTGTGTTAGTAACCCTCCACCTGACAAAAAAATCCATTTTTTTCGAGAATGTTTAATAATTAGGCTATATCTATAACCCGTTTCTACCAAAAGGATGCTACTTTGCTTATGTTTGTCAGTCTTATATGGGTGTTTTAAGGTTCCTCTCTCTCTCTTTTCACACACCCGAGAATTAACTTCTATAATTTGCAAAAGAAAATCAATGAATTTTGTATTTTTATGGCAAATTGTAGGGATCTCGGATGGCAACAGAGATATGCTCGTTTTTGTGGGAGAATAGTTATGCTGTCAGTTCTTGTACTTCTTCTCTACCCCTTTCTCTGGGTTTGGACTGTAATAGGAACATTGTGGTTTAGCACTGCAAGAGGCTGTGTAAGTTTTCGTATTCTGGATAAAAATATTGTTTGTATCACCATACATAGGGAATTGCTACTTACTGCAAATTCACTCCATCCGTAGTTGCCTGAGGAAGGGCAAAAATGGGGCTTCCTGATATGGCTGCTTTTCAGTTACTGTGGACTCGCCTGTATTGCATGTGTGGCTGTTGGAAAGGTACTGCTACAAAATTCTTCAGTACACGTAGAAAGCTTGCATGGGATCCAAATATTGTCCATGTACTTCTTATCCATGATTACTATATGAAAATAAATTAATGCATTCTATATACTTATATTTCGCTTTAAGAAGGTACATGTTTTCAAAATCTAGTGATGTAGCATATGCTCTTCACAGACAATATTAGTTTATTTAGTCTGCTTGTGTTATTAGTTGACTGCAGTTGCCTTGGCCATCGTATCATCAATCATACATACAGCGTCTAGGTGCCGTTTGAATTGAAGATATTAAACTTTAGTTCAATGTGTCTAGAGAGTTGTTAATTTGGCATTGGTGTATTAATATCTGCTTTGCATCAGCTAGATCATATCCAGTTAATAAAAGTACGAATAATCTATAGGACGTTCTTAGTATTAGCGCGGAAGACACACTGATAGCTAAACACTAATGGCCATGATTGTAGTGGGCTAAAACTTCGTGTTAGACTGTTAGTTGAGTATATGTAAGTTCACAGAGGAGTTTTATGACGCCCTGTTTTTATTTTTGTTGCAGTGGCTAAACCGAAGGCATGCACTCCAACAGAGGGCACAGCTGGGAATTCCAGTCTCTGAATATGGGGTAATGTTTTCATTTGTTTTATGTGCTGACATCGTCCTGTTGCACCTAGGAAGTGAGTCTTCAATGGTAGCATTTTGACAGTATAAAATTACATTACTGCACATCTTTCTTCATAATTTTCTGTTCGATTCAGTATGTCCAAATCTTACATTATTACTGTTACAGCTTCCCTCACAATCTGATTAGATGAAACTTGTACAGTATATATACTACAGTGAAAACCCCAGAGCCCATGGGCTTATAGGCCTTATACACATGGGCCATATACACATATACATAACACCCCCCTTCAAACTCAACATGGGTCAGGAGGATCTGAAACATTGAGTTTGGAGAGATGGAAACGATGTTGCTCTTGGGTTTGAGCATTGGTGAAGAAATCAGTGACTTGGGTCTCAGAAGGCACATACTGAAGAGCAATAGTCTTCTGTTGACAATGAGAACGTGTGAAAGATGCATCCACACCAATGTGCTTAGTCAGCTCATGCTTCACTGGATCAGTAGCAATCTGTATAGCACTAGTGTTGTCACATAGAAGAGATGCAGGAGTACCGCATGACACACCAAGATTAGGTAAGAGCCAACGAAGCCAGACAATCTCTGAAGTAGTAGTGGCCAACGCTTGAAGCTCACCAAGACTAGATCGTGAAATCGCGATCATTTCTTGGACTTCTAGGCAATAAGCAAAGACCCAAGAAATATGCAATAGCCAAAGACAGATCGTCGATCAACAGGGTCACTCGCCCAAGTCGAGTCAGAGTAAGCATGAAGCTGAAGTTGATTTGACTGAGGATAAAAAAGACAACGATCAACAGTCCCTCGTAGATAGCGCAACACACGTAGTAGGTGAGCATAGTGAACAAACGTGGGAGCAGAAACAAACTGGCTGAGCACATGAACAGAATGAGCAATATCAGGGCGTGTTACTACAAGATAGACAAGACTCCAAATATATAAGTATGATGACAACGAGAAGGGTCTTCAAGCAAAGTGCCACCAGTTGGATGAAGCTGAAGATGAAGCTCCATAGGAGTGGCAGCGGTCCGACTGTCAGTGAGACCAGAACGACCAAGCAAATCCTTAATATAGCGCCGCTGAGATAGATAGTAGCCACTCGGGGAGAAACCAGCAGCTAACACAACAGAACTGAACCGCTCAAACCAAGCACGAGGAGCCTGTTTGAGGCCATAAAGAGCACGACGAAGGCGACAAACATGACCAACAGGAGCCACAACACCCTGGGGTGGTGTCATATAAACTTCCTCCTGCAGGTCACCATGAAGAAAGGCATTCTTCACAACTATCTGAGAGATAGTCCATGAGCGAACAACAACCACAACAACAAGAGTGCGAACCGTTACCATATGAGCAACAGGAGCAAACGTCTCGTCATAATCACGACCATGTTCATGTGCCTGCTGAAAACCACGAGCAACTAGTCGAGCCTTGTACCTCTCAACAGAACCGTCAGATTTGATCTTAACTTCAAAAACCCACTTGCAAGTAATAGGAACAGTATGAGCAGGTAAAGGAACAATGTCCCACGTACTAGTATGATCCAAAGCAGCCGACTCCTCAGCCATAGCTAGCTGCCACTCAGGATGAACAACAGCCCCCTGATAAGTGTGAGGCTCAGGCACAACAGCAGTAGAAAGAAAATCATATCTGTCAGGAGCAGCAATAGTAGTACAATCACGAAGCTCATACCGAGATGACGGTGCCGGTGGAGGATCATCAGAAAGAGTATCATCAGTATTAGCCATGCCATCAGATAAGGAGACAGTAGACGGCTGAGTATCAGGAGGAACCCTAGACCGATGGGTATAGTGAAGAGGAAACGGTGATCTGACTGAGGATGAAGAAGAGGACTTCACAGAAAAAGGTGTATCAGACGAAACAATGGGTGGAAGATAAAGAAAAGAGAGCGGGAGAGGAGGACCGAGTGGTAGAAGAGTAAAAATAGGGACGATCCTCAACAAAAGAAACATCACGAGAAATGCGCATACGTCGAGCAGAGGGATCATAACAACGATAACTCTTATGCTCAAGATTATATCCAAGAAAAACACACTCAACAGATTGAGCTGTTAACTTGGTGCGCTCACGAGGCGGAAGCAGAACATAGCAGGTACAACCAAAAACCCGAAGATGGTCATACCGTGGGGGAGTGGAAAACAAGAGCTCTCCAGGACACTTTCCTTGAAGGTGAGATGATGGTTGCATATTAATGAGATAGACAGACGTAAAAACCGCATCGGCCCAAAAATGTCGTGGAACATGAGATGCAAGTAAAAGAGTACGAGCAATCTCAATAAGATGACGGTGTTTACGTTCACCAACACCATTCTGAGCATGGTCACCAGGACAGGAAAGCTGAGAAAGGGTTTCTTCAACAGAGAGAAATTGACGAAAGGCATGCGACAAGTACTCCCCCCTGAATCAGAACGAAAGGTCTGAATAGAAGTGGAAAACTGAGTGTGAACCATATAAGCAAAAGATTGATAAATGGACAAGAGTTGAGAACGATGTTTCATAAAATAAACCCAAGTATATCGAGAATAATCATCAATAAAGATTACATAATAGATATTGCCACATTTGGAAGCAAAAGGAGCAGGACCCCAAACATCAGAATGAACTAACTCAAATGGACGACTAAACCGAGATATACTGGTAGGATATGGAAGTTGCAGCTGTTTACCAAGCTTGCAACCCTTACAATTGTAACTAGTATCGACAATGACATGACCTAGAACACCCCGACGAGCTAATGTAGAAAGATGAGATCCACACAAATGACCAAGCCGATGATGCCACTGAGGAAAACTAACAGATGCTGACGCAATCGCTGAAGATGCACGAGCGGAGGAAAAAGGAAGACTCGGACGATCAAGGAAGTAGAGACCCTGAGAATCTCTAAGTCGATGGCTAGTACCAACAAGAACTCCTGTCCGACGATCCTGCACATAGCAAGTAGAGTCATCAAAACCAACAAAGTAGTGCATATCAGCAAGCTGACCAACAGACATAAGATTCATAGAAAGCTAAGGTACAAATGACACATCAGGAACAGTAAAATGAGAAGTTGAGAGAGTGCCCTGATGAGTGACTGAACATGAGGTACCATCAGCTGTCTGTACACAGGAACCATCCATAACAGATCGACATGATGCAAGGTGAGACTTATCCGATGTCATACGAAAAGAAGCTCCAGAGTCCAAAACCCATGAAAGACTAGTACCTGACATGGAAGAAGAGGATACAACAAGACTAGCAGACCCACTAGGAGGGGCATCAGATGAAGACCGCTTTGGACTTGAGTTCAAGAGCTCGCGGTGTGGATCAAGCCGACCCAACTGAGTGGCAAGAGCAGAATCCCCAACAGATGCAGGCGTGGCAGCATCAACCACACCATGACGACGACGACGAGATGCAGGTCGTAGCTCTGGATGAAGTCGGTAGCACCTCTGAACAGGATGACCAGGCTTCTTGCAGTGAGAGCATAAAGTCTGGTTAGATGTAGCATCAGAAAATGAACTGGGCTGATGAACCTCCTGACGAGGTGCTGCAAGAACAGACTGAGGTGATGTCAATCCGAAGGACAGAGAGCGAAGTCGAGTCTCCTCAGCAATCAACGCTGCCAGGGCCTCCTCCATGGTTGGAAGAACAACACGTCCCAGTAGTTGAGCTCGAATAGACTCAAACTCTGGGCGAAGGTGCATAGCAAAGGTGAACATCAAATTCTGCGCATCATGACCCGCCTTGCCTGCACAGCCAGTACATCCAGCACAGGAAAGAGGAACCATGGACGTCAGCTGCCGTGAAATGCGAGTGAAAGAACTGTAGTACTCCTCAATAGACATCTCCTGCTGACGTAGATCATGAAGAGTTTGTAGAAGAGAAAATCGACGCGCTGCACTGGTCTGCTCATAACGCTGCTAAAGATACTCCCACATCTTACGAGAACTTGGAACATCAATGAAATCCATCCTGATTGAAGTTTCAGCACTATGACATAAAATGCCCATAGCACGATCATCAGCATTTCGCCATTTAGTAGCCTCGGTCGGAGGCTCCGCTGTAATATATGAGAGGAGACCAATAGACCGAAGAAGCATGCGAACTGATGATGACTACTCACGATAATTCTGGCCATCTAGCTTGATATCTGAGGCCAGAAGAGCACCTCCCATGCCGAGAGAGTGGGGAGAAATAGAATTACCATTCGCCATTACACCAACTCTGCAACCAAAACCGAGGCAGTGCCTCGTCCACAAACTGGGATAGAGCAGCAGTAGTAGTAGAGCAGTGCCTCAGTAGTAGCAGAGCAATAGCAGCAGCAGTAGTAAGCAAAGAGCAAAACCTCCAGGAGTGTAGTAGACCTCTTGGATGATCCCTTCAATGCTGTGGATGCACACCGGAGCAGCAACCTCCAGACGCACGGGAAAGCTCCGTCTAGGCACAGGCGAGCGAGGCCTCAAGGCACGGCGAGCGGGGCCTCAAGGCGCGGCGGCCTCCAAGCGCAGGCACGGCGCCCTCCAAGCGCAGGCACGGCGCGGATTCTCCAGTGAGCGAAGACTCGGCGTGGCGCATATTCTCCAGCGAGCCAAGCGGGGCCTCAAGGCGCGGTAGCCTCCAAGCACATGCGCGGCGCGGGATTCTCCAGCGAGCGGAGCGGAGAGCCGGCGTCGGGGAAGATGGAGCCTCCACCAGCAAGCGAAATGATCAAGGTGAGCGTCGGCTGTGAAGGGACGGAAATGGGGCCGGCTGTGGCGGCACTCGTCGTCCACGTCCAAGAATGGCGCAGGCGAGCGGAGAGGAGCCGTGGACCACGCCGTCTTAACTCAGCGGAGAAGATGCACGAAGGCAGGCGCCGTTCGGCCAGAGGCAGAAGGCGGCGGCGTGCTCCGATACCATGTTACAGCTTCCCTCACAATCTGATTAGATGAAACTTGTACAGTATATATACTACAGTGAAAACCCTAGAGCCCATGGGCTTATGGGCCTTATACACATGGGCCATATACACATACATAACAATTACAAATAATACTAGAAACTTTATTCATCTCAACTGCTTCTTGTTCTGGGTTTCAGTAGGCAGGATTACATATTTTGTTTGAATGCACAAGGTTCCTATGTTAGATCTACACTAGAGCTACTATCTTTATTTCTAGCAGTAGGGCATATTCCTAATACGGTGTTCATCTGTGCAGGTTTTGGTTGACATGATTCGTGTGCCTGACTGGGCCTTTGAGGCTGTTGGCTTGGAAATGAGAGGAATGGGCCAAGACACTGCATATCATCCCGGTCTTTATTTAACAGCAGCCCAGGTGAGTTGCTCTGTGCAAGCTTGTTAACAGCCTTTTTGATTTATGGCTAAAGTATGTCTTGTTAGTTGTCAGTTTGGTCATATATAAGGTCTAGCTAAGCGAATTTCAACATTTTTTTTTTTGCCTATTAGAACGTCAGTAATTGTCTATCAAGAAAAAATAACAATTCAGTAATTTAGTAGTAATCTCAGAAGTGCTCTAGGGCCATAGCTGGTGGCCAACTACGATCAAACAATATTGTTTTTGTGCGATTTAATCCCTGAGAGAAATACCAGCTTCTGCTTGGGGACATGTTGGAACCTGCTTCTAGTGAATGTCCATGGAGCTTCTGTATCATTCAATTTGCACTGTCTTCATCAATACACTGAAATCCACATAGTTTCATATTGATGGAAGTTCATGAAAATTGGATCAATGTTCGAACTAACAGGATCAACAGTAAAGAGAGGCAGCATTACAAGAGTTGGACTAGAGCTGTAGATTTAACTGGAGATGCGATTCCCCATATGAATTAGAATAGAAGAGAGCACTAGAGCCCCCTCTCGTCTTCTCCCTAGGAGAACATTCGGCACAGGCAGGTGGGCAGGGGGTGGGGGCTCTAGTGCTCTCTTCTATTCTAATTCCTCCTGCAGAACATCATCACAGTATCTAGCGCTCATTATTCTTTCTATTTAGTAGTATTCTGTTAGAATCAATTTATTTCATATGGATTAGATAGTATCCAGTTTTAAATAGCCTTTTTGTGCAGAGGGAAGCAGTTGAGGCACTGATTCAAGAACTTCCAAAGTTCAGGCTGAAAGCTGTTCCGACAGACTGCAGCGAATGCCCTATCTGCCTTGAAGAATTCCATGTTGGCAATGAGGTAAAGCAATTGCCCCTCTTCCCGAATTGCATTTTGACACGCTGCGCCTGCACCTCATATAGCCATAGTCGCAGACTTGATTAAGGGAGAGAATTTTATTTCACAGCACTGCAGCGGTATTTGCTTATGTACTGAACCACTGGTTCATCTGTTTGTGGCACCGATCCAAGCAGGTTCGTGGGCTTCCTTGTGCGCACAATTTCCATGTGGAGTGCATCGACCAATGGCTCCGGTTGAATGTGAAATGCCCGCGGTGTAGATGCTCTGTGTTCCCCAACCTCGACCTGAGCGCACTGAACAACCTCCGTCCAACGACCGAGCCGGACTGCCCGTCGGCCAGCGAGGTGACAACAGCGGCGACGAGGTATGTGAGGTCGCAGCCGGCGGGGCAAAGCTACCTGCTGCGGCTGCAGGGGCTGCTGCTCCGCCCGGTGGTCCTGCACGATGTCGACGACGCCGCGAGCATGGAGAGTGGGCTGCACACGGTGGTTTCTCATGAAACAGCAAACGGCGGCTCGGTGAGCCCTGAGCTGCCCAACATAGTGGTTGATGATGGCCATCAGCTGCCAGATCGCTGAGACGCCGGCGTGGTGTAATAATTTTGGGGCGTTAATTAGATGGAGGCCGGTTAATTCTCTTGTCTGTAAAAGAACCATCCATGCATGTTGATGTAATTGTGTATTCCGCTCTACTGCTCTAGGATAGGCTGCTTGTTGCTTGCATCATGCATGCTTTATTTTGCATCTAGTAAGTAACTCTTAGGTAGATAACTCCATGTACATTAGTATTTGGTAGTAGTACCTTGGAAATCGCATGTTTTTTTTTATTAAAAAGAGAGAGAAGGGAATAGATTTCTTCATTGCCACAAAAGACAGAAGGTGAAGAAAGTAATATCGATGCCACGAGAACAAAAGCTGCAGGTTACGTCGATCTATCAACGAATACATGTGTGTTTGAAGGCTCTCAGATTTGGATGAATGAAATTGTACGGTATTTGACTGCCAATCAATGAATACTCTGTATGGTAGTAACAAATTAGTCTATACGTACTAATAAGACATACTGTACAGTAAGTAGGCATGTATCACATGATGCCTTGCGTGGTGAGAGGCGACGCAGGCCAATCGGACAGCGAGGGGCTTCTGCAAAACGCGGCCGGGCACGACGTCGACACCGACTCTTGACTCCGACGACGAGGAGACGTCGCATTGATCGTCGTCCTCCTCCGGCGTCCGGCGCGAGCTTACAGCGCCTGATCTGCTACAACTATGAGTAACGAGGGGAAGCGCCTGAACGGGACGGCGTGATCGATTGCGCCGTGGACGATGCCTGCATCTCGGAAGCCGTTTCGTCCTCATGTCGTTTGGTAGCTTGCGCTGCTGCTGCTGCTGCTGCTTTCCGGCGATCGCTGCTGCGGCTGCTATCGGCCTCTTGATCATCCCAGTGACTGGTGTTGATCGGTACGGTCTTGTCGAGCGGTGTCGTTGATCCTTGGGCGGCTGCGACCGGGGAGGCGGTGCTTGATGTCAAAGAAGTAGCAGCGTGCGATCAGGACGGTGGCGACAACGGCGAGCCTCAAGACCGACGAGGCCACGCCGGCGTCGACCGCCATGTACGCGTGCGCCCAGGCGCTGCTGCATCGATCGAGAATATGTAAGTAGCTAATTAACTAATCGAATTTATTTACGACGGAATTTTGTTGACATGCATATGATCAGCAAATATAGGCCGGGGTGACTATATACCCACACGATAGCGCTATTCAGGGGTTGCGTACTAAATAGCTTATTTTGCGCGTGGGCAGCAGCCTGGGCGTCAGCCTAGGTGCTAGCTACGTTCTCTCGTGCTACAAGTGGTGCGCCAGCTCGCGCACTTTCTGCGTAGGATCGGCAGTAAAACACGGGCGCAAACGTTGCGATTGGCGATAAAAGTCTTGGTATCGTCCAAACCGACAGTAAACCTTTATATCACGCGATTTGCAGTAAAATCGACAGTAAAAGATTAGTTACTCCCGGAATCGATAGTAAAACCCGCAAATCACTAGTACGTCGCAGATCGGTCAGCGCTTGATGGTAAAATTAGTCCCGGAAAACACTGGTACGGTGGTAACAAAACTACCGGGAGGCACATGTGGACGCATTTTCCTTCCCCCTCATGTACCTGACCTATTTTACTGTCGGCCCCTCCACTGTTTACCATTCTCTCCCCTGTTTATTGCTGTGCAACGCGGTTTACTATTTGTTCTGAGCTATATTACTATAAATGTCGTGAAGTGTTACTGCCTGTTTGTATATTTGTAATTACTGCTCCTATTAATGCGTTTTACTTGACTCCGAAATGAGTTTTACTGTATGACAAAACTTCTCGATATGTCTGCGCGATCCTCGTTTGTTTCGACAAAAATCGCTCCCCATGTCCTCCCACGCTGCCAACAAAAAAAGGCGGGTGATCCCATGCATCCCACCAAAACGCGCTCCCCATGTAACCGAACATAAAATTCAACCCCTCCCATGTTCGCCTGATCATTATCGCTTCTCCCCGCTACCCCCAGCGTCCCCTTCCGACGAAGCATGGGGATAATGACTACTGCCCCCCCTCGGGCGTGGAGGAACCCGCTCGGCGGTGCTCGTTCTTCGTCGCTCGTGTCGGTCAGATCTGCCTCTAGAGCATGCAAATTCCCCTCGTCGTTTACTGCCATGCCAGGTGGAATGGCGGTCATCCCAATTTTCTCTACGTAGATGGCTACGCCGCCAGTAAATGCTATACCTCTAGCTGTAAGCCCCCTGACAACCGGGATCCTCTGATCCACGCCTCGGTCCTCACGCCACCCCGCTGTTTTTCCGAGCGAGATGAGGACACCCGACACCGATCGGGTGTACACTCACGTATGCGTGTTTTACGGGTCTTTGTGCGCTGTTTTACTATCAATATGTCATTCTACTACTGAGTTTACCTTCTTCCCTATTTTATTGTCCTATCTACTATCCTTTACTTGCTTTTCTATTAGATATTACTATGTTAAATTGGTATTTGCTGATGTCAGGACAAGGACGTTCCTGACCATATGGTGCCTCAGGTCTGCATGAGGTTCGATAATCTGGATACGTGCGACATGCTGGTTTTGGAGTCAGAAAGAACATGAGCAAGAAGATGATCAAGGAGTTCTATTATAGTCTAGAGGGGAAACACGACTTCTGCATGCTGGAGAAGGAGTGTGAACGTTGCAAGACTTTCAAAAGGATTGGGTGCAGAGTGTTCGTGAAGCTACAGAAAAGCTCGAAAGATGGCTCCGTGTGCATCAAGTGGGCTATGTTGGATCACAACCATCCCCTCGCTAGGACGCCGTCCTTGGTCGCGTTCATGTAGTCATACAAGAACTTTGAGCCCTCCTTGATGCAGCTAGTCGACACCATGCAAGTCGGAAGGGTCCCTCACAACGCTACGATGAACGTTTTGTCAGAGGTGCATGGGGGCAACATAACATATCGTTCACCGCGCGACCTAGAAAATATGTTTTTACTGTGTTCCATCATTGTCTTTACTTCAATGATCGTGTTGATTTACCATTCTATCCTTATTCACGTATTTACTGCTATGACCGAGTCGACTTATTGTTCTCATCTTATTCTTGTTTTTACTGCCATGTTGGTGTTGATTTACTGTTAGTTACCATCCATTCTACTGTCTAACCCAGGAAGACTGCGAATACGTGCGCTGATCATGATGATGATGTGAACAAGTTGATGACCTTCTTCAAGGAATATCGGTCATAGAACGGCAAGTTCTACTACGACATACATGTGGATGATGACAACGTTCTAAAAAACATTTTCTGGAGCCACGCAAGCTGTTGTGTGGAGTACGCTGACTTCGGAGACGTCGTCACGTTCGACACGACCTACAGAACAAACCAGTATGAGATGCCTCTGGCTATGTTTGTTGACTCCAACCACCATCTACAGAACACCATATTCGGCGTCGCGCTGCACCGTGATGAGAAGGCAACATCCTTTGCGTGGTTGTTCAGGTCATTCCAGACTTGCATGGAAGGCAAGGACCCCATCTGCATGCTACTGGTGATTTTCTCACCGTTCCCACCTAATTACTTCATATGTCGCTCACGTTTACTATCTATCGTATGTGTGTTTACTGTGTTTCCAAAGCTATTATGAATGTATTATGAATATTGGTATTTTGTTGCGTCTTTATATGAGTTTTAATGCCTAATGTGTTTTCTTGTATTGCAGATCAGGACCTGGCAATGGTGGCTTCCATCCCATGCATCTTCCCCAACACGCAATACCGGCTGTGCAGGTGGCACATACTGAAGAAGTACAAACAAAACTTGAACAAGCTATACGCGGTGCACAAAGGGCTGAAGGAGTTTTTGGTTTCAATCATAAACCATCCACTTACTCCAAGAGAGTTCGAGAATGCGTGGGAGGATCTTGTGAGAGAATACTGCCTCGAGCAGAGCCATGCCATTGCTAACCTCTATGACCTGCGTGAAAGGTGGATCGCGACGTACTTCAAGGACGTGTACTATGGTAGGATGACATCCACATAGAGAAATGAGAGTTTGAACAAGATGGTAAAATGGAACTTCGTGGACAACATGACTTTGCTCCACCAGTTCGCGCGGAAGATGCGCCAGGTTCTGCAAAAAAGGAAGCACTCCGAGGCTCAGGGGACGCACTACTCCACGATACGTAGAAAAAAGGTTTACCACACCTTCGATACAAATTTACTTCACTTTTTACCATGATTTACTGTTAAACTATCTTATTTTGCTACGTCTTGCAACCCCGTCCTTATTTTACTGCTACCCATGTATAGAAGTACTTTATGTTGTTCATGTGTCTACTACATGTCGTATCTTGTCTTGCATGCTCGCAGAGCCAATCGGTGAGAGCCACTCTTTTTCTGTCCGAGGAGCAGCTGGGCAGGGTGTACACACCTACGATGTTCAAAGAGTACAAGAAAGCCTACTTCTCCAATACAGCCTTCCACATAAGGGCTGACCAACCTGAGATGGCCTATTACTCGTGTCTCCCGGGAAGTAGTCTACGACGTTCGTGTGGTCGTAGCACAATTTCAAGGTGGATACAATTGTGAATGCAAACGGTGGGAGCATATTGGTACTTTTACCATCTCTCGGGCTAATAGTTACTGTCCAAACTATTATACTTTTACTATCCAATACAGATAGTAATTTTACTATCCTTGACTATGCATTTTACTGTTTTACTGTATGATGCCGATAACATTACTGATGTTTGTTTTTGTTTGGAACTACTATATGTGTAAAAAGACTTTACTTTTAATACATAACACTGCCGCTCTGGATCCCGATGCATCTCTTTGTCTCCCTCGATAACTTATTGCCGTAGCAAGAAAAGCTAGACAGTAGAAAAGGGACCCCGATCAAGAGTAGTGCTGGAATTGGTCGTGCCGCCGACCGGCCACCCCGCGTGCCATGCCGCGGCCGCCCACTCGCGATTCGGCCAGGCCGTGCACGCCCAAAGCCCGTCGTGTTGTGCGTCGCGCCGTGCCACCAAGCCCGACCCTAAGTAACTATTGACGGCGGAGCGGCGACGGCGAAGAACCGCCATCTTCATTCCTCTCGTGCGGTCGTGCCCGCCTCATTAAAAACCTAGTTAAAATTGAATTAATTGCGTAAAAACATGGTCACAAAAATATTTCGGGGAAAAGGTGAAATTTTCTTAATATTTTACAGATACAATGTTACTGCCTCGTTAAAAACCTTACGCCCCAGAGTAGGGTTCCCCGAGTAAGGAAAAGAGTACAATAATAACATGTGTACATACTGACTACTCATCAATGTCGAGATCGTTCATGCGTTCGAGGTCAGCGTACGCCTGCACGATCTCAAGATCCTCCAGTTGATGCTGTTGCCGCTCTTTAGCCAATTCCCAATCCTTGGCGCATGTGATTGCCTCCACCATCCTAGGCGTGAGGGATGATCTTCTTTCTTCAATTATTCTCCCTGCCATGCTGAGCGTTGCTTTTTAAGATACAGTGGACACTGGCACAACAGAACATCCTGTGCGAAATATGATAGTACAGGAAATATCCGCTTGTTGTTCTTCCACCACTCGAGCAAGTCTATCTTTCCACTAGAAAGATCAGGATCGATGTTTGCAAAATCATGCTCTAGGTAGTGGTTTAGCTCTGAGACAGAATTACAGTTGGGGGTCGCCTGAGGCTGAGAGGACGAAGAACTGGACTTGCCCATTAGCTTCTTCCACAAGTGGGATGTCAAGCTTTTCTTTCCTTGTTGCGTCTGTTGTGAGGGCTCCGATCCCGCGCTAGTGCCGAATTTGTCATAATACATACGGAAAACACAAAAAAGTTCCTCTTTGACATGTGCAAAAGCTTCCGAGTAATCAAGATCAAGACATTCACCTATTCCCTCCATACCGATCTGTAAACCTGATAACTTTTTCGTAGGATCGAAAGCGGGTTGTATACCCAAGTACTTACAGAGCCATCGGCCTCAAAGTTTAGCTGCGTTTGTACTCCTCCCCCTCGGCTCTACGCCCCGATCTTGCGCATGCATGCCTTGTAGTGCCGGTTCAAGTGCCCTGTCCCTGCAGTTGTACGAGCAGTTAATTTAGCTTGGCAATAATTACATGTTGCGATATCTACCGTTTGGCCGTTATGGATTTCCTGGCTCCAGGTCATGTGCTTCCAACAGTTCGCCCTTCATCCAGACCCGCCAATGTTGCCGTCTGTGGACGCGGGGGAGAACTCTGGAGTCCCCATTGGCTCCGGTCCGCCCTGGTACTCCTCGTAGCCCTCCGTACCGTCCATATGACGGTCATCCATGCCGTAGTCTCCCATGCTTGGTGACAACTGGCGAGCATCAACGGGAGTCGGAGCCGGAGGAGGACTAGGGGAGCGACGGCGAGAGCTTACACTAAGTCGCCCTGCTATCCTTTTCGTGCTCCGACTCCTCGGTAGCATACCGCTCTTGAGCTCCTTGGTGCTCCGACTCCTTGGCAGCATAATGGATAGATGGTGAATAAATGGGGAGAGTAGATGGCTGTTAAAAAATGGAGAGATTTGATAGATTGAAGAAATGAGGTGAACTGAGAGACCGAGAGTGAATGAATAAATGAAAGCAGAGCTTGTTTTATAGACACGTGTGTTGAACGTTGCTCTTGAGTTCCGAACATTGCTCCCAATTTCCAAACGTTGCTCCTAAAGTCCTAAGTCCTGATTTCCTAACGTTGCTTGGCATCTTCTTTGTATCAAAAGGTGAGCCATCTCACCTTTCTCGGCATCTCCCCGTGCCCGTGACTCAACGGTCCACTCCCATCCCATCTCCCCCAGACGGCCAGATCGAGTGCCTCCCGGCCTCCCCTCTCGATCTCGGCCTCTCCCCCACCCGGCCCCCCGTGCCTCCCCCTGTCCCCCAATCCCCTAGGCCCCATCACCTCCCGGCCTCCCCTCTCCCCCACGGCGGCACGACCCCTCCCCCATCGCCTCCCCACACCCCACTCCCCCATCGCCTCCCGGCCTCCCCTCTCGGCTCAACCCCACCCCCAGGCCCCAGTGCCTCCTCTCTACCCCTAGTGCCTCCCCCACTCCCCCATCGCCCCCAGAGCCTCCCCCTCTGGCAGTCCGGCCTTCGCCCATCTCCCCCATCTCATGGCGAAGGCGGCCAAGCGGGCGCGGAGGTGGGAGGCGGAGTGTCGCGGCGGGGGGCGAGGAGGCCGAGCGGCGCTGGAGTCGAGGCGGGAGGTGGAGCGAAGGATGCAGAGCGGCGGGAGGCGAGGAGGCGAGGCGGAGGAGGCCGAGCGGCGCGGGAGCCGAGGCGGGAGGCGAGGAGGCGCGATGGATTTGGAGCCGCCTCCCTCTGGTGCTCCATGGTGGTCCGGTGCCGCCGCTGCCGCCGGCTCCCTCGCGGCTACCCATGTGCCTCCCCGTACCACTCCGACGAGCGCTCGCCTATGCACCGCCCCCTCCCCGGCCGGCGTGGCCTTCGGCCGCCGGCCCCTTGCCTCTCCAGATTCCCCGTGCCTCAACGCCGCCGGCCTCTACTGCTGCCTCGTGGCCCGGCCTAGCTGTCTTGGTCCAGCGCGGCGGGAGGCGAGGAGGCGCGGTAGAGCGGCGAGGCGACGGGAGGCGCGAGGAGGTGTGCCGGCCGTGGGAGGCTCCCCGAAGCCCCGCGCCCCTGGTTCTCGCGCCTCTTCGGCTCTCCCTGACGAAGCTCCCCGAGGCGGCGTGGGAGAGGAGGCGCGGCAGAGCGGCGAGGCGGCGGGAGGCGCGAGGAGGCATGCCGGCCGTGGGAGGCTCCCCGAAGCCCCGCGCCCCTGGTGCTCGCGCCTCTCCGGCTCTCTCTGGCGAAGCTCCCTGAGTTGGCGTGGGAGGCGTGCCGGCCGTGCCCATCGTGCTCGCTGTGCTCACCGTGCCGTGCCGGCCCGAGCACGGTACGATTCACCGTGTCGTGCCGTGCCGCCCGACGGGCCGGCTTTCCAGGCCCAGCCCGGCCCACCGTTCGTCTTGCGTGCCCGCACCACACTACCGCCATGTGTCGGGTCGTCGCGGTGCTTGGCCGTCGCAGGCCGCCGGCCTTGGGTCGCCCGAAAGCACGGCCCGACTCCCAGCTCTACCGAAGAGTGACTAGGGGATCCTCAGAGAAGGGGATCAGTTGCTAGGAGAAGTGTGTGTATTAATTGCCCTAAAAACTAGATCTGATTTATTACATAGGGAAGAGGGCTATTTATAGCCTTTCGATAGGGTACATGAGATTACGGATCTACCCCTAAAAGGTCCCATGCCTATAGGGGCTGCAGGGGCTTTTCCTGCCCCTACGTGTAGCCTTCGGCTCATGGTGGACCTCCCTGGTCTTGGTCCACCTGGCTGGTATGCCCGGTCCACCAGTGTCCTTTGACCTTTCGCACCTTGCGAGGAGGCTTTGGGCCGAGGGGGCCCCGAGCCCCTTCGCTTCCTCGAGATGGCCCCGCGAGGTGCCCTAGGTGGTCCTTTGGTTCCCCTTCGAGGCTCCTTTTGTAGCCTTCGGACCCCCTCCAGTGGCTAAGGGTGGAAACAAGTCGAGTCGAGCCGGCTTGAGCCAAGCTCGTTTCAGCTCGGGTGAACAGGAGGCTCAGCTCATTTCAGAAACGAGCTAGGAGGGAGGCTTGGCTCGGCTCGGAATGTGACTCGAGCCAGCTCGCAAGGGCTCGCGAGCTAGAAACTGACGAGCCAGAAAGCTTGATCGCGGGCTCAGCTCAGTGTCTCAACTCGGCAAGCTGGGACCCCATCCATACATACAGTTAGTAATCTGGACACATGCATTTATATAATCTGGACACCCCTAGCTAGCCGTTAATAAATTCACCAAGCCTAGAAGGCTGGTAGCCTGGAACCCCATCCATACATACACATCACACATCACAAGTCCACATATCACAAGTTCTACTATGCAATGCAGAAGAACATACCACATATCACAAGTTCATGTTTAACAGACCATGCTTAACACTTAATCTCTAATTAAGAGTTCTAACTTCTAAATCACAAATAGACTTCATAATTTGTAAAAGGAGTTGTATTATACAATAAACAATGAATTAATTAGACTAGCTAACAGAACCCACAACAAAGTGCCGGTACAAGAAGTTATCCAGTTTTCCAATTTATTGTGAGAACTCGCATAATTAAACTAAGCTAATTCAACAATAATCTGTAATTAGTGATAACAAAAATTCATTAAAATCATGTCACAGTAAAAGCTCAATCATCATCATTCATTCAATTCTTGCATTTGGCCAATAAATCATCATCATCATCATCATTTTGCTACAACCAATTCATAGCTTGCATAAGCACATAAGAAAATTACATTTCATTGATATTGCATTCATTTCAATCAAAGCCTCCATTTACAAATATCCAACTTCTATTCAACCCTCATTGCATTTCTCCTTCAGACATTACCTTCAGCCGTAGCGATCATCACGGGTAGAATAGCACCTCCAGCTTTCCTTTCTCAGTTAGTCAAATGGTAGCAGTAGCAGGCAGGAGCGCCAGTCACAGCCAACACAGTCCAACCATTCCCCCTTGCGCTATCTTCGCATACCCCTTCTGTTCCTCCTGCCAGATCACGAGAACGCACAACTCGCTCTTATCCAGAGCCTACCCTCACTTGCTCTCACCTCACAGCCACACCATCACTGCCTCTCCAGCCGATCCCCTCTCCAGGAGCAAGGAGGAACCAGAAGCTCGGGAGATCGGAGGAGACGTCAAGCAAAGGCGACGCCGGCGGTAGCCCTGGAACCGCAAGCGACCACCGAAGACCCACACCAAGACCAGCAGGAGATCGACCACCCCTCACTGTCGGCAGCACCATCTTCACCACCACAGAGCATCGCCTCAGCCACAACCCCAAAAACCAACCCCAACCCCCAAGCCCCCAGGTACATCATCTTCAAGCCCCCTCCCCACAATCATTTTGCTACTCATCTCCTAGATTGAGCAACCTTAGCATTTGAGCATTCCACCGCAACCCTGCATCTCCCGGTGCATCAATCACAGAGCAAGGGGAGAGATCCGAGAAGAGAGAAGGGAGATGGGTGCATACCTCGGTAGATCCTAGTAGTTCTCCCCACAACCACCAAGCCTCATACCTCCCCCTTAACCAGTAGCCAGCAGATGCATACCTAAGTGTAGATCAAGCCACCATTAGCACCCTTCTTGCACACATGAGCATCTTCATTGCAAATAAATTCATCCCTGCATTAACAAGTAATTTCTGCTCAATTGAATCTAAGTGAGAGGGGGTAGGAAGGGAGTAGAGAGAGCCGGGTAGCAGCGCAGTGCCGAGTAGAGTGCCAGTGGCCTTAGGCCGGGCTGGCGGTGGAGACGAGTCAGGGCGGCGCTGGCCTTCGACCGCGCCGAGGGGGACCGCAGAGGCCAGAGGGGGCGAGCCGGCGGAGCGCAGGTGACGCAGGCGGAGCAAGAGGAGGCGTAGAGGAAGAGGAGGCGTAGAGGAGCCGGAGCCGGTGGCGCTAGCTGGAGGCGGCGCATTTGGGAGCTAAGGAAAGAAGAAGGGAACCAGAGGAAGAAGAGGAAGCCAGAAGGGAGTGAAGCCGGTTCGGCTGGGAGGTGAAATGAGCCAAGGAGGTAAGGAGAGAGAGAGGGGGGGGTTTAGGAGTAGTTAGGGTAGAAATTTAATTGTGTTGCTAAGAATTGCTGGTGAATAAATAGATTAGTCCTCAGGGTGTTCAACCTATTCGCTTAATTTGTTAACCGGTCCTAGCAGATTCGATATCATTGCTAGAATGTTTAGCTTGATCCACCCTAAGTTTATTTGAGAAGGGTAGTTAGCTTCGTTTGCGCTTGATTAACCTCTGTAGAAGTAGATGCATATTTTGAGGGCTTGATTTGCTTAATGGCTGTGATCGCACTTGGTCTTCTAGTTTAGAACATATAGATGTGTTGTTCGGCAGCTCGGTCCTGTAGTTGTTAGGCCGTAGATCAGTCGTACATGGGAAGTGCTAACAGAGTGAGAACCCAGAAAATGTTGTTTAATTAAAATTGTGCTAACAAGATAGGATCTACTAACCTATGTAATCTTAGTATCACCCAAAATCAGCAGTATATTTATTTTTGGCCTTGTGCGTGCTACCGCTTTGTTTCAGAAGACGATCCCACGCCGACGGGAGTAGTTAATTCGGAGTTTTTCGCTGGCGACCTCTTCTACAGTTCTGAAGGCATGCTATCCTCTTGAACATGAATCTAGCTATTTTAACCGTAAACTGTATATTACTATATCATATACTTATTGCATCAAAACTATTTCTCAAAACTCAAATCATTTAATGTTTATGAAGACGAAAGAAAGGAAAGAAAGGAAAGAAAGGAAAAGATATGAAGAAAGATGAATGAAATGAAAGATGATGTAATATTATGGCTGGTAAAGGGGGCCCGGGTGTCGACGATCAAGACGTCGATCTTACGAAAAGAAAAGGAGAAAGTGACGTGGGAAATCTAAGGAAATAATGGGACTGCTCTTTTATTAATATGAACTGGGTTTTACAGAATATGATCTGAGAACACTATTTGTTCCCTTACAACCTCAGACCTATCACACGAATCTACGGCTTGTGCTTTAGTCTGATGGCTCTGTCCTCCTCCCCCCTCTCTCGATCCGTCCAGGTTCCATCTTTAAATAGCCCTTGAAGATGTGGCAGTTACTTCCGGAGAAGACGTCTGATGTGAAGCGTTGCGTCTGGTCGGAGTCAAGTGACGGTTGATAAAGGATCAACCGTTCGACGGTTATATGTCTATGAGACATATAACTGCATAGAGGTTGTTTGTCAGTGTGTCTGAATAAGAAACGTCGTATGGTATGGAATATGCACGTGCTCCATTCGTCATACGGTAAAGAATATACCTGGAATCTGCTCCAAGTATCAGTTCATACCTTTTACGAGCAGTTCTCCTGGTCGGGAGCTAGGCTTAGGCCTTCGTCTGACCAGGGTACCCATTATGTAACCTCTAGAATCTCTACAACCAGTGAGGTCGTGTACCTCAGGGGTTACGACCATGAAGACGTATGGTCTTTTATATATTAAAGATAATATATAGAGGTTTTAATCCTCGTCACCGGGGCAAGGATGAGAGAGGGCAAGAGGTGGGACCCCTTTACGTATGGTTAATATATAAGGACCAACAACATTCCTGCTCGGTCAGAAGTCGTATCTTAGTACCAACCATTCTCTCATTTCGATGAGCAGAAAATGCTACCAGGTTACGTAATCATGCTCTCCACAACGGGTAAGTATATATGTGTGCGTGTGTAATGACAGAAGCAGGCGCTATAGCGCTAAGTGGAGTGTTGGGTGCAGAGAGGATGAACTGGCCCAACCAACATTACCCGAACTCGGTGGTGGCCAGGTCGTCACCGACGGAAAGTAATGGGTGGGGAAATTAATCATGTAACCTGGAAAACGTTCTGTATTCTGAACTCGGAGTTGCATCAAAGGAAATACGATGGACCTAGCTCATAAAGAGCTCAGAATAGTTATGGGTAAAGTGGTACAAGCCTGCGCAGTGCTATATAAAATCATGAATTCATGTCAGTCTCCTAGATTGGAGTCTACGGGAACCGCTAGGGGTCTATCTTCTCTCCGAGTGACTAGTAGTCTTTTCTGAATTAAAATTTGCCACCTATTATTTTAATGAGTTATTTTCAGAAGCAGAGATGATTTAGAAAATGAGGAAAAGAGCAGAGATGAGTCATATAGTGCATTGTTGCTATTAATGCTTGCTGAGTACACTCGTGTACTCAACCTTGTTAGTATTCTCCTTTGTAGATCCTAGTCCGGCCGGGAGTTATCCCGAGTGGGAGAAGGGAGTTGCAGGTGCAGATGAGGCCGCAGGAGACGAGGGCGCTAGCTATGGGAGCAGGGCGAGGTGGATCCCGTATTCGACGAGTGGGACTTTTAGGCGACCAGTACCTCGGGGTAGGCAAGAGATGAAGAATAGTCCTTTTGTAGCTGTTTAATATTTGTATTAAGAACCATAGCCTTGCGTGGCTACTAATGTAATAAAGATGTGCAGCTACTATCTTATTGTTCTGCTGCGTTGACTCTGGTATGACTTACTATTCGTCGGAGCGGTGTTTTACCAGGCAGACGAATAGTAATCCGTTTGCTTAAGTGTGATTACCCTCTGGGGTAATGACACGGGGCACCGCATTTATCAAGCTAACAGAACCCACAACAATCTGTGTTTTTTTTTCCTGTTTTCCAATTTTTGTTCCATAGAAGAATTTGCATTAATGGGCCAGTGTCTAATACTCTTGAGTATCCTCAATGTACATGCAGATGCAACCCATGTAGAGCATGTTCAAGTTAAGTAGATGCAGTCTCAAGTTAAGTAGATACTATTCACTTCTACGGTTCTACCACCTCTCCATGACTCCATGGAGCGCAGCACATCCACTCGCAGCGTGGGAACTTTGCATCGAGTGCGTCAAGCGGGAACCTCTGCTCTGGTGCTTGTTGGCAGCGTGGATCTCGACGTTGCAGCACACGCACAGTGTTGCCTCATCGGAGTAGCACACCATCATCGCCGACACGCCCTCGCACGCGTCGCACTGGATCTTCATGGCGCCTCGACCTCCATGGATCCACAACAGACCACCACGCTGCCACACCTCCTCCCCCATCCAGACCAGCATGGAGAAGGCCACCGGTGCTCCTCCCCTTCACCTCCGCCTCCTCCTCCCCCATCCAAACCGGGGGAAGCTTCCTCCCCCCGCAACCTTGAAACACGCAGCAGGGCGACGACGTGGAGGACCGGGGTGAAGGCGTGAAGGACTGGGGCGAAGGATGGGGGAGGACGGGGGTGATGCGAAAGCAGGAGGGGTGGTAGTGGAGGACGGAGTAGCAGAGGAGGATAGGGGCGGCAACATGGAGGAATGGGGGGAGGACGGGGTGGCAGCTCGGAGGACCAGGGGGAGGATGGGGCGGCGACGCGGAGGACCGGAGGGGGGACAGGGTGGCGACGCGGAGGACCAGAGGGGGAGAACGGGGGGTGTCGGGGGGCCAGAGGTGGTAGGCTAGGTGGAGTTGATCTGGACTTGGGAGGTGGAGTTGATTTGGGGGATTTGGCATTTGGGGGCACAGTCGACTCGAGAGGAATTGGGCAGCAAAGGGAGGCAAACTAGCCAAATGAGCCATTCGCGAGCGGCTCGAGCTCGGCACAAAAAAATTGTGAGCTAGGAGCTAGGCTTGGCTTGGCTTGAAATTTTATAAGCTCGGTGCGGCGCCCCGTGTCATTACCCCAGGGGGTAATCACACTTAGGCATACGAATTATTATTCGTCTGCTCGGTAGAACACCGCTCCAATGAATAGTAAACCTTACCAGAGTCAACGCAGCAGAAGAATAAGATAGAAACTGCACTTTATTAATATTACAGCAGTCAGCCACACAAGGCTAAGGTTCTGGATACAAATATTAATTTACAACCTGCCAAAAGAAACTAGTTCTCCTCGCTCGCCTGCCTTGATCCACCCGTCGCCTACTCGCCCCACTCGTCGAAAGGGCTACCCATCTCGGTCTGGTCCCCATAGTTAGCGCCCTCGCCTCCAGCGGCATCTACGTACCTACAAATCCCTCATCCCACTCAGGATACCTCCCGGCCGGACTAGGATCTAAGCAAGGGGAGAGATAGCAAGAGTGAGTACTAGTGTACTCAGCAAGCATTACTAGCAAAAATGCACTGGATGGCTCATCTCTGCTGGTTATTAAATTTTCTAATCATCTCTGTTCTGGAAAATAACTAACTCAACAAAACATTAGGTGGCCAATTTTAATTCAGAAGAGACTACTTGTCACTCGAATAGAGGAAAGACCCCTAGCGGTTCCCGTAAGCTCTAATCCAGGAGACAGGCATGAATTCATGATTTTGTATAGCACTGCGCAGGCTTGTACCACTTTACCCATAGCTATTCTGGACTCGCTGTGCTAGGTTCTCCAGTATTTTCTTTGATGCGGGTTCAAGTTCAGAATACAGAACGTTTTCCAAGATATGTGATTAGGTCTCCACCCATTATTTTTCGTCGGTGTCCTGAGCACACCCAATCCTCCATCGAGTTCCAACAATGTTGGTTGGGGCGTCCATCTCTCCTGTGCCCCAACACTCCACCTGTTGCGCTACTATAACGCCTTGGACTCTCTCAGTTCTGGACTTATCCTATCGGCCCCTGAGATCCTCATCCCTACACAACCCATGCAATATTACTTACCCAATGTGGAGAGGATAAATCACGTAACAAGGTAACATTTTCTGCCTGCCGAAACAAAAAAATGGTTGGCACTTAATTACGGCCTCTGATCCGGGTGAGAGTTTTGTTGGTCCTTATATACTACCCATATGTAAAGGGGTCCCACCTCTTACCTCATTATCATCTTTTTTCTCATCTCCTCCCCTGCCCCGGGCCCCCTTTACCAACCACAATATTAACTCTTTACTTACCTTCTTCATCTTTCTTAATTCTTTCATCTTTACCTCATCTATTCGATTTAATTTTGAGATATAGTTTTGATGCAATATGTATATAAGAGACAGGAATATATAGTTTACATTTAATATAACTATATTTATGTTCAACAGAATAGCTTGCCTTCAAAATGGTAGTAAAGATCGTTGGCGAAGAACTCTGTATCAACTACTCCCGTCGGCGTTGGATCGTCTGCTGCAATTACGCCATAGAGTGAGATAATAATACACAAATACTTAGTTGATTTTTGGGTGATATTATGAGTACATAAGTTAATGCAATTTGTTAGTGCATTTTAATATAACAACATTTTTTGGTCTCCGTGAAGTTAGCACTCCCCAAGGTTGGTCGTTCTACGATCTATTCACTTTAGGGTTGAGTTGACGGAACGAGCGATAAATGTACGCAACCTAAAATACTACTCGCACTTGCATTTTATTACGTCTATCAATTTTTATTTGCACAAACTCCTAATTCCTTTAACCCTAATTCTAACCCCCCTTCACCTAACTCCTCACCTCCCTCTCTCTTAACCCCATCCAGCCGAACTGCCCCTTTCCCCTCTGCCTCATCTTCTTCCCCCAACCTCTTCTACCTCCTCCACCTCCCTAAGCTCTCCCTCCTGGCACCTCCGGCCCGACCCCTCCTGCGCCCAAGATGCTGCTCCCTAGGGCTCGGCCTGGTCCCCTCTACGCCACCCACACCGCTCGCCCCGGGTCAGCGCCGCGCCCGGCCAGCCCGAAGAGCGCCACCACGGCTCGGCGTGGCTCGGCCCCAACTCTGGCTGCTCCTCCCAGCGCCGCCTGCTCTCACGGCTCCTCTGGCCGCCGGTACCCCTGGCTTAGCCTCGTGCTGGCCCAGCTCGGCCTACGGTCGCCGGCTCTCTCTCTCTTCCTCCCTGCCTACTCCCCCCTTTTCCTTTACTGTTAAATTCAGTTTTAAAGCTTGGCTTGATTTCTTTCTGATGTATTGTTGGTTGATATGCATGCACATGTGAATGATGTTGGGATGAGGGTTGCTATCGATTTTGGTGAGGTCCTGGTGATGATGTGCATGGTGACCAAGGTTCGCTACCGGTGGTACGCCTCCCCTGCCTCTCTCTCTACCCTTCCCCCCTTATGCTTTGTGATGAAGCTGAGAGCTAAAAGAGGCATGTGTTCGGTGGTAGCTTGGATGATGTTGTTACTGTGATGAACTGAGGGTTAGTTGAATGTGCTCTAAGATGAATTCTTGGTGTTCTGAGAGCTCTAGATGTAAGTGTTTTCTTGCTAGAAATGCTGAGATCTAGAAGATGCATGATTTCTGTGATGCTAAAGGTGTATAGCAGAATGATCTGAGGTATGCTAGTAATACCTCTTGTGGGTTTGAGGTGAGGGGGAAGAGGATTGCAGCGCCGACTTCAAGCTGGTGCTCTTCTCGTCCTCCTTGGTGCTTGCAAGCAAGGATGGGGAGAACTCTGAGCTTGCTGCGGGTTCCTGCTTGCTCCTGGCTGCCTTGATGCTTGGTGGTGGCTTGAGGTGGCTTGGTTGCCGTTCGCCGCCTGGCTCCTTGCCGCCTTGCTCCTTGCTCCTTGCCTTCTGGCTCCTGGTCGCCTGGCTCCTTGCTCCTTGCCTTCTGGCTCCTTGCTCTGTTCCTCCGTGCTCCTGATGAATGGGGACTGGTTTGTGGAGAGGCAGTGAGAGGAGTGAGTGTGGAATGGAGCTGTGCTTTGAGGGTGAGCTGGATGTATCGCTCGGTCAGGGGGATGGCTTCGGCTGTGAGGCTTATCCTTGCCCTGTGCTCTCCTGTGCTTGATATTTTGGGCTGCTTTGATTGGCTTGTGAAGAAATGGTGGTTTGTCGGAATTGTGACCAAGGGAGAATGAATCTCATGGGGGCTGGTTGTGGGTTGGCATTTGACCGGCGTTTGCTAGTCTCCTGGGCTTGATATTTTGGATGGCTTGGTGAAGGTGTACTAACTAAGAGATGAACTCATGGCAGGCTCTTATCTCTGGCTCTCACATTCTACTGTTGTGTTGGTGATCATTGGACAATGATACAAGGAGGGCTTTAGCAGCATGAATGCAAGATGATGAATTGTAATTTTATTAATTCTTGTAATTTCTTTTGATTGGTTGTAAATAATTGCTGTTATTTACGTTGTAACCAATTGTGACTTTTAAATCTTGTATCAATTGTTGGATTGTAATATATGCTATGTTTGGTTTGTACATGGACTGTTTTAAAGTTTTCAGTTATAATGCTTTCATGATTGAACTCATTGATATATTATTTGCTGTATTGAGATGGTGCTGTATGATTATTAAAATGCTTTTATATTGCTAAATGTGTGAATTTAGACGGTTGGTAATTAATCGAGATTATGTTTTGACACCGCATTAAAGAATTTTAATTACGACTAATTACCATTTAGTGTTGTTTAGCTTAAGCTAATAGTTTGGGTTCTCACACTCGGACCGAGCTGGCTCGCGAGCCTCAAGCTATTTTTTGAGCCCTAGCGGCAATGGAGGACGAGGCAGCGACACGGAGGACTGGGTGGAGGACGGGGCAGTGGCGTGGAGGACCAGAGGAAGGACGGGGCGGCGGCGTGGAGGACCAGAGGGAGGACGAAGCGGCGGCGCAGAGGACCAGAGGGGGAGGACGGGGGGCAGCGGGGGGCTAAAGGTGGTGGGCTAGGTGGAGTCGAGCTAGACTCGAGAGGTGGAGTCGATTTGGGGGGTTTGACATTTGGGGGCACAGTCGACTTGGGAGGAATTGGGCAGCAGAGGGAGGCAAACAAACCAAACGAGCCGCTCGCGAGCGGCTCGAGTTCGGCTCGAAAAAATTGCGAGCCAGGAGATAGGCTTGGCTCGGCTTGAAATTTTACAAGCTCGAGTCGAGCCAAACTGCCTTGCGTGCCTCGAACTATTTTTCCAGCCCTACCGATGGCCCCTCTTGTAGCCTTCGCACCCCCTCCAGGGGGGCCTGTGGTGTTTGCCGGGTCGTCGGGGCCAGTGGCTGCCACTACAACACTTATAAAGATGTACACCAGCTTGCGAAGGTTGAATTCACACAAGCCCCAGTCTCCCCCCCCTGAAAAACTGTAAAACACACACTCACACTAAAAAACACAACACAAAAAAGAAAAAATACCTTCAAACTCTTCTTCCGCTCCCCTAACACAGATAATTCTATCCTACCTAGCCCTGATATATGAGCAACTATATGGGCAGAGCCTGAGCCAGGCTGCAGACCATGATTATGTCTGCGACCTCCTCCGTGCTCGGCCCTCGTGTCTACCGGAGAGCGTAGCTGTGATCATCCGCACACCGTGCCTCCTACTCAGTCAGACCAATATCATGGTCTCCGATGTCCGACGAACCAACCTCATCATGGAGATCATACTCTCGAGCTACGTGGATCGTGTCAAAGCATAGATCAAGAGGCTCGATGACTACATCGTCAGGCAAAACGCAAGAGCCAACCTTGCCGAGATTGAGGAAGAGAGGAGCGACCTCATCTGGACTATCATCAGCACGCTTCCTTTGTATCAGCGATGCGAAGCTCGACTCGCCGCCGTGAAGGAGCAGGTGGAGATGTTTCTCCACATATTCCCAGATATAACCCCCACCGAAGTCCACAAACGAGCTTACGAACGCCTGAGGGCTGCAATAGGGTCCTGCCTTGGCCACTAGGACCTTCTTTCTTTCACATTCCCCCCTTCTTTTCTTATTATCATGCAAATGTAAAAAAACGACATGCCACACTATTTGGCCGAACGCTCTCAAAAATATATTAAAGAATTTCTATATTCAATGTTTACTGACATATACATACGAATTTACTACATCGTTTGCTTCAATTTACGGCTTACGAATATCGTTTGGAAAACAGAGCGCGCTATTTGGCTCGCGATGCACGTTTTTGTTGGTGATATGCCCTAGATGTAATCATAGAGATGATTATATTACGTCTATGTTTATGAGTCATTGAATAAATGTTATTATGTTCTTTGAATGAATCATCAGTTATAAAGATTAACAAGTATGTGATTTGTTGGTGAAGCTCTTTAACTTATATGATGTTGTTTTAAATGTATCCCTGGTCGGATGTCACTGGTCAGAACACTAGTGACTTATCGACTAGTACATGTATTGATTGATGACAATATTTCACCGGTCATGGATATAGGGATATCGAATAAATAATGTAAACACATGTTAGAGAACATAGTGTTGGATTGACCCACCTTGATATACTATTGAGATTATTATGATTTTATATGTCATCAATTGGTCTCAAGCAATGATGATGTATAATCCTTAGACCTGATATCAACATGTTTTCCTACATGTGTGATAATACACTTTGAGGTTGCCAAACACTACTCCATAATTGGGTAGTTATAAAGGTAGCTTTCAAGTATGTTATGAAACATACGGAGGGATGTGACTGGTCGGATATGAGATTTGCCCCTCCTAACATAACGAGAGAGATATCTCTGAGCCACTCGATGTGATCAGATAAAGAAAGTGCATGGCCATGCCACTAGTGGTCAAAGAGTCAATCACGTGAAGTTATCCGACATTTGATCGAGAAAGTATTGAACAGTCCATGGATGACATATTATCTCACCTAGAGTTCAACCATATCGTGAGGCAAAAGGAGAATACATGAGTAGGTCATTTAGTTCGATTAGATACGGACTAGTCGTATGGAGATACAAGCTGATCATAGACTGGTCGAACATAATCGCTAACTGGTCGTAAGGAGTTACGAACCGATCATGACTAAATATGAATTGGTCGTACAGAGATACGAGCTGATCGTAAGTGATAAGAACTTACTTGTATATCATATTGCATTAAAGGTTTGTCTGGTATTATTTGTGTGTATTCGGGAATCGTTATGTCCTGCCAGGAACTGCTAACAACTCGTGGTCAGAAAAGGTTTTTGAGTCACAATCGACTACGCATGAACCTAACGGGTCACATACTTAACGGGTTGGAACAAACGTGTTCGGATAAGATCCGTCATGGGATCTATATAAAGAGATGCATGAGGCTGTTGGTAGACACAAGACATACGTGAGTTACTCCACCGAAACCCTAGTCGTCATCTTCTCGGAAAGCCCTACCGTGCGAGTTGGTGCTAGCACACCAGCGTACGGTGTTCCATCCCTGGACGTGTGGATACCGTAGAGGCGCTGCTGTGGTAGTTGTTGCACTCGAGGACGGTCCACGACTTTGCAAGGAACACGATTGGTTGCTGAAGGAGATGATAGGCGCTGAGTATGCTGGACGATCGACTACACTGGACGATTGACAACGCTAGACAATCGACTACACTGGATGATTGACTACAGTGGACGATCGACTACGACCACTACGTCAATGTGCTCAATGTTGGATCAGGCTGCTCCAACTCTTCTTCCACTACACTGCGCGTCTAGTGGTAAGGATCTGTGATCTATTACTTGCATAGTTTCCTGGTTTATGTGGTAGATTTTTGAATTGTCAACTAGTGTAGCCTACCCGTATCCCTTCAGTTTTACTGTTCTATATGAACTCTCTTACTGTAAATGTCACGTGATATGACTACTTGATTTTATGGGCGCTACTGTGCGTGTATCCCAATTGGTTCATTTATTTCTTACAACAATCACCCTTACTGTCCATGTGATTTTGCTGTCTTGATCCCATTCTTTTACGGCCTTTTGCTTGGCAATTAATGTTATGTTTGTTCAGTAAAAAAGGCAACGAGTAGTGACACTGTTTCATCTAATGATATATGAGAGCCCTTTTACTGTAAGATGCACATGAAATTACTGACCTCTGATTTTGTTTGGAATTACTGTATGAGTAAAATAATTTTACTGTTTTGATGCTTATCTTTTACTGTACTATCATCGCGCTAATTTTGTTTTTTGTATGTTTACATGTGAAAAATGAAAAACGATACCATATCAATGAATTCCTCATTTTTAAAAACAGTACCACCACCGCTTGGGCTCCCCGATGCGTCTCTTCATCTTCCCCACTATGACTTATAAGGGTGGACATATGCTTACCGAAAAAGCAAGCCCCCGCCTCCCCCTACTGAAAAAACTCCAAAAAAACACACTCCACCACACCCATTGATTTCCAAAGCCAAACAGTAAAAAATGCCTTTGAGCTCTTCTTCATCTCACCTGCCCATGATAGTTCTGGCCTACCTCGCCCATATATACGAGCACCTGTCTAGGTGGAGCCTGATCTAGGCTGCAGGCCATTATTATGTTTGTGACCTCCTCCATTCTCCCCCGTCGTGTTTGCTGGATATCGTGTCTTCGATCATCCGCGGGCTGCACTCCTACTTAGTCAGACCAATGACTTGGTCTCCGATGCCTAGTGGGCCAACCTTGTAATCGAGATCGCGCTCACTAATTACGTGGATCACGTCAAAGCATCAATCCAGAGGCACGATACATACATCGACATGCTGAGCACAAGGGTCGACGATACCGAGAGTGTGGAAGAGGCTAAAGCCCTCCTCTGGCACATGGTCGACATGTATCCTCAGTACCACAGCTCTAAGCACGACTCGCCGCTACGAAGGAGTAGGTGGAGGCATTTCTCCACATATTCCCTGACCCCGTTCCTGCCAAAGCCCATAAGCAGGCTTACGAACGCTTGAGGACTGCGATAGGGTCCTACCTTGGTCACTAGGGCCTTCTTTCTTTTTTTCCCTTCTTCTCTTATTTATCATGCAATATATAGAAAAAATGCGACCGGTCACGCTATTTGATTGAATCCTCTAAATGTACATTTACTACAGTGTTTGCTCCATTTTACTGCTTGAGCAAAATACCTCTTCATGTATGCGTGTTTACTGCTTTGTGTTGACCGTTTACCGCTTCATGTATGCATGTTTACTGCTTTGTGATGTACTATCGTTGAGTATTACTGGTGCGAGATGATTCTCGAGCTGGTCATTTACTACTTTCTACTGTCCATTTTACCGCTCCGTGTATGAGAGTTTACTGTCACAATAACTTTTGATGTACTAGCCGCTGAGCATTACTAGCCTCTCACGATTGTCTTGTTTGTAAAAAGTAAATGTTCGTAACAGTAAATGCAGATGACAGGTTTGTGTGGTCATGGCGGTAGGCTTATTATCACAAAAAAAGAAAAAAAACATGTGTGGTACATTTTGTTAATGTCAGACGTGACGTCTGGCGTCTATAGGGGGAGGGGTATCGAAGAATGCTTGAAAATTTGTTCGGCGTAATTACTGTGGTGTACTCTACAAGTTACTGTCGGATGAGACACCGTGCATCAGGGGGAGATAGTGGGAGTGTGTCCAGATAAAAAAAATATAAACATATGTGATTTGGCAATAAAAACACATTACAACTACTAAGCTAGCCGTTATGTTTTACTGTCAGATGTATGAGCTCGAATAGTCGCATTCCCAAAAACAGGTAGTAAAAAGGATACACGAATTACTGTCACACCATCTAACAATTACCGTTGAATCGAGTTCCGCGTAGAACAGTGTTCCCCTAGGCGGGCGCCTAGGCCGCCTAGGCGCTAGGTGATGCCTCGTCGCCATGATTCGGTGCTAGTCGGCACTCTAGGTGGGCCGAGCGCCTAGACGGTCCAAGGTGGTCCCAGGCGGCATGAGGCGGGCAAGGCGCGGCTCTGGATGGTCTGGAACAATGTTGGGCGGCCCTCGGCGGGGTCTAACGGAGCTGTGCGGGGTTGGGTGTGTTGGTGATATGCCCTAGAGGCAATCATAGAGATGATTGTATCACGTCCATGTTTATGAGTTATTGAATAAATGTTATTCTGTTCTTTGAATGAATCATCAATTATATAGATCAACGAGTATGTGACTTGTTGATGAAACTCTTTAACTTATATGATATCGTTCTAAAAGTATCCCTAGTCGAATGTCACTGGTCGGAACACCAGTGAATCTATGACCAGCACATGTATTGATTGATGACTATGCTTCACCGGTCGTGGATATAGAGATATCGAATCGATAATGTGAACACATGTTAGGGAACATGGGGTTGGATAGACCCACCTTGAGACACTACTGAGATTGTTATGATTCTATGTGTCATTAGTTGGTTTCAAGTAATGATGATATATAATCCTTAGACCTGAGATCAACATGATTTCCTAGATGTGTAATAGCACTCTTAGGGGTTGCCAAATGCTACTCGTAACTAGGTAGTTATAAAGTAGCTTTCGGGTATGCTATGAAACATGCAGAGGGATGTGATTGGTCGGATATGGGATTTACCTCTCCTAACATAACGGGAGAGATATCTTTGGGCCCCTCGAAGTGGTCAGATAAAGAAAGTGCATTGCCATACCACTCGTGGTTGAAGAGTTTGACCACATAAGGTTATCCAACACTCGATTGAGAAAGTATTGAACAGTCCATAGATGACATATATCTCACCTGGAGTTCAAACCAGATATCGTGAGGCAAAGAGAGAATACACGAGTAGGTCACTTAGTTCGATTAGTTACAAACTGGTCGTATGGAGATACGAGCTGGTCGTAGACTGGTCGAATGTAATCACAGAGTGATCGAAACCTGATCGTAGGGAGTTACGAACTGGTCGAAACTAAATATGAACTAGTCGTACACAATTTTAGACTGGTCATACTTAAGTACTAGCTGGTCCTAAGTAGTTACGAACTGGTCGTACTTAAATACGGACTGATCGTGACGAGATACGAGCTGGTCGTAAGTGATGAGGACCTGGTCATAGATCATGTTGCATTAAGGTTCGTCCGATATAATTTGTGTGTATTCGGGAATCGTCATGTCCTGCTAGGGACCGCTATGACTCGTGGTCGGAAAAAGGCTTTCGAGTCGCAACCGATTATACATAAACCTAACGGGTCACACACTTAACGAGTTGGAACAAATCAGTACGAATACGATTTGTCAAACGTGTTCGGATAGGATCCGTCACTAGGCACTATATAAGGAGATGCTTGAGGCTATTGGGGGAATGCGAGATACGTGAGTTACTCCACCGAAACCCTAGCCGCCATCTTCCTGAGAGCCCCACCGTGCGACTTAGGTGCTAGCATACCGGCGTATGATTGTTCCTTCTCTTTACGTGTGGATACTATAGAGGCGCTACTGCGGTTGCTGTTGCTCTTAAGGACGATCCACGATCTTAACAAGGAACTTCAGAGGTTGCTGGAGGAGACGATCGACTCGCGGGAGCATTGGACGATCGACTACGACCACTACATCGACGTGCTCTTCGTTGGACCAGGATGCTCCAACTCTTCTTTCGCTGCACTGCATATCTGGTAGTAACGATCTATGATCATCTACTTGCTTGGCACCCTAGTTTACTGTAATACTCCAGAGTAGAATTTGAGAGAAAACCAAATATTCGAAGAAAAAGACTATTTAGATATTGATCCAGGAGAAGGATCAAATAGAAAATACTTAATTAAATAGGTAACGAAGGGGTTTGCAGCATTATTAGGGCAACTTGGGCCTGGGCCTTGGCCCATTAGGCCATGTAGTGGCCGGCCAATTAAGGGGGGAAGGCGCCCCACACCCAAAACTCTTGGCTGCACCCCTCCCTCTCCCCCTTGGCCGCCCCACCCCCCTCTTTCCCCCTGCGCCTCCCCATGTCCAGCAGCACCTCTTCCTCCATTGAAGCCCTTTCTTCGCTTGGCGAGAAGGTGTTCCTCATTGCCGGTGTCGAGGAGGAAGCAGGAGGATCACCCGGGAGATAGATCGGCCAATAAGAAGAGGGAGAAGAAGAAGAGGAAAGGGGAAGTGAGAGATTGTGGCCTGGGGTGGTGCTCATCGCGTTTAAGAGCAGGTTCTTCAAGGGTAACCCCAATTCTCCTCCGATTAGTTGTGCAATTGGATAATTAGGCAATGTCGGTATTAGATCTGTTTAGGGCAGACGGGATTGGTCGATGGTTTTGATGAGGTTAAAAGAAGAATCTATCCTGCACGCCTCCTAGAAAGTTGTAGACAACGTCGATACCTTTTCGTAGAGTACAAGATCATATCGTTTCGATGAGCGGATCAAAAGTTATGAATTTCGTAGCGCTGCTGTTCTGCAAATCTGCTGTGATTCTGACAGATTTTAGTAATCGGACCTAAACTGATATCTAGATGAGTTTCTGGGAGGTCTCACTATAATGAAAAGTGTAGATAATTGTCGTAGCTTACAGGGAAGCTAAGGAATGTGAAATTTGGATCAGTATTCTGAAAGTTGTGATGGTTTGAAGTTGCTGTCCAGAGAACCTAACGTGAAAACGATGTTCTGTTATTTGGCATGTTAGGGGTAATAGATGGCCGAATAAGGAGGGCTCACCAACTAGGTTTAGTTGAGGAATTTGATAACCTTTCAATGAAGTCTAAGAACACATCATTTGGACTCCTGTTATGAAAGATACGAATTTTAGAACATGACTGTCCACAGAGGGGACATAGCAACATTTAGAAATTGGGGTTGGGTTCGCGCTAAAGGAACTATTGCGAGTTCCTGTTTACTCTTATGGTTTGGTTGGTCCATTACTGTTGTCTTAGCATTCTCCAAATGAATTGTAGGTGGGGGACTGGTTCCGGAGGCGGTACCCTCTTCGCATCCTTCGTTCCCGCACGGTTGAGGCAAGTGCATCGTTTGTACCTTGGTTGTGATTTGCTTGGACATGAATGCGTGTTGATGCATGTTAGTGTCGTATGGCTGTGAACAAGTGTGCATAGTAAGAATGGTGAATGTTCAAAGTATGGCTATGCCTTATTCATGAATGTCGTTATTGTTTTTGGTACTTTGATGATGAATAGTATTGGGGCATGTGCATATTGATAGCATATTGAGGCCTGGTCTTGTGAGGACCAAGTATGCACAACTTTGAAGTACCCAATACTTGCAAGTACTTGTTTGATAAAATGATTATGGTGTATGATCTGGTTTGCTAGTATTGTGAGTATATGCGATATTTTGTATGCTAGAGTGTCATGGTTGTCAGTGATCATAAGTATTAGTGTTGTGAAAATAAGTGTTATTCATGAATGCTTGACTATTATGAATGTCGATGAACTTAAATGATAGAAGAATGAATAAGTTTATTCATAAGTGGTGGTGTTGTTGAGAATGCATGATTATGATGAATTAAGATTTGTTCATATGCATCATGCTGATATATGGAGGACTTGGTCACGTGGTGACCAAGTATTTGTTGAGGTCCCTGTCGTGTATATGACGGGCTTGAGGTCCCCACACTTGTGGAGTGTGGGCTTGAGGTCCCTTTACTTGCGGAGTATTGGGCAATTGGTCCTGCGCTTGCGAGCACAGCATGAGTATGCAATGACGGTTGCATACTTTGCATTACTGTAAAATGCAAAAGTTAAAGAGAAAGAGAAAGTGCACTTGAGCATCTTGCATAGCATGAGCATATGACATGTTTATAAATTGAGATTATATATGGAGGTTGATGATTACAGCTTGTTTATGTTATTGTTGCTATTTATTGTACTTGCTGAGTCTTTGGACTCACTCTTGTCGTTGTTGTGTTTTTAGGTACCCTTTCCAAGAACGACATGCATGGGAGGGATTAAAAGTGGTTGCACAATAGCACGAACTACTCACATTTGGTGATAGAATGATAATTTAGTAGTTGAGTAATTTGCTTAAAAATTCCTTATGATTACTCCCTATGCTTGGAATGGTTTGTATGAGTTGATTAGAGGATTATGGATGTCCTTTTGTTTATGCTTTAGTTGTTTAGCATGCTATGGATGATATAGTGATGATTAGCATAGTTTTGGTTATCTCTTGATTATCTTTGGATGTTGGATTATTTAACTATATTATATTTAAATGTTGGGACCTTCGGTTTAGTAACTAAACAAAGGAGGTTACATGCATTTTAGAGAATTGTATCAATGTTAAAATGTTATAGTGTTAGTTTAGTAGCATTCCAGGCTCGTGTGGGGCTGGGGTGTTACAGTTGGTATCAGAGCGGGCAGTAGGTCCGTGGTGATTGGATTACAACTCAGGCAACTTAAATTGCTTAAATTTTGTAATGGTTAATGAACATATAAACCTGACACACTGGTGCACAGTAGGATGGGATGGGTCAAGCATTGCATTTACGCTTATGTTGAGTTGTATTAATGATTCATGTTATGAGATGATCTGATATATCTATAGTATAATACTATGGTTATTATGTGTGGGGGTAACCCATGTTGAGAGGTGAAGATAGTGGTTGTGGTCCTGGGCTATACCAGGATACACCACCGTTCGTGGTATAGGATTAGCGAAGTGTCCACACTGGAGATCGTAGTACAGGCGTTGATAGTGAGTTTATATAGAAGAGTTGTTCTCTCCTTTGAAATTTGATTTGGTCAACTCTTATCTTGTGGTGATTGATGAGTTTTTTCCTTGGGCTTTTAGTTCATCCCGGTTGATGGGTTGCTTTGGATTATGTTTCTATTGGCTTAATTTGTTCTGTAAAGCAATCATTGTTTCCCCAACCGATGAGTTATTCTTGCGGCTGGTGAACTTAGTTGATTGTCAAGTTTGACCTTTAAATTGGAGTTATGTCTTTCTCATTGGAAAATTTGATCCATTCATTCGTGTGATGTTTTTCATTAATGAAAGTTTCTTTTTACAAGTCCTTTAGTACGTGGAGGCTTTGACTCAATGTATCTCTTTTGTGTATTTTGAGTGATGAAGATTAATGGATCTCTTTTATGAAAGAAGATGTTAAACCTTTTAGTGTTGTGTTGTCTTGGTTAAGTGAGAGGTTATAACCAAAGCAATTAATGGATATGATATGGGTTATCGATTAGGTGCAGAGTGTGTGCATGATCGATCCTAACAAAGATCCTTGAAAGGAAAGTGATTAATTTGAAAGTGCTTGTAGTAGTTCTCGAGGAGCTGCGATTAAGAGTATGATTATACCTAGTTGTAAACAATAGAGTTAATAAGAGGTGTAGAACATTGATGTAATTGAGTCGATGATTAAGAGTGATACTTTTGGTAAACTTTCTTGGTAAATTAGATTAACGTGTCTCAATGGATTAATCTAACCTTTTGGGATGGTTAAGTCCAGAAGATGTCAGATTATTGTCATAATGGCTATTGAACTTGGAGTTATCTTTATGGATATGTACTGATCATATGTAATTGCTAGGTGCAATTATTACGTATCGAAGTATGGTGTTGAGCATCCCTAACAGGTGAACTGATGGGATGTAATTGGGATCTATGTTTACATAATGGTGGAGTGGTAGGATAATAGTATGTTTTGATGAGAGGGTTGATTATTAAAATTGTTTAGGTTGCTAAACCTGTTGGATTACCTGGTCTCAATGGATTAATTTAACTCTGCAGGAAGGGAGAGATAAGGATGTATTTGACTGTTGTTTTAGTGGATAATAATATGAAAGTTTTCATTATTTGGCTGCTTGATGATCCTATATTTGCTAGTGGGAATGGAAATAGAGAAATGACCATAAATTCTTCCATGACTGAATAATTGTTAAATGTCTAGGATGGCCGCTAGATTGGATTGGTCTGCACTAAATTGATGTTGAGCTTTGCTAATAGGTTAATGATTGGAATTTAAGGGTGATCTATATATGTGTGTTTTACGAGGATAACTGGGTAGCATGCCCTTGTTAAAAGATGGTTTACTTGATCATCGTGGATTGTGCATTAGATATTCTCTTGACTAAGTTGAGTATTGGATCTTGTTAGAAAAAAAATGAAATAAGTTATTGTGTTTCTCTTGGAAAGGTTGATGATGGGATAGTAAGGTATGTTGGTATAGTAAGGTATGTTGGTTCATGCCAGGAGTGCATTATATGATGTTAGAAAGATTAACAGTATACGGTTGTGAGAGTGATGTCGATTCCTTTAAGAGGAGAATAATTTGACTGTTTTTTTTGTGATATCATATAAACGAAAATGTTTTGTGTTTTGCGGTTGTGATCATTTGGACCTCATGATTCATATGATAGTTGAAACTGTTCCGAGAAAAATGACACGTTGAAAGATTTTATTGGTTTTTAAGTGGTTTATGTGGGGCTGGGGTGTTACATTTACGTGGTAGAATTTTTGAATTGTTGCTATCGTAGCCTACCCGTATCCCTTCAGGGTGGGAGAAAAAAAGGTAGTGAACTCACCCGTGGTCTGCGGATTTGCATCCTCCCCAGATCCACCGCCTCCTCCCTGGCTCCCTGTCGCGCGCCACCTCTTCCTCGGATCCCCTTCGCGCGTTGCCTTCTCCCTGAATCCCCTTTGTGCATCGCCTCCATCCCGGGTATCCTTCGCGCGCCACCTCCTCTACCGCATGCTGCCTCCTCCTCGGTGGAGAGGAGAGCAAAAGTGAGAGCAATGGGAGAGAGGGATGAGGCAGTGGCGTGATGGGAGAGCGAGGCGATGGGAGAGAGGGATGATGCCACTCACTCGATCGACCGACGCTGATAAGGAAGGGGTGAAGGCATTGGACTGGACTAGGCAGGCCATAGGCCACTCAATTGGTCAACGCGGGTGTCGGTGTTTTAGAACTGATCTTACGTAAAGATTGTTTGATTCGGGGGGTCTCCACAATTGATCACGTAGACGAAGGAGACACGAGGATTTTTATACAGGTTCGGGCCTTCTCGGGTGAGAATAATAACCCTACTCCTGTGTATCTTGTATTTGCTCTCTGGATTACAATCGATTGGAGGTTTTCCTAACTGTCTTCCAGGAAAAGCTCTCTCTGTCCTCCAAAAGGAAGCCCTCTCCTCACTATCTCTAAGAGACACCTATTTATACTAAATAGTGGTGGACGTCGTCGTTCCAGGCTAATTAGTCGCTCATTATTGCGTAATAATGAGAGTAATTGCCGGAGTAGTAACCTCCCATCTTTGTCAAACGGTTTCGATCGAGCTAGTGGGGATTTATCGTGATTATGTGTATTTTGACTGTTTGGATCCTCACTATTTATTGAATCTTCTGACGAGTGGGTCCAATAAAATCGTGATGGATCTCAACAGGAGCTAGTCGTAGAAAGACTTATGACCAGACGTAGTCGTAACGATTATACCATAGTCGTAGGAGAACTTACGACTAGGGGGTAGTCGTAACGATTATACCATAGTCGTAGAAGAGCATACGACTAGGGGGTAGTCGTAGGATAACCTACGACTTCCTGACTCGTCCTTCTCTGATAATATTCAAGGAGTATACTTTGTGACGTCATATTTTCTGATTAATAAACGAGGATTATTTAGATCCTCGTCAGCGGGCTTGAGCTGGGCTAGACGTCGAAGGTAAGTTTCTTTTCTTTTTTTTCTCTTTTTTTTTCTTCTTCACTTGTTCTCCTCCCCCTCCGACTGCTTTGTTCTACCGCTGCACATACCACCGCCTAGACGCTAGGCGGCCACCCTCCGTCCGCCTTCCGCCTAGCGCCTAGGTGAACATTGACGTAGAAGCAAGCGTTTCTGGCCCGTCAACCGTAGTTGATGGGCCAGCTATATGAGGATTGCGCACGCGTGTCACACCCGACCTGGGTTGCACGCGGTGGGCTGATTAGCGGTGTAGAATATATATATATATATATATATATATATATATATATACACACACACACACACACATACACACGAAAATGGTATGGTACTCCTAGGATTACGTACTCCACTTATTATATATCACTTAAATTGTATGATGATACCTTTTTATCAATTTGAGTATACTTTAATAATAATTATAAGATATCTCAAAGTGAGTTCCATGAAAATTTTTATAAAAATCCTCTTTTATTGCAAAACTTGTGTATATGCTTCTTTTATATATGAAAAATAGTATATAGAAAAGAAAAAAAAGGTTCAATAAAAAAATTTCAATCAAGTCGCATTGAAGTATCTTAAATTAGTATTTAAGTATACTAAAAATGATAAATGAGTATAATATATTTATTTAAGTGGTATATTCGGAGTGAGAGTATATATGATAATGCGAGAGAGTGCGTATTCTTTTCTTTTTTTTTTTTTTTGGCGAGGAGTGAGTACTTGTTTGATAGGCAGCCTTCTCGTTGTCCTTGTCCTTGAGATTAATTTCACCTATGTAAAATAGAATAAATGAATTTAAGAAAATGCAGAATACATACACGGGTTCTTGTCTCTTGGGGGGAATTAATTAATTAAAGAGAAAAAAAGATTTGTCTCGAAACAAAAAAGAAGAAGAAAAAGAGACGCGACGAGAGAGGATTGGGTTCGTGACTTGGTGTGGCGTCGTGTCGCGCCCCGCTGCTGCTCTCTCGTCATCGATCTCCTCCAACTCCAACTCCAACTCCAAGAGGGTGCTCAAGGCGATCGTCGTCGTCGCGCGAGGGCGAGGGCGAGGGCGAGGCGATGGCCTCCCCAAACCCCAGCAACAATAATCCCCCATCGCAGCAGCTGCAAGGTCGTGATTCCATCGCTTCCAAATTTTTGGGTTGACTTGGATACTATTAAGCTTTCACTCGCCTGGCTTGTCAATTTCTATCGACACCATTAAATCTTGATTGATTAATGCAACCAGGAGCTGCAGCACCAGCTGCGGATGCCGGAGCAAGCGACGACAAGCAGCTGGTCTTCGAGTCGCCGCCGCCGCCGATGAGGGAGGATTACGTCCAGAACGCCGTCAAGTTCCTCTCCCACCCCAAGGTCAGGGGATCCCCCGTCTTGTACAGGCGCTCCTTCCTCGAGAAGAAGGGGCTCACAAAGGACGAGATCGACGAGGCCTTCCGACGAGTACCTGTAAGACCCGGCCTCACTAGCCCCCTCCTTCTCTTTCTCTTCTAACCAACCCAGCAATTCCTCATGTCATGAATCTTCTTTATACTACGAAAACTGCAGGATCCACAACACACTGCTACTAGTGCTTCGCCTTCGCAGCAGGGTAAGACAGTACCACGATCTTTCTTTAGTTACATGTTGCCTAACCATTTAGAGAAAGAGCAGGAGCAGTCTGCATTGCTTGTTTTATGATGGCCAGGCCTTATAGATTCGGTTAAATCGTCCAAACATCGTATTGGTACAAATCGCTGTGTAAGAGATTACACACAAAAGATAGAGAGCCTTTGTTCTCTTTTTCTTCTTCATCTTTTTTTTGTTTCCTGTGTTGCAAGGACAGCTTAGAAGAATACCATGACCACAAAAATGGATTTACCACTTTTTTTTGTTCTAACATCAAACATTCAGTTTCTAAACTAGGATTGATACCAATTTAGTTAGGAATTGTACTGTTCTTGGTAGTAGCTTCGAGGTTCGAATTGTTTTTGACGTGGTACTACTTCTCTACCTACTTTTATGTTCGAGTCTAATGAGAAGCAACAGGCCATGTAACTGCTTTAGTGCTCCTCATAAAACTGGTATGCTGTTTTCTTTGCTCGCAGCCAACAACCCAAACCAATCTACTGGAGTGCAGCCTTATACATCAGTACAATCTGTGCAGCCAGCAACAGGCCCTGTAACTGCTGGCCCTATCATTGTCGGTACGCAGCCCAAGTTCAGCTGGTACCGTGCATTCGTCGCTGCAGGGCTATTGCTTGGATTTGGAGCTAGTGCTGCTGTCTTTGTCAAGGTATTTCTGGTGACCTCTACAGGTTTTCAAACTCTTCAACTCAGCAAGTGAGCCATAAACCCTATTTGCATGTGTTGCACAGAAATTGCTCCTTCCCAGGCTAAAGTCTTGGATCCGTAAGGTCATAGCTGAAGGCGATGAAACTGAGGGCAAGCAACTTAGGTCCGAGATTGATGAGGGAACTGCTGAGGCTGTAAAAGCTTCAGCATCAGCTGTTTCTGCTATTGCTAAAACAAACCAAGAATTGCTTGCTTCAAAGGATGAAGGTCCCGCAATGCGTCTTCATAGTTTATCACTTCTTTTTTGCCAACAATCCTATTTCATTTAAACTTAGTTTCATATTTTAAATTGTCTTATATCCATTCTCTTGTCATTGCCTTCTTGTCTGCAGAAAAGAAGATACTTGTGACTCTGACACAAGCGCTAGATTCCCAAGCAAAAGGGTTAAAATCCTTGAGCGAGTCATTAAACCGTAGCAGGGAGTCCATAAATATTACCAGGGAGGATAGGTTTTCACAGTACCGGCCTTGGGAAGAGCATGTCCCTTCTGCTGCAAGGAATGGTCAGTATCAAAAGTTATGTAGCATTTCATACTTAAGTGTTTCTCTCTTTGCATCAAATCGCTCTGCAAAGCTAGTCCAGGTACAGTGGGAAACTGGGAACCATGCCGAAAACCATAAACTCTGCCTTTGCCCATCATTTAACAGGGTTATTGTTTTGGCCAATCAACTTACCCTTGTTTGATGACAAGTTCATTCTTTCCCCTGTATCAGAAGAGATCCACCTAATGTTGTGGCTATGCCATGTAAAGCAGCAAGTCCTAGATTAGAAAGTTCACTTTATAGTTTAAATATAATTATTGACCCTGATTACTATGAGTGTCTCACCGCATCATCGTTTGTTTGACCACAATGTTTAGGGCCAGTAAACACTCCATGGAGAGCTTCTCAGGTGTGCACTTGTGTTGTTCGTCCTGTTTCGCACTTCCACAAATATGCTCATGCTTTGGATCATTCTCCTATTTCTGACCCATGTCCCCCTTTTGTAGCAAACTAATATGTATGGTGTGCCAAACAGTGACTTTGGCTCAGGTCAATATCTTTTGTGAAGCTCTTTTTTGCCTTGCCCAGCCTGTCGTTTCCTTGTTTCTTGTTACCTACCGTTGGCTTGTTTCTTGAGCAGGGAGGCCTTCATTTGCACCAGCACCAACTGAACCTACGTCAGGCTCATTTTCAAGATCTTATGTCGAGGTAAGCAACTGATCAGGCTATAATTAACATCCATATATCATTTGCTGAAATTAGCTGGATTGACTCCTTGAGGCACAATTTGGTGTTGTACGATGCATAGCTACTTTCTCGGACAGGTTCTGTTGTTGTCTGTTACATAACCTTCTATCTAGCTTTGGACAGTTTCACAATTGAGTTAACTGACTCCCATGAATCGTAACCAAATTTTCCAAATCAGCCATATATGTTTCTCTAGCATGTATATAGTTGCAAATCAGCCGGATGTTCTTTTTTCATATATAACATCTGACTCGTCCATCACAGGCTGTTTAATGAGATATATATCTCAGCTATCGTGACATTTCATTCATTTATATAAACTGGACAATTATTGGCACCTTCGTTCTTGAACATTGTCTGATTTATAGCAAGATGCACAATTTCTTACCTCAACCATGCTCCCATGTATCAGCATAAATGAATACTAGCATTAGTTTTGCCATCTTCCATTTAACTTGCCGCCGGGAGAATGTCCCCTACTAGAGTTTGAGCTGCCATCCTAATTATATTTATGCTTCCAGCAAACAATATCTACTGCACAGCGAGGGGATAGGTCTTCTGGGAGCAAGGTGTGGTGCTGAACCTTGTCTTTGCTGCAAGTAAGAGCGCTGCCATTTACTTGGAACTGACTCAAGTCTGTTGTTTGTCGTTAAAAAAAACAGCCATGGGAGACGCAGCAATACTCACAGCAGAGGCTTGGTTACGGATCCAACTCCCAGTTGAGTGATGATGGATCATACTCTGAAGCTCAGGACAACTATGGGCCTTTGTATCACCAGAATGGGAAGACCCCTGATTTTCAAGCAGAGGAGCCTAGGCCGTTGGCATACAGCAGTGGGGTTGAGGAAAGGCCGCCACCTCAGCGCCGCTGGGTCCCCCCTCAGCCTCCAGGTGTTGTCATGGCAGAAGCGGCGGCCGCCATTAGTCAACCGAAGTCCCTGCCAAAGCAACTGTCAAGCGACGCATCTGAGGCAGCTGGTGAGATGCAGGTGAATGGTGCCCCAAGTTCTTCTGTTGTCGCTGAGTTGCCAGTTAATGGCAGTGCTGCAAGTGATGCTGGACATAGCGAGATCGAAGAATCGTCAGAAGCCATCTAAGCAGAGATGAGGGCAACCAACAACTGAGAAACAATCTAAGCGAGATTCTGATACATGTGGGAGTTTGCCATAAGTTTCCGACCAATATATTTGTGTTGCTACAGCTTCAGGGTTGCTAAGGAAGGAATACAATAAGTTGCAATAAATCTTGATGTGTGGTTTTGTGTTTACATTAACGCTGCTACTGTATATACCGGCAAAAAACATAACGAGAATTTTTCTTATGGATGTGCTAGCTTTTTGTAGTTACGGGCTTTTGCAAATTCGAGCTCCCTAGTCTCTCTATCCGAAGGTCTCCGTGCATAGGATCCACTGTGTTACATATTAGAAGATGATCTTCCCTGTTCGATAAAAAAACAATGGTTTAGACCAATAATGGTAGTTGCTACAGTACATATTGTCACTGCTACTACAGTATCTGCTAGGATCATGGCCGATATCACTGTTTGTGGAGTGATTCTCTTGCGTTACATCAAAGAGACCTCCGGTTACTACGAGGGGAACCAGTGGATCCTCGAAAAAAGATATCA
The DNA here is from genome assembly GCA_036346255.1 of Ampelocalamus luodianensis. Taxonomy (NCBI): domain Eukaryota; kingdom Viridiplantae; phylum Streptophyta; class Magnoliopsida; order Poales; family Poaceae; genus Ampelocalamus; species Ampelocalamus luodianensis. Next base: position 74,044,210 of record CM070633.1, on the reverse strand, counting down.
ATGCCAAGAGAAGTAAATGTGTATTAATTGTCTTGAAAAATATCCTCCTTAATTACATGGGGAGGTGGCTATTTCTCGCCTTTCAACCCGGGCACGCGAGATTACAGTTCTACCCCTAAAAAGACCATACACCCATAGAGGTTACAGGGTTTTTTTTCTTCCTCCTCGTGTAACCTTCGGTTCACAATGGACCCTCCTGGTCCTAGTCCATCTGGCCGATATGCGCGGTTCATCAGTATCTCTTCTCCTTCGCACCGTGTGAGGTGCCCTCATACCAAGAGGCCCCGGACACCCTTCGGTGCTCGGTTAGGTGGCCCTGAGCAAGGATCCCGGGGGCTTCCTGAACCCTTCGGCGCCCCTAGAAGGTATGCCTGTGCCCCTCGGGACTCCCCTAAGGGTATGCCTATGCCCTCCAGGGGCCGCTGGCATTGGCCCCTGTGGGCCTTCTGGTGACCTTCGGGTGCCCCTTGGGACTCTCCTAACGGTATGCTTGTGCCCATTGGGGGCCGTTGGTTGCACCTTCAGCCTTGGCCCCCCGGGCCTTCTGGTGGCCCTCGCGTGCCATTCGGCCTTTGCCCTCCGTACCTCCTCGTGGTCTTCGCTCGGTAGCTGGGGCCGGTGGGCCGCCCCTACGACAAACCCCTCGTGGTCGAGGTCCCGCTTCGCCATGGTTGAAATCATGTCTTTTTCTCGCAGGGTCCAGGCACATCGTCCCCTTCGGCCTGACAAAGCGTGTTTGGTGCGGGGCCCTCAACAGCCTGCGGGCTGCTGCTGGGGTAATGACGGTGTGTTGGGTGGTGCGCGCCATGATGCCGAGGGTGTTAGTAATGGCGCACCCTTGGGCAGCCCGCGGGGTCACCGTCACTATTACTGTGCTGCATCGGGTCGTGTACGCCATTATGCTGGTGGGTGGTAGTAATGGCACATCCTCGGGTCATGCGATGATTGATGGTACGTGGGGTGTTGTGAGTGGGGGGGCACGTGTCGTTTTGTAACTAACCCGTGTCTCTTTAGCTTTCGTGTCTTGTCCCTTTGTGCCCCTGACGCCTATAAGAGGGGAGGGACCCCCTCATTCTTCTTCTGTGCTCTGCTATTCTCATTGGGAAACTCTCGTGCTTTGCGTTTTGCTTCACGCGCTTTGCCTCCCACGATTTGCTTCATGCTCTACTTCGCCTTCTGTCCAGTCGTTGCGGACTCTGGGGGTTTGCTATGACGAGGCGAAGCAAGGACGGGGGTGGAGAGGTGTTTTACACCAGCGACCTCGGGCGGTCGACGATGACGGAGTGCATGCTCCAGACCCTCGTCGAAGAGGGGAAGCTAGAGTCCCTTGATGTGGCACGTGTTCCTAGGGCGGAGACGGTGCTGACGCCTCGAGAGGACGAGGCAGTTGTCTTCGTGGCGTACTTCGACGCGGGCCTTCGGATGCCCTGCGTCTCACTGGTTTCCCAAGTGCTCCAGCTTTACGGGGTGGAGTTGACGCAACTGACTCCTAACTCCCTATGAAGCTGGGATCTTCGAGTGGATCATGCGATCCGCCGGGGCAGCAACGGTGAGGCTCGGCTGTTCGTGTACCTCCTCGACAGCTGATGCCAGCCGAAGAAGAAGAAGAACACCGGTGAGACGCTGAACTTCGATAGCGAGATCTTCCAGCCGAAGGCTCAGAACAAAATGTACGTGCTGTCTCCAGCGGCGCGGAAATGATATGAGACCGGTTGGACCCGGAGGTGGTTCTACCTTGCATCCCCCGCGTGCGATGGTCTTCGGTTTGACGGCAGGCTCATCCACCTCACCCCCTCCCCCGACATTGTGTTGACCTCGCGGGAGGAGGCCCACCTTGTGCTGTTGCTGAATGCGACGACCTAGCTTTCCACGAGGGACCTGGTGGAAGAGTTCCGCGCGTTCTGGTGTGGCCCCTCGCGTAAGGCTAGAGCATCACTCCCGGGAAGCCCAAGGATGGGCTTCCCACCATTGTTGTTGGTGGGTGTGAAGGTTTGGGTGTTCGCTCCTGTCTTCCTTTTTTAAACTAGAGTTTGACTTCTGCTGCAGTTGCCCCAATCAACGAGGCGGCCCGGAGCGCGGAGGTGCTTTTGGGCCCCTACACTGGGGAGGAGCACGTGAAGCGACTGGTGGTGGTGCGGGAGCCCTGGCTGAACCAGGCCTACAAGGACAGGGAGCGTTTGTCGGAGCGTCGGGACCTCGACGAGGGGAAGAAGAAATGCACTCACGTCCCCAATGAGTGCGATGCTGCGGGTCCCATTTCTGCGGTGCCTTTGCGCTCTGCATGCCCTAGAGGTGAAGGCAGCCCATCGTGCGCCCGGTGGAGAGGCCGGCGAAGTGGGCGTTGCACGGGTCGTCACCTGGGAGCCCCTTCGGGCCGAAGCGTCAACCTACTTCTACGGCTGGTGCTGCGACGGGGGTCTCCAGACGTGCTGGAGGTGGGGAAGTCGAAGGGGTGGCGAGCTCATTTGGCATCGCGGGCTTGCCCCTCAAGGAGTCCTCGGCTGGTAGCACCCTGTCGCGTGTTTACGATGGGGGCTTCGAGGACTCTCGGCTTGTTCCTCCCACCTCGGGGCGTGATGTGATCGATAAGATTCCCTTTTCGTTGGTCGCACATTTGGCCACGTATTTCCCCTTGTGCATCCGTCTTGACTTGTGTCACTTACTGCGCAGCTGTAAGCGACGGGGAGGAGACGAGCGGGAGGGGCTCTGTGTCGCGGAGCTTTGGGGGGTCCCGCCCCGGGCCTCGCGGCTACCGCTGACCTGGGTCCACTTTGTCCTACAGACTTTAGGGTGAGCGTGGGCACGACAGAGGTTTGCGAGGAGGTGGCGCGCTTTGCTACCCCGTCCTACATTGGGGACCTATTTTGAAACATGCCCCTTAAGGGCATGTTCTGCTCCGTCGAGGCGAACGTTGTAAAGGTACGCTTCTTGTGCTTCGATTATGTTAGCTTCGTGAGCACGTATTTGACACTTGGTGATTTGCAGAACCTAATGCTATCACGTGTGCTCGAGGGCGATGTGATGCGTAGCTTCGATGAGATCCAGTAGTGGGTGGACTATGAGCACACGCGGAGTGAGGCCCTGAGCAAGGAGCGGGAGGCCTTCGCTGACAAGGCGAGAGCATTGGAAGTTACAGTGGTGGAGCTGGAGGGTGAGCACGACGGGCTGCAGGAGGAGGTTCATATGCTTCGAGGCGTCCAGGCCGAGCTCGAAGCGAAGGTGTAGGCGGAGCAGGAGCTCTCTAACTCCATGGTGCAGGCGACTTGAGAGGCGATAGAGGCCCTAGAGGGCGCTGTGATGGAGCTCAGTGTGGAGGAGATGGACATCACCTTGGGGCACCTCTGCCGCACTGGAGAGGTGTGCCTGCCCGCGGCCCGCGCCTACGGGGATCACTATGCGAAGGTGTCCTAGCAGGCAGCCTTCGCTACCCTGCAGAAGGCTAGCTGCGGGCATGTTGACACCCTCATGAACCGCTCCGTGCCCATGGCCACCGCGGAGGAGGTTGCAGCCAGACACCGCCAGACGCGAAATGTCTTCGTCTAGGACTTCTGGGTTCCGCGCGGACGAGATGTCGCGATGGACTCCCTCCAGGCGGTGTAGGCTCAGAAGAGAAAGGGGAAGGCTCCGGTGGATGACAAAGGTGCCAGCGAGCGGGGGGACCACCACCGTATACAGGGTGTGACCCTCGGCTCGCTCCAAGCGAGCCAAATCTTTTGCTTTCTGTAGCTAGGCTTAGTTAGCTCCCCCTATCTTTTCCCTTCTTTTTTGTATGGCTCGCTCCGAGGCTTGCGCTCCGAGGGGAGGGGGTTAAACGGAGGGGTTCGCCCTATTTTCTAATGAACTCTGCTTTTGAATGAAAAATGTTTGATTGAAAAAGTGTCTTGCTATGGGGTTTGTGTGATTTGCTTAGTATACTTAGCCGTTATGAACTATGGGCTTGTGCTTTATGCAGGTGGACTCACCGCTGCTCCGATGCGCTGCCGGTCGGGGGGTGCGTTCGTCCGAGGGGTGTGTGACGAAGGTCAATGCCCCTCGGCGTAAACCGAAGGCGGAGCGTTGCCTTCGCTCTGTTTGGTCGCTGCAGTTGTGCTACCAAGGTATCGTGTACCATGGCGTGAAGTGGCAGCGTTGGCACCTGGCGAACCCGGATGGGTCCATGGAGGAGTTTGCGGTGTTTCACCAGCGCAAGGTTGTCGCGGCGCGCTTTGAGATCGCCCGCTTTTGGGAGCAGCGGGGTTATGCAGCACCCGAGGAAGGGTCTTCGACGCCGTGTGCTGAATCAGCGGCCCCGGATCTGGGCTATGAGGCCCCCTCCACCTCCGAGGCGGGATGCAGTAAATATGCAGCGAGGGATCTTTTGAAGTTTATGGACATGAGGCCCTCCGATGAGGAGCTGATGGAGTGGCAGCTGTATACCGACGTGTTGTACGCTGATGAGCCATAGGCCTCGACCGCGTTGTTATTTTTTCTTTTTTATCAGTTACTTTGTTATGTATCCCTTATATGTCGTGCTTGGTTGGTCTGCCACTTTGTGTAGCGAAGACCCATTGTAAGTTGTATTTTAGTGATTTGTAACTTGTTGCGATGAATAAAATCTGCTTATAGATGCTTGTGCTATTTTGCTTCGCCCCTTGCGCGATGTCCTCCGTGTCATTCAGAAGAAGTGAGAATTTAGGTGACCGTTGGTTTCTCCATGCGCCAATGGGTGTGAAAGAGCGCAACAGAGTCATTTAACAAGCCTTCTGCTCTTCTTGATGTGCTTTTTTTTGTAATACTTGCGAGGATAGGGGGGTTGAAGCATCACGTCTTCATTTTACTAGCGATTAGGCGATTGCTGGAAGTTTGCCAGGAGGAGAGAGGGAGTGGGAGTGGGAGGCGAGGCTGAGCGGTGTCCCCCCTTACTTTTTCACTTTTTCAGGTAGGGCTCCGAGGAGCCCTAATTTCTTGCGAGGGGGAGGCAAAGCCAAGCGCCACCCCCCCCTTCTTTTTTAGGTAGGGCTCCAGGGGAGCCCTGCATTTGTGCGAGGGGGAGGCGAAGTCGAGCGCCATCCCCATATTTTTTTAGGTAGGGCTCTAGGGGAGCCCTAGCTTTTTGTGAAGGGGAGGCGAAGCCGAGTGCCATCTCAATACTTTTTTAGGTAGGGCTCTGGGGGAGGCGAAGCCAAGCGCCGTCCCCCATACTTTTTTAGGTAAAACTCCGGGGTAGCCCTACGTTTGTGCGAGGGGGAGGCGAAGCCGAGCGCCGTCCCCATACTTCTTTTTAGGTAGGGCTCTGGGAACCCTAGCTTTTGTGCGAGGGGGAGGCAAAGCTGAGCACCGTCTCCATACTTTTTTAGGTAGGACTCCAGGGGAGCCCTAGCTTTTTTGCGAGGAGGAGGCGAGGCTGAGCGCCGTCCCTCATACTTTTTTTAGGTAGGGCTTTGAGGGAGCCCTACATTTGCGCGAGGGGAGGCGAAACCGAGCGCCATCCCCTCGGTGGGCCTCGAGGCTCGGGGCCTGGCGTGGTGTCCTTTTTATTAACGCGGGCCTGCGGAGGGCACCGGCGTGCACCGGGGCTGTGAGCTGTGAGCGATATCTTGTTTATACACTCGTGCCTGCAGAGGGCATCGATGTGCACCAGGGGTGTGAGCCATGCGCGGTGTCTTATTTATACACTCATGCATGCGAAGGACATCGGTGTGCATCGGGACTGGGAGCCATGCACGGTGTCCTTTTTATACACGCGGGCCTACAGAGGGCACCGATGTGCACCGGGGCTATGAGCCATGCGCGGTACCTTATTTATACACTCATGCCTGCGGAGGGCATCGGTGTGCACCAGAGTTGTGAGCCATGCGTGGTGTCTTGTTGTGTTTGCCCATAATTTATCTTTGCGCGTGGGGTCTATTTCATTGATGGGGGGGGCGAAGCTCCCAAAGTAGTACACAGGCCTTCATACATGCCTTTACTGCTTTAAAAATGGTGGGGTGGCGATACTCCAGGTGCAGCCGGGTTTTTACAATTGAGCGACCCTAGGGATAAAACCTGTGGAGGCTCTTGGCGTTCCATGTGTGGTCCAGTTCTTGGCCCTCCGGTGTTGCGATGTAGTTGGAGCTCGCCCTTGTTGTGCGGGTAATGATGTATGGTCCTTCCCATTTGGACTATAGTTTGCCCACGGTTGCGGGATGCGCGACCCGATTGAGCACCATGTCGCCCGGTGCGAGAGGGCGGACCCTAACCTTCTTGTTGTATACTAACGCGAAGCCCACGACGTATTTTGCCATGGTGGTTGTGGCATGTACGTGGTTTTCTTCGAGGAGGTCCAGGGACACTCTGCATTCTGCTGGTTCATGATCTACCCTAGTGCGGAGGGACTTCACGACAAGGTCACCTGGGGTCATTGCTTCGTCGCCGAAAAGGAGTTTGAATGGCGAGAATCCCATGGCTTGGGTGGGCGAGGTGCGGAGTGCCCATAGGGACTTGAGGAGCTCCTCAGGCTAAAGGCCCTTCGACATGCCAACGAGGTGTTTGGTTAGCCCTGCCAGCAGGCTGCCGTTGGCTCGTTCGACTGCCCCGTTGGACTCGGGGTGCCCTACCGATGCGAAGTAGATGTTCATCCCAAGGCTTTCACAGAATGTTTTGAAGTGCGCGGAATCGAATTTGGTACCGTTGTCGGTGACGATGTCACGTGGCACCCTATATCTACAGATGATGTTCCTCCATACGAACCATTGGGCCGCCGCAGCGGTGATTTTTGCTACGGGCTCCAATTCGATCCACCTCAAGAAGTGCTTGATGGCGACAAATGCAAAGCGAAGGTTGCCTCTCGCCGCCAAGAATGGGCCGATGATGTCGAGCCCCCACAGTGCGAAGGGCTAGACCGGGGGTAGGGGCTGGAGTGGAACCGGCAGTTCCTTCGAGCTGAGCCTAGTCCATTGGCATGCCTGGCAGCGTTGGATGAGGTCTTGTGCATCGTGGAGCGCTGTTGGCCAGTATAAGCCTTGGCGAAAGGCCCTTACGACGAGGCCCCAGAGTGTTTGGTGCGCGCTGCAGGGCCCCTGGTGAATCTCCCAGAGGGATTGGCCTTCTTTCCATGATACACATCGTAACAGGGTGCGTAGACGCCCCTTTGTACAATAAGCCATTTACGATGCAGTAGTTTCGGGTATGGTGCTGGAGGCGCTTCACTGTGGCAGGGTCCTCTGGCCCTTCGCCTTTTAGGTAATTGGTGATGGTGTCCCGCTGGTCAGCTTCATTGATGAGAAGGACAGGGTTCGACCCGTGTGTAACCCCTTGTGCTTTGGGCGCAGCCTCTTGTGCCTCGCGCACAGCCGAAGGCGCATGTAGTACCTCGTAGAAGATGTTTAGCGGGGAGGGGGGCATTGTGGAGCTGGCCAATTTTGCGATTTCGTCGGTCGCCTCATTGTTTCCCCTTGGGATGGTTTGTACGGTGATGCTGAGGAAGTGCTTCACTGCTTTGTGGACCGTGGCCAAGTACGTAGCCATTTCAGGGTCCCTGGTCGTGAATGATTTGTCGAAGTAGCCCGCCATAAGGTGGGAGTCGCTTTTGATGATTATGCGCTTGGCCCCTAAACCCTTGGCCTTGCGGAGGCCCAGCAGCAGGGCTTCGTACTCGGTGGTGCTGTTTGTTATCGGGAAGTCAAGGCAGGCGATGGGCGACATGCTTTGCCCATCTTGGGAGACCAGGATGGCCACCACACTTGCCCCCGAGGCACACCAAGAGCCGTCGGTGTAGATTGTCCATGGGATCTTGGCCTGGGGTAGGGGGTCTCCTCGAATTGGGGAGTCTATTCGGCGCGAAGTCGACAAGAGCCTGTGATTTGATGGCCATGCGTGTGGTAAAGGTAAGGTCGAAGGCCAGTTCTGCGGCCTACTTGCCGATTCGGCCCAAAGTGTCCTTGTTGCGCAGCATTAGCACGAGTGGATAAGACGTCAGGATCGTGATGGCGTGCACTAGGATGTAGTGCTGCAACTTGTGTGAAGCCGTGAGTAGGACGTATGGAAGCTTCTCCAGCTCCGTGTACCTGACTTTGGCCCCTTGCAGGGCCTTCGACACGTAGTACACAGGACGTTGTCCACTGTTGTGTTCTTAGACGAGGACCGCGGTCACCGCTGAGGAGGATGCGACGAGGTACAACAGCAGATTTACGTTGGGCTTCAGGCTAACCAGGCTTGGTAGCCAGGCGAGGTATTGCTTGAGTTCTTCGAGGGCCCTCTGGCAGTCTTCTGTCCATCAGAATGGCTCCGCGCCGCGGAGTGTTTTGAAAAAGGGCAAGGCCCACTCCACGAAGTGGGATAAGAATCGGCTAAGTGCTGCGAGGCGCCCTATCAGCCTTTGTACTTCTCGGGCGCTACGGGGGGCCTCTATTTCTTTGATGGCTTTTATTTTTGGGGGGTTTGCCTCGATACTCCTCTCGGATACGAGGAATCCCAGGAGCTTGCTCGTCTTTATATCGAAGGCACGTTTTTTGGGTTTAGCTTTACCCCCCTCCGTCCGTAGGCTGGTGAAGGTTTCTTGTAGGTCCATCGTGTGGGACCCCACGAACGTACTTTTAACGACGATGTCATCGACATACGCTTTGGCATTGCGACCGAGCTGGTTAGCTAGGACCTTCGTGATGAGCCGAGTGAAGGTTGATCCCGCATTCTTCAGACCGTAGGGCATTCTGGCGAAGCAGTATGTGCCGATCGGGGTGATGAATGCGGTCTTCACCTCGTCATGGTGAATGTATTGCCCCTCAAGAGTGATCGCGTGACAAGGGCGACTATATTGTCCCTCAAGGAATGCACCACGTGGTAGAGAAGCGGTTGCGTGGGTTCGGTGACACATAAAGGGAGTTTGTGTTGCTAACCCGTGCCGAGTGGGAAGGCAGAACTTCTTGGAGATAAGTGTTGAAGATCGTTAATGGCACGATGAGTCGTGCAACAGGCCGCTGCATGTGGCAACAAGGAAAGGCACTGCACATGGCAAGAGGTTGCGGGCATGTCAAGATTATGGGGGAAAATGTTGGAATAATCTTGACATGTTAGTTTTGTGATCACGTTGGTACGTGTAAGTGTTGCATGTGAGGTGCTGCATACATGGGATTAGTGATTCCTAAATATGTGATCAGCATGCATGTCAAGATACATGGGGTTAGTAGAGTTATTGTGCATGTAGATTGAGTCGTGTGCATGCTTGTTAGTTTGTTAGTGGCCTAGTAGTTGGCCGAGTCTTAAGAGAAGGTATGGCGCAAGAATAGGTCATCGAGTTAGTGGTCAAGTGTGTTAGCTTGCATGTAGAGGCATATTGCCTAGTCGTGTTAGTGAGTTAGTTGAGGACGTGGGCCGTGGAGCACTTTCCAGGGGAGGCGTGCTAGTAGTGCGTGAGTGTGTATATATATCCATGTACTGATGTTTGTTTAAGGTCGAGGAGAAATAAAAAGAAAGCAAGAAAACCTGACGTTGGTTGTGGTCTCGCAAGACCGGTGTGCCTATGTTCTTCTTCCTCCTTGTACTTGTGTGTGTGAAACACTACAGAGAGAATCAATGAGTGAGTTCTCTCCGGGAGCCGAGCCAACAGGTTCTCGGCGAGAGATGCCTCGGTGGGCCGAGTGTCGCTCCCGACGATGTCTCCTTGCATGGAGTTGTTGGCTTCCTCCTCCACGGCCTTAGCGGCGGCCAGCGCTACCGTGGAAGTCCTACTTCGCATGGCCCTTGGGGTACTCGGAGCCGCAGCCACCGCGGCCGCTTTGGCCGCCAAGACCTTGGGTGTGACCTTCCGAGGGGCCATGTCGGTGCTTTAGGACTATGCTTCGTGACTCTCTTGCTGCTCCCCACGAACGGCGCCAACTGTCGTAGCAAAAAGACAAGAAAGTATAAAAAGGACCCCAATTACTACGAGGGGAACCAGGAGATCCTCGGAAAAGGGGAGCGATGCCAAGAGAAGTAAATGTGTATTAATTGGTTTTGAAAAAACTCCTCCTTGATTTCATGAGGGAGGTAGCTATTTATAGCCTTTCGACCCGGGCACATAAGATTATAGTTCTACCCTTGAAAAGGCCCTACGCCTGTAGTGGCTGCAGGATTTTTTTCCTCCTCGCGTAGCCTTGGGTTCATGGTGGACCCTCATGGTCCTGGTCCATCTGGCCGATACACGTGGTCCACCGGTATCTCCCCCCCCCCCTCGTACCGTGCGAGGTACCCCTAGACCGAGGGGCTCCGGACACCCTTCGCCCTTCGGTGCTCGGTTCGGTGGCCCCGAGCAGGGATCCCCGGGGCTTCCTGTACCCTTCAGCGCCCCCTCGAAGGTATGCCTGTGCCCTCCGGAGGCCGCTGGTCGCGCCTTCAGCCTTAGCCCCTGTGAGCCTTTTGATGGCCTTCGGATGCCCCTCGGGACTCCCTCGAAGGTATGTCTGTGCCCTCCGGGGGCCGCTGACCGCATCTTCAACCTTGGCCCCCGTGGACTTTTTGGTGGCCTTCAGGTGCCCCTAGGGACTCCCCCGAAGGTATGCATGTGTCCTCCGGGGACCGCTGGCTGCGCCTTCGGCCTTAGCCCCCATGGGCCTTTTGATGGCCCTCGTGTGCCTTTCGGCCTTGGCCCTTGGGGGCCTCCCCGTGGTCTTTGCCCGGTCACTGGGGCCGGTGGGCCGCCCTTACGACACCAGCAATGCATTTGATTAGATTAGAGGTACTCTCTCCCATTTGTTCTGCCTGCGATGCTGATTACCGATGTTGATCCAGCCAGCCAGCCAGAGCCAGGTACTCAAACCACAACCACATCAAGGGAATTTCAATGCAAGCAGGAGTGACCAGAGTATTGCTTGTTTAATTTGTTATCACCACTATGGAATTCTGAATAAAAGTTGATTTTTTTTTATGATGCCATTGGTGTTGCTATCTCAGGATGAACATGGCTAACAAATCAATTCTAGAATTGCAGTTGCAGGCTTATCAACTATAAATAAAAGGCACAATAAAACAAGTGGATATTATCATTATCATGCCAAGGGGGATAAGCAAGGGAACTGCATATCATAGTTTAATTGGTTACCAGTAAGTACATAGAGCAGCTACAGCATGCCAGTCTAGCCTACCATTAACATGCGATGAGAAACTGACTGAAAATGGATAGTAAGGTAGCTGTTGAGATGGGTCGCAGGATCCACAGGCTGACTGAAAATTAGCTGCTGCAGTTAACCGATTAGTACAAGTAGCAAGCAGCCAGTATACAAGACCGACTGTAGTGGATCACCAACTAGGAAGAGCTTATATCCATCCATCCAGCAGAGCAGAGCTGAGCTGAGCTAGCTTAATGGTGATGAAAAGCTTTGGTAGAAGAAGAAGGCCCGGCACTGAGCATCTTGTCAACTTTGGCCAAAAGGCCTTGCATTTCTCCCACAAGGTTATGCACAGCTGGCTTTGCTCCGTCGTCCTTCCTAAACGATGAAGGGCGGGTCAGGGACGAGATCATCTTCTCAAGGTTCTTCCTAATGTCTGCCAGTGGAAGCTTTGGAGCAGGTGAAGGCGGCGGCTGAGGCGCATTAAGCTTGATCGGAGGCAGATACTGCGGCCGTGGTGCGACTAACGGAGGCCCAAGCGCACCAAGAGTTTCAGCACGGCTGCAGGCAGCCTCTGCTTCAGCGCGGGCGCCAAACACGACGCGCGCTCTAGGGGTGTCTTTGGCGATGTCAGTCTCCGACTCGATCAGGAGGCCAAACTTGCGAAATGAGGAGATGAGTTCCTCCTTGGAAGGCAGAGCAGCGTCCTGTGTGAAGTCCTGAACAAGTGCTGCCGGATTCCCAAAGTGCTGCCCATGCCCAGCCTTCCTCTTCCTAGTCTTCTTCTTATTGGGCGCAGAATCAGCGACGCCGTTGGTAGCTTGAACAGAGAAATCAGTTGTGGCATCAAGTTCATCGGGTGCGGATGCCATCTTCTTCCTCCTGTGTCCAGCTTCTAGTGCAGCAGCAGCAGCAGCATGGACAGCTCCAATGTGGTGAGCGTTTTCCATTGCATCATCTTCTTTCTTGATAGCTGTGACATTCTTGCATGCGGATCCATCTGCATCAGCCATGGCACGGACTGCATTCAACAGCTTGAGGCCAACAGCATTGGTGGAAGCAGTAGAGGACGATGATGTCTTCCTCTTATTATTGGCTTGAAGGCCAGCGGCACTGGCATTGCACGAGTGATGATCATCAAGAAGAAGAAGCACTTTGCTCCTGTGCAAAGCAAAGAAGCGGAGGAGCACATCCACATCGACGACATTGGCATGCCCACGATTGGGGGAGGCATCGAAAAGCGCGGCGCCGTGGAGCGCCGACAGCATGTCGGCCGCGGCGAGGTTGGCCTCCTGGAGCTGGAGGAGCAGCGACACCTCCTCATCGTCTTTTTTGTCCTGCTCCTCCCATCTTGGACTGTTGTCGTCGACGGCGTCGGCGTCGGAGTCGGAGTCGGAGTCGGTGTAGGGAGGGGAGAGGTACCTGCTCCTCTTGCGCGCGCGCTTCGCGAGCCCGCCGTCCTTCTCCTTCTCCTGCTCCTCCTTGGCTGCCGCCCTATCTCCCTCCTTGGCCGCGACGAGGGTTTCAGCTTCCGAGGCTGGTGGGGTCTGGGAGGTTTCCATCAGGTGGGGTGGGCGAAGCAGAGCCGGAGCCAGAGGAGAATGGCAATGGCTGCTACTAGAGTGGTGTGGTGTGGACTGTAGAGGCAGGCAACTAAGGGTGGCGGAGTCGGCGAGGAAGAAGACAGCAGCAGGAGCTGAGGCCTTCCTACATTTAGGCTGCCAGGGTGAAGTGGAGTGAGAGTGACTGACAGTCACGCTAGCGGAGCTGGCTTGCTTCCACGTGTACCTCCTTCCTCCTCCTGCTGCTGCTGCTGCTGCTCAGTACATGCATTTTTTTTTTTTGTTTTATTCTACAAAAACAAACAAACAAAGGGATCCCAATAAACAAAGTTTACTGCCATTTTTTTTTTTAAAAAAAAGCACTTATTTTTCTTCTACTTTTGGATAGATCAGTTACTTGAAAGTATCTTTTCAGCCCATAACGACAAAATCTTGTTGATATCAGTAAGAAATAGCAACCACAAACAGACAGACTGGTCCTTCGCCTCACCTCAGAGAAAGGTAATAATGCATCAGATACGAGAGCTCTTCAAGTGAAAGAAGCACGAACCTTAATTTGAACTTTCCAACAATTGCAAGTAGCTTTTGCTGGTCGTCTAATTGCATGCATGCTCAGTGGGCGGGGTTATTATCAAACGACACCATTTTCTTTTGCAGCAGTACAAAAGATGTCCAAAGTAGGTAGGACTTGGGAGAGAACAAGGAACCAATACATGCCGAAGACCAAGAATCATATTCTTTCCCTGATAACTCATGACACATCTAGTCCTTTTCTGCCCTCAACAATTAAGTTTGCAGCTGCAAGGCACGACGAACCAACAGCAATGCGACGTAATGTGGGTGCAGAAACAACACAGCTGAAAACATGCATATCGATCTTTGATGCACAAATTGATTCCATCAACGAAATAGCCAAGGGGCAAGGTTGTATATACTTACACCACAGTACGGAATGAAAGAAGAAACCCCCCATCAATGCAACCTTGCATACATCGAAATGGATGATGGGAGGAAATCAAGAATTAAAATCTAGGAAACTGACTGACTGAGTCTCATTCAGCTCGGTTCATCATCATTTCTTGTTCAAGTCGATCCTGGCCTTCTTGGCGACGGCGTCGAGGCCGTGCTTCTCGATGGTCCTGAGGGCTTTGGTTGACAGACGCAGCTTGACGAAGCGCTTGCCGGCCTCCCACCACAGCTTCTTGTACTGCAGGTTCACAAACTGCTGCTTCTTCGTCTTGTGGTTGGAGAAGGACACCTTGTTCGCCCGGTTCGTCTTCTTGTCCGTGAAAGGGCAAATCCGGCCTGAGCCAACCGATATATGCACATACACAAAGAAGATTGTTAGTTAGAGAAACAAAATTAGCTCATGATCGACTCGCTGCTGCCAACTCTTGACTCGTTTCTTGTCTAGGCCGAAAGAAGGGACAAATATAGATTAAAAGTAGCTTGATGATGACTTGTGGTCATAAGTGAGATACATGTTTTCAAAATTCAGACACAAGTGTTGTGTCTATGCTGGAAACACAAACCCTTCATGATGATGACTCCGCTCCGCCGCCTCTCCCTCTCTCGGCTTCGCCACATCGCATAGACACAACACTTGCACGTGAATTTTGAAAACATGTATCCCACTTATGACCACAAGTCATCATTGAGCTACTTTTAATCTATACTAGTAGTCCAGGCGCGCCCTTGGGCACGTGTGCTTTGACAATGCTCAAAAGCATACAGCTTGACAACGGCGCTGGTGGTAGAAAGATATAAATTATTTTTAATATTGTCAGGAAAGGACATTCGTAACATGAACAGTAATATTTGTAGAACTGAACATGTTCACTAATTCTTAACAGACTATGGAGAATATACGTGCAAAGTGAGATAGATGCCAGAACCATGTGTTCTAGTGACAATTTTGTAAGTCTCCGGGGCGCATTGAGTTTGCCTTTTAGGCTCATCTTGTATATACCCCTATGAAGATCCAGGTAATCTAAAAAATCTAACCTAACCGAGACCTATATCAATCCAGGGATTTTATTTTTGAAGAGGTCATATGTAATGTATTAGCGTATCCTTGCATTTATGTAAGGTTTTTCTAATTAAAACTCTGATCAGACACAGAATGTCCAATGATCTAATCAGCAGACACCATGATTTCTGTTAAAATGCCAAAAATTGCTACCCGTTTTTTGAGATGATAATAGACCAATAGACCCTTAAGGATATTAACTGTGCAATAGCAGAGATAACAAGAACAGGTAAAGTTGCAAGTGCAACAAGTGCCACCCGCCATCCCAACAGCATTCCAATAAGAAGAGGCACAGAAACTGCGGCAGTGTCTTGTATGAATATGGAAAGACGATTACTGAATGCAGCACGAACAAATGTAGCATCATTTGCCAGGCGCATGGATAGTGTATCAGCAGTGTTCTCCTCTTTGTCAAACCACCCAATTTCAATGCGCAGCATTGTTGTGAAAGAATATCGAAATCGGTGTGGAACTGTAGAAGATCAATAGTAACTTCACGATTAAAGCAGAATAAAATAAAGCTAGCAACTCATATATAAATATGCAAATGGCAATAACCAGAGACCACCATTCTTCTTATGCGCTCAGTCATCTTTTTCCCATTATTCAAAAATAGAAATGTTGCAACCAGTTGACCAGCACTGTCATAACACCCATGCCTACTATAAATAAACACCACCTGTTCACTTCATGGTGCATATCACTAACTTCTCTTTGATAATATGCTGGCAAGCAGTGGATTAAATGAGCCAAATAGAGCAGCACCAAACCAATTGTGCCTAAAAGAGCATAAGGCCATTCAGCAAGACTAAGTGCTGCAAGTCTCCAAAAAGATGGAGGCTTCTGATGTTGCAATTCACCCTAGGAAGCAGTTCAGATACAAACGATGTGGTTTGATTAACTGAGAGCTGAGCTACACACGATTCAAGCTGATTCCTAACAGCACCTGCCCCTATCTCAAACTAAAACTCATTGTTGCTTTGTAGCAGATATCTCTTTTCGTTATCCTTCACCACCAGGGAAGCAGTATAGCTTCTGCAAGCCAATGATCCGTTGGAAGTGAAAACACCAGAATCTAGACCATCGATGTGTGTTAAGATTGCACTGTTTTCAAGCTTCTGCTTTGATGTATCCATAGGAAATGGTCCAACTGCAGAGCATGTCCTTGAATCATTGCCTCCAGTCTTACCATAAACAGATAAGCACATCACAAATTCTTGCAAAAAATTATTTGGATGTATCTTGAAGCCATCAGTGCTCTCAGAAAGAGATAGCTTCTCCGTGTGTAACATCAGAACACAACTCATTGCTCAAGCATAAAAATCAAAAGCAACCAAAAGGGCGAAATGAAGCTGGGTAAAGTAGCAAACCAATCCTTGCCACCTCCCCACCCCCCCAAAAAAACAGCGCGGGTCAGGGAACGAGCAGAGGGAGCCGGTCAGGGAGAGCAGCGCGGCCGAGCCGGAGGCAGGCCGGCGCACGGCAGCCGAGCCGCACTTCTACGCCCTTTTACCTGGTAAGATTTGACCCTTCTTTCGGCCTAGAGGAGAGGGGAAAGAAGAGAGCAGAGGTTAACGTACGCGCGACTATAGGCTGGAGAGGGGACGTCCGGTTGGTGGAGACGGAGGCGGAGGCGGTGGCGGAGGCGAGGCCGAGGGTGAGTCCGGCGAGCCGCGATGTGGCGAAGCCGAGAGGGGGAGAGGCGGCGGCGTTGGTGCGGCGGAGCGGAGCCCTGGCGGCGGGCATGGAGTAGGAGCAGAGCATGGTCGCCATGGGATCGCTCTCCTCTCTCCGTTGGAGCTGCGGCGGGTTGGGTGGGGATAAGACGATGAAGATAAGGGGGATTGGTACGCCCCACCCACCTGTAGGAGTCGGGCCGGGCCGGGCCATTCCGTGCCCGCCCGAGGCACGGCCCAAGCATGGTCCAGGAACGCTGCGTGGCGGGTCGGATTGGCACAGACGCCGAGCCTGATAAGACAGCACGGTGGACAGCACAGCACGGCCTGGTGTGGTGTGTCGTGCTCGGGCCGTCCTGGCACGGCCAGCACACAGGCGCCAGGGGGAGGCGAGGCTCCATATTTTAGGGTGTTAACTTTGGAATCGAGCAAGTTTGATGATAACAGGGACTTTTGGCCATATTTTGTCACCTGTGAACTAGCTGATAGTACATAGATTCCTCCTTCCTTACAGGCGTTGTTCATATCATGCCTAGTACCCCAAAGCAAGCTAACAACAGTCCTCAACTGGATAGTACAAGTTTACAATTGTATTGCATATATATATATATGTATGCATGGTGGTTAATTATATCTTGTTGTTTATTGGTGTCAGCTGAATTGGGCACCCGTTCTTTAACCTGGGGAACATTGCCCATTTCTCAAGGCTTGGGTCTTGGTCTGCCATCTCCCATCTGAAACAACACACACAATAAATCAGAACGACCCTAACTCTTGAGTGTAATAATTATGTTACTGAGCGCTAGCCCCTCTTCTTGCTAGAACGCGCGTAACAAATTAAACCTGAAAGTTGTAACAAGTCGATGCAGAAATATGAGCATCATGATTTTGGCAAGATTCATTCCCAAGCATGTTCTCCCGCCCGCTCCAAACACCAGGAAGCTGTATGGCTTTACATCATCCTGCTCAATATAATGTTCATAGCAAGGATAATTAATATCTCTATAAGATTTAATCTTCTTCAGATGAAATGGAAGGATAATTTAGCTCAACCTAATTGTTTGTTTATTAATTTAGGTCAGCTGATGATCCAGAGATCATTTGAAAAACAAAAGCAATGGTCTTTTTGGTTGAATGTAACTCCAGTGATCTGATCGTACATACTATACTACACTATAATCTGCAGGGATATGACAAAATTATATTTCTTTTCAGACTTACATTGAATCTTGAAGGATCAAACACCATTGGATTGACGTAAATCGCCGGATCACAGTGTATAGACCTCGCGTCAACATTTACAATCCAATCCTTCTTAATATGGAATCCTGTTGGAACGAAAGAAGGATATTTTGGTTGTTTTGTTTAAGTAGTCCTACTTGTTACTAATACTTAATAGCCTTCAGAAAGAAAAATGAAACTTCCTTGAAAAAAAAAAACAGGAAGCAAAACAAAGATAGCAGCTACCTGCAACCTGGCAGTCCCTGAGAGCCACTCTTGGAAACCAAGAAACTATAGTGGCCATCCTTAAGGATTCTTTCACTGCCTAAAAGAAATCAAACTTTTGTTACTAGCGGTGATGACAAAAAAAAAATGCAGAATGACCAGACATGAATAGATTGGAATAAGAGCTTCCACTTATCTGACTTTCTATGACATTCAGGCTTGAGATCTATTTTATATATTCATATAGAATATACAGCGGCACATCACAATTAATTCGGTTTCGGAGACTTACTGAAATACTATGTGGGTAACGATAAGGCTAATTAAGGCCATATGCTGGCTATGTATGTATGTATGTACCTTGTATGCATACTCCATGCTATTCAGATGTTCAAGCGTAAGAGGTGAATCATGGTGCTTGGATGCCCATTCCAGTTGAACTGACTGCATAAAGAAAGAGATATTGCAACACGCATGCGTGCATGATTTGCAATGAAGAAATTAAGGAACTTGCGCGTACTCGATCGATCATAATGTATTGGCTAGATCAGATGGGTTCACGAGGTACGTACTCTTAAGGTTTCTTGGAAGTCTCTGTTGTCATCCAAATGCTTGACCATCCATGTAATTGCTGTTGCTGTCGTAACTTGGCCTACGAAGTGGAAACAAGAGTTTTTTTTAGTTAATTATATACGATCGAGACAGATAGATAGGTTGATCGGTTGATAATTTTACCAGCAATTATGAGTGTCAAAATGTTGTCTAGAATCTGTTCATCCGTGAACGCTTCTTCAGGACCTGCAGATTGAGCCTTGAGAAGAAGGCTCTGCAGAAAGTCGTTGCGGTGGTGATGATGGCGATCGTCCAAGCCATGTTCATTTCGTCTCAAGGATATTTCCTGCCTCAGTGCAGCCATGATCCTTTTCCTTGCCTGGAATTAATGGATCGATCAAAAGTTTTTTTCTTCTTCTCCTGCAGGTAAATTAAGACGATCGAAGTGTGCGACTGACGAAAATTACCATACCTGGAGGCCTCTGTAGAACCTTGTGCCCGGTAGCCTGAGTGGAAACGCGAGCATGGCTTGGGTTACGTCCAACACATCGCTCTGCAGCTGCTCCAGCTTGCCCTCATCATCCTGTAGCGTGCCGATGAGCATCTCGCAGATGGCTCTGAAGGTTATCCTCAGAGCGCCGTCCAGCACGACGGCGTGACGTTCCCGGGTCCAGTCCTTGGAGATGAGGTCGGTGGTGAGGCGGTCGAAGGTGGCGGCGAAGGCGGTGGAGGAGGCGGAGGTGAAGAGGCCCGCGACGGCGCGGCGTATGAAGCGGTGTGTGGCGTGGGAGGAGCAGAGGAGGCTGTGCTGGCCGAGCAGGTCGGAGACGGTGCGGATGTAGCGCTTGGAGAAGTGGGGCGGCTCGGCGGCGAGGAGCGACCTGGCGGCGTCCGTGGAGGAGAGGAAGACGTGGGTGTGGCCGAAGAGGGCGGTGCGGAAGCAGGGGCCGTACCGGAGGTGGCGCGCGTGGACGAAGTGGTAGAAACCCCGGCCGCTGCGGTTGGCGCTCAAAAAGGACAGGGTCTCCATGATGCTGATGAAGATGCTGATGCTGATGCTGATGCTGATGCCTCCTCCTCCTCCTCGACCTGGCACTGCTGCTGCCAGTGTTTCACTGCTGCTTGATGAGCTGCTTGCACTCTTCTTCTCATTCTTCTTCTCGTTGTTGTTGAGAAGCCGCAGCAGGGGCTCGGAGGCCGACACAAGTGCACGGACAAGCTTGTAGCAGCAGGTCATGGCAGCTACCAGCAGGAGGAGGAGGAGGAGGAGGTGACAAACAAGCAGGCGCCATGCTGCTAATGCCATCATCGATCGATCTCCGTCCCTACGCGTGCGCGCGCGCCTAGCTGCAGGCTGCTCGATTAATTCATCCGGCGGTATCTAATCTAATTACAGGGCACTGCAGTATGCAAATACTCCCACTGTGCAGCTGCATGTGGGTGTGGCGGGGGCGCACTGCGCGCAATAGAGAGTGCTTGCCGTCAATCAGCAGTCCATGGATGATGGATCGGATCATTCACCACTAGCTATCGTATTCATAACCAACCAATTCATGACTCATGAGTCAGCTATCTTCCCTCAATATATATGTGCTCTCTCTTGACGAGCTACTGCCTCCGACTTATGTTCTATTTATATATTGGTAAAAGTTATTAAAAACGTAATGATATAAAAGTTTTTTTAATGACAAATCTAGTAATATCATTTTCATGTGACAAATCAAAATACTTTTGTGTATATTAGTGATCAAAATTTTAACTACACGTATTCTAAAACGACGTCTAAAAGAACAAGAACCAGAACCGAGGAGGGAGTGTGTGTCTCTCTTTATATATGTATATGTATATGTATATGTATGAGCTGAGCTGTATGGGATATTAGCTCGAAAAGCTAGCTAGTATATGGAGTATATGCTATGCATGTTGCTAGTGCTTGTGTTTCCGTGTGACTAATTAGCTTAGTCAATGATAGGGAGACCTTCAGTTTGATTGGAATCTTGATTCTACCTGTCGTAGGCAGGCAGGCAGGCTCCCACTAAACCTGTCGGGTGGTAATTCATTTTGCTTTGCTCTGCTTTCCTTCGCTTTCCTTGCCGTGCTAGCTAGCTTATTCATGTACCATGCGTCTTGTCCGATCAAATTCTACTGATCATACTTGTACATGGGTCTGCGTGTGGCCATCCACCCATCGTACATAGTGGAGACATAGTCTACCTAGTTACCTACCTACCTAGCCCACTTTATTCTAGTGCATTCCATTCCATGGCAACGTGTCTCTCTTTTTTTTGCGAATCACCCGGTACAAGTTCACACACATACATATCACCACACACACGCACTCACACATTCATCGATGAGTCATGTTTGAATTGTAGATATCAGATCAAGGCCCAACGGTGGATCCTCCCTCACATCTCCCCACACACAATAATATAAACCTCTCCTTCCCTCCGCTCAACCCTAACCATAGCTACCCCTCGGCCCCTTAGCCTAAGTTGTCGAGTCGTTCAACGACCACCTCCCGCCGTCTCCATAACACCCAACCCAACAGTGTCCAGTTGTCCTTGCCTCTCCCCTCCAGGTGAACACTGAAACCTAACCGTGGTGACCCTTTTTATGAAAGGAGGGAACCCTCTGCTTCAATTTTATTAAAACGTCAATTGTTAAATTCCGACAAAGACAATACGGATCGAAAATATGAAACTACATAAAGGGTGTGGAGGCAGCCTAAGTTCGCCCGCGCAACAGGCTTGAAAAAGAACAATGGTGTCTTTCTCCCTCGACGGTAGTACTCGCCCTCTGCATTTGACCACTTCAGCAAAGCTCTTGAAGGGATCTTCTTGGCGGACACCAATGCAGTCATCTTCTCGACATCCATCTCCAATCTATCCCACTGCGACATGGATCCAGCCATTTCTTCTAAAAGATTTAGCTTGGATTTGAAGGAGTTGGGAAGAAAGATTTTGGACTTAAGTGGCGGTGGAGAAGATAAGATCTCAAGGGAGACAAAGTGATTGGGGAAAGTAAAATCCATAATTTTACACCTGGTTGCTATTTATACCCACGGGCTTGAAGTAAAAAAAATCATGGGGCGAGACCAACGGTTAGAATTCCTTCGGGAACCCCTCCCAACAGACAAAATCGTGGACGATCGCTCACATTCTTTTTTCCGCCCGCTTGGTAAAAAAGATATTATTTTTACAACTCAAATAAAAATATCTTTCTTGACCAAGTTAACTTCTGGTCAAAAGAAATACTCGTCGGAAAGTTTTCCTTCTAACTACAATTCTACGACTTCTTCTCAATAAAATCATTTTCACTTGAAGTGGGGGGGCTACATGACGAGGATTCAATAATCCTCAATTAATGATGCTATTTATTTATAATACTTATTATGGATAATGGTATTCTAAATAACATTCAAATATACCCTTGGTCGCTAATACCTACAACAAGCAGGGAAGGTTACGACCACCCCATGGTCGTAAGTTCTATGTTCTATTACGACCAGGTCAAATCACAAGCACCATGTGGTCGATAAATCCCACAGACTTATGGACCTTATCGACTAAGGATCTCGTACACTACGCTCGATTACGCATGGTAGTTAACACACATGCGTGTATATGTCTCTAGCATAACCGCATGTATTTCTCTCTATCTCTGGCAATAACCGTTTGGCGAACGTAGAGGAATGATGTCTCACTGACAACAATCATCATCAACGTGTATATTCAAGCAACCGTCGAGGTGCCTTCTGACACAACAATTGTCACTCTTTCAAACACTTTATAAAGGGTGGTGTAGGCAGAGGGAGAGAGGAGGAACATAAGCCATTGGACTTAGTTTTGGTGATTTATCGTACTTTGTAATCTCATTCAATACAAGAATACAGGAGTACGATTATTATTCTCTCCGGAAAAAGCATAAACCTATCTAAAAAGGCATCTATCTCTTCTTGCATGATCTTAAGAGCCATGTCCCCAGCATTTATTCCATAAGATCAATAGTGATTCATCGACAATCCCAACCACACCGAGACGAAGCAGCGCTCCAGCTGCCGCAACGTCGTGGGCTCCGGCAGCAGGCCGAAGATGTTGTTTAAGTCGTTGGTCGGGAGGTCGTTGAGGAAGACGTGGAACTCGGGGGGTGCCTCCTCCGGTGCTGCTAGCCTGGCGCACTCGAAGAGGACGGCCTAGATGGCGTCGGACACCATGAGCAGCACGTTGGGCCCGGTGGCGCAGCCAAGGTAGGCGATGGCCATTGAAACAACCCAGAAATTTCAAATTTCAAAAGTTTTTTGCATTTTTGGCTTGAATTTGATTTTCTTACCCAATTCGGCAATTCTCAACTCCATCCCACTTTCCTCTTTTGGAATTCCGTTTTCACAAGCCCGAAGGTGCATTTTCGCCGTGCGCTTCTCCTCTGTCTCCTTCTTCCTCCATGCAATGCCACCGTCATACGTCTCGTTCCTTCTTCATCCTCGTCGACGCCTTCTACCACCTTCGCCTATTCGCCACCTTACTGCCACCTTGCCCCTATTTTTTCCCTTCCCCAGCGCCGCACGCGCAGCCGCACCTGCTGCCGCTGCCTCACTATTCTCACCACCCCTTTGTTGCCACCACCTTCACCGCTAGAAAAGCCACCCAAATCCGAGTCTCAAGCGTCGCCAGCCCTCACTCGACCTCGTCACCATCTCCTTTTATCTCCAGAACAGGCAAATCGCACCAATCCCGCCGCCCTATTCTTCTTCTCCGACGAGCCGACGTAAAATCTGTCTCCTCCTTTGCTCCTCTTCCCTCCCAACTCCGGCTATAGCATCACCACTCCACCCCGCGTCGTTTCCCTACCATCCCCCAACACTATCTTCATCGGAGCCTCACCAGTATCGCCCCTCCCCACCGCGCTGCTCACGGCCACCACCGCCAAACCGCCCGACCTTCCCATGCTCCACCAAGACCACCCCCGAACTCACCTTGGCCCACTGAAGCTCTAGCACTGGCCACCTTGGCTGGAAACTCGCCGGAGCGCTGCCATGACATCTCCCTACCTCGACCGTGTGCTTCCACCGCCACACGCTCCTCGTTGAACCTCCTCCACCCGGGTGAAACCCCAAAATGGAAACCCCATACCACGTAGGTGCTCTCCGCACTCTCCCTTGCCGTCGCTGGTGTGAGAACCCGAATAATTAGCTTAAGCTAAACAACAATAATTGGTAATTAGCCGTAATTAAAATTCTTTAACATGGTATCAAAACATAATCTCGATTAATTACCAACCGCTTAAATTCACACTTTTGGCAATATAAAGCATTGTAACAAGCATACAACAACATATCAATTCAATAAAGAATACATCAATCTTATAACCCTAGAAACTTTACAACAATATGAATACAAACCATGATAGTGTACCCATTACAAATCAACTGGGAGGCAAAACTCATTCCATAATTAATTGCGACTGTAATCAAAACACTAGCATAAACTCAAATTTCATACATCAATACCATACATTAAAGAATAAGTCAAGGTTTACCATCCTTAAGTCATTATAATAGTGCTGAGGCTGAGTTGCAAACTATGGCTTTGTTGACTGCGGAGGTTACTTAGCTACGGTGGACCGGTGGTTACTTGAGAATTTTGGAATTTTGTTTCAGCACCCACTGCTCTTTTGTCTGACAGTACAGGTGTTATTAGCATTGCTAAAGATCTAATGAAGCATGAGCTTACAAAGCATATTGGTGTTGATGCTTCCTACATGCGGACACAGGTGCATGACCAGGTTGTTGCTCTTCAGTATGTGCCTTCAAAGCTTCAGTTGGCAGACTTCTTCACAAAGGCATAGACCAGAGTCAAGCACAGCTTCTATCTCTCCAAACTTTATGTTGTTGATCCACCATAAGTTTGAGGAGGGTGTTAGATATATATTGTTACCTGTGTATTTACCCTGTTGTATAAGGAGTTACCTGTATATATACCATACATGTACTTGTATATATATTGGCACATTGGCTACATGATGAATACAAGCGCTATTCATAACAAAACCCACGCCGAAGTTTCCTCTGAATTGTATTCCGTGCGTTGAACCACCAATCCATGAACGAAGAATCCATATTTGACGTAAGAAAACCACTAGCCGAGATAGCAAGAATTACATGCCAAACTTGCCTGGCCACTACACAAGTTGCAAAGAGATGGTCTATTGTTTCTGATTCTTGCGCACACATCACACAAGTTCCCTGGTTCGACAATCCTCTGCGTTGCATTCTATCAAACGTCCAACACCTTCTTTGAATTGCAAGCCAAGCAAAAAATTACAATTCAAGGGCGCTTTAGACTTCCAAATCTGTTTATTACCAAGCAGCTTAGTAGCTCCATGAAAAAACGCTCCATATGCTGATTATGTTGTGTACGACAACGAAGCTGACCACCTCCAGATTATCTTATCTCGCTACCTTCTTGCAGCTGAATCTGAGACAGTCGATTCCATAACTGAAGAAACTCTCTTATAGCTATGATAGATAAGCTTCCCTGAATATCTTCAGTCCAAGCATCATGGTTATTAAGGCGGTAAAGCAAGGCGAGGTGGCTCACCCCCTCACACCTTTAAAGCGGTAAGGCGTAAGGCGAGGCGACACCTTACTCACGTCCTAAGGCGACAGTGCAAAGCGGCCGCAGAAGATCCCGGCAAAGAAGACATCTCTCGATTCTCGGCGCGAAGATCCCGTTGCCGCCTGCCTCACTGCCGGCCGCCTTTCCTCGGCCGGCGGCCGCCGCGCCTCCTCCACGCTCCTTCGCCCGTTCCGCCACCTCAGTCCTCCCTCAACGTCAGACCGCGCTGCCTCCTCCGATCCTCCCTCAGCAGCAGCGCCAGCCCGCGTCGCGCCGCCTCCCCTCCCCCTCCTCGCTCCTTCGCCCACGCTGCCTCCTCGCTCAACGCCGGGGAGGGTGACGCCGATATGGAGGCGCCGACGCCGACGCCTAGGGTTCAGGGTGAGTCTTTAGCTCTTCGGTCTTTGCCCTCTCCTCTTTCCCCTTCTCTCTCGTGGGCTCGGGTCCAGCAGCCTCGCGCTTTAGCCAGCAGCCCAGCAAAGTCAGCAGTCCAAGGCGTCGCCTCAGGCCTTCCTTACGCCTTTCTCCGCCTGAGCGACGCCTTGCACCTGAGGCGGACGCCATATGCATGCGCGGCAAGGCGGCGCGACGCCTTAAACCCTGGTGGTGCCTTACCGATTAGGCGACGCCTTAAGGACGTCTTAATAACCATGGCAAGCATTATTTGTTAAAGCCTCTCTGACCAATATTTTTTTGCCTTGCCCTTTTACGCACACATTCAAAAAGATTAGGTGCAATAATCTTGACAGAGAGACCATTTAACCAATTGTCAGTCCAGAACATAGTGAGATTACCCTCCCCTATCTCAACCATAGTTGAGGCTTGAAACATAGCCCGAACGATCTTCTCTTGATGCATAGGTAGTTCAGACCAAGTTTTAGTAGCATTAGTCCCCGTCAACCAAAGCCAACGTAACCGCAAAGCGTATCCCATAATCTGCAGGTCCTGCACCCCTAAACCTCCAAATTCAATTGGCTTACAAACTGTTGGACTTAATCTTGACAAGTTCATGCAGTAGTGGACGTAGTGGCATGCAAATGCGAAGGAGTCAAAGCATGTAGTCATGTAGTGGTAGTGCAAGATATCAATGCATTAGTTGAGTTAGTGGGCTGCATGGAGTTAGTGGCCTATGGTTAGTAGTGGCTTGCATGGCGTGAGTTGAGGGCAGCTTGTTGCCTAGCGTGTGTATAAATATACGCTTAGTCATTGTATTCGTTGAGTCGAGTAACAAATAGAACAAGCATTTGTGCTCAGTTGTTCTACCGTATTCATCCTCTCCACCGTGCAAGTGTGTGTTCAAAGCCATGAGCGAGTGTTCTCCTGGGCGAAGCCAACAATTGGTATCAGAGCAAGGAGATGCTACTCGGCACGAGCGGAGCAGCGCGGCGCGGCCTTGCTGCGGCGGCGCGGAGCGACGCACGGCGCGCGGCACGATGTGCGCAGAGGCGAACTCTGGCGGTCGGCCGGCGCGGCGCCGTGCTCGGCGCGGCGGCATGGGGCGAGCGCCGGCGGCGGCGGTGATCTCCAGGCGTGAGCCCATGCGGAGCGCGAGCAGCGAGCCATGGCGCGCGTGGAGGTCGCTCATGGCACGTAGTATGTCGATGCCCGAGTGCGTCAGTCACAGCAGGTTGCCGAGACCCAGCACGACAGCCAGACCCAGCGGCAGACGGCGGCGTTTCTTGCCGTCTGTATCACTAGTGTTCTTGCTATGGGAGAAGAGGAGGAAGATGTGAGGTTTTATAGAGAAATAGGAAGCATTGCACTAGCAATGCATGCATACAGGTGCAGCAGCAGCCCACTAGCAACGCATGCACAGGTGCCTACAGTGGGTCAAGAGATCCCCCGAAGTTGAATAGGAACAAAACGACACAAGTCGTGTTGTGTCACCGATGTTCCCTGTGTTTCATCTTTATAGAGCTTAGTAGTACAAGAGAATAGAGGTTCTCTCCGTCGTACTCCAGTGTAGCTCCAGAGTGTATTCTTGTGTTAATTGTGTCCATGAGAAAGCGTGAGTTCTTGTAGGTGTGTCCAAGAACTCACTAATGTAAGCTCCGGTCCGAGTCTCGTCGCCGATGGTACCGGCGAAAGACAATCGGAGTTGAGGTAGAAGCAAAAGACGATGGCAAGTTATGTCACCAGCGGCATGGTCAACAAGAAGGCAAAACTCCTTAAAGATGCGTGAGGAGGTCAGACTTCGGCTTGTGAAGTAAGTGATGTCAAGATTATGGGGGAAATTGTTGGACTTAATTTTGACAAGTTCATGCAGTAGTGGACGTAGTGGCATGCAAATGCGAAGGAGTCAAAGCATGTAGTCATGTAGTGGTAGTGTGGTAGTGCAGGATATCAATGCATTAGTTGAGTTAGTGGGCTGCATGGAGTTAGTGGCCTACGGTTAGTAGTGGCTTGCATGGGGTGAGTTGAGGGCAGCTTGTTGCCTAGCGTGTGTATAAATATACACTTAGTCATTGTATTCGTTGAGTCGAGTAACAAATAGAACAGGTATTTGTGCTCAGTTGTTCTACACTTCTACCATGTTCATCCTCTTCACCGTGCAAGTGTGTGTTCAAAGCCATGAGAGTGTTCTCCTGGGCGAAGCCAACACAAACTTTCCTCCAAGCGACTAAACATTTTCCTCCACTCACTGATTCCTTTCCTGACCAAAGAAAGCTACGCCTTCTTTTATCAATAGCCTTAAGCACCCATTGGGACACTTCCATGGCCATAACTTGGTAAACAGGAATAGCCGAAAGCACAGTTTTAACGACCACCAATCTGCCACCATAAGTTAAGAGAGGAAGTTTTGTGCACAAAGAAAATAACGGTTATAATGAAACCAATCTGCAAAACACTATCATCAAAATGGCAAGAGATTCTCTCTTACCTGTAAGCTTCTTGTCCACAAAGAAAACAACCAAATTCACAGTATACCTGTATAGGGAAGATACATCAATAAGAAGAAGCAGAAGTATGGCAGACACAACAACGACGGTGAAATATTTACCCACCATGCAACAACAACATCAACACTGTAATGCTTGCGAGAAGCTATTATAAGAAGACTCTGAACAATAGCTATGCACCATGCAAGCATCTTAATAAACCTAACATGAATTTTTTTAAAAAAAAATCATATAATTAGGCATCTTATGAGTGTAGTATTTCACAGATGGGATGAAGTTAAGACAAGAATGCAACAACAACAACAATAATAATAATAATAATATGTCAAAACCTCACCTTGTACTTCCATACTTATGATATGTTATGACAAAGACGACAGTGAAAAGCATGTGGGATGAAAATATCAAGTCACCACATCCGTAAATTACTCCTCTTGGGACTGCGGTCAAGTAATACAACATACTTAAGCTATTTGTACATAAAAATGAGTAGCAGTTCAGATTCATGAGTTAAAGAATGTAGAAGTGGCCTCTTACAATTAATAAGAAGCACCTCGTTATGAACAGAAGTTGTAGCCCTAACAAGCCACCTTACCTCACGGCAATGATAGTTAGGTCATGGAAGTATTGTGGAATAGAATGTGACTATCCGTAAGAATTGAGAAGCCTGAAGAAACACAAAACATAAAAATGCGCTATTCCCAATAAGTTGTACAGCACAAACAAAAGATATCAGCATATTACATACAACAAAATTAAGATAAATTGGGAATTGAGACACTTACACATAGGAAGGCGAGCACCCTGCGCCAAATAAGAACAATGTAGAAGCGCTTGGTTTGTAGGATGAAAGGATGAAATGTCCACTGCAAGGTAAAAAGCTTGTGGTTACAATGATCAAAGCTAAACTTATATGTAGGAGCATCATCCAGTTCAGGAAAAAAAAACTACAAGGAAGCCCCTTGTTTGGCAAACAGACGTTAGTGAATTGGTCAGAATGGGGATAAATCCCAACACATGTACTTTGCATAGGAAACATGGCATTTCTATGCGGTTATTTAGATATCACAAGTCATGAAATAAAGTGAACTTTCATCTTTATATAAACAACCCGATTTCACATTGTGTCATCGTTAGGTTTCCAAGCATATCAGAATAACGAATAAAAGTCAATTCGTTCAAGATGAGACAAAGAAAAGAGTTTAAAGATGACTCAAAAATTTGAAGGATTTCTCCTTTTAAGTCTGTCGGTCAAAATTAACCAACTGATATAACCCCTTTCTTTTCCAAGCTCCTATAAGATGTTCAGCATAACCAAAATAAAATAAGAAAGCATTTGTAGTACTACGCATTTCTGCTCAAATAATCTGCAATGGAATTAGAAATTGGACTATCATTGTACATACCAGAAGAATCATGAAGCCAAGATCTTAAAGAGTAGGTCCTGGCCGGTGCAAATAATGGACCCCTCGAGCTGCCAAACCATGAATGTACTGTTTGTACTAAAAAGGTCAAATTAGTATTGCTTGTTTCGATAGCTGAATATAGCGAAAGCCAATGACATGCCCCAGTGGATCGTCCTAAAATCATGCCCCAGTATATCCGACTCCTCTATTTTCGAAATTTCAACGATTATAATCAAAGAAAGGAGAGGAGAGAGGAATTTTTTTCTAAATAATCATTTTTTTATTTAGAATTACAGAAATAATACCACTTTTTTTTATTTTTCAAAATAATCATCTGTCGCTCAACCATTGGGCGACTAGCTCAAGTCACTCAACCGTTGAGTCACTTAGATACTTGTCGCCCAACGGTGTACAATGCATACCCTACTAACTGAGCAACATGTATACTATGACCTATCGTTTAGCAACAAGTGTCCAAGTCGCTCAACGGTTGATGTCGTAGTGGTGAGACTAGACAGTAGAAAGGGGAGGCCCCCTGCGTCAGAAGAACAGGGGGTCCTAGAAAAGGGGTTCGGATTTCACTTATCAAAGAAGAAAAACCTCCCCCTTACATGGTTCCGGGGGAGGCTATTTATAGCCTCTTGGTAAGGTATCTGAAAGTACAAAAACGCCCCTAGCTAAGTACACTGGTCGTAGGGGTGGCAGGGTCTTTTGCACCCTACTCGTAGCCTCCGGTGTATGGCGTGTTCTCCTGGACACGGTGTATCGTGGGGGGAATAGACCCGGCTTATGGTTCGTGCGGGCCCCGCGCCCCTTCGCTGGCGCTCCGCCTTCTTCTCGGAGAGGAGTCCCCGGGATCCTCCGGAGGGTCTTCGGAGTATCCTTCGGGGGGGCGTCGGGGCCACTCCGCGAAGGCCTTCGGGCCATCCTTCGGAGTGCTCCGGGGCCACTCCGAAGGGTCTTCGGTTTCCTCCGGAGGGTCTTTGGCTACCTCCGGAGGGTCTTGGTTTCCGAGGGTCTTTGGCTACCTCCGGAGGGTCTTCGGTCGCCTCGAAGGGTCTTTGGTCGCCTCCGGAGGGTCTTTGGTCGCCTCCGGAGGGTCTTCAGTCACCTTGCTTCGCCGGGTCGTGGGGCCGGTGTGGCGCCCCTACGACAAGCCCCTCGCGGTCGAGGTCTGCTTCGCCATGGCTGAAACCGCGCCACTCTCCTGTAAGGTCCAGGCGCACCGTCCCCTCTGGCGTGGCGAAGCTTCGCCCACAGCGAAGGCTTTTGTCGCATTGGTTCTTGCGGCGCCTTGGGCGTCGCGCGTCTTGGGTAGTGATGTGCTGCCATTGATGACAACGGCGGCTGGGGCCGTTATGCGCCGCACCGGCGCTTGGGGCGCCACGCGCCGTTATGGGCTTTGATGACGGCGCTGTTTCATGTGTGCCGGCGTCGCCTGCGTTTCTGGTGCCCGTTGCATTGATGACGGGTGGCAACGGTTGGGCTATCTTCCGCTCTATAAATAGCTGCCTCTGCCCTCCCCTTAGGGCTTTACTCTCGATTCTAGGTGTGCGATCTTCTCTGTTGTTGTTGTGATGACGGCGGCGAGATGCGGTGGGAGAGGCGTCACACACGAGCGACCTGGGGAGATCTACGGTGACGGAGGCGACGCTCCGGACACTCGTGGACGAGGGTAAATTAGAGAGTTTGCGGGTGGTGCGGGTTCCTGGCGAACGGTGCCATCGCCTCGAGCAGACGGCGGTGGTTTTTGTCGCGTTTTTCGACGCCGGGCTGCGGATCCCCTGCGTTGGCTTGGTGAAGGACGTCCTACAGTTGTATGGCGTAGAACTAGCGCAGCTTACGCCCAACTCTGTTGTCAAGTTGGGTGTCTTCGAGTGGATGCTTGAGCAACGGGCTGCGGCGCGGTCGTGTCTTCGCCTTTTTGCATGATGCTCGCTGTCAGCCAAAGAAGAACAGCGGCGGGGAAACGCTAAATTTTGGCAGTGTAAACTTTCAGCCGAAGTCGCGCTGCCAAATGTATCTACCCGCCCCGGCTGCTCGGAACCGCTGGGAAACGGCTTGGACACGGAGGTGGTTCTACCATACCTCCGTCCCTGAAGACGGCCTGCGATCCCGGGGTGGGCAGATACAGCCCATCGCGAGTCCTGACATCGAGCTCACCTCTCGTGAGGAGTCTCACCTGCGGCTTCTCCTGGACGTGACGAGGCGCTTCTCCACCCGCGACCTGGTGGAGGAATTTTGTGCCTTCGGAATTTGGCCGCTGGCCCGGGACTGGCAGATCGAGCGCGGTTCCTCTGGCTCCGGGCACCCTCTTCTTACCGCACGGGGGCACGAAGGTAAGGCTCCTAGCGCAGTTTCGCTTGTTGGTGTTGCGGCATATTTACGTTTTGTGCTTTTGTGAACCTAGATACGTATATAATGTTCTTTTATATTTTTGGTTAGTTGTGCCATTGCCGAGGCAAGCCGTGCCGCAGAGCTACTTCTTGGCCCATACACGGGGGAGGAGCACTCGAAGCGTGGTTTGGTGGTGCGCGAGGGCCGACTGAACCGCGCATATCCTGCGTCGGTTCGCCTCGCCGAGCGTCCTGACCCGGAGGTCAGGAAGAAGAAACGGGCCCGACCGGTAGAGGCTGAGGGGGGGGGCCCGATCCTAGTTGCTCCGCTGCGCGTAGCTGCGCCCCATGATCTTGGTCTTTGCCGCCGTGCGGCGTTAACGCCGCCGCGTCGAAGGGGGGGCGAATCCTCTGCGGCGGACTTCTGACGGTGGAAGTTTCGGGTCGGCCAATGCAGATCCTTCGGCCTTGGTGTTTGTAGCGCCGGGGAGTTCGCCGCGGCGGTTGGCAGAACGGCCTCGCAGGTGCAACGGGCGATGGGCTCGTTCGATGTCATCGGGCTGGACTCCTAGGCCTCCTCGGAGAAAAGTACTCCCTCGAATGTCTACGTGGGCCAGGATGCTACGGACGAGGTTCCTCCTACTCCGCGGGTGCCTCGCGGTAAGTTGCGGTTCACGCTAGTCTTGTGTTTGTTTTGCTTTGTGCTGACGCTGCCAAAGGCCTCGATTTTGCAGCGGGTGAGGCCGAGGGGGAGGATGGCTCTGGTGGTGGTGGCTGTGGCCCTGCTGTTGGCGGTTCTAGCCCTGTTGTTTCTGCCGATGTGCGGTCGAGGGAACGTGTGAGGACCCTAATTTATTTGGCTTGTAATGCTTAACCAACCACCTGGTCCTAGCATCACAAATCAAATAAATTTATCCTCGAGATATGTATACTTCCCAGAAAGCAGTATACACACTCCGTTACAAAATTAGACATCAACTCCATTCCAAACATAGAGTCCAAACACCACACTACCAAACGGAAGATAAACAAATAGTAGAGTTATTACAGACAAAGGCCGACAGGCCAAGATACACAAATAAACAAGAACGACAGCGGAAGCAAAAGTGCCATAAGATGGCTATAAACAAAGCCAATCAGCGTGCCTCCAACCCACAAGGCATCTGACCGGACCGCCAAGTCTAGTCGTCCACAAAACGGCAACACAGCTCACAGAAGTGAGGCCCTTGGGGCTCACCTTCTTCCTCTGCAACAAAACATTAAGCAAAGCACACGAGTACAAAGATTGTCTTTGTACCCGCAAGACCGACGTGTGAACTAGCGCACTGCTCATATGCTACATGCAAAGCTTGTTTGGTGGAGGCCATATGTTTCATTTGCATAAAGCCAATTTTCATTTGCAATAATATAATACAATTTGAAGGCAAGTTTGCAATTCGTTTTTAATGTTGAAATAAACGATAAAGATAATAATAACAAAAGAGAAAGATAAACAACCTAGAAGTGACTATCCCAATAGTCACTCCAACAATAGCACGAATCCTGATTCGTACCACCCATCAAGTTTTAATTTAAATGTTGTAGTCTAACTCTTGATAAGCTTACCCAAGCGTGTCCATCACCTAGGACGAGGCTATTCGAATAGTTTTTAACCTGCAGGGTGTACCATCTGTATCCACACTTGAGATCGCCTTAAAGCCAAAGCACACTACCAAGGTATGCTTAAGCACTGACTAAGTCCTACGAGACTTTTTCCAATATTGTGTATTAACTACGAGTCGCTCGTATGGATAGAAATCCATACGCTTACATGGTAAAGCCGAAAGACAACTACCCACTCGGGATAAAGCTTTTCGGACAACTACCATGCTCCCACCTCCATCCTCCCGCGACCTCCTGCGACCGGAGCCAATACACGCCAAAGTACTAGGTCAAGAGAGGTCACATACCCTCTAGTGTGGTTAGCACGAAATGCTGGATAACGTGTACTCACAAGATGTTCGGTCCTTAATTGACGGGCACCTTTCCGATCACACCCAACAGATCACACCAATCTTACCAGTTGTGCGCGTCTAAATCATTTTTGTTTTCGGTTTTGTTTTGCAATTAACATAGCACGAAGTGGAATATAAGAACAGAATAATTTTATGTGATCAAGATCATCATCGATCGATCGCCCAACTCTACGGTAGCTAAGCATGGCTAAGCAAGCGAACTCAGTAATCTACTAAGTGGCGAGTTCATCCAATAACTCTAATCACAGCAAATAACCTAGGCTCAGGTAGTAGAGGACAAATATTTACCTACAGATTATGCATCTAAAGGTTTAACTAACCAATTTAACACAAAATAAGCGATGCATACATACAGTTGAAACAAAATATTAGACTTTAAAATACTGGGATAAAAATGATCAAACTGCTTGGTTGGTCATTTGCTCAATTTGTTGCGGAGGGTCGTTCTCGTGGTTGCCGCAAATATCGAAGTCTAACGATTGAACAAAACAGCGAATAAGAACGAATAACACCGACCAAACTCAAACATACAACAATAACAAAACATACCAAAACATACACAGCAACCTAAGCAAGATATAACAAAATTTTAGAAACAGAGAACAAATCATTTTAAGTTATTAAGAATTTTCTATGAATTTTCTAAGCTAAAACACATCAAAACACTAGTTAATTACTTAACAAATTTTCATGAATGAAACATTATCTAAAACCTATCACGAGAATTAGTATACTAAAAATGAAATTTTACTGAATGGGTTTCTTTGGATTTGGACAATTATTGAAAGAGATATACATTTTCTATTTTAGAAGATACATAAAACATCCTTTGATTAATTAATGATTTTTACTACTTATACAAGGTTGAAACTAATTTTAGTAAATAATACATTTAAAATGAAAATTAACAAAGACCTTGGATTCACGCGATTAAGATAAAAATTGAATTAGTTATGCATTTTCTAAGTTTAAATGAAATAACGAAGGCAAATGAAAACACATTACGTAAATACTAAAGCATTTATTCCTTTTCTACCCACCGCCAACTAGCCCCAGACATCGATCGCGGGCCTGCGAAAGTCTTGACCAGGGCGACCGCTCACGAAGGTGATGTCGGCGTATTCTAAGAATACGTCTTTGACTTATCAAAGTGTACTTCTAACATATACTCACAGAGAAATCGTTTCCCAACAGAGAAAACGTAGCCTCAGCATTGCACAACCACCAATCGGCGGCATGGACCCACATGGCGAGGACTAAGAGAATAACATAACGGTTG
Source organism: Ampelocalamus luodianensis (assembly GCA_036346255.1). Classification (NCBI taxonomy): domain Eukaryota; kingdom Viridiplantae; phylum Streptophyta; class Magnoliopsida; order Poales; family Poaceae; genus Ampelocalamus; species Ampelocalamus luodianensis. The sequence continues at coordinate 74,009,353 of CM070633.1, read as the reverse complement.
GATTAAAGGATTTCCTAAACGCGTTTAACAGGGAGGCCCACAAGTCAGAGACTCAAACTAGACATGATCAGTGCTAAACTTAAACATCACCGGCGGTTCACCGCGCGCAAGACAGAGACAGCGCGCGGCGCGCGATGGATCTCGCAAACGGTGAGTTTCAAAACGAGTGAGTGATACCCACGGGTTCACAGAGACCAGCGAACCCGCAGGTGGCGGCGGGTCCGATGGTCACCGAGTTGAGCTTGCGACGACCGGAGGCGGAGAAGAAGACACGGCTCCCACGGCACGGACGCTACAGGCTTCTAGAAGGCTCCGGAAAGTGCACCTCAGCTCCGCCTTGACTCCAGGAAGGTTTCTCCCACGATCAAGACGACGATGGAGCACGGACGTGGCCGGAAACGCCGCGGCGACGAATCACCGCACTTGGAGAAGAAGGGGTCGCACAGCCTCAACGGTGCACCAAAGATGGAAACGAAGTCACCATTAGATTCGGTGCATCGATGCGATCCTAAGGGATCAAGTGACGAGGCTAGAGACTCACCGAGCGCCAAAAGCTTGCGGGCCGAGATCACCGGAGGCGGAGAAGACGAACTCGCTCCCGCGAAACTACGGGCGACAAGGATCCGAGATGGGCAAAATGGAGGCGACGCGAGCAAGGATCACGATGGTGCGGTCCACGAATCAAGGCGGCACTAACACGGTGATGCGCCTGGCTTCAACTCGGCGAGACAAAGAAACGGACGGAGAAATCACGAGGAGCAAGGAGAAAAAGTGGGTGAGCTCGGAGGCTTTATGAAGTCGCGGCGATGCCTCGGCCGGACACGATGGCAAAAGGTGGCGTGACGAGGTGCGTGGCACCCATGCGCGAGCGCCGCGAGCTCCGGTGAGGTGCGGAGAAGGCGAGGTGATATCGACAGTGGGGCCCCACGTCGCCGACGGTGGCAAAATGGCTCGAGTCGGGTGCGTGCAGCGATGATAGATGGTTTGACTCGATCAGAAGCGTGTCGATCGTTGGATCGGAGATGGGCGGCTAAGATCGGTGTGTGCATTCGGACAGTCGGCGAGATGAGTAGTGTGGACCGCTCGATCTTCATCGGACGGTGACGACCATCGGGCTCGCGACGGTGCAACTAGGCGGTGCTGACCGAGTCCATTAGGTGCGGTCGGACTCGAGCCCAAGTGGGGTTTGAACCCGAGAACAGTGATTTGAGTTTGAATTAGAAAGACAGAGAGGGTTTTGGGAATTTTTAGAGGTAGTTCCAGAGCTCCAAAAATTCTGAAATTTTTATGGAAGCTTACTGGAAAGGAGGAAAACCTTGTGTAATTTTTCCAGGAGTTTTCATGCACTAGATTTCTCCCAATAAAATTTACAAGCTGCTGTCTAGAGGTTTGACCAGATTTCAAACTAGGTTGACTTGGCCATTTGAAATAGCAAATAAAATCTAAAAATTGTGAGATAATTCAGGGAGGTAGATAAGATGATCAAGATGATAGGAAAAATAATTTCAGAGGATGATCACAAGTTTGAAAGCTAAGAATTTGCTGACAACAATTTCCAATCACAAGAATAAAATTCTAAAAATTGGAAATTGCTAGGAAAAATTGTAGAAACTCTCAAATGATTTCATGAGGCATCAAAAGTTTTTATTTATCCTCATAATTTACATTTGAAATACAAACCCTAAGTTTGGGTCACATAAAAATCTCCCTTACAGAATCTGCCCGAGATTACGATCACTTGGGAGAAGAAGGATGGGTAATCTGCTCGGAGGCGATCTTCCCGCTCCCAAGTGGCTTCATCCTCGGAGTGGTTTGACCACGAGCTTTAAGGAACTTGATCACACGGTTCCTTGTTCTGCGTTCGGCTTCTTCGAGGATACGAACGGGACGCTCACGATAAGCAGATCTTCCTGCATCGATATTTTCCAATGGCGTTTCCTCAACGGAACACGAGGCACTTCTTCAATCGTGACACATGAAAAACATCATGCACCCTTCAAGTGTAGTGGCAACTCCAAGCGGTATGCAACGGCTCCCACTTTCTTGATGACGCGATAAGGCCCGGCATACCGAGGAGCCAATTTGCCCTTGACACCAAAAGCGTCGATGACCCTTCAAAGGTGAGACTTTGAGATACACAAAGTCATTGGCTGGAAACTCAGCTCACGACGCGGCGATCCGGATAGCTCTTACGCTCGGATGAGCTACGCGCAAGTGCTCACGAATCAACTGCACTTGACTTTCCGCCTCATTGATCGAATCCGGGCCAAAGAACTGTCTTTCCCCAGTTTCTGACCAGTTCAATGGGGTTCTGCATCGCCGTCCATACAAGGCCTCAAATGGTGTCATACCGAGACTAGCCTGGAAGCTGTTGTTGTAGGAGAACTCGGCAAGCGGTAGGCACTTCTCCCAATTCTTTCCATAGGAAAGAACACAAGCACGGAGCATGTCTTCAAGCACCTGATTGACGCGCTCCGTCTGACCATCGGTCTGAGGATGGTAGGCGGTGCTGAAAGTAAGACGGGTACCCATGGCCTCCTGTAGACTGTGCCAAAGTCGGGAAGTGAAAAGAGAACCACGATCTGACACCATCGTTCGTGGCACACCATGCAAACTCACAATGCGGGATATGTAGAGGTCCGCCAATTTACTGACGCTGAGGGCGGTACGCACTGGCAGAAAATGTGCTACCTTTGTCAATCGGTCAATAACCACCCAGATAGCATCCTTCCCGAAGAGGCAGGGCAAACGATGATGTAGTCCATACCAACGAATCCCACTTCCACTCGGTATAGGCAAGGCCGGAGGAGACTGCGGGACGCTGATGCTCGGCCTTCACGCGACAACATACGTTGCATCTGGCAACGAACCCGGCAATCTCGCGCTTCATGCGAGTCCACCGATACCTCTCGTCGCAGATCTTGGTACATCTTGGTAGCCGGGGTGAATAGACAAGGGAATCATGAGCTTCTGGAGAATCAAATCCGTAACTCGGAACCTTTGGAACCACGTATTGCCCAAACCACACAACACCATGCTCATCTTACGAGAAACACCGGCTATCCCATCCTTGATATTCTCGCTTGATCGGTTCACACCATCATCCGATTTGTCTTTGCCTTGACTTGATCCACCAAGGTTGGTTGCACAACCAAGGCGACAAAGGAACCATACTCAACCAAACCCAAGTTGAGACGCTGAAACTCGCAAGAAGTGCAGTTGTCGCTCTTGGATCATCGAGTATTGCAATACACCTTTCGGCTAAGTGCATCGCCAACTACATTGGCCTTGCCGGTGATCGAATACCCATGTCATAATCTTTGATCAATTCTAGCCATCTCCTCTGCTCGAGGTTCAGATCCGGTGAGTGAACAAGTATTTCAAACTCTTGTGATCGAATACACCTCACGTGATTACCGATCGATAATGCCGCCAAATCTTGAGTGCATGAACCACGCGAAGAAGCTCTAGATCATGGGTGGGATAGTTGAGCTCATGAGGTCTCAATCGCTGGATGCATAGGCAATCGCTTGCCTTCTGCATAAGGACACATCCTGCACACGACGAGAGGCATCGCAATAAATATCGAAGCCCTTGTGGATATCGGAAGAGTAAGAACGGAGTGAAGTCAATTGTCGCTGAGCTCCCGAAAGCTCTCATCACAAGCAGAGGACCACACAAACTTCTTGTCCTTCTTGAGCAATTCGGTCATCGGCTGCGATCTTGGAGAAGTTCTCGATGAAGCGGCGGTAGTAGCCCGCTAAACCAAGAAAACTCCGTGACGTCGTTGGATCGACTTGGTGACCCAAGATAGAACATCGCCGACCTTCTTGGGATCCACGCCACGCCTCCGGTGAAAGAACATGGCCCAAGAATGCCACTTCCTTCAACCGAACTCACATTTGCTGAACTTTGCATATAGGCGATGCTCATGCGGCTTGCCCAAAACAATCTTGGATGCTCAAGATGCTCGCTTCGATCTTGGAATAGATAAGAATATCATCAATAAAGACCACCACAAATTTATCCAAAAACTCCATGAATACGAATTCATTAAGTTCATGAACAAAGCGGAGCATTGGTTAAACCGAAAGACATGACGGTGTACTCGTCAAACCCATAACGAGTAGTGAAAGCCGTCTTCGGAATATCCTCAGATCTGATCCTGACCTGATGATACCCCATTCTCAAATCAATCTTTGAGAACACCTGGGCTCCAGTCAACTGATCAAACAGATCATCAATGCGGGGCAGAGGATACTTGTTCTTCACCGTCACCTCATTGAGAGGACGGTAATCAACACACATGCGCAAAGTCTTGTCCTTCTTCTTCACAAAGATCACCGGACAACCCCAAGGAGATGAGCTAGGACGGATGAAACCCTTTGCTTGGAGCTCACCAAGCTGCTTCTTCAATTCCTCTAGTTCATTGGGAGGCATCCGATACGGCGCCTTCGAAATCGGGGCGGTACCGGGCAGCAACTCAATGACAAACTCAAGGTCTCGAACCGGAGGCATCCCGGGCAAATCTTCAGGAAAGACATCCACAAAGTCAGATACTATGGGAACATCCTGAATCTGCAAGGCTGGCTTCGCTTCTAATACACATAGATGTGGCCCTGAAGGCGCGAAAATCCGACTGTTCACTTTGAAGGGTCGTGAGGTAGACAATCTTCCTGGCACAATCGATTTGCCCCAAGTGTTGGGACAACCAATCCATGCCAAGAATCACATCGGACTCATTGAATCGAAAGCGAATAAGGTTTGCCAAACCCCACTCCTTTGACTATGATAGGAACATCCCGACATGTAGATCGCTCTCATTTCCGACCGGAGAACGGATGAGCAAAGGAACTCCCAAAGGAACACATGAAGACCACTAACAGCAGCAAATGATCTTGAAATAAAGAATGCGATGCTCGAGAATCAAATAATACTGCAAGCGGGACGAGAATTAACAAGAAGTGTACCAATCACGACATCCGACGCCCCGGGCCTCCTCGGTGAAAGGTGGTTGACTCGACCATTGCCGCACACAGGTCTTGAATAATCTTACGGTGGTGGTGACCACTCCCGACCGTGTCCTCCATTAGGGCGAGGGGCGATCGCAACACTACGAGGGCAAGCGTTGGCGTAGTGGCCCTTGTTGTGGCAAATAAAACAAGTAACCTCGGCCGCGAGACACGAGGCCACCTGCTGCTGGATCGCAGCGCGCGTGGTGAAACACGGCTGCGGTGGGCGAGGAGCCGGTGCAGATGGCCTCGGCGCCGGTGGAGCAAAGAACGGGCCATCGGTGCCGCCCACCCGAGGACAGTGAGGTGGTGTGAGTAGACTCGATGTGCCTCCCATTTGCGCTGCGGGACTCGCCAGCGCCTTTGCCTTATGCTCGGCAACAATGGCCTTATCTACCAAGGCTCGAAAGTCGAGAAGTCCACAATAGATAGCTTGTCCTGCGGCTCCATAGACAAGCCATCCATAAACTTCTCGCTTAACCTCATCCGAGGCCACCTCCCCGGAGCATAACGAGCCAAATGATTGAACTCGCATGTGCACTCGTCACGCATTTGCGCCCTTGCTTGCGCGAGGAATTCTTTCTTTTCGGCTTCATCGTGCCATCCGGGATGTGGGCCCGACGAAAGGTCGACTGAACTCCTCCCACGCGACCACATGGCCCGTGGGCTGCATGGCGAGGTAGTTCTCCCACCATGAGAGTGCCGCTACTCGAGTGGTGGGACGCGAAGAGTGCCTTATCTGCGCTGGCATCAGAGCTATGTTGAGCTTCCGCTCAACCATGCGCAGCCAATCATCCGCATCGAGAGGGTCCTCGGAGCGGAGAAAGTCGGTGGTCGTGGTGCGGAGGAACTCGCAAGTCCCAGCGAGTCGGTGGCCGCCACCATCGGCGAGTGGAGGTATTCCTAGCAATAACCTCCAAGATACGCGTCTGGTCCATGCGGTTTCGCTCGATCTGAGCGAGAACCTCAGCCATGGTCGGAGGAGGGGGAAGCTCCTCATCATCAAGGTAGTTAGAATCGCGATTCTACTCTTAGAATCTTACGATTCTACGAACCCACGACAGCCTGTCGATTCAAATCGCACCGTGAGTCGGAATCAGGTAGAATCGTGGTAGAGTCGTGATCCAAATCGTAGAATCGCGTAGAATCGTGTAGAATCGCAGAGTAGAGTCGTGGTAGAGTCGTTTGGACAAAAAAATTATATTTTTTTATTTTTTTTTATTTTTTTAGAGGTCGGGGTTTGCTGATATTTTGTTTTAGAGCAAAATTTATTGATATTAATTTATGAGAATAAAACTATAAATATCAGTGTGGTAATGCTAGTACAAATATCTATATTATGACATGAGCAATCTTGAGCTTGATAATGATAAGCTATTTTTATTCCTGTATGTCTAGCTGCTTTTAAGGAACATGCAAGTGTTGCAATTAGATATTGATTTACAAAAGTTGTGAATATTTCTCATGTAATTGTAGTAAACTAGTCATGGTCATTGGCTGTTCTCCTGTATTTCAAAACTATATCACCTATCATGTCAGTACCATTATGCTTTTCTGTTGTGCAATAAAAAGTGTTTTGTCCCTTTTTGGATTATAAGTAAGTGGTAAACCATATAACAATCATACAAACTTATAGTATAGATGTTAAATATGTGTATTTTTACAATTCCGTAGAATCGCCGATTCTACGATTCGATACTACGATTCGATCCTACCAGAGGCAAATCGATCCAACTTAGGATCTCGACTCTAACTACCTTGCTCATCATGACCAGCCTACTGACTGCCACGCGTTCTCCCGGCCATCCTGTTTTACTAAGACAAGTTAGCAACAAATTTAAGAGCAAGAAAGCCCAAAATTCATGAAAGCAGTCCAGAAACAAACACAAGGCAGGATAAAGTTCGACCAGCAAAAATCAGACACATAACTACTCACTTTACATCTTACCCTATTATTCCCACAATTTTTAGTTAGATTAATCTTCCATGGTTCTCCCAAAACTAATTCAACCGGTAGTAACTATCTTTTGAAAGGAAAGAGAGAAACCAAGTTTTTAAACTGAAATTAGAGTAAGATGAGAGTAGAAGGCTAAGATAGATAAGGAGTAAAATCTGAGACCCTGCCTAAGTTTTCATAAACCCTTTTTATATTTTGCAAATAAGCCTTTCCAAAATATCCTAAGGACGACTATGCTTGGGTTGCTACGGTCAGAATGGCTCTGATACCAACTTTGTGAGGACCCCAATTTATTTGGCTTGTAATGCTTAACCAACCACCTGGTCCTAGCATCACAAATCAAATAAATTTATCCTCGAGATATGTATACTTCCCAGAAAGCAGTATACACACTCCGTTACAAAATTAGACATCAACTCCATTCCAAACATAGAGTCCAAACACCACACTACCAAACGGAAGATAAACAAATAGTAGAGTTATTACAGACAAAGGCCGACAGGCCAAGATACACAAATAAACAAGAACGACAATGAAGCAAAAAGTGCCATAAGATGGCTATAAACAAAGCCAATCGTGCCTCCAACCCACAAGGCATCGGCCCGGACCGCCAAGTCTAGTCGTCCACGAAAGCGGCAACCTGACTCACGAAGTGAGGCCCTTGGGGCTCACCTTCTTCCTCTGCAACAAAACATTAAGCAAAGCACACAGTACAAAGATTGTCTTTGTACCCGCAAGACGATGTGTGAACTAGCGGACTGTTCATATGCTACATGCGAGCTTGTTTGGTGGAGGCCATATGTTTCATTTGCATAAAGCCAATTTTCATTTGCAATAATATAATACAATTTGAAGGCAAGTTTGCAATTCGTTTTTAATGTTGAAATAACGATGAAAGATAATAATAACAAAAGAGAAAGATAAACAACCTAGAAGTGACTATCCCAATAGTCACTCAACAATAACACGAATCCCGCATTCGTACCACCCATCAAGTTTTAATTTAAATGTTGTAGTCTAACTCTTGATAAGCTTACCCAAGCGTGTCCATCACCTAGGACGAGGCTATTCGAATAGTTTTAACCTGCGGGGTGTACCACTGCACCACACTTGAGATCGCCTTAAAGCCAAAGCACACTAGAAGGTATGCGGCCTGACTAAGTCCTACAAGACTTTTTCCAATATTGTGTATTAACTACGAGTAGCTCGTATGGATAGAAATCCATACGCTTACATGGTAAAGCCGAAAGACAACTACCCACTCGGGATAAAGCTTTTGGACAACTACCATGCTCCCACCTCCATCCTCCTGCGACCTCCTGCGACCGGAGCCAATACACGCCAAAGTACTAGGTCAAGAGAGGTCCCATACCCTCTAGTGTGGTTAGCACGCGAAATGCTGGATAATGTACTCACAAGATGTTCGGTCCTTAATTGACGGGCACCTTTCGACACACACAACAGATCACACCAATCTTACCAGTTGTGCGCGTCTAAATCATTTTTGTTTTCGGTTTTGTTTTGCAATTAACATAGCACGAGCTAGAATATAAGAACATTAATAATTTTATGTGATCAAGATCATCGACTAAGTCGATGATCGCCAACTCTACGGTAGCTAAGCATGGCTAAGCAATGAACTCGTAATCTACTAAGTGACGCGAGTTCATCCAAATGAACTCTAATCACTGACAAATAACCTAGGCTCGTAGTAGAGGACAAATATTTACCTACTGATTATGCATCTAAAGGTTTAACTAACCAATTTAACACAAAATAAGCGATGCATACATACGGTTGAAACAAAATATTAGACTTTAAAATATGGGATAAAATGATCAAATCGCTTGCACTTTCTTTGTTGCTCAATTTGTTATGAGGGTCGTTCGGGGTTGCCGCAAATATCGAGCCTAACGATTGAACAAAACAAGCGAATAAGAACGAATAACACCACCAAACTCAAACATACAACAATAACAAAACATACCAAAACTTACACACGACAACCTAAGCAAGATATAACAAAATTTTAGAAACGCAACCTAAGCAAGATATAACAAAATTTTAGAAGCAGAGAACAAATCATTTTAAGTTATTAAGAATTTTCTATGAATTTTCTAAGCTAAAAACACATCAAAACACTAGTTAATTACTTAACAAATTTTCATGAATGCAGAAACGATATCTAAAACCTATCACGAGAATTAGTATACTAAAAATGAAATTTTCTGAATTGGTTTCTTGATTTGGACAATTATTGAAAGAGATATACATTTTCTATTTTAGAAGATACATAAAACATCCTTTGATTAATTAACAGATTTTACTACTTATACAAGGTTGAAACTAATTTTAGTAAATAATACATTTAAAATGAAAATTAATGACCTTTGGATTCACGCGATTAAGATAAAAATTGAATTAGTTATGCATTTTCTAAGTTTAAATGAAATAACGAAGGCAACAGAAAACACATTCTGAAATACTAAAGCATTTATTCCTTTTCTACCCACGCCAACTAGCCCCGCACACTAATGGCGGGCTGCGCAAAGTGTCTTGACGATGGACGACCTTGCATGAGTGATGTCGAAGGCGTATTCTAAGAATACGTCTTTGACTTATCAAAGTGTACTTCTAACATATACTCAGCAGAAATCGTTTCCCAGAGAAAACGTAGCCTCAACGTTGCACAACCACCAACGCGACATGGACCCACATGGCGGGGACTAAGAGAATAACATAATGGTTGGATTAAAGGATTTCCTAAACGCGTTTAACAGGGAGGCCCACAAGTCAAAGACTCAAACTAGACATGATCAGTGCTAAACTTAAACATCACCGGCGGTTCACCGGCGCGCACAGAGACGGCGGCGCGACCGCGCAGTGGATCTCGCAAACCAGTGAGTTTCAAAACGAGTGAGTGATACCTACGGGTTCACGAGACTTCGCGAACCCGGAGGTGGTGGCGCGGGTCCGATGGTCACCGGAGTTGAGCTTGCGGCGGCCGGAGCGGAGAAGAAGACACGGCTCCCACGGCGCGGGCGCTTCTGAGCTTCTAGAAGGCTCGGAAAGTGCGCCTCGGCTCGCCTTGACTCCGAAGGTTTCGCCACGATCAAGGCGGCGATGGAGCACGGACGTGGCGGAAACGCAGCGGCGGCGAATCACCGCGCTTGAGAAGAAGGGTCGCCACGGCCTCAACGGTGCACCAAAGATGGAAACGAAGTCACCATTAGATTCATGCATCGGTGCGATCCTAAGGGATCAAGTAGCGAGGCTAGAGACTCACGAGCGCCAAAAGCTTGCGGAGCCGAGATCACCGGAGGCGAGAAGACGAACTTCGCTCCGCGAAACTACGGGCGACAAGGATCCGGGATGGGCAAAATGGGGCGGCGCCGAGCAAGGATCACGATGGTGCGATCGCGGAATCAAGGGCGGCACTAACACGGTGATGTGCGCTTCGGCTTCAACTCCGGCGAGACAAAGAAAGCGGACGGAGAAATCACGAGGAGCAAGGGAGAAAAAGTGGGTGAGCTCAGAGGCTTTATGAAGTCGCGGCGATGCCTCGGCCGACACGATGGCAAAAGGTGGCGCGGCGACGCAGTGCGTGGCACCCATGCGCGAGCACGCGAGCTCCGGTGAGTGCGGAGAAGACGAGGTGATATCGACAGTGGGGCCCACACGTCGGCGACGGTGGCAAAATGGCTCGAGTCGGGTGCAGTGCAAAGACTGAGATAGATGGTTTGACTCGATCAGAACGCGTGTCGTCGTTGGATCGGAGATGGGCGACTAAGATCGGTGTGTGCATTGGACGGTCGGCGAGATGAGTAGTGTGGACCGTTCGATCTTCATCGGACGGTGGACACCATCGGGCTCGCCACGGTGCAACTAGGCGGTGCGACCGAGTCCATTAGGTGCGGTCGGACTCGAGCCCAAGTGGGGTTTGAACGAGGAACGATGATTTGAGGTTTGAATTAGAAAGACAAAGAGGGTTTTGGGAATTTTTAGAGGTAGTTCCAGAGCTCCAAAAATTCTGAAATTTTTATGGAAGCTTACTGGAAAGGAGGACAACCTTGTGTAATTTTTTCAGGAGTTTTAATGCAATAGATTTCTCCCAATAAAATTTACAAGCTGCTGTCTAGAGGTTTGACCAGATTTCAAACTAGGTTGACTTGGCCATTTGAAATAGCAAATAAAATCTAAAAATTGTGAGATAATTCAGGGAAGTAGATAAGATGATCAAGATGATAGGAAAAATAATTTCAGAGGATGATCACAAGTTTGAAAGCTAAGAATTTGCTAACAACAATTTCCAATCACAAGAATAAAATTCTAAAAATTGGAAATTGCTAGGAAAAATTGTAGAAACTCTCAAATGATTTCATGAGGCATCAAAAGTTTTTATTTCTCCTCATAATTTACATTTGAAATACAAACCCTAAGTTAGATTCATTCTGGAGCAGGGCCCGCGCTGCCTGTGACGGTGGACGTGGGGCCCATGTGTCGCGCCGACTTCCGAGTTAGCGAGGGTGCCTCGCGGGTTTGCGGGGCTGTGGCTGACTTCGCTTCGCCACCTCTGCGCCGGGAGCTCTTTTCGCGGATGCCTTTACCTGAGATGCTTCGAGGTGTTGAGGCTAACGCCGCCAAGGTCGAATGGCGATGTTTTTTTGTTGTTGCCTGCCGATTGGAGTTGGTTATGCATAGCATAATGTTGGCGAGGCCGTGCGGCGATGTCGCGTCGCTTTGCCGAGATTCAAAGGCGGTCGAGATGGACATGCTCGAGGCGGCGCTTAGGGGCGGCGTGGCGCTCTGGCTGCGAAGGTGCGGGCCTTAGGCGGTTAGCGGCGAAGCGGCGCCTGGCGCCAGGTGCAGCCACGGAGGATCATGTGAAGACTCTTCAGCGAGAAGGCGTGCGAGGAGGAGGTCCGCACCGGCGCGGCTGTTATCCTCCGTTAGACGGTGCCGCTTGGCGAGCCATGGAGGTCATCGAGGGGCCGTGTCGCGGCTCGGCGCCCGTGCCGGCGAGTTCACCGTCCGTCGAGATGGACATCACCCTCGGGAGGCTTTGCGCGGCGGAAGTGTGCCTCCGGCCCGCGCAGTCGGAGACCATTGTGCGAAGGCGCTGGTCGCGACCCTTGCCTCGCTTCGACAAAGCGGGTGCGCACATATTGATAGCCTCGCCGCGCGGTCGTTGTGGTGGCCACGCGGAGGTAGTGGCCGCTGAAGCCGAACGGAAGGCGGGAGGGTCTGTTACAAGATGCGGTCTCTCGGGGTCATGATGGCATGACGGAATCCGCCGGGTTGCTTGAGCACAGAAGGAGAAAGGAAGGCCGGTGGAGGACACGAGAATGCATAAGGGGTCCACCCAGGATAAGTGTGACCCCGCCTTTGGGTTATAGTGTTGTTAGGGTTTTTTTTTTGAGTGCTCGCTTTTCTTTGGTTGTAAGGCGTTTTGTAGGAGAAACTCTTTTGTGTAACACCTCTGCTTTTTAAATGGAAAGGAAAGCGGTTCGCTACGATGGTGTGATTCGTATTTGTGATTATGCTCGTATATGCGAGAGCGGTTTTTGGTGAAACGAACCGCCGGTGAGGTCTCGCTCCTCTGGGGCGCGAGGCGTCAAAAGAAGCCCGGTCGCCGAGGCTTGAAAGATGGCGGCGCGGTGCCCATCAGCCTTACGGTTGTGCTACGGGGCGGTGTACCATGGTGCGGCGAGGCGCTGGAATTGGCGAACAGACCGGCTCGATGAGGACTTTCATCGTGCGCGAAGAGGAAAGCGGCGGAAGCGCGTCACGCGAGATTCGTGCGTTTTGGGCGCCACGAGCTATGCTTGCCGGTCGGGCGGACTCGCTCAAGTCTTGCCCGAGTGCGTACTTCCGCGGCGGCCGTGTCGGCGCACGCCGTCGAGTCCTTGGACGCGTCACGAGGTTATGGTGCGGGAGTTGTCGGAGTTGCTAGCATGCGGCGCGTCGGATGAGGAGCTGCTAAGCGTGGGCGGACGCGTGTGGAGGAATGGGACTTTGTTCGCAAGCTTGAGTCCTCTTGACAACTGGCATCGCATTTGTATGAGTTGTCTTTGTTATGTGCGAGGCGTGTAACTGTTGAGCTTGAAGCAATAAAATTGTGAGGCGTTCTTTGAGAAGCCCATGTGTACGTACGTATATATGTTTTGTTTTTGGTAAGGCTCGGCCGAACCCTGTTTGTACAATTCTTCCGAGGGAGGAGCGGCGAAGCCGCGTGCCGTCCCCCTACCTTTTTTGATAGGGCTTCGGAGGAGCCCTGTATATGTAATTTTTCCGAAGGGAGCGCGGCCGCGTGTCGTCCCCTACCTTTTGATAGGGCTTGGAGGAGCACAGCATATGTAATTTTTCCGAAGGGGCGGCGGCCGCGTGTCGTCCCCTACCTTTTTGATAGGGCTTGAGGAGCCACAGATATGTAATTTTCCGAAGGGAGAGGCGAAGCCGCGTGCAATCCCCACCTTTTTGATAGGGCTTGAGGAGCCACAGTATATGTAACTTTTACGAGGGGGAGGCGGCCGCGCCGCCCCCTACTTTTTGATAGGGCTTCGGAGGAGCCCTGTATATGTATATTTATTTATATATTTTATATATATATATACATGAACCCGCGGAGGGTTTCCATGTGCACCGGGGCCGAAGGCCATGCGCGGTGTCGTTTTTTTTATACATGGACCCGCGGAGGGTTTCCATGTGCACCGGGCCGAAGGCCATGCGCGTGTCGTTTTTATATACATGGACCCGCGGAGGGTCTCCATGTGCACCGGGGCCGAAGGCCATGCGCGGTGTCGTTTTTTTATACATGGACCCGCGGAGGGTCTCCATGTGCACCGGGGCCGAAGGCCATGCGCGTGTCGTTTTTATACGGACCGCGGAGGGTCTCCATGTGCACTGCCGGGGCGAAGGCCATGCGCGGTGTCGTTTTTTTTTATACATGGACCCGCGGAGGGTTTCCATGTGCACCGGGCGAAGGCCATGCGCGAGTGTTGCTTTTTTATCTCGAGGGTCGCCCAGCATACATCTGGTCTTTCATTTCATTGGCGCAAAATGTCCAAAAGAAAGGGGTTTACAGGTGGTTCAGTACAAGTCCCCCCTCGCTTGTGGGTTAGGATCGTTGTCCGTGCCGGCCAGTTTTGTTTTACAATACGCCTCCTAAGGGTAGAACTTGCGAAGACTCTTTGCGTTCCATGTATGGTCGAGCTGCTGTCCTTCTGGTGTGGCTAAGTGGTAGGAGCCTGCTCTGGTGCTGTGGGTGATGATGTAGGGCCCTTCCCATTTGGACTGCAGCTTGCCAACTGTTGCGGGGTTTGCTACTCGCTTCAGGACCATGTCTCCTGGGGCGAGGGAGCGGATCCGGACCTTCTTGTTGTACGCCCTCGCGACTCCCGCTGCGTAGCTTGCCATGTTTGATATGGCTCGCGCGGTGTTCTTCTAACGCGCCCGAGGACACTTGTCGTTCTTCTTGGTTGCTCGCTTTGGCCCACACGGAGGGACCTGACAGCGAGCTCCTCGGGTGTCATCGCTTCGTCTCCAAAGAGGAGTTTGAAGGGAGAAAACCCGGTTGCTCTAGTTGGCGAGTCGAATTGCCCACTGGGCCTTCGAAGCTCTTGGGCCGAGCCCTTTGGTAAGCCCACTAAGCGCCTATTGAGTCCACCGCCATTATGTTGTCATTTGCCCTTTCGATCGCTCCGTTGGACTCGGGTGGCCTGAGATCTGAAGCATATAGCGTGCCTGAGCCTTGGCGAGAATGATTTGAAAGGCTGCGAGTTGAGCGAGTGCGTTGTCGGTGACTATCTCTCAGAGGTACTCCGTGATCTCGCAAATAATATTTTCCAAAGGAAACATTTGGGTCGTGGTGATGTTATCTTTGGGATCGCTCGGCTTCTACCCATCTTGAGAAATACTCGATAGCGGCGAGCGAAAGCGAAGGTTGCCTTTGCCGCGGAAGGGGCCGATGATGTCGAGGCCCCACCTTGCGAAGGGCCAAGCCGGTAAGGGCTGTAGTGGGATGGAGGTGCCTTTGGGTTGTGGCCTGCCCACTGGCAACCACAGCATCGTTGGGCGAGGTGTTGCGTCCGCGTGTTTGTTGGCCAATAGAAACCTTGGAAGGCTTTTGCTCTGATGCACCGTGGAGCACGATGTGCTCGCAGATTCCTCGTGTATTTTCTCAAGGAGGTTGGCCTCTTGTTGCGAAATGCAGAAGAAAGAAGTCTGAGACACCTCCTTTGTACGGTCTCCTCCGGCGAGGTGGTAGTTCCTAGCGCGGTGCACGAGCGCTTTGCCGATAAGTGCGTCGGGTTCTCCGCTTGTTAAGTGGCGATGATGGCGTCGCGCGATCCGGACCGATGCGCCACATGGCGCCTGCGACTGGGTTATCGCGATTGGCAGTGCCTTGGCGTTAGCGCTGTTTGGCTCGTGGGGCTCGGGTGGAGCCTGGTGCCGGACGAACCTCGGGCGCCGGGCGGAGCCTGGTGCTCTGGCGGAGCCACGGTGCCGAGGCGGGCGATGGGCGCTTTATGCAGGTGGGCGGTTTGGTCGATATCGTGAAAACTTGGCGGTGGTCTTTCGTTGCAGCCATCTTTGCGAGGCGGTCGGCCGCCGTTGGCGCTTCCGGGGATCGTGCGGATGGTGATCCCGAGGAACCTTGGCCACGCCCGCTGCGTCGCGTGGCGAGTCTTGAGCCATTTCAGGTCCCTTGTCTCGAAAGTTTTGTCGAAATGGCCGCTATGGCGCAGTCGCTTTGACCATGACCCGCTTACTCCTAGTGCCTTCGCCTTGCGGAGGCCTAGGAGAGTGCTCGTGATTCGGCGGCATTGTTTGTGGTGGTGAAGTCGAGCGCGCGGCGTGTGAGATGCCGTCGTCAGGGGCCACGAGGATGGGTCTGCTGCGCTGCTCCGCGGCACACGGGAGCCGTCGGTTTGCGGCGTCCATGGCGTTCGGCCAGTCTTGGCGGTTTCTCCATCCAGGGGTCCATTCGCGGCGAAGTCCGCCCGGCCCGAGATTTTATGGCGGTGCGGGGCGAACGTGATGTCAAAGGTGCGGCTCGCGGCCCATTTGCCCACTCGTCCGAAGCATCTTTGTTGCGTAGCATCGAGCTAGTGGGTATGAAGTTGGTATAGTAATTGGGTGGGCGAGGAAATAGTGGCGAAGCTGCGCGAGGCCATCGGGAGGCGTATGCTAGCTTTTCGACTCCGCATATCTTATCTTGGCTCCTTGGAGTGCCGGAGCGTAGTAGGCGGCCGTTGCCCGTCTTCTTGGGCGAGGGCTGCGCACGACCGCGGAGTGGGCGGCGGTACAAAAGAAGTCGCGACTCGGTGGTGACGAGACTTGGTAGTGGGCGAGTACTTCTTGAGCTCTTGAATGCGTCTTTACGATCTAGCATCCATCAGATAGCTCGGTGCCTCGGAGGGTTTTGAAGAAGAGCGGCGCTCGTTCCGCCAATTTTGACAAAAACCGGTGAGGCGCGAGGCGACTGTGAGCTTTGTACTTCCGTGCGCGGGTGGTTGCATTTCTTGTATTGCCACGATCTTTTGGGGTTTGCCTCGATTCCTCTATTCGAGGCGAGGAAGCCTAGGAGCTTTCTGCCTTGCCTTGGAAGGCTGCACTACAGGTTGAGCTTTATGCCTTACGCTCGGAGGTGGCGAAGGTTTCTTGTAGTCTGCGTGGTGTGAGCCCGCGATCTTGCTTTCACCACGATGTCGTCAACATATGCCCGGCGTTCTGCCCGGTACCTCGCGAGACTCCGAGATGAGCGTGTGAAGGTGGCTCCGCATTTTGAGCCGAAGGGCATGCGGCGATAGCGTTATGTGCCAATAGGGGTGATGAAAGCGATTTTGGCCGTCTTCCTTAGCCATGAATATCGATGATATCAGGAGTATGCGTCCAAAAACTCATGAGCTCGCATCCCGATGTGGCGTCGACCGGTTGGTCGATGCGTGGTAATGGAAGTCATCCTTTGGGCATGCCTTGTTGAGGTCGGTGAAGTCGGCGCTTATGCGCCATTGGCGGAGCTTTTGGGCGAGACCGGATTGGCGAGCCATTCGGAGTGCTTGATTTCGCGGATCACGCGGCTTTAAGAGCTTAGCGATTTCCTTCTTCGCCGCCGAGGCGTTGGTCGTCATACGCTAAGCTTTTGCTTCACGGGGTTGCGTCGGCCGAGTGCTGTCGATGTTCGATTGTGTCCCTAGCTATCTTTGAGGATATCCTCGAGCTCCATGCGAAGACGTCGGCGTTGTCGCGAGCACGCGGAGGATCTTCTTTGTCTTGTTCCTCTGTGAGCTCCGCGCGAGGTACCGTTTTCCGGCGAGTGTCGGGGCACTCTTCGTAGCGCCCTTGGGCCTTGCTTTGGGGCCATTTGCCTCTGGGCCCTGCCTTGTGGCTCCGAGTGGTGTCAAGCTGCGTGAAGCAGCGGGCGTGCGAGCGAGCTCCATCTCGGCCCGGCGAGCGAGTTCTTGATTTGCTCGGATCGTGATGACTCCTTACGGCGGGGACCTTCATGCATAGGTAATTATGATGGGCTATGGCACCGAAGGTGTTGAGTGTGGCCCTCAGAGGATGGCGTTATCTTGTCGGCATCTCGGCGGCGTCGAAGGTGATTGTCTCGGTGCGGGATGCGGTTTGTCGCCGAAAGTGACGGGTAGGTCTATCTGTCAGGGCGTGATGGGCCTTCCCGAAGCCACCGGGGATGCACGGTGGTGATAGGCGATCACAGGGATCATCATCTTGTCGGCCGGCAAAGAGGAGGTCCGCCAGAGCTTCCGCCATCTACGAGGACACGCGACCGTGGTAGCGATGTTAGTGAAATGACGAGGGTCTTGGTGGGAAAGCTTATCCCCGGCGTCATTTGAGTCCGAATGTTATGTGCACCTCGGCGTAGCGAGGTGGTGGGAGGTGGTTGTGTAGCCACGTGGTGGATTTGCGGGCGTAGGCTCGGCGTTGGCGTTTTGGCGCTAAACCTGGCGAGATCCTCCCGTGATCATGTTGATGATCGCTGGGGGTGGCCCTCGTGGCCTCCTCGTGCGTGGTCGCGGCGGTGGGCGAGCAAGAGATTGCTGCCTCCTTTCGATCCTCCAACTTCGCGGTTGGCTGACGTGCGGTGCATGTAGTCTGCATGGCGCAATGGTGCGACATTCGCATTTGCTGGTGCGACCCTTCGCCCGTGAAGGTCACAAAATGGCGGGGCATTCTTTGTTCCTCCTCGGGTGTCGTGGTGCGCCCGGCGTTATAGCGCGACTCTGCGCTGGCGTGGTGGTCCGTCCACCCCTCTGCTGCGTCGGGGCATCGCCGTCGGCGTGGTACACGCCTCGGCCCTTCTGCCGTGAGTTTATGCGTGACTTGTTAGTGACCGAGGTGGCGGCCGCATCCTCCTTAGGTTGCCTTTCCGTCGGTGGTGGCTGTTCCTCGGGTGCTATCTTCCTCGCTCGGCGTATTCTTCTATTTTGTCGAAGAAGTTCCGCCACCGCATGCGAGGTGGTTTCTTGCGTGATTTTTCGATAGGGGGCCTTTTTGCAAGCCGCAAGTTGCGGCGTTTATGATGGTCGTCGTTGACCCCTTGACTTGGCACTTTACCTGCGAACTTTCTAAAGAAGCTTCGAGAGGGTTCGCACAGTACACGCTTTCTGCGAGCAGTGTCCTGCGTCCTTGGTGCGTTGTAACTCCCTTGGAAGTTGTTGCGTGTCCGTCACCTTGTTGCTCGAGCGTAGATGGAGCGGGGTATAGTGAAGAACCATGTCAAGCGCGCCCCTAAGGGCAAGCGTGATGCTTTGCCTTCGTTGTGTCGTCTCCTCCTGCGCCTCATTGCCGTCGTATACGCTGCAGAATTCCGAGTCCGTGCCGCCTCGAAGGTGTGACTTCCGGCATTTTAAAGTTTCTTGGCCATCGCGCGGCTTCGATCCACGTGCTTAACGGGAGTTGGGGTCTCCCGGGCTGCGGTTTGCGCTTGCTTGGTGGGCCTCCGGGAGCGTCTTCTGTCGCGTTGATTAGCGATGACGATGCCTCTGTTGTTTGCGGAGGCTAAGCATTTCTCGCCAAGGTCCCTATCTCATGTTGGAGTGCTTCATCGCTTCCAGTGACACCGGGGCTGCGTATTTGGTAGAGGCAGCCGGTGGGCGTCGCCTCCGCTATGTCTCCGTGGGTGGAGTTATTCGCTTCTTCCTCGGCTACTCATGCGGCGGCGGCGGGCGCGCCCGCTTTGATTTTGGGGTGTTGGGGCGCGGCGGCTGCTGCGGCCGATTGCGGAGACTTTGGGCGGTGCCCTTGGCGGGAGCCATTGTGTTGTGTGTGTTTTGTGTGACCTTCTAGCCAACCCCACGAGCAAGCGCCAGCCGTAGTGGTGAGACTAGGCGATAGAAAGGAGGCCCCTGCGTTAGAAGAACAGTGGAGTCCTAGAAAAGGGGTTGGATTTCACTTATCAAAGAAGAAAACCTCCCCTTACATGGTTAGGGAGGCTATTTATAACCTCTTGGTAAGGTATCAAAGTACAAAAGCGCCCTAGCTAAGTACCTTTGGTCGTAGGGGTGGCGGTCTTTGCACCCTACTCGTAGCCTCCGGTGTATGGCGTGTTCTCACGGACACGGTGTATCGTGGGGAATAGACCCGCTTATGGTTGTCATGGGCGCGCGCCGCCATTTGGCGCTCGCCTTCTTCGGAGGAGTCCCGGGATCCTCCGAGGTCTTGGAGTATCCTTCGGAGGCGTCGGGCCACTCGCGAAAGGCCGGGCCATCCTTCGGAGTGCTCGGGGCCACTCAGAAGGGTCTTCGGTTTCCTCCGGAGGGTCTTTGGCTACCTCCGGAGGTCTTGGTTTCCTCGGGGTCTTTGGTGACCTCCGGAGGGTCTTCGGTTTCCTCCGGAGGGTCTTTGGTGACCTCCGAAGGATCTTTGGTCACCTCCGAAGGGTCTTTGGTCGCCTCCGGAGGGTCTTTGAGGGTCTTTCGTTGAAGTCTTGGAACTCTAAATCGTCGGAAGGATCTAACTCTCAGAGTTGTCGAAGTCTATACGTGAAAATACGACAAATTCAACTCAAATTCAAATAAAATCAAAAACTCAAATCAAACTAACTCCAAATTAAAATATTTTGCTTTAGTTATCTAGATTATGATTTTAGACAAATTTTGCAATTTGAACCACTCAATTTGGAGTTCAAATGCAAAAGATATGAATTTTAGAAGTTTAATACAAAATCTGGAATTTAATTGAATTCTCTGAATTATTTTTCTAAAGAAAATTCTATTTATTGCGCAATGCTAACGCCAATGATAATTTAGGAATTAAAAGAAATGAATTAATTTTTCGACATGTGGACCCATCGTGGTGACTAACTCTCATGAACCAAGTCCACGGACTTTCGGCTTTGAGGAGGATGGGCGTGGTGAGGTGGCCACCACGTGGGCGACCACGCGGCCTTTAGCGCGAGGTGGGCGATGTGGCTCCACGATGGCGTACGTGGTCGGCCACGTAGGCGGCCGGTGGTGCTCGGTGGGTGCTCTCGCGGCGTTCTGTGCGGCGAGCTAAATGGGCGTCGCAAATTGAAGAGGAACAATTGCGAACACTGCGGTTACCAAAGCGGTGGCGGGCGTGGCCGGAAGGTCGTCGGCGGCGAGTTTGGCGGCGAGTGCGATCGTCGGCGAAGTAAGTTCCCGGTCCTCCGGCGAAGTGGGTGGCGTAGCGGCCCGCGCAGGACGCGGCGATGGCGATGGTGCCGGCGGCGGGGGCGAAGAGCTCTGGCGGCGCGAAGCGGAGAAGAAGCGGCGCCGGCGGCGGGATCTTGGAATTAGGCGCTACGGGCAAAGAAAGTGCCGGGTGGTGGGCGTGTTAAGGTAAGAGGCGCTCGAGGTGCCCTTTATAGGGTATGGCGTGGTTGAAGCAGCGGCGGCGAAGGTCATGCGGCGGTGGTAATGATGGTGTTACAGCGATCGTGGGCGACGAGAAGAAACGGCCGGAAGTGGGCGGCGTGATGAGTGGTCTTCAATGCGCGCGATAGCGAGGTAGTGGGGAAGAGAAATGGGCGGGCTGGGCTCGGTGGTGGGCTTTAATGGCGATTCTTCATTGCGGTGTGCGGAGAAGGCGACACGAGAGGCGATGACGGAGGGCGTGCGATTTTACTTGGGCGGTTGCGATTAGATTGGTGAAGCGGTAAGTTCACAATGGCGCGGCCCGCTGGATTTTAATCCAGCGGTCGCGATAGAACAGTGGGCGTGCGGTGAGCGATTAAGTATGCGATGCAGTCGTTGGATGTAGATCGGCGGTCACCGGTGGTTGGGATGTTCGAGTCGTCGAATGCCTCATTGAATCTCGCCGTTGGATTTAGATCCAGCGGTGTGTAGCAAAGCCGGCGAGAGTAGAGAGAGAGAGGCGACGGTGGGTCTGGCTGTCGGTGAGGAGGAGGCGGCGCGGTTGGAGTGGGCGCGCGAAATGGAAGTGGGGTGGGTTGAGTTTCATTGGACTGCGTTTTGGAATTTCTTCGATTCGATTTAATTAAATCTTGATAATTCATTTAGGCTTTAGAATATAGCAAATTAATTCCAAAAATTATGAGAATATTCATGAAATTCTCTAGAGCATTTAGGATTTAAGAAAAATATTTCCACTATTATCGATAATAGATTTTGCACATAATTTTGTTTTAGCTTTAATTTGGTTAAGGAAAAGCTTTAAAAATTCCAGAAATCCAATAAAATAATTAAACTTTATTTTCAATGAAAATTGAAATTTGGGTTGTTACAAACCTACCCCCTTAAAGGAATCTCGACCGAGATTCGGACTTGGTTAACAAAAGATCGGGGTAGTTGGCCTTGAGTTCTTCTTCATTCTCCCATGTGGCTTCGCTACGGATGGTGACTCCACTTGCACCTTATGCGATCGATTATTCGTACGGTAACCGTTCTGCGACATCTATAATTTTAATCGGTCGCTCCACGTAGGTGAGATCTTCTTGAAGGTCAAAGCTTTCGAGAAAGGTATGGTCTTCGGTTCTTGCGGGCATTTCTTTAATTGCGACCACGTGGAAGGCGTTATGTCTGTTGTGGGGCTTCTCGGCGGCTCTAGTGATAGCTACTTCTCCACATTTGCCAAGATCTTGTATGGCCCAATATGCAGGTGCGAGTTTACCTTTTGTCCGAAATCTCTTCACACCTGCAGTGGGGTTACTCGAGATAGACAACATCTCCCACCTCAAAACTTAATTCCCTACGGTTATCGGCATAACTCTTTTGTCGGGATTGGGTGCTCGAGGCGCTCTTGAATAGTTTTCACTTTACTCTCGGCTTCTTTGATCAACTCGGGTCCAAGGGGCGCTCTCCTACCTCATCCCAAAGAAGCGGGGTTCGGCATTTCCTGCCATACAGAGCTTCAAATGGAGCCATCTGCAAACTGGCTTGATAGCTATTATTGTATGAGAACTCTGCATATGGCAGATCCTTGTCCCAACCTTTTCCGAATTCTAAGGCACAGGCTCGAAGCATATCTTCAAGAACTTGATTGGTGCGTTACGCCGACCATCGATGCAGGGATGATCTGGCAGTGCTAAAATTGAGTGCAGTTCCCAAGGCTTCATGCGAGACTTTTCCAAAACAGAGAGGTAAATTGGGAACCTTGATGCGACACAATCTTTTGGGTACTCCGTGTGGCGGACGATCTGGCCATGTACAGTGCGCTGTTTACTACTGCGGTAGGTGGTCTTGGCGGGAATAAAGTGGCGACTTTAGTTAGCAGATCAATTACTACCGGATGAGTCATATCCCGATTGGGTCTGGGAGTCGATGATGAAATCCATACGACTTCTTCCCACTTCCACTCGGGAATTGGTAATGGTTACAATGATCCAGTGGTCTTTGGTGTTGTGCCTTGACTCTTTGACAAGCGTCTGTGGCGCGCATTGAAATCGGCAATTTCACGCTTCATGCTCACCCACCAATATCTTTCTTTTAGATCTGGTACATTTTAGTGCTGCCGGGATGAATGGAGTATGGCGACTCATGAGCTTCTTTCGAATTGAGTCTTTTATCTCCTGCTTGGTTAGGCACACAGATGCGGTCTCGAACCACCACTTGTCCCTTGCTATCTTGAGAGAAACACAGGGCTTTGCCTCTTCTCATATTTTCTTGATTTCTTGGATATCTTCATCTTCCAGCTGTTTTGTTCTAATCGATCTGAAGAGTTGGTTGAACTTCTAAAGCGTTTACGTACACAGTTGACAATCTCAGTTCAGTGCTTGACTCTTCATCTGACTCTGGTGATTTTGTTGCACCATGATGGTGTTGCAATATGCTTTTCTGCTCAAGGCATCGGCTACCACATTGGCCTTGCCGGATGATAATGAATTCGAGATCATAATCCTTTATTAGTTCCAACCATCTTCTTTGTGGAGATTGAGCTCGGATTTGCGTGAATATGTACTTCAAACTTTTATAGTGCAGTGAAAATCTCACAGTTACCAATGAGATAATGCCGCGATTTTGGGCGTGCACAATTGCCGCTAACTCCGGATCATGAGTCGGGTAATTCCCCGTGTGGCCTCAAGCGCCGGGATGCATAAGCTACAACTTTGCCTTCTGCATCAATACACATCAGAGGCCTTGGCGAGATCGTCACAAAGATCTCAAAATCCTTGCGGATGTCATTAAAATTAACACCGGTCTTGAGACTAGCCTCTTTTTGATTTTGGAAACTTTCTTCACGGTAGCTTGACCATTCAAACTTCTTTTCTTTCTTGAAGTTGAGTCATGGGTTTGGCAAGTTTAGAAAACCCTCAATAAGCAAGCGATAATAGCTGCGGTCCCAAAAACTTCTCACCTCGGTGGTGATTTGAAATACATTTAGGTCCATTCTTTGCTTCAACCTTGGCGGGTCTCTGCAATTCCTCCTGCGGATACAATATGTCCAAGGAATGCAACTTGTCTTAGCGAATTCACTCTTGCTGAATTTGGCATAGAGTTGATGCTCCCTGAGCTTGTCTAGGATCATCGGAGATGCTCTTCATGTTCTTTTCGTTCTTGAGTAGATGAGAATGTCGTCAATAAAGGCGACTACGAATTTATCGAGAATTCCATGAACACCTTGTTCATCATATTCATGAAATAGCGGGGCGTTGGTCAATCCAAATGACATTTCGTGAACTCATATAGTCCATATCGGTGGTGAAAGCGGTTTGGAATATCTTCGGTCGATCTTTAATTGGTGATAACCGGATCTCGGATCGATCTTTGAGAAAATACTTGCTCCCTTTAAGCGATCAAACAAATCATCAATTACGGGCAATGGGTATTTATTCTTGATTGTTACTTCGTTGAGTGATGCATGTCATCGCACATTCTCATGCTATTGTCTTTCTTCTTGACAAATAGTCTGGGGCTCCCCATGGTGAGAAGCGCGGGTCGAATGTGCGCTTTTCTCGTAGTTCTTCAATCTGTTTCTTCAATTACGCTAACTTCGTTGGTGGCATTCTATAGGGTGGCTTTGAGATCGGGTGTCAGGGACTAGATCAATTAGGAACATGATGTCCCTATCAGGTGGCGTCTGGGTAGATCATCTGGAAAGACGTCGGGATACTCTCGTGCCACGGGTATATCTTCAAGTTTCATTTCCTTCAATCAGTAAGTATGGAACTTCCTCAGGTTCGAGCCTCGAGTTTGAATTCAACAGACACACCTTGTTCATTAGTGAGGATGATGGATCTATGGGCACAGATCTATTTGGCCAGTGATTTTTGGCTTGATCCATTCCAAGTATTACATCCAAACATTGTGAGTGTAAAACTATCGGATCTGCTAGAAAAGTTACTCAGGATATCTCGAGAGTGAGATTAGGGCATAGAGAATTGGTTCTCATTTACGAGCAGGGAATGAATTATCATGGGAGTAGCTAAAGAGGATATAGGTAACCCATATTTTCCCACAAACTTATATGACACAAAGAGTGTGAGCTCCGAGAATCAAATAGGGCGGATCTTTGATGCTGAATTAACGAGGCGTCTCGAGAACAACATGCAGTCTTTGCTGAGCTTCCTCGGCGGTGACATGGTTCACCGTCCCTTGGTGAACCGGTTTCTTTGATGCAGTGGTGCTGCGGTAGCTTGAACTCCGAGTTGGCCTTGTTGGTGCCAAACCTTGTTGCTTCTTTGGACATTTGTTGGCATAATGCCTGTCTCGTTGCGAGAAGCGCGTGACTCCAGTCGAGAGGTAGAGTGCTGCTGCAAAGCGCCCTCGATGAAGTGCCACGGAAGTTGGAGGGTTGGAGGCGTAATGGCGGTCTTTGGAGTGCGAGGCGTGGAAGATTGGAACTTCCCATGTTGTTGTGGCTTTATGCGATGAAGCGAGTTTAGGCGGACCTCTGGCGTTGAACCTTTGAGCGGCCATCCTCCATTTGCGGTTCTCCATTTCTGCGTGTTTGGCTTCCTGCCTGATAGCTTTATCCACCAACTGCTGAAAGTCGGTGAAATTACGAGAGATAAGTTGGACGAAATATCATCGTTTAGGCCTTCGGGAACCTTTCTGCTGTCCTCATCTCGCTCGTCGGTGGGCGTAGCGGGCAAGTTGATTGAAGCGGTGAAGATACTCATTCACCGTTCGGTTGCCTTAGCGCGATGCGTGGAACTCCTTCTTCTTTAGTGTCATCATCCTGCGGGATGTGTGCATAACGAAAGCTTCGCACGAAGTCGGCCCATGTGATGGGTGAGCATCATTGTGTGCGATCGATGGTTGTCCCACCATTACGATGCGGGGTCATTCGGTTGGTGAGAGGCAAGCGGACCCTCTCACGGTCGAACAACGACTAATGTCGATTTCTTTCCAATAGCGAAGCCGATCGTGGCGTCCATTGGTTCAATACTATTTGAGAATGTCGGCGGACGCATCCTCATAAACTTCGGACATAGTCGACCTTTGGTTATCGCGGAGGTGGATCGGGCTGCTTCTAACATAGCGGCACGAGTGTTACGAACATTACTGCGGTGGTGGGCAAGAAGGTCGATCAAATGAGTCACGATTCGCCATCATCTGGCGCGATCGGTCCTGCGGCGGTGGTGGCGGTGCGGCGTGGTTATCACGGTGATCCGCTGATCGTTTCCTTGTCAGTTAGCACTTCTTCTTTGGCATTGCCGTTTCTCTGGTGGTCACCATCTGCGAATCCTCAATGATTTAGAAAAGATAGCGAGGAATTCTATGGGGATAAATCTAAAATAGCCCAAGCGAAAAAGCACACAAACCAGAATCAACTTTTCAAAATGGTTTCTTTATTCATTTATTTTATTAATATATTATGGCTATCACATGAGTAGTTGATAGCTCATGTCGTAAGCTAAAGAAATGCGGATGAGGAAAAAAACATCTATGGGGTGGATGGGGTGTATTCGGAAATGCTTTGATCTTGCCTTGGCACGATTTGTAAATAGTCGACTCCTCTTGATTGCCTTGATCTCGCCTCGGTATACTCTAGACTATCACGAGTGAGTACGCCAAGTCGTCAAAGCGTTTCCATGGCGTAGTCGGTGCTTTGTCGAGTCCACAGTGCGTCAACTCGGGAATCTTCCTCCTCGGTGGTGCGGAAGACAGCATCAGTGCGGTTGGAAGATGCATCGGAAATAGTGAAACCGGTGCCGTTGAGGTGGCGGTCGTAAGTATGGCGAGTCGACGAACCGCTTCTCTCATTGCATCTGAATGCCATCGTGAAGGTGTCGCGTCGGATCGGGCGTGGAAGGTATGGAAGGCGGTGTTTGGCGACGGTCGGAGTAGATTAGTACTTCCACTCTCCGAGGCGTCGTTCTCCCAACTTATGCCGGTAGCCACGAAGCGTTGGCCTCTTCTTGTAGTCAAGTCTTTGCATCACTTCCCGAGAAGTTACCCGGTGTCCGGCAATGATTAGTGAGAGATAGCGTCCGGTACTTGACCATCTACAATTTTGAGAATAGACAAGTCGATGCTTGTTTTTAAAGAGAAGGGTTGAGAGATGACTCGGATAGACTCAAAATAGTCTTTAATTTTTGCAAATGAGTCCTTAGGACATTTGTGGGGCCACGACCTCACGATCGATATGGCTCGATACCACTCTTGTCGAACCAGGAGCGAAGAATCCCAAATTCTCCGTGTTCATACACTAGTCCGAGTTTCTAGTGTACCGAGTTAAACAAAAAGTGATAGCACAATCATATCACGAGTTTATTGATAATAATTCATAGTTTATTACAAAGGGCTGCGGCCAAAAGAAAAGAAATAACACGGAAGAAGTAGTAGTAGTAGGCCACACGACTTGCCACGGGCAATCGTGCAGGGGCGCGACCTATTCATCAAGATCCTCACCGTCGGAAAAGCGTCTTCTCTGAATAAGATTTATTGACAGAGTAACACAACTACCGTGCTTGCAAGTTACACCAATATTGAAGATTAATGCATGCATAGGGTAAACAAAGGATAATGGCGGGTTGTTTTGCATAAGCGGCATTTCGGATTAAATAACACTAATAGTTTTTAAGGCCAATTTTAATACCATAGTTGAAATCGGTGATTAAGATGACAATGAATCGTGGATAACCTCCAATAAATGAATAGTGAAGGATACCCTCCTAACACTTTGGCTGCTTAGCCCAATTTTACCATAGGATTATCCATCCTAAAAACATCATGGAAATCATTTTATAAACCAAAAACAAGTCTAACTTAGAGTGGCTTTGCTAGCATGTCCATGACCGGATGGACGGCTATTCGAATAGTTTCTACTCTGCGAGTTTGTGCGACTTTACCCACGAGATAATATGCTTTTAATGTCGGCCAATGCACGCCAGAAGGCGTGTGACTAAGCAATTATCATAAGGCCGTTACATAAAGCGTTATCTTAATGTATTTATGCGCTAAGGTTTCACTACCATTGGACTAACCATCCTCGGGAAGCCCCTCTTGCGCGGTGGGACTAATGTCTAACCAACACCCACATACAACGTAGCATAAATATCACTAAGATACCACAGTTATTTAGCCAAATGTCCCATTCGGACATGTGGTGATACGATAAGGCGTAGCAAAATACGCTCAAAGCCGGTCCTTAGCGGCTTGGCGACTTTCCATTTAAATAAACCCATGGGTAGTAATCCTAACGATTAGGCGGTGCATGAACTGCACCCACCATACTTCCATCACGCCCAAGTCCAAACCCATTTTATTTTATTTAGAGTGAAAAACTCATAAAAAGCCTTAGTGGTAAAACAATACCACGAAACAATTTAAAATCGAATTGTAAAGGATTTGGCTAAACCTTCCCAAATAAAAGTGGTCTAAGCGTGGCTAAGCATATGTCAAATTTTAATATAACTTTGCCTAAGGGTGTCATGGTATTCATATTCAAAAATCAAATTGGTCATACAATGGAGATTGGAGTAACTATATAGAAAGCAGGACATTTAAACCATTATATAAACATATGCATGCAATAGTAATTTAAAAGCAGAATTAAATAATTTAAAATACAGGAGCAATATGATCAATAGTGTAACTTGCCTTCGTTGAAGTCTTGGAACTCTAAATCGTCGGAAGGATCTAACTCTCGAATTAAATGAAGTCTATCACGTGAAAATCGACAAATTCAACTCAAATTCAAATAAAATCAAAACTCAAATCAAACTAACTCCAAATTAAAATATTTTGCTTTAGTTATCTAGATTATGATTTTAGACAAATTTTGCAATTTGAACCACTCAATTTGGAGTTCAAATGCAAAAGATATGAATTTTAGAAGTTTAATACAAAATCGGAATTTAATTGAATTCTCTGAATTATTTTCTAAAGAAAATTCTATTTATTGCGCAATCTTGCCAGCGATGAATTTCAGGAATTAAAAGAAATGAATTAATTTTTCGACATGTGGACCCAGCTGATGGGTGACTCGGCTCTCATGAACCAAGTCACGGACTTTCGGCTTTGAGGAGGATGGGCGTGGTGGTGGCCACTGCGTGGCGACCACGCGACTTTGGCGCCGGTGGCGATGTGGCTCCACGATGGCGTACGTGGCCGGCCACGTAGGCGGCGGTGGTGCTCGGTGGGTGCTCTGCGGCGTTCTACGCGGCGAGCTAAATGGGCGTCGCGCAAATTGAAGAGGAACAATTGCGAACCTGCGGTTACCAAAGCGGCGTGGCCGGAAGGTCGTCGGCGGCGGAGTTTGGCGGCGGCGAGTGCGATGCGTCGGCAGTAAGTTCGGGGTCCTCGGCGAAGTGGGTGGCGGTAGCGACCGCCTGACGGCGATGGCGATGGTGCCGCGGCGGGGGCGAAGAACTCTGGCGGCGCGAAACGGAGAAAGAAGCAGGCGCCAGCCGTGGGATCTTCGAATTAGGCGCTACGGGCAAAGAAGGAGTGCCGGGTGGTGGGCGTGTTAAGGTAAGGAGGCGCTCGAGGTGCCCTTTATAGGGTATGGCGTGGTTGAAAGCGGCGGCGGCGAAGGTCATGCGGCGGTGGTAATGATGGTGTTCGCGATCGTGGGCACGAGAGAAGGGAAAGCGGCCGGAAGTGGGCGGCGTGATGAGTGGTCTTCAATCGCCACGATAGCGAGGTAGTGGGAAGAGAAATAGGGCGGGTGGAGCTCGGTGGTGGGCTTTAATGGCGGATTCTTATTGCGGTGTGCGGAGAAAGGCGGCGCGAGCGATGTGGAGGCGTGTGATTTTACTTGGGCGGTTGCGATTAGATTGGTGAAGCGGTAAGTTCACAATGGCGCGGCCATGGATTTTAATCCAGCGGTCGCGATAGAGCAGTGGACATGCGAGTGAGCGATTAAGTGGCCCGATGCCGCAGGGTCGTTGGATGTAGATCGGCGGTCCACGGTGGTTGGGATGTTCGAGTCGTCAGAATGCCTCATTGAATTAGGTTGTTGGATTTAGATCCAATGGTGGTAGCGACAAAGCGGCGAGTAGTAGAGAGAGGAGAGAGCGCGGGTGGGTCTTGTCGGTGAGAGGAGGAGGCGCGCGGTTGGAGTGGGCGTGTGCGGAAATGGAAGTGGGTGGGTTGAGTTCGGCCGGACAATCGCTTTTGAAGATTTCTTCGATTTGATTTAATTAAATGTTGATAATTCATTTAGGCTTTAGAATATAGCAAATTAATTCCAAAAATTATGAGAATATTCACGAAATTCTCTAGAGCATTTAGGATTTAAGAAAAATATTTCGGCTATTATCGATAATAGATTTTGCACATAATTTTGTTTTAGCTTTAATTTGGTTAAGGAAAAGCTTTAAAAATTCCATGAAATCCAATAAAATAATTAAACTTTATTTTCAATGGAAATTGAAATTTGGGCATTACAGCGTGTTCTCACAGACACGGTGTATCATGAGAATAGACAGGCTTATGGTTCGTGCGGGCGGCCCCGCCCATTGGCGGCTCAGCCTTCTTCTCGGAGAGAGTCCCGGGATCCTCGGAGGTCTTGAGTATCCTTGGAGGCGTCGGGGCCACTCGCGAGGCCTTTGGGCCATCCTTGAGTGCTCGGGGCCACTCAGAAGGGTCTTGGTTTCCTCGGGAGGGTCTTTGGCTACCTCGGAGGTCTTGGTTTCCTCGAGGGTCTATGGTGACCTCCGGAGAGTCTTGATTTCCTCGAGGGTCTTTGGTGACCTCAGAAGGATCTTTGGTCACCTCCGAAGGGTCTTTGGTCGCCTCCGGAGGGTCTTCAGTCACCTTGCTTGGCCGGGTCGTGGGGCTGGTGTGGCGCCCCTACGACAGTTGAGCTACTTGGACCATATCACTCAACCATTGAGTTACTTGGGCTAGTCGCCCAACGGTTAAGCGACAGATGATTATTTCTATAAAATAAAAAAAAGGTGGTATTATTTCTGTAATTCTAAATAAAAAAGTGATTATTTAGAAGAAAAAAATCGAGGAGAGAGAGCTGATTTTATGAAATTTGAACGTTTGTAAGCATTGATTCTTGAGCCTATCCGACGCGCTTAAGCAACCCATATGGAATTAGTTAAATGCAAATGAAGAAGCATCGTGTGTGCAAAGGACCCTAACATAGAGGAGAAATTTATTTGCATGTGTGGTCTTAAGTACGATATGTTTGGTCTCAAAAGTGGTATGATTAGTAAGGAAATATCAAAGGAAGAGATGGTGGAACCGCTAACCTCAACCGGAGGAGAGAGGCGGGAGGTCGCCAAAGTTCACGGCATTCGTTGCGGTCGCTGGCGTAGCTCCTTCCGTGCATCGTCGGTGCTTGAGCTCTCCCAGCCCGTCCTGTTGCTTGTGGAGGAAGGAAGGAGGTGGCGACCGTAGGGAAGAAGAAGGAGGTGGGGGACGGCAGTGAAGAAGGGCGAGGGAAGCAGGACCGCCGGGGAGGAGGACGAAGGCCTGACTGTCGACTACAGCGGCGAAGAGAGGGAAGAGCGAAGTAAGGAGGACGAAAGGGCGATCAAATGGTGTGGACGCACAAGCACACAAACCTACATAAACAAGCAAAAATGTAGGTATAAATCTAATAAAACAAAGAAAAAGTTGAAACAAGTATGACCAAATGCCCCACACAAAACTCGACAAAAATCCAAGAGAAAACTGAAGGTAAAATCCAATGCACGCATAGATGGGAATAGGATCAAACACGAACGGACCTGGAAACGAGGCCCTCTGGATATCAGGGAAGAGAACCTTCTCCTCCATCCTGGTGTACTCCAACATCACCTCCATGGCGTCCCCATACCATTTCCCCATACACCTCACCTCGGCGCCCTCCACCACGCCCCTCCCCTTCCTGGCCTTCTTTCCCCCTTCTTCACCATCTCCGCCACCTTGTTGCAGCGCCCTCCGATGCATGCGCTCCGTCTTTGCGTCTTTGCGATCCTGGCTCGGCCACCTCCTCCATTGCCATTGCCGCCATCGGCAGTACGCCATGCCGCTCAGTGCAAATAATGGACCCCTCGAGTGCCAAACCATGAATGTCTTATTTGTACTAAAAGGTCAAATTAGTATTGCTTGTTTCGATAGTGAATATAGCGAAAGCCAATGACATGTGATGGATCGTCCTAAAATCATGCCCAGTATATCCGACTCCTCTATTTTGAAATTTCAACGATTATAATCAAAGAAAGGAGAGAGAGAGGAATTTTCTAAATAATCATTTTTATTTAGAATTCTGAAATAATACCACTTTTTTTATTTTTCAGAAATAATCATCTGTCGCTCAACCATTGGGCGACTAACTCAAGCCACTCAACCGTTGAGCCACTTAGATACTTGTCGCCCAACGATGTACAATGCATACCCTACTAATTGAGCAACCTGTATACTATGACCTATCGTTTAGCAACAAGTGTCCAAGTCGCTCAACGGTTGAGCTACTTGGACCAGGTCACTCAACCGTTGAGTTACTTGGGCTAGTCGCCCAATGGTTGAGCGACAGATGATTATTTCTATAAAATAAAAAAAGGTGGTATTATTTCTGTAATTCTAAATAAAAAGTGATTATTTAGAAAAAAAATCGAAAAAAATTTTTTTCTTTTGGGGGGTGGGGAAAATTTTTTTTTTTTAAACAATTTTAAAACCAAAAATTTTTTTTTTTCCCCCCCCCAAACCCCCCCCAAAAAAATTTTTAAATTTTTTAAAAAAAACCCTTCCTTTGGGGTTTTTTTTTGGGGGGTTTTTTCCCCCCCAAAACAAAATTTTTTTTTCCTTTTTTTTTTTTTTTTTAAAAAAATTTTAAAAATTTTTTTTTAAATTTTAAATTTAAAAAAGGGGCCCCAAAAACCCCTTTTTTCCCTTTTTTCCGGCCCTCCCCGGAAATTTGGGGGGGCCCCCCTTTTTCGGAAAAAAAAAAAAGGGAAAAAAGGGGGAAAATTTTAAAGCCAAAAAATTTAAAGGGGGTTTTTTTGGGTTTTTTTTTTTTTTTTTTTAAAAATTTTTTTTAAATTTAAAACCTTGGGGGGGAAAAAAAAAAATTTTTTAATTTTTTTTTTTTAAAAAAAAAATTTTAAAAACCCCCGGGGGAAAAAACCAAACCAAATTAAAAAAAAACCCCCCCCCCAAAAAAAGGGGAAATGGGTTTCCCAAACCCTTTCCCTATTTAAAAAGTTCCCCTAAAAAAAAAAAAAGGGGGGAAAAAAAAAAAAAGGGGAAAAATTTTTGGGGTTTTGGGGAAAAAAATTTTAAATTAAGGGTTTTTTAAATTAAAAAAATTTTTTTTGGTTTTTTTTTAAAAAAAATTTGGAAAAAAGGTTTTTGGAAAACTTTTTTTTTTTTTAAAATTTTTTTTAAAAAAAAAAATTTTTAAAAAATTTTTTTAAATTTAAAATGGGAAAAAAAACCCCAAAAACCTTTTTTTTGGGGGGAAAAAAAAAGGGGGTTTTTTTTTAAAAAATTTTGGTTTTAAAAAAAAAAAATTTTTTTTTTAAAAGGTTTGGAAAACCCAAATTTTAAACCCCTTAAAAGGGGGGAAAAATTTTTTCGGGTTTTTTTTAAAAGGGGAAAAAAAATTTTTTTTTTGGGGGCCCCGGGCTTCCCTTAAAAGGGGAAAAAAAAGGGGGGGAAAAATTTTTTTAAAAAAAATTTTTTATTGGGCCAAAAAAAATTCCCAAAAATTGGTTTTTTTAAAACTTTTTAAAAATTTTTGGGGGGGGTTTTAATTTAAAAATTTTTCCGGGGGGGTTTTTTTTTGGGAAAAATTTCCCGGGCCCCCCTTTTTAATTCCCCCCCCCAAATTAAAACCCCTTTTGGGGAAAAAATTGGGGAAAAAAGGGGGGATTAAACCAAAAGGGGGGGGGTTTTTTTTGGGGCCCCCTTTTTTCCCCCCCCCGGCGGGCCCCCCCCCGGGGGGGGGGGCCCCCCCTTTTTTAAAAAAAAAATTAAAAATTTAAAATTTTCCCCCCCGTTTTGGGATTTGGCCGGGCCGGGTTTTTTTCCCCCCGGGAGTTTGGCCCCCCCCGGGGGGGAACCCAAAAAAAATTTTTTCCCCCTTTTTTTGGGGGGCCCCCTTTTTTGGGGGGCCGAAGGCCCCATTTTTGGGGGGGCCCCCAAAAAATTTAAAATTTTTTTTTAAAAAAAACCCCCCAAAAAAAGGGGGGCCCGGGGGGGGGGGGGGGGGAAACCAAAACCCCCAAACCCCCCGGGGGGGGGTTTTGGAAATTTTTTTTCCCCCCCCGGGATTTAAAATTTTTTTCCCCCGGGGGGTTTTTTTTTAAACCCTTGGGGAAAGGGTTTAAAGGGGCCTTTTGGCCCCAAAAAAAAAGGGGTTTTTAAAAACCCCAAAAAAAAAACCCCCCCCCGGGGGGGGGGAAAGGGAAAAAAAAGGGGGGGGGGGGGGCCCCCCAAAAAAAAAAAAAAAAAGGAAAAGGGGGGGGGGGGGAAAGGGGAGGAACCAGGAAAAGAAAGGGTTTAAAAAAAAAGGGGAAAGGGAAGGGAATAGGTTAGAAGGAAGAAAAGAAATGAGCCGAGGGAAAGGAATTGGGAAGAAAATTGATAACAAGTGGAAAGCAGAGTGCATATGGTGCCATAAGAGGCTTGGAGGAGAGACTAAGAATGGCACCAAACATTTGCACGATCATCTGAATAACTGCCCCATCGCAGGGGTAATAAACAGCAAGCAAGCCCTCTTGAAAGTTACAAAGGGTACAAATGACCCCATCCCTTCCAGATGGCTCCCTTTAACCAGGATGTTGCCCGAATGGAGCTCATGAGGATCATAATTTTGCATGAGTATCCCTTGTCTATCGTGGAGCATTATGGTTTCCAAAGGTTTTTAGGGCTCTTCAACCATTGT
This sequence comes from Ampelocalamus luodianensis, assembly GCA_036346255.1. Taxonomy (NCBI): domain Eukaryota; kingdom Viridiplantae; phylum Streptophyta; class Magnoliopsida; order Poales; family Poaceae; genus Ampelocalamus; species Ampelocalamus luodianensis. The sequence continues at coordinate 73,974,667 of CM070633.1, read as the reverse complement.
TCAAAGTGGTACCTAATAACAGTATTAAGAAGGATGTTATCAGTGTTTATGAGATGGAGAGGACGAGCAAGGAACTTTTGTGTGACTCAAGGTCGGATTGCTGTAACAGCAGATATATGGACATCCGATGATCGAAAAGGGGCTATATGGCTGTCAAGGCTCATTTCGTTGATCAGTCCTGGACACTTCTGAGTCATCTTTTGAGGTATATTTCTATTTTCCAGGTGCATAAATTCATCCATGTCTATTTCCAAATGTAGTTGCTGTTTTCTTGTACCAAATTTATGCTGCCATATTCTAACTTTTATTCTGTAAAATTTATTGTGCTTCATTAACATATAGGTTCTTACATGTGCCATGGCCACATACAGCTGAAGTAATTTCTGAAACACTATTTACTTGTTTGAGCGAATGGAATCTTGAAAGGAGGATATGAATGGTGACGGTTGATAATTGTTCCACAGATGATACGGTTACGGAACTCTTAAAGCAAAGATTCAAAGTGGACATCTTCTCTTAGGTGGATCTTGTTGCACATGAGATGTTGTGCCTATGTTATAATCGCCAGTGGTTGCCTGTATGTGATGGAGTGCCATTGATAGGATCCGCGCCAGCGTTGATTTTTGGACAGTGACAACAGAAAGAGACGAGATGTTTGTAGCTGTTGCTTGTGGTTTGAATGTTAATAGTGACAAGAAGGTAACCCTTGATTGTAATACAAGATGGAACTCTACCTTTGCCATGCTCAATGATGCCTTGAGCTACAAGCAAGTCTTTGATCACTTACGCGAATAGAGAAACAATTTATTTGTTCTCCTTCCGATGAGACTGGAAATTAGCAAAAGAGGTTTACAGTAGACTGAAACTGTTTTGTGACATTGCAGAAATGATTTTTGGGCTAAGTATGCTACTGCCAACATGTACTTCCCAAAGTTTGTGGAATTAGAATGGCCATGAGGAAATGGACTGTATGCAAGAATGAAGTAATTGGAAGGATGACAAATAACATAGTCAGGTGTTTGAGAAATATTGCGCTGAAGTGCATGATCTTATGGCTGTGGCGACTGTCCTAGACCCTAGATCCAAGCTTGAGCTACTGCATTTTTATTTTCCCTCACGTTTTGGTGATGAGGCATATAATGAGATCAACAGAGTCCGGCAGCTCTGTTATGATTTGGTCAGACAGTACCAGGGCACCTGATCAGAAGTTGGATCTGTGCGTCTTATGTGTGGAGGAAGAGGATCCAGATCAGCTGTCTAGCAGCTTTGATTTATATTATTATATTTGCTTTCAAGTTTTCCAGTGCAGATGTCAAGTCAGAACTAGACAAGTACTTGGATGAGCTTGTTATCCCAAGAACAGTAGATTTTGACATATTAGATTGGTGGAAGGTAAACGAGGTATCCAACTCTGCAGATGATAGCAAGAGACATTCTGGCAGTTCCTGTCTCAAGGGTAGTTTGTGAATCAGCGTTCTGCATTAATGGGAGGGTTTTCAGTCCACAGCGTAGCAAGCTTTCACCCGAGACACTGGAGGCGTTGATGTGCTCACAGGATCGATTACCTGCAGAAAAGAGAGGTATTTACTTTTTGCAGTTGCATCCATCAAGTGAATGTCAAAACGCTAATGAGTTTGGTAACATTTAGATGCAGGTTCCAGGTCTCTCGAGCTACCTCACTTGTCTTGAAGATGTGGATGTGATGGAGGTATGGTGAAATTCGCATGTACTGATAAAGCATATGGCGTAATGCGGTTCATGCACTTAACGCGAGTGGTCTGCTGTGATCTATGCAGGAGTGAAGTTTGGCTGGCCGCCTGTTGATTCTTGACTGCAAGTATTATGAAGTGTGATCTCTCCACCACCACCTCAAGCTAGCTCTGGGTTACTACCCTTAGTTTCCTAAATTATATGGAAAATTGGTAGGAATTGTGATCAGTTAAACAAGGAACTGAACCAATGTAATAGCAGTTTGTTTGTTTTTCCCCTCGATTCTTTGCTATGGAAAGCTCGTAAATTCTCTGCTTGCTTAGCTCGTTTTGTTGACATGGATAGAGTAGCAACCAGTTGAAGGCTTTTGCGTTTCCTTGTTGAATCCAGCAAATTCAGTATAGTATTTAGCGTGCAGCTAACTTTGTTGCAGTGCACCACCTGTGGCTGTCTTGTCTAGTTTGGGCGCAACATGGAGGCAGCAGCAAGGGCTCCACGACGGCGGGCGGCTTCACCGTTTGGTTGCTGCAGCCGGCGATGAGGTGTGGTAGCCAGGATGCAACGGGCGTACATGCATGATTTTATTCACTAGTTAACTAGAGCATTTTGTTTGCTGGATTTTGGGTATGAGGCCTAGCTAGTTTGGTCACTTTTTTGCTTCCTTGTTTCCTTGGATCTTGATCCCCAAATCACGGCGATGAATGAGGAGGCCGGAAACACGGTTAATCTCCGAGGAGGAGGAGGAGGGCTGACAACTAACAGGGCAGAATTTCAGAGTTTAAGCATTAATCTCCGAGGAGGAGGAGGAGGAGGAGAAACTGACAACTAACAGGGCAGAATTTCAGAGTTTGGCAAACACGGTTAATCTCCGAGGAGGAGGAGGAGGAGGAGAAGAAGCAGAAACTAACAAGGCAGAATATTCTTGGACGGTTTATGTTAGGGACGATAATTAATGCCCTTCCTAGCTAACTGGTGCGTGTGTAGAATGGTGACCCACGCACGGAAGCAAAGCGACGAGTTCGCTGACGCCCCATGCCATGCCATGCCTACCTACTCCGAGGATGGAACAATTCATATACATATGACCTATGCTGGCTGGATCAAGTATACCACGCATATCCAAAAGTAATTGGAATACTAATTAGCCTCGCGTGTAATCAATCTTCCTTGCGCTCCATACGATTAAGTCACTCCTTCCTTACATATGTCGTCTTACTAGCAGCTGGCTTCGCTACACCAAATACTACTGCCGCATGCATATTCTGTTGGAAACTTAATTTCAAGAGCTAATCATTCCTTCACCATTCCTCTTTAGTTATTTTGCTGCAGATTAGGCACGCGCGAGATTGGAAATTAAAGGTCAAGCGATAAAGAAGTATAATATATCCGTTTAAGTAGTATATTAAGGGGAGTATGTACCTGTGAGTACGGAAAAGGTAGTTACTCTCACCTCTAATATACCACTAAACAACTTCCATACCTCTTTATCATTTTGAGTATACTCATATACTAACTATAAGATACTTGCAAGGAAGTCAAATTTTTAGCATATTTTGTAAATACCTTCTATTCACAATAAAAAAATATGTTTTAAAAATATACATGCTACCCCAAAAGTTAAATACTAAAACACACACACAACATATTCAGAAGGCTTAGCTATTCTCACAGGGGCCATAGTTCGGGCCGACCACGCATGGCCTCCGGCCCCACGCTCGCCTTACGCCGCCCGCACCGACCCGTGCCGCCGCCGATATCGCGAAAAAAACCTCACACGGGCATCAAAACGGTAATAAACATGGCTCATCGGCCAACACTTCTCCCAAAGGCTTAGCACCCACACCTCGTGCTCGAGATTATAAAACCGCCGTGATGGTAAAACCTACCAACACGCAAATGGCGGTGAAGATTTGTCAATAAAATGATCGCGTTAGCCCCGCGCCGTTATAAAAAAAGTTTTACCGCTGCCGTTGAGGAAGAGAGGATTGTAATCTTCGGGATACCGGTTTTATCGAGGAAAATGATATCACGTTGCTCATCCATTAAATGTTATTTTTATCAAATGATACCTATTATTACTTCAAGGCATTTTCTGTTGTAAATCGCTTGCATTATGTTTTTTGGTAGTTATTGTGAGTTTGATAACATTTACTACTTTTTAAACAACATTATCGTATACCCCACCAAAAACATTTGTTTACTATCTCCTTGGGTTCTCCGATAATCATACCTTTTATCAAAAGGAACTCAAATTATTGTTTACAAAAGAATTTACTAGGTATTGTCATAAACACACACAAAAATTACGCCTTTGTTGAGCGGTATACTTCCCAATGCATCAAGGAGGGCTTGAAACGTTGACCTTATGGAAAAAGGATAGAATATCATCCGGGCCCTGATTTTTTCCCTTTCCCGCATACACATGATAAAAAAATCACGGTCGAATATGCATATGGAGAAAAATACGTGATTTGCTTTGGGAAAATCTTACCACTCTTATCGAGGTTGTGTTCGCTTTCACCATCCCAAAAATCCAGTACTTCATTACGAGGAAGGCACAATCATTCTCTAGGACCTTTTGGCCCCATGGTGTGCACCCTCCGCTTCACGAAATCAGAAATTTCCCACTAGTCACCCGGTGGTTGCCATGATAGGGGATGAACCTTTTCCTCACTAGATCATGGTGGTTTGTTACTTTTGTGCCCTTCTGATTGTAATTATTGAGTCCAAAGACTTCCCGCTTCAGCTTATGTTGAAGTAGTAAACGGACAAGGTACATTTGTAAAACAAGGAGGAAAAGGTTAAAAGGGCATAAAACTCCATAAAAATATGTAATTTATTGTAATAAAAATAAGTAATTTGCTGGATCATGAATGATATTTACTACCAGTTACAAAAAAAAAAATACTGGATATTGCCTATTAGGTTTTTGGTAGTTACTGTGAGTTTGAAAACATTTTACTGCTATTTGAAGACGTCATTACCAATATACCCCCACTAAAAAAACATGTATTTACTATCTGTTACGCAAGTTCTTCTGGTAATCATATGATTTACTGTACAAGTAACACATATTACTGACAGTTACCAAAGATTTTACTTACTAGCTTTACATGCGTGATGTCTACCGCCGCCATATGCTCCTTCGATGCCAAGCCTGTTCGTTGTTGTACTACTCGCTTTTACGACTTCACATTGAGCTTTTCGAGGACGGGCAAAAACACGAGTTTAAAACTTACCGATGGCAATGATAGGATTTATCCTACGCGAGTAACCATTTATTGGAACAAAAGGCTTTGTAAAAAAACAACTTACTGACAATTCGATGGAGGAACGCCCGAGCCATTGCTTTGAGGCCTTGGGTCAACGTCATCTTGGCGCAATTATTATTCATGCGAGGCTAGACAAGGATAGTTTTATGGCTATTTAGCAAAAGAAATATTGAAGAAATACAATAAGTAGATTGAAAGCACAATTTGAAAGATTAATACATAAGTAATTCATTCTTTGAAATAACTAGAGATCATCCCAACCTTTACATCCAAACCATCGATTCCAACCCTTTTGATGAAAACATCTACCCTTTTGGTGAAATCTCCGGGCATGTCCAAACCGGGACACGGTTATTCGAATGGTTTTACACTCCGCAGAGGTTGTCGCTTTACCCACAAGACATGACTTCTCTAGTTTGTCCCATATATATGCCACCGCCACTTCTTTAGGTAAGCGGCCTGAGCACCAAAAAGCCTTTACAAAGTTCCGCCTTGACTCCGGCCCCTTCGCTGGGATTCGGCAGCCCTCTTGCGCTATTCTCAACCCAAAAGAACCACATCAAAGCTTAGCTAATTAATTGGCCGTTCTATCCCAGCCTAGAATGTGGTTTAACGGATGACCCACATCAATGGTTCAAGGTTAAGTCCTTAGTTGGTCGCTTAGGCGAGACTAATCCACGCCCCAAAGTGAGACACCCACCCCCACCCCACTCCCCGAGCATAAAACATTTTGGATCAACCGGCCAAAGACCACCTAGCCTTGGCACAACATTTTTTAATAAAAGTGGGCCGCCACGATTCCATAATTCATTTAGTCATGTTTATCCATACGAGCCGGTTGATCATGAGTCCCGACGCATAACTATAGCATGACTAAGCGTGACACGATACCCGTGTTGGTAATTTATCAATGTCCAACTAAAATAAACCTCCTAAGGTGTCCAAGGGCTCATTCATTCAAGGATACATGTTGATAGCAATTTATCAAGGAGGCATACATTAATTAGCCAATTATCTACCCCGAAACCATTTAATATAAAACTAACAATGTATGTTTATATCAAACAATATACTTTTATAAAGGGGTTCAATATGATCAAAGGTCTATGACTTGCCTTCGAAGAGTTGAGGTGCTTCGGCCGTGGTCCGAAATCTTCCCAAAACGCCAAATCTACACGGCAAAAAGAGCTAAATAAATAAAAAACTCCAAATAAATTCAAAATAAATACCAAATCAGCACTAATAGCAAGAGGAGGATTTTAGATGAATTTAGAAATTTGAATCACTTAATCGGAGTTCGAACGGAAGTTACGACTCCGGAAGATTGAAAATCAAAAAAGGAATTTTTCCGATTTTGGAATTATTTTTCAAAGGAAAAGGGGTTTATTGCGCCACCGACGCCGAGGATTTAAATTTCTCCGAATTATTTTTCAAGAAAACCGAAAAGCCACGGGCGGCGACCGGTACCAAAAGGATGAGTGGCCGCCAACATGGCCAGGTGGCGCCACTGGCGGCCACGGAACCCGGAGGGCGCCGAGTTGATGGATTGCCGGCGATCGGCGGCCGCCCCCGGCGAGGTCACCAACGGGAGGCGACACGGTGAACTTCGTTCCACCTCGCCCGACGAGGTCACGGCCTGGCCAACGGAGAAGAGGGCAGGCGCCCAAAGGCGGAAGGCGCCGGTTGGGACTCGCGGAGGGAGGTGCGCACGGTGAAGCCCGTGGTTCTTGCGGCCGGAGGTGGTGACGGGGCGACGGGGAGGCTTGGCGGCGCACGAAATGGCGGCGGAGTTGCGGTGGTCGGCGAAGCTCCAAAGGCAGGAGGAGATGAGAGAGGGGAGAGAGGGGGAGAAAGGAGGGGGAGGGGCAGGCGCGGGCTTTAAATAGCCGCCGGGAGGTCGGGAGGGGGCTCAACGGGCGGGAGCACGCGCGGCGAAGCTGGCGCGGCCGCAGGCTTTGGCCAGCGATGCGAGGGACGCGGGCGAGAGCCGAGGGGCTGGCGCGGCGGCCGCCGCACTCATTGCGCGGTGGTCGGGTGGCGGCGGGCAGACGCGCCGGGACGCGAACGTGGGCGACGCACGCGCCGGACGCAGCGGGGGTCCGGGAGGGGGACCGCCCAGTGGGCCCCATCAGAGAGAGGGCGCGGCAAAAGAAGGCCCATTCGAACAATCGAACGGCCCACAACGGGCTCGCCTCCGAACGAAGGGTCACCAGAGGGAGACGCGGGCCACGGGAGTGGGCCCGGGGAGAGGAAGGAAAATGGGTCGAGGAGATTCGCCCAAAGTTTTTAGGAGATTTAAAATACATTTTTGATTAAAGAAATACTAAAAGAAAAAATGCTTTTAGAAAATAGATAATAAAGTCTAAAATTTATAAAATCCACAGAAGTCCCTTGAATTATTTAAAACTTAATAAAAATACTTTATAACTATACTTTAGTTTTTAATTTTGCAAACAAAATAATTTTGACTTTTTGACAAAAGGAAAAACCAAATTAAAATCCAAAAATGCAATAAAAGACTTAAAATCCAAATAAAATCCAGAACACTCAAATAAACCAAACTTTTTGATTTAATTGAGGTTGGATTAACTCGATTTAAATGGTTTTTATTTCTAAATTTCAATTTAAGCTTTTACAACTCAATAAAATCAATCGGTTATTTTTATTTTTGAAAATTTTCAAAAACTCGCAAATTATGGATGTTAAATCGAGAGCATATATGTGTAGTATAATAAAGTATATAAAACAACCACCTAGGTGGTATTTACACCTTTTGTGGTTGGTATATATATAATCGTGTTTATGCTATATGCATGTATTCTAGCTAGTTACGACAAGAAAAACATATATTGTTGGCCGAAAGGCCTGTTTCATATTCCCACATATATACAGCCCAGCAGAGACGCTAGGGATGCATGGGGATATGACTTGCTGGTTTGCATTGCATGCTTCTGAAACTTGGAATCTATATATGTTGCGTTGCGTGCGTTCGTACGTTCTTGTGCTGGAACTGAAAGCTTTGATGACTTGGGCTTGGATCGGTTGCCTTCCCCCTTTCCTTCTTCCCTGGGCCTGGGAAGTGGGAAATATTAACAACGTACGTCGGAGTCGATCGCCTAGCTAGCTTGCTTCCACTGTTGGAAGACCTACCTACTGATACTCCACCGCCTCCACATGTCCACCAAACGAAGCAAGGAAAACTAACAAATGCAAGCCAAAGCCAAACAACGTGCTTGGAAGAAATATTCCCTGCCCATGTTGCTTCGATCGTTGTCAAAGCGAGCTATATATCTGTTAATTGCACGAACGACGACGACGACGAAGAAATATATATATATGTATATGTATATATAGCTCCCTATATCATCCGTAAAAGAGGGCATACAGAGAGAGTTAGACACGCCAAGAAACCAACTGGCAGCTGATTGAAGGGGCCGGGAAGAGGAGGGGGAAGAAGAAGAAAGGTGAATAAGAAACCGATCGATGATGAGGGAGATCGTCTTCTTCGACGTCGAGACGACGGCGCCGTCGGACCGGCGGTGGTGGCTGCTGGAGTTCGGGGCCATCCTGGTTTGCCCCAAGAAGCTGGTGGAGGTGGGCAGCTACGACACCCTCATCCGACCGGGCGACCCGTCCGCCGTCTCCAAGCGCTTCACCAACGACGTCGTCGAGTCCATCCGCTCGGCGCCGCCTTTCGAGGACGTCGCCGACAAGATCTTCGACATACTGGACGGCCGCGTCTGGGCGGGCCACAACATCCAGAGGTTCGACTGCCCGAGGATCCGAGGGCCTTCGCCGACATCGGCCGCCCCGCGCCGGAGCCCGTCGGCGTCATCGACTTCCCAACGTGCTCACGCACGAGTTCGGACGCCGAGCCGGCGACCTCAAGATGGCTACCTTGGCGTCCTACTTCGGCATCGGCAAGCAGAAGCACAGGTTATACATACGGTGCACCTTAAGTCTGCATGTTTGGATCATGCGTTCTGTTAATCTCCGTGCGTTTAATTTCTGCATATATATAAGGTCTAAAATCGTGATTTTTTCTGAAATCAGCACTTTTGAGCCATCGAAAAGATCCAATGCTATATCAACCTCTATATCCCTAATCTAATCTCACTTCCCATCTCCCTCCTCACCAAAATTAAAATGATGCAGCTTAATATATATTGCATGCAGGAGCCTTGACGATGCCCGCATGAACTTGGAGGTGCTCCAACCTGCGCCACCGTACTACTGCTGGTAAATCCCAGTCAAAACAAACACCTAGCTAGCTTAATTAGTGATTGCTGCCTCATCTTAATTCGCTCAAGTAAAGCAATGGGATTAAGCGTATATATGTACGTATGGGCCTGCAGGAGTCTAGCCTTCCTGATGTGCTGTGCAGTGCTGCTTATGCCGGCGGCGCTGTGACGAGGACGAGGAGAAGGGCGCACAACGACATGATGATGATCGGCAGCGGCGGCGGCAGCAGCTGGTCGACGCCCAATAAAGTAAGTTGCAGACGTTTAGCCCTCCTGCGCCTGCATCTAGGAGAAGGACTCCTGCTCCTCCGGCTGCTGCAACTCGGAAAGATCAACAACACTAGTACTAATGGCTCCTGCAAGAGGGATAACCTGGGCAAGGTCAGGTACGTACTAGCACTACACGCAGGATCGAGGCAGGCTTAATTACTAGTCATATATACGGTTGCAATTAGCAACGTCGTTTCTGTAGGATCGATTAGTTGTTTATCTATCTATCAAATCAAAATGGTTTAGGTGGTGGAGACGGCCAGGAAGCGTTGAGCGGCGGTAGGCGGGCGACGTCGACGCCTTCCACATGATCCTCAGGCACCAAGGGCCATTGTCAGATGATCCTCGTGAAGCCATGCCTCTGCATGTATCGAAGTCGATCATAGCAGCAGCATCTTAATTTGATCTGCTTGGCGACTTGGATACATATATAATCCATAATTCACAAGCACCGGTCGGTCGAGCTTAATGGAATCGATCGATCCATCTTAATTTCCCACTAGTGGTCGACTAGCTAACTGCATTCACGATTCATTGGATTCGTTTGTACATATGTACATACATGCATACCATGCAATCTGCTCATATTTGACTTGATTTGTTGATTGTAACATGTACACCGTTAATTCTCATCTGTACGTCTTGTTGTAAACTAAAGTGTTCTGATTACCTGATTTACTGGACTGAATGAATGATAGATCGATTGATTATACGGGCCACGCACGGCCATTTCACCTCTATGATTTTTGGATCTCCTTGTCGCAAAACTGTTTTATCCCTGCACGTGCATATCATCGAAATTTTCGCCAGATGCTCGTAGAAATTAACCATCACGCACGCACAGAGGTACAAGTGATTCAGAAATCCGCCGGATGTCTCATGTCGTCGGCAGCAGCATCCGACTTTTCATGGTCGACTCCGAACATAATATCGAATCAGAGCCAACAGGGAAAACCTCACGAGCCATACAAGCACCAGGCGGCGTACAAGTGAATGTGCGTGCGGGTTAGAGGCACCAAAGATGAAATCTGTCTGGAATAAGCCAGTGAAATTACATGCTCAAGTAGTCACCGGAGAAAACATCATACAAGTGGTCTCTTTGCTCCGACTGCACAAAAAATAACTCGGTAACAGACAGCACCATTCCCAAACATCAAATCACAGCGATAAGAGCTAAGGAGACTAGATCATATCTACATGTACATGTTTCACAACACCTGCACAGGCTCATGATTCACAAATTCCGGACTCAAGCAGAATAAAGATAAATTTCTTCACTATGCATCTTACATCCGAATGCAGAACAGTATTTACAGACCGACCGACCGACTGACCACCCATGGAACTCATGCTACATTTAGTAGACACATACAAGTTGTAGACCTCATTTATGTACATCCGAAAGCTCTCTGCGATTGTGCGGTTTCAAAAGCCACAGTCAGAAGGGCAACGACAACTAAACTCAACTCAACTAAATAGGTAGGTACGTTAGTAGGCTTGAAAGAAACCAGTAGTATCCTGGGTGCGGAAAATTTACAGGTTGGGATCGCAAAATAACGTTAGGGTCAACGGGGATGATGACGAAATGCTCAGGCAAAGGTAACTGCACAATGGGGCTTTTCCGCAAGCAAAACCTTCGATTTTACTTTTGGGCCGCTTGCCCGCAAGATGGAGAACCTACTTCAACTCTGCCAGCCGGCTTTTTGCCGAAAGAACTCCCTAAAGAGGGAGGAAAGGAGGGTGTGCTTTTACCAAACTGTGGATCATGGACAACAGGGTTGTTCGTGCGTACAGGAGGTGAGCCGCAGAAAAAGCCCACCTGGCCGCTCGAATCGGTGTCAACGTCAGGGTCGTTCTGAAAAAAGAGGAGATAATTGGACATCAGATACACAGAATATGACGCTGCACACAGCAGGCAGGATGTGGCGAATTTACAGTACCAAGAAACTGCAGATACGGTACCTTGCTTAGGATGAGATCAAGGATATCAGAAGCAGAGTCTGCTCTATACACTGGTGGTGCCCTGCGTTCACCAGAGTTGACATTAGTGAAACTTAGCAAGCGTGCCTCTATGTGTGTGTATGACATGGTGTCACTAACAAACATATTAGTGAAACCAGATGACAAGAAGGAAACATGGGAGAAAGAAAGATCCGTTTGGAGGGAGAGAGCGGGCCGGGCCGGGCAGGGCAGGGCAGCAGAGTAGTACTGTACTAACCCGTTAGGCTTGGGGTGAAGGTGAACCTCCTTGTTCACCGATTCCATTGGGAACGTAGGGCGGCGAGGCTGAGGGCAGATGACGTCGACAGGTTGCGCATCCATCTGCCGAGACCGTGACCTCCGATCGGGCGTCGGTTCTACTTGTACCCTAGAGAGTTGGTGCCTCAGCCTCACCGTGCGGTGCTCCATATCTTGCGCAGCCTCCTGAGAAACAAACAGCATTGGCGTGGTTGAGCGAGCGAGCGAGCGAGCAAGCAATTTTTCTTGTCTTAAAACAGACGGTTTGATTCGATTCGATGCATGTCATGTCATGTCATGTAAAAGGAGGAGTTGAATTCGCAGCAACAAAACGCTAGCTAGGTGAAGTAACAAAAGGAGGTGCCTGTCCTTGCACCTAGTTACTTGTGTTGTGTTGGTTGTAAAAGGAGTTGAAAGGAAGAAACAGTGGGGCGGTGTGAGATGCTGTGTAAACAAATTGGGGGTAAAAACGACGTTGAGATAGATAATCTAGGGAAAAATAGCAAATTTGAAACGAAAACAGGAGCAATCTTTCAGATCCATGGTTTGCGCTAAAACCGAGCAAAGGAAAAATCGCAAGACAGGGTGAGGTGAGCAGAGCAGAGCAGATGTGGTTGAGGCAGCAAGACAGCACCAGATCCGGCGCGCTCCGCCCGTCGACCGCCAGATCCGCCGCAGCCAGCCGGAATGGATCCTCCTCCTCCCCTAGTACTAGTAGTAGTAGTAGTACGAGGTTAGGTACCACACTACCAGGCAGCCCGCCTCCCGCTCCGACGACTCCACGAGCACGACCGGACTCGGATCGCTCTCTCTCTCTCTCTCTCTCTCGACGAGTTTAGGGTTGAGGATGGATCGGCGCCAGGTCCACCAGCAGGCAGGACACCCAACCCAGGGGCCCAACTACCCAAACCCAAACCCAAACCCAAACTCAAACCCAACTACCCAAGCAAGGCCCGACCAAACCCATCTCGGTCTCCCATATCCCTGCTCCCATCTCCTCTTTTGAGTTTCTACTGTATACACCTATCCCATCCCGTGTTTATTTCGACAACAAATGTCATAGTTTTCTGCCCCCTGAGGTGGTTTGTGATCGCTGTAAATTTTCGGTGTCTAACTACATTGAGCTCACGAGGTCATAAAATGGTCGTCTTGGTGTTCATCTTCCTCCAGCACCAGCACCAGCACCAGCACCAGTATTCTTGAACAATCCATTGCTTCGTCGATACATGTGTTGAGATACAACCATCATCTTGGAAACAGCTTGGCCGTCTCTTCTCTGATCTATCGATCCTCCTAAACTAAACTAGCTCTCTCTAATTAAACGTCATGTCCATTTCGCTTCCGCCCGGATGCAGCCTTGTTTTCTTCATCCCCAACACAAAACCATGCACACCACACCTAAGGTAAGGCTGCGTTTGTAATTGTAATTGTAATTGTAATTGTAATTGTAATTGTATTCACCCCAGATCCCACCATCCTGCAAATCTTTAGTTTTCTGCGCTAATGTTTACGGCCCTCCTTCTGTAAGTTACTGGGAGTAGCTAGTAAAAATGTCTCTCTTCTTCTTTGGTACACACAATATTATAACAGCTTAAATTTTCAAGATTGGACTACTGAGCTCCAGCATGGCATTGTTGTAGTCCAAGCATTACAACCCACGTTAAGCATGTTCGTCCATTAGACTAGTTCCTATCAGATTTTTTTGCTCTTCTTCTTCTCCGGTCGCTGATTTTTCACAGGTCGAAACGTAGCGCCTTTTGCACAATCGATCCGGCCAAAACAATTGGCATGGCCCCAAAGGCTCCAGAATTATTTTTTATTTAATCTTTCTTTATTAATATTTTAAAGAACCCCAATTTTTTTCAAATCGATTTTCACGCCACCACCCCGACGGGCAAAGCGCATTACCATAAGGGTGTGAAAAACATGCCACTCAAGCCTTCGGCCCGCGCCATGCCACCGGAGGGCTTTGGGGCATCCGCCACGCCTTTTGTGGCGTGAAACAAAATTGTCACCCATATAATATGGGGAAAAGAATGTCATATAGCGAGACAATAATGTATGGCGTGATAATTGAAGTTGGTTTGTAAATTATAAATTGCATTGGTTGAATTTAGTTCGGACTTGATTTATGGATTTGGAACCTTAAGATTTGGTGGTAAGATAGAAACAAAGGGACTTGATTTATGGATTTGAAACCTTTTGAAACATAAAAACTATTGAAGTTACAAAGGATACATAACACCATGTACATGAAACATTTAACAATCCATAACTTAAAAATAGAGAATGTATTCATGAACCAAAGATAACACCATCATTTTAATCAAAGTAAATACCTATACGAACCGATAATTTTTTTGTACAAGTATGGACATATGGTAGACAATCACGAGGAAACATGGAGAAATCCAATAAATAATAGGTGGTGCTCATTAAGAAATAAGGGCACAAAGGTTTGTAAATTAGGGTTTCTTTATCGTAAATCGGGTTTTCGCATTTCAACCTTTGTAGTAATTTAAAAATATAGCAATGAGTTTAGGAAAATTACGAAACTTTTATGGAGCCCACATAGTGTTGTTGCTTCGTAATTTTTGTATAATTTTATTCGGAGAAATGATGGTTGATAAGAACATCGACGAGGTATAACCTTGAGGATGTCGCCAAGCAAACCGTCCTAAAACGCTTGTTGTCCAAACTATTGGAGTCTCTCCTCGATAAAGTCGTCCAACGTATAAGACAAAGGAAGATGAAGTACTTTATGAAACTTATAGATAATATGATTGAAGGGGTTGAGAACGCTTTGGGATTATGAAGATGCCATAAAACAAGGAGAATTCGATGTTGGTAAAATGGTTCTTTCCGTGATTCCACTAGAAGAGGCATACTTGCAATATAGGCTTTCTTTGATGGCTTAGCGAGACACGGAACCGTAACTACATTAGAGTCCGCATAAGCATGTTACACGAGTGACATGGCATGATGGTTCCTAATTGCTTAAGTCATCCTCGCTACTACTACTGCATTCATGCACCAAGCATCCACCATATAACTATACATGCCTTTGGGATAGTAAAAATATACGGTAGGACGGGGACTACTACGTAATGACCGACCCATCGCGTGGACCGGTCATTTTTCCTTTTCTAGCACGACGTTGAACTCTCGGCCCGCCTTCCCTTGTCGCGGACCGCCCATGCCGGGCCGGGTATGTCGGGTCGCCCATGTCCCGGATTCCATGATATAAGTGCACCGATAGTGAAAAACGTAAGGGATGTAAATTCCATAACTCACGCGGGATACGGATTACGCCGGGTGACCGGATAAGCCGGATTTCGGGCCGGCCTTCATGGCCTTTCCTTGTTCTCGCGGGATGCCCACCTCCCGGGTATGTTTGGGTCGCCCATGTCCCGCGATTGTATGATGGGTACACCGTGCTGAAAACGAACAATGATGTAAATTCTTCATAACTCACGTTGTCGATATGGATTACGCCCGCGCGAGCATCGGGTTCTTCTGAGTCTCCTCAAGGGTGCACGTAAGGTTTCCATCACATGAAGTTTCGGCCCGCAAGTAGTTCAAGTACCCCGATGAATGCCCTCGCCAGCATTCTCCGGCCGCCGATCCATCGAATAAGTGGCGGCGATCTCAGCCGCCAACGGGAGATGATGTCAAAAATTAAGGAATTGAACGTTGAGGAAAATCGGATTGGCCAAACAAACACTTACGAGGTGGTGCCCGACGGTAGTACGCCGGCCGGCGGTGTCCGGTGTGGGATTGAATGATCTCATTGCTCGCCACACACACACCGGGATTGAAAAACGTGGTGGTACTTGAGCATCTTTCATTGTTCGATCCGAGTATTGTAGATGTTTCTTTCTTGCGAAGCCACTTGGCGCTTTTGCAACATCTTCGCGGAGAAGGGGCTTTAATGCTCTCAGTGCACACGACCGAGGGAGAAACCTGAGTTACGACCTTCTCGGCAACAACGGCGAACGGAGCTCGAGCGTGAGGAGGAAGAAACACCGACAACCGGCTCATCCCGACGATGAGAGAGAGAGAGAGAGAGAGAGAGAGAGAGAGAGAGAGGGAGGAGGCGGTCGTGGAGGAAAGCGACCTAGCGGAGGAGAGGGTCACGAGGGTCTTACGAAAGAAAAGAAAAGGGGAAGGGAAGGGGGCCACGATGGAGGAAACCACGAACGGAAGAAAAGAAATGAGCCGAGGGAAAGGAATTTGGGTATGAATTTAAGGATGTCAAGTGATTTATGAAATTCAAAAATACAAGAAACCAAAAGGACTTTTAGAAAATACCAAATAGAGTTAAAAATATGGAAAAATCACTGAAATTCAGGGCCCATTTGAAACGCAGAAGCAAGAAAGATGAGTGGGAGAAAAGAAATAGCTGCAGGGCCATTTGGAAGGCAGAAACAAGAGTTTGATTTGTACGGCCTCTGACAGGTGGGGCGCGGACCGACAGGTAGTAGAACCCCACCCCACCGGCGGAGAGAGGGAGGGAGATTCGCAATTCGCAAAGGCGGGGGGCGGGGCTAGAAATAGGAACGGAGGATAGATAAGATGGATTCGTATTCGTTCGAGATCCAAAATTTGAAAGCCTCCCTCCCCCTCCCCCTCCCCCTCCCCCTTCCCCCTGCATCTCAAACCCTAGGCCCCCATCCCATCCCAAGATGCCCGACCTCCTGCGACGGCGATGGCGTCTGCATGGTCTGCCGCGCCACCGCCCTGCCCGAGGTCGAGCTCCTCTGCTGCGCCACCTGCGCCACCCCATGGCACTCCCCGCCCTCCAAGCCCCCAGCCACCCTCGCCCACGCCGCCAACTGGAGCTGCCCCGACTGCTCCGGCGACGCCACCGCCCTGCCCCTGCCCGCGCCCGCGCCCGGGCGAACTCGTCGCCGCCATCCGCGCCATCGAGGCCGACCCCTCTCCGACCAGGAGAAGGCGCGTCGCCGCCAGGCGCTGCTCGGAGGCGGGGCGCCCGACGACGACGACGACGACGGGGACGATGTGCTCGAGATCGTCGGCAAAACTTCAGCTGCGTCTTCTGCATGAAGCTGCCCGAGCGCCCCGTCACCGTGAGTAGTTACATGTTCCCCATTAATTCCTTGATTTGATTCACTAAACCCCAGACCCTTCCTCTTCCGCTGTGCTGCTTTGCGACAGCTATCTTATCTGGGCGCGGACCTGGATTTGTTCCTCCTAGTCGTTGCCCCCGCATCTCTTTCTCTTCTCCCTCGTTATATGTTCTGTTTCTCCTGCCTAGTAGTGGTATAGTATTATTATTTTTTTCAATGGTCGATGATTAGATGCGCCTGGCCTAGCAGTAACCATTTCGTTGCTTCTATGCTAATGTTCCTTCATTTCAACTAATTTAAATCGCTATGCTTGTTGTAATCCAAGATCTCTTGAACCTATTCAAAGGTAGCATTCCTTGTTTCGACGTATTGCCTCTGATAGCTTTCTCTTTAAACACTGTCACCTTATCCTAGTGTAGCTGGCAGGGAATAAATTGTAACATCTTCATTTTTTCATGAGCCCGGAGTGATTACATGAAGCACAAAGCTGGTTTTTTCTTGACACCAAATTCATACTTCTTTTTTGTTGTTTACAAAATGTTTTCATCAAGCAGGGAGCTATTTCTTAACAAAAGTTTCTTGGCAGTGCACTAAGATGGTAAAGCTCGGAGGGGTTTCCTTGAAGTTTTTGGGTTGTCATCCTTTTGTAGGATGAATGGATGATTCAAATCAACGCAGTCATTTCACCAGAGACGTCATTATATATTAGAATGTGAAGGATCTATTTGTTCTTAAAGCTTTACAATGCAAACATGAACATTCTATATATATTCAGTGATGCTTTCCTATGTCACTTTTTATACCGTAGGTTATGGACTCTGTTTTTAAAGCACAGCTCTTCTAGAGAATATATAATGTGATGCCTCTTGGTCTGCCTTGTATGCGACGTGAAATGGGTTCCAGATATTCTACATGCAGATCGAGTGCAAGCTCCATCGTTTCTACTTTATAACTCACGTTAGAGTTTTAGAAATTCTTTCTTTGAGTGCTTGATGACAATGGCTGAGAAATTAGTGGCACCATACTTGTTATTATGAGCTTGTGCTTGTTTAGATTACACTGTTCATTCATTGTGGGCTCCATGGACTTAAACAGATGCATATTGACAATTACTGAGAGGCAATTCAAACAATAAGCTGTGAGTTGTGTGGCATCATGGATTTCATTTGCTGGAGTTTTTTTTTAACACCTAGGATTAAACATACATTGCCATCTAGTTGGAGGGTGACAATTGGTGGTAATCAAAATTCATGCTTGTCATTTCTTCTTCTATTTCTTTTTGAAACAAGGCAAGTGCTGTGCCAATTCATTAGAAAAGGAGGCGAGCACCCATGCCGGTCCTAGGACTCGAACCCGGGTGGGTGGGGACTGGGGAGGTTAAACAGCCTCTCCACCATCCGGCCACAGGCCAGATCTCATTTCAGAGTGTGATATTAACAAAAACCATGCTAGTTACATCCACGCGCAAAAAAAATGGATGCTTGACATAACTGTTGCTTCACAGAGTGTTGGAGATGTGCCACGCCTTTTAATGGGTCTGTTTACTATATTTGAAAGGAAACAGTAGCTAATTCTTTCAAAGTAACTCATGCATGATATATTTGGCGTGTGTCCACACAAATATCTTAATTGAATAATAGTATGGCCACTTTTGCATACGATGTGTCAATCTGTCAATCCCCATTGGCTAGTCGTTTTTGTATGCTTTGCAATTGATTGCCTCCATTAATCCAGTGTTTTGTATATATATTCTTATTTTGATCTATTAGTTTACTTAGGGTAAACGTAAACCTGCCACCATTCTATCTATCGTTAAGTGAGCATTTTTTTAGTACTGTTTCTAATCACCACATTCTTCTTTTGTCTTGTTCAGACACCATGTGGCCATAACTTCTGCTTGAAATGCTTCCAGAAGTGGGTTCAGAATGGAAAAAGGACGTGTGGAAAATGTCGATCACAGATCCCGTCCAAAATGGCAGTACAACCAAGGATTAACTCAGCATTAGTTCAAGCTATCCGTATGGCTAAGACTTCAAAGAATGCTAACTCAGCTGGCTCGGCACCGCAATCATTACAACAAATAACGATAGACCTGACAAGGCTTTTACAACTGAGAGGGCTAAGAGGGCTGGGAAAGGAATGCATCCAGTGGTCAGATCTTTGTGACTATCGCACCTGATCATTTTGGTCCCATTCTTGCAAAAATGACCCCAGAAGGAACATTGGTGTTCTAGTTGGGAAACATGGGAAGATCGCCTTGAGTGCAGGCAATGGGGTGCTATTTTCCTCATGTAGCTGGTATTGCTGGCCAGTCCACATATGGTGCTCAGTCAGTAGCACTCTCAAGGAGGGCACCAGACGACGAGGACCATGGGGAGTGGTTTCTTTACACGGAAGGTTTACTAATTTTACCACCTGCTACCCTTCTATTTTTTTACTGCTCCCAGATATGGGCGACTTGTTATTTTTCTGTAATATAATTTGTACTAAAACAGTGGTGGAAGAGATCTAAGGCGGAAAAACGGAGCAATCCTCAGATCAGAAATTTGAGAAGCTGAATGCTGCTTTGCGCCTTAGTTGCTTGAAGGGTTACCCTGTGGGTCGTATGTAGGTCCTTTTAGCCATGCTTATACTTGACACATCAATGTTGTTCTATAAGGTAGATGGTATTGTGGTATACTGCTGTACTTATAGATATTTGTTGGTTGCTTGACATGGAAATATGTTTGTAGGGCTACTGTTGTAGCTATACAGTGTTAATGGTGCTACTTGTTTATTGTCTTTCCTTGATCCATTATTCACTGTTTGTTATAAATTGTAGCAATCAGTCAATATTCCGCTGATCTATGGTTCTTCATATCTTCCTGTTTTGGATCTTATGTCTGATAACAATCTCTTAAAAAGGTCTCTAAAGAGAAGGTTCTTCATATGCTCCTGAATCTGGTGTGAGGTACGATGGAGTTTACAGAATTGAGAAATGTTGGAGGAAGATTGGTGTTCAGGTAATTCCATTCTCCTGTACACAGGTGGCAGATGGTTTTTTGTGCCATACAGCTGCCTACCAGCTGACAGTTTTAAAAATTATGGAAAAATAATGGATATTCTTTTGACTCCTGCCTTAGGGTACTTTCAAGGTCTGCAGGTATCTCTTTGTTCGCGGACAATGAACCGGCTGCTTGGACCAGGTTTGGCAAAATACCTGCCTTTTGTCTTGACACTATACCTTGATCTTAAGAAGAATGGGCATTTTCACTCTGACGTGGTGGTATTTGATTTTAAGTGATGCTCACGGTGACCGTCCAAGACCGCTGCCCAAGATTAAGGAGGCAAGGTGCAACTGAGATAATTGAGAGGAAAGGAACTCCTTCATGGGACTATGCTGTATGTACCTGTGTTTATCCGTCTTGCAATATTATAGACTTAGCGTACTATGTTACCACTGATTTCTATCGGTTCGTTATAGGAGAAAGAAGGGGAAATGGATGAAGCCTCCCAATCAGCAGGAAGCCTGTTCTATCGGGGAATCCTGAAACTGACAAGCAAATCCGTAGAGTCGCAAGGCGTGCTCAGATGTCTGTGGCTGAAAGGCTTTTGAAAGGTTCGTGCTATGTTTTGTGCTTTTACTTGCACGCGCAATTGCAATGTTGTGTTTGGCTTAAAAAAGCATTATCTCAAAACTGGTTTCTGTTTGCCTGGTTCTGCAGAGTTTGGTTGTTCCATTTGTCGTAAAGTGATAAAAGAACCACTCACTACCCCTGCGCTCATAACTTCTGCAAGACTTGTTTGCTTGGGGCATATGATAGCCAGTCGTCTATGAGGAAAGAAGCCGTGGTGGTCGGACTCACGGGCACAGAAGATTGTAAAGAAGTGCCCTCGTGCCCAACTGATATTTGTGACTTCCTAGAGAATCCCCAGGTACGTACGATCGAGTACATGTCTGTTAAAGCATGCTACAGCCTGCAACTTGTGAAGTAGTCTTGCTCATGCTTGGGGATATTTTTTTACAGATCAACCGAGAGATGATGGATCTGATCGAGTCTTTGCAAAGAAAGGCTGCTGAGGAAGGTAGCAACGATGGTGAGGAATCTGGTGATGGTGGCTCCGATGAGGAAAATGATGATGCTTTGGAGAAGGAAGAGGACGATAGCAGCTTGAATGAGGAAGAGAGGAGTGGCGCTGAGGAGAAAAAGACTGGGTGCCTGAATCTGAATGGGGATTCAGATGTTAATGCTGATGGTCCTGTCGTTAAGATTGTGGTTGAAAGCAAGGAAGGAGTCGAGAAGGCTCGGAAGCGCAAAGGAGACGACGAGAAAGGGAACGATGACAAGAAGACGAAGGCCGGTGCAGCTGCAGTGGACATTGCAGTCGAAGATAATGCTGTGAAACAAGAGCAGACGAGGAAGGGTTCTGAGAAGGCCGACAGCAAGGCAGGAGGAGGTGGTCGGCAGGCCCAGAAGAAGCGCAAGGGGGGCGCTGGAATAGTCACCACAAAGGGCGGTAAAAGGGTGAAGACCGGTGCTGCAGCAGCTGAAGAGAATGCTGTCAAACGGAGCATGGGGAGTGGTGAGGCTGATGGTAAAGCCCAAGCTGTTCCTGTTCCTGTTCCTTTTCCTGCTGTGAGCAGCCCTCGCAGGGTGACGCGGAGCAGCGTCAAGGCTGGTGGGGGTGAAGCCCAACAAGGAGCAGGGCCGATGGTGGCTGCTCAAGGCCGTAGGAAGCGCCGAGGCTGATGCCGTTGAACAAGCCAGACATGTCGTTTGGGTGATCCAGGGGGGAACTCGACTGGCCGGACACTTGTCATTAGTTAACGCAGGGGGGTACCGTACCTGCATGGACATGGATATTGGATTATTGGCTTAAACTATTTACTATGATGCGTAAACCCCTTGGCAAGCGCTAGTAGTGTTGCCGCCTCTTTGCCGCTGCTGCATCTAGCCTACCTGCATAGACAGACAGCATTCTGTCGACTGCTCTTGTGTAAGCTCGTTGCGGTCCCAGCAAGTCTATGCTCAGCGGAAACACTGTGTGGCAATGTTATCACGACATTGCAACTGCAAGGAAGATACTGTTTACAAACACAAGTAGCGTTTACACACACATGATAATATTACTATATTATACACACCGAAACCAAGGCAAGCTAACGCTAATCTGAGCTAGTCTTAAAAACATTCCATTCCAGCCAATCCAATGAGTTGCATTCTGCTCCGGGCCTCGAACTGTACAAGCTCGCTCGTTCCGAAACAGTAACACAGCACAGCGCCTCCATGCCCTCTCTTGTAGCCTAAGCCAAAACTGAGGGGAGGGCCCCTTGCGTGATAAATAGTTTAGGGCGAATCGAATCGAATCGTACCGTACCGTACGTCGTGATAAATAATTTGCACTTGCAGAGCGGACTCATGTCACAACCATGCTGATGAGAAAAATAAACAAATAAATAGCAAAACTGAACTGGGGATAATTTATTATATTACAGCTTCTCCAGTCTCCAGTCAGCGTAACGTGCGACTGGAGCAAATACTGGTTGCTCCGAGGCCAAGCTTAGCTGCCCTCGGTAACTGTCTCTGTGTGTGTTGCCTCTGCCGCTAGACTTGTCTTGGACGGGCAGGACAGACTTTTTCTTTCATATCTGAAGCAAGGAGCGGCCTGTTTCTCCCAGACCTGGACCGGACATTGCTCCCCACAGGGAAAGGTTCCTGAGAATGAGAACACAGCAGCTCCATGTCACGTCCATTAGATGATGTCGCGAGAATGATAGTAGATCGATCGTCATAAAAGCAAGAGCTTAAATTTCGTGTGAGAGGGCGCAATCTGCAACTGTTTTTTTGGCTGACTTGTATCATGCACCGACAGGACAGCTTCCTATCTATTATTCTATGCAGGGACTCAAAAACCAGTATCATCTATTCTATTCTATCTCTATACAAAACAAATGATACCACAGAGAGAGAGAGAGACAAAATATTCGTACCTGATCCCCTGCGTTTGGACCATCTTTGTGGAAAAGCATAGGACGGCACCATTTGTCTTCATTCATCAGGCTAGAATTCTGAAAATGAGCGATCAAAGCACCCCTGCCCTGGATTCTAGCGTACGCGAGCGATGCCACCTTCTCACTATTGAACTTTTCCCATTTCTTCCCATTAAATGTCTGCAGAAAAAGTATTTACTCCGATTACACTTTCAACTGGAAAGGGGGCAAGGCAAAGTAGCAAGTGTTTGTTTTAAAGGATAGAAACAATATATATATATATATATATATATATAACGGGGTATGTTAAAAGCAAAACAAATGCGTATCCCCGAGCAAAAATACAATGCAGTGAATAAAAATACTGTTAAAAATGTCACGTTTCCACCCTTGGAAGGTACACTAAAAATGGCAAACTGGATATACCTTACTATTATCGATCAAGGCATGGGTATATACCTTGTAAAATGGAATTATGTGCTGTGGATCGGTCATATTGATGAAAGCATAGCCCACGTTACATTTGTTCTGAGGAAAGAAAGCATACATTTATTTGCCAGAGTCAGTGCCTAGAAATTACACTGCAAATTTCAACCCTTTCGTACTTGGAAAAGAACAGACCTTAAAATCAATTGGAAGGTAGATGAAATCATAGGTTCCACGGTGATTCTCATCAATGACCGCCAAAAGCAGCTTACAATTGTACCTGTTGAGCACATCAAGTGTGAGTCCACAGAAGAAAACGTCCCCCGAGTAATGTGCAAGACAAAACGCAAGTGGTGCAAACCTACTTGTTAGGGATGTTTTTTATCATCAGTGTGGTGCGTGAGTCTTCACCCTTTGTGATGCGGTCAATGTCGAGCTCAAATTGCTTTTTGTTTTCAGACTGGGCAGCATTTCCATCGTGTTCTGCGGCTTCTCATCCGATCATTAGTAGCATCATATGAAGCGGAAACATGGATCATAGGACTCCTTCCGTTGATTGCATGACACATTTGGTGCAGGGATGGAAATTCAGCACCAACTGGGGAGAACATGGTGTCCCTGTAATTTCCTCTGGTATGTGCAAAGACACAGAGTTCTGATGGATACAATTGAGGGCTACCAGAAAACCCTACGCTACCATAAGATCCTGGATACAAAGAGTGTACGTTTCAAAACTGCCTCCATTGTTTGGAGCTGAACCCAAGTGATGTTGGTCCAAGGATGAGCACCAGGATTCAGCATGTGAGGTGGCACACCAGGATAACCATGCATGTGCATTGGGTGCTGCAAATTCGACCACATCATTGGAGCAGAGGGACTTTGAGGAAAAGCATTTGTGTTCTTCCAGGCGTAGCTGTGTCTATGAAGGGGAAACTTCCAATTCCAGTAACCCCAAATGCTGCAAAACAATTTTTAATGCTGATGAAGTTCAAAAGAATAAAAGAAACAAGTATAACATTTGGTCAATGCATCAACAAGTTTCTATCATTGTATATCCGAGCCTTCCAACAGTACAAATGTGTAACATGATGTTGTACTAGTAATAAAAATATGTATTATCGTATATCAATCACCATAAAAAGCAGTGATTTTACAAATCCATGCTAAAAAGGTAAAACAAAGGTTAGGAAAGAAATGACAAGCAGTTCGAGCTGAGAAGTTTTACCTTCATTATTTTGATCAAAGGAATGACCATGAAGGCCACCAGAACCCACTTTTCGGAGATGATTATAATCCACTCCATCTACTCTGAAGGTAGCATTCCTGCCACTAGTTGTCATGGACTTAGAACTATTACAAATACTATCGTGACACTCCGGCAGTGAGGTGGGTTGAAGGTCTGCCTTCCACATCCAAAGTTTCTTGGCCAAGTGATCCGCCAAGTTCACCAATAGCAGCTTGATTATTGTGCCGACGGTAGATTCAATTCTGATAGGCGAAGATAACTTCTGAGGACCATTCGTAGAGAGGCCATGGGGTGATCTATCCAACTGTGGGCTAACTGGAGAAAATAAATTATGAACGCTGCTGTTCTCCCAACTTTTAGGGTCCACCTTTCCTGTTTGACATGTCCAAGGAGGCAAAATGTTATGAATAATAGGAATTGATGAATAATTTTAAAAACGGCGATAAGACCTATATTGTACCAATGGTCCCCGGTGGAGAGTTTTTAGGTTGGTGAGGGAAACCGTCCTGCTTCCATTCTCTAGAACATTGCTGTCTCAAGCTGTTAGGTACACAGACAAAATGTTACTTCACATCCCGTATGAAGAAAGGCACAGTATACAGCGCAAGTATGACAAGATAATACCAAAAAATGGTGGGGTGTGTGGGGGGAAAGCAAATTACCAAGATCTTGCCCCTCCAGGATGGCTAAGTTCAACCTTGATATTTGGGCCTGAAATATCACCCTTATTAAGGTCATGCAGTGCCGCTTCTGCTGCTCTAACATCATAGAACTCTACGAGTTTCTTATTGCAGCTTGTACAAGCCCTGCAAATCTACAACCAACAAAAAGGGTCATCACAGTTTGGTGCTAATTTTGTAAAGCAAAGTTTGAAAATATCACTACCTCCTTCACATCACCGTAAACAGTAAGTATTTGGAGAAGATCATCATTGGAAATGGAAGAATCAATGTTAGATACCACCAATATTCCCTTATTGATATCCTTTTCTGGAACATTTTCCTATTAAAGTAGCACACCATGACAACATCAAAACATTTTTAAAGATTTACAGTGTTAAGCTAAAACGAAGTGAAGAAACTTTAGTGAAAAAACTCTAGCATGGTAGCAAAATAAGCATATGCTTAAACAGTCCGTAGTTTCATCACAAAGGCCAAATCAAGTATGCAAAAATTTCCCTATAGCTATCAATTTTATCAATTCAAGTTCGAGGAGAATATAGGAATGTAATGACATACAACCAAGGATCAAAGAACCGCACGGCACAACTGCTCGAGTCCTTGACGGTAACGAGATCCCTGGAAAACCGATGAATTTCGTCCAAATAAATTTGAATTTGAGATGTTTCAATGAATTTTGAATTTGAATCAAGGATTCCGCTGGAATTTTGAATTTGAATCAAGGATTCGGCCGATTTTGAATCCCGGACCCCACCGGAAGTCCAAAATCCCTTTTTTGTTTGCATACAACTAACCATATATTGGGGGACGACAGAAAAAAATTCTAAATAAACTGAGAAATTCGAGAATCAGCTTTATACCAATTTATAACCAAATAGGTCATGATGACAAATACTTCTAGTTTCTAGACGTAACTGAGTTCTAGAACCAGATATAGAAAATATGCAAACAACTAGTTCAGAAAAGCCATAAAATGGAAATGGAGAACATTGAAAATATACTGGTTTTTGTTGAGTTACAAATAAGTATTGCAACATAAGCTATATACTAAAATAATGGCGTGAGCACATCAGATCCCACCTAGTATCTTGTTCCATAGTTTGAGAATGTCATCTAATCAAGCTACAAAGTTTGTCTTAGTGTCATAACCGACAAGAGGATTCTGAATTGTGTTATCTTATTCCTTATTTCAGCCTTTGTCAAGTACAAACATGGTTCTCTAAGGCAATTATAGGTGAAAGAGATAAGGTCAAGCCGTGTAAATTGTAAAAGGGGGTTTACTCAGAGATGTATGATTTGCTGTGGACTGCGGTCCAAACTCACGAATGCATAGGATATGCCACTTTTGGCATAACCTTTATCAGGTGACAAGTGTGCAATGCTCATGCACATAGCATAGAAAAGATTACTGCATACTAACAAACTAATTTCACAGGTTAGATTAGGGACACGGTGACATTGCAGAACCAACATGTAACATAAAAAGCAGAAAAATGAGATTAGAGAATATGTCTACTTCAATATAACTGATAATATGTTTACCTTAGGAATGGAAAATTGTACATCAAGGTTCATCAGCCCCAGAGGCTTGCTATGGAGTGCTCTATTTGCTTTTGGGCAGTTCTTATGTCATAGTAAGACACCAAAACCCATGGTGCTTGCAGGAGGTGTAAAGCATGTGTATGTCCCCATATTTCTGGAGGAAAGATATATATGAATTTGAAAGGGCAGTGTTTACTAAAGTAAAATGAAATTTAAAATAAATAAGGAAATGGTTGAAAACCTGAAACATAACCCTTAGTTCAGAGTCCTCAATGTTAGCGTTAATATTTCTGACAAGAAGAGTTCTGGAAGGACGTTTATTGATAGAGTGTTCCCAGAAAATTGACACTTGAAGGATCCTTCCTGAATCTTTTCACCTTTGATGGAATCATCATTCTCAAGCTCCATTCCCTCCAGTGCAGAATATATCTCCATCAGCATCATCCTGGTTGGTAGATAGGCTAGTAAATTCAAAGCCATCGATCATGCCCGATATCAAATCATCGCATCAGGAAGGAGATTTCCAATAGTCTGAGCTTCAATTTCTTCCATGGACCCTAGAGGTTCATATTCCTCCGATGGAGATATGTGTACCAGCAGATTGACCAAGAACCCCACTTTCCATTACTCTCCTGCAGAACCATAAGGCAAAACATCAAGGTAAAAAAATAATTCAATACACTATCTTGGATGAAAATAATATTGTAGTTGTAGTGCAATTACGATGGTATCAGATTTCCAAGTAACACAATTTAGATGAACTCTAAAAGAGCAAAGGAAACTCACATTTGCTACAGAATACTTCAGTAAGGGAGCTTTGAAAGGCCCTCTCCATAGCCAGGCACACGTTGATCAGCACTAGTTGGTTCGGCAAAAGCTGCCTCTCTTGTAGACAAGCCAAGCCTGGATCTGGGGTGTGAGGATATCACCCCAAGAAATTGATGGTAAACTTGAAGCATTTTCGCCCCATCAAATTACTGAGGCTAAGGATGTCCAAACCCTTGAAGGCTCGACCTCCTGGATGTTCCAGACCACCATCAGGATTTGCCCCATCGGATGGACCTTTTGTGGGAAGCAAAAGCTGGCTTGCTCCTCTTTTAATGAACCCACTCAGTTCATGAAGTATTACAACCTCCAACACATGTGTTGGATGATAAGTTGATCATGGCATTTAATTGCAAACTGTGTTTAGTTAACCTTCCAACTAATTCCTACCAAACTGTCTTCAGCCAAAATTCCATAAGCATTCCACTGTAAGAAAAGTTCCCACTCATTCCCTGCCGAATTGCGCACTGATATCTTTATCTACCAAAATGCTTACAAAAATTGGATGCTTAATCAATTAGGCAACGTATGTGGTATACATCTAGTCCAGACGGGGATTCCCTGGCAAGAAGTAATCTGAACTAAATTGATGCAACAGCCCAACTTTCTGGTTTTAGCTAGTTAGTTAAATTAGCTGCAAAGAACCGGTGGGGATTGACCAGGATAACAAGCAACCAGAATATCTCCCCATAAACATGAAACACGAGTTTTTGAACTGTTCTGAGAAGCATGAGTTGGATAAGGCAAGTTAGGTATGGATCTTTTCAGGACATTTTATTGAAGCATCAATAACTCCGGTAACTACCAACAGTGACTGAAGGAAAAGCGAAACATTTTATTAAGGATGTAGGATGAATTAAGAATATAACACCTAACTGAGCAATTTCTACCATGCAAGAAGCAACAACCATGAAATAATAATCACAAATTATCAAATCAAGCATGATCCACACCTTTCTCATCGACCATTGACTCTGATTTCCAAAATCCAACTTGCCTCTGCATTAAAGCATGTAATGGAAATCAGCATGGGAAGGGCATCATGTGGTGCTACCATTTTGCATTATCAAAATAAATCGAAGGCAGGCTCCTTTTGTTGTTGTTAACCTCTGTAGGGACAAGATCCTCAGAGAAGAATGAAGACGACGAGTCTGACGGTGGGCCAAATGGCGACAGGTGCCTCTTGTCGATGACTCCAGATGCTATCACCATGGGGGCAGGAAGTGTTGTCTTGACTCTTGAGTCACTTTGTTTCTTCACCTCAATCCCTGCACGTTATGGCCCCTCTCATCAATTGCCTGCTTAAGGATTAGAGAACAATAAGATGAAAGAAACAAGAAGAAAATGATCTATATGAGCAACTGCGCCCTGATCCCTTCTGTTTACTACCCCGAAAGCCCTGCTGTTTGAGCAACTGCAAGTTCCTTTCAGATGCTTAAAGGGTATTTTTCAACTGAGAAAGTAGCTCAATTAAAATTCAAGAAATGTACTGGCGCAGAGTTCACTATCAAGATGCTAACCTGTTTGCATCTGAACTCATTTGTAAAGCGAAAATTCCTGATTTTGGGGCAAAGGCGAACAAAGATGGCCCATTTAGAACCATAATATGGGGGTGAACTGAACCAAGGGAAAAGGAAGAACTCAAGAAACCCCTCCTTTTTCTAGACACAATCAAACCAAAAGTGTCGAAATGGAGAGAAAGGCTAAAAGGTCAGAAGAGCAGACGGTGACAAAAGTTGCTTCCTTTCTAGCCAGGACATACCAGGAGGAAAAAACCAGCTCGACATTTTATTTTATTTTTCTCGCTGGGTAAAACTGGAACTATTTTATGGAGTACTACCGCATAACAGAAGAGGGGGAAAAAAATCCCCAAATTTGAAGCCAAGAACCCCAAAATAGAAACCCAACAATATTTGAAGCCAAGAACGCCGAAAGAGAAACCAAACAACAATGTAAGATTGCGATCGAGCGAGTTGGACCTGTAAGCATAAGCAGTCTGTAATGTATGTAATCCATGAAGGAAAAAGGGGTAGCTGCAATTCCAAACTGTAGAAGGAGAAAAACTAAGAAACTGTAACCAAGAAGACGTACAAATTAAAGCCCTCAAGGGAAGCGACAGAAATCCCACATTTGGGCTATATTGTTGCGGTAAATCCAACCAAAAACGATGGAGGAGGAGGAGGAGGAGGAGGAAAATCAAAGAAGAAGAGAAAACAAACTAAATTGGAACCGTCGCGGTCTGCCTGAAAGAAACTACTCCCACCAAGAAGAAGAGGAAGAATCTTGTCCGTTCTCTCCCTGTGTCTTGTGTGTGTGTCAACTCAAAGGCAAGGCCCAGCTAGATAAGATTAATGCGGGAGCTTACTACTATAAGCAACGACTTATATCAGAGCAGAAGCAAGCTGATCCGGCTGCTGCCTTGTTGGTTGCTTCTCCTCGGCGTAAGGCAGCGATGGAGGGAGGAAGGGCAAGCTAAGCACCATGCCTACGCGATTCCAAAGCAAAACCCAAAGGCTAAATCAATCCAATCCCTTGCCCTTGGAGCAGGAGCACTACACCTTCTGCATGTAGTGTTGTGTTCTTCTCCTAGCTAGCTAGCTTCTCCGCACTGCAAGCAAGCCATGCCTTGCCGCCGCACGCAAACAAATCAATCAGCGCTTGCTCAGTTACTTTCTTCTTACCACAAAGCCAACGTCTAGGCTAGCTCTAACGAGTTGGGAACCTCTGCTCTGCTCTGCTCTGCTCTGCGCAAAAGTCGGGGAGTGAGAGAATAATGGTGGAGCAACCTCCAGGCTCCAACAGAAATAAACTCAACTCCGCCTCCTGTACTGCACCACAGACAGCACCAGTAACAGCTCCTCCCTCCCCCTTCGGCAATCGGCACCCACGCCGAGAGGCCCTGTTTGAAACGCGAAAGTTTCGTATAAAACCGTTCAATTTTCGCAAGGTCCAGGAAAAATAAATTCATACGTTGTGTTCCCAGGACATAATTACAGACTGGTTGTTTTTGTTTTGGTTTGGCATACATCATGTATATATGTACTAATTTGGGACATAATCTAACCGAGAAAGAATAGTTGTGTGGCATCTAAAATAGTTGAATGAGATGAAATAATAAGCAAATAGACATCCTGTTCATTTCAACACCACGGCAGGTCTAATTTGCTAAGGTAGCACCGAGCAACCACGTATCGCAATAATAGTGCTATGATTTAGTCTTAAGCCACTGGAGTGAAAACGGATCGGATAGTTTTCACCAATCCCGGAAAACCCCCTCCTTATCGTAGCCTACATCTATTTGCTATGTGGTGTGATTTGCATGTACGAGTATGTTAAATTACGGTTGATGGTTCCATATGCATGTGCACACATGTTGTTTAAATTATTACTTACTAGTTTTGGATGATATGCTTTCTTGTCGCACTAGGATTTGGAGAATTCTATGGCCCTCTTTGTTTAGGCTTTTGTCCGGCTTAAAAGAAAAAGTAACCTAAACAAAGGGGGTTTTTGTTCCTTATAATGTTCAAGTCAATTTAAGCCTAAAAGTCTAAGCCAAGGGAGATGTGCTTTTGGCTTTGGAAATAGAATATTCTCCACCGAACTTCAAAAAATTCCTCAAATTGCCACCGGTATATAATTACAAACCGCTCAATTTTTGACTCCTTCCCAACCCAACTCCCTCACGACCTTTCCCAACCCTCGCCTCTTGCTCCCTTTCCCCAACCCGCCGCATCCCCGCCTCGATCCTCCCCAAGCCGCCCCCCTCCCAACGCCGCCCCTCCTTCTCCCGACGGCGCCGCCCCCATCTCCCACCCCCACCGCCGCCCCACCTCTCCTCGACGGGCGCCGCCTCCCCGCCTCAACTCCCTCCCGACACCGCCACCTCCCCGACCGATTTCTACCCCCGACACCGCCGCCACATCCCTTGCCCCGACTCCACCTCCCCCGCTCTCCTTCTGAACCACTCCCCGCCTCCCACGCTGTCGCCTTGACCCCCACTGGTCACCCGCCACCGCCTCCCCGCTCCGCCTCCTCTCACGTATATTGTTGTACTCAAAACATGACTTGCTTGTGTGTTTTGTATCACAAAGAGGAATTTGATCGCCGAGTGTCGATGAAGAACGAGTTGATTTGGTTATGATAAGTTGATCCAATTGTGTGAGTGGAAGAACTTGAATGTGATCAACATCGATCTTGTGATCAAGACTTGCCGGATGAAGACTCCTCCCACCAAATTGGAACCACCGTAAGGTGCTAAGGGCAAATTCTTTGCTATTGATTGAGCCACTTTGGATTTAGCAAAACTTGATGTTTGAACTTGTAAGGATGTTCCTTCATAGCTTTTAATCTCACTAGTTTTTGTTAAAACCGACTTGGGAGATAGACTCCTACCGATGTTTGAACTTGTAAGATCAACCAATGCAATTGCTAATAGATCTTGTGATTAACTTGTAGAATTCTCAAACCTAATTGACAATTGCTAATAGACTCCTACTTGAAAAAAGCAATTTAATGGCATGGTGAAATCCATGGGATAATCAATATATAGTAGGCATGATGGATCCGATTCTTGTTTAGCTTTGAGCTTGACCTACATAATAATCATTTTAGGAGAATGTGTTTTTTTACAAAGTATATTGAAACCATCCACCCAAAGTGCATCGAACTGTGCAATTAATTCTAGCCATGTAGGATTATTGTATGTCCGAGGATGCATATTTGAGGATACAAAATAGACTTATTTCATTCAAAATGCACATGTTGATTTTTATAATGGCAATTTTATGGGTGTGTATGTAGATTTACTATATGTTAGTATGATGTAGTATTGCACAATCTTTTATTTTGGTATCCGACACCCTTTCTATTTTTGTGCAAAGGTTGGGTAAATTTAAAAGGATTTCGGGGTTTTTAAAAAAAAAAAAAAAAAAAAAAGGGAAAAAAAAAAAAAAAAAAAAAAATTAAAACCCTTTAAAAAAAAAATTTTGGGAAAAAAAAAGGGGGCCAAAAGGAAAAAGGGAAAGGGGGGAAAAGGGGGGCGGGCCCAAAAAAAAAAAAGGGGGGGGGGGTTTTGGGGGGGCGGGGAAAAAACCCCCAAAAAAAGGGGGCCCCAAAAAATTTGAAAAACCCCCCCTTTTTTCCCCCCCTTTCTTAAAAAAACCCCCCCCCCTTCCCCTTTTTCCCCCCCCCAAACCCCCCCAAAAGGGGGATGGCCCCCCCCCCCGGGGGCCCGGGTCCCCTTTTCCCCCCCCCCCCCCGGGGGCCCCCCCTTCCCCCCCACCCCCCCCCCCCCCCCCTTCCCCAAACCCCCCCCCCCCCCGGCCCCCCCCGCCCCCCCGGCCCCGGCCCCCCCCCCCCCCCGGGGGGGGGGCCCCCCCCCGGGGGGCCCCCCGGGAAAGGCGCCCCGGGGGGGCCCGGGGGGGGGGGCGCGGAAAAAGGGGGCTTTCCAATTAAAAACCCCCGGCCCCGGGGTTTGGGGCCCCCCCCTTTTTTTTTTCCCCAAAAATTTTTTTTTCCCCCCAATTTTTTTTTGGGGGAAATTTTTCCCGGGGGCCCCCCCCTTTTTTTTCCCCTTTTTTTCCCCCCCCCCCTTTTTTTTTTTTTTTTTTTTTTTCCCTGGTGTGGGTTTTTTTTTTTAAAAACCCGTTGGTTTTTTTTTTCCCCCTTTTTTTTTTTTTTTTCAACCTTTTTCCCCCTTTTTTTTTCCAAAACCTTTTTTTTGGGGGAAAATTTTTTTAAATTTTTTTTTCCCTTTTTACCAAAAATTTTTTTTTAAAAAAATTTTTTTTTAAAATTTTTCATAAGCCCGGGTTTTTTAAAAAAGGGGTTTTGGGGGCCCCCCCTTTTTTTTTTTTTTTTGGGTTTTTAAACAAAAAATTTTTTAAAAAATTTTTTGGGGGAAAATTTTTTTGGGGGCCCCTTAAATTTTTTTTCCTTTTTTTTTTTTAAAAAATTTTTTTTTAAAACCCCCGGGTTTTTTAAAAAAGGGGTTTTTTTTTGGGGGTTTCCAAATTTCCAAACAAAAACCCCTTTTAATTTATTAAATTAATTTTTAAAACCTTTTTTAGGGTTTGGGGGAAAAAACCCCCAAAAATTTTAAATTTTTTTTTGGCCTGGGGGGGAAAAAAAAAATTTCAATTAATTGGGGCCCCTTTTTTTTAAATTTGGTTTAAAATTTTTTTTTCCTTTTTTTCCCGGAAAAAAATTTTTTGGGGGGGGGAAAAAATTTTTTTTTTTTTAAAAAAGGGGGTTCCAAAAAAAAACCCCGGGGGAGGAAAAAAGGGGGGTTGGGGGGTTTTAAAATTTTTCCCCAAAAATTCGAATTAAGTAGGTGGCTGGGCCACAAGGTCAATTCCAAGAAGAAGAAGAAAAATGTGAACCAGGCCCGGACCGCCAGGGCCACAAGGTCAATTCCAATGTGAACTAACGCCCAGGCCCATTCTGACCGGAGCGAAGAGCCGGGCCGGGCCCTATTCTATGCTGCTTCTCTCCGGAGTCTGGAACGAAGAGGAGGAGATGAAGGAGCAAGGCACAAGGTAAGGTAGGCGTAGCCATGGAGATTGGGAGGAGGGAGGATCACTTAGATTAGATAGATGATTAGCAGGGTCTGCGTGAGCTGCCGATAAACCAAAATCGATTCGGGTGCTTAGTTTTCGATTCCCCCTAATCCTCCAAACAAATCTATCTAACTGGAGATGGATGGCTAAAGAAATCTTTCTTTGGCCAGGGCCAGCACTGCAGTAGCTAGTCTTTGAGGATGAGCGATGAAGACGATCCAAGATTACCTTGCTCGTCCCAAACCCAAAGCTCAATCGCTCATCCATTTTTTCCCAGCTGCTTTCTTCTTGCTTCTAGTATCTATCATTCCTCTCTCTTCTGTCCATCTTGTACAACTAGGATGGCGCAAATTGTTCGTTCGTGTTCGCTGCGCCGTCCTGGAATATTGACGGTGCTCTGTATTAATCGCTATACTCTCAAGAATACGATGTTGATGTGCAGTTTGTTTGCCCTAACCCCGTACGAAATGTTCTTTATTTTTGGGATTGCGATGCTCTACTTTCTTGTCTATTATCATGGAATAGATATTGTTACCGAAACCACTGTTGGACCAGATACTCTGCTTCCCTGTCAATGGATCTGATGGCAGTAGCAAGTCCAGTTACAGATAGATACTAGAAGCCAGGTAGTTACTTCAGCATAACCTGGATAAATTTGCAATTCTCAGTTAGCTATTATGTGTGTGTTCTAGACGATGTTAATTCTTCCTAAACACTCTCTACTCTGATCTGATGACACAATGAGCACAACATTGTTCAGATTGGCATAATTCGTTCCTATCGTTACAGTAAATTGGTGTAACCAAGACCTAATTTTGAGCCGATTTCCAGTTCGCTAGTCTCGAACTCTCTGTCGATCCACTGTTTTTTTTTCCCATTCTCCTAATAATATGCGCTAGCTCAGATTTATTTCCTTTTTTGTTCAACTTTGCTTAGTTGTCCAATATTATTATAAGCCGGTCTATCTCTCTCGTTGCCTTTTTCTTTATTGTATTTCAGTTTCCCAACACATTTGCTACTCTGCAGAAATTAGAGTTGGCTGTGAAAGAGGCCATTCCTCAGGGCTCAGGGGTCTGTCAAAGACGTACCAGCTGGTCTTGATTTGATCTCTCCCAGTCATGCCGTTGAAGAAGAATATGTTAGTAAGAGAAAACTGACATCGAGCGTGTGGAAAGAATTCAAGAGGAAGAAAATTGATAACAAGTGGAAAGCAGAGTGCATATGGTGCCATAAGAGGCTTGGAGGAGAGACTAAGAATGGCACCAAACATTTGCACGATCATCTGAATAACTGCCCTCATCGCAGGGGTAATAAAGGCAGCAAGCAAGCCCTCTTGAAAGTTACAAAGGGTACAAATGACCCCATCGTTCCTTCAGATGGCTCCGCCTTTAACCAGGATGTTGCCAGAATGGAGCTCGCGAGGATCATAATTTTGCATGAGTATCCCTTGTCTATCGTGGAGCATTATGGTTTCCAAAGGTTTGTTAGGGCTCTTCAACCATTGTTCAAAGTGGTACCTAATAACAGTATTAAGAAGGATGTTATCAGTGTTTATGAGATGGAGAGGACGAGAGCAAGGGAACTTTTGTGTGCGACTCAAGGTCGGATTGCTGTAACAGCAGATATATGGACATCCGATGATCGAAATAGGGGCTATATGGCTGTCAAGGCTCATTTCGTTGATCAGTCCTGGACACTTCTGAGTCATCTTTTGAGGTATATTTCTATTTTCCAGGTGCATAAATTCATCCATGTCTATTTCCAAATGTAGTTGCTGTTTTCTTGTACCAAATTTATGCTGCCATATTCTAACTTTTATTCTGTAAAATTTATTGTGCTTCATTGCGACATATAGGTTCTTACATGTGCCATGGCCACATACAGCTGAAGTAATTTCTGAAACACTATTTACTTGTTTGAGCGAATGGAATCTTGAAAGGAGGATATGAATGGTGACGGTTGATAATTGTTCCACAGATGATACGGTTACGGAGCTCTTAAAGCAAAGATTCGAAAGTGGACATCTTCTCTTAGGTGGATCGTTGTTGCACATGAGATGTTGTGCCTATGTGTATAATCGCCAGTGGTTGCCTGTATGTGATGCGTAGTGCCATTGATAGGATCCGCGCCAGCGTTGATTTTTGGACAGTGACAACAGAAAGAGACGAGATGTTTGTAGCTGTTGCTTGTGGTTTGAATGTTAATAGTGACAAGAAGGTAACCCTTGATTGTAATACAAGATGGAACTCTACCTTTGCCATGCTCAATGATGCCTTGAGCTACAAGCAAGTCTTTGATCACTTACGGCGAATAGAGAAACAATTTATTTGTTCTCCTTCCGATGAGACTGGAAATTAGCAAAAGAGGTTTACAGTAGACTGAAACTGTTTTGTGACATTGCAGAAATGATTTCGGGGGCTAAGTATGCTACTGCCAACATGTACTTCCCCAAAGTTTGTGGAATTAGAATGGCCATGAGGAAATGGACTGTATGCAAGAATGAAGTAATTGGAAGGATGACAAATAACATAGTCGAGGTGTTTGAGAAATATTGCGCTGAAGTGCATGATCTTATGGCTGTGGCGACTGTCCTAGACCCTAGATCCAAGCTTGAGCTACTGCATTTTTATTTTCCCTCACGTTTTGGTGATGAGGCATATAATGAGATCAACAGAGTCCAGCAGCTCTGTTATGATTTGGTCAGACAGTACCAGGGCACCCGATCAGAAGTTGGATCTGTGCAGTCTTATGTGTGTGAGGAGGAAGAGGATCCAGATCAGCTGTCTAGCAGCTTTGATTTATATTATTATATATTGCTTTCAAGTTTTCCAGTGCAGATGTCAAGTCAGAACTAGACAAGTACTTGGATGAGCTTGTTATCCCAAGAACAGTAGATTTTGACATATTAGATTGGTGGAAGGTAATGGGGACGAGGTATCCAACTCTGCAGATGATAGCAAGAGACATTCTGGCAGTTCCTGTCTCAAGGGTAGTTTGTGAATCAGCGTTCTGCATTAATGGGAGGGTTTTCAGTCCACAGCGTAGCAAGCTTTCACCCGAGACACTGGAGGCGTTGATGTGCTCACAGGATCGATTACCTGCAGAAAAGAGAGGTATTTACTTTTGCTAGTTGCATCCATCAAGTGAATGTCAAAACGCTAATGAGTTTGGTAACATTTAGATGCAGGTTCGTCAGGTCTCTCGAGCTACCTCACTTGTCTTGAAGATGTGGATGTGATGGAGGTATGGTGAAATTCGCATGTACTGATAAAGCATATGGCGTAATGCGGTTCATGCACTTAACGCGAGTGGTCTGCTGTGATCTATGCAGGAGTGAAGTTTGGCTGGCCGCCTGTTGATTCTTGACTGCAAGTATTATGAAGTGTGATCTCTCCACCACCACCTCAAGCTAGCTCTGGGTTACTACCCTTAGTTTCCTAAATTATATGGAAAATTGGTAGGAATTGTGATCAGTTAAATCAAGGAACTGAACCAATGTAATAGCAGTTTGTTTGTTTTTCCCCCTCGATTCTTTGCTATGGAAAGCTCGTAAATTCTCTGCTTAAGCTAGCTCGTTTTGTTGACATGGATAGAGTAGCAACCAGTTGAAGGCTTTTGCGTTTCCTTGTTGAATCCAGCAAATTCAGTATAGTATTTAGCGTGCAGCTAACTTTGTTGCAGTGCACCACCTGTGTAAGCTGTCTTGTCTAGTTTGGGCGCAACATGGAGGCAGCAGCAAGGGCTCCACGACGGCGGGCGGCTTCACCGTTTGGTTGCTGCAGCCGGCGATGAGGTGTGGTAGCCAGGATGCAACGGGCGTACATGCATGATTTTATTCACTAGTTAACTAGAGCATTTTGTTTGCTGGATTTTGGGTATGAGGCCTAGCTAGTTTGGTCACTCTTTTTGCTTCCTTGTTTCCTTGGATCTCTGATCCCCATGTAATCACGGCGATGAATGAGGAGGCCGGCAAACACGGTTAATCTCCGAGGAGGAGGAGGAGAAACTGACAACTAACAGGGCAGAATTTCAGAGTTTGGCAAGCACGGTTAATCTCCGAGGAGGAGGAGGAGGAGGAGAAACTGACAACTAACAGGGCAGAATTTCAGAGTTTGGCAAACACGGTTAATCTCCGAGGAGGAGGAGGAGGAGGAGCAGAAACTAACAAGGCAGAATATTCTTGGACGGTTTATGTTAGGGACGATAATTAATGCCCTTCCTAGCTAACTGGTGCGTGTGTAGAATGGTGACCCACGCACGGAAGCAAAGCGACGAGTTCGCTGACGCCCCATGCCATGCCATGCCATGCCTACCTACTCCGAGGATGGAACAATTCATATACATATGACCTATGCTGGCTGGATCAAGTATACCACGCATATCCAAAAGTAATTGGAATACTAATTAGCCTCGCGTGTAATCAATCTTCCTTGCGCTCCATACGATTAAGTCACTCCTTCCTTACATATGTCGTCTTACTAGCAGCTGGCTTCGCTACACCAAATACTACTGCCGCATGCATATTCTGTTGGAAACTTAATTTCAAGAGCTAATCATTCCTTCACCATTCCTCTTTAGTTATTTTGCTGCAGATTAGGCACGCGCGAGATTGGAAATTAAAGGTCAAGCGATAAAGAAGTATAATATATCCGTTTAAGTAGTATATTAGAAGTGGGAGTATGTACCCCCAGGAGTACGGAAAAGGTAGTTACTCTCACCTCTAATATACCACTAAACGAACTTGCCATACCTCTTTATCATTTTGAGTATACTCATATACTAACTATAAGATACTTGCAAGGAAGTCTATAATTTTTAGCATATTTTGTAAATACCTTCGTATTCACACATAAAAAAATATGTTTAAAAAATATATGCTACCCCTGAAAAAGTCTAAATACTAACACACACACACACATATTCGATAGCGCTAGCTATTCTGCGCGTGGGCCATAGCCTGGGCCGCACTACGCATGGCCTGGCAGCCCACGCTTCCCCGCGCTACGCGCGCTGCACCGGCACCCGTGCCTGCCGCTCGATATCAGCAGCAAAACCCTCACACGGGCATCAAAACGGTAATAAACATGGCTCATCGGCCAACACTTCCTCCGCACGCTGCGCTAGCACCCACACCTCGTGCTCGAGATTGGCAATAAAATCCGTACGCGGTGATGGTAAAAACCTACCAACACGCAAATGGCGGTGAAGATTTGTCAATAAAATGATCGCGTGTAGCCCCGTGTCGTTAAAAAAAAGTTTTACTGTCGTTTCGTTGAGGAAGAGAGGACTGTAATCTTCAGGATACTGGTTTTACTGAGGAAAATGATATCACGTTGCTCATCCATTAAATGTTATTGTTTACTGTAAATGATACCTATTATTACTTCGAAGGCATTTTACTGTTGTAAACCGCTTGCGCATTATGTTTTTTGGTAGTTATTGTGAGTTTGATAACATTTTACTACTGTTTTAAACAACATTACTGGTATACCCCACCAAAAACATTTGTTTACTATCTGTTACGCCGGTTCTCCCGATAATCATACATTTTACTGTAAAAGGAACTCAAATTATTGTCGGTTACAAAAGAATTTACTAGGTATTGTCATAAACACACACAAAAAAAATTACGTCGGTTTGTTGAGCGGCCTATACTTCTCCAATGCATCAAGGAGGGGCTTGACACTGTTGACCTTATGGAACAACAGATAGAATATCATCCGAGCCATGTACTTTTTCCCTTCTCCTGCATACACATGATAAAAAAAAATCGCGTGTCAGACGCTATGCATATGGAGAAAAATACTGCATGTTGCGGGTGCTGGGAAAATCTTACCAACTCTATCGATGTTGACAGTGTTCTGCTTTCACCATCCCAAAAATCCAGGTACTTCATTACGAGGAAGGCACAATCATTCTCTAGGACCTATTTCGGCGTCCCCATGGTGTGCACCCTCCAGTTCACGACAATCAGGAATTTCCCACTAGTCACGGCTGCAGGGTTGCGCACAGATAGGGGATGAACCTTTTCCTCACTAGATCATGGTGGTTTGTTACTTTTGTGCCCTTCTGATTGTAATTATTGGAGTCCAGCACTTCCCCGCGTTTCTGCGCTATGTTGAAGTAGTAAACGGACCAGTGCTGATTATGTAAAACAAGGAGGAAAAGGTGCAAAAGGGCATAAAACTCCATAAAAATATGTAATTTATTGTAATAAAAATAAGTAATTTACTGGATCATGAATGATATTTACTACCAGTTACAAAAAAAAAAATTACTGGATATTGCCTATTAGGTTTTTGGTAGTTACTATGAGTTTGAAAACATTTTACTGCTATTTGAAGACGTCATTACCAATATACCCCCACTAAAAAAACATGTATTTACTATCTGTTACTCAAGTTCTTCTGGTAATCATATGATTTACTGTACAAGTAACACATATTACTGACAGTTACCAAAGATTTTACTTACTAGCTTTACATGTATGATGTCTACCGCCGCCATATGCTCCTTCAGCATGCTCAAGCATGTTCGTTGTTGTACTACTCGTTTTTTACGTACTCCTCTACATTGAGCGGTTTCTGAGGACGGGCAAAAACACAGTAGTTTAAAACTTACCGATGGCAATGATAGGATTTACTGCTACGCGAGTAACCATTTATTGGAACAAAAAGGCTTTGTGAAAAAAAAACAACTTACAGACAATTCGATGGGGAGGAACACCCTGTAGCCATTGCTTTGAGGCCTTGGGTCAACGTCATCTTGGCGCAATTATTATTCATGCGAGGCTAGACAAGGATAGTTTTATGGCTATTTTGCAGAAAGAAATATTGACAGTAAATACAATAAGTAGATTGAAAGCACAATTTGAAAGATTAATACATAAGTAATTCAGTTCTTTGAAATAACTAGAGATCATCCCAACCTTTACATCCAAACCATCGATTCCAACCCTTTTGATGAAAACATCTACCCCTTGCGTGAAATCTCCGGGCATGTCCATAACCGGGGACACGGTTATTCGAATGGTTTTTACACTCTGCAGAGGTTGTACAGCTTTACCCACAAGACATGACTTCTCTAGTTTGTCCGGCACATATATATGCCACCGCTCACTTCTTTAGGTAAGCAGTCTAGAGCACGCGTCAAAAGCCTTTACAAAGTTTCGCATTGACCGTTCTGCTCACTAAGGATTCGCCGTTACGGGCCCCCTCTTGCGCTATTCTCAACCCAAAAAGAACCACATCAAAGCTTAGCTAATTAATTGGCCAGGTCTATCCCAGTCTAGATATGTGGTTACACGGTATGACCCACATCAATGGTTCAAGGTTAAGTCCTTAGTTGGCTGCTTAGGCGAGACTAATCCACGTCCCAAAGTGTGTTACGACACCCACACTCACCACCGCCCACTCGCCCGAGCATAAAACATTTTCGGATCAACCCGGCCAAAGACCACTCTAGCCTTGGCACAACATTTTTTTAATAAAAGTGGTCGCGCCACGATTCCATAATTCATTTAGTCATGTTTATCCATACGAGCCAGTGATCATGAGTCCCGACGTACAACTATAGCATGACTAAGCGTATTACGATACCCGTGTTGGTAATTTATCAATGTCCAACTAAAATAAACCCTCCTAAGGTGTCCAAGGGCTCATATCATTCAAGGATA
The DNA here is from genome assembly GCA_036346255.1 of Ampelocalamus luodianensis. Lineage (NCBI taxonomy): Eukaryota > Viridiplantae > Streptophyta > Magnoliopsida > Poales > Poaceae > Ampelocalamus > Ampelocalamus luodianensis. The sequence goes on along the minus strand of CM070633.1, from coordinate 73,932,924 downwards.
CATGTTGATAGCAATTTATCAAGGAGGCATACATTAATTAGCCAATTATCTACTTCCGAAACCATTTAATATAAAACTAACAATGTATGTTTATATCAAACAATATACTTTTATAAAGCGGGTTCAATATGATCAAAGGTCTATGACTTGCCTTCGTTGAAGAGTTGAGGTGCTTCGGTCGTCAGGTCTGAGAAATCTCCCAAAACGCCGAAATCTACACGTGCGAAAAGAGCTAAATAAATAAAACAACTCCAAATAAATTCAAAATAAATACCAAATCAGCACTAATAGCAAGAGGAGGATTTTAGATGAATTTAGAAATTTGAATCACTCAAATCGGAGTTCGAACGAAGAAGTTACGACCTCCGGAAGATTGAAAATCAAGAAAAAGGAATTTTCCTGATTTTTGGAATTATTTTTCTAAAGGAAAAGGAGTTTATTGCGCCAGCTGACGTCAGCGAGAGGATTTAAATTTCTGGCCGAATTATTTTTCAAGAAAACCGAAAGCCACGTGGCGATCGTGGCGGCCGCGTCGGCAAAGGGATGATGTGGCGCCACATGGGCGAGGTGGCGCCGCTGGAGCACCGAGCACCCGGCGGACGCCGAGCTTGATGGATTCGCGGCGATCGCGGCCCCCGGCCGGCGAGGTCACCAACACGAAGAGGGCGACACGGTGAACTCGTTGCTCACCTCGCCGACGGCGAGGCTCGACGGGGCTGTCGGCAACGGAGAAGAGAGCGGCGGCGGCGACGGTCGAAAGCAGCGGAAGGGCTCCGGTGGGACTCTGGCGAAGGGGAGGTGCGCACGGTGAAGCCCGTGTTCTTGCGAAGCCAGAGGTGGTGGTGGGGCGACGGAGGAGGCTCGCGGCGACGCAAATGGCGGCGGCGAGTTGCGGTGGTCGGCGAGAAGCTCCAAATACGGCAGGAGGAGAGCGAGAGAGAGAGGGAGAAGAGAGGGGAAAGAAAGAGGAGGGGACGGCGGAGCTGGTGCGCGCTTTAAATAGCCGCGGGGAGGTCGAAGAGGAGGGGCTCAACGGGCGAGAGCACGCGAGCGAGCTCTGGCGCGGCGCAGAGCTTTGGCAGGCGATGCGATGGGACGCAGAAGCGAGAGCACGAGGTGGCAGCGGATGCGGCGGCGCACACCGCACTCATTGCGCGTGTCGGGGTGGTGGCAGCGCGCGACGCGAACGCGAACGACGGGCGCGGCGCGAGGGGCGGGGTCCGGAGGTGGGACCCCTTGGCAGTGGGCCCCACTGTCAGAGAGAGAGAGAGACTCGCGCGGGGAAGCAACGAAGGGGGGCCATTCGATTACGATCGAACGGTCCACAACGGGGGGGCGATCAGACCTCCGAACGTGCGAAGGCTCACCAGGAGGGGAGACGCGGGCGCGCGCGGGAGTGGGCCGCCGGAGAGAGGAAGGAGAAATGGGTCGAGGGAGATTCGGCCCAAAGATTTTTAGTAGATTTAAAATACATTTTTGATTAAAGAAATACCAGAAAAAGAAAAAATGCTTTTAGAAAATAGATAATAAAGTCTAAAATTCTATAAAAATTCACAGAAGTCCCTTGAATTATTTAAAACTTAATAAGAATACTTATAACTATACTTTAGTTTCTAATTTTGCAAACAAAATATATTTTGACTTTTCGGACAAAAGGAAAAAACCAAATTAAAATCCAAAAAATGTAATAAAAGACTTAAAATCCAAATAAAATCCAGAACACTCAAATAAACAAACTTTTTGATTTAATTGAGGTTGGATTAACTCGATTTAAATGGTTTTTGATTTCTAAATTTCAATTTAAGCTTTTACAACTCAATAAAATCAACTGGTTATTTTTATTTTTGAAAATTTTTAAAAACTCTGCAAATTATGGATGTTACACTGAGAGCATATATGTGTAGTATACGAGTATATAAAACAACCACCTAGGTGGTATTTACACCTTTTCAGGGGTGGTATATATATAATCGTGTTTGCGGCTATATGCATGTATTCTAGCTAGTTACGACAAGAAAAACATATATTGTTGGCCGAAAGGCCTGTTTCATATTCCCTACATATATACTAGCCCAGCAGAGACGCTAGGGATGCATGGGGATATGACTTGCTGGTTTGCATTGCATGCTTCTGAAACTTGGAATCTATATATGTTGCGTTGCGTGCGTTCGTACGTTCTTGTGCTGGAACTGAAAGCTTTGATGACTTGGGCTTGGATCGGTTGCCTTCCTCCCTTTCCTTCTTCCCTGGGCCTGGGAAGTGGGAAATATTAACAACGTACGTCGGAGTCGATCGCCTAGCTAGCTTGCTTCCACTGTTGGAAGACCTACCTACTGATACTCCACCGCCTCCACATGTCCACCAAACGAAGCAAGGAAAACTAACAAATGCAAGCCAAAGCCAAACAACGTGCTTGGAAGAAATATTCCCTGCCCATGTTGCTTCGATCGTTGTCAAAGCGAGCTATATATCTGTTAATTGCACGAACGACGACGAAGAAATATATATATATGTATATATAGCTCCCTATATCATCCGTAAAAGAGGGCATACAGAGAGAGTTAGACACGCCAAGAAACCAACTGGCAGCTGATTGAAGGGGCCGGGAAACTGAGAAGAGGAGGAGCTAGCTAGCTCAGGAAGAGGAGGGGGAAGAAGAAGAAAGGTGAATAAGAAACCGATCGATGATGAGGGAGATCGTCTTCTTCGACGTCGAGACGACGGCGCCGTCGGACCGGCGGTGGTGGCTGCTGGAGTTCGGGGCCATCCTGGTTTGCCCCAAGAAGCTGGTGGAGGTGGGCAGCTACGACACCCTCATCCGACCGGGCGACCCGTCCGCCGTCTCCAAGCGCTTCACCAACGACGTCGTCGAGTCCATCCGCTCGGCGCCGCCTTTCGAGGACGTCGCCGACAAGATCTTCGACATACTGGACGGCCGCGTCTGGGCGGGCCACAACATCCAGAGGTTCGACTGCCCGAGGATCCGAGAGGCCTTCGCCGACATCGGCCGCCCCGCGCCGGAGCCCGTCGGCGTCATCGACTCCCTCAACGTGCTCACGCACGAGTTCGGACGCCGAGCCGGCGACCTCAAGATGGCTACCTTGGCGTCCTACTTCGGCATCGGCAAGCAGAAGCACAGGTATATACATACGGTGCACCTTAAGTCTGCATGTTTGGATCATGCGTGTCTGTTAATCTCTCGTGCATGTCTGTTAATTTCTCGTGCATATATATATAGAGTGTCTATCTGACGTGCGACTGATTTTTCTTGAAATCATCACTTTTGAGCCATCGATAAAGATCCAATGCTAGGATATCACCCCACCTCTATATCCTAATCTAATCTCACTTCCCACCCTCTCTCCCTCTCTCTCACCAATCACATAGCACTAAAATTGAAAGATGTATAGCAGTTCTATATATATATATATGCATGCAGGAGCCTTGACGATGCCCGCATGAACTTGGAGGTGCTCAAGCACTGCGCCACCGTACTACTGCTGGTAAATCCCAGTCAAAACAAACACCTAGCTAGCTTAATTAGTGATTGCTGCCTCATCTTAATTCGCTCAAGTAAAGCTCAATGGGATTAAGCGTATATATGTACGTATGGGCCTGCAGGAGTCTAGCCTTCCTGATGTGCTGTGCAGTAAATCTGCTGCTTATGCCGGCGGCGCTGTGACGAGGACGAGGAGAAGGGCGCACAACGACATGATGATGATCGGCAGCGGCAGCTGGTCGACGCCCAATAACAGTAAGTTGCAGACGTTTAGCCCTCCTGCGCCTGCATCTAGGAGAAGGACTCCTGCTCCTCCGGCTGCTGCAACTCGGAAGATCAACAACACTAGTACTAATGGCTCCTGCAAGAGGGATAACCTGGGCAAGGTACAGGTACGTACTAGCACTACACGCAGGATCGAGGCAGGCTTAATTACTAGTCATATATACGGTTGCAATTAGCAACGTCGTTTCTGTAGGATCGATTAGTTGTTTATCTATCTATCAAATCAAAATGGTTTAGGTGGTGGAGACGGCCAAGGAAGCGTTGAGCGGCGGTAGGCGGGCGACGTCGACGCCTTTCCACATGATCCTCAGGCACTCAAGGGCCATTGTCAGATGATCCTCGTGAAGCCATGCCTCTGCATGTATCGAAGTCGATCATAGCAGCAGCATCTTAATTTGATCTGCTTGGCGACTTGGATACATATATAATCCATAATTCACAAGCACCGGTCGGTCGAGCTTAATGGAATCGATCGATCCATCTTAATTTCCCACTAGTGGTCGACTAGCTAATTGCATTCACGATTCATTGGATTCGTTTGTACATATGTACATACATGCATACCATGCAATCTGCTCATATTTGACTTGATTTGTTGATTGTAACATGTACACCGTTAGTTCTCATCTGTACGTCTTGTTGTAAACTAAAGTGTTCTGATTACCTGATTTACTGGACTGAATGAATGATAGATCGATTGATTATACGGGCCACGCACGGCCATTTCACCTCTATGATTTTTGGATCTCCTTGTCGCAAAACTGTTTTATCCCTGCACGTGCATATCATCGAAATTTTCGCCAGATGCTCGTAGAAATTAACCATCACGCACGCACAGAGGTACAAGTGATTCAGAAATCCGCCGGATGTCTCATGTCGTCGGCAGCAGCATCCGACTTTTCATGGTCGACTCCGAACATAATATCGAATCAGAGCCAACAGGGAAAACCTCACGAGCCATACAAGCACCAGGCGGCGTACAAGTGAATGTGCGTGCGGGTTAGAGGCACCAAAGATGAAATCTGTCTGGAATAAGCCAGTGAAATTACATGCTCAAGTAGTCACCGGAGAAAACATCATACAAGTGGTCTCTTTGCTCCGACTGCACAAAAAATAACTCGGTAACAGACAGCACCATTCCCAAACATCAAATCACAGCGATAAGAGCTAAGGAGACTAGATCATATCTACATGTACATGTTTCACAACACCTGCACAGGCTCATGATTCACAAATTCCGGACTCAAGCAGAATAAAGATAAATTTCTTCACTATGCATCTTACATCCGAATGCAGAACAGTATTTACAGACCGACCGACCGACTGACCACCCATGGAACTCATGCTACATTTAGTAGACACATACAAGTTGTAGACCTCATTTATGTACATCCGAAAGCTCTCTGCGATTGTGCGGTTTCAAAAGCCACAGTCAGAAGGGCAACGACAACTAAACTCAACTCAACTAAATAGGTAGGTACGTAGTAGCTTGAAAGAAACCAGTAGTATCCTGGGTGCGGAAAATTTACAGGTTGGGATCGCAAAATAACGTTAGGGTCAACGGGGATGATGACGAAATGCTCAGGCAAAGGTAACTGCACAATGGGGCTCTTTGTTGCCGCAAGCAAAACCTTCGATTCTTACTTTTGGGCCGCTTGCCCCGCAAGATGGAGAACCTACTTCAACTCTGCCAGCCGGCTTTTTGCCGAAAGAACTCCCTAAAGAGGGAGGAAAGGAGGGTGTGCTTTTACCAAACTGTGGATCATGGACAACAGGGTTGTTCGTGCGTACAGGAGGTGAGCCGCAGAAAAAGCCCACCTGGCCGCTCGAATCGGTGTCAACGTCAGGGTCGTTCTGAAAAAAGAGGAGATAATTGGACATCAGATACACAGAATATGACGCTGCACACAGCAGGCAGGATGTGGCGAATTTACAGTACCAAGAAACTGCAGATACGGTACCTTGCTTAGGATGAGATCAAGGATATCAGAAGCAGAGTCTGCTCTATACACTGGTGGTGCCCTGCGTTCACCAGAGTTGACATTAGTGAAACTTAGCAAGCGTGCCTCTATGTGTGTGTATGACATGGTGTCACTAACAAACATATTAGTGAAACCAGATGACAAGAAGGAAACATGGGAGAAAGAAAGATCCGTTTGGAGGGAGAGAGCGGGCCGGGCCGGGCAGGGCAGGGCAGCAGAGTAGTACTGTACTAACCCGTTAGGCTTGGGGGTGAAGGTGAACCTCCCTCTGTTCACCGATTCCATTGGGAACGTAGGGCGGCGAGGCTGAGGGCAGATGACGTCGACAGGCTGCTGCGCATCCATCTGCCGAGACCGTGACCTCCGATCGGGCGTCGGTTCTACTTGTACCCTAGAGAGTTGGTGCCTCAGCCTCACCGTGCGGTGCTCCATATCTTGCGCAGCCTCCTGAGAAACAAACAGCATTGGCGTGGTTGAGCGAGCGAGCGAGCAAGCAATTTTTCTTGTCTTAAAACAGACGGTTTGATTCGATTCGATGCATGTCATGTCATGTCATGTCATGTAAAAGGAGGAGTTGAATTCGCAGCAACAAAACGCTAGCTAGGTGAAGTAACAAAAGGAGGTGCCTGTCCTTGCACCTAGTTACTTGTGTTGTGTTGGTTGTAAAAGGAGTTGAAAGGAAGAAACAGTGGGGCGGTGTGAGATGCTGTGTAAACAAATTGGGGGTAAAAACGACGTTGAGATAGATAATCTAGGGAAAAATAGCAAATTTGAAACGAAAACAGGAGCAATCTTTCAGATCCATGGTTTGCGCTAAAACCGAGCAAAGGAAAAATCGCAAGACAGGGTGAGGTGAGCAGAGCAGATGTGGTTGAGGCAGCAAGACAGCACCAGATCCGGCGCGCTCCGCCCGTCGACCGCCAGATCCGCCGCAGCCAGCCGGAATGGATCCTCCTCCTCCTCCTAGTACTAGTAGTAGTAGTAGTACGAGGTTAGGGTACCACACTACCAGGCAGCCCGCTCGTCTCCGACTCCGACGACTCCACGAGCACGACTCGGACTCGGGATCGCTCTCTCTCTCTCTCTCTCTCTCTCTCTCTCGACGAGTTTAGGGTTGAGGATGGATCGGCGCCAGGTCCACCAGCAGGCAGGACACCCAACCCAAGGCGGGGCCCAACTACCCAAACCCAAACCCAAACCCAAACTCAAACCCAACTACCCAAGCAAGGCCCGACCAAACCCATCTCGGTCTCCCATAGTCCCATGCTCCCATCTCCCATCTCCCTCTTTTGAGTTTCTACTGTATACACCTATCCCATCCCGTGTTTATTTCGACAACAAATGTCATAGTTTTCTGCCCCCTGAGGTGGTTTGTGATCGCTGTAAATTTTCGGTGTCTAACTACATTGAGCTCACGAGGTCATAAAATGGTCGTCTTGGTGTTCATCTTCCTCCAGCACCAGCACCAGCACCAGCACCAGTATTCTTGAACAATCCATTGCTTCGTCGATACATGTGTTGAGATACAACCATCATCTTGGAAACAGCTTGGCCGTCTCTTCTCTGATCTATCGATCCTCCTAAACTAAACTAGCTCTCTCTAATTAAACGTCATGTCCATTTCGCTTCCGCCTCGGATGCAGCCTTGTTTTCTTCATCCCCAACACAAAACCATGCACACCACACCTAAGGTAAGGCTGCGTTTGTAATTGTAATTGTAATTGTAATTGTAATTGTAATTGTATTCACTCCCAGATCCCACCATCCTGCAAATCTTTAGTTTTCTGCGCTAATGTTTACGGCCCTCCCCTTCTGTAAGTTACTGGGAGTAGCTAGTAAAAAAATGTCTCTCTCTTCTTCTTTGGTACACACACATATTATAACAGCTGTAAATTTTCAAGATTGGACTACTGAGCTCCAGCATGGCATTGTTGTAGTCCAAGCATTACAACCCACGTTAAGCATGTTCGTCCATTAGACTAGTTCCTATCAGATTTTTTTTTGCTCTTCTTCTTCTCCGGTCGCTGATTTTTCACAGGTCGAAACGTAGCGCCTTTTTGCACAATCGATCCGGCCAAAACAATTGGCATGGCCCCAAAGGCTCCAGAATTATTTTTTTATTTAATCTTTCTTTATTAATATTTTAAAGTTAATCTCTCGCGAACTTTATTTTCAAATCTGACTCCTTTGGTCACGCCACCACCCCTGACGTGGCCAAAGCGCACGCTACCATAAGCGGTGTGACAAAACATGCCACTCAAGCCCTCGGTCGCGCGCCATGCCAGCTGGAGGGCTTGCGTGGCATCTGTCACGCCGTTTTTGGTGGCGTGACAATGTCGAATTGTCACGCCATATAATATGGCGTGACAGTAATGTCATATAGCGAGACAATAATGTATGGCGTGATAATTGAAGTTGGTTTGTAAATTATAAATTCGTACTCATGGTTGAATTTAGTTCGGACTTGATTTATGGATTTGGAACCTTAAGATTTGGTGGTAAGATAGAAACAAAGGGACTTGATTTATGGATTTGAAACCTTTTGAAACATAAAAAACTATTGAAGTTACAGTGATACATAACACCATGTACATGAAACATTTAACAATCCATAACTTAAAAATAGAGAATGTATCTGTGAACCAAAGATAACACCATCATTTTAACTGAAAGTAAATACCTATACGAACCGATAATTTTTTTGTACAAGTATGGACATATGGTAGACAATACCGCTGAGGAAACATGCGTAGAAATCCTACTGAAATAATAGGTGGTGCTCATTAAGAAATAAGGGCACAAAGGTTTGTAAATTAGGGTTTCCTTTTATCAGAAATCAGGGTTTCGTCGCAGTTTCAACGCTGTTTGTAGTAATTTAAAAATATAGCAAATGAGTTTAGGAAAATTACGAAACTTTTTATGGAGCCTCCCGTCATAGTGTTGTTGCTTCTGTAATTTTTGTATAATTTTATTCGTTTAGAGAAATGATGGTTGATAAGAACATCAGACGAGGTATAACCTTGAGGATGTCGTCCAAGCAAACTGTCTGCTGAAACGCTTGTTGTCCAAACTATTGGAGTCTCTCCTCGATAAAGTCGTCTGAACGTATATAGACAGGCAGTCGATGAAGTACTTTATGAAACTTATAGATAATATGATTGAAGGGGTTGAGAACGCTCGTTGTGATTATGAAGATGCCATAAAACAAGGAGAATTCGATGTTGGTACGAATGGTTCTTTCCAGGATTCCACTAGAAGAGGCATACTTGCAATATAGGCTTTCTTTGATGGCTTAGCGGAGACACGGAACCAGAACTACATTAGAGTCCGCGGACATAAGCATGTTACACGTAGTGACATGGCATGATGGTTCGGCTAATTGCTTAAGTCATCCTCGCTACTACTACGGTACATTGCGACACAAGCATCCGGACCATATAACTATACATGCCTTTAGGGGATAGTAAAAATATACGGGGTAGGACGGGGGACTACTACGTAATGACCTGACCTACTGCGTGGACCGATGTCATTTTCCCTTCCTTGCTAGCACGACGTTGAACTCTGCCGCCTTCCCTTGTCGCGGATCGCCCATGTCGGGGCCGGTATGTCGAAGTCGTCCATGTCCTGCGATTCCATGATATAAGTGCACCGTATAGTGAAAAACGTAAGAAGGATGTAAATTCTTCATAACTCACGTCGTGGATACGGATTACGCCCGGGTGACCGGATAAGCTGTGACGGCCGGGCTCAGCTTCATGAGCCTTTCCTTTGCCCTTGTCGCGGGACTGTCCACCTCGGGCTGGTATGTCGAAGTCGTCCATGTCCTGCGATTGTATGATGTAAGTACACCGTACAGTGAAAAACGTAACAATGATGTAAATTCTTCATAACTCACGTTGTCGATATGGATTACGCCCGCGCGAGTACTGGGTTCCTTCGGAGTCTCCTCAACAGGGTCTGGTACGTAAGGTTTCCATCACATGAAGTTCTCGGCCCGCACCGAGTAGTTCAGTATGTACTTCTGCTGGATGAATGCCCTGTCGTACATCTCCGGGCCGTCGATCCACTGGAATAAGTGGCAGCGCATCTCGAGCTGCCATTACGTGGAGATGATGTCAAAAAATTAAGGAATTGAACGTTGAGGAAAATCGATATGCGCGAAACAAACACTTACGAGGTGGTGCCCGCACGTGTAGTACGCCCGGGCGGCGGTGTCTGGGTGTGTGGATTGAATGATCTCTGCCTGTTCGCCACACACACACTGCGGGATTGAAAAACGTGGTGGTACTTGAGCATCTTTCATTGTTCGATCTGAGTATTGTAGATGTTTCCTCTTCTTGCGTAAGCCACTTGCGCTTTTGCAACATCTTCGTGAGAAGGGGGCTTTAATGCTCTCTAGTGCACACGAATCGAGGGAGAAACGGTCAGTAGTTACGACCTTCTGAAGTGCAACAACGGCGAACGGGGAGCTCGAGCGTGAGGAGGAAGAAACACCCGACAACCGGGGCTCATCTGTCGACGATGAGAGAGAGAGAGAGAGAGAGAGAGAGAGAGAGAGAGAGAGAGGAGGCAGGTCGGGTGGAGGAAAGCGACCTAGCGCGAGGAGAGGGGTCACGAGCAGGTTCGGTCGAAAGAAAAGAAAAGGGGAAGGGAGAAGTGGGCCGTGGGGCGATGGAGGGGAAACCGGCCGAACGGAAAGAAAAAGAAATGAGCCGAGGGAAAGGAATTTGGGCCGATGAATTTAAGGATGTCGAAGTGATTTATGAAATTCAGCAAATACAAGAAATCCAAAAGGACTTTAGAAAAATACCAAATAGAGTTAAAAAATATGGAAAAATCACTGAAATTCAGGGGCCCATTTGAAACGCAGAAGCAAGAAAGATGAGTGGGAGAAAAGAAATAGCTGCAGGGCCATTTGGAAGGCAGAAACAAGAGTTTGATTTGTACGGCCTCTGACAGGTGGGGCGCGGACCGACAGGTAGTAGAACCCCACCCCACCGGCGGAGAGAGGGAGGGAGATTCGCAATTCGCAAAGGCGGTAGGGCTAGAAATAGGAACGGAGGATAGATAAGATGGATTCGTATTCGTTCGAGATCCAAAATTTGAAAGCCTCCCTCCCCCTCCCCCTCCCCCTCCCCCTTCCCCCTGCATCTCAAACCCTAGGCCCCCATCCCATCCCAAGATGCCCGACCTCCCCTGCGACGGCGATGGCGTCTGCATGGTCTGCCGCGCCACCGCCCTGCCCGAGGTCGAGCTCCTCTGCTGCGCCACCTGCGCCACCCCATGGCACTCCCCCTGCCTCTCCAAGCCCCCAGCCACCCTCGCCCACGCCGCCAACTGGAGCTGCCCCGACTGCTCCGGCGACGCCACCGCCCTGCCCCTGCCCGCGCCCGCGCCCGGGGGCGAACTCGTCGCCGCCATCCGCGCCATCGAGGCCGACCCCTCGCTCTCCGACCAGGAGAAGGCGCGTCGCCGCCAGGCGCTGCTCGGAGGCGGGGCGCCCGACGACGACGACGACGACGGGGACGATGTGCTCGAGATCGTCGGCAAAAACTTCAGCTGCGTCTTCTGCATGAAGCTGCCCGAGCGCCCCGTCACCGTGAGTAGTTACATGTTCCCCATTAATTCCTTGATTTGATTCACTAAACCCCAGACCCTTCCTCTTCCGCTGTGCTGCTTTGCGACAGCTATCTTATCTGGGCGCGGACCTGGATTTGTTCCTCCTAGTCGTTGCCCCCGCATCTCTTTCTCTTCTCCCTCTTTATATGTTCTGTTTCTCCTGCCTAGTAGTGGTATAGTATTATTATTATTTTTCAATGGTCGATGATTAGATGCGCCTGGCCTAGCAGTAACCATTTCGTTGCTTCTATGCTAATGTTCCTTCATTTCAACTAATTTAAATCGCTATGCTTGTTGTAATCCAAGATCTCTTGAACCTATTCAAAGGTAGCATTCCTTGTTTCGACGTATTGCCTCTGATAGCTTTCTCTTTAAACACTGTCACCTTATCCTAGTGTAGCTGGCAGGGAATAAATTGTAACATCTTCATTTTTTCATGAGCCCGGAGTGATTACATGAAGCACAAAGCTGGTTTTTTCTTGACACCAAATTCATACTTCTTTTTTGTTGTTTACAAAATGTTTTCATCAAGCAGGGAGCTATTTCTTAACAAAAGTTTCTTGGCAGTGCACTAAGATGGTAAAGCTCGGAGGGGTTTCCTTGAAGTTTTTGGGTTGTCATCCTTTTGTAGGATGAATGGATGATTCAAATCAACGCAGTCATTTCACCAGAGACGTCATTATATATTAGAATGTGAAGGATCTATTTGTTCTTAAAGCTTTACAATGCAAACATGAACATTCTATATATATTCAGTGATGCTTTCCTATGTCACTTTTTATACCGTAGGTTATGGACTCTGTTTTTAAAGCACAGCTCTTCTAGAGAATATATAATGTGATGCCTCTTGGTCTGCCTTGTATGCGACGTGAAATGGGTTCCAGATATTCTACATGCAGATCGTAGTGCAAGCTCCATCGTTCTACTTTATAACTCACGTTAGAGTTTTAGAAATTCTTTCTTTGAGTGCTTGATGACAATGGCTGAGAAATTAGTGGCACCATACTTGTTATTATGAGCTTGTAAGCTTGTTTAGATTACACTGTTCATTCATTGTGGGCTCCATGGACTTAAACAGATGCATATTGACAATTACTGAGAGGCAATTCAAACAATAAGCTGTGAGTTGTGTGGCATCATGGATTTCATTTGCTGGAGTTTTTTTAACACCTAGGATTAAACATACATTGCCATCTAGTTGGAGGGTGACAATTGGTGGTAATCAAAATTCATGCTTGTCATTTCTTCTTCTATTTATTTTTGAAACAAGGCAAGTGCTGTGCCAATTCATTAGAAAAGGAGGCGAGCACCCATGCCGGTCCTAGGACTCGAACCCGGGTGGGTGGGGACTGGGGAGGTTAAACAGCCTCTCCACCATCCGGCCACAGGCCAGATCTCATTTCAGAGTGTGATATTAAGCAAAAAAAAAACCATGCTAGTTACATCCACGCGCAAAAAAAATGGATGCTTGACATAACTGTTGCTTCACAGAGTGTTGGAGATGTGCCACGCCTTTTAATGTGTCTGTTTACTATATTTGAAAGGAAACAGTAGCTAATTCTTTCAAAGTAACTCATGCATGATATATTTGGCGTGTGTCCACACAAATATCTTAATTGAATAATAGTATGGCCACTTTTGCATACGATGTGTCAATCTGTCAATCCCCATTGGCTAGTCGTTTTTGTATGCTTTGCAATTGATTGCCTCCATTAATCCAGTGTTTTGTATATATATTCTTATTTTGATCTATTAGTTTACTTAGGGTAAACGTAAACCTGCCACCATTCTATCTATCGTTAAGTGAGCATTTTTTTAGTACTGTTTCTAATCACCACATTCTTCTTTTGTCTTGTTCAGACACCATGTGGCCATAACTTCTGCTTGAAATGCTTCCAGAAGTGGGTTCAGAATGGAAAAAGGACGTGTGGAAAATGTCGATCACAGATCCCGTCCAAAATGGCAGTACAACCAAGGATTAACTCAGCATTAGTTCAAGCTATCCGTATGGCTAAGACTTCAAAGAATGCTAACTCAGCTGGCTCGGCTACCGCATATCATTACATACGAAATAACGATAGACCTGACAAGGCTTTTACAACTGAGAGGGCTAAGAGGGCTGGGAAAGCGAATGCATCCAGTGGTCAGATCTTTGTGACTATCGCACCTGATCATTTTGGTCCCATTCTTGCAAAAAATGACCCCAGAAGGAACATTGGTGTTCTAGTTGGGGAAACATGGGAAGATCGCCTTGAGTGCAGGCAATGGGGTGCTCATTTTCCTCATGTAGCTGGTATTGCTGGCCAGTCCACATATGGTGCTCAGTCAGTAGCACTCTCAGGAGGGTACGCAGACGACGAGGACCATGGGGAGTGGTTTCTTTACACCGGAAGGTTTACTAATTTTACCACCTGCTACCCTTCTATTTTTTTTTACTGCTCCCAGATATGGGCGACTTGTTATTTTTCTGTAATATAATTTGTACTAAAACAGTGGTGGAAGAGATCTAAGCGGGAACAAGCGAACAAACAAGGAGCAATCCTCAGATCAGAAATTTGAGAAGCTGAATGCTGCTTTGCGTCTTAGTTGCTTGAAGGGTTACCCTGTCAGGGTCGTGCGGTAGGTCCTTTTAGCCATGCTTATACTTGACACATCAATGTTGTTCTATAAGTAGATGGTATTGTGGTATACTGCTGTACTTATAGATATTTGTTGGTTGCTTGACATGGAAATATGTTTGTAGGGCTACTGTTGTAGCTATACAGTGTTAATGGTGCTACTTGTTTATTGTCTTTCCTTGATCCATTATTCACTGTTTGTTATAAATTGTAGCAATCAGTCAATATTCCGCTGATCTATGGTTCTTCATATCTTCCTGTTTTGGATCTTATGTCTGATAACAATCTCTTAAAAAGGTCTCATAAAGAGAAGCGTTCTTCATATGCTCCTGAATCTGGTGTGAGGTACGATGGAGTTTACAGAATTGAGAAATGTTGGAGGAAGATTGGTGTTCAGGTAATTCCATTCTCCTGTACACAGGTGGCAGATGTTGCTCCGTATTTTTGTGCCATACAGCTGCCTACCAGCTGACAGTTTTAAAAAATTATGGAAAAATAATGGATATTCTTTTGACTCCTGCCTTAGGGTACTTTCAAGGTCTGCAGGTATCTCTTTGTTCGCTGTGACAATGAACCGGCTGCTTGGACCAGGTTTGGCAAAATACCTGCCTTTTGTCTTGACACTATACCTTGATCTTAAGAAGAATGGGCATTGTTCACTCTGACGTGGTGGTATTTGATTTTAAGTGATGCTCACGGTGACCGTCCAAGACCGCTGCCCAAGATTAAGGAGCTGCAAGGTGCAACTGAGATAATTGAGAGGAAAGGAACTCCTTCATGGGACTATGCTGTATGTACCTGTGTTTATCCGTCTTGCAATATTATAGACTTAGCGTACTATGTTACCACTGATTTCTATCGGTTCGTTATAGGAGAAAGAAGGGTGGAAATGGATGAAGCCTCCCCCAATCAGCAGGAAGCCTGTTCTATCGGGGAATCCTGAAACTGACAAGCAAATCCGTAGAGTCGCAAGGCGTGCTCAGATGTCTGTGGCTGAAAGGCTTTTGAAAGGTTCGTGCTATGTTTTGTGCTTTTTACTTGCACGCGCAATTGCAATGTTGTGTTTGGCTTAAAAGAAGCATTATCTCAAAACTGGTTTCTGTTTGCCTGGTTCTGCAGAGTTTGGTTGTTCCATTTGTCGTAAAGTGATAAAAGAACCACTCACTACTCCCTGCGCTCATAACTTCTGCAAGACTTGTTTGCTTGGGGCATATGATAGCCAGTCGTCTATGAGGGAAAGAAGCCGTGGTGGTCGGACTCTACGGGCACAGAAGATTGTAAAGAAGTGCCCCTCGTGCCCAACTGATATTTGTGACTTCCTAGAGAATCCCCAGGTACGTACGATCGAGTACATGTCTGTTAAAGCATGCTACAGCCTGCAACTTGTGAAGTAGTCTTGCTCATGCTTGGGGATATTTTTCTTACAGATCAACCGAGAGATGATGGATCTGATCGAGTCTTTGCAAAGAAAGGCTGCTGAGGAAGGTAGCAACGATGGTGAGGAATCTGGTGATGGTGGCTCCGATGAGGAAAATGATGATGCTTTGGAGAAGGAAGAGGACGATAGCAGCTTGAATGAGGAAGAGAGGAGTGGCGCTGAGGAGAAAAAGACTGGGTGCCTGAATCTGAATGGGGATTCAGATGTTAATGCTGATGGTCCTGTCGTTAAGATTGTGGTTGAAAGCAAGGAAGGAGTCGAGAAGGCTCGGAAGCGCAAAGGAGACGACGAGAAAGGAACGATGACAAGAAGACGAAGGCCGGTGCAGCTGCAGTGGACATTGCAGTCGAAGATAATGCTGTGAAACAAGAGCAGACGAGGAAGGGTTCTGAGAAGGCCGACAGCAAGGCAGGAGGAGGTGGTCAGCAGGCCCAGAAGAAGCGCAAGGGGGGCGCTGGAATAGTCACCACAAAGGGCGGTAAAAGGGTGAAGACCGGTGCTGCAGCAGCTGAAGAGAATGCTGTCAAACGGAGCATGGGGAGTGGTGAGGCTGATGGTAAAGCCCAAGCTGTTCCTGTTCCTGTTCCTGTTCCTGTTTCTGTTTCTGTTCCTGTTCCTGTTCCTTTTCCTGCTGTGAGCAGCCCTCGCAGGGTGACGCGGAGCAGCGTCAAGGCTGGTGGGGGTGAAGCCCAACAAGGAGCAGGGCCGATGGTGGCTGCTCAAGGCCGTAGGAAGCGCCGAGGCTGATGCCGTTGAACAAGCCAGACATGTCGTTGAATCGAAGGCTCTCTCTCTCATTTTTTGCTCGCTCTCGTTTGGGTGATCCAGGGGGGAACTCAACTGGCTGGACACTTGTCATTAATTAACGCAGGGGGGGGGGGTACCGTACCTGCATGGACATGGATACATCGTGTATGGATATTGGATTATTGGCTTAAACTATTTACTATGATGCGTAAACCCCCTTGGCAAGCGCTAGTAGTGTTGCCGCCTCTTTGCCGCTGCTGCATCTAGCCTACCTGCATAGACAGACAGCATTCTGTCGACTGCTCTTGTGTAAGCTCGTTGCGGTCCCAGCAAGTCTATGCTCAGCGGAAACACTGTAGCAATGTTATCACGACATTGCAACTGCAAGGAAGATACTGTTTACAAACACAAGTAGCGTTTACACACACATAATAATATTACTATATTATACACACCGAAACCAAGGCAAGCTAACGCTAATCTGAGCTAGTCTTAAAAACATTCCATTCCATTCCAGCCAATCCAATGAGTTGCATTCTGCTCCGGGCCTCGAACTGTACAAGCTCGCTCGTTCCGAAACAGTAACACAGCACAGCGCCTCCATGCCCTCTCTTGTAGCCTAAGCCAAAACTGAGGGGAGGGCCCCTTGCGTGATAAATAGTTTAGGGCGAATCGAATCGTACCGTACCGTACGTCGTGATAAATAATTTGCACTTGCAGAGCGGACTCATGTCACAACCATGCTGATGAGAAAAATAAACAAATAAATAGCAAAACTGAACTGGGGATAATTTATTATATTACAGCTTCTCCAGTCTCCAGTCAGCGTAACGTGCGACTGGAGCAAATACTGGTTGCTCCGAGGCCAAGCTTAGCTGCCCTCGGTAACTGTCTCTGTGTGTGTTGCCTCTGCCGCTAGACTTGTCTTGGACGGGCAGGACAGACTTGCTTCTTTCATATCTGAAGCAAGGAGCGGCCTGTTTCTCCCAGACCTGGACCGGACATTGCTCCCCACAGGGAAAGGTTCCTGAGAATGAGAACACAGCAGCTCCATGTCACGTCCATTAGATGATGTCGCGAGAATGATAGTAGATCGATCGTCATAAAAGCAAGAGCTTAAATTTCGTGTGAGAGGGCGCAATCTGCAACTGTTTTTTTTGGCTGACTTGTATCATGCACCGACAGGACAGCTTCCTATCTATTATTCTATGCATGTGCGACTCAAAAACCAGTATCATCTATTCTATTCTATCTCTATACAAAACAAATGATACCACAGAGAGAGAGAGAGAGCACAATAAGTATTCGTACCTGATCCCCTGCGTTTGGACCATCTTTGTGGAAAAGCATAGGACGGCACCATTTGTCTTCATTCATCAGGCTAGAATTCTGAAAATGAGCGATCAAAGCACCCCTGCCCTGGATTCTAGCGTACGCGAGCGATGCCACCTTCTCACTATTGAACTTTTCCCATTTCTTCCCATTAAATGTCTGCAGAAAAAGTATTTACTCCGATTACACTTTCAACTGGAAAGGGGGCAAGGCAAAGTAGCAAGTGTTTGTTTTAAAGGATAGAAACATATATATATATATATATATATATATATAACGGGGTATGTTAAAAGCAAAACAAATGCGTATCCCCGAGCAAAAATACAATGCAGTGAATAAAAATACTGTTAAAAATGTCACGTTTCCACCCTTGGAAGGTACACTAAAAATGGCAAACTGGATATACTTCTTACTATTATCGATCAAGGCATGGGTATATACCTTGTAAAATGGAATTATGTGCTGTGGATCGGTCATATTGATGAAAGCATAGCCCACGTTACATTTGTTCTGAGGAAAGAAAGCATACATTTATTTGCCAGAGTCAGTGCCTAGAAATTACACTGCAAATTTCAACCCTTCGTACTTGGAAAAAGAACAGACCTTAAAATCAATTGGAAGGTAGATGAAATCATAGGTTCCACGGTGATTCTCATCAATGACCGCCAAAAGCAGCTTACAATTGTACCTGTTGAGCACATCAAGTGTGAGTCCACAGAAGAAAACGTCCCCCGAGTAATGTGCAAGACAAAACGCAAGTGGTGCAAACCTACTTGTTAGGGATGTTTTTTATCATCAGTGTGGTGCGTGAGTCTTCACCCTTTGTGATGCGGTCAATGTCGAGCTCAAATTGCTTTTTGTTTTCAGACTGGGCAGCATTTCCATCGTGTCTGCGGCTTCTCATCCGATCATTAGTAGCATCATATGAAGCGGAAACATGGATCATAGGACTCCTTCCGTTGATTGCATGACACATTTGGTGCAGGGATGGAAATTCAGCACCAACTGGGGAGAACATGGTGTCCCTGTAATTTCCTCTGGTATGTGCAAAGACACAGAGTTCTGATGGATACAATTGAGGGCTACCAGAAAACCCTACGCTACCATAAGATCCTGGATACAAAGAGTGTACGTTTCCAAAACTGCCTCCATTGTTTGGAGCTGAACCCAAGTGATGTTGGTCCATAGGATGAGCACCAGGATTCAGCATGTGAGGTGGCACACCAGGATAACCATGCATGTGCATTGGGTGCTGCAAATTCGACCACATCATTGGAGCAGAGGGACTTTGAGGAAAAGCATTTGTGTTCTTCCAGGCGTAGCTGTGTCTATGAAGGGGGAAACTTCCAATTCCAGTAACCCCAAATGCTGCAAAACAATTTTTTTTAATGCTGATGAAGTTCGAAAAGAATAAAAGAAACAAGTATAACATTTGGTCAATGCATCAACAAGTTTCTATCATTGTATATCCGAGCCTTCCAACAGTACAAATGTGTAACATGATGTTGTACTAGTAATAAAAATATGTATTATCGTATATCAATCACCATAAAAAGCAGTGATTTTACAAATCCATGCTAAAAAGGTAAAACAAAGGTTAGGAAAGAAATGACAAGCAGTTCGAGCTGAGAAGTTTTACCTTCATTATTTTGATCAAAGGAATGACCATGAAGGCCACCAGAACCCACTTTTCGGAGATGATTATAATCCACTCCATCTACTCTGAAGGTAGCATTCCTGCCACTAGTTGTCATGGACTTAGAACTATTACAAATACTATCGTGACACTCCGGCAGTGAGTGTGGGTTGAAGGTCTGCCTTCCACATCCAAAGTTTCCTTGGCCAAGTGATCCGCCAAGTTCACCAATAGCAGCTTGATTATTGTGCCGACGTGTAGATTCAATTCTGATAGGCGAAGATAACTTCTGAGGACCATTCGTAGAGAGGCCATGGGGTGATCTATCCAACTGTGGGCTAACTGGAGAAAATAAATTATGAACGCTGCTGTTCTCCCAACTTTTAGGGTCCACCTTTCCTGTTTGACATGTCCAAGGAGGCAAAATGTTATGAATAATAGGAATTGATGAATAATTTTAAAAACGGCGATAAGACCTATATTGTACCAATGGTCCCCGGTGGAGAGTTTTTAGGTTGGTGAGGGAAACCGTCCTGCTTCCATTCTCTAGAACATTGCTGTCTCAAGCTGTTAGGTACACAGACAAAATGTTACTTCACATCCCGTATGAAGAAAGGCGACAGTATACAGCGCAAGTATGACAAGATAATACCAAAAAATGGTGGGGTGTGTGTGTGGGGGACAAGCAAATTACCAAGATCTTGCCCCTCCAGGATGGCTAAGTTCAACCTTGATATTTGGGCCTGAAATATCACCCTTATTAAGGTCATGCAGTGCCGCTTCTGCTGCTCTAACATCATAGAACTCTACGAGTTTCTTATTGCAGCTTGTACAAGCCCTGCAAATCTACAACCAACAAAAAGGGTCATCACAGTTTGGTGCTCGCAATTTTGTAAAGCAAAGTTTGAAAATATCACTACCTCCTTCACATCACCGTAAACAGTAAGTATTTGGAGAAGATCATCATTGGAAATGGAAGAATCAATGTTAGATACCACCAATATTCCCTTATTGATATCCTTTTCTGGAACATTTTCCTATTAAAGTAGCACACCATGACAACATCAAAACATTTTTAAAGATTTACAGTGTTAAGCTAAAACGAAGTGAAGAAACTTTAGTGAAAAAAAACTCTAGCATGGTAGCAATAGTAAGCATATGCTTAAACAGTCCGTAGTTTCATCACAAAGGCCAAATCAAGTATGCAAAAATTTCCCTATAGCTATCAATTTTATCAATTCAAGTTCGAGGAGAATATAGGAATGTAATGACATACAACCAAGGATCAAAGAACCGTTACCGGGCACAATCCTGTTCGGAGCCCGGACGGTAACCAGAGATCCCGGTGGAAAACCGGATGAATTTCGTCCAAATAAATTTGAATTTGAGATGTTTCAATGAATTTTGAATTTGAATCTGAAGGATTCCGGCTGGAATTTTGAATTTGAATCTGAAGGATTCTGGCCGGGATTTTGAATCCCGGACCCCACCGGGAAGTCCGGTAACCGGCCTTTTTTTTGTTCCCTGCATACAACTAACCATATATTGGGGGGACGACAGAAAAAAAATTCTAAATAAACTGAGAAATTCGAGAATCAGCTTTATACCAATTTATAACCAAATAGGTCATGATGACAAATACTTCTAGTTTCTAGACGTAACTGAGTTCTAGAACCAGATATAGAAAATATGCAAACAACTAGTTCAGAAAAGCCATAAAATGGAAATGGAGAACATTGAAAATATACTGGTTTTTGTTGAGTTACAAATAAGTATTGCAACATAAGCTATATACTAAAATAATGGCGTGAGCACATCGTAGATCCCACCTAGTATCTTGTTCCATAGTTTGAGAATGTCATCTAATCAAGCTACAAAGTTTGTCTTAGTGTCATAACCGACAAGAGGATTCTGAATTGTGTTATCTTATTCCTTATTTCAGCCTTTGTCAAGTACAAACATGGTTCTCTAAGGCAATTATAGGTGAAAGAGATAAGGTCAAGCCGTGTAAATTGTAAAAGGGGGTTTACTCAGAGATGTATGATTTGCTGTGGACTGCGGTCCAAACTCACGAATGCATAGGATATGCCACTTTTGGCATAACCTTTATCAGGTGACAAGTGTGCAATGCTCATGCACATAGCATAGAAAAGATTACTGCATACTAACAAACTAATTTCACAGGTTAGATTAGGGACACGTGTGACATTGCAGAACCAACATGTAACACGAAAAAGCAGAAAAATGAGATTAGAGAATATGTCTACTTCAATATAACTGATAATATGTTTACCTTAGGAATGGAAAATTGTACATCAAGGTTCATCAGCCCCAGAGGCTTGCTATGGAGTGCTCTCATTGCGTTTTGGGCAGTTCTTATGTCATAGTAAGACACCGTTACAAACCCATGGTGCTTGCAGGAGGTGTAAAGCATGTGTATGTCCCCATATTTCTGGAGGAAAGATATATATGAATTTGAAAGGGCAGTGTTTACTAAAGTAAAATGAAATTTCAAGAATAAATAAGGAAATGGTTGAAAACCTGAAACATAACCCTTAGTTCAGAGTCCTCAATGTTAGCGTTAATATTTCTGACAAGAAGAGTTCTGGAAGGACGTTTATTGATAGAGTGTTCCCCAGAAAATTGACACTTGAAGGATCCTTCCTGAATCTTTTCACCTTTGATGGAATCATCATTCTCAAGCTCCATTCCCCCTCCAGTGCAGAATATATCTCCATCAGCATCATCCTGGTTGGTAGATAGGCTAGTAAATTCAAAGCCATCGATCATGCCCGATATCAAATCATCGTCATCAGGAAGGAGATTTCCAATAGTCTGAGCTTCAATTTCTTCCATGGACCCTAGAGGTTCATATTCCTCGCCGATGGAGATATGTGTACCAGCAGATTGACCAAGAACCCCACTTTCCATTACTCTCGCTGCAGAACCATAAGGCAAAACATCAAGGTAAAAAAAATAATTCAATACACTATCTTGGATGAATAATACCTGTAGTTGTAGTGCAATTACGATGGTATCAGATCTTCAACATGTAGTAACACAATTTAGATGAACTCTAAAAAGAGCAAAGGAAACTCACATTTGCTACAGAATACTTCAGTAAGGGAGCTGTATGAAAGGCCCTCTCCATAGCCAGGCACACGTTGATCAGCACTAGTTGGTTCGGCAAAAGCTGCCTCTCTTGTAGACAAGCCAAGCCTGGATCTGGGGCTTGTGAGGATATCACCCCAAGAAATTGATGGTAAACTTGAAGCATTTTCTTGCCCCATCAAATTACTGAGGCTAAGGATGTCCAAACCCTTGAAGGCTCGACCTCCTGGATGTTCCAGACCACCATCAGGATTTGCTCCCATCGGATGGACCTTTTCAAGTGGAGAAGCAAAAGCTGGCTTGCTCCCTGCTTTTAATGAACCCACTCAGTTCATGAAGTATTACAACCTCCAACACATGTGTTGGATGATAAGTTGATCATGGCATTTAATTGCAAACTGTGTTTAGTTAACCTTCCAACTAATTCCTACCAAACTGTCTTCAGCCAAAATTCCATAAGCATTCCACTGTAAGAAAAGTTCCCACTCATTCCCTGCCGAATTGCGCACTGATATCTTTATCTACCAAAATGCTTACAAAAATTGGATGCTTAATCAATTAGGCAACGTATGTGGTATACATCTAGTCCAGACGGGGATTCCTGGCAAGAAGTAATCTGAACTAAATTGATGCAACAGCCCAACTTTCTGGTTTTAGCTAGTTAGTTAAATTAGCTGCAAAGAACCGGTGGGGATTGACCAGGATAACAAGCAACCAGAATATCTCCCCATAAACATGAAACACGAGTTTTTGAACTGTTCTGAGAAGCATGAGTTGGATAAGGCAAGTTAGGTATGGATCTTTTCAGGACATTTTATTGAAGCATCAATAACTCCGGTAACTACCAACAGTGACTGAAGGAAAAGCGAAACATTTTATTAAGGATGTAGGATGAATTAAGAATATAACACCTAACCGAGCAATTTCTACCATGCAAGAAGCAACAACCATGAAATAATAATCACAAATTATCAAATCAAGCATGATCCACACCTTTCTCATCGACCATTGACTCTGATTTCCAAAATCCAACTTGCCTCTGCATTAAAGCATGTAATGGAAATCAGCATGGGAAGGGCATCATGTGGTGCTACCATTTTGCATTATCAAAATAAATCGAAGGCAGGCTCCTTTTGTTGTTGTTAACCTCTGTAGGGACAAGATCCTCAGAGAAGAATGAAGACGACGAGTCTGACGGTGGGCCAAATGGCGACAGGTGCCTCTTGTCGATGACTCCAGATGCTATCACCATGGGGGCAGGAAGTGTTGTCTTGACTCTTGAGTCACTTTGTTTCTTCACCTCAATCCCTGCACGTTATGGCCCCTCTCATCAATTGCCTGCTTAAGGATTAGAGAACAATAAGATGAAAGAAACAAGAAGAAAATGATCTATATGAGCAACTGCGCCCCGATCCCTTCTGTTTACTACCCCGAAAGCCCTGCTGTTTGAGCAACTGCAAGTTCCTTTCAGATGCTTAAAGGGGGTATTTTTCAACTGAGAAAGTAGCTCAATTAAAATTCAAGAAATGTACTGGCGCAGAGTTCACTATCAAGATGCTAACCTGTTTGCATCTGAACTCATTTGTAAAGCGAAAATTCCTGATTTTGGGGGCAAAAGGCGAACAAAGATGGCCCATTTAGAACCATAATATGGGGGTGAACCGAACCAAGGGAAAAGGAAGAACTCAAGAAACCCCCCTCCTTTTTCTAGACACAATCAAACCAAAAGTGTCGAAATGGAGAGAAAGGCTAAAAGGTCAGAAGAGCAGACGGTGACAAAAAGTTGCTTCCTTTCTAGCCAGGACATACCAGGAGGAAAAAAAACCAGCTCGACATTTTATTTTATTTTTCTCGCTGGTAGTAAAACTGGAACTATTTTATGGAGTACTACCGCATAACAGAAGAGGGGGAAAAAAATCCCCAAATTTGAAGCCAAGAACCCCAAAATAGAAACCCAACAATATTTGAAGCCAAGAACGCCGAAAGAGAAACCAAACAACAATGTAAGATTGCGATCGAGCGAGTTGGACCTGTAAGCATAAGCAGTCTGTAATGTATGTAATCCATGAAGGAAAAAGGGGTAGCTGCAATTCCAAACTGTAGAAGGAGAAAAACTAAGAAACTGTAACCAAGAAGACG
The DNA here is from genome assembly GCA_036346255.1 of Ampelocalamus luodianensis. NCBI lineage: Eukaryota > Viridiplantae > Streptophyta > Magnoliopsida > Poales > Poaceae > Ampelocalamus > Ampelocalamus luodianensis. The sequence continues at coordinate 73,908,515 of CM070633.1, read as the reverse complement.
TACAAATTAAAGCCCTCAAGGGAAGCGACAGAAATCCCACATTTGGGCTATATTGTTGCGGTAAATCCAACCAAAAACGATGGAGGAGGAGGAGGAGGAGGAGGAAAATCAAAGAAGAAGAGAAAAAACAAACTAAATTGGAACCGTCGCGGTCTGCCTGAAAGAAACTACTCACCACCAAGAAGAAGAGGAAGAATCTTGTCCGTTCTCTCTCCCTGTGTCTGTGTGTGTGTGTCAACTCAAAGGCAAGGCCCAGCTAGATAAGATTAATGCGGGAGCTTACTACTATAAGCAACGACTTATATCAGAGCAGAAGCAAGCTGATCCGGCTGCTGCCTTGTTGGTTGCTTCTCCCTCGGCGTAAGGCAGCGATGGAGGTGGAGAAGAGGGCAAGCTAAGCACCATGCCTACGCGATTCCAAAGCAAAACCCAAAGGCTAAATCAATCCAATCCCCTTGCCCTTGGAGCAGGAGCACTACACCTTCTGCATGTAGTGTTGTGTTCTTCTCCTAGCTAGCTAGCTTCTCCCGCACTGCAAGCAAGCCATGCCTTGCCGCCGCACGCAAACAAATCAATCAGCGCTTGCTCAGTTACTTTCTTCTTACCACAAAGCCAACGTCTAGGCTAGCTCTAACGAGTTGGGAACCTCTGCTCTGCTCTGCTCTGCTCTGCGCTAACAAGTCGGGGAGTGAGTAGAGTAATAATGGTGGAGCAACCTCCAGGCTCCAACAGAAATAAACTCAACTCCGCCTCCTGTACTGCACCACAGACAGCACCAGTAACAGCTCCCCTCCCTCCCTCCCTTCGGCAATCGGCACCCACGCCGAGAGGCCCCGTTTGAAACGCGAAAGTTTCGTATAAAACCGTTCAATTTTCGCAAGGTCCAGGAAAAAAATAAATTCATACGTTGTGTTCCCAGGACATAATTACAGACTGGTTGTTTTTGTTTTGGTTTGGCATACATCATGTATATATGTACTAATTTGGGACATAATCTAACCGAGAAAGAATAGTTGTGTGGCATCTAAAATAGTTGAATGAGATGAAATAATAAGCAAATAGACATCCTGTTCATTTCAACACCACGGCAGGTCTAATTTGCTAAGGTAGCACCGAGCAACCACGTATCGCAATAATAGTGCTATGATTTAGTCTTAAGCCACTAGGAGTGAAAACGGATCGGATAGTTTTCGACCAATCCGGACGAAAACCCCTCCTCTTATCGTATTGCGTCTACATCTATTTGCTATGTGGTGTGATTTGCATGTACGAGTATGTTAAATGTACGGTTGATGGTTCCATATGCATGTGCACACATGTTGTTTAAATTATTACTTACTAGTTTTGGATGATATGCTTTCTTGTCGCACTAGGATTTGGAGAATCTCTATGGCCCTCTTTGTTTAGGCTTTTTGTCTGGCTTAAAAGTAAAAAAGCCTAAGCCTAAACAAAGGGGGTGTTTTTTTGTTCGGCTTATAATAAGTTCAAGTCAATTTAAGCCTAAAAGTCATAAGCCAAGGGAGATGTGCTTTTTTTGGCTTTTGCAGAATAGAATATCTCGTTGCCACCGAACTTCGTTAAAATTACCCTCAAATTGCCACTGGTATATAATTACAAACCGTTCAATTTTTTGACTCCTTCCCCAACCCAACTCCCTGCTGATTCCTTCCCCAACCCGTCGCCTCTTGCTCCCTTCCCCAACCCGCCGCATCCTGCCCTCGATCCCCTCCCGAATGCCGCCGCCTCCCCCTCCCGAACGCCGCCGCCTCCCATCTCCCCTCCCGACGGCGCCGCCTCCCATCTCCCACCCCCAATCGCCGCCGCCTACCATCTCCCCTCTCGACGGCGCCGCCTCCCCTGCCTCAACTCAGCCTCCTGACACCGTCACCTCCCCTGCACCGACTCTACCTCCCGACACCGTCGCCACATCCCTTGCCCTGACTCCACCTCCCGACCTCGCCTCTCCTCTTGAACCGACTCCGCCTCCGCCTCCCGACGCCGTCGCCTCCCCTGGACCGACTCCACCTGCTGACGCCGTCACCGCCTCCCCTGCTCTGCCTCCTCTCACAGGTATATTGTTGTACTCAAAACATGACTGCTTTGTGTGTGTTTTGTATCACAAAGAGGAATTTGATCGCTGCGGTAGTGTCAGCATGAAGAACTGTAGTTGATTTGGTTATGATAAGTTGATCTGAATTGTGTGAGCTGTGAAGAACTTGACATGTGATCAACATCAGATCTTGTGATCAAGACTTGCTGGATGAAGACTCCCTCTGTCACTGAAATTGGAACCACCTGTAAGGTGCTAAGGGCAAATTCTTTGCTATCTGATTGAGCCACTCGGTGGATTTAGCAAAACTTGATGTTTGAACTTGTAAGGATGTTCAGTTCATAGCTTTTAATCTCAGACTAGTTTTTGTTAAAAACTGACTTGTGGACAGATAGACTCCTACTGATGTTTGAACTTGTAAGATCAACTGAATGCAATTGCTAATAGACTGTTGTGATTAACTTGTAGAATTCTCAAACCTAATTGACAATTGCTAATAGACTCCTACTTGAAAAACTGCAGTCTGAATGGCACTGGTGAAATCCATGGGATAATCATATATATAGTAGGCATGATGGATCTGATTCTTGTTTAGCTTTGAGCTTGACCTACATAATAATCATTTTAGGAGAATGTGTTTTTTTTTTACAAAGTATATTGAAACCACTGCAGCCCAAAGTGCATCGAACCAGGCAATTAATTCTAGCCATGTAGGATTATTGTATGTCTGAGGGGATGCATATTTGAGGATACAAAATAGACTTATTTCATTCAAAATGCACATGTTGATTTTTATAATGGCAATTTTATGGGTGCAGATGTAGATTTACTATATGTTAGTATGATGTAGTATTGCACAATCTTTTATTTTGGTATCCGCACACCCTTTCTATTTTTGTGCAAACTGGTAAGTGGTAACATTACAGCGCATCATTCCTGTGTTTTTTTATGTTTCACCATCCACATCCTCACCTGTCCCGCCCACACTCCTACTTGAAGAAGAATGATTTGGTGAAATCTATATTAGCTTCAACTAAGTTTTGTATTCAACTATTGTCCATGTCCTCATTTATCTGATTTTGGATAGACATTATTAGCAATTTATTTCTGACCCACATGCGAATATGACCTCTTGTTTTTGACTTTCTGTGTATCATGCGAATAAAAGGAACATGTGCATGCCTTTTAAAACACTCAAACTTTCAGGAGCAAACCTAGTTGAAAGCACACAATTCGAGTAAACCCCAACTGAGGAATCCCAACCAACTACCAAAGCTGAGAAATAGCCATTTGCTACTGTCAAACTTTAAGGCTGTCATTTAAGTCACTCTAGTGAGTTAGTAAATTGGAAGTTTGGGTTTAAAGGAAATTAGTTCTTAGCATTTTAGATCTGAAAATGCTTGCATATTGTTTCTATACTGTATGATCAGAATTCTCAAGGAGAAGGCATATTGTTTGTATATTGTATGATCAGAATACTGGCCATGTTTTGTGTTTTGATACTTTGTTATTAGTTGTAAATTGTATAGATGGAGCTAGTTGCTATCAGCAAGGCAAATTGGGATGCATTTAGCAACAGGGCATTTTGTCGGATCTGTGCTGAGGAAGTTGGTGCTGGGAATAGGTCGTTGGGATGTTTGAATACCAAGGGTTACAAGAACCTCCAACAGAAGTTTTTTGAAAAGACAGGGAAAAAGCATGACAAAAAACAACTAAAAAATAAGTGGAAAACATTGAAAAAAGAATACAACTTGTGGAACGATTTGAAACAGAAAGCAACTAGGCTTGGTTGGGATCATCAAAAAGGAACTATATCTGCATCCGATGCTTGGTGGAAGGAGCACAAGGTAGTTATTGCAGAAATGTCTATTTATTAATGTGTTTGATCTCATATTTTAATTTTTGCTAACTACAGTTTTTTTTTATTTTCAGCAATAGTCCAAACATTTTCGTGATGGACCACATGAGAACCTAGATGATATGGACCGTATGTTTGACAAGGCTCATGTTACGGGTAACACTTCAGCCATCCCGGGTGAGCCTACACAAGAAGACCAGACCATTGTGGACATTGATTGTGCGGAGGACGGCGAGGAAGACGCCGCCGCTGTGGGGAGAACAATGAGGTCGTCTACACACAACCGAAGGTCAATGCGAAGCGTAAGGCAAATAATATTAATCCTAACCCAAAGAAGAATAAGAAAAATCCCATCGCTAGGGATTTCAAGCGCATGGTGGACATTATGGCAAAATGCCCTGTTCAGAGTGGTCCATCCATAGCGGATGCTATGGATGTAGCTATTCAGGCTGGGGTAGTACCAGGAAGTGATGAACACTTCATTGCGACAAGGCTATTTACTAAATTAGAAAATCGGGAAGTGTTTGTCATCATGAAGACCGATGAAGTAAAGATGAATTGGCTCAGGAGGATGTTTGATTTGAAGATGAAGAAAGATTAGATCTTTTTTTCGTTATTTTTTTAATTTGAAAACTATTCAGTGATAATCATGTGAGGGGTTCAAACTATTCAGTTATGTCGTACTCGTATTATTGTTACCTTTTAATGTATTCTCAATTAAACCATAATGGGGTTGAAACTATTCAGTTATTGTCGTACTCATCTGCTTGTTACCTTCTAATGTGTTCACAATTAAATGACGTCTTGATGTCATGTTCTATGTTTCTAATTACTGTTATTATTTGTAGATGAGTTCATCAAGTGACATTGATGGTTCAACCACTGAGAGTGACATTGATGGTTCAACCATCGAGAGCGATTTAAGCAAAGATGATATCGAAAAAATAAAAAAGAGGAAGTTACCATTTCAGGATTTTGTTGCAGCAGCGGGTTATGTAGGTATGCACTACTACAACACTTATCTAAACAAAAAGGAGAGGAGACAACCCCTCCTAACTGGTTATGAATGGGTTGTTGAGCAACTGGGTGATGAGAGGGATTGTTACTCGATGTTCCGAATGAGTAGGCCTGTTTTTGATAGTTTGCATGAAACTTTGGTTGTAAATTATGGCTTGAAATCAACTAGGACTATGACTTCCGTAGAATATTTGACTATGTTCTTGTGGACAGTTGGTGGCCCTCAGTCAGTTAATCAAGTTCAAAACCGCTTCAAAAGGTCAACAGAAACAATCAATAGAAAGTTTGGTGAAGTCTTGCAATGTGTCTATCTTTTATCTAAAGATAATATTAGACCAATGGATCCGGAGTTCACAACAGTGCATCCAAGACTTCTACATAACCGCTTCACGCCACATTTTAACAATTGCATAGATGCAATTGATGGCACACATGTACCTGTTGTTGTTCAAGCGGATGAGCAGGTTGCCCACACTGGTCGTCATGGATATACGTCTCAAAACGTGATGGCAGTGTGTGACTTTGACATGAGGTTTACCTTTGTTGTCGCCGGTTGGCCGGGTTCAGCGCATGACACAAGGATTTTCAATAACACTTTAGACAAGTATTCGAACCGGTTTCCACATCCTCTTGAAGGTAATTAGTTCTTTAATCATATAAATATTTGTTATGATAACATTCAAAATTTGTGTTGTTAACATTTATAAGTTTCATGTATGCAGGGAGATATTATCTTGTTGATGTGGGTTATCCCAATCGAAAGGGCTACCTAGCTCCTTACAAAGGCCAAAAGTACCATCTACCAGAATTTCGCCATGGTAGACAACCGAGTGGGAAATACGAGGTGTTCAATCACGCTCACTCGTCTCTTCGCAATGTGATTGAGCGTTCCTTTGGTGTGTTGAAGATGAAATGGAGAATCTTGTTGGCGTTGCCGAGTTACAAAATGAAGATTCAAACGAAAATTATAATTGCATGTATGGCGTTACACAACTTCATCAGAGATAGTGCTTTACGTGATGAACTTTTTGAGAGATGTAATCTTGACGAAGATTATGATCCAAATGATATACAAACTATATCATTTGGAGGGCATAATGTCAATGTATCAGCAATCGATGATGGAGATATGAGTGTCTTTCGTGATAGTATTGCTACTTCTTTAATGGCCGCAAGAGGGTAAATAGATTACATTAATATGATATATATATATATATATATATATATATATATATATATATATATATATGTTGCGGTGACAAGATAATTGCATCATGCATGATTAAATATTATTTTGTTACTGTGTTATTTTGTTTGGTTGACTGATATTGATCTTTCTATATTCATTTCTTCCGTTGCGCAATGTCCAAAATAAATACACGCATGCACTACGAGCGATATCTATTTTGTTTCATATGTACAAATGCATGTATCGTCATATTTTCAGATCCCATGAAAAAAATCAGTTTAAATACATGCTTAACAAGGTCCTTTAAACCATTAAGGGTATTTCAGACCTTTCATCCTTCACACACAACTCAATAAGCCAACATTTTACAAAAAATCTGACTACCAAACAACAAAGTTTGGCTTAAAAACTTAGAGGCTTATAAGCTGATTAAGCCCAAAAGCTGGCTTTAAGCTATAAGCCAAAAAATCTAAACCTAAACAAAGAGAGCCTATGTCATTATCATGTCCACTAAGGCTAGTCTTACTGTTGCTCTATCTATCTCTCTTTGCGTCTATCTCTGTTTCATTAAAGTATATCAGTGTTATGGTTATTCTTACCACGAGAATTCCTTGTTGCATTTTTACTGTGGACAACATGGGGTGCACGTACTAATTATGCAAAGAACCGGGAGCGGCTATCATGCGAGGTGCAGTGACCAAAGTGCCCTTGGAGGCAGTCAACCCGTTCCTGCTGACATCACTTTCTTTTCTTCTCTCGAAAAGCTTGGCGTTGGACTGGGAGTAATAAACAAATAAGATTCAGGTCATTTCTCGCTGTTATCCTCTACTCTACTCCTAAGTCCTACCATAGCTGTTGTCTGTCACTGTCAAGTGGAATTAAAATTGGATACAAGAAGAATTCGATATAATCTTCAAGACATATATATTATATCGAATTCTTCTTGTATCCAATTTTAATTCCACTTGACAGTGACAGACAGCAGCTATGGTAGGACTTAGGAGTAGAGTAGATATATATATGCTCTGTATGTATTCGGCAGTTGATTACTCGGAAAAGGAAGAATCCGGTATGCTTGCCCAGGCAAGCAACCTTCTTTCTTTATGTACATTGATAATTGTGCTGGCAGAATGGAATCGAACAAGGAAAAATTCCAACTCCAACAACAGAATGGAATTAATCAAGAGCATATTTGTAATACTAATTGAGATTTCATCTTCTTGCTATTTACTACTCCACTCCATCGAGCAAAGCCAGCCAGCGAGCTGCCTTAAATTGATCCTCTTGATTTACATGTGCGCGTGTGCGTGCTATTTAATTATGAATTATTCCGCTACAAGTGGAATCGAATGAAGTGTTGGCACAATCACAAACAATCCTGCTATGGAGCAACACGCGAGGCGCCAGAGCAAACAGTGCGTAGCAACATGTGAACAGTGCATGTGCTGCGGTACACATGAATAGTGCACATTGGCACTGTAGCACATTGTTTTCTAAACATGGCTGATGGGCTCCTTGGATAAAAAATAATTGGTTAAGTAGGTTATTTTGGGATTTCTTATCTATCAAGTTATTATTAAGAGTAGGATCTTATCTATTCAGAATGCTATTTTTAATAATTGAAAAGATTAAATTGGATTAATATGTTTTCTTATAGATTATTTCTTAAAGATAAAGTTAGTTTGTCCTTATAAAAGAGATAGTATGTATCCATTATCAAAATCAAACAATAAGAAATCAAGAGTTCAACAAAGCCCTAGAGCCTCGCTACCTCGACATGGAAGAGCCCTGCTGATGTTTAGATGAGGACGAGTGTCCGATCCTCGATTCTCGGACCCGTACCTCAACAGTTACCCCAACAATCTTTATCCAGGTATAGAGACTCGCGCAGCACACATACATACATATAGGTACTATGACTAGTTTTGTATGGACCGGAAGACGTACTCGATCCGTGTATACACACACACACTAGTTGTTGAGAGAGAGACCCATAGTGAAGATTGATCTTGGAATCAGTTGAACCCAAGTGAAGCCTTCAACTTCTTCTCTTGAGTGAAAGACATAAAAATCGACTCTCAACTGATTCTTCTGGTATGAAATGTTGAGAAATCGTCGCTAACGAGTCCAGTCTGAGCAATCACCTCGTAGACGGAAGTCAATTCACACAGAACAATCAAGAACAGAATAGAAAATTGAACACAGAGATGTAGGAGGACTTCTTGCTTCTCTTTATTTCTCTTCTCAAAAGTACGTACAATGGTTGAGTGGTCCCCCTATATATAGGCTACTAGATGGATAAAGAGTCCATCGTAGGCCAGGCCTACCTGGCCTGGGCCTGGTTTCTTAACACTCCACCTTGGGCACTCATCCGTCATGTTCATATCTCATCAAAACTTCACAAAAAACACATAGTGGGGAAAATTTAGAGAAAGAATACATGAAACACATTTTGTTGTGCTGCACGAAAAGCCTCATTAAAAACCTTAGCCGAGAAACCTTAGAACAGACCAAGATCTTTGCTTCCTTTGAGGTATCGAAAGATGTCCTTTATTCTCTGCCAATGTCTTTTGGTAGGTTCTGCACTATACCTTGCTAGTAGGTTTACGGCAAATACAATATCTGGTCTACTACAGTTTGCTAAATACATGAGTGCTCCTACTGCGCTTAAGTACGGGAATTCTAGTCCCAAGACTTCCTCCCCCTCTTCTCTAGGTCTATAGGGATCCTTGTCTTGCTAGAGAGATCTTTCGACCATTGGCACTTTCGAAGGGTATGTCTTTTTAAAGCCAAACCTTTCTAGCACATTCTGAGTATGAGTTGATTGATGTACTAAAATCTCTTTAAGGGCATGCTCAAGCTGCAAACCTAGGCAATATTTGGTTTTACCCAAACATTTCATTTCGAACTCCGACTCCAGGTAAGAGCTTGATTTCTTAATATCTTCCAGGGTCCTGATGATATTCAGATCATCTACATACACTGAGATTATACAAAATCCATCAAGGGATCGTTGTATAAATACACATGGACAATCTTCATTGTTCGTGTAGCCTTTCTTGCAGAGAAAGTCGCTTAAGCAATTATACCACATTCTGTCTTATTGCTTAAGTCTACACAGTGACTTTCTGAGTTGCACACTATATAGATTTCTATTTACTCTGTCTTGATTCGGGATAGAGATACCTTTAGGTACCTTCATATAAATGTCTGAATCCAAGTTTCTATAAAGGTATATAGTTACCACATCCATCAATTTTATTTTTAAATTCAAGTTTACTGCCATTGAGATTAAATATCTAAAGGTAGTTCCATCCATGATCGGGGAGTATGTTTTTTTATAATCAACTCCTGGTCATTGAGTGAAACCTTATGCAATGAGCCATGCTTTATGTCTTATAACTTCATTATTTTTATTTCTTTTTTGAACAAATACTCACTTGTGCCCTACGGGGTGCACATAGGAAGGCGTGCGACTTACGGGCCCAAAGACCTCTATTTTATTCAGAGATAATAATTCTTTCAATCTTTCCAATCTAACCTTTTCTTACATTCAGCGAGCGATGCAGGCTCTGAAACAAGATCGATGATTGTGACAATTTTCTTTGCAAAATAAATATCGACATTAGTTGTTGTCCTATTCATAGATTCTCCCGTGGTCACATAATTTATAGCTATTTCTTAATGGAGCGATTCTTCTAGTGCTTCCACTTGCTCAACACTGCTTCCAGTTGCGGGAGCAAGTCCTTTTAGCTTTTCAGCTCCAATGTGTGTGCACACATACATGTTGATGTCTCCCTCCATGGAAATATTCAAATCTGGTATGCCTTTTACTAAAGGTTTCATACTGGTTCTAGGTCTAAACTGGTTCCCCTTCTGGTTCTGGGGAACTTTAGTGACCGGCTGTGTCAAGTCCTTCTTATCCTTTTTCGCTAGGTGTTCTCGGTTACTGGGGATTCAAGGGGCCGAAGTTCTCGTCCTTTTATTCTGAGGCCTTTGGACGGGATTAGGGGGGCCTTCAATTTTCTTTGGTATTTTAACCTTTTCCGGTGCATTGCGTGCAGATACATGTAATTTGGTCACGCTATTCAAATCACTAAAGTAGTCGGGCAGTTGATTCGCTAATACTTGCAAATCAATTATTCTCTGGACTTCTCTATTTGCTTCACTAGTGCACAGGTCATGTGCATGGATTCCCGTGGCTTGTCGTGTTATTTCCCGACATTTTTCATCAAGCGGTTGATTTCCTCCCCTACATCAGTAGTCGTAGTAACTTCAGCGACGACTTCTTCCACCATGGGAATGGTGGCTGGAACTTCAGCTACCACCGCTGTCGCGATCTTCATTTGCTAAAGAAATAGCAACGAGCTTCTCAGTAGAAGCATCCATGGGGCTAAAAGAGTTGGGTTAAGATCATAAAACGGAGAGCAAGTTAACTCGTGAAAAACTTTGGTATGTTATAGTCATTTGCATATAGATTAACCATCCAGTCTAATCGATGTTAGTGTGAACTAAATTTTATGTTTATGATGAACTAAGTGTGAATACGTGATGACTTTGTGACTTATGAGCTAAATATGGTAAACTAAGTGATATATTTGTGATGAACTAGTTAATGTAACTTGCTAGTACCAATGTTATGTGTGGTTGCTGAAAATATGAACAATTCATGAATGTTTACATCAAATAAATTAGTTATATGTTTTCATTAATTTCTGACATACAATTTAAAGGGTTTTCATGTTTCGAAAAATATTTGTGGTCGTATTCGTTTCGATTCGTATTCGCATTCGATACTATTCATATTCGTATTCGTATCCGAGATATTCGTATTCGTATTTGTATCCGGATCCGAAAAAAAAATACGAAAATAAATATGATAAAACCATTATCCGTCCGTTTTCGATCCGTTTTCACCACTAACGGTATGCCAATGAGCTCAGCGTGCTATGCCGGCCCGTTTGACTTGCCGGGCCTAAACGGCCCGTGCCCGGCCGTTTGGACTGGTCTTCGGTCTTCCACTCTTCCGCGTACGTACCAGAGGGGGGAGGGAGACCTCGTCGTCTTCGTCTTCCTCCTTGTCCTCCCAATTCCCAATTCCCAATCCCCAATCCAAGTCGCCAAGCAGAGAAGCCATTGATAAATTTCCCTCCTCTCTTTTGGGAGTCTAGCCTAGCCCTAGCCCTAGCCTAGCAGATTCGGTTCGGTCGGAGATGAAGAAGATCTTCGGCGCCAAGAAGAACACGGACCCGCCGCCCACCATCCAGGACGCCACCGATCGAGTAACCCACCCACCCACCCTTGCATCTTCTTCCAATATTTCTCAATTTCTCCTGCCCTGCTTCCGGATTGATTTCTCACTTATTAGGGTTCCCCCCTTCTTATCGCCATCGCCATCGCAGATAAACAAGAGGGGCGACACGGTTGACGACAAGATCAAGAAGCTCGATGCGGAGCTGGCCCGCTACAAGGAGCAGATCAAGAAGACGAGGCCCGGACCCGCGCAGGAGGCCATCAAGGCCCGCGCCATGAGGGTCCTCAAGCAGCGAAGGATGTAAGACACCAACTCACTCCTAGCCATCAATTTTACATCGATTTCCCATTATATATTGCCATCCTATGTATACAGCCTATCTACCACTATTGTCTAGCACCATCTGCTGTTTCTCCTCTAGGGGACCAGTACTACATGTTAGTATGTATGACCTCCTTCCTTACCACACCTTTCCCCTTTGCAATTGCATTCCACCGCCCAAACTAGGTATATAACAGCTAACGACGAGGATTTGTTTCCCTGGCCTCACCACTTAGGATGCTCTGTGAGTGCTGTTTGCATGCAATCTTTAGCCACTAAGGATCTGTTTGGGGTTGCGGTGCATTCTAGAGAAAAAGGCCCCATTTACCAAACAATTTTAGGATATTTCACCATCTATTATCTTACTAGATAGTAGATACAAGAGGCGTCTTCTATGACTGTATTATACTCACCCCACAGAACTGCCAAACAGAGCATAACAAGTTGTACTGGAACTGAAACAATTGCCCTTTCAAGGGCACTCTTCTACTACACATCAGGGTTTACACAACGACCAACATCTGTTGTTCAACAGTACCAAAAATTATTAAGAGAGTCTCTAACAAACAGTCTTGTACAAGTTATGGATCTTCACATTGCTCGGTAACTTCCATTGGCTTTGGGCATAGGGACAATCAAATCATGTGTCTTTCCCGCGTTGTTTACATTAACAATTGAACAAGAATGCCAAAGCTTGTAAACTATAAGAAATGGGTAGCCACACGCCCACACCTACTCTGCCGTGGAAGTCCATCGGTAGTATTGATGTTGCGAGGTCATCATCTGAAAGGGTTATTTGAGGTATAGCTGGACCCTGAATGTTGCTGACTTGCTTTCATATGCCTTCAGATTTTTCCATATAGGGAGGAATTTTTTATAGGATCAAAGTTTCCTGATAGGTAAAGGTTGCGTTTTTACCTGCTTAGGGCACTCGATACGGGCATTAAGATTTGGAAGGCTAGCAAGGAAGTTCCTGTGGGCAGAACAAAAGGGGAATGCTATTTTATCTCCATGCATTAGTTACGAAAGCTGATTATCCTTTAGCATTTAATCTCAGTAAATTTTTAATGAACCTTTGGTGATCTTTTCTGCTACTTTTTTTTGGCAACAGTCTATTAATTTAGTTTTCTAATCTTTATGCTCCATATGCTTTCCCTACAGGTACGACGGACAACGTGACATGCTGTACAACCAAACATATAATCTTGACCAAGTTGCTTTTGCTGCGGAAGGACTTAAAGATGCTCAACAGACTGTATGTTGTCACAGCTTCCTCTGAAGTTTGATTCCCATGATAGATCTGTCCTGATTCACATACTTACGTTAAAAGTATTTTTTCAACAGATGACTGCAATGAAGGCTGCCAATAAAGAGCTGAAAGGGACGATGAAAACTGTCAAACTTGAAGATATAGATGTATGCAGCATACTTTTGTTTACTAGATTCTTCATGTTTTCAATATTTTCATCTTATATATATTTTCATTTGATTGCTTATTTTCCTGTCTACTTTTATTTTCAATTGCATATGAATCTATACCTGCTTATCTAATCTGTAGAGCATGCAAGACGAGATGATGGATCTTATGGATGTGAGCAATGAAATACAAGAAACTCTTGGTAGAAGCTACAATGTCCCTGATGACATCGATGAGGAAGAACTTATGGGGGGTACGGCTCTTATTTGGTATTTGGTTATTCTTAGATAATTTAAATTTGTAACCAGTGGTAACTAGCCGGGGACTGCATTTGATTTAAATTTGTATTTGAAGTTGAGTTAGCAAACACTCCGATTTATATCAGTGATTCAGTTCCCAGTGGGAGGGAACTGGTACTGCCCTAGGTCCAGGATTTTCCCCGAAACGTTTTTTTTGGCACTTTGGTTGTACACCCTTTAGTGCTTTTGCGGTCAACTATTGATTTACTGAAAGCTTATGAAGACAAGACAGTTCTCTATTTGCTGTCCTCATTTTGTTTTTGTTGAAAAATGCAGAGCTTGATGCTTTGGAAGCCGACATGGACTTTGAATCAAGTTCAGTCCCGTCTTACCTTCAACCAGACAAGGAACCAGGTCTAGATTCTGAGATTAACTTACCTGCTGCACCAACTGGTCATTCAGCAGCCCCACCAAACCGGCAGCAGGTACGTGAATTGCGAGAATGTTCTTAACTTGTGTACTTTGATTCTGATGTCACTATCCCTAGGAAGAAATCAATGCTTAATTGAACAAGATTCAAATGCCATTTCCCATGCACGTCACGGTACTTAGAGCTGTGAATTGTTTTCTTTATCATGTCACGTGATCTAACGATAGGCTAAATACCCCAGATCTTTATGAGTGTATTTCTTAGCTTTGAATTAATGTATTTGGTGTAGAATTTGGTAGCTGGTAGGACATCATGCGCGCCTAATGTAACTGAAGGGCCATGTTGTCGTTTTGAACAATTGAGCACATTATAGCTTGATCTTAATGATAAACCATAGAGAAGAAACACATAGAAGGGGAACATGCAAACCTTTTTCATGCCAAACAGGTCCTTAGTTTGTTATATGATGGATTGATCCTGAGCTTTGGAAACACTTACCCCTGTTAAGCATCTCTGACCTAATGACTGTTAAACAACTCTGCAGTCATCTTTTGTTTGCATATGTATGGTTCCATTGCTTTGTGCACCACTCAGGCGGCCCCTCCTTTAATATGCATGGTTCCAGTTACAGTGAATGGCTCCCACTGTCAACCAGTAGTAATTTGCTGCTTGCTTTTGTCTGTTGGTGCAGGAGGACGAACTGGGATTGCCTACAGTGCCACAAGCATCCATCCGCAGTTAGACTATGGTGGAGGTTGAACTTGATGTAAAAACTTGATGTTTTGTGCATGAACAAATTCAGTGTATCTTTCCTCATACCACTACAATTCGTTAGAATTTGTAATCTCTCTACACCATTGTTTGTTTAGGTCTTTTGGAAGAGGATATATCGTCACTTGTGGACGGTGTAAATTTAATTGACTAGGACATATCATCCTCATTCTGTTATCTTGATGGGTCCTTACATTTTGGAATAATGATAAAGGGAGCTGTGCTCTGTATGGTGTACATATTGGAAACCTCTTTACGTCCATCTTGTTTCAGCACGTTTAGCATTCCGTTAGTTGAGTTGATTTTTAATGGCATCTGGGTGAATTTGTGACATGCATAGATTTGTGTCGATTACAGCACTTGTTTGGACATTCCTTGTGTAACATGCATAGATTTGTGTCGATTACAGACCACGAACGAATTTTGAAGTTTATGTCGCTTCAATTTATCCTGGGCTTTGCGCATCTTCGGATCTACTTGTATGCTATATATATATATATGGCTGATGAATTTTGATCAGTTTCGTTGCAGCTGTATCTAAATTGAAAAGCTCTGTATTGTGATATCGAAGTCCAATGGACTCGGGTTCACTGCTCTAGAATATGAAGCCTCCTGTCTGTTCTGCTCTAGAATACAGTCCCGCATTTTAATCCCGTTGGAATCCGAGGAAATTCCCGGGTCATAGGTAGCAGGGCCAATCAAATCGTGCGTACCAAACGGGATCATGTATATATATGTATGTATGTTTGGCAGATTTGACTTGACACACATGGTCTAATTAACCCTGTCCCTGTGCGATTAAGTAGAGACAGGCGCGTATATTATATTTTCCTTTCTTTCATACAGAAAGGAAAGGGAATGAAATGAAATCTTAGGCTCAGGAAAGGCTTGAATGATGCTGAAGAATATACTATACATATTTTCTTTCGTACGTACGTACCTCCCTTGAAGGCTTGAATGCTTCATCTTAATTTCAATCTGAGTGATGTTGAAGAATATACTATATATATATCTTCCTTTGAATTTGATGATCACCGCAGGAATAATCCCGGAGATTAATTTCCATCTCCATCGATCATTAGCTAGGTACTAGTACGATCGACATTATTAGTTTCTCATGCATTGCATTCTCATTGCTTTTATTTGTCAAGGAAAAACGCTAGCTAGCTTAGCTACTCGAGTCTGAACAAGCTAACTAGCTAGGGCTGCATGACCCAACAACCAACAGTTCTTCTATTTCACGCCACAGATAATTATATATGTTTTGGTTGGTTAGCCTCGGCCTGTCCTGCTGATCCGCTCCTGTTAAGTAATTTCCATTTCTTTAATTGGGACTTAAAAGAGTAGTACAACAATTTCTCACACTAATAATTAATGCATACATGCATGCATGCATGTTTGTTTCAAAATTTGAGCTCAGAGGTTTTCCTTCCGTCAGACATGGACGGGCACTCCATCGAGCACGTCCAAACGTACTCTCCGTTGCTATATTGCCGGCCGGCTGCCCGCCCGGCAATAAGTTGGGACAATCAACCGACAGCTTACACATTGATTGTTTGTTTGTTTGTTTTTTCCTCTTCAGTCAGGCCGATGTAGCTATATAGCCGTGCATGTTTGTGCATTCGCTAGATAATATATTAACTAATGCCATGCACATCTCTTTTTTGGCTTGTATATTTGCATCTTCAATTCTCACTTACACCGGACCTTCCCTTGGCCGATGGTCGTAGGATTACGACTTTCTGAGATTTGCTTGCCTGCATTAGTGACGACCAAACTTCTTGTCTCGGAAACGTCTTTGAACTGAATTTTCTAGACTCTTAACTCAGCTCGTTGTTTTTAATTAGTACTCCACTAGCCAATCACACACAGACAGAGAGACCAGTAGTGTAGTGTACGCGCCTACCAGTCCAGAAGAACTCAAGAGCGAATTAAGGGCATTTTTGGTCCCCATTCGTTCGAAGTTCCAGTTGTAGCTCCTCTTATCCGTAATTTTCACTTCTAGCCTCCTTCTCGCCGTGTGCTACGTCCGGGGACCGTAGTAGCTACGTGTTACGTCCGGCGGTCGCAGCAGCATGACGACGTCAGTGGGGGCAGCAGCACCTATCACCTGCTGCGGCCCCGCCCCGCTTCCATGCTGCCCTGCTGCGTCCGTGGGGCACAACACCTTCCTTGCTGCTGTGACCACACGGCGCTGCAAGAGACACATGTCAACCTCTAGATCAACTGCGTTCTAAGGAGGCTATAAATGAAATTCGTGGATAAGAGGTTAGATTTGGAATTTTGGAAAACAGGAAGCCAACAGTGCCCAAAATTCCTCAAGAGCACGATACACCTTGAATTCTCAAGTCTCAGCCCTGGTTTCTTTCCAAAAGGTGCATACTGCAGTGAGTCTGCAGTCCAGTGCATGCATGACAACATAGTATCTACAGTGACCATCATGTTGTACTAACTTGCAGCAGAAAGGGTGAGGGAAGGCAGTGCAGTGTTGCGGAGGAGTGCTGCTGCTGGTTGGAGTTGGAGGAGTAATAACTTGGTCAAGACTCAAAAGACAAGCATCTGTCTGACAGGTGTTGGTCAGCGGCTTTGGGAAGGTAAAAAGCTCCCTCCAACTCACTGCCTCCTGCCTATGAAATGAGTGATCCCTTCTCCTATCATTTTCATCACCCAGCAGCAGCAATGGCAGGCTGGTTGCCCAAAGATTCCACTTTTCTGTGCACACATAGGAGTACTCTACTGAGAAAGCTAGCTAGCCTTCAAAAGCTTCAGGCTTTCAATGGATGGATGTACCAAAGCAGCTAGAGAAAGAGAGAGAGGAGGCAGGAGGCCAAGTCATATCATATCAATCAGGCTGCAGCAAGTACACATTGCAAGGCATGCATGCAGACATACTACATATCTACCCATGCAACACATGGAGTGACAGAGGAGGGAGCAGCAAAAGCAGGAGCTGAAACATTGGAGTAACAAGAAGGGAACAGTGAGAACCGAGCCTCGCTGGGCAGGCTCGAGGCGACGTCCCTCGCCCACCCACCTGTGCTCGACACTTAAGCTCGGCATAGGTGTCATCGGGTTATTCGAGGATTGAGTATGGCTCAGCTGACAAAGGAGAACTATAGACTTTTAGTCTGTTACAGTTCGAACGTTGACTCCCGTAGAGGTAGAGTGTTTCTTCTTCCTTAATGTAGACCGGATGTGGAAAAATACTGAACGTAAAAAAAACAAGGGAACAGTAATGTCCTCGTTTTGCAACTGCTCCTACGCTGCATACACACTCAAGACATCAGAGCAAGAATTAATGGCCGGCGCCTTGCCTTGGTACTGAACTACTGATGATATTGTCAAGATAGCAGCGAGGGATGTGCTGGGCTTTACGCAGACGGTACAAATGGACCAACAGCCAAGGGATCCTTGAGAGATCCTCTGATTCAATTCAAGTGTGCCAGCTGCTTGGCCCCTTCTTGCTCAGCTTCCTCACTTCAATCCACCTCACTTCACTTCTTGACTCCATACATCTCTTAGGATACATGCATGCCGATCTCTTAACACATCGGTCATCCTTTGTACAGATGCTGCGATAATATGGCAAGCGTAACAACACATCATCAGTCAGGATTGTCAAAGCATCTTAATTACTAAAAGAGTGTGATTTGTAGACTAATTAATCTGGGACAGCAAAGTACCTCCCTAATTAATGCCTAGCTAATAGCCAGGAAGCAGGAAGTAGCAAGTAGGAGCTTACCAAATGAGGGCTGGCTTCGCTTCTCCTACTGAAAGAAGCACATGCTGCTGAACTCGACTTGGTGCAGAAACAGAGAGCCCTCCTCCTGCCCTTGCTCTTCTCCCACTTGCATCGTACTGCTGCTGCCGCCATCCTGCAAAAGGGAAGGCAGTGAGTGCATGTGTGTCTCTCACATTACCTTGGCTACTACTTGTGCTAGGCTAGCTAGCTCTTGTGCCTTCTGTTAGATTGATCTCAGCCGATTAGCCCAACGGCTAATCGGGCCTTGATCGCGTTCTGATCGGGAGCGCCCAGCCCAACCACTGGCTGACGGGCCCCCGTCGCGCTGCGCAATAAATAGAGAGTGGGGGCCGGCGGCTCGACTCACGAGGTTCGCCTGAGCCGCACCCCCCCCACCGACAAACCCTAGACCGATCTACAGAGGGACGCGCAGTCAGCGGCGGGAAGCACCATCGCCGTCACCTTCACCGGATCCGCCCCGCCGCCACCGTCTTCCTCTTCCCCGACCGCCGCTGCCGCCATGGCCAACTCCTCATCTACCTCCGACGGTCAGTGTCCTCACTCCCTCTCTACCCTTCCCTCTCGGATCTAGACCCCAGGCAAGAAAAAGAGACCCGACATTGGTATCAGAGCCTTACCGGGTCGCTGCCGCCGGCGCCGTTCTCGCGAAGTCGTCGCCGCCGGTCGCACCGGTTTGGGCCGCCGTCTTGCGCGCTTGCGGGGGGGCTGCCGCGCGCCGCCGCCTCGCGGCTCGCCGCACTCCGGCGCGAGGGCGCCACGCAGCCGGCTGGCGCCGGGTAGCCGCCGCCGCGTTGCCGCCCCACCGATGGCGCCGCGCGCTCGCGGAGCTCGAGCCCGCCTGCGACGCGCCGCTGCTGCTTTGCCGCCTTGCTCCTTGCGGCGCGCCGCTGGCGCCGGGCCGCCGCGAGAGCTCCCGCCGCCCTGGCGCCGTGCCGAGCCGCCGTGCTCATTGGCCGAGGCCGATGGGGCGCCGCCGCCGCCTTGCGGGGCCTCCCGCGCTCGCCGCCTTGCGTCACGGAGCCGCCGCCGCTCGCCGCCATCGCGCATCGCTTCGCGCCGAGCCGCCGAGCGCGCGCGGCCGGTTTTCGGGTGGGGCAAGGGGCAAATGCCCTAGGGTTAGGGTTTTTGCTCTTTATGTATGGCTGAGGCGCATGCAGGGCCGTCGGATGGGATCCGACGGCCGGTATGTTTTTGGGTCGCGGATGCGCTAATGGGCCAAAAGTGAATATGGGCCAAAATGGGAAATTGCACAGTAACTCTTGCTAAATGGTTTTTATTGTTTTTTCAGAAGCATTTATGAGTGAATTTGATTGAAATTTGATCTAAAATCTCTGTAATTTTTTTGCACCAACGTGTTAATTTTTTCAAAGATTAAATGAGTACAGTATAATGCTTCTGTATAATGAATTATTTTAGAATGATTACAGTTTCCACTGCAAAAGTTAATGTTGATTGATTTTCATTATTAAATTCGAACCAACGGGAGAATTTAATTTTGGAAAAATAGATATAATTTCCAGAAATTTATGATATTGTTATTTTCTGACCAACGTTGATAATAACAATATTATAATTTTTTATTTGATGATTTTATGCATTATTTCTATTTTTGTCCAACGGTGATGTAGATTTAATGTATAGATAAAATTGATTTAATTGTATGTCGTATTTTTGACCAACGTTGGAAATAAGACATATAATTTTGCTGTTATGTTCTCACTGAATATGAATTGTGTTTTCAGGAGGATACTCCTTGATGTGCTACATCAGGGATATCCCGGTTCTCAAAGGAGATAACTACGGTGAATGGAAGAAAAAGATTGACCTGGCCTTCATCTTGGCTGAGGTGGACTGAGTAGTCACCACACCGTGTCCCACAGAGCCTATGGCACCGGTGAGGGATGAAAATGAGGTGACATCGCTTGGCGCACTGCATGAGGGACTATTCTACCATAAAAATGGCATATGATCTTGATCATAAAAAGTGGGTCACTGCCAACAAGAAATGTTTGACTATGATAAATAACACAATTGAGTCCGCAATTGTGGGCTCAATCGCAGAGTGTGACACTGTCACAGAGTACCTTGAGAAAATAAAGAGTCAGTTTACTGGCTCTTCAAAGACATATGCGACACAACTGATTAAGCAGCTTGTGACAGAAAGATACTCTGGTGGTGGCAGTGGCATAAGAGAACACATACTAAGGATGAGCAACTTGGCATCGAAGCTTAAACCAATGGATTTGGCTCTCAAGGATGAGTTCCTTATTCATTTGATTTTTGTTTCCTTGCCAGAAAAGTTTGACACCTTTGTTGTCAACTACAACATGCAGCCCGAGACATGAGACTTAGAAAAATGCATAACTATGTGTGTGCAAGAGGAGGAAAGATTTAAATCCTCACATGGTGGTTCTATCAACTATGTGAAGGACAACAAGAAAAAGAACTTCAACAGTAACTTCTCCTCAAAGAACAAGGGAAAAGCCTCTGTCCATCAGCCTCAACAGAATAAGTTTGCAGTAGACAAAGATCCGTGTCTTCACTGCAAGAAGATGGGACACTACAAGAAGAACTGTCCCGATTACTTAAAGATGATAATGGCAAAGAAAGGTGAGAACATTATTACCTTCATAAATGAGTCCCTATATGTACGATATTCAAAATCTACTTGGTGGATTGATTCAGGAGCAACTGTTCATGTTGCCAATAATATGCAGGGATTCCATTCGACGAGGAATACGCAAAGAAAAGAAAGATGCATTAAAGTCGCAAATGGAGTCCAAGCTGAAGTTGAAGCCGTTGGCGATCTTTCATTAGAGCTAGCTGATGGCTTTACTCTTTTACTTAGAGATGTTCTTTATGTTCCCTCTTTACAGAGGAATTTGATTAGTGTTTCATGTTTGGACAATGATGGTTATGATTGTCATTTTGGAAATGGCAAGTGTGAAATAATGTTTAATAAAGAATGTGTTGGTCTTGCCATCTTACAAAATGAGCTTTATTTGTTATCATTATGTGTTAATGTGAATGTCGTATGCGATAATGGGAACGTCGCGTGTAGAAAGTGAATGAACTCGTCTCACGAATGTAAACAGAAACGAAAGAGAACTCTAGATGCGTCGTCGAAATTATGGCATCGCGTTTAGGCCATATTTCGAGGGGAGAATAGAAAGACTAGTTAAGAATGATATTCTTCCTCCATTAGAGTTCTCAGACTTAGAACAATGCGTAAGTTGCATTAAAGGAAAATATGTAAAGAAAATTAAGAAAGACGCCAAAAGAAGCACAGAATTCTACAAATTATTCACACGACATTTGTGGTCCTTTTCTGTGAAAAGTGTGGATGGATATGACTCGTTCATAACATTCACGGATGATTACTCCCGTTATGGATATATTTATCCAATCAAAGAAAGAAATGAAGCCTTGGATAAATTCAAGATATTTAAGGCTGAAGTTGAAAACCAACACGATTTAAAGATTAAGATAGTCCGATCTGACCGTGGGGGGGGGGGAGTACTACGGTCGACATACCTCCTATGGACAAGTTCCTGGACCTTTTGCAAGATTTTTACAGGAAAATGGTATAGTAGCCCAGTATTCTACACCGGACGAACCTCAGCAAAATGGAGTAGCTGAAAGACGCAACCGTACCCTGATGGATATGGTGCGAAGCATGATGAGCTATTCCACACTGCCATTGAGTTTATGGATCGAGGCGTTGAAAATCGTCATTCATATTCTCAACAGAGTGCCTAGTAAGTCGGTGCCCAAAACACCGTACGAGTTGTGGACAGGAAGAGTTCCCTCACTAAACCACTTACGTGTGGGGAGTCCGCTGAGGCTAAAGTATTTAACCCAAACCTTGGGAAGCTTGATCCCAAAAAATGAAGTTGCCATTTCATTGGCTACCTGAAAAGTCAAAAGGTTTTCGTTTCTACCGCCCGCATGATATACAAAGTTTGTAGAAACGAGACACGCTGTCTTCTTAGAGGATGAAATGATGAGAGGAAGTATGGTAGCTCGTGAGATTGACCTTGAAGAGAAGCGGTGTATGCGCCCACTCGATGATTCAAGAGCCATTCTTCACACTACTGCTGTCGCTGCACCAACGGTACAAGACACTGTGGTGCCAGCACCTGTTATTGTTCCTCCTGTGGTAACAATGAATGAGAATGAGGAACCTGTTCTTCAGGATCCTATAGAACCCATTGCCACAGATGAGGGGGAGCAACAACAAACCTCAAATGTAAGATGTACCAAATGAGGAGGACCAGGAGGTCTCAAAGAGTAAGAAGATCAGCTATTTCTGATGATTATCAGATTTATCATACAGAGGAATTTCAAATGGAGGATGATCCCACCTCATTTGAAGAAGCCATGAGAAGCGAAAATTCTTCAAAATGGCTTGAGGCCATGGAAGAGGAAATGAGGTCCATGAAGGCTAATAAAGTCCGGGACTTGAAATTATTCCTAAAGGAGCCAAAACAGTAGGCAATAAATGGGTCTACAAGACAAAGCTTGACTCCCAAGGGAATGTAGAAAGATACAAAGCGCGACTTGTGGCAAAAGGCTTTACGCAAAGAGAAGGAATTGATTACAATGAGACCTTTTCTCCAGTCTCATGTAAAGATTCCTTAAGAATCATAATGACATTAGTAGCACATTATGATTTAGAGTTACATCAGATGGATGTAAAGACGATATTTCTTAATGGGGATTTGGAGGAAAATGTTTACATGGCACAACCGAAAGGTTTTGTCGTGGAAGGAAATGAAAGAATGAGATGCCGCCTAAAGAAATCGATTTATGGGTTAAAGCAAGCTTCAAGACAGTGGTACTTGAAGTTTGACAGTACAATAAGAAAATTTGGGTTTAAAGAGAATGTAGAGGACAACTGTGTTTATGCAAAGTTTAAAGATGGGAAGTTTATCTTCGTAATCCTGTATGTGGATGATATCCTACTAGCTAGTAGTGATGTCAGTCTGCTACTGGAGACAAAGAAGTTTTTGTCCTCAAACTTCGATACGAAAGATCTTGGTGAAACTTCGTTCGTTCTAGGGATCGAAATTCACCGGGATAGAAATAAAGGGACATTGGGACTATCGCAAAAGACATACATAGAGAAAATCTTAAAGAAATTTGGTATGCATAAATGTAGTCCTTCGCCTGCACCTATAGTCAAGGGCGACAGATATGTGGATTTTCAATGCCCCAGGAACCAGTACGAGCTCGATCAAATGAAATCGGTTCCATATGCTTCACTTGTCGGAAGCTTGCAGATGCTCAAGTGTACGCGCATACGACTTAGCGTTTGTTACTGGGTTACTTGGCGATTCCGAGCAATCTCGAATAGAACATTGAAATTGATAAAGAAAGTCTTGCGTTATTTGCAAGGAACAAAAGGCCTCATGATGACATACGAAGATCGATTCACTCCATATAGTGGGGTATACTGATTCGATTTTGCGGAGATGATAGAAAGTCTACATCCGGATATGTGTTCACTCTCGCTGGAGGAGCTATATCGTGGAAAAGCTCAAAGCAAACCGTCACTACATCGTCCACAATGTATACCGAGTTTGTAGCATGTTATGAGGCTACGGAGCAGGTGAACTGGCTAAAGAAGTTCATACCCGGTTTAAAAGTGGTTGACGACATCAATAGACCACTTAAGTTGTACTGCGATAATGAACCCGCAGTAACGTATGCCCACAACAATAAGTCAAGTGATGCTGCCAAACACATTGACATAAAGTAATATGTTGTGAAAGATAAAGTTCGGGATCAAATTATAAGTCTTGAGCATATAAGTACCGCAAAGATACTAGCGGATCCGCTTACTAAAGGCTTACCACCCAACGTGTTTAGAGAACATGTAGCCGGCATGGGTTTAAGGGAAAGCCTATGATTCCTGGACTAAAAGATGGCCCAAAAGATTAAAGTAACTATTTCAAAACCAGAGAGGTGTATTGTAACTGTTAAATCTATCGGCGATTGACCGTGACGATGAAACATGTTCTGTGCACTAATCTATGATGGAATGAGTAAAATCAAAAGTAATTAAAGTTAAAGCATAGATTGAGATTAAGGGGGAGAATGTTAGATTGATCTCAGCCGATTAGCCCAACGGCTAATCGGGCCTTGATCGCGCTCTGATCGGGAGCGCCCAGCCCAACCACTGGTTGACGGGCCCCGTCGCGCTGCGCAATAAATAGAGGGTGGGGACCGGCGGCTCGACTCACGAGGTTCGCCTGAGCCATACCCCCCCCACCGACAAACCCTAGACCGATCTACAGAGGGACGCACAGTCAGCGGCGGGAAGCACCATCGCCGTCACCTTCACCGGATCCGCCCCGCCGCCACCGTCTTCCTCTTCCCCGACCGCCGCTGCCGCCATGGCCAACTCCTCATCTACCTCCGACAGTCAGTGTCCTCACTCCCTCTCTACCCTTCCCTCTCGGATCTAGACCCGAGGCAAGAAAAAGAGACCCCAGCTAGCTCTTGTGCCTTCTTCTCGAGTGCTGTGTGGAATTTCTTTCCATCACACAACCGAGGTCGATCTCATGTAGCTAGAGAGAAAGGGATTCGGATTTCAGAGGCAGATGTATATGATCTTGACCTGAGCAAAGCCTGTGGGTCCTTGAGCCTCCTCAAGTGAGGTGCCGGTGTGTGGGGCACCAGTGGGTAATTGGTTGCCTTGGCCCATGCACTGCACCAGCTCATGTGGCATCTGTGCTATTTTTAGCACCTAAAGCACGCACAAAGGGAACCATAGTTACTGCAGGAAATTAGCTATATACATTCATTGAATTGATTGACATGCACGACAGAAGCAAACTGAAAGCAAATAATTCTTCAGCGATGCCTGCTTTTGGATTGAATTATCATTGTTAGGTTTACCTGTGGAACATTTGGGTACATGTCCAGCCCAAACTCATACATCACTGGGTTCAGAGAGGCAAGCTTCATCGACAGAAACTGAAAGAGCATACAACAAGAACGAGTTAACTTGAAACTATTGACTGTCTACGTTGTTTCATATCTGATGATATATTTATTACCTCAACTTGGTTCTGCAACGATTGCACATAGCTGATAATCTCATCTAGCATGAGGGCTTTTCCTGTAACCTATGCACGCACATAATGAACCGGTTAGGCAGGCATATCCTCGCTAGAATCAGTGGGAACATAACTCCAACCAAAGTCAAGATTCCAAGAATGAATGGTGAAAGCAACCTTGTCACAACCAGGAACCAGGCTTTGCAGCATCTTCATCCTCTCACTGATCTTCTCCCTTCTCACCTACAACAGTTAAAAATCTTGTTTTAGCATTCTAGCTTTCTTATGATGATGAAACTATGATTGTCTGTTTGGGCAATGGATTAGCTGCTACTACTACCACCACTACTACTCAGATAATAAGAGATTAGGTAAGATAACATACCCTCTCTGCAAGGCTGTGGCTATCTGTGGCTTGGCCCCTCCTTGCCCTCACATGAATGTACCCAGCTGGTGGCTCCCCACCTGTCTCCTTGGCCTTCACATCACCATGTCCCCTAGCCTTTTTCTCCTGAAGTCCCTTCACACCCACATTGCTCGTCCTATGCTTTCTACTCTTGCCCCCACCTCCATCCTAAATGGTAAAAGCACAGAGTAACCCCCAGCACCAGATAAGGATGCATGCTACAAATGCATTAGATTACCTTACGTAGCACATCAATAGCAATTGGGCCCAACATACATGGACACTTCTGAAGGAAAAAAATGTCACTATTTTGTATTTTCAGGTTGTGGTAGATTTCCACAATTCCACAATTATGCAAGCTGTTATATGTACCTTCTTCAGATAATGTGCACCAAGAGCATGTATACATGGTTGAAGAAAGAAAACATATGGTAAATTCTATTTCATTTCCATAATCAGGTTTGGAAATATATGAATGATACATGTGGAAAGAAGCTAAACCCTTTCAATTGTGAAAATATGCTAAAACATAGGTAAGTGGACAGATAAATTTGCAGTTTCCTCTTATGTGTGCATGCCAAGCAAAGATGCCAGATGTAACTGCTTACCATTTCCTGAGTTGAGCCCAGTGAAGTAGTACTGCTTCCTTCAATGGCAACCACCCTGCTTCTCTTGTCACCAGCACCAGCAGCAGAAGCAGCAGCAGCTTCAAAGGAAGGGCGGCTCTCCTGCAGCTGCAGCAGCACTGGTGAGTACACCATTGACAGTGAGCTGCTGCTACTGCTCTCATAGGGCATGGCTGTTGCTGCCTCAAGGTTGCTGCTGACAGGGAAGCCTGGGACCGGGAGAGGCCGAGGCTCAGAGAGGAAGCAGTAAGGGAGAGCTGAGGAGTGGTGCAGCTGCTGCTCATGCTGGCTCGAGAAGCCTTCCATGGAGGTACCGGTACTAGCTACTAGCTTGCAATAATAACAGTATGTATAAGAGCTGAGCTGAGCTGATTGGGAGAGGGGAGTCCGAGCCTCCTTGTTTGGGGAGGTTCAGTTTAGGAGTTGTTCAAGGTTCTGGCCTCCCCTCCCCACCCTAGCAGCTAGCTTATATAATGTGAGAGCAGCATTCATTCTGTGCAATTAATTCACTGCTCCTTCTCTCCCTTATCAGCCAGGCAGGGCCTTCTTTCTTCTTGCTACGGAGGAGTTTTTGGCTCATTAGATTCCTTTTGAAACTCATAGTAAAACTAGCCGTCCCCGCGTTCGAAATGACAAAAAAAAATAGCACTAACATCGCGCGAAATCGCCGCGGAAGCCGACGTGTCGCACAAAATCGCCCCGAAAGACCACCTACCACGAACCTAGACCGCGGCAGGCCACCTGCCGTGCACCCAGACAGCGGTATGATGGCTGCCGCGTGGGCCTGCGCGTTGGCACACCATCTTGCCGTGGTCTGGGTTCGCGGCAGGTGGTCTTCCGCCGCGATTTTGTACAGTAGAGATGTTATTTTTGTCATTTCAGGTGTAGGATGCTAGTTTTACTATTGTGTTTTAAAAAAGAGATCAGTTCAGCCAAAAACTCGCTACGGAGGGCCGGCTGTCGTAGAGTTGCTTGTTACTATATTATTAAGCTGTGTTGTGTTTTGTGCTGCATGCAACTGCAAGCATCTTGTCTTTTAAAACCCTACACGTTAATGGGGGTGAAGTACTTGGGTGATTGATAGTTTATCATTCATCACTCTGTAAGAATCACACATCCACATCTAGATTTTGTCCAGCTCAAACATGATAAGAATATCCAGGCGCGGCGACAGGGGGTGCCCGTGGTGCACAAGCGCCCCCCAAAAAAGTGGTTTTTTTTTTAAACTAGATATGTATCAGCAGTACTTGGGCTGGCCCAATTCAACCACCAATCACCAGAGGCACACAACTGACGGCTCCATGCTCTAGGGCTCTAGGCGGGCTCCTTGCTTCTCCTCTTGACGCCGCCCGCCTCCCCTCCTTGCTCCTCCTTCCGTCCGCCCGCCGCCGAGGACGCCGCCTGCCCGCCTCCTTGCTTCTCCTCCTCCCCCGCCACCGCTAGTCCGCCGTCGCCGAGGATGAGAGGCCATTGCTCGGCCTCGGCTTCGGGTCTCGTAGGGCGCCGGCGGTTCCCACCACGGCACCACCAGGCCACCAACACCAAGGTCAAGGTAGGGCATCCGGCAGCGCCTCCTTGCTTCTCCTCCTCCTCCGGCGATCGTCGCCCGCTTTCTCGTGGTCCGCCTCCGCCGGTAAACATTGGGGATCCGGTGGATTTTTGGGGGGGGGGGGGGCACTCTGACAAAGGGCTAGGCCGCAGAGGAGGAGCACGCAGAGGAGCCAGCGAGGCGGCTCCATTTCCCCCAAAGGGCACGAGGCGTGGTTGGCCGGGGTCGGGCGAGGGTGCGCGGTGCTGCCGCGGCAGGCAGTTAGGGGCGAGCCGGCGAGGGCGCGTCCGGTAGTCCCTAAGTGGCTCTCGGCTGCCCTCTCCCACTCGGCGCCAACTCCAGTCTCCAGAGTCCAAACTCCCAGTAGGCTGAGTAAGTGAGCAGGCACTTCCAGCTTCGACTAAAGCACGAGTGCACAACAGATCTAAACTTCTGAAGCGATCGATTTAATTGTTTGATTTGGTAGAAATGGATTTGAAGAGGTATCAACTAATTGTGACACTACTAAATACTAATCATTCTCTCTTTGACAGGTTGTTTCTTTCATGTCTTATCTTTTGTTCAAACCATTATATTCGATAATTTTGTGGCAAATTATTGAGTAAGCTTCATTTGTAAGGTATTTTTGTATGTCCTACCTTCATATTCACATGTTCGCATACGGATTGTAGTTGTTGATTCTATTTAGTGTCATATACTCTTATTACTGCGATTGCAATATAATTTGTTTATGGATATTTTTGGTTCTGGGTAATCCTCTTTGCTCCATGTTTGCGATGTCGTCATACCTAACATTTAGTCATAGTCCACCCCTGCCTTGAAGTGTGCACCCCTATTGTTAAATTTCTGGCTCCGCCACTGAGAATATCCCTATGTTGATGTCGATACGCCGTACATTCTTTAATGATCATCAAGATTTATGCTCTTATATATTCAGAACAGAAGATGTATTAGTGTCATGCTTAGTTAGAAGTTGAACCAAGCACTCGGCATGTGGTCCCTTCCAAGTGACCGGCTCTATCCCTTCCTGCAGTACATTACAAAGAATGGGAACTCAACTGGGCACATGAGAAACATAACTCCGTAAATTCGCCTTTCTCAATTATAAGAGAATGTGAATTCCTTGTGCACTACCAAATACCAACTCATGTGCTCCTCTAAAATCTCATCTCTGGTGAACTTACAATATCGCACACTATATATGCTTACAGTTTCAGTGTAACATAAGCGCCACCAAAATCTAGCATCCAACGCTACAGAGACAATATGCAGCATATCAGGAATTCAGGATACAAGAAAGGAAAAACAAAGCTATAAGCTGTATCCACACAATCGCTTAGCAATACATAAATATTCATCGCTGAAAGGAATTCAGAAAACCAGACCTCAAAGGTAGAACAATCAAATGATTTAAGTTGTATCAAATCTACTCCTCTGGTTAAAGTCAGTCAGCTCAGGCTTCATCAAACATGCTCAAGTACAAAGGGCCAAAATTACCTTGTTACTTTGATCCTGGTTACTTCATTAAGAGTACATGGGGTTATGGGAACAACTGAAAGCTTTAAAGAGAGTAACAGTTTGTTTCTTGGGATGAAAACTAACTACTACAAAAAGGCAACAAACAAACAGATTTCAGCGCTTCTTCTTGCTTCCTTTTGCAGCACTAGATTTCGATGGGCTTGCAACCAGGAAGACAAACACATCAACATAGGAAGCAACAGAGACCAGCGACCCGTATTTCCGAACAAGTCTCTGCAGATGAATGGTTTGTTAGTTCATGAGTTCGCGACGCACTAAACAGATGCTTTCTGATTTCCTACCTAGATGCAATAGATAAGTTGATCCAAAAACAGAGGTAACGAAATTACCTTAGCCTGAAAAGGTCCAAGTGCAAAAAGGTGGTTATCCAGAAAGCGAGTGCCAGCACCAAAGATAGAGCATTAAAACATTAGAATCATAAAAGGTTTTAGTCATAAACTGAATGCAATGGCATAATAACTAACCCATTCAAACTTCTTCTGTGGAGGTCTCTCAGCGAGAATATCAAGCGGAAGGATGGGCGTCGAATAGGCCTCCTTCAGAAAAGAAAAACAGCTATTAAGCTCAGAGAACAGAACATTGCCAAATGACACAGTAGACAGTACAAAATGATATTTTGCACAGTAAGTGCAAATCAGCTATTTCAGCTCATCAGATTCAGCCCCTCACTACTGATCCATGGAATAAGGGAATCACATCGGAGTCCCTACGCAAAAGCTCTGTGAAGCTCATCTGATGCCCACTACCAATCACCAGTCACGTATAAGTGGCTCTGACGACATGTTTTATTAGCAGTAGCACTAAGAAATTAAAATCAAATTGATAATCGGTATAATGTAACCAATTCTCTGAACATGCCACTTATGTTCTCTAGTAAAACATAAGCAATCGCCAATTGCAGAAATACTAGATAAAAAATAAAATATGTAAAATAAATAAACCTGAAGTACAGCCTTTGTGGGAACACGGTATTTAATAACCGCAGGAGAACCCTGAACTCTTCCCTGCACTTTGGTCTCCAAGACAAAGTTGTGGGATGCAGTAGCACCGCTGGATGTACAAATGATAAATTGTCAAGGGAAAATACTGGCATGGCAATGGCAGGACAATGCATTAGGATGTGTACTCACGGATCAACCTTTTCCACTATCTTTGATGCACTTCCAGAGACAAGCTGAAATGCTTCCTGTGGCCAAGAGTCATCGTTCTGGCTTAACATCATAGGCGGTCCTGTAAAATTAGAGTTTACAATAAATTAGTGCTGATGCCAATGAAGAATGTCATGAAGGTTTGTCTTTCCTTTTCTAAAACAACAAAAGGGAAAGCAAGGTGCGGAAATTGGTATTTGATAATGAATTTCCCATGCAAATATCAATGCTATTTACCTAGTTACCGGATTCGCTATAAAACCCTGCGAATCGCAAACTGGATTTGTCGAACCCGAACCGGTTTAGGGTACGGGGTTCGTGTTCGCAATGAAAATTGGAAGAAAAAGTGACGAACTACGAACCCGAATCCCCTATCGCGACTCGGACGAACCGCGTTTCTGATAACTATGGCAATTTAGGCTCCAGAGTGATGAGGAAAATAGTTGACCAGCATCAAACAATAAGTGCGGAGAATATAGACTTTGGAAGTTGGCAGAAGATATATTTCATATTTGAGCTTATCAAGAATCATGCGGCCATAAGTGTCAGACAGAGAGAGATACCAAGGCTTGTCTGCACGTCTAACCATCTGACCACATGCCAGCTTCCTGCTGCTGCCCACTAGATCTGATCATCCGAGTCACGGTTGCAGGCAGACAATATAATGGATGTTCTGAATTGATCGAGCAAGTGATAAGAGATACACAGAGCCAGGAGCTGCCGTGGTGGTGACTGATATAGTCAGCGTATTATTATTAGCTTAGAATGAATTGTGACGACGACCATGTTGCTAACATTAGTGTGTAACACTAGCTAGGATAAATTGAGGTGTTACGATAGAGTTTGAGGAGCTGTCTACGTATTTTGATTCACTGTTTTCTACTTTATTTCCCCGAGGATAATTAGACAAACACGAGTTTAGAGTAGCACATCATTAACCATAATCTACACGCTGGGAGAGAAGAAAGAAAGCACATGACATCCCTAGTTATAAAAAGGGCCATCACAATAGATTGATTTTTTTTTTTTTGTAGATACTTTTGGACCTTGCTTAGCTAGCTAAAGTAGGAGTCGGAGTCGGACTAGTCTGCAAAAAGGACTAAAATTAGAATAGGCTAGCACTAGGAGGAACATGATTGTACTTAGGGGTGGATAACTGGCTCGGCTCGACTCGGTCAAGCTCGTTAAGGAAACGAGCTCGGCTCGACTCGTTATTAACAATTCAACTAGTATTAATATGTACAGTATACAATATAAAAATGAACTTAATTCATAATTTGTATATAGACTCAATTGCATCGAAACAATGACAATAACTAGTAAATTATGCTTAAATTTTGGTAGCAACATGCCAACATGCTTCTCTATTTCACCACAAACACAACACAAAGAGTTCAAGATTCAATAGTCGACAAGAGTTCAAGACCAACCACAAGAACACTAGTTCACAACCAAAAGTCCATAATATCACTTAAAATAGTTCATGGTGCACACTAGACAATCCCTTTTGTGTACAAAACATGCAACCAATTAAAAACTGCTAACATCTAATCCACCAATTAGCATGATAATTCATGAAGAGCTAGTAAAAACATGAAACGTAAGGTCTTGAGTATTCTTGAATGAACTTGGCCACCAAACAAAATGTCTTCTTGTCAACTTATCCTCCACCAAACAAAAGATCCGCTTAACAAGAGGAAAAGTAGGTCAAAATTTCGCATTGGAGATGTCTAGATGACAAGTGACAGAGAACGATTAAGAGTAAATAAGCTTTTTCTTCAGCATAATATCAACCTAAATGCACCCCAGGTTGTCGACAAGATAATATTACGCAATTGATGAGAAGATATATTACCCTAACCAACAACAAGTTTGATAAAACACATAGGAAAGCCCATCAGGTGTCCCATCTGCATAAGATTCGAAAACAACCATTTTAACTTCAGTTTCTATGAAAGGAGCTTCAAGATTCTCATTTTCTGCTCTAGTTACTTTCTCACTCCCATGGGGAAAAAATCATGCATCAAATAAATATTAATCCTATCTTCACAACAAAAAAGAGACTTATAATGATCGGTAGCAATTTTAAGCATATCAATAGTATCATGCACAACACCTTCGGGAGGTTGGATCCGAAGGTGGGAGGTAGGATGTGGAGGGCCAGAGGTCGGAGTCGGAGCAGGAGGCGGGGGAGTGGAGTGGGGATTGGGGCCGAAGCCGACGCAGGAGGTTGGATCAGGAGGGGGAGGCCAGATGCGGAGGGCCAGAGGTCGGAGCCAGCCGCCAGGCGAACAAGGGGGTGGGCGGGCGGCGGCGGTTGTGGGTGCGGCTATGCGGGGCAGCGGCTAGGAGCCAGCGGGTGCGGGACTGCGGCTTGCTTGTGTCGTGGGTCATGGCGGTGTAGGTTGGGGAGTGGAGTGGGGGACTAGGGGTGCAGAGTGGACTAGGGTTGCCTGTTGCGCAGTTGGTAGTACTAGGCCTCTTTTTTGGGCTTGTCAACTAAACGAGCTACTCGCGAGCTGGCTCGAACTCGGCTCGTTAAGATAACGAGCAGAAATTCAATCTCAGCTCCGCTTGGCTCGTTAATGACCTGAGTCCTTAACAAGCCGAGCTAGCTGGCGAGTTTCGAGTTTTTTTTTTCCACACCTAATTGTAGCAAGTCAGTTCGATAACCTAAGGACTTATTTAGAATTTCTGCATTCTGTGCGCACATACGTGTATAAGCCCAAGCAAACGGAAAGGGAATATCTCTATCTCATCCTCTCTTCCCTTGTTCGTTATCTGCACTCGCACCCTCCTCCACCAATCCTTCCTATCCATCAATGGCGGCTGCCACCTCCTTCGCCACGCTGGTAACCTGTCTCCTCCTCCTCCTCCTCCTCCTCTTTGGTGGCCTCTCGACCTCTGAATCGTTCCTTGTGTTGCGCTGCTCTTCTTGCAGGCCATCGCGCGCCCGGCGGGACAGCGGGCCCTGCTCGCCTCCAAGGCCCCCTCGCCGCTTCTCTCCCTCCGCGGCGCGGGCGGACGCCTCCCCTCCCCGGCCGTCTCCTTCTCCCGACCCTTCGCGCCTTCGCCCTCCCAGAGCCACGCGCGCTTCGTGACCTCCGCCAGTGCCGACCCCAAGGTGGGATCTATACCTGGATACTGAGCTGCAACCTTCTTCTCTTTGCTAGTATACTGCTCCAGTTTAATGAGGAGGCTGAATTGCAATCTTGACCCCGCAGACATGTATGTGCATTTGTGTGTCAATATAAGGTCACCCGCCATCTGAAATTTCTGGAAACAAAATTACAAATGGAGGTTTATCACCAATGATTCATCTTTCAGAACAAATTGATTGCATCTTCAGACACTAGGAGGCCCGTTGGGCTCCGGACTGGTACAGTGGTAGTTGCAACTTGCGAGGGACATTAGTCATTAGAGGTGCGAGGGAACAAATATGCCCTGTATGTTACTGAAAATGTGGGTTTTTTTCTTTTGAACAGGGAAAACCCAGATTTTATAGGAAGCTAATTGAAAATGTGGGTTTTACCTTGGTGTGTGCGCTATGCCACTTTTATGGTCGCATTCCGATTATGTTTACTCATGCTATATCATTTTTTAAGGTGCGAGAGGATTGGAGACCATGTTTCCAAACGTACACTTCATGGTGTTGACGATGTTCTTGCTTGCATTGCAGGAAGCAGAACTTCAGTCCAAAATCACAAACAAGGTGTACTTCGACATAAGCATTGGAAACCCTGTCGGGACGAATGTTGGGAGGATTGTGATTGGGTTGTATGGGGATGATGTTCCCCAAACTGCAGAGAACTTCCGTGCTCTTTGCACTGGTACGAGGGAGCTCTCTTCTGTTATGCCATCCTTACAGGATTGCCCTGATGAGGTGCATGACAAGGTGTCTTTTTTTGCAGGAGAGAAAGGGTTTGGATACAAGGGATCCAGTTTCCACCGTGTCATTAAGGATTTCATGATCCAGGGAGGAGACTTTGACAAGGGCAACGTATGTATTTGCCTACTTTCACTAATTCTATTTTGTTGCACTTGCATCTTTATGCCATCTTACAGATTATATTAATAGAAGTGAAAGAATATGTCGCATGCCACCATGCAAATACCTTTGCCCACAAGATTGAACGAATTCATGTATTTATTTGTATAACTGAGCTTGTTTCATCTCATTGTTGTTGTGATAAATGTTTCTCCTTTTTTTGGGTTGTTGAAATGCAGTTTAGCAATTTGAGTACTTTGTGATGTTTAAGCATTTAACTTATGGATACAAAGATTAGTTGTCCTATTGTTATGAACCTTAGTTCATAGGGGTAAACATCCGTTGGAGGGAGGTCGGACGGCGACAACTTGGCATAGAACGACGCTAGGTGAAGGAGGGCACCGATTAGGGGGAGGAATAGATCTAGAATAGCCGGTCAAGGGGACGACCACAGCTGAACTTTAGGGACTAGGAACTTGTCTATTCATCTTTGCTTAATACCAATAATTACAATATGCCTCTTTATATAGAGAGCTCTTTTAACAATTATGGATAAAATCAATCTAAATGATGACCTTTCTAACTAATAGATAACCTTCCTAACTAATAGATGACTTTCCTAACTAATAAGTAATCTTCCTAACTAATAGATAATCTTTTCAATTACCTAATCCCTATACAAGGAAGCTAATAAACTATTTAAGGAAACAGATATTCTTAACAAAGGAAACTATTCTTGGATGAACAGTACCACACCGTGACACCTATACAGGTGTTTTAGATCATTATACTATTGTTGCGTTATGTACCAACCTTTGAAATTCTTGTCATAGTGCATTATGCCCCTGGATTTACAACCCTGTTTGTTTGCGATTAGTAGCTTACATGCATGCATTTACATCCCTATTTGTTTATGATCAGAGTCTTCATGGTTAGATTACAAGGAGATTGGCATCAAGTCCTCCTTTTCCATATTGATACATACATAATTTTGTGTTTGATCTGCATTTTCACTGGAATACAAGTTATATGTTCTCCACCCTTTGATAATCACTTCACTTATGCGTGGGCAAAGTACTTCTGCAGTTGAACTTTGAGATGGCCTAAGTAGGAACATGCAGCCTTCAACTATTGCATGTGAATGGATATAAATTGATGATTTCAGGGTACTGGCGGGAAAAGCATATACGGACGCACCTTTAAGGACGAGAACTTCAAATGTATGTGTTGCATTTAACTAGTCTGGATCATGCAATCTGTGCTTCAAATCACATACTAATACTGAATATATGTTTTTTTAAATGTTTTCTAGTGGTTCATGCTGGACCTGGAGTGGTCAGCATGGCTAATGCTGGACCAAACACCAACGGCAGCCAGTTTTTCATCTGCACTGTCAAGGTAATTATGTGCTTCCTCCAATGAAGCAAAGGCAAAATGATTTCCTTTTTACTGCTGCTTCTGCTTTGTCGATTTGAAGTTCAAATATGTTTGCTCATGTACTACTGTGAGAACTAATCCCAAACTGGTATGGCTGCTACCTTGGGTGCAGACACCGTGGTTGGATGGGAGGCATGTTGTCTTTGGTCAGGTTCTTGAAGGCGTGGACATCTTAAGGATGATCGAGTCTCAGGAGACTGACAGAGGGGACCGTCCGAAGAAGAAAGTAGTGATCAGCGAGTGCGGGGAGCTTCCGGTGGTGTAAGTGTTGGATAGCTACCGTCTTCCTCAGAGGAACATCAATATCTGCGCCTCTAGAGTTTGCAGTGAACTTATGGGGCTTTCTGCTCATAGTTAGAGATAATGCTGAGTCGAAGCCAAGATTTCCAATCTGAGGCATACAGCATGCCTCTCTTGTTCGGCTGGAATAAATTTGCTTGCTTTCCTTACCCTGTCGAGGGTCTTTTGTAGTTTTGTTCACGGCAGATGAAGTTACTTGTGCGTTTCTCGTGGATTGATGAAATGCCTGGATGTCTGTCCATTCATTCTTACGCGGATTGAAGTTACACCATGGTAAACCAACCTTCTTTTTTGCCCAGAGCAATAAACCAGTTCTGTTGCCGCACAGGTTGCATGTGTAAATGCTCTCGATCATTCACTAGTCACTACATCTCGCAAGAAAAAAAGGGTGTCAATTCCTTTGGGGATTTTTGGGACTTAGTTCGATCTCTGGCTTGCTTCTATGCGCTGTTCCCTGTGAAGTTAGGTATTGTGCATATAAAATCAACCTCTTGCATCTATAACGCCCTAGAACATCCAGTAATTCTGCTCATCTATGCGCAGAATCCATATGCACTAACAAAAACAACATGCTTGGAGCGGAGAACTCTTTAGTAGAAGGCAAGAGCTAGCTTGAAAGAGGAGGCTACCATGTAATACAGCATACATCTTGTACAAAGACAATCTTCAACAAATTCAGTTCAAGAAACCCCGTGATCTATCTCAACAACTTGCAGAATATTACAAACTTAGTCTACCAACCAACATAATGGAACCCAGAACAACCCTTCGTATGTAGTGCGAACTGACGAAGTCGTGTAAAGCTTCACTAATCTGATTTATTTTAATAACTTGAACAGCATTACAAACTTAGTTTCACTCCATCACAATCCTTAACGTGTAAAGGGAATTGACGAGTCATTTCAACCTCTTGTAATCCCATTTATCTTACAAAATTACACAACATTACAAACTTAGTTTCACAAAAGAATGGAGTCGAGAACAACCAAAGCAAATTGATGAATTCATGCAAAGCTTTACTAATCTGATCTGTCTCAACAGCTCACACAAGATTACAAACTTGGTTTCACAAAAGCATGGAGTTCAGGACAATCCTTGACATGTGAAGTGAAAATTGATGATTTATGTTTTACATATCAAACACAAACTTAGTTTCACAAAAAGGATGTGATCCAGATCAATGTTTGACATGTAAAGAGAGTGATGAGTCATATTCGTTATCAAGCTTTCCGGACATTCAGATCATATGTGCAGTAAAGTAACTTTGATCCAAGCACATTTGTAGAGCGCCACCTGAGTCCTGACACAACATTCCGAAAGATCAGTTTGAAAAACGTCCAAACACTTTAGCAAAGCAAATGCAAAACCAAAAGCAACCCAACAATTGAATGCAGAAACCTCGTGACATGGAAGCTATAAATAAGCCTTCACCATGAAGGTCCTCCTCATCATTCCCGCAGCATAAGCATCAATCCAAGAGCAGAGCAGTATCAATCATCCTGGATCATCATGAAGAGCTTTTCATCCTTGCTCTCGCCGCGAGCAGGGCCTTTGCGCAGTTGGACACCTGCAGCCAGGGCTACGAGCAATGGCAGCAACAGCAGGAGGAGGAGCAGCAGTGGTAGGGCAGCAACAGATGAACCCGTGCAGGGAGTTCCTGAAGCAGAAGTGCAGCACGGTGAGTCTGCCGTTGGTTCGTTAGCGCATGTGGCAGCTGAGCAGCGGCCAGGTGATGCGGCAGCAGTGGCCAGCTGAGCACTGCTGCCAGTGCCAGCAGCTCCGGCAGATGGCGCCGCAGTCTCGGTGCCAGGCCATCTGCACCATGGCGCAGGCGCTCGTGCAGCAGCTGCAGCTGCAGCTGCAAGGGGAGTTTGGTGCTAGCTTCTGTGCGCACCATGTACAAGTTACAACACGATGGAAATGGTCATGCCTAGTTTTTTTAATAAAAAAAAACAAGCAGGAGTGGTGCCCATTATATTAATAAAGAACGAGTGCGGCACAAGGCCGTAAGAGTAACAATTTAAGGCAGGGTCTTAATTACAAATCGAGAATTGCTCTAAATATTTCGCCCCAACGAGGGACCACATTCCTCTTTCCTCCTTTATCTTTGGCAGGAGGTCCACCGGGGTGGATGATATGTGGGGGAAGATTTAGGCATTCCATTCCTTCCAGAGCTCCCAGATAACTAGAATGAGGACCGTGACTATTGCCCTTCTCAGGAGTCCTCGCATCTCGTTAACCTTCGTCCACCAGTCTGCAATGGACCGACAACCCACCCAATGGGGCGGTTTGAGTTGAGCAGTTCCTAGCCAATCCACCATAGCAATCCATATGCGTGTAGAGAATCTACTACAGTGGGCAAAGAGATGCAGTGCCGATTCCGGTAATTGTCTGCAGAGAGGGCAAATGCGCTGGTTTGGCCAGCCCCTCACTGCCAGTCTGTCAGAGGCCCAAAGCCGGTTTTGGATTGCTATCCAGACGAAGAACATATTACTTGTTGGTAGTTCGTTGTTGTAGAGTCAAGGAAATGTAGAGCATATGCGGATTTCAACGAATAGTCTCCCCCAGGGTCAGCTTCCAGGTTATCTCGTCCGAGATATTTGGATCTAACAGGATTTGACTTATTTTCGTCCATAGTGTTAGAGATATATATGTATAGTTTGTAATTCCCCATTGTTATAAGGGGTTCTTTGCATATTCACCGCATGTATCTGTGTATATATATTGGCCCATTGGCCTCATATTGAATACAAGTGCTATTCGTAACATGGTATCAGAGCCTAGGGTTTGTCGTACCTAGGCCGCCGTGCTTGTCTCCGATCGGATCGGTAGCCTTCCGAGCGCCGCCTCCTCCTCCTCACGGACGCCGCTGCCGTCCTCTGTCTTCCCAGCCGCCGGTGCGCCTCCCGCGATGATGGCCGCCGCCGCCGCCGCCGCTGCCGCCGGCTTCACGCTGCGTCGCCGGCTCCCACGCACGCCCCGAGACCCGCTGGTCGGCGTCGACTCGGACGCCGCCTTCCCGCCTCCCCAGCGCGCGCGCGCTTCCGTGCCGACGCCGCTTCCCGACCTCCCGAGCCGCGCGCGCGCCTCCCAGGCCGCGCCGCCTCCCGACGCGCGCCGTCTTCCCGAGCGCGCCACCGTTTTCCCGAGCCGCGCCGCGCCGGCCGCTCGGCCGCGCCGCCGCCGCCGCCTTCCCCATGATGTACTCGTCCGCCGCCGCCGCGCTCGCCGCCGCCGCCCGCCCGCCGCCGCCGCCGCTTAGGCCGCGCCGCGCTTCTCGGTCTTCGCCAGGAGCTAGAAGCGGCGCCCGCAGTGTCTTTGGGCCGCTTTGGCCGGTAAAAGAAAGAAAGAAAGAGAAAAAGAGAGAAAAAACGTGGTTCTAACCGCGCGCCGGCCGGCGCCGCTGTTAGACCGTTGTTACAGTCGCGCGCCGTCGCCGCCGCTACCAATGGGCACCGTTTCCCTCCCTCGCTGTCCGGTGATCTTCGATGGTGTTAACTACACCGACTTTGTGTCTCACATGCGTATCCACATGCGTGGTCTTCGTCTCTGGGGCGTCCTCTCTGGCGATGTTACCTGTCCGCCTTGCCCTACACCTCCGACGGAACCTACGCCTGTTGCGCCGCCCAACAAATACAAAGCTGCTGCTGAGACCGCTCGCCTTACCGATGATGAGGCTATCTCTGCCTACCAGGAAGCTCTGGATTTCTACAAGGATCGCCTGACCGCCTACACTCAGTGGTACGACGACGACGCTCGCCGCCGCGCTTGTCCTCATCGCCCGATATCGGCCTCGGTTCTCTTCGAGGTTGTGGGATCGTTTCATCGCTTTCGGATGTGGACTCACCTTCGTCAACGCTACGAGCCCTCCGGTGATGCTCTCTACCTGTCCGTGGTCCGCCAGGAGCACTCTCTTCAGCAGGGTGATGCTACTATTGACGCTTTTATGCTCAGAGCTCTGCCGTTTGGCGCCACCGACTCCTTCGCACGCTGGATGTCGCTCTTGTCCTCGTTGTTCGGTATGCGTGCGACTGAGTTTCAGAGGATCTACGAGTTCCTTACTCGCTTCGCCCCGAGTTCGGCAATGGCGTGCCCGCCTGCACGCCACCCTCGTGTCACTCTCCTGGAGGCCCTTACTGAGATACGAGCAGAGGAGACTCGCCTGAATGGTGCTGGCCTGCTGCCCCTCCCCTCCGTACTCGCCGCTCGCCCACCTACTACACCGACGGCTCCACGCGTCAGCACACTGCCTCCTCCGGCCGCCGCCACGGTGGTGGTGGCCGCCCTCCATCTGGCGGTGGTCGTCCTCACTGCTCCTACTGCAATAAGGTCGGCCACATTGAGTCCCAGTGCTACAAGAAGCAGCGACATCTTTCTCGCCGTTCTTCTACTAGCATTGGCACTGGTGCTTCTACATCGACGCCTGCATCGACTTCTTCCGCAGTTTCTTTCACTGAGCAGGAGATAGCCAGACTTCGACGCCTGCTTGCCGCTTCAGGTTCTTCCTCGACAGTTCTGCGCAGTTACGCTCATCGACTCTTCGCACCGAGAGACCACCTCCACAGTCAGTACCTCCGTGGATTCTTGATTCGGAGCATCTTTTCACATGACTCCTGATTCTTCCACTCTGTCTTTCCTTACACCCCTTGATTCTCCTGTCAGTGTTCTTACTGCTGATGGTACTTCTCTTTCTGTCTCTGGTCGAGGACCTCTTAGCAACTCCTCTTTTCATGTTCCTTCTGTTGCTTATGTTCCTCGCCTTACCATGCGACTTCTTTCACAGGCGACATCGATCTTGGTTGTCGGGTTATTCTCGACTCGACTCTTGTTGTGTTGGGACCGTCACACGGAGCTCGTTGGTTCGGCCTCGGCGCCTTGACTCACGGCGCTCTCGGGAGCTTGACTGGCTTCACCTTCCTTCCGCCGCTACCGTTGCCACGGTCTCTCGGCCACGTCACCTCGCCTACCAGCTCTTTCCAGCGGTGGCATCACCGTCTTGGTCATTTGTGTGGATCTCTGCCTGCGTCATTGGTTCGTCGTGGTCTTCGGGTCATCTCGGAGATGTGTCTTTAGATTGTCGTAGTGTAAGTTAGGTAAATGATTCGACTTCCTTATCCTCATAGTGAGTCCGTGTCTCGGCGTCCTTTTGATCTTGTTCATTCGGATGTTTGGGGTCCGGCTCCGCCGTTTGAAAGGGGTCATCGATATTATATCATTTTATAGATGATTATTCTCGCCACACTTGGATATACTTCATGTCTTCGTAGTGAGGTCTTGTCTATCTATAAACAATTTGCCACTATGGTCCATACAGTTCTCCACCCTATTCGTGTTTTTCGTGCGACTCATTGGTGAGTACCTCTCGTTACTGCGTAATTTCCTTCATCGAGCGAGGTACTCTTGCTCGTTCTCCGTCTGGTGCTCATGCTCGAGAATGGGGTTCTTTGAGCGCAAGCATCGTCATCTTCTTGAGACGGCCGTGCATTGATGATTGCCGCTCTATTCCACCTCATTTTTGGGCCGAGGTCGTTTCCATCGCCACCTATCTCGTTAACATCCGCCCTCTTCGCTCTTCAAGGTGCGATCCTGTTGAGCGTCTTTGTGGTCTTCTTCCGACTACTCGCCTTCGCGTTTGCTTGCGTTTGCTATGTTCTCTCGCCTCGAACGTACCAAACCGATCGCCGATCTATTGAGTGTGTTTTTGGGATACGATCTGCGAGCACAAGGGATATCGGTCTTTGGGATCTGTTGGTCGACGGATGCGGATTTCTCGGGATGTGACTTTCGACGAGTCTCGTCCCTTCTACCCACGCCCTACCTCTCCTTCGGCCGACTTCCTCTGTGGAGTCTCGTCCTTTGACCTTTCCGGATACACCTATATCTGTCTTGCCCTTACCCACCCGCCCCACCGAGTCTCCACATATTTCTCCTGTGGCCTCTCCGCCGTTGTCGCGCTGCCTTCGGCTCCTCCGGCTCCTCCACTACACTCGTCTACACTCGTCGACCTCGTATTGAGGATCTTCCAGCTGAGCCATCTTCTCCTGATGTTCTATCTTCTCCTGATGATTCATCTTCCCCTGATGGGTTATCTTCTCCTCGCTACACTCTCCGTGATCGCCAATCGATTCGGCCTCCGCCTGTTTTGGTTTTTAGTGCGGCTACTCTTGAGCTTTGTCTCCTATCGGGATCTTGTTACTCATCCTGAGTGGCAGCATGCTATGGCCGAGGAGATTGCTGCCCTCGAGCGTACTGTTACTTGGGATCTTGTTCCTTTTCCATCTCACTCTCGTCCCATCACGTGTAAGTGGGTCTATAAGATTAAGACTCGCTCTGATGGCTCTCTTGAGCGCTATAAGGCGCGTCTTGTTGCTCGTGGCTTCCAGCAGGAGTATGGTCGTGACTACGACGAGACTTTTGCTCTGTGGCTCACATGACCACCTGTCCGCACTCTTCTTGCGGTGGCGTCTGTTCGCCACTGGTCTGTTTCTCAGCTTGATGTCAAGAATGTCTTTCTTAATGGCGAGTTGCGTGAAGAGGTCTACATGCTTCCGCCACCTGGGTATTCTGTTCCTGAGGGCATGGTATGTCGTCTTCGTCGTTCTCTTTATGGCCTTAAGCAAGCCCTCGTGCTTGGTTTGAGCGCTTCTCCTCCGTGGTTACCGCTGCTGGTTTTTCACCTAGTGATCATGATCTGCGCTCTTTGTCCACACTTCGTCTCGTGGTCGGACTCTTCTTCTTACGTATGTTGATGATATGATCATTCAGGAGATGATTGGTTTCATTGCCTTTGTCAAGGCTCGTCTTAGTGAGCGATTTCTTATGTCGGATCTTGGTCCTCTTCGTTACTTCCTTGGGATTGAGGTTACTTCCACTCGGATGGTTTCTTTATGTCTCAAGAGAAGTATATTCAGATCTTCTTGATCGCGCATCTCTCACCGATCAACAGATCTTGTTGAGACTCCCATGGAGCTTAATGTTCACCTCCGACTCTCTGATGGCGAGCCTCTTTCTGATCCGACTCGCTATCGTCATCTTGTTGGGAGTCTTGTCTATCTTGTCATTACTCGTCGAGATATCACTTATCCATCCACATTCGAGTCGGTTCAGATCGCTCCCACTCAGTCCACTCTGACCACCTTCTTCGAGTTCTGCGATATCTTCGTGGAACTATCTCTCGTATCTTTTCTTTCCAAACTCCGGCTCGTTCTGACTTCAGCTTATTCGGATGCTACTTGGGCGGCGATCCTCTCGATCGCGGTCTATCTCGCATCGTGTTTTTCTTGGTGGTTCTCTCATTGCCTGGAAGACGAAGAAACAGACTGCAGTGTCCCGTTCGAGTGCAGAGGCTGAGTTGCGAGCTATGGCTCTCTTGACAGCGGAGATTACTTGGCTACGGTGGTTACCGGAGGATTTTGGTGTTCTGTCACTACACCTCCTCTCTTGTCCGACGAAGACAGTGCTATCGGATTGCTCGAGACCCCGTGAAGCATGAGCTTACCAAGCATATTGGTGTTGATGCTTCCTTCATGCGGTCTTGTGTGCATGACCGGTGATTGCTCTTCAAGATGTGCCTTGAGCTTGGATAGCGATTTCTTTACGAAGCCGGATCTTCGCGACAAAGATGGTTTCTACCTCTCCAAACTCGGTGTTGTTGATCCA
This sequence comes from Ampelocalamus luodianensis, assembly GCA_036346255.1. NCBI lineage: Eukaryota > Viridiplantae > Streptophyta > Magnoliopsida > Poales > Poaceae > Ampelocalamus > Ampelocalamus luodianensis. The sequence goes on along the minus strand of CM070633.1, from coordinate 73,864,490 downwards.
CCATGAGTTTGAGGGGGTGTTAGAGATATATATGTATAGTTTGTAATTCCCCATTGTTATAAGGGGTTCTTTGCATATTCACCGCATGTATCTGTGTATATATATTGGCCCATTGGCCTCATATTGAATACAAGTGCTATTCGTAACACATAGCTCTACAAATTGTTGTATCTGCTAGGTCGTCGATCCCCCGAGAATATTAATGTCATGTACCCACCGCCCGTTCTAAGCGCCGCGTCATGCCTAGATTAAATTAAGGACTAACTGAAGCGTCTTGATTAACGTTCTGACCTACTTGTCTCTGCATCCTGGTTCTAATTCGTTAGTGTATTGTTGTTTTCGAGGTCCACATCAAATTTCATTGTTAGTTGGAGAGGGAGAATTTGTTGGCTCTGTCCTTTCCCCCTTTCTTTCTTCCTCCTCTTTCCCAAATGTGTTCTTTCTTTTTCTTTCCCAATTCAATTTGTCATCCACACGGGCAATCTCAACCGCCCATTTCTTATGAAACGGACTACACGAGGATGCATGCATATAGTTCTGCACTTCATAGATAGAGGCCAATCCATTTCCATTTGTGCAGTATATAACATCACATTCACAACACCGCAAGATCTCCTACTAAAGATCAAGAAAGAGGGTAGAACTTGGTCCCTAGCGGGGGTCAACTGTTTGAAGTGTTTTAATCTTTGTAATTAAGGTCTGATCTGCCTTCGGTCACTTGTACACTGCTTTCGTCCTCTCATTTAATACAACAGGCAGTCCTCCTACCGGTTTCTTCAAAAAAAACATCACATTCACAAGGAGAGCTTTTAGGCCATAAGTCTATGCTCTTGTCTATCTATAGAATTAACTAGTGAGGGACTTTTGTTTAAGGGGAACAAAACCCCAGCTTTTTAAAGAAAGCACATGACAGTTCTTACAAGAAAAAGAGAAAAACATGCTGTTGGGAAAGCCAGCTTACAATAACCAACAAAGTTCAAAAGCTGATGTCCAAAACAAACTCCAACCAGACTAGAGACATTAGCAAAGCTAAACAAAGATCAAGCTAGCCTATTACAGGTACGATCAGCATTGATCAGAACACTAATGCCTTTAATCCAGTCATCAAAAGTCTTTAAGAAAAACCCCATCTGATCTCTATCACCCTTGTTGATGAGAATATTTCATTGCTGCAAACAAGATAGAAAACTAAAAATCACATCCAAAGGTTGCTTAGGGAAATTCGTCATTTTGTTCCTAATTTTTCAGAGATTCCAAGTTGAAGCTGCAAAACTAAGCAAAATAAAATTATAATCATTAGCTCTCCTCTTCTCCAACCAATTCAGTTGGAAATCATCAAAGGAACTTAGAACGCAATCCCAACTTAACACCTCTTTAACACAGCACCAGAAAAACTTTGCCAAGACGCAGGAGAAAAGAACATGATCAAGATTTTCTTCAGAATCACACAAAACACATTTAGTCTCTCCTTTCCACCCCCTCTTCTTCAGTTGATCTGAAGTCTGAATATTACCACGATAGCACAGCCACAAAGCTAGTGAGGGACTAATACTAGCTATAGCATAGCGAGCTAGTTTAGTAGTAAGAACTAAGAAGAAGAAGATGATGCAGGACTGGGCTCCGGTGTTCATCTCTTTTGTGTTCATCATCTTTTTGTCCCCGGGGCTGCTGTTCCAGATGCCCGGCAAGTCGCGGGTGATCGAGTTCGGCAACTTCCAGACGAGCGCCATCTCCATCCCCATCCACACCATCCTCTTCTTCGCCCTCGACGCCGTCTTCCTCGTCGCCATCGGCGTCCGCATGGAGCTCGGCTCTAGCTAGCTAGCTGCCTAGCTGCATGATCGAGATGAGTTCTTCGATCATTTAATTACTTGTTCCTAATCAATCTGCTGCAGCTGCTCACCTGCCTCTGCTTGTATGTATAATTAAAAGATCGATCCACCTTTGCTTTTCTCGGAGAAGAAAATTAAGTTTGCATGCACTCACACACAGTGGCGTATCCAAGATCTAAACCCTGTGGGGTCAACACTTATAAAATTTTAGTCTTTCATGAGTTTACATACAAATATCAATAGTAATTAGGCTTTGTATGCAACAGGTTTAAGCTGCCTCCGCCACTGCTCACACATGATACGTACGAGAGACGTCCGTTTGATTAATTCTTGGTTCTTAGCTTTCCTGTCCGCACTTTCATGTAACTGGAATTTGATACACATGTCAAATACTGAACACCTTAAATATGTGAAAATTCTTCCTTGTACATAATCATGTTGATTTCTTCACTGTGTCATCATGTAAAAAATGATAGCATCTAGCTTTATATTATTAAAGCAGAGTCAAAAGAATCCACCATATTCGCTTTCAAGTGCTAGAAATTACCACGTTAATCCAAAGAAAAATAGAGATATCTATACCGTCGATCATGGTGGGTCTAGATTACAACGGACTAGGTTAAAAGAAAGAGTCAATGTCAAGTATAATAAAACTGAAATTTAAAACAAAAATAAAATAAAATTAGTAGTTTGATTTTCATACGAATTCCTAAGTAAAAAAGGCCATAGTAAGTACAATGAAACTGAAATTCAGAATAAAATAAAATCAGCAATTTGATTTCCATACAAATTTCTAAGTAAAATCTCTAAATAATTATAATCTTAAATAAAAAATAAAGACAAATGGGCAATTAGATTGTATACGAAATTCATCAAAAAAATAAATAAAATTCGGAATAAAAAACAAAATTATCAATTTGATTTCAATAAGAATTCCAAACTAAAACCCATAAATAAATGTAATTCAAAATTAAAATTCCAAGAAAAATAATTTAAAATCAGAATAACAAATAATTTTTTTGTAATTTAATTTCCATACAAATTCCAAAGTAAAATCCCTAATTAAATAAAATTTGGAATAAATAAAATAAATTTAGTAATTTAATTTGTATACGAATCCCAATAAAATATCTGAAATGTTGAATAAAAATAAAAGTTATAACGGGGATAGCGCGAATGGTGTTGGAGGAGACACAAATGAAGTCATCACGTTCGCTATGAAGGGCTAGAAACTTCCACATTAATTAGAGAAAAACGAGAAAGATTTACACTGTTGATATTGGTCGGTCAAAATTACAATGATCTAGATTAAAAGAAGTTTGTGTCAAGTACAATAAAACTCAAATTCAGAATATAAAATAAAATAAAATTAGCAATTTTTTTTAATACAAATTCTAAGGTAAAATTCCTAAATAATTGTAATTCAGAATAAAAATTAAAGAAAAAATATCAATTGGATTTGTATACGAATTCTGAGAAAAAATAACTGAAATTCGGAATAAAAAAAATAAAAGAAAATTTACAATTTGATCTCATACGAATTCCAAAGTAAAATCCTTAAATAAATAAAATTCAGAATAAATAAATAAAATTAGCAATTTGATTTATGTTGTAGGGGCAGCCCCACAGACCCCAACGGCTAGGCGAAGGCCACACAGAGGGCCCAAGGGCCAAGGCGCGTCTGGGTACCTTCCCGAAGGGCACCACCTGTTGGGAAACAGGTAGGCTACACTAGCGCAAATTAAAAAATTCTACCCGTAAACCAAGATCACTGCAGTTATAGATCACGGTCTTACCACTAGACGCGCAGGTGCGGAAGTTGATGCAAAGACGTCGGGCGGTGTAGTCGTACTCGATTGATGCGATGACGTCGGGCGAGTAGTCGTACTACTTCCTCGTCCTCGTCGCGGCGCCCCACGTCATGCTCCTTTCTTGCGGTTCGTCCCAACGCCACGCATCTGGCGCCTCAAAGGTATCCACACGTGACGGGAGGAAGCGGCGACGCCGGACTACTAGATCCGCGCGGCGACTAGGGCGTGGGAGGGTGGCGGCCGGGGTTTGAGGATGTCACGAAAAACTCAACCCTCAACAGGCGCCCTGCCCTCCTTTTATAGACGTCCTTATAATGGGCTTCTACGAATAGAGGCCCATTAGGACTCAATGCCCGATCTAATTTAGATCCAATCCGAATTAGGCTGACCCTTAAGTGTGTGACCTATGGTTCACATATGTTTAGACATGACGCGAGTACACATACTTGGTCAATAGTTGGTAGCGACCTCAGCAAGACGTGCCAACTCCTAAACATACGTAAAGATCATATCGGACGAACCATCACAACGTTATGTACATGCCAATCCTTTGCCTCACGATATTCAATGAGCTCCAAGCGACCACTCTTTCGATCCCGTGATCCGGAATCCCTTACTAGGTTAACTCTTAACCTTAAGTAGCATGGCCATGCATTTACGGATCCGATCACTCGAGGCCCAGAGATATCTCTCGGTGAGAGGGCAAATCCCATCTCGACCGACCATGCCTCGCAAACATGCTTCATGACAAACCCGAAGCTACCTTTATAACTACCCGATTCTGAGTAGCGTTTGATAGCCCCTAAGTAGGTCGATTCACATCTCAAGTACATACGACAATCTCGTGTCTAAGGACAAGGCGTACACATTGTGTAGAGAGAACCATAAGAATAATTACTATGTCTCATGTTGGGTCGGTCCAACCCCATGTTCTAAACATGTGTCCACATTATTGGTTTGACATCTCCATGTCTATGACTCGTGAAACATGGTCATCAACCGATACATGTGCTAATCCATCATTCACGTGTGTCCTCACATGAACTCCGACTAGGGACAACTTTAGAATAACCATACAAGTAAAGAGTTTCACAAACAAGTCACATACTTGTTAATCAACACAAAGGCAATATTCAAGGAACATTTATTAAATCATGGATACAATGAAATATCATCATCAATATGATTGCCTCTAGGGCATATCTCCAACATCTCCTACTTGCACTAGAGTCAATCTAGAAGATATCTAATACCCATAGCTCTTGTGTGCGCCTCATGCTTAGGTTTGTGGGAGAGGCTTCATCAAAGGATCTCAAATATTCAAATCCGTGTGTATTTTGCATATCTTTAAATCTCCTCGATTAAGGATCTCTCGAATGAGATGAAACTGCCAGCAGATATGTGTTTGTTCTTTTGGTGATTCCTCGCTCCTTGGCTTGCGCAATGGCCCCATCGTTATCACAGATAAAGATCCGAGGACCGCACGCACTAGGAACCACACCTAGTTCGATTATGAACTTCCTTATCCAAACACCTTCCTTTCCGCTTGAAGCGCAATGTACTCGACCTCAGTTGTAGAGTCGACAACGATCTCCCGCTTGGAACTCTTCCAACTTACCGCACCACCGCTCAAAAGGAACACAAAACCCGATTGCGATTTGTAATCATCTTTGTCGGTTTGGAAGCTTGCATCGGTGTAACCATTTACAACGAGCTCTTCCTCACCTCCGTAGACTAGGAACACATCCTTAGTTCTTCTCAAATACTTGAGGATGTTTTTAGCTCATTGTCTAGTGACTCTCACTGGATCACTGGTATCTGCTTCGTAACACTTAGAGCATAGGAAACATTCAAGAGTACACATCATAGCATACATGATAGATCCAATGGCGAAGCATATGGAATCTTACTCATGCGATCTCGCTCATCGGTTGTCGAAGGACACCGAGTCTTGCCAAGATTTATGCCATGAGACATGGGCAAGAACCCTTTCTTTGCCTCCTCCATGTTGAACCGTTTCAACACTTTGTCAATGTAAGTACTCGGCTTAATCCTATTAGCCTTTTGATCTATCTCTATAGATCTTAATACCCAAAATATATGCCGCTTCCCTAAGTCCTTCATTGAGAAACTATTTTTCGGTGAGGTCTTAACGGACTCGAGCATAGGAATATCATTTCCAATCGTAATATGTCATCTACATATAAGATTAGAAATACGAGTGAGCTCCCACTTGTCTTCTTGTAAACACAAGATTCTTCTTCGTTTTTGATGAAGTCAAACCCTTTGACCACTTCATCAAAACGAATGTTCCAACTCCGAGATGCTTGCTTCAATCCATAAATGGATTTTGAAGTTTGCATACTTTTCTAGCATTGTTTGGATCGACAAAACCCTCGGGTTGTATCATATACACGTCCTCGGTTAAATTTCCATTAAGGAAAGCCGTTTTGACATCCATCTGCCATATCTCATAGTCGAAATATGCAACAATAGCTAGAATGATCCGTATTGATTTAAGCATCGCTACAGGTGAGAAAGTCTCATCGTAGTCAACTCCTTGAACTTGCCGAAAACCTTTTGCGACAAGTCGAGCTTTATGGATATGAACATTTCCATCCATATCAATCTTCCTTTTATAGATCCATTTGCACTCTATGGTTTTAACACCATCAGGCGGGTCAACCAAATTCCAAACTTGATTGTCTCCCATGGATGCTATCTCGGATCTCATGGCACTATGCCATTTCTCAGAGTCTGGGTCCATCATTGCTTCCGCATAGGTCGTAGGCTCATCATTGTCTAACAATAATATATCTCGCGCATTGCGGAGCCTTTCCGACCTTCGTGGTGGTGGTGCTTCCTTTGCCATGGGTTCCTCAACTTGTTCTGCCACATGGGCATCATTCGTCGAGTCTTCCCCGATTGGTTCATCTTGAACTTCTTCAAGCTGCACCGTTCTTCCACTTGTCTCCTATTGAGAAACTCTTTCTCTAGGAAAACACCACTTGAGCGACAAACACTTTGCCCTCTAGTCGGTTGTAGAAGTAATATCAAAGGTTTCCTTCGGATATCCCACTAAAATGCATTTATCCGACTTGGGTGTGAGCTTGTCCGATCAGAGTCGCTGACAAACGCCTCACATCCCCAAATCTTTAGAAAAGACAAACTGTGACTCTTCCCAGTCCATATCTCATATGGTGTCTTAACTACGGATTTAGACGGTACCCTATTAAGTGTGAAAGCTGCCGTTTCTAGAGCGTAACCCCAAAAGGATAATGGTAAATGATGGCTCATCATCGATCGAACCATGTCCAACAAGGTCCGACACGCGCTCGGATACCGTTTCTTTGAGGCGTTCCGGCGGTGTTAGTGTGGAACAATTCCGCAACTCTTCGATGATGGCTAAATTCATGACTCAAATACTCGCCACCACGATCGATCGCAGAGCCTTAATTTTCTTGGCACGTTGATTTTCAACCTCATTCGGAACTCTTTGAACTTTTCAAAAGTTTCGACTTATGCTTCATTAAGTAGACATAGCCATATCTACTAAAATCATCGGTGAAAGTTATGAAGTAATGAAATCCACCTCTAGCATCGTGCTCATTGGTCCACATACATCGGTATGTATGATTTCCAACAAGTCCGACGCCTCTCAAAAGAACCTTTGAAAGGTGATTTGGTCATCTTACCAAGCAAACAAGCTTCACATGTCTCGTATGATTCAAAATCAAACGGTTAGAAGACCATCGCATGGAGCTTCTTCATGCGCTTTTCACTTATGTGACCCAAACGACAATGCCAAACGAGGTGAGATTCAAATCATTAGGTCGAAGTCTTTTAGCATTTATGTTAAAGATAGGCGCATCATCAAGATTTAAAATAAATAACCCATTCACAATGGCTAAAAGCCATAAACATTCCATTTTTAGAGATCAAACAACCATTGTCTTTACTTGCAAATGAATAACCATCTCTCATCAAACATGAGGGGATAAAATGTTTTGACTCATACTAGGAACATAATAACAATTATTCAATTCCATAATAAATCTTGAAGGAAGCTGAAGTTGCATGGTGCCGACGGTCAACGCACAACCCTTGCTTTATTCCGACGAAAATCAACTTCACCTCTTGCGACTCCTCTACTTCTTATTAGCCTCGCATCGAGTTGCAAATGTGAGCAACTGATCCAGTATCAAATACCCAAGAGTTAATAGGAGAATCATGAGAAAAATGTCTAAAACATTTATGACAAGTGTACCATGGGTGGAAGTCTTACTTCCAACCTTCTTCTTGCATTCATCGGAATCCATGTACTTCTTGCGTTTCTCTTCCGGTGGCGATTCTTTACAATAGAAGCATCTTGTCTCGGCTCAGTCCAAAGATTAGGCTTAGGCGTTGGCTTGAGATCATATCTTTAACCTTACCCTTATTCTTTGGCCATGGCTTCTTACCCTTTTTCTTGAAGCTAGACTTGTTCTGCATAGCCATCACATGGCTAGGCCCTGCACACTTCTTAATGTCATTCTCTGCTGTTTTGAGCATCCCACAAAGCTCATTATGGCCCTTATCCGCCCCATGCATATGGTAGTTCAAATGAAATGCCCATAGCTAGGTGGAAGAGACGCTAAATGAAATCAGTTGCCAACTCTTGGCCAATTGGAAAACCAAGTTTATCCAAAGTCATTGAACCAACCATTTTGATCACATGTGGGCCTACGGTGCACCTTCGTTAACTTGCATTCCGTAAAAGCCTTAGAGACATTGAACCGTTGGTCTGGCTCGTGTTCGAACATGTCCTTAAGCGCTATGATCATATCATACGCTCGATCCTCAAACCGCTTTTGAAGGTCGGGTTCCATGCATGCAAGCATAAGACAAACTAATCTCAAGAGAGTCATCACATGCTTTCTTGTAGGCATTTTTAACACGTGAGCAGCGCATTATTTGCGAGTTCTTACGGGATTGGGGTGTCCAGAACGTTTTCCTTTTTATCGCCACGAGAACAATTCTCGAGTTACGGACCAATCAGAATAGTTTGTTCCATTTAATTTCTCTTTCTCAAGAATCGATCGATAAAAAGCTAGTGAGGGACTAATACTAGCTATAGCATAGCGAGCTAGTTTAGTAGTAAGAACTAAGAAGAAGAAGATGATGCAGGACTGGGCTCCGGTGTTCATCTCTTTTGTGTTCATCATCTTTTTGTCCCCGGGGCTGCTGTTCCAGATGCCCGGCAAGTCGCGGGTGATCGAGTTCGGCAACTTCCAGACGAGCGCCATCTCCATCCCCATCCACACCATCCTCTTCTTCGCCCTCGACGCCGTCTTCCTCGTCGCCATCGGCGTCCGCATGGAGCTCGGCTCTAGCTAGCTAGCTGCCTAGCTGCATGATCGAGATGAGTTCTTCGATCATTTAATTACTTGTTCCTAATCAATCTGCTGCAGCTGCTCACCTGCCTCTGCTTGTATGTATAATTAAAAGATCGATCCACCTTTGCTTTTCTCGGAGAAGAAAATTAAGTTTGCATGCACTCACACACAGTGGCGTATCCAAGATCTAAACCCTGTGGGGTCAACACTTATAAAATTTTAGTCTTTCATGAGTTTACATACAAATATCAATAGTAATTAGGCTTTGTATGCAACAGGTTTAAGCTGCCTCCGCCACTGCTCACATGATACGTACGAGAGACGTCCGTTTGATTAATTCTTGGTTCTTAGCTTTCCTGTCCGCACTTTCATGTAACTGGAATTTGATACACATGTCAAATACTGAACACCTTAAATATGTGAAAATTCTTCCTTGTACATAATCATGTTGATTTCTTCACTGTGTCATCATGTAAAAAATGATAGCATCTAGCTTTATATTATTAAAGCAGAGTCAAAAGAATCCACCATATTCGCTTTCAAGTGCTAGAAATTACCACGTTAATCCAAAGAAAAATAGAGATATCTATACCGTCGATCATGGTGGGTCTAGATTACAACGGACTAGGTTAAAAGAAAGAGTCAATGTCAAGTATAATAAAAATGAAATTTAAAACAAAAATAAAATAAAATTAGTAGTTTGATTTTCATACGAATTCCTAAGTAAAAAAGGCCATAGTAAGTACAATGAAACTGAAATTCAGAATAAAATAAAATCAGCAATTTGATTTCCATACAAATTTCTAAGTAAAATCTCTAAATAATTATAATCTTAAATAAAAAATAAAGACAAATGGGCAATTAGATTGTATACGAAATTCATCAAAAAAATAAATAAAATTCGGAATAAAAAACAAAATTATCAATTTGATTTCAATAAGAATTCCAAACTAAAACCCATAAATAAATGTAATTCAAAATTAAAATTCCAAGAAAAATAATTTAAAATCGAATAACAAATAATTTTTGTAATTTAATTTCCATACAAATTCAAAGTAAAATCCTAATTAAATAAAATTTGGAATAAATAAAATAAATTTAGTAATTTAATTTGTATACGAATCCCAATAAAATATAAAATGTTGAATAAAAATAAAAGTTATAACGGGGATAGCGCGAATGGTGTTGGAGAGACACAAATGAAGTCATCACGTTAGCATGAAGGCTAGAAACTTCCACATTAATTAGAGAAAAGCGAAAGATTTTTACTGTTGATATTGGTCGGTCAAAATTACAATGATCTAGATTAAAAGAAGTTTGTGTCAAGTACAATAAAACTCAAATTCGAATATAAAATAAAATAAAATTAGCAATTTTTTTTAATACAAATTCTAAGGTAAAATTCCTAAATAATTGTAATTAGAATAAAAATTAAAGAAAAATATCAATTGGATTTGTATACAATTCGAGAAAAAATAACGAAATTCGGAATAAAAATAAAAGAAAATTTACAATTTGATCTCATACAATTCCAAAGTAAAATCCTTAAATAAATAAAATTCAGAATAAATAAATAAAATTAGCAATTTGATTTATGTTGTAGGGGCAGCCCCACAGACCCCAACGGCTAGGCGAAGGCCACACAGAGGGCCCAAGGGCCAAGGCGCGTCTGGGTACCTTCAGAAGGCACCACTGTTGGGAAACAGTAGGCTACACTAGCGCAAATTAAAAATTCTACCAGTAAACCAAGATCACTGCGATTATAGATCACGGTCTTACCACTAGACGCGCAGTGCGGAAGTTGATGCGACGACGTCGGGCGGTGTAGTCGCACTCGATTGATGCAAGACGTCGGCAGCAGTAGTCGTACTACTTCCTCGCCTCGTCGCGCGCCCCACGCATGCCTCCTTTCTTGCGGTTCGTCCCAACGCCACGGATGCGGCGCCCAAAGGTATCCACACGTGCGGAGGAAGCGACGACGCCGGACTACTAGATCCGCGCGAGCGACTAGGGCGTGGGAGGGTGGCGGCGGGGTTTGAGGATGTCACGAAAAACTCAACCCTCAACCGGCGCCCCCTGCCTCCTTTTATAGACGTCCTTATAATGGGCTTCTACGAATAGAGGCCCATTAGGACTCAATGCCCATCTAATTTAGATCCAATCCGAATTAGGCTTGACCCTAAGTGTGTGACCTATGGTTCACATATGTTTAGACATGACGCGAGTACACATACTTGGTCAATAGTTGGTAGCGACCTCTAGCAAGACGTGCCAACTCCTAAACATACGTAAAGATCATATCGGACGAACCATCACAACGTTATGTACATGCCAATCCCTTTGCCTCACGATATTCAATCGAGCTCCAAGTCGACCACTCTTTCTCGATCCTGTGATCCGGAATCCCTTACTAGGTTAACTCTTAACCTTAAGTAGCATGGCCATGCATTTGGATCCGATCACTCGAGGCCCAGAGATATCTCTCTCGGGTAGAGAGGGCAAATCCCATCTCGACCGACCATGCCTCGCAAAGATGCTTCATGACAAACCCAAAGCTACCTTTATAACTACCTGGGCCACGGAGTAGCGTTTGATAGCCCCTAAGTAGGTCGATTCACATCTCAAGTACATACGACAATCTCAGTCTAAGGACAAGGCGTACACATTGTGTAGAGAGAACCATAAGAATAATTACTATGTCTCATGTTGGGTCGGTCCAACCCCATGTTCTAAACATGTGTCCACATTATTGGTTTGACATCTCCATGTCTATGACCTGTGAAACATGGTCATCAACCGATACATGTGCTAATCCATCATTCACGTGTGTCCTCACATGAACTCCGACTAGGGACAACTTTAGAATAACCATACAAGTAAAGAGTTTCACAAACAAGTCACATACTTGTTAATCAACACAAAGGCAATATTCAAGGAACATTTATTAAATCATGGATACAATGAAATATCATCATCAATATGATTGCCTCTAGGGCATATCTCCAACACCACCATGCCTTTAGGAAAGCCACGAAGGGTGCACAAAGGCCAACCGAAGGCATGGAGACCAAGGTCGAAGGCGCGGCTAGGGGCCCTGGAGGACACCAGATGTACCTTTGGAGGAGCCCCGAGGGGCATCCAGAGGTCACCGGGAGGCTCCCAAGGACCACAGGCAGAAGACACGTCCCCTACCTCCGAAGGGTACCAAAGGTACCTTCCGGGGGCGAAGGTTGCAGGAAACCCCCAGGACCCCCATCCAGGGGCACCTGTTGGGCACCAAAGGACAGCCAGAGCCCTTCGACCTGGGGGTACCACGCACGGTGTGAAGGGGAAGAGGTGTCGATGGACCGCGCATACCAACTAGATGGACCGGGACCAGGAGGGCCTACCATGAACCGAAGGCTACGCGAGGAAGAAGAAAAAGCCCCTGTGGCCCCTACAAGCGTAGGGTCTTTTTAGGGGTAGAACTGTAATCTCGGGTGCCTTGGTCGGAAGGCTATAAATAGTTGTCTCCCTCATGTAATAAGAAGGATTTTTTAAGATAATTAATACATATTTACTTCTCTTGGCATCGGTCCCCTTTTTCGAGGATCCTTCGGTTCTCCTCGTAGTAATCGATGTCCTTTTTTATACTGTCTGGTCCTTTTACTACGACAGTTTGTATACAAATTCTAATAAAAATAACTAAAATTTTGAATAAGTCCGGTGGAGAGAGGGGGAGGCAGGCAGGGGCCATCCCCCCATAGTTGGTGTACCCCATTGCTACACAAGAATTCACAATGCAATTCGTCTAAGCTTGCCTTATCATATTAACTCTGTCTAGGCTTGTCTTATCCTACTAGACCCTCAAAGCATTTTAACTGGGTGCAAATAATTGCTTTAGGAATGCACTTCTAGCGTGATTCAAGTCTCTTACTCCACAAAATTTCCAACAAGAGCTAGATTTTGCTTGACCTGTTATCCTGTTTTAGTGTAATCAACAATCTGTTTTGGGGTGTAATGATTGGCTCCTAGTGCGCTACTTCCTTACATTGAGATGCTTTGCCCATCTTCATGTGAATAATGTTAGATATGTATTTAGCCTAGGGTATTCTTTGCATATTCACAACCCTGTACATTTTATATATTGGCCATTTGGCCAGTTGGAATGGATAAGAAGCCTCATTCTAACATGGTATCAAAGCAAGGTTAGAGTTAGGGTTTTGCCGCCATCGTTGCTGGCCACCATCGCCGCCACCCTCCCCGTGTCCTCCTCTGCTTTTTCTACCGTTCCCCATGTCCGTCACCGCCACCCACCCTCCCGTGCGAGTTTTCTGATGCCATCAGACTTCCGTTGCTAGATCCGGACCGTCGTCGCCGGATCCGTGCTTCTTCTTCACACCACCGCCACCTGAGCCATGTTGCCTTGCGCAGCCCAGAGCGCCCCTGCTCTGTTCTACGTGCACGCTCAGTCGCCACTCCAAATCCCGCTAAATCTGGGCCAGTCGACGCCGAATCGAAGCTCCCTCGACGTCGTCTCCTCCGGATTGACGCTTACTCGATGCCAGATCATCGCCGCTGCCTCCCGTTTGATGCTCCCCGCTCGGCTTTGCCCAAATCCCGCTAGTTCGAGCGTGTTTTCCACTCGGATCCTGTGATTCCGTGCTGCCGCCGCCTCCGATCGAGCCTCCCAACATCCGACCGGTGTTGCCGCCTCCCGTTCCCGCCGGCTCGACATCCCCTGCCGCCGTCGCCTCCAAATCAAGCTCGGCTTCACCCGGTGAAAAGCATCTAGGCCCCTTAAAAATTGGTTTTGGTAATTTATGATAATATGTGATAATTGGACTAATGTGTTTGTTGAATATTTGTAAGATTAAGTCCAAATGGTAAGAATGATCGTGAAGCCACATGATAAAGGATGTCGTGCAGATCAAATTGGATCAAAGTCAAGGTACAAGTAGATTAGAAATATTTTACCTTTTACCGGTCTTAGGAATTATGGTTGGAAGACCGGATTATAGGTTAAATGCCGTACTATTAAGAGGAATCATGACTAGTAGCTTGATAGCATGTTCTTGTGCCTTATGGATCAATCTAGGATCATGCATGCATTTGGTTTGCTTTTATATTTGCAAATACCATCTTGGCAGACAATCGGTAGTACCGGCATTGAACCAAGCGGTACTACCGCTCTGCGGTATGACCGGACTTGATATGGCGGTATGTTTTTCTGAGAGACCCTTCTCGGTCTCGTGCCAAATCCTCAACGCGTAGTACCGCAAGTATTCATGCGGTATGACCGAAATGCGGTAGTACCGCAATTGATAAGCGGAAGTACCGCACGCCGGTTATTCCGATCGTTACTTGGCGGTATGTGTTTTCCAGCGCGCACCTCTTTTGTCTCTCTTGGAAAACGGTAGTACCGCACTCATTTTGCGGTATGACCGCTCTGCGGTAATACCGCTCGTTAGTTGGCGGTAGTACCGCTCTGCAAAATAAAACGGCTATGTCAGGACATTTAATACCTCTGTTATAGCCGTTCTTTGAAGTGGTTGGAAAAGTGCGGTAGTACCGCTCGGATTAGCGGTAGTACCGCCAAGTGAAAAGTGGAGTTTTCTTCTCCAACGGCTATAATTTTTGTTGGGGGGTATAAATACTCCCCCACCTGCTCAAGGACACAGTGCTAGACCACATTTAACATCCTTAGAGCCTTGTGCATTCATTCAACTCCTCAAATTCATTTGTTCACTCTTTGAGAGGTTGTTGAGCTCATTCAAAGTGCATTCATCATTCTAGTTGATCCTATTGCACTTGAGTGTCGTCAAGCGAAGGTCTTGGTTTGTTACTCTTGGAGTTTTGCCGAACTCCTAGACGGCTTGGCGGTGATTGCACGGTGATCTCTTCAAGAAGATTGTGAAGAGGCCCGGTGCCCATATTGTGAGTGGTTTGGTGTTCACCATCTCCGGAGTGGAGGAAGAACAACCAATAGTGATCGAGGAAAGGCTTAATACGTGGAGCCGGCTTGATTGGTTCAAGCTCCCTCAACGTGGACTAGTGAAGACCGGCAAGTCTTCGATACCACGAGAAAACATCGTTGTCTCATTGTGGTTATTCCTAGTCTTTACTCTTCCGCATTTATATTTCTAGCTTGATCTTTGTGCTTGTATTGCTTAGCTAGAAGTATAATTTGTTTAGACTAAGTTATTAATTAGCTTATCTCGTAAATTTGTTTAAAAGTTTAAAAACCTCCTATTCACCCCCCTCTAGTCGGTTATCCTTGATCCTACACCCGGCGAGAAAAAAAGATCCTGACTCCAGATCCGGTCAAGTTATCATTGATGGCTTCTGCCGGAGACTCCTTTGCCATCCCACTCCCCCCAGTTCGGTTCGATGGGACAAACTTCTGAGAGTGGGCTATTCACTTGGGGACTCACCTCAACAGCCAGCGTCTCTAGGGTCATCTCACCAGTGAGCACCCCTGTTTGTCTCGCCCTACACCGCCTATTCTGCCCGCTCTTCCTGCTGGTGTGGATCAAGCGGCTCAGGAGGCTGCCAGTGCTGCACTAGAGGAGGCGTTGGAGCTCTACTATTCTGAGTTGCATGCCTACGAGCGATGGCAGGATACCAAGGCTCGTGCTACCACCATCCTGGTGAGTAGCATGCCCGTGGCCATCTCCATGGATGTGACGGAGCTGCCGACGACATAGCTTATGTGGGAGCACCTTCGAGCTCACTACCAGCTGACGAGTGATGTTATGTACATCTTAGTTGTGCACCGGGTGCATTCTCTTCAGCAACTCGATGCCATCGTAGATGACTTCTACCAACAGATGTCTGAGGTGTGGCGTCAACTTGACTCTCTGGGGCCAAATGTCTGCCAGACCTATCCCTGGTGTGTGCGGCTCCGCGCTTACTAGGAGACTCACATCTCTACGACTTCCTAGCGCGTCCCAGGCCTGAGTTTGAGACTGTGCGTGCTTAGCTCCTAACTCGCCACCCCCGCCCGAGCTTGGTGGAGGCCCTCACAGTGTGTGTGTGTGTGTGTGTGTACTTAGGAGACTCGTCACCGTGGTGCGGCTCAGATACAGACTGTCCTGTCTACTTCAGCGCCTGCTCCTTCGCCTGTTTCTTTAGCACCGATCGTGATACCTCCCCTAGCTTCCAGCACACCAATGGTTGCTGCCTCTATTGCGGGTCTCCATTGCACCTACTGCCAGCATGACGGCCACAAGTATTAGGACTGCTACAAGCGGAGGAGGGACCAGGGTTGTCAGGGTAGATGTCCCCTAAAGGGCCCTGGAGGTTCCTCCCACTCAGGAGCTAGCGCCTCTCGCTAGGGCTCCTCCGATGACGCCACACGGCAGCTCCTCTCACTGCTCCAGCGCCTCGGTGTAGGCTCGTCCTCATACTCCTCGGGTTCTGCTCATCTGGCTCTTGCTTCTCAGCAGTCTTCCTCGCCTCCGCCTCCTCCCTCGTCAGGTATCTTGTCTCCGTGGATCTTGGACTCTGGTGCTTCCTTTCACATGACACCAGATTATACCCACCTCACTTCTGTGCGTTCCACAGTTTTTTCTTCCACTGTTCAGACTGTAAATAGCACCTCTCTTTCTGTTGCGGGCCGAGGCACCCTTTCCACTTTTTCTATTCATGTTCCCGTAGTCTCTCATGTTCCTCAGCTTACTATACAGGTTATGTCGATTGGTCAGATCACTGATCATGACTGTCGTGTTGTTCTTAAGTCTGACTCTTGTTGTGTTCAGGACCGCCGCACGGGGACTCTGCTTGGTACTGACCCTAAGCGTCGTGATTCACAGCGTTTTTTGGGAGTTCGACTGGCTTCATCTTCCTTCCGTTGTCTCCACCAGCCAGTCAACCACCACCACTACCTCTGATCTTGACGCGTTCTCCACGACCTCCTTCGCTCAGTGACACCATCATCTCGACCATCTCTGTGGTTCGCGTTTATCGTCACTAGTAGGTCGTGGTGTTCTTGGGTTTGTTTCTGGAGACACCTCTTTACATTGTATACGTTACAAGTTTGGCAAGCAGCTGCAGCTCCCCTATCCCTCTGGTTATTCTATTTCTACTCGTCCGACTTCCTTCGTTTCGAAAGGGGGGGTCACTGATACTATATATCTTCTCGCAGTCAGGTTCTTTTTATTTACTAGATATTCGCCACTTTGGTTTGTACTCAGTTTGATTCGACCGCCCTATTTAGCCTAGGGTGTTCTTTGCATATTAACAATCATGTACATATTATATATTTGTCCTTTGGCCATTGGAATGGATAAGAAGCCATTCTAACAAATAATAGCAGAGCTAGGATGCGTTTTGCTTCTCTTTTCTTTGTTTTGGTCGCATCTTTGTAGCAAAAATAGGCAGTGATTTCTAGTAATGGAAATCGGAAGGGGTTCTCCCTTTCTGTTATTCAAAAAAAAAGAAGACCATCGGTTTTTCTGAAATACATGTATGATCATAAATGCTCCCGAGCTTGGCCAGTTCCAAAAAAAGAGATGCTAAATCAGAATTCAGAACAGTCTTCCTCAGAAAGAGGAAAGAAGGAAAGAACCGTAACAGTTGGATGAGTCACGCAACGAACATTTGCTAGTTGACCTCAGCATGCACAGAGGTGTCCAGCCAGCGAGAGTCCAGACCTCACTCTCACTTGTCTGGCTGTCTGTTATCAAGAAATTGAAAACAAGTGATGTTCTGGTTACTCATCTAGCTAGTCAGCAAAATTGTGACTTTGATGGCCAGTTGCAAGGTGAAATTAACAGGATAAGCCAACAGAAGAAGAAAAAAGACTTGAGTATGCATGTTTTCATTTTTCAAACAAGTACTCCTAGCTAGGTCGTAAGCGGCATGTGGAAACGAAAGCGAAACGTCACCAACCGATGGACTGACTGGCAATGAAAGCAGCACCAAACGCGCGAGAACGCCTCACCTAGCTAGTCACCTCACCTCATCTTTCCCTCCACCAAGAACTCACCTTGCTGCTGCTGCTGCTGCTGCTGCTCTATTGGTATATTATTTGCCCCAAGAAACAGCAGAGCTCGAGAAGAGATCATCGCCGGAGCCCGGAGAAGGAGAAGAGATCGCCGGAGGAGGAGGAGGATGTCTGACTGGGGTCCTGTGGTGATCGCGGTGGTGTTGTTCGTGCTTCTGTCGCCGGGGTTGCTGATCCAGCTGCCGGGGCGGCACCACTTTGTGGAGTTCGGCAACATGCAGACCAGCGCCATGGCCATCCTCGTCCACTCCATCATCTACTTCGGCCTCATCACCCTCTTCGTCATCGTCATCGGAGTACACATCACCACCGACTGACTAATTCACCATATGTTATATACCTACCTACTACTAGTAGCTACCTACACATGCAATTTATCATATTTGATTCTTCTTCTTTTTGCCTTGTTAATTACCTCCAACTAATTAAGTTCTTGGAGACCTGTCTGTCTGTTCTTCTTAGAGCTGCTGCCTTCTTTCTTCTGCCCGGCCCCTAGCTTGTTTCCATCTCCTGACTCCTGCCCTTAATTACTACTAGTATGTGATTGTGATGTCGATTGCCTTCTCTTCTTAATTACATCGTGTCGTGCGTACGTAATTACATGTAATTAAGCTGCTTGAAATTTAATGAAGTTGTTGTATGGATCGGAGTAGCACGCATGCATGCATGCATGGTACAAAATTATTCATCTAGTTGATGCACCGGAGACAGACTGTAAAAGATTCCATTTCAAGGGCATGTAATTAAAGGCCGGCGTTGCCTGGCAAAATAAAGGAGCAACACTCTTTTTCAGGTACCTCACTAATTTTCAAGTACTCTGCAGCTTTTCCTTTGCAATGAGTAAGTAGTGGTATTGTTCAGCATATATATAATTAACTGTCCAACGTAACTGTGATCCTTGGATTCTTCTTGAGTTCAATACAACCAGCTAGTAATAGAATCATCAGAAGACTAGTTACAGGCAGGTAGATTCTTCATGCATGCATCAGAATAATTATATGTGATGCGGCATTCAGACACTCATCAATTAATTGGAGAGTCCATCAGGAGAAAGCAAATGCTGAATCCAGGCTCAGTGGCGCTGCCGTGCAGTGCAGGATTTAGCCTAGAGAATTAGAGAGAGACCGGCCGGTTTGTTAGGTCATGCTTGCTCTCACATCGTAATCAACTCGACAGTACGGATCATTGTCCATCCAACCACTACCATACCAGCAACTGCCTTAATGTACTGGCTAGTAGTATCTAGGAAAATGGCTCTTAATTAATTCCCATCCATTCGTTTGTTCTCAAATTAAAGCATCATTTGTATTTGTATTTGTAGTGTTGGTGAAATATATGCGCATGATCGATGATATTTAATTATTGTAGAAAAAAAGGGATTGCTGTATGCTTTACATGTTATATATATGCAAACATCGATCGATCGATCATATTCGTACGTATGAGTGAGACCACCACCACCACAACATTATATATATCCGTATCCCCATCCCCATCTCCTCCTACTGGAGAATGGAGATGGCCAGAAGAGGCCGAATCCTCTTACCGCTGAGCTAGCGTTTGTCTGGAGCGTTTACCTTGGTCTCAACTCAAGATAAGAGCAAGGCAAGTCAGTCTCAATGGGACGAGCCTTCTTCTCTTTTGAAACGTCGTCGACAAATTAAGGGAAATGGAGGGATGCAACATCACTTTCACAACGATTACATAGGGCATGCATGCATGTGTATGAGCATGACAATATAGCTCTCCCTCTCCCTCCCTCTCTCTCTCTCTCTCTGAAACATTGGAGTTACTTTTTGCATGGTTTTACCTAAAGAGAGAGAAAAAAAACAGCAGAAAAATGGTAATGAGATCTAGCTACTAGTGCACGCTATCTCGTTGGGAAGCTCTCCCAAACGGTATAGCTGGGTTTCAAAACCGATGCTAAGTTTCAGTGGGATTTCAAGTTTCAAAAATGAAATGTGAGTTTTAGATTTTTTAAAATTTTTTGAAGTTTCTAAATTCTGAAACTTAAAGTTCCAGTGAGTTTAAAAACTGAAACTTGGAGTTTCACCAAAGTTTTATGATTGGAAAACAAGTTTCATGCAAATTCCAGACAAATTTCACCAAAGTTTCAAGATTGAAAAACAAGTTCCACAAAAAGCTTTAAAAAATCAAGAGTCTCAGCGGATTTCCACACAAGTTTCACAAAAAATCGTGCAGGTTTTAGAAATTTCAACAAGTTTCGATAAATTTTGGTAGATTTCAAACCTACTATATCGAACAAATTGAGCCACCGTGCTCGCTCGTGACCACCATGGTGGTGGTTGCTCGTCCGATGCTGTGCCGTTGGCCATCACGCCACGGCCACGCTCGCCTACCGTGGCCGCTGTTGAATAATCCTGTGCGCATTCGTTTTCTTTGTTTGTATGGCTAACTGACAGCGCAGCACAGCACACATTGATTGTTTCAGTTTTGGCTGAGTTCATGTGGCATGAGGCGTTTAGTAGCTAGACTAGAAACGTTTGCATGTTAGTAGCTAGACTAGAAACGCCTGCATGTGCATTAGAGCGTTACTAGTAGCGCATTAGAACTGGACGTGGAGCATTATGAGCAGTTATTCATTTAGCGTTAGCGTTAGCAGTCATGAGCACTTTATTGGTTAGTGTTGCTAGTATAAATAAGAGAAAGAAAAAAACAAAAAATTATTGTGTGGTTGTGCAGCACCAAAATCGTCTTGAGTTCAGCCTCTTACAGTTTTCTCTCTGAGTTCCAGAGTGTTTGCTCGCGTGTGTTCACGTGAGTAGACACCGGCCAGGCTGACAACCGCACCCGCGGCCACGATGCTCTCACTCGATGTTCGCCTACAGGCTCGCCCGACGCCGCCCTTGCTCGCTGCGCTTGCTTGCCTCTGCACCTGCCCGCCGTGCCGTACGAGCTATCGTGGTCATAGCTTGCTGGTCCGACCTCGGCGATGAAGAAGATGGAGGTGGGGGAGGACAGCAATGGAGTGTCACTGGTGGATAAGCATGTGACTTTTTTTTCTTTTTTTTTTTAAGAAAACATGCATGAGATCTGTCTATTCGATTTAATATAGGGAAAACAAAGTACAAAGACCCGAAGGTCCAAAAATATGTTTTATATGTTAATTACATAGGAATAAAGCTATCTAAGACATTCCCCCATCTCTGCGATTGTCTAAGCTTTTCCTGTAGTGCTTTAAACTTAGCCTAAACATGATCTTAACACATAAACCCTAGTTCATTCTTGAACACCTAGATTAGACTTTAGATGCGGAAACGTTAGGATGCTTACCCGAACCAGATGACGCCATGAGGGGGTGATGAGCTGATGGTGTAGATGCGTCGGCGTTTGATGAAGATGCCGTAGATGAAGAAGAGAGGCGTCGGTGACGACGGGACTGAGGAGGTCGGCGGTTCTAGGTCTTCGTTCACCTTTAGCGCTTCTGAAGATCGGGTATGTACGGGGTTTAAGTTGGCCAAGAACCACCTTAGTTCATGCTGCCGAGCCCTCCTTTTATGTGGCGCTAGGTGATCGGGACCCAAACCAAAGAAGTTGGTCACGCCCGATCAAGGCGCGGTCGTGACATGATCTCCGTGGATTTTGGAAAATCGTTAGCGAAGATCATCCCAACATTCTCCCTTTGATCGTAAGGCTAACATCATAAGCCCATTCTCAATAAACAAAGACACCAAGATAATGTGTCACATGACCAATGAAGTGTCATACAACCTCAGTATCTATAGTGTACTATCTCATCTTAAAATGGATACACATTATACTTAATGGGAGTTGTTTTCTTTAAGGTCCTTTTATCCAGAATCAGAGGCTTTCCAATAAACCCATGCCGGCAACATGATCATGAAAGATATTGGGTGGTAAGCCTTTAGTAAGCGGATCCGCAAGCATTGACTTAGTACTAATATGCTTGATACTGATGGTTTGATCCTGGATTCTATCTTTCACAACATGATACTTAATGTCAATGTGTTTGGCAGCACCACTTGACTTGTTGTTACTCGCATAAAAGACTGCGGGTTCATTATCGCAGTATAAGGTGAGTGGTTCAGAAATGCTGTCTACCACTCTAAGTCCCGGGATAAAGTTCTTAAGCCATACAGCCTGCCCGGTGGCCTCATAACATGCCACAAACTCAGATTGCATCGTAGAAGATGCCGTAAGGGTTTGTTTGGAGCTTTTCCACGAGATAGCTCCTCCAGCGAGTGTGAAGATATAACCTGACGTGGATTTCTTAGTATCAACACATCCCGCAAAATCTGAATCTGAATAACCAACAACTTCAAGGTTATCAGAAATCTTATATGTGAGCATGAAATTCTTAGTAGCCTGCATATATCGTAAGACTTTCTTAACGGCCTTCCAGTGGTCGGTCTCGATTTGGTGATATCGCCAAGCATCCGGTTAAAAGCTAAATCGGGCGTGTACATACTTGAGCATACATAATGCTTCCGATAAATGAAGCATAAGGAACCGACTTCATCTGATCAGTTTCATATTGGTTCCTTGGGCATTGGAATGTCCCAAACTTATCGCCCTTAACAATAGGAGCAGGCGAGCCAGAGCACTTATGCATATTGTATTTCTTCAGTACTCTGTCAACGTATGCCTTCTGAGATAAACCTAATATTCCTTTGGACCTATCTCGGTGAATCTCAATGCCAAGAACGTAAGAGGCATCACCAAGATCCTTCATATCAAAATTAGATGAAAGAAATCTCTTGTCTCAAACATCATATCCTTATCACTGCTGACCAATAAGATATCATCCACATAAAGAACTAAGATGGTGAATTTACTCCCCTTGAACTTAACATATATGCAATTATCAACTTCATTCTCTTTAAAACCAAAATTCCTTATAATCTTATCGAATTTGAGGTACCACTGCCTCGACGCTTGTTTCAAGCCATAAATTGATTTCTTAAGTCGACATCCCAAATGCTCCTTGCCTTCCACAGCAAAACCTTCCGGTTGAGCCATGTAAACATTTTCTTGCAAATCGCCATTAAGGAATGCCGTTTTAACATCCATCTGATGCAGCTCTAAATCATAATGAGCTACAAGTGTCATAACTATTCTGAATGAATCTTTAGTTGAGACAGGAGAAAATGTGTCATTATAGTCAATCCCCTCTCTTTGTGAGAAGCCTTTTGCTACAAGCCTTGCTTTGAACCTTTCGATATTTCCCTTAGAGTCATGCTTGGTTTTGTAGACCCATTTACAGCCTACTGTTTTGACTCCGTCAGGAATTTCTACTAGGTCCCACACATCATTAGTGCTCATAGATTTTAGTTCATCCTTCATGGCATCAAGCCACTTAGGAGAATGTTCACTCATCATGGCCTCCTTATAAGAGGTGGGATCATCCACCTTCCCTATATCATTAATATCCTCATTCATATATACAACATAATCATTTGGGATGGCAGATCTTCTCTCCCGCTGTGATCTTCTAATAGGTTCATTAGCTATGACAGGAGACTGCTGAGGCTCGTCATTAGGTACAACATTAGGAATTTCAGAGACCTCAACAGTGGGTGCAACAAATGTATTTTCTACGGAGGTGCAGCCACCGAGGCACAGAATAAAGGTCTCGTGGATGAGCGGTGAAGAAACGTAAACCGCTTCTCCTCAAGATCTATTTTCCTGGGCTCCAGCTCCTCATTATTTTCTAAGAACACAGCGTACCTTGTTTCTACAAACTTAGTTGTCCTATTAGACAAGAAAAACGATACCCTTTGGATCTTTCAGGTACCCAATAAAATGACAACTTATTGTTTTAGGTCTAATTTCCCAATATGTGGATTAAAAATCTTAGCTTCAAAGACGACAACCCCACACTCGTAAATATTTCATACTCGGTTTTCTCCCATCCATAATTCATAAGGTGTCTTAGGTGCTGATTTCTGGGAACCCGATTAAGAATATGTGCACTGTCTTTAGTGCTTCCATCCACAAACTAATTGGTAAACTAGAGTGACTAAGCATGCTCTGTACCATATCCATAAGTGTGCGGTTGCGTCTCTCACTACTCCATTCTCACGAGGTTCACCGGCATAGAATCTTGGGCAACAATGTCATTTTCTTGAAGAAACTTAGCGAAAGGGCCAGAATTTGTCCATAAGAGGCATGTCTTCCATAATATTCTCCCCACGGTCCGATCTTACCACTTTAATTCTTAAGTTGTGCTGATTTTCAACTTCACCTTAAATATCTTAAATTTGTCAAGTGACTCGGATCGGTCTTTAATGGGAAAGATATAACCATAACGGAGAAATCATCGATGAATGTTATAAAAGAATCAAAACCATCCACCGATGTCACGGAAAAGGACCACAAATATCGGTATGAATTAATTCTAAAAGTCCTGTCTTTGCGAGTAGCTCCTTCTTTATTTGTTTCACATATTTTCCTTTAATGCAATCAATGCAAGTGGTCCGAGTCGGAGAAATCTAATGGGTGGAGAATCTCTTCCTTAATGAGACGCTCCATTCTCCCCTTCAAACGTGGCCTAAACGACAATGCCACAATTTCAAGAAGTCTCATTATTCTTTTACCCTTAGCATCACACACATTCAAGGATACGGAGATTCATTAAGGGAAAGCATATAGAGTTTGTCTCGTCTAAAAGCAAGACCAATATCATTAGAATCAAACGTAATAATACATTTATTATCACCAAAAGTACACTTAAAACCTTCATCGTCCAACAAAGAAATCAAATCAAATTCCTCCTAATAGAAGGAACATAAACTACATTATTGAGACGGTGAGAAGCCGTTGTCTAAGACTAATGTAATTGATCCTATTGATTCCACTTCGCTTCCTTTCCATCCGCGACTCTAAGGCTTCGCCCCTTTCTTAGGGTTCTCGCGGTATGGAATCCTGTAAAGAATTAGTAACGCGTACAGTTGCACCGAGTCAATCCACCAGAATTAATGGAAAATTAGCATAAAGTGTTTCATCAACAAAAGTTATTGTATCATTACCCTTCTTTGCGAGCCACTTTAGGAATCAGACACGTCCTTCCAAAGTGACTGATCGCTTGCAAAATGACATTCACCCCTTTAGGTGCTCCAACGGGAGCCACATGAGGCTTAGGTGCATTGTGCACTTTAGGCCCCGACTTATCGCATTGGGGAGAACGCCAACTTCTTTTAGATTTGAAGTCCCTTGGAACTTCCTTTTATTGGAGCCACCAACTTGAAGTGCAAGATCCTCTTTTCCGTCCTAATTCTTTCCTCCTCTCGAACATACATGGCGATTAAATCGCTCATGTTCCACTTTTCTTTCGAGTGTTATAATTGATCTTAAAAGTCAGATACTCGTAAGGAGAGAGGTCATAATGAAATGGACTAGGAAACCATCGAAATCTCCATGTCCATTCCTTAAGTTTTCCTACCATATCGGTCATCATCATTATGTGTTCTCTAATACCGCGGATCCATCATACTTAGTTGTCAAGAGCCTCGAATCGAGTAATCGGCATAAACTTTTGTAGAGCCCTTAAATTTTTCTTCAAGCGATGCGGATACTCTTTAGCATTTTCGAATCGGGATTGCTCCGATCCCAACCGAAATGGAGGTCTTCATTATCATAAGTGATAGACGGTTGGACCGCTCCGATTTCTCAAGATTAGTTTCATAAATTTTCTTTTGTCATCATAATTTTCTTCACCTCGGAGGGGAATGGGAGCCGGCACCCTTAAAGCATAATCGAGATCTAATACCCCAAGGACAACATGGATCCTCTCCTTCCGTGAGGAAAATTACTCCCGTAAGTCGCTCAATGTTGTCTATGGTGGCAATGACATTTGATGCATTTATTTTGAATATCAAAATATAGGGCATAAATTAGAATTAATCATAAGAATATGTTGTATGCAATTAATCCTACGTTGGTATGATTAATAACACACAAAAACTATAGTTCTAATTCATATCACCGTTGGGCAGATAATGAAAAAGAACTAAACAATTAATATGGCTACATATAATTATAATCAACGTTGGTCAGAATATAATCATATGCATATACATAATGCCAAAAACATAAAATGTAAAAGTCTCTAATTAAAATATCTCGTTGGTTCAATTTTAATAAGAGATTAAGCATAATATGGGCAATAATACATTATTCATGATATACCATAATTTTGGGCATCAAAACAATAATTAAATCAGTGCACAAAAGGGATTTAATCATAAGAAAATGCACTGAAAATAAAAGAAAAAGAAAAAAATTCACTGTTTCAGCCGGCCAAAAGAATCGGCCCAAAACTCACGCGCAGCCCAAACAGTGTGCGCGGCCCATCATGCACGCGCGGCCCACACGCGCGTCCGCAAGCCCGAAATGCGCAGCCGCCGTCGGATCTCATCGAACGGCTGAGAAGCACTTGGCCCAACAGCTCTCGCCGGCCCGCATAACGGCGACCGTCGGATCTAATCTGACGCCCTACGTTGCGCCCGAGCGAGATAAAAACGTGAAAACCCTAACCCTAACTTCATTACTTCCTCTTCCTCTCCCGAAAGCGAGCGACGCGCGGCGCGCGATAACGCGGCTTCGTCGACGACGCGGGGTGAGCGAGGGCTTGAGGTGCGCACACGCGGGGAGCATAAGAGACGGCGGCGGCTCAAGGCGACGGCACCTCCTCAGCCCTCCTCGCCGACGCGTGCGTGCAACCGAGGTTGCGCGCGCGGCCGTCGAGTGGGGCTACGATGGCGCCGTGACCGGAGGGTCTCAGATCCACAAAAACGTAAGTATCCGCCGCCAAACATTTGTTTTGATTCGGGTTTTAGGGTTCGGGTGGTACTGATTTGGGGATTTTGCTCGAGATCACATTAGGGTTCCACAAGTTTTGAAATCCTCTCCTTCTAAAGTTGCTAACCCGAGCCATAAGACTTTAGATCCGAAACTATTTGGCAAAATCAAGTTCGGTTTTTGAATAATTAGGGTTCAAGAAGAGCTAGAGACGGCTCTGATACCAAATGTAGTGCTTTAAACTTAGCCTAAACATGATCTTAACACATAAACCCTAGTTCATTCTTGAACACCTAGATTAGACTTTAGATGCGGAAACGTTAGGATGCTTACCCGAACCAGATGACGCCATGAGGGGGTGATGAGCTGATGGTGTAGATGCGTCGGCGTTTGATGAAGATGCCGTAGATGAAGAAGAGAGGCGTCGGTGACGACGGGACTGAGGAGGTCGGCGGTTCTAGGTCTTCGTTCACCTTTAGCGCTCCTGAAGATCGGGTATGTACGGGGTTTAAGTTGGCCAAGAACCACCTTAGTTCATGCCTGCCGAGCCCCTCCTTTTATGTGGCGCTAGGTGATCGGGACCCAAACCAAAGAAGTTGGTCACGCCTCCGATCAAGGCGCGGTCGTGACATGATCTCCCGTGGATTTCGGAAAATCGTTAGCCGAAGATCATCCCAACATTTCCTTCTTCCCTTATCTTTGTGAACAACTCCTGAGTCGAGACGAACCTTCTATTGAATATTCTCACGTTACGCTCCTTCTAAATCTCCCAAGTAGTCAGCGTAACCACCGTGGCCGTCACTCTAGGCGGCAGTTGGGCCAAGTTACAGACTGTTGACCACCATTCTGCTATGTTGAGGCTCGAGCTCCAAATTGATGGCTTGAGTGATGTGCAACCCAGCCATTCTGCTTTGTGGTTCCACACCCTTCGGAAATACCTGCACTCCGCCAGAAGGTGCAAAACTGTTTCATTTGCTTACCTGCATAGCGGGCACGAGCCCTGATTTGGCCAACCCCGAACTTGTAATCTGTCAGACGTTCAAATCCTATTTTGGATGGCCAGCCAAGCGAATTGCTTGCATGGGGGGGGGCGAAGTTCTTCAGATTGTCCTGTTGTGGTCAATGATTGTTGAACCTATAAACTGCAGCTCGTAGGCCGACTTTGTCGAGTTTAGCCTCCAGATGATCTCGTCCACGGCGGATGTGTCCAGGGTGATTTGGCTTACACGTTCCCAGACTTGTATGAATTGTTGGATTATCTGGGATGTTATGACCGTCAAAAGGTTGATGTCTTGTAGCCATCGATTCTTCTACAGCGTCACCTAGACTATTCTTTGTTTCCGAATTGAGAAGCGGAAGATCTCCGGGGCAAACTCCTGCAAGGACGGCCCACCTAGCCACTTTGAGGTCCAAAACTAAGCTTTTTGGCCATTATCGATCGCGAACGAGGTTATTGCGTCAAATAGTTGCTTGTCCACCTCATCGCAAGGTAGTTTCACAACCTTGCGATCAGGCTAAGGGGAAGGCACCGGGGAGGAGAAATGTGTCTTTGGGCGTTGTGGACAAAAGGATGCACGGTGTCCGCTTCTAGAGCAAAGCAGGCACCTGATGGGGTCTCTGCAGGCGAGAGCTGTGGTCAGAAGCCAAGCAATTGAAACACTTGCCTCTCGTTTTGTTGAGGAACCCAAGCCTCACTGCATTTGAGGTGTTGTCTAGAGCATGGAGATTGCGCAGGGAACGATGCCTTTGGCGTTCGGCATGGAACCCCTCTCGGTACCACCAATATGGCTTCTGTACTTGCTTCCATTCATTCTCCTCCCCGCGATCGATGGCTTTGTGCAGCGCGTTGAATGCCGCTGAGGGCGCTTGGGTCTCTTCAATGCCATTCGCGTTGTGGCGATGTGACCGGTCCTACACTAGAGGCGCTGGAGGGGTGGAGTAGGGTGACGATCGGCCGTGTTGAATGCCTTCTTCTTTATACACGTCTATGGTAATGGCGGTCGTTGAGGAGTTGTAGCGTCTTCGGAGTACGCGCCCTAGGAGACGTTGTAGTAGATGGGGCGAGGGTGCTGCCTTGAATGAGGGTGGTTGGGGGCAGGCGGTCATTGAGGGTAACGGGCGGTTGGAGCTCCGGGGCGAACCGAGCGGGCTTCCCAAGCGCCGATCGCCCTCTGCCGCGGGTGCTTTGAGGCTACTATGGGGCGTCTCTGGAATCTCATGCCCTTCGGTGGAGGCAGCTGAGCGAAGCAGGATCTGGGGTGGCATCGGGCCTGACCACTGAAGGAGGAGAGTCAAATCTGGATCTGGATCTAGGGTTGCCGAGCAGGGGTGAGCAGGCTGTACGAAAAGACAAGGCTTCGGGGCGGAGGGATTTGGAGCTGGTGACTGGAGGTGGACGAGGAGTGGACAGGAAGAGGCTAGGTGAGGGGGCCGCGGTTGACAGGGGTAGGGGAAAAGGGGCGGCGGAGGGGGCGGAGCCGCCCAGGTCGCCATTCCCCTCTTGGAGCCGCAACCTAAAGGGGGCCTCGAGCCGGGGGGTGAGCGGGGCGGTGGCCGGGAGAGGGAGGGGCGGGTAATGGTTGGAGGTGGTGGCTGCCGCAGGCGGGGGAAGGGGAAGGGCGGCGCGGCGGCGGGGGAGGAGCCGCCAGGGACGCCATCCAGCCCTGCACTCTAGCTCGGAGGGTGAAAAAAATGGTGACTCTGAACCAAGTGAACTTGGATGTGACTTTGTGATGCACGTGCGATTTGCCTTGCTGAAATAATCCAAAAATCTGGATTTCAAAAATTTTGAAATCTTTTTGGTTTGAATTCGGATTTCTTTCCCAATTCGGAAATTTCTTCCGAATTCCCGCTTTCCTTTTTCGTCCGACCGTTTTCTTCTTTTGAAAGCGTCTTTTCTCCCGGGCGCCTTCTTCCTTCCTTCCTCCCTCCCACCGCCTTCAGCAGCGCCCGCCGCCACCACCTCCATTTTGCGGCGCCGCAATCGACGACCGCCACGCCAGCGCACCGCCTCCAGCGCCTTCCACCACCTTCGCCGCCTCTACCTCACCCTGCCACCTCTCCTCTCCCGGCGTCGCCTAGCCACTCCGGCCGCCACGCCGCGCGCCGCTACTTCCACCGCCTCTCTGTTCCCGCCGCCTTCCTGGCGCAACCGCCACCTCTTGACCCGAAAGCAGCCACCCAAGGCAAGCCTCCTTCATCACTCTTCCCTCCACCACCTCCCCTTGCCCTCTCGTCACCGGAGCCAGCCGAATTTCAAGTTTCCGCCGCCGCCTCCCTCTTCTTCCCCGTCGGGCAAAGGTGAAATTCACCACCTCTCTTCCTCCCCCTCCCTCCTCACCTCGGCTTAAGCTTATCCTCACCGGCACCGCTCCTCCCCGCCACCTTCTCCACGGTCACCGTCGCCAGCACGTCACAGCCATCCCCGAGCCCCATCTTCACCACCCCCGGACTCCCCTACCTCCACTGATGCTCAAGCTTCCCTCCTCTTCGCCCGGGCGGCACCCTAACGCCGCCGGCTTCGTCCCCTGCTCCGGTCGGCCGCCACCCGTGCCGCCACCCCATTCCCGAGACTCATCATCCCCGGCAAAGCCCAAAAATGGGTTCACCTTGACTCCCTGAAGCTTCCCGCACCACCCACCTTCGTCGCCGGCCACCGGAGCTGCCGGAGCGCCGCCGGCGTTCGCCTCCTCTGCCCGGGCGAGCGCGCAGGCCTTTCAGCCGCGCGGCTCAAGCCGCTGGGCATGGGCCTTTAAGGCCTGGCCAGTTTGGGCCTAGGCCGCACAGTAAATGGGCCGCCCTTTTACTGTTCAAATGAAATCAGCCCTCTACTGTTCATCGCACAGTAATTTTTTTTACTGTTCAATCAAAAATCAGTTTGACACTGTTCATAACCCGAAAATAGATGATTTTGTTCCTATTCGTCCGAAAACAGTGACCCTAATTACTATTCATGGCCAAATCTCATTTATGAATAGTAATTCGGATATGTTCACCTATTTCAGCCTTTCACTATTCCTTTACATAGTAATTTCCTTTTTACTGTTTATCCGAAAAAATAGAAACACTGTTCCTAATCCAAAAAATGCACAGTAAACCCTAGTTACTGTTCATCACATGAAAAATAGTCCGCCACTATTCCTTTCAGCTAAAAACAGTGATTTCCAATTACCGACCACCTCCAGTTTTTATTTATGAATAGTAAAATAAGTGATATTCATCATCCAATCCTGTTTTCGCTCAAAACCCTAATTTGACATTATATGTCAAATTTGACCGCCTCGAACCCAGAAAACCCATTCACTGTCTATTCCTTTAAATCAGCCCGACCACTGGCCATTGCACAGTAAACTCATTACTGTTCATTACCCGAAAATGGTTTGTGCTATTTTCATTTCCATCCAAAAACAGTAAACCCTATCTACTGTTCGCTTCAAACCAGAAACACTGATTCCAGTGATTACTCACTGATCCATTGTCATACATGAATAGTAAAATAATACTATTCATTACCTGACACCTCTCCTGCCCAAAATCCTATTTAGACATTTTACACTCTTTTCGATCGTTTCGAACCCGTGAATCCAAAACTCAACTCTGTTCAATCCAAATAAGTGCCAGATAAATCCCCAGCATCCCACACCACCACCTTCCTTTATGATTCTTTATCTATTTACAATATTTTTGTTGTACTTGGATCCAAATCTCAGCTACGTTCACTCCAATTAAACACCAGATAAAACTCCTGCCATCTCACACCACCTACCTTTCTTTGTGTTCCTTTTCTGGTTTTATTTACTTGCATGTTGTTCCCAGCTCATTCCTTGTCGAGCCAGATTTTATTTGAATTGTTTTATTATTTTGTTTATCGTTAGGTCACAACCTCAACGACCAAGCTCCAGAAGACGCGGGACAAGATCAGAATCAAGAAGACTTTGTGCAAGAAGGCAAGTCGCATTCTTTGATCATTTTGAACCTACATTTCATACATGTACTTATTATTTTTATTACTGTATTTGTGTCAATTACTTTAAATATTGAAATAATATTTTAGAATGCCATGACAATTAGATAAATCCCAAATACCCCACGAACAAACCCACCCAACTCTTGTAGGCCATATTCACCTTGACAGATTTAGTTTACATATAACACTATAAATAACTTTATCACAAAAAATGTGTTCATCAATCAAAAGCAAGTATTGACTACTCGCCAATGGTTTTGTTGCAGAGTTGAGGGTTGTGTCCAGGAAGTTGGGCGACCCAATAGACTTGATGAAAGTGAGTCATCGGTGAGATCTGGAGGTGGACAGCCACGAGTTGGTGTTGGGCCATCGCCTCACTGGATGACAGGTAAGGACAAGAACCTTGTGCCAAAGTAACAGACATAGAAACCGCTCAACCACAAGCGTGGTCATTACTCCCTGGCTAAGTGCACTGCTCTCCCGATTGAATATCTACATGGAAAGGCGTGTGCTCTTGTATGATAGAACAGCGCGGAACTGGGGTGTGACAGGAGTAGGCCGGAAGTGGACACTCGGTAGTCTACACACATGCGGTATGGGCCCATCAGCCTCGGAGTGAGGATTCCACTAACGGTTAGTGGTCTCCCGAGCTGTATGGAGTAAGAACCTACCGGGTAGAGACTACAAAGGTTGAGCAGTGAAAATGCTTTGTTATCTCAACTCAGTCGCACGCTAACGTGTTGCGTGTTTATAGCCTGACAGTACGAGCTTGAGATATCTTGTGGGTAAAGTTGGGCAACTCTGCAGAGTGTATAATCAAAGGTATTCGAATACGCCGTGCTTCCGGCTAATGAAGCTGTGTCAATGGGTGATTCCAGTACAAAGGCATAAGTAGAGTTTTGAGATGTTAAGTTGGTGATCGAGATTGTTGATAAACCCCTGATGCTATTACTTATTATTGTTTTACTGTTTTATAAATTGTTTTAAATGCAAAGTGCATCCACATATGCCAGGAATGGTAAACCCTAACCATCCATTGAACTCCTTGCATGTAATTATTTAGCATTTCCATGCGGCTTGTTGAGTACGGTGGTAGTACTCATTCTTGCAATTTGCAAAACATCTACAGAAGAGGATCCTTGTGAGCAAGATTTTGGTGGATCCACAGAAGGCAACTACTACTGTTACTAGGTCTCGACTACGCTCAAGCGTACCTGTGGTTTGAAGTTCTTTTGTCTTGTATTATATTTAACTTTGGGTTTGAATGCCCGTGTCAGGTCAAAATAGGTTGTTAAACCTTAGCTTTATATAATAAAAGTCTGGTTTTTGTTGCAATCGGAAGCTTGCTTGAGATATTATTTGCTTCGCAACTGTACATACTTGGCGGTTGCGAAGAGTTTAGCGGTCCCGAGAAACGGGGCTGTTACACTTGCCCCGTTACTTTAGTTGTATAGTTTTTCTCTACCATGCATATATAGCAAAGAAAAGTCAGAGGTGAAATTCCTAGTCAATCTCCCCAAAGTCCTCTACACCACCCATACTCCCCCCCTTTGCCGCTATAAAAACCTATCTAGTTTACTGGCGATCCACGTACGTACGTGCACCTACTATTACTATTACTATTACCATTGTACACCGACGATCTCTGATCCAATTCCAAGGGAATTGCATACATATATTCACAAATCACAAGGAGAAGAAATAGATATGGCGATCCGCTCGTTGGCGTTGGCGTTGGCGCTGCTGCTGCTGGTGCTACTGTCATTGACGGCGGCGGAGGATAAGGGGACGGCGACGGAGACGGTGGACAAGGAGCCGGGGAAGGTAGCGGCGGAGGGGCTGACGGCGGCCAAGTCCAAGATCGACTGCAAGGTGATGGGCAACTGCCCCGCGACGCCGGCGGGTCCCAGGCAGGAGGCCAACAGGTACTCGCGCGGCTGCAGCTCCCAGCTAGGCTGCCGTGGAAAGAAATAGCTGATCCGAGATCATCCGATCCGATCCGATCCGATCCAACCCTTATCACCGATGCACTAGCTACCTACGTAATTAACCAATAACTCCTCCCTAGCTACTGCTAGCTAGCTAATGGATCCATTGATATATATATATATATATATATATATATATATATATATATATATATATTCCTCTCTTGTCCCCTTCCCTTCCATTCCATATATAATTCCATTCCATCTTGCATGCTGTGCTAATTAGCTATGAATGTTCTCTTCTTCTTGATATATATGTCAATTGTCATGCACGCATGGCCTTATATATATATGGATGTTGCCTGCGTCTCTCTCTCTATATACACGCATATATATATATATGAGTGTCCTGTGGCCCAACGCTGCACCATGATGAGGATTTCATAAATAAAAAAACGGCAGAGAATTACTTGTCTATATATGTACGTACCAACCACCCCGGCCGCTATATATTTCGATTTCTCCCATCTGATCTACTGAAAAGAGCGTATCGATCGCATACAAACTTGACTAGTTGTGAGATCACGACACTAGTACATACCAAGCTCATTGGTGCCGTGCGATGCGATGCGATGCGATGCAATCGGTTCGTGCTTGATTATATATGCGTGCATGTGATAAAAGAGTTGCTTGATTTGAGCCAGGGATGGATCGATGCATGCATGTCAAACCTGTTTTTTTATCACCAAAAAAACTGGTGGTAGAATACCAAAAGAAGCGCATGCTGTGCTGCTTGCCCACAAGCACAGAGAGACAAAAAGGAGCGCAAAGCAATACGGGCAAAGCATCAAGCAGCAGCTACTCCAGCTCATGAATGCCCATCTTACTCATGGTACCATTCCATTAGGACAAAAAAAAAAAAAAAAACCTTTCGCACCCGCAATTCATGTTTCATTTGTGTTGTACCAAACCAAACCAAACATATCTGATATGGAATTCCTAAATCCAAGGATACACCTAGCCTGGTGCAATGCAATGCAATGCCATTAGAAATCTAGAAACATGTTTTTAGGTCCCATAGAAATCCCATGTTATTGAATTACCTCAGCAAAGCAAAATCGTGTATCAATCAGATCACTCCGACTCACAAAGCTTCCAGCTGGGCTGCTAATCGGCTTTTGCGTTGCCACTCTGCCTGGCCAGGCGAACGCACGCTTCAAATCTCTTGACTGCTTCAGCACACTTGAGCGGGTCCTGTGCGCTTCCCTTGTAACACTCGAGGCAGCCTGCTCTCTCCCCGGTGCATAACGTGGGGTTCTGGTACGGCAGCTTGAACTCCTTGTCATGCAACTCTTTTGCTCTCTTGTTTAATTCTTGGAGCATCCCAGCCTTCTGATTATCCACCTTCTGCTGAATCTTTTCGCTCTCTGCCAAAACAGCACGGATGGCTTCCACCTCTGGGATTGCGGCTGCGGGTGGCGGGGGGACTGCAGGGGTTACTGGTAGATACATGGGAGGCTGCAGCGGCCACCCAGGAGCAGGGCTGCTCTTGGGTTCACTTGGAAATTCCCTTGCCTTGTCCTGGGGCTCTTCATGCTGTTGTGCAATCTTCTTATTCTTAGGCTTGGGTTTCCTGGGTTTCCTTTTCACCTTCTCATCATCACGAGCGAGTTGGTCGATCAACTTGGTGCTTATCTGGATTGTGTAATCACCCATAGCAGAAATGGATCCTGCAATACCATTGCCCAAAAATATGAGGGAAGATTTAAGTAGTTGGTTTAAACAATGTCTGATGCCTGATAAATAGAATGAATATCTGGGCTGTATACTGAATGCTGCTGACTTAACAACATGAGGGCAGGAATCACGATTGTACAACACACAATGCTTTCCAGTTAGAAGGTAGGGTCGTCTACTAGCATGGCCATCATTTCTTTTCAAGCTTTTGGATAAAAAAATACGTAAATATATGTAAAGTTATAAATAAAAGTGCTAGTTTCAAGAAACACAGTTCGCCTATTACAGTTCGGGATGGCAATCAGGAGCGGCGGGCACGGGTAGTGGCCACCCATGTTCAATGATGTAAACAACAAAAGAACAAGAATCACTAGAAAATGTTCAATGATGTAAACAACAAATAAACAAGAAAAATGCTCAATGATTGTAAAACATAAGTAGTACCACTAGAAAATGTTCAATGATGTAAACAGCAAATGAATAAGAAAAATGTTCACTTCTGAGTACTGACATCACACAAATTCGACTTCACCAATGCGAATAGCAAATAAACAAGACAATGCTGAAGTCTTTTTTTTTAAGGATAACAGTAGGAAAGGATCCTGCTGTACATAAATAAATATATTTAAGAAAAGTTTACAAAACAATATTTACACCAAGAGGTCCCAAATTAGTTCAAGCTGTTAAACCAAGCACTAATGTCAGGTTTGAATTTTGCCTTTGCCATATGGATAACCAGAGCAAATTCTCAGAGGAAGGTGTTGCGCCATTCTGCAAAGCTTGGATCAATCTGACTAAGATCATGTTATTCCTTGTTATCCAAATAGACCATGTTGTCAGCACAATGACCCCCATGATGAAAAAAAACTGTTGGATCTTGTTTTTGAGATGGAGGATTGCCTAATGTGTTGCAACCATCAGCGAGCGTTGTGAACAGACATAACTCCAGCAGTCTTGAACAAAGGGGCATGTCCAAAATAAGTGTTGTAAGGTTTCCTCTGCTCCTTGTTCGCACAAAATACAAGTATAATCATCCAATTGACAATTCTTCCTCCGCAAAAGATTTCTAGTGTTAAGTCTATCCTTGAGCAATAACCAGAAGAAAACTTTATGACGACTTTGACAGGTGCTTGCCCATAACCAATTGAAGTATGGAGGAACTTGCTCAAGTCTAATTTTGTTGTAGGAACTTGCCTGAAACCACGGTTCTTTTTTCTTTTTATGTAGAGGTTACGAGTACATGCTGCATGTAGAACAATAGAGATCTAGTGTCCTTGGCAAAAGCTGCCTCCTAGGAGAAGATGAACATGAGCAGGGGCGCCAGAAGCAAGAGGCAGCCAAATCATGGGGTTAAGCGATTAGGAGGTAAAGGCAACTACATTACATACGACTAGTACAAGCTTAACTGAACTAGATCCAAGCAACCAACCATAAAAACTTCCCTTGATTCTACTACTAGACTCAGGCTGCTGAGCAATCAGATCCTTTGTGGATTTTTTTACTTGCTAGTAGCGTCATCTCATCTAGCGTTTCTGCACGACGCTCTTGGGGTTGCTCTCCCTGATCCAGGCAAGCATCAAGCTATACTGTAAACAGAATTGAATTGGTATTCCCAACCCCACCGCCGCCCGCCACAGTCGAGAATCGAAACCCTAATAAGCAGTAACCACAAAGCTAAGCTAAACCCCAGATTCCCCATCGGCGGATACAGATGAACACCCGAGTCGCGAGATATTGCCAAAAGGAAGCTGGGAAATCGCGGGGAGAGAGAAGATGGGGTTTTGAGGGGACTGACCGGAGCCGACGAGGACGGCGACGTTGCCCAGTACTATGGCGGCTGCCTCCCTCTCTCCCGACTGCACGACTCTAGCCTGCTAGGCGACGGCGACGGCGAGATCAAAACGGCGCTGCTCTCCTAGTCGCCTCGCCTCGACTCGACTCGACTCTAGCTAGGGATTTCCCCTCTCCTTATTTATTGATTTTTTAAATTAATTAATCGATAATCAAAATCAAACCAATTTTATTCCGATTCGAGCGAGGCGGGCCATTGGGTCTTGGATGGTCGTGCTGGATTGGAATTGGATGATGGTGATTCGCTGTACATCTTTGCTACAGATACTACTTAAGTATGGTCATACGACGACGACGATGATCTAAACTAAGGAGTAATTGGGATCAACAAGGGAGTTGTACTGTGGTTCCTGATCTATCTTGCTTAATTACCAGATCACGACCTCCTTCCCGGAGAAGAAGAAAGAAGCATAATAATAAAATAAAACATGAGGTGTCTAGGCAAAACTAGTGTGTTTTTAGAAGTATTCAAATTTGGATTATTTTTTAAAAAAAATATATATATATTAAAAGAAAATTTTAAAAATAGTCTAGTTTTTTTTATACAAAAAATAGGCTATTGTTGCCATTTCAAATGATGAAATGGCCTCGTCGTTATTCCAATTGGCGACAGTAGCCTAGAATAGTGCAGAGAGGGCTTGTCGCCACGTGGACCGGTGACATGTCCATATGACCCTGTCGTCAATTGGAATGGCGACAAGAACCTGTATTTATTTATTTTTACTGTCTATTTTAGACCACACATTTTGTAGACAAATCATAATGACATTACAAAACATTTAGCATAACGTCATCACATATGTTATCGACAAATCACAATGATATTACAGAACATTAAGCACAACATCCTTACATATTTTGTTGTCAAATCACAACAATATTACAGAACATTCAGCACCACGTCATCACATATTTTGTCGATAAATCACAATGATATTACAAAACATTCAGCACAATATCATTACCTAGTTTTTCGACAAATCACAATAATATTACAAAGCATTAAGCACCACATATTTCAACAAGACAGATATTTCCCGTGGCCGCGAGTTCAATGTTCGTCATGTCAACCGTCTCGAATGGGGTGGTCGGATAAGATCCCAGCGGTATCGTTCGGACTGCCGATGTCTCCTTCATCCTGTGCATTTCTCACAAGGTATTTCTTGAAGGTGTGTCCAGACTCTTTGCAAATTGAGCACTTCTTCGTACGACGTCCGGTTTCTGTTTCGTTTATGTCGTTCCTAATACGTCGTACCTGCCACCGGCCAACATTTCCCTTTAGCTTATCAATGTCTGCGGCCGAGATAAGTTGCTCTTAGGTCAGATGGCCAGTGAAATGGTCAACCACGTCGTAACCATACAGCTCTGCACTCTAGGTATGTATCATCTCTTCCTTGTTGAAATAATCAGAGAGGTATTGACCGGGATGCTACGCCGCCGTGAAACATGCGGCCATGACATGTGAGAAAGGCCTATACAGAAGAAGAGACTTGTTGTGAGTACATACGCAACTAGCGCGACGTAGCGTGCACTCGTGGGTGCTCTTCTTACGTTCATCCTGCAACGTCCTTTATCTCTACACAGTATCTCGAAGCAAAGCTCCCTTGTGTCCATCTTGAATATCCGATGCATCTCACCCTTCTTGCTCTTCTCCCTCTATGTACTTGGTGATCATGACGGAGTACAGTACTCTGTCATTTGCCATGAAGATGCAACGAGCATGGAGTACAATATTCTGTCAACAAAGTAATTTATGGTACCGTGGAGAATTGACTCCACGATACTAACCAAAGGAAGGCACTTGGTGTCGTGCATTACCTAATTGTACACATCGACTAGATTGATCGTCGTGACACCATATCAAGCACCACCCCTGTCATGTACTCATGTAGCATCGACCACTTCTCCTTATGCTCGTGTTCAATCCAGTTCAAAAAGCATTTCACATGTGCCCCCGTCTTCCTCGTCACACCTAGACCATCAGTGGTAACCGTGGCAATGCTTCAGGGGCCGGGTCAGCACTTGTATCGGCCTTCTTCGCTGCCTCCCTTCTGTGCATTCGAGTTCGCTCATCTAGAATCATACAGAGTGCGTCAAACTGTCGCTGTTAGTTCTGGTTGCACAGCCGCTTGAATAGATTCATCAAATCCTTATTGTGGAATTGCTTGTAGAAGTTTACACCTAAGTGCCTCATGCACCACCTGCTCTGCAGATCCACCTATGAAAGTAGTTCGTTCTCTCCTTATTGTAGCTGAGTTATTGCTCTCAGCAGGCCCGCATGCCGATCATATATGACACATACGTTAGAACGGCCCTATACAATAGAAATCCTCAAATTCCTCAAGAACCACAACTAGCTGTTCGTGTTCTCGCTTTCAACGAATGCGAATGTCACGAGAAGAACCTGATTGTTCCTGTCCGTCACTATTGCAGTCAGTGTCTGGCTCTTGTACTTCCCAGTCAGGAATGTGTCATCTACGCACAAGATTAGACGGCAGTGCCAGAATGCATTGATGCATGGACCAAAGGCGAAGAATACTCACTTCAGTGTCCTCTTATTGCCCCACTTCAGATGCGTGGAATCTTCAATGGCGACATGAGTATCGGGATTCCTGTCCTGTATGGCCCGGAGTTGGATGGGCAGGTTGTGATAGGAATCATCGAACGTACCAAACCTTGATTCTAATGTCTTCTTTTTTGCCCTCCACGCTTTGGTATAGTTGATTATGTACTAGAACCTTGCCCCATCACCTAAATGATGGATCGTGGCTCAAAATCTAGATTATCTACGATCTCATCGTACATGATGTTCGCGATGAAGCCTGATGACAGGTTCTTGTAGGACTGCACTAACTCAGTGACGACACATGTATGAGGGACCACTATAGAGTATTTTCAGTAGGTGTCCCACTTAGGATGAAATGCGTGCACTCGCCAAGGATATTCCTCTATATCGCACTTCACGTCGTAGCATCTTGGGTTGAACTTGACGACTGTGAATGTACACCACACCGACAAGGCCTGGAATTTGACCGCCTTCTACACGGCTTCCTTGCATTTGTACATAGCTCCTTGCCTAACATCGCTCTGGCTGTACTCCCACGGCATACAGGAGCCTTCGTTAACAATAAGATTGTCAAACAGGTATGTATTCCACTCGGATGAAACCACCTGTTGTTCCACAGCATTCTCATCGTCGAATCCTTCATCTTCTGACATAGCATGTAGTCATGGTCTTCGAGATCCATCCTTTGGACTGGGGCTTCTAGCTCCTCACCCCTGTCAGCAAACCCACTAGCTTGCCTCACTAAAGGAGCTCCTTCCACAGTGTCTTCATCGACAGCATCAGCAACTCCCGGACCTTCGGCCATTGTGTGTGCCGCACTATGGTTGGAGTCACCGACTTCTTCTTCGGCATCACACCCCCTTCTTGTTCAGCCTCCGATGCAGGAGTGGGATTGGCATATGCCTAGACCAGAAGGACCAAATCCCACCGTTCCTCCTTCGCCCTGCGTACATATGACTGCCATGACCTTGTTTTCTTGAGCTGCACTAACTCCCAATATGTGCCCTATGGTACTCGGTTGGCGAGGCAACTCAATCTCAGGTCATAAAGAGCATAGTCCAAATCAAATGTGTAAAACAACCACCGCATCACAGCACCCCATGTACGCTGCTTTGATCTTGTTAGGGTCACGGTGGTCGTCGATTGAAAATAACGCAAATCAATCCCCTCGGGATCCTCCAGAATAGTCCCCTGACCGTAGCAAATTTTGAAATTGGTGTCGTCCGATATATTCGATGTACTGCACTATAAACAAGATTTCTGAAACTAAATTACCCGTCAAAAAGGATTATGTACAACATACTACACTGCGTAACCGTATATCTAAAATTATGTAATCCATTCAGTTAAAAAAAAATTACCTAAAAGGTGGACGACCAGATAGGCAGCGCTTCGCTAGCTTCTCTCCTCCCCTCTACTCCTCTCCCTTCCATCCCCTCCCATCTTTCTCTTTTTTCTGAATAAAAGTGAGTTATGCCAGAATTTTGGGATCTTTTGTAGGGTAGATTGTGTCGCTATTTGGAATACCGACATAAACTTGCGGGATCCCCCTGTCGTCAATTCAAATGATGATTTTTGTAATTTTTAATATTTAAAAAATTGACTCGTGGGATACTCGTCGCCAGTTGGAATGGCGATATGGCCATGTCGTCAGTCCAAATGGCGACAGGATCCTCTTTGCACTATTCTAGGCTACTGTCGCCAGTTGGAATAGCAGCAGGGCAATTTTACCATTTGAAACGACAACAGTAGCC
The DNA here is from genome assembly GCA_036346255.1 of Ampelocalamus luodianensis. Classification (NCBI taxonomy): domain Eukaryota; kingdom Viridiplantae; phylum Streptophyta; class Magnoliopsida; order Poales; family Poaceae; genus Ampelocalamus; species Ampelocalamus luodianensis. The sequence goes on along the minus strand of CM070633.1, from coordinate 73,822,903 downwards.
TATTTTGTAAAAAAAAATAACTATTTATTTTTGTAGTTTTCTTTTAAAATAGTATTATTTCAAAAAAAAAACTCAATCCAAAACCAATGGATCCCATCAACCCGTCGCTAGTTGGGATAGCGATATGGCCATGTCGTCAGTCCAAGTGGCGACAGGATTCTCTCTGCACTATTTTAGGCTACTGTCGTCAGTTGGAATGACGACAGGGCAATTTTTCCAATTGAAGCGACGATAGTAGCCTATTTTTTTTTAAAAAAAAATGACTGTTTATTTTTGTAGTTTTCTTTTAAAATAGTATTATTTCAAAAAAAAACCTGGATCCAAATCCAATGGATCCCATCAACCCATCAACAATATAAAAACTCTCTACCTCACCTCACCCTCAAACCCCACCCTGGCACCGACCGTAGCCTCCCGTGCACCTCTGCCTCCCGACGCCACCTCGGCTCCGGCGGTGCCACCATCATCAGAGTTGCCACCCTCAACCGCCTTCCTCCCCAACTCTCTCATCTCGTTTTGTCGCCGTTCCACCCACCACTTACCACCCTCCTCCGAGCCCGCGGCCAGCGGCGCCACCGCCTCCCGTAGGGCCTATATGTATACTGCTTATCAAACTCAATTAAAGATCGTCTCTTTTTAAAATGACTAATAGTAAGTGATCTTTGCTTTTAAAGATGTCGATGAGATCAATATATGAACAATTCAAATGATCACATCTTAACAATTATTATTAGATAAGAATATAAAACACAGGCCGCTCCGGGGTTTGTCTCATGATCCAATGGCCCGGCTCCTTTAATTTGGTCTCTACATGCATGTGAAATAAAACAAAGTTGATCGCCTGCTACTCCCTCCGATTAGCATTATCTTCTCTCTTTTTGAAGAACTCGTGGGAGATCATCATTTGTATTAACAGGGGTAGAGTCAACAACCGTCAATGCCTTGACAGGCAATTACAACCAAAGAAGAAGATAGGTAGATTAAATTACAGCACAATGCCTGCAATCTCCAATGGACATCAAGACATCCTATGACTACAAGTAAACAGGGTAGAACAATGCAACATGTTCCATTTTTTTCATGGGGTATCCCCGAACAAATAGCGTTAACTTCCTGGCTCATAACTCACCATGTCACGTGATACTACGAACTTTCGGAGAATTTCAGCTATCCAAACATTGCAGCCACTATTCGGAGGAAAGTATTCCGGTTTCCATCAAAGCAGAAGCACAATCTAGCATCTAATACCGCCCATTATTAAGTATATCAAAGTTCAGTACATAGAAGGAAGGATGCCAAATTTAAAGCATGTTTTTAGGATCCTGCAGTGGATGAGTTTCCAGCGTCCTTTTTCTTCATCTCTTCAAACTTATCAATGGCGACCTGCAGCTCATCTGTGCCTCCCACCGCTCTCATGGTGTAGTAGTAGACTCCGAGGACGAAAGCAGACAGTCCGCCGGCCACCACGAGGTTCTTGGTCTTGGGTGCAAGGCTTCTGAATCCCGCCATCTTTAGACTACAGTGAGTACTGCAGGAAGTGAAGGCGTGGAATGTTACAAGAAGTAAAAGAAGTGGTGCCATGCTGACATCCGTTAGAGGTGTATACAAAATTTTGAACTGGGCATTGGGGGTAAAGCCAGATAGACAATATACAGATTTAGGCATTATTATTTTCAATGATCTTCTCCAACTTGACCCCACTGGCAGCTATACAATTCCACAGTTCAGTAACTTTACATCAAAGCAAATGTAGATTCTGTATTACCCTGACAAAATAGGGGTTAATATAAAACATCATATGATGCTGATGTAGCCTTCAGGATCAAACAAGTGTTTAGCAGGGTAAAAAAACAAGAATTTATTGAGACAGCTTTCAACAATAGAAAACAATCTGGTCAGCACTAGAATATCGAACCTGCACTCTAACCCATCCTGAAGAGGTGTAACTACTCGATGGCAACTTCAGAGAAGAACATAGTTTCCAGACTTGTTTGCGACAAGGATCCAATAAGTCCAGAGAGAAAGCTAGATTTTATGAGCTAATAGAAGCCATTTGCTTTGTGAAGACATAGGAATTATAGAAATGTGGTTGCAACATAGTAATCTAAACTCCACTCCAGTCTTCTAATTCCTTTGGATTTTAACCTAACCTACCTACGGAGAAGAGAGATCCCTTTTAATACAGGACATGTAACTAGAGAAGGAAACATATATACATCGCCCCAGACCTCAGCAGTGTTTCGAACGATTAATTATAGCATTGTTTGTTGGCAATCTGACATAATGACTTATATAAAAAGAAAGATTAGTTATCTAGCAAAAGCGGACATCGAAAGGTCAGAAAGTCTGGTAGAGGCATACAGCTATTAAAAGGAATCCATACATAGACATGATAAAATTTTCAGGAGCTAAAACATTCTTTATCGAATACAATACGTGCTGGCCCTCGTAGAATTCCCCACATGTATGATGCTATGAAAACCCGGTATGCAAAAAAAAAAGGTAGTCATTCAGTTCCCAGTGATTCTTTACTGCAGGACGGAGGATGGGAACTAACTAGACTAACTGACTCATCTTATCTATATATATTAAACAAGTAATCCCCACTAACTACCATCAATGCTATTTCTCTCCTCCCTCATGCAGCCACATCACCCGTATTCTTCACAACCTTTTGATGAAAATTGAATGCCATAGATGTACCTCATTTGTATTGTCTTGCAATTTTTTAGGCTCTAGCATGTTTGACCTTGATTTGTTCAAACATTAAAGCCAACAAATTGATTTCTACAAGTTCCCGCTGCAACGCGGGGTATCCTTGTAGCTCATAGTAATGATGAAGCTAGATCGATTAGATTCTGACAGTGGTTGCAGCCATGGGAGCAGCAAATTAAGCACGCAACCATCAAGCCAAGCCATATGGGGCTTTGTTTCGGTCGTACCGCGAGGAACTTGAGAGTCACAGTGAGATAAGACCTCCTCGCAAAAGAAGAAAGCTAGCTACCATCTGTCGCTCGCACCCAATTAATCAATTAAAATGCACCAGTGTCAAGCCTAGAGATGATCCCATACTATTACTGACATCATCGACCCCGTCGTGATCCAGCCCCTCCCTGATACAAAAACGAGCAATAGAAACAGGGAACCCGAAGCATAGGTTAGGTTAGACTTAGAGATGATTCCCAAACTTGCAACAATCTTGCAGGTAGAGGTACTAGAGTAGAGCAGAGCAGAAGGGAAGGGAACTGGACCGTGGAAGCTGTATATTCTGTGAGCTAGCTTAATTCGGCTTTACTAAATTACTTACTACGTGGGGCGGGAGTAGCACTAGTGGGATTAATTCAAGAGCAATAGCCAAGACGGATCGGATGATGCGGCGGAGAGGAGACGAGAGGTGGGAGGGGAGGGGAGGAAACAAGGGGGGATTGGAACTTTACCTTACCTCACGGATGGAGGAATGGAGGCGCCGCCTTGCCCCTGCCCTTGCGCTTGCCCGAAGCATAGGGGATCGAGATCGACGATGGGAGGGAGAGGAAGGCCCAAAAGGCCAAAAGACCTGCGCAGGGAGAGGAAGGCCCAAAAGGCCAAAATTCTCTAGCAGTAACAAGATTCTATGCCCGTGAGGCGTTCAAAAAGCGCGCGTGATGCCGCACACTCTGAAGAGCAAACAAGAAAATAAAAAAGGACAGTTCGGGGGCGGCGCAAGTTTGGGGATAAATATTTAGTAATTTTCACGAATTTTTTTTTGGCAATTTCCTCAACTGTTTGAAGTAGTTCGGAATCTGAAACTAGAGAAGACTATGGTTGACATGCTCGCTGTTGACCCGATTGTATTGTTTGTGGATCGATTCCTTTGATGAAAGATAACGTAATATTTAATAGTCAAAATATTTGTAAAAATATATTTAAGTACGAAAGACTTCATAATCCAAATCAATAATCAAGATGTTATGATAGCAGAACATACGGCCAAATCCAAATGAATAATCAAGATGCACATTGAACCTAACTTACGTCTTCCATGTGGAGTGCCCTGGGCAACGGGGAGCGCTAGGACAGCTGCCGGTACTACTAGCAGAAGTCTTCCCCTTCTTCGTCGGGCGCTTAGGCCGGTCGTACTCATCTTCTTCTTCGAGAGTCCTCCACCACCCAACTTTCCTGAGCTACTCTGGTGCCTTTTCAATAGGGTCGGGTACGTAAGTGTTCGAATGCCTCGGTGTAAGATTGAGGAGGCTGATTAGAGGGGGTGAATATATGGTTTTAAAAATTCTTTTGGCTAAAATTGAGTTTTATACGGAATTATAAACTAGACTTGACTAAGTGCACTAACAAGCTAGTAGTAAAACAAAGATAGGAACCCTAAGGAGACGAGCAAGCAATTTAATTATATAAAAGTAAATTGCAAGAAAGTAAAGCTAAAAAAAGCAAACTACAAGAACACTTGAACTTTTCCCATGTTGATCGGAAACTTGTCAGTTTTCTCTAGTCCACGTCGAGGTAAACTCAAACGAATTGGACCAACTCCACAAATTAAGCTTACACCTCTAATCCACTCAGAGTTACTCTTCCTCTACTCTGGAGATGGCGAGCACTAAGCCACTCACAACCATCTGAGTCTTCTTATAACCTTCTTTGAGAGGATCACCGGCGCAACTCTTTCGAGCCATCTGAGTGTCGGCAAACACCAAGAGTAATAACTCAGAGACGCTCATTTGAACGAATAAGTGTATAAGCTCAATAGATATTAAATCCAACACCTAATGCAACACGTGCACTAGGATTTTACTCTCTAAGCTCACTAAGTGCAACACATGCATAAAAGAAAGGAAATAGCTTGCTCTTTGCTCGAGAGGAACGAAAATAGCACCAGCATCCTCCCACAACCGGTCATAAAAGGGTATTTGTACACCAACACATGAAAACTAGCCGTTGGACGCTCAACCGAATTGACAACCCTCACATGGGGCGGTTAGACTGCTCCACGGAGGAGTCAAGCAAGGGGGGGGGGGAACACCCCATTCTGGAAAAAAAAATCGGGGGACTTTGACTGTGAGGCTGGTCAGACCGATTGCCCACTAGTTAGCCCCGTCAAACATGGTGGTCAGACCGCCAAGACCAATGGACCGGCACTTAGCCCGTTTTCATCCAATAGGGCCTGGTCAAACCGCTAGAGACAGGAAAAGCAGATATTGCATCTTGTTTCAACTCAATTTTGCCAAACACATTTGCTAATTGATGCGCGGTGCAAACAAGGTATGAAAGCATGAATCTCAATAAGTTGCAAAATATTTGTCGGCTTTTACAATCACGCTGCAAAGAATTTGGTACATGAACTTAAAACCGTTTGCAAAATACATTTGCATACTAAAGTTACATGCTACAAGGATTATGCATGAGCCTTAACTATTTACAAAACATATTCGTAAATATCGGTAACATGTTAAAGAGAGCTAGAGCAAGCACTAAGAGCTATTAACACATGATACACTCAAGCTATTAGTCAAGATCCCTCTTAATAGTATGATAACCTATACTAGCAATTCGGTCTTCACATCAAACACCGAGACCGGTAAAGATACATGCATGATGTTCTTTTGGGGTGGCAAAGCAATCATTTTTTGGATACATGTTGTTGGAAGTTTGAGAACCCAACTGGTACCATTTTGCTTTTGTTTGATTTGATTTGATCTGATCCGAATCCGATCCGATGTTGGTTTGACCAACCAGTAGTAGTTTCTACCTGTGCTAGGGCTCCTAGTCCAGTCAGTGCAGAGGAGAGACGGTGCCTGCCTACCTGGTACTCCCTCCGCAGGGAGTATCAATTTGCAGCCACGTTGAGCTCTCCAAGACGTCATCAAAAAAAAAAAAAAAAAAAAACAGAGGGAGTAGCATTTTGGAAAGCAGCATCATTTAGGCAGGCCCAGGCCCAGGCCCAGGCCCAGGCAGCCCGGCCAAACAAATCATCAAGCCGCTGACGTAACGAGCACGACCCCAAGCCGGCCGAGCCAGCTCGCTCTATAACCGTAGGTAGTATAATAAGCACCCGAAGAGCTCTAGGGTTCTAGTGTTGTACCCTCCTCCGATCCAAATCCAATACTCTCTCCTCGCGCCGCAACCGAAGAAAGGTGCGTGTCCTCTCCCCTCCCCTTCTCCTCGTCTCCGTTACGGGGTGGCCGTGCTGTCATATGCGGTGTGTACCGACGTGGGTTTGGACGGAGGCCGCGAACGATCCGTGTGTTCTTTCATGGCCGATGCTGCGCGCGGTAGCGGATTTAGGTGTTGTGGGTTGATGTTATCGGGAGTTTAGCCCGCGATCTTTCTCGTAGGATCTAGATGTTTCTTTTATTGCGCTGGGTTGTTTCGCTTTAGCCTCTCTTGACTTGTGCCAAGACGAATCGCTGCTGTTTAGATCTTTAGTAAGTCTCGGATTCGTTTATTTGTGAATTCGTGATGACCTTTGTTGCATCTTAGTGACTGGTTCTTGATCTGCTTGGTTGGGTAATGTGTATACACTTGATTGGTTTTTATGCTATAGGATTTGGGAATTGCTGTATATATAAATTATTAGTTCAAGGTAGCAATTTGAATTCTGTTTGGCATTAAACACATGTTCTGTGATTGTGGTTTCGGTGTTCATAAATCATATCTCGATTTCAGATATAACTCAGCGGATTTGACCGAACAAAATGTGAACAGTTGTCTGGCTAACCTTTCCATTTACAACACATGAAACTGTTAAAGGCCTGTTTAGAATATAGGAATTCGTCAGTACATGCAGTCATATACGAAAATTCCTGCAGTAAACGTGGGAGAATTATCTAATACACATTGGCTTGGTTATAGAATTCTCCACTTGAATTGCAGTGGCTAGGCATGTATTTTGTTTTACATTTAATGTACATGAGCATTGGTATACTTTTATACCTATGCTACCGGAAGTAATTGTGATCACAAGTTGTGCCTGAATCGGTGCAATAGAAATTGTACACTAGCTGTTTCAGACTGTGCACCTGCTTTGCCTAATGGTAACGCCTTCTGTTGGTGCAGCATGGATTCCCAGGTCAAGCTTGCGGTCGTGGTCAAGGTGATGGGCCGCACAGGCTCGAGGGGTCAGGTGACCCAGGTCAGAGTGAAGTTCCTGGACGACCAGAACCGTCTCATCATGAGGAACGTCAAGGGCCCGGTCCGCGAGGGCGACATCCTCACCCTGCTTGAGTCCGAGAGGGAGGCCAGGAGGCTTCGCTGAGGCGGCTTCGTGGTTCCTGTCTTCAAACATAAAATGCTGGGTTGTTTTGCCTTGCTTAGTGTACTGCCTTCCAATCATGTTCTTGAACACTGGTTTGTCTTTCGTGTAGGCTATGTGTTATGAGTTAAGAGCAGTGGAGATGTAATGAGTGCTTACCTGGTTGCAGTAACTAAAGTACACGATGTTGTGGGACATGTTTATGTTCTATCACCTTGGTTAATATGAATTGATTGGATGAAAGCTATTATTGAATCCTAAGATGGAGTGCTACTACAAATCTTAGTTGTTTGTCTGATCGAGTACTTTGATGTTCTAATCAAGTTAGCCTGTGCTTGTATTTAGCTCAGATCGCTTTACATGCTTGACTTTTGCGTAGAACCTGTAGCGGGCTAACAGGTTTGTAGAAGTGCAAATTTCCCATTGATCTTCTTGTGTACCTGGAAATATCCCGACAATACAGTTTCTGAAATCATCCAATTGGATTGCCAACTGATAAGATTGTATAACTTAGTACTCGATCCATCTTAGCGTTGTGATGTCTTCGCTCGACGCACCTACATCACCAAAAGAGTCGCATTCTCTCAACTTTTACCCTATACCACCATTATCCTGGGAAGGAAGGAATGACAGGAAGCCTTGGTTTGTATGGCGTCAACATCAAAAGGCAGTCCAAGGGGGCGGCAGGCCGACGAGGTTTTCGTCGCCGAGGCCGAGCCCCTTGACTCCAAATAGCATTCCTACCGCAAGGAGTGGTGGCACTCCCCGGGGCGGCAGGCCGACCTCCTCCGATGCCCGGAACTGGAGCTCCGACGGGTAGTCGCGGACGCACCCGATCCGAGGCCCCGCCCCGGTGCTCCACCGGAAGGACAGTTGCTTCCCCAGCTGGTATGACTTCATGGCCTTCTTGGAGTTGATGCGGCCCCGGGTCAGCTCCTCCTCATCGCCGTCCTCCGCAAGCAGGTTCTTCTTGCAGAAGTCGAGGCACTCGCCGAACATGGCGGAGTCCTGGTCGATGTCCTTTGCACTCGGTGATGGCTTGCTATTGCTGTGCACAGCGGATAACCTTCTGTTGCTGGAACTGATCGGCAGCCTGGGCGGCCGCTTCCCTTGCAGCTTGTTGGCTGAGGACGACTTCCTGATTGTTGGTGTGCTCGCCGTGGGTTTAGTGGATATCGCGGTGGGCGTGCCATTGCTGATCTCGGTTTTTTCGGTGCCATTGCGCTGCGCCACTTGTGTCTCGTGATCTTGCTTGTCAGGTTGGCAGAGTTCGGTTAAGTCCACCTGAGAGTGGCCACTCTTGAGGCTGAACTCGGCATCGTCTTCCCTTTCTGACGGGCTCAGCTGTAGCAAAACCGAAAACCAGGACAACACCGATATCAGTTGAAGTAGAGTTAGTTAGCATCTGTAGTTACCTATCTTGGGCAGATCAGATGTTACATATGATTCACATTTTGCTCCTCACCTTGACATTGGTAGGATCGACACTTCTCTCCGTCAGGAAGTTCATGAACTCCTGAAAATTCTGCTCCGTCGGCCGGTAATGCCCGCTATGAGGCCAGACAGCCTGAAATGAGCAAATTTCTATGTCAGAAATAGCAAATTCAGTGTTACTGGCAGAAATATACAAAATTCCCATGGTACCTTCAGAATTCCATTCTCTACAACTAGTCTCCCTGCAGCAGATGTGGCTCCCCCTGCAAGGAAGCTGGAGTTCTGGAATATGCCCTTCTGCTTCTGTAACGATGTCGAAGATTTCAGCATCTCGTCGGTTACTGTAATGTTGTCAAGATTGAAGAAGTTTTCTAGCAGCCTATCAAAGAAGTGGCATGGATGTAGTAGTCATTCTACCTGCTTTCTCTTATTCTTTTGGCCAACTTCCCATGCCCTGTTCTGCTATTTTGTTCTTTCGACCACGTCAAGCCGTCGAGTCTTTTTGTTCTTTCGACCGCGTCGAGCAGTCAAGTCATTTCTTATCTTTCGATCGCTGTTAAGTAATCAAATTCCCCTTCTTTTTGCCTGCTTTTGAGTAGTCGAATTCACCTTCTCTTTCGACCGCTGTTGAGTAGTTGTATCCCTCTGAAACCTTTCCTACGCCCACATTGAGTAGTCGTATCCCTCTTCCGACTTGGTAGTCGAAAGTCTTCATTCGACCACCTTTCGACCAGTCGAAACTTCCTTTCAATCAGGTAGTCAAAGCCTTTCAACCAGCTGGTTGAACCCCCCCTTCCGACCACCTGTAGTCAAACCTCCATCCGACCTGTCGAACCTTTTTTTTTTTACCATGTAATTCTTAAACTTCCGAGAGCTCGTTCTCCTCCGTTCGAACTTTGATTCCAGCAATTCAAATTTCTAAATCCATCTAGCTTCCAGATCTAACTATCTACGCTAAAATTATTTAATTTGGAGTTCATTTGATTTTATTTGTATTTATTTGAAGTTTATTTGAAGTCGGCTCGTTTTCGCGTGTAGATTTTGACAACTCCAGGAAACCCGAACACTTCGAAGAAGTAGATCCTCAAGCATTCGAGCAAGGCAAGTTATACTTTTGATTATATTGAATCCCAGTATTTCAAAGTATTTAAATTCTGTTTTAAACTATTATTGTATGCGTATTTAAATTCAAGTAATTTAAATCCCTGATTTAACTTTAGAGTTATTCCTAATTCCTTTGCACGTCCACACTTGAATGTTGTTTGAATCACCCTTGATGCCTTAGTTAAAAGCTAGTTGGTACATTAGTACGAACTAGAACATGTTGCAAAAACTCTGTGCTTAGTCGAAGCTTAGCTCAAAAATATTTATTTTGGGGAATTTAGTCACAAATTCAACTATGGTTTAAAATGATACTATGGTATCGTCTTTACCATAGAGATTTATAAAATGGTTTGACTTGTTAAACAAAATAAAAATTGGTTTGAACTTGGACGAAATGGATGCTTGGATGGTGCATGTCTAATTTCTATGGTCGAGGGCTAGAGTTTTGTGAAAGTCGCCCAAGTCAGTTAAGGACCGGTCTTCGAGTGTATTTTGCTACGCCTTATCGTACTACCACATGTCTCGAATGGGCGGGACCTAGCTAACTAATTTGCAATATTTCACTATAATTGTTCCACCCGGTTGTGTGGGTGTCGTTTACGACCTACTTTTATGTATTCCCACCTAGCGCAAGAGGGGGCTCGAACCCTGCGGGTTCCTATCCAAAGGGGGTGAAACCTTAGCGAGGGGGACTGTGGTGGAATGACGCTTTGTAAAGGCTATGTCACGTGCTCTAGACCGCTTACCTAAGGTAGTGAGCGGTAGTATCGATGAATGCCAAACAAACTAGAGAAGTCGTGTCGTGTGGATAAAGCTGTACACCTCTGCAGAGTGTAAAACTATTCGAATAGTTGTGTCCACGATCATGGACATGCCATCAAAGCCACTCCAAGTTAGATTTTGGTTTTTGTTTTTAAAAGACTTCATCAAATGGTTTCAGATTTCTATCCAATTGGATTTTGGGCGGTTAGCCTCGTGATAGGAGGGTATCCTTCATCACTTATTGATGAATGTTATCTGACTATAAAACTTGAGTTTTAGAAAATAAATTTTAGTATAGAATAACTGTTGTGGAACTTAGTACAAGTATTTGGAAAGAAACATGACTTTATACAAATCAACTCTATAAGCCTCCCATTAAGATATCCTTGCATGTATTATAATCTATTATTTAACAAGTGTGACTTGCCAGCACGGTTGTTGTGCTCACTCTTGCTTAATTTAATTATTGAGTAGGAGAGGAATGCTACGAGGAGTTGGAGACCTTGGTCGACTAGGCTACGCCCTTCAGATGATTGTCTGTGGTGAATCGTGTGGTCTACCTTGCTGTTTTTGCTTTCGCTGCAATCTGCTTGTTGGCTTTATGCCCTTTCGTATCAACTCTAATTATTTCAGTGTATGACGTTGTATGGTTGTGCTGTCATCTCTTGTTTGACTGTGTACACTAGCTACTGATCGTAGGACTAGTGTGGGACACATAGTGAACCCGGGATCCTTTGCTCCTGGGGTCGTGACAGTACCGAGGCGCACAGAAGGGAGGCAACAAAAAGACCGTCTGCAAGCGTTGACCAGGACCCCGAGGCATTGTCACAGATACCAACAGATGCTCCTGGTGCGACGAGAAAGACGAGGGCGCAGGTGAAATGCTTCTCGGACTAGGTTAAGCATGAGTCTAAGGAGAAGTGGCCGCTTCTACATGACAAGGACGATTTTCGATACGGTGTCATGACAACCAATCAAGCTGAGGTGCACAATTGGGTCATACGTGGCGCCAGATGCCTTCTTTCGGTTGCTATTGTGGAGGCAATTATCCGGGGTACAACAAAGTACTTTGTTGACCGAAGCAACAACGTATCGCTCTCCATGGCAAATGACAGAGTTCTGTGACGACGTTGTGCTGGAAAGTGATGTAACATCTCTGTGATTTATTGAAAAACTATGTGATGTCATTTTGCTTTCAAATATGTAGTGCTTACATTGGTTTTCTTATTACTGTCTGATTCTATTTCTTATTATGCCGTGCGTCCAATTATAACGTGTAACTTACCTTCTTCTTGAAACCACCACCATTATCTTTGCTCGTGGCGCCGTTGGTGGTGTTAGTTTAGTTGGTGGGTGTTTTGTGACAGTTCGGACGCTGAAATAACAGTAGAAATCTAAATAAAATAGTAATAAATGTCTATCCACAATTCCGCGCGCCTCATGTCGTCAGTTCAAGTGACGATAGGGGAACTGACGACAGGAGGCCTGCCGCCAGCTCAAATAGTGGCAGTAGCCTAATTGCAATTGTTTTTTCAACTATTTAATTTTGTAGTTTTTTTAAAAAAATAATATTATTAAAAAAAAATCAGATGCAGACAAACGTTAGCTAGTCCACATAGAAGAATAGAGTAAGTGCAAGTGAGGAAAGCAGCTAAAGAAGAAAGAAAAAAGCCCTGAAAGCAGAAGTCTTGTATTGACATTGAGCCATGATAGTTGTAGTTGGTAAAAGGGAGGGCTTTGTGGAGAGGAAACTTGTTAATAGCAGGCCATGCCTTGAAGTGAGAAAGAAAAGGATACGAGTCCCCTCCAAAACTGAAGAAAAAGAAAAGATACATGCATGATGTTCTTTTTGGGGTGGCAAAGCAATCATTTTTTGGATACATGTTGTTGGATGTTTGAGAATCCAACTGGTACCATTCTGCTCCGATCCGAGTATGTGATGTATTGTTTTGATCATCGAACTAAGCAGCACTAGTTTAGTTTGCACGTGTGCTAGTGCTACTACTGGTCCAGTGAGTGCGGAGGAGAGGAGACTGGAGATGCTCTTACGGAGGTGGAGGTGGAGGTGGAGGTGGAGACAGGGGAGCGGCATGGCATGCATGCAGAGGATGGCGGGGAGGTAAACAAACCGCTTCCCGCCGAAAGGCGCGAGAGAATCCCAAGCAGCAGCAGCATTTTACACGGTGAGGTGAGGTCAGGTGCCCGACTCTCCATTTTTTACTACTACTAGTACTACTGCAGTAGGGGTAGAAAGAATCTCTTTTACCGCGCCGCGCGTGCTCTCCACTGCCATGCCAATCACGCTTTTACCTGTCGTTGATACCTGCAGTCTTAATCCCGACGTGAGGATATCCTACGAACAATGTCACGGGGGAACGACACCACGTAGAAAGTAAACAATCGTGTTCTTTCACGGCAGCAGAATACTGTAGCGACTGAACTATTTTTCTCAGAAGATCGAACGGTTATGTAGAATATCACAACACTGTTCTTTTTAAAATCTTGAAATAAGGGGTCAAGATTGCATTTTGGAGAATGTGTCGATGCCCAAAACTTTAATCTTTTTAAAATCAGAGTGAGTATATTAGAAATTGGTTGAAGAGGATGGAATTTATTTGTGACTGGAACGAATAATAGAGTGGAGTATATGGCATAAAAACATTATATTTAATTTCTAACGAGAAAATGTGAACCTTTATTATAAACAGCTACTGTATTTAAAGTATTTACACCCTAACCTGCCAACAGAGCCCACTAGCCTTGACCCGAAAAAGGGAACCCAATTTCAAAAAAAGCAGCCTGTCTGTCTGTCTCTCCCTCCCTCTCTCTCCCTCTCTCCCTTCCCAAGACAAAAACCCAGAGCCAGAGGAGGAGGAGGAGCCTCTGCACCTCCTCCGCTCTGCCTCTTACTCTTAGCTGTAGAGCACAGAGTCGTCACTAGCTGCCGCCCGGCATACACACACCACAGGTGAACTCAAGTGACCAAAGCCAAGCGCTGCACTCTAGTCTACTCAGTCAGTACTCACCCTCCCCCTCTCCCTCTCCCTCTCCCTCACCCTCACCAGAGAGAGAGAGAGAGAGAGCAGAAGCAGCAGCAAGGCCTGCAACGGCACCACTCGCCTCCTCAAAACCCACACCACACGCTGCCGATGCCGGAGGAAGAGGCGGCGGCAGCAGATCGCGCAATGCCGATGGCTCCGCCTCGTGCCCTCCTCCCTTTCTTCCTCCTCCTCCTCCTCCTACTTGTCGTCGCCATCTCCACCACCCACTCCGTCCAACCAAACGCACTCCCCCGCAGCAACCGCCGGGTCCTCCTCCTCCCTCTCCCTCTCCCTCTCCCGCCGCCGCCTCCTCCCCACCGCCACCACCACACCCCCCCTCGTCGTACCCCACCACCGCAGCTCCTACCCCCTCCGCCGCTACCCAGCCCCCTCCCCACACCCCAAACACCAACGCCCGTCTCCGTACCGCCGGCGCCGGCACCGCCACCGCCCACCACCTCGCCGACGCCCAAGTACCCCTCCTCCTCCGCCAACCCCGCCCCCGACGCCTATCCCTTCACCAGCTACCCCTTCTTCCCCACCTTCGCCTCGCCACCGCCTCCCCCTGCTCAGGCGCAGCCCTCCTCCGGAGACGGCGGCCTCCCGACTTTCCCGGCCAACATCTCCACCCTCGTCGCCCCCACCCAGCGCGCGTCCGGAGGGGCGCGCCACTTCCCGGTGCTCCAGGCGCTGCTCCTCTCCTTCCTCTCCCTCTGCCTCCTCCTACTCTCCGCGCTGCTCTCGCTTCACCTCTTCCGCCGCCTTCGACACCGCGGCCGCTCGGGCGCCGCGTCCTCCTCCGCTGCCCGCTGTCGCACCGACGACGATGACGATGAGGAGGGCCGCCGCCTCAAGCCGCCGCCAATGCCGACCTCGTCGTCCAACCCCAACACCGAGTTCCTCTATCTCGGTACCCTCGCCGCGTCGCCGCCGGCACAGGCGCCCCCATGACCTCCCATATGCGGCCGGGATCGCCGGAGCTCCGCCCTCTACCGCCACTCTCCCGCGTAGGCCCGCCCTCCGGCGAGTTCGGCTCCCGGAGCTCCGCCTCCGACCCCAGCACCGTGCCCGCCGCCGCCGCCGAGGCGTCCTCCTCCTCACTCTCCCCCTCCTCGCCGTCGGCCTCCTCCCCAACGCTCGGCTCCAGCCCGGTCCATATCCGGCCGCCGTCCATCCCGCAGCCCCGTGGCCGAGCTCCCAATCCGTCGCCCCAAAACGAAGGCCGCCGCCTAAGGCCGTTGCAGAGCCCGGGGCGGCGCACGCGTGGAACCCCTTCGTGGCCATGCCGCCTCAAGCAGCTTCTCCCTCAGACGAGGACGACTCTGATGAGAAGAGCATGCGCAAGTCGCGGCCTTTGCACTCGGACAAGCTAAAGCCCGGGTCTTTGCAGTAAGAATCGCATGCGACTGAGCTGTTCTTTTTGGGATTGGGATTGGGATCTGATCGGATCGGATTTGATTTGATTTGATTTCCCCGACTGCGTGCCTTGTGTTTTGTAGCACGAAGGATGAGATGATCCAGCTATACCTGAACAACTCGGCCGCGGTGGCGTTGCCGAGGGAGGTTTGTCTACTCGGTGCTCCGAGGTGCCATGGCATTGGGATGGTAGTGGGGGCGTTGGGTGTTTCCAAGGAGCAAGTGCGCGATGCCCTCTTGGAAGGTACTAATACATGGCTTGTTCTTTCATAAATCATACATTAGGCGAACAATGCTGGCTTCTTTCAGTAATGTTGCCAAAGATACAGTCTTTCACGGATGAAATGAAACTACTAATGTTTACTTGTTGTGGGGGCCTTGGAATCCATGGTGCCACTGGCCATATTTGCGGCAGCACACGGTGCATTATCAATGATGAGTTATGTGCAGGCTGCCTCTTTGTGAACTTCGCCTTTTGGACAGTTACACAGCATGCTCTTGGCTCACCGCATATTCTGTTTTTGGAAAAAAAAGAGAGGCTGGTGTCAGTTAAGCGCATATTCGCCGGACCATCTGCTGATCTCTTATCTTGCTTTGGGTGTGCCCACATGACATGGTTAGCATGGTTGAAGTGGTAGATTTCACAATCCATGGTTTGTTGACATGGAGTGAACACAAAACTCCTCGTTCTCTTACGGTCATCTGACCTCTTTTATTCCATGTAAAATTACCAGATCGGGGGCAACATATGCGTAATTTGTGCTCATGAATATTTTGATATGAACTCTTCTTGCATTATCTCTGCAAGCTCCTCTTTTCACAATGCATCGGTAGAAATAAGGTTCTTTCCTATTGTTTTGCACCAGCGGCCTTCACTTTGTATACAAAAGCCTTTATTATTGAACACTTCGCATCCTCTGCAGTTGTGATGGTACTAGCCAATCTTTCCCAACATTATAATGCTTTGTTGGTGACTGTATTAAATTTCCCGGTGGGTGGTTCCGCATTTTAGTCTAACACACAAAACTTCATTCAAGTTGTAGCAAAACGTCATAGCTAACTGGTTCTTGAACTCAATAATTATATGTTTATTTTCGATGCTACGCTTTAATATGATATACTTCCTCATTATTAATTTGAGATGTCTGTCTTTGCTGGATATAGGTAATGGACATGGTTTGGGAGTCGAAGCCTTGCGGATGCTCATGCAGATGGTACTCAGCAACGAGGAAGAGCTTAGACTGAAACATTTCAAGGATGATTCACCTACCAAGCTTTGCCCGATTGAAGCTTTTCTGAAGTCAATGCTGGATGTGCCATTTGCATTCAAGAGAGTGGATGCTATGCTCTACGTTGCTAACTTTTATTTGGAGGTCAATCAGCTGAGGACGTCATATGCTATTCTTGAGGTATAGTTTGAGCACCTTGTCGAATATTTTATAGCTTCTTCAAAAAAAATGCTCCACAATGTTATTGGCTACCTCTTTGGCTTCAGATCCTGAAGTGCATAACGCTTGTATAAATTCTGATGCATGGGTAGGCATATTAGTAGTTCAATATTATCTCTTTTACACAAATGTTTAAATCGTTGTTACCGCTACTGTTTCCTCTCTCTCTCTCTTTTAATATCATGTCTGAAGGTTTTATTCGTTATATTCGTCCAGGCAGCTTGTCAGGAGCTGAGAAGCAGCAGGCTGTTCCACAAAGTCCTTGAAGCTGTTCTAAACTTTGGCAACTTGATGAGTATCGATACAGGTTCACCAAATTCACGTGCGTTGGAGCCAAACACTCTCCTAAAGATAGTTGATGTCAAGGGAGCTGATGGCAAGGCTGCACTCCTACAATTTGTTGTCCAGGAAATTGTGAAACCTGAAGGATACAATCCGATGCAGTCTGGGTCAGCAACATGCAAAACGAACGCAGGCACTGTGCAGTACGATGTCGAATGCAGAAAGCATGGTCTTCAGGTTGTCTCGAAGCTCGCAGCTGAGCTGACCAACACTGAGAAAGCTGCATCCGTCGATATAGTGAATCTTAGCAGGAACGTGTCTGAGCTTGGAGTAGGGCTTGGAAAGATCCACGACGTGTTGAGACTGAACAGCATGCTTGCGTCAGCAGAGAGTGCCCGACGTTTCCACAACGCTATGAGCACGTTTCTAAGGCAAGCAGAAGAGGAGATCCTCAAGCTTCAGGCCCAGGAGAGCATCTGTTTGTCTTGGGTGAAGGAGATGGCAGAGTACTTGCATGGCGATTCCGCCAACGATGAAGCTCACATGTTCAGAGTTTTCGCAGGTGTCAGGGAATTACTAGCTATGCTGGATCGGATCTGTAAAGAAGCTGGGGAGATGAACAGCAGTTGCATGGGTTCGACGACCGTAAACTACTTCCAGGCTGCACCCATGGGGATGACCCCTTACCCTTAGGCCGCCGGGGCGGTCTTGGCAAATCTTTTTGTTGTTGTTGTTGTTGGTAGGATATGAAGTTATGTCGAAGATTATCGTTCCTAGCGTAGATGAGAACACTGTTAAGCCTCATATATATGGCGTATGTTGGTCACTTTTGGCTTGTATAAAGTAATACTGGTACGTGTATCCGGTTAGTCTGAATGGTATTGCCGACGGTACCTGGCTTGGTAATTCTGCAATTCTAGTTAGACGGCTCGGCTCGGCTCGGCTCGGCTCGGCTCGGAGCTAGTATAGCCAGCCAGCCAGCCAGCCAGGTGGACGTGGTGTGGTGGTGCGGTCAGTCGTCTTCCACCTTCGCCTCCTCCCAAGTCTTGTGCGCAGCGTTGCTAATGGAGTCTCCCTTCTCCAAACCCTAGCCCCCGGACCCAAACCAACCTGCCTGCCACCCATGGGATCCCACCCCCCTCCCTCCCGCGCCGCCCTCGAGCCCTTCGCCACGCTCGACCCCGCCGCCCTCGCCGGCCTCCCCGCCTCCTCCCCCCTCACCGTCCGTTCTGCCGCCCTCTCAGCCCAATTCCTCTACCTCGGCACCGGCGGTGGCAAGCTCCTCCTCTTCTCCCTCGACGCTCCCTCCCCCGAGTTCCTCCGCCTCCTCCCCATCGGCCCCACCCGCCCCGTCTCCGCCATCCTCCCCCTCCCCTTCGTCGCCCGCGTCCTCCTCCTCGCCGACGGCACCCTCCTCCTCGCCGACCCGCTCCTCTCCCGCCCCGTCCGCCGCCTCGGCTCCCTCCGCAACGTCGCCGCCGTCGCCGCCCGCGCCACCGACCCCTCCTCCCCCTCCCCCTCCTGCTCTCTCGCCGTCTCCGTCGGGAAGAAGCTGCTCCTCGTTGACCTGACCCTACACGAGGCCGACGAATTGGAGGTGCAGACGCGCGAGATCTGCGTGGTCGATGGGGTCAAGGCGCTCGCTTGGGTCGGCGACTCGGTGTTAGTCGGCACCCCTCGGGCTACTCGCTCTTCTCGAGCAGCACCGGCCAGGGTGTGGAAATATTCACGCTTCCAGAGTCGGCTGGCTCACCAAGGATGAAGCCGCTGTCCGGGGGTGAGGAGGTGATGCTCCTGGTGGACAATGTCGGGGTGGTCGTCGACCGGTTTGGGCACCCGGTCGGAAGCAGCTTGGTGTTTAACAGCACACCGGATTGCATAGTTGAGGTGTTTCCCTATGTGGTTGTTGCTGGGGAGTCTAAGGTGGATGTGTACAGGAGGAGGAATGGGGTGCACTTGCAGACCATTCCGTTTGCAAGAAACGGTCCAGGTGTTTTGACTGTGGCGAGCGATGATAATGCAAGTGGCGGGGACCGAGTTGTGATTGCTACGGCTTATAAGGTAACGTAGATATGTTAACTCATCTGTTAGTGTTACTTCTTTTCAAATTTATAATTATGTGCTGCTGCATTCGATGAGTACCTTTGCGTTGCATACTGTGACAAATACTGCCATTTATTAATTTTAGATGCTAAGTAGATGCGGTGTTGCTGAGTGGACATGATTAGATTAGCATGGGAGAACAACGAACCTGGATATGGCATGAATTGAAACTAAAGAGCGTGGCTTCCAATAAGTTTACGAGGCGAAATATTACACTAGGTTGCTGTTTAATCATAATCTTGCTATAGATACTAGTGATTACTTGCATAGGTGAGGCTGAGACTTGATAAGCCACCTTCTTCTATTCAATTTTTGTGCCATCAGTTTATCTAGAGGTTAAATGAGTTCGTAAGTGTAGTTTGGCTCTGATTTATGCAGATTGTAGTCACCTTGTACTAACAGAGGAATTAATTGGCTTGTACAGGTCTTTTGTTACCGTAAAGTATCTGCAATGGAGCAGATCAAGGCGTCATTACGAAGAAAGAATTATAGGGAAGCTATTTCCTTGTTAGAAGATTTTGAGTCTGATGGTGAAATCTCAAAGGATGTGATTTCCTTTGTGCATACACAACTTGGATTCTTGTTGTTTTTTGACTTGCGTTTTGAGGATGCTGTAAATCATTTCTTGCTCTCGGAGACTATGCAGCCAGCAGAAATAT
Source organism: Ampelocalamus luodianensis (assembly GCA_036346255.1). Classification (NCBI taxonomy): domain Eukaryota; kingdom Viridiplantae; phylum Streptophyta; class Magnoliopsida; order Poales; family Poaceae; genus Ampelocalamus; species Ampelocalamus luodianensis. Next base: position 73,803,411 of record CM070633.1, on the reverse strand, counting down.
TTCCATTCATCATGCGGGATCCTAATCGATGGTCAGATCTGGTATGCCATGTTGCCACATGTTAGTTGGGAAGTTGCAAATGAGATAACTGTTTTAATTCATTGTCCATTTCTAAATTAGCCTGTAATTTACACGAGCAGTTGATATCTGCAAGACATGCCTCATTATGTTGTCTTAACCTATTTTTGTGTATGCAGAAAGTACATGTTGAATTTTTTCTGCTTTTGTAGATAGGAGCTTGTTTGAAATTTTTTAAAGCCTTTGTAGTTGAATTGTTTTTTTAAAGCTATTGTACATAGGAGTGATTGAAATTTTTTATAGCTTTTGTAGATAGGAGCTTCTAAAAAAATCTATCTGCTAGAATATCTATACTTCCTCAACTCATTATTTGAAACCATGAAAACTGAAAAGAGTTTTGAAGTTTTCATTCAATGCTCAGCTATCTGCTTAGTAGATGGTAACCTGAAATTAAGCTGTTGATACCAAGAGCATTCTCCTGAAGTTTTGTGGCCTTACCTACTGATTGCATTCTCTGGATAATCCGACCATCTTCCATTGACACCGACTGCCTTTTGCTTTTAACTATCTGTTTTAATGGTAGTTAAAAAATTTATATTTTGTAAATTTTAGGTGCCAAGAAAGCGTTATTGGGGTTTGCATCCTCCCCCTAAACCTCTTGAAGAAGTTATCGACGATGGGCTGGTAACACTTCAACAAGCATTGTTTCTCAAAAAGGCAGGTGTGGACACAGTTGTGGATGAAGATTTCCTTTCAAATCCACCTAGCAGAGCTGATCTATTGGAACTAGCGATCAGAAATATTATCAGGTTCGATTTATGCACGATATTTTATATTCACTGTGAATTGCAATGAAGCCGCATCTAACAGCCAATGTCTGAATGCTATGTGAAACTAGGTATCTGTGTGCATCCCGGGAGAAGAGTTTGTCTTCTCCAGAGATGGAAGGAGTTGATACTCTTCTGATGTATCTTTATAGAGCGCTTGATCTTGTTGATGACATGGAGAAGCTTGCATCATCTCAGAATAGCTGTGTTGTGGTATGTACAATTCCTTCAGACATCTGTGTTCCTTGAAGCATTATGACTATTACACATGCTACAGTGCATGCTACAGTGCTTAAATCGATGTTAACTCCTTATTTGAGAATAGAACATAGTTTGGTGTTTTTCTTATGCTTTCATCACATACGAGTGCAAAATATGTAAGCTGCGTACCATAAATATTATGCTATAAAAATTATGGGTGGTGCAGGAGGAACTAGAATCACTTTTGGATGACTCTGGACATTTGCGGACACTTGCATTCTTATATGGCAGTAAAGGAATGTGCTCCAAAGCTCTTGCTATCTGGCGTATCTTAGCCAGGAATTACAGCACAGGTTTGTGGAAGGATCGTGCTGATTTATCTGAAACTGACTCTCTTGAAACTTTGGTTGATAAAAAGTCCGGTGAGGAAATTGCTGCTATTGAAGCCTCTAAGATACTTCAAGCATCATCTGATCAGGACCTTGTTCTGGAACATCTTGGATGGGTATGTGCTTCAGGCTAAGAACCTGTGATCTTATAATGAACTATTTCATTACTTTGTGAACTACCACTGAATATTTACATGCAGGTGGCAGATATCGATCAAGAGCTCGCAGTAGCAATTTTAACATCTGAGATGAGGGAAAATCAGCTCTCTCCTGGTAATTGATTGGTTCGAAATAAATAACTTTATCAGTACACTTTTACTGATTTATTCATGGCAAACCAACAACACATTCTCAAGTTTTTTTACTTGTGAGCATGTTAGAGCATGGTGGTAGGTAGGAATACAGAGGATGGACCCCTAAAATTAGTGTTTTTTTAGACAAAAACATTGCCATTACGGTTGCTCGTATTGCATTCTTTAATGGTGTGTTTACTACTTAGGGACACTAAAAAAAAATCTTTCTGTGCAATAAACTTTGCTAACATTTATTTGAATGGGTGGAATTCTGCAGAAAAGGTTGTTGCTGCCATTGATTCAGATAAGGTTGCGATTCACCAAAGGTACATTACATATAATGAATCCACAAAACTTCAACAAGTTTTAAACCTTTTTAAGATCCTGTGATGATCCTCCAAATCTCCAATGTTCCATGTGAAAAAAATATGAATGTGAAAAAAGTAGTAGATTTAAATTATGGGTATATTTTTTGCTGGTAGTTTGTTCATTATACACTTGTATAACCTTCAGCAATGAACTGATAACAGCTCAACAGGCTTCTTACTAACTCTTGATGGAGTTTAGCACCCTCTGTAGAGTGACCTGAACCTTAATATGACTGCTTGAGAACCTTATCTTTCCATTCCAGATTAATTGAGTAGACGCTGCCTTGTATTAATAATTAAGTGCCATTATATGTATTCTGAAGTCCTTTATCAAGAGTTTTGCTTGAAAATAGCATATCAAAAAAGTCCTCTATCAAGAGTTTTGCTTGAAAATAGCATATCAAAATTTGAAACTTGTGTATTGTATGCATCTCACATTTTTTAGTTCTTAGTCAAATAGAGTTATTTTTACACATGTTATTTGAAACCTGTCGTCTGTCTTGTTCTGTGCCTTTTGTTCTCTTCTATTCTCTTCATCATTTGAGATTTGTCAACCATCAACAGAACATGCTTCATTTTTTTATATGGCAATTATGTTTACTTAATAAATCCCCACTGCTATGATGAAATCTGAACTGGCCAAGCTATGCAGATACTTGCAGTGGTTGATTGAGGATCAGGGTTGTGATGACCCTCATTATCACACTACCTATGCGCTGTCGCTAGCCAAGTCTGCCATGGAAGCAATTCATGTGGAGTCCAAGTATGGAGAGAAAAACGATAAGGAATTTGATTCTGATATACAATTCATTTATTTATTGAGGGAAAAGTTGCAATTATTTTTGCAAGCTTCGGACTTGTATGATCCAGAAGCGGTGCTTGATGTGATAGAAGAATCCGAGCTATGGCTAGAAAAGGTGATATTATGAATAGTCTTCTTTCTTGCGCTCCATGTTTGCCTCCTTTTGTATCTTATCCATTGAGTTTTAGGCTTGCTTGGTAGAATGGTAGTCCTCATCATTTACATTTCAGATACTTGAGACAAATTTTCTTTTATTTTGGCAGGCGATATTGTATAGGAAGATGGGCCAAGAGAACATTGTACTTCAGATACTAGCACTGTAAGATGCTATGCTGTTGAGTTCATGCTATGTTGCATTTATTATTTATTGGTTTCTTGTAACTTGTAAGTTGCAGCAGTAGTGATGTTTTGTTGAGCTGGACAACATATTATGCCCTTAACGCTTACAGTTCTGCTGTCTTGACTGTCTTGTTGGTTGGTCTGTGATGAAGGAAGCTGGAGGATAGCGAAGCTGCTGAGCAGTACTGTGCAGAGATTGGTCGAGATGATGCCTATATTCAGTATGTTCTTATTTGACTTTGGTATATCTATGTTGACTTGCTAGTATTCTTGGTATAGTTTCTTTTATCATGATACTATGAAATTATCTTTGCTCCATAGTTCATATTGTCTCCATCTTCCTTTGAACTCAGGCTGTTGGATTTGTATTTGGATCCTAAAAATGGCAAAGAACCGATGTTTACAGCAGCTGTTCGACTTCTCCATAATCATGGGGAATCTTTGGATCCTTTACAAGTCTTGGAGGTACTACTTTCTTGTACCAATTCGGGCAGAAAATCTTTGATAATATTATTGCGTGCATGCTAGTTGACATGGGGGTTAGTGTTTTCTAGCCCCTGGTAATCTATGAACATGGTTATGGAGTCTGAAAAGGCGGTGTGCCTGTTGTTCTATCCGAAAAGTGAGCAGATAAAAAAAGGGGGAAATTTGAGTAATTATTCAAAAAGGAAAATTGCAAGAATATGCAACAACTGGATCAGTTGAAAATCTGAAATGTATCTGTACTAAAGCGCTGCTACACACCACAAGCTATAGCGGTTGTAGCAGGGCGCTACAGCGCTGCAACTATATAGAGTAATCCACACAGCCGTTGCATAGCGGGCACTACCCGTCTTCCATATCGGGCTATTTAAAACAATGCCTGTTTGTCAATCTGCTTGTACTCGTTTTTGCAAAGAATATATTTAGAGCTGAGCCCCAAATTTTTTTTTACTTGTGTTACTATTCTACACAAGTTTTGGGAATGTGTAACCTCTCAGGAAGGTTACTGCATTTGTGAGATGGCCGATGTTGGGTTAGTACATCACTTAAACTTACGCTACTTTTATTAGAAAGAGAAATCTGAACCACAATTTTGTGCCAGAGATTATCTGCTGATATGCCTCTTCAGCTAGCATCAGATACAATTTTGCGAATGCTGAGAGCTCGGGTGCACCATCTTCGTCAAGGGCAGGTAAGCATCTTCTTTTCCTGTTTTTAAGCCAGAGTTTTCTATTAGCTTTGAACATTTGAGGAACATGCCTGCTTTCTCTTTGTGGTTCTTTATCTTTTTTAACACATACCTGCTTCCAAGTTGAACTTATGTGAGGTCTGACTTAACAGTTTTATTTTTTCTTTCTGTACCTGTTGTTAGATAGTTCATAATTTATCACGTGCAACAAACCTTGATGCACGGTTGACAAGATTAGAGGAGAGATCAAGGCATGTGCAGCTAACTGACGAGAGTATATGTGATTCATGTCGAGCTCGCCTTGGCACCAAGCTATTTGTCATGTATCCAGATGACTCAGTTGTATGCTACAGGGTATGTCAACTCGAACAATTTTTGTTGTTTGGTTTGCAATTAACTTCTTTGCATGAAAGCTTGACTTGGTTGGTAGTCACCCAAATGCGCACGCTGGATTGGTCTCCGAAATGCATTGTAGACGAATCCGTTCATATGAAAACAGTTTGCAGTGTAAATCATATGATTAACTTGGTTGTGTTTAGCAACATGTATATGGACATCTGTAGGTTTACTTGGTTGCCCAGTTGCCCTTTTAATAACCAGCTGGAACTGTTTGAGCTAGTCTGTTGTTTCGCAGGTGTTTTTGTCAAAAATAAAACATTAGCACTAAGATAAAGCATATACTTGACTTGATATCACAATTATTTGCAGTGCTACCGAAACCAAGGTGATTCTGCATCAGGGCGTGGCCACAACCTCAGGAAAGGTGCTATATTCAAACAAAGTTGGCTCGTCAGTAGATAGCAAAGCAAGACCAGCGAGCCAAGCTTAGCAGACATCTTCCCTTCATTGCTATGCATCACCGGAGGCCATCTGGTTTGGCGAAACCCCCTTGCGTCTCAAGGGAACATCGTGTGGCAGGTGATCTGAAGCTCCCCAAACGCATAGCATAGCGTTCATTGTTGGGGGTGTATCAATTCACGGAGAAGACTGCACACTCTGCAGTGGCCCTGGAAGTTGGTACACCCGGAATCCGAAATATGCCGACAAGCTTTGATGGTTTGTCCATGGTAGTGTTTTTGTCTCAACACAAAATGGGATGTAACTTGTGGTTTGTTAGTCCTGTATGTACACTGTAAAAAGACAAAATAGATGAGCATCCTGGTAAATGGGAATTGTAATAGCTGAAATCGGCAACCTGGATAGACGACGAGGACGGACAATAAATTGAGATACAGAATCGTGAACACAACCTTGCCTGTTTGTGCATCTGGATGCTTGACTAGGTTGAATGGTTAAGATGTATAGAGCCAAGAGACATGCATTGTAGTCACCGCAAGATACATACTGCGAGATGGTGTGCCTACTCAGCGTATTCTCTAAAAAGAGTTTGAACCCCTGTAATTGACTACGTATCTCCCCCGCACTAGACTAACTTAAAGCACGATAAGAAACCTGAAGCCGTACCGATGCATGAGCTATACTGTACTATAGCACACTCAAATTAAGTAGAGTTTTTTTTTTTGATTTTTTACTAAAATGACACTGCTGCATTGTAGATTAACAAAACTAGCCGTCCATCTGAATCAAACGCAAAAATGTCACCGAGGAGTCGCATGGACTCATCAAGTCGCAATTCCGGCCCACAGAGGGCACGAAATCCCTCTCGTCCAGCCCCCCAAGGGCACGGATTCAACCTCGTTTGGCCCTAGGGCACTTCCGTGCCACGTGGCACCTCGTCTGGCACTAGGGGCACTTCAGCCCCTTCGTCTGTACCCCAGGGGCACGATTGAGCCTTGGTCGGCCCCCCTAGGCTACAGCAGCCCCCTAACTTGATTTTTTTAAAACCTAATTCCTGCTTTCGGCGCTTGGATTCACGTTATCCCCTGTGTGCACGAAAAACCAGGCGGATCGTATGCACGTAAAACCCTATGATTGTCCCTTCGCTTCGCGCACGACTATAAAACTAAGCGACACGCTCTCATCCCCCTACATCAGAACCATTCCGCTCTGCGTAGAGAGAGGATTGATCGAGCGTGAGGCAGCGCGACCGGCCGAAATTAGTTCTGATTTTTTTGCCGATTTGAGGGTGTTTAGAGAAGTGTTTAGCGATCATTTTAGTAGAATTGACGATAGGAGCCTGTCGCCGTTTGGATTGGCGACAAACACCTATTTTTATAATTTTTTAAAACTTTTTTAATTATTTTTTAAATTAATATTATTTTAAAAAATTCGGCAGGCAATCGCTTGTCTGAAAAACCATACATGTGAACGAGTGACCTGGCCGGACAGAGGGATCGATGATAGGAGTGGATTTGTCCTTTAAAAAAAAAATCATAACATTGCATTTTTACAGCTTTAGAATTCAGGGTCAAAGTAGTATCGTGTTGACTTGAGAAAGTAGTCAATGGAAAGCTATAAAAAGTGACGGGCGAAGTCGCAAATGCATTCATGCCAATCTGTTTCTGTCCACAGCTAAGCTACCATCGCTAGCAGCCATCAGGCAGAAATCCACTCCATTATCCAACTCAAGTATGAATTTAACTAATGTAGCCTACGGTATTTGACCAGTGTACGATCTAGTCGTCGCGAGCTGCCAAACACATATCACATGGCGTCCAAACGATGGATCGATGTGGTATCCTCATCGATCTCATCTCCATGCGATGCATGCATGGATTACTGTCTTGTTCGTTGACTAGTTAGCTAGCTCTCCATATACTAGTATTCCAATGGAGTATAATGGATGGATGAATGGATGCTAGCTAGGTCAAGTCCAAGACCCAGACTTTGCCTTGCAAGTAGCGAGTAGGAACCACATACCTATATGGGAGAATTGATCATTTGCCCTACCTTTGACGTGGCTTCGATGATTTATGACTAAATTTCATGTAATTGATTTTGTCCCATCTTTCATGCGCCCTTTGTTTTTTTTTTTCATGCCCCTTGTTTTTTTTATCTTTTTGAAAAATAGATACCAACTTTGCCCTTGTCTTCTACCTCTTCCTTTCTTCCATGCTTCCTTGCTCCAGCCATGGCTGACCCGGTGACCTCCCTAGTGGCTCATCGGCATCCCCTCCTCACCCTCTCCCTCCCTCTCTCTCTCTCGCACCCCCCTATCTCTCGGCTCCGGCACTCGCTGTCCAGCTGCCCCGTCCCCTCTCTCTCTTCTCCGATCGAAGTCACGCTGCCGCCTCCTCCCTTGAGTCGCCAAGTCTCTCCGGCACACGCAGCCCCCCACTGGAACCATAGGCTCACTTTGTTCCACAGTGGCAGGACGCTCCTGGTGGTGAGGCGCATCCCGGACAGCAGTGCCCCCACTGGAACTGCATGCTCGCTTTGTTCCACAGTGGCAGGACGCTCCTGGTGGTGAGGCGCATCCCGGACAGCAGCGCCCCCATCTCGTCGCCGCTCCTCCCCACGGTCGTGACGTTCGCTGCGAACCCATTCCCGTTGAACGAGAATGCCTTGTGGCCTTCGTGGTCGTCGCTGTTGGAGAGATCCGCTAGCTTGTGGGGCGGCGACGGGGCGGGGGACGCCGTGGGAGCCGGAGAGCGGATTGAGTTGGCGAGGGAGAAGTCACCGATGCAGGGCTTGAAGAGGAGAGAGAAGACGAGCGTGTTAGGGGAGAGGAGGTTGAACTTGGCGGAGAGTGTGAAGGGTGCACATGCAGGGGACTCGAGATAGCCGAGGCCGGTGTGGACGGAGAGGGCGAAGGGCTGGAGCGGGTTGTTGGTGCGGTACGAGAGGCGGAGCGTCGGGCCGGAGGGGAGGGTGGTGGAGAGGTCGAAGTGGAGGTCCTTGGCGTCGCCGCGAGGGCTGTTCAGGGACGGTGCAGCGGGTTGAGAGGAGGGGAAGCCAAGGCGGCGCGTGGAAGCAGGGTGGGAGGTGGACGTTCATGGGGAAGTGGGCGGCGGCGACAAGAAGGATGAGGAGGAAGAAGAAGACAAGGGTCACTGCTCTGCTATGTCCAAAGTAAAGAAGATGAGGAAGAGAAGAGGTGGAAGAAGACAAACGTAGAAATATCCAAAGTAGCAAAACAATAAAGAGACAAAAAAATGTATAGCAAATGGTCAAATTTGACAGAACATATGTAAAATGTGGCAGATTGCCAATTCTCCCTGTATATATAGGAGAGAGAGGAGGACGTAGGTACAACAGGAGGCAGTCTCAAATCAAATCAACGCCCAATTAAGTCACCAAGAAAGATGCGCGCCTCACACACACACTACGCCTTCCACCTCCTCCTCCTCGCCGGCGCCGCCATCGTCGCGGCCGCCTCCACCAATAAGAAGGACGACTGCCACCCCGGCGACAAGGCCGCGCTGCTCGCCATCAAGGCCGCCCTCGGCAACCCCTACCACTTCGCCTCGTGGACGCCCGACTCGCCGTGCTGCGACTGGTACGACGTCGACTGCGACGACTCCACGGGCCGCGTCGTCGGCCTGCGTGTCTTCCAGGACGCCAACCTCACCGGCACCATCCCCGACGCCGTCGCCGGTCTCACCCACCTCCAGAACCTCATGCTGCACCACCTCCCGGCCCTGTCCGGCCCCATCCCCCCGGCGGTCGGCAAGCTCTCCAGCCTCTCGCTGCTCATCATCTCCTGGACCGCCGTGTCGGGCCCCGTGCCCTCCTTCCTGGGCGCGCTCACCAAGCTCACCCTGCTCGACCTCTCCTTCAACTCGCTCACCGGCGCCATCCCGGCGTCCCTCGCGAGCCTCCCCAGCCTGTCCAGCATCGACATAAGCCGCAACCGTCTCACCGGCACCCTCCCGCCGTCGCTCTTCAGCAAGCTGCCTACAGCACAGCAGCAGCAAGCGTACCTCAGGCTGTCGCGCAACAGCCTGACCGGGAGCATCCCGGCCGAGTTCGCCGCAGTGAACTTCGCGCAGATCGACCTGTCCCGCAACGTGCTGAGCTTCGACATGTCCGGGCTGGAGCTGCCGGAAGGGCTGAGCTCGCTGGACGTGAGCCACAACATGATCTACGGGAGCATCCCGGCGGCGCAGGTGGCGAAGGTGATGAGCAGCCTACAGTACTTCAACGTGAGCTACAACAGGCTGTGCGGCGAGGTGCCGAGCGGCGTGGCGAGGTTCGACCTCTACTCCTTCCAGCACAACAAGTGCCTCTGTGGAACTCCGCTCCCTCCCTGCAACAAGTGATGATGCACAACAGTCAACAAAAGCTAGCTAGCTCAAGGACGACGCTCCTTGTCAGCATCAACAAATAAATAATTAAAGGAAATCTCGTACCAACTAGCTGGTTGTACCGCCAACTATCTACAAGTGCAAGTGCAAGTGCAAGTGGTGATACACGGAGAAGTATATGCTGTATATATGTCTGATGAATATTAATTGGTAATGTCTATTAAAATATTTTATAATATCATTGTGATTTATCGACAAACCATGTGATGACGTTGTGCTAATATTGTTTTTTTTTATTATTTTCAAATTGTGTTTCTTATTGTGCCGTTACTTCCAGTTTTCTTTTCAAAAAAAAAATCCCTAATCTTGTCGCCATTCCAATTGGTGACTGGATCCTGTTTGTTGGCGACAGGCTTCCAGTCGCCATTCTAATTGGTGATTGGACTCTGTCACCAATTGGAACGGTAGCAGGAGTCTATTTCTGTAAATTTTTTTATTTCTGTAATTGTTTTTTAAAATATTTTTTTTAAAAAAGAAATCCGAACTTGTGTGCTTGCATTGCTTGTTGTGATCCAATCGCCAATTGGAACTGTGACACACAAGTCTATTTCTGTAGTACATTGCTTACACAAGTCTATTACAATCGCCAATTGTCTGCTTACATTGCTTGCTGTAGTACTACCTCAATTTCAAAATAGAAGTCGATTCAGGCATTGAAACTATCACCGATATACGACTTCAACTATTAGCTTTTATAGACTAATATGTTAGCACAAATTATAAAATCAATAGTATTTTGGTCTGGCTATCAGCAGAAGCCAAAAGATCGGCAAAACTGATAATATGAATATTAAGCCCTGTTTGGAACTTAGGAAATTTGTAAATTATATATATTCCTTTGCAAATTATACCGTTTCTTGGTGAGATTTCTGTAGAACTTCTAGGGCCTATATATGATACTGCGCCTTTCATTCTTACAATTCTGTTGGCCCGATTGCGTTGTTGGTTTGGCAAGGCGCGGCTTATGATTGTCAAGTCAGAACGTAGCCTACGAGTAAATATTTGAGCAGTCATATTTGTCCCAGTCGCATATCCATCGTGAGAGTTGTGTTCCAATAGTGGATTGCTTGCCTCCAGCATGAGCATAGGAGCGCACGTCCGTGTACGTTTGCACAAGGAAGGATTGAAGGCCTCCACCTCAAACAAGTGCAGCGGTACTCCAGTTCGTCATTGGTGGGGACGTGGGGGTGCAATTCAAGTCTACAGAAACATCTTCCTCTATAGTCGAAACAAAATTAATGCAATCATTTGGTGAGCAGTATGGAATCTCTCTTTGTTACATGATTTCTATTAGGCAACCCAACATCAGCTTGCCTACTGAGAGTTTGTTGCGAGATCCTGCGGAAATAAGGTTCCTGGGTCGCGAGGTGTCTTGTATTGGGAAATGCTTGCTGTATATGCAGTTATTTGGGAGTGAAGAGGAGTAGCACTGCAATTTTTATTTCTTACATACAAGCAGACTGCTAGGAGCGACTCCCGTTGTTGCTGGGCGATGCATGTTTATGATGGAGAGATGAATGTCAGTTGTACACCAGTGGAGATCTTCGGACAGCTTGTGCATATTAGAGAGATTCAAGGAAAGGCTGCTGTGTGTTGAGGATACCTGATGTTGGTGATGCTCCAAATATGCAATTGTTCCCTCCTGGTATGCTTTGGTGAACCAAGCGCAATGAGCCCAACATTATCACTTCATTTGGATTGGAATTGCTCTCAATCGACTGATATGGAGTGGCAAATCAAACAGGCTGACACTTGGTGCTGGTTTACATCAAAAGATGCTATCATACCTTGTGCTATATCTTTTGTTAAGGAACTTGGCACTACTCATGCTACCTGATTGCAGAAAGTGGTATAACCGAGTTTCAAATATCTTGTTGTGATTAAGAAGCTGTTGCTTGAGTTCTTGGTTAGTGACAAGGAGGAGCAGTACACTATCAAGGATTCTTGTGAGCACAACTTGTCAAGAAGCAACCAAGGTAAAGGTCGAGCAACAGCCGACAACTTGGCATTGAGGATTCCCTAGAGGGTGACATGCTCGGTACTGAACGAGGCATCGAAGAGCATATCAGAACCATGGCAAAGCCGACTCCCCACTCCCTCCCCAAATTTCTTTTCTTTTCTCCCCTTCTTCTTCCTTCGTAATCTATTGCTCTTCCCAGTCTTCACTTCCAATTCTCCCAATTTGTATCACCAGGCTCTTGTATCGTGCGTTATCGAGTGAATCCTCCTGCCATTTGTGTTTTCCCCTCTACCTGCTAGTTTGTTATGGTCTTACGAGCCTGCACGATATGAATGTGGAAGGAAGTATAGGGGCTAGAGAGCACCAGCTAGACAACAGAAAACAAAGAAACTACCCTGCCCCTCTGTTGACCGCCACAGCAGCCTGAACCACAAGGCATGAAATTGAATCGCTGATTCAATGCTGGTGCTTGTCAATGTCAGTCAGAAAGTAGCACACTTGATCTGACCGGAGCATATATCAGGCTAGCTGCACCTGCACCTGCACTTCTTCTTGTTACCAATGTTTATTCAGAGATCAACCCAGTGGCGCCAAACTTTGCAACTTGCAGGTCGACCTGTTCAAGTGTATATATATGTAATGTACCCACACGCACTACTCCATCGTGCAGTCGTGGCAACACTAATCGATCGATGCACAAGATGCGCCCCTTCCTGCTCCTGGTCTCCAGCTCCCTCCTCCTTGCCATTGCTGCCGCCTTCAAGCAGCAATGCCACGCCGGCGACAATGCGGCGCTGGTCGCCGTCAAGGCGGCCTTCAACAACGCCTCCTACTTCGGGTCCTGGACGCCGGACAACCCGTGCTGTGACTGGTTCGGCATCGAGTGTGACGACTCCACCGGCCGCGTCGTCAGCCTCGCCCTCCTGCGCGACGACAACGTCACCGGCCCCGTGCCCGGCGACGCCATCGCCAGGCTCACCCGCCTCCAGGGCCTCATGCTGTTTAAGATGCCCGGCGTGTCCGGCGCCATCCCCGCGGCGCTCGCCAAGCTCTCCGGACTCACCGAGCTCACCATCTCCCGCACCGGTGTATTCTCTACGTGTTGGTCTATTAGAAAAACCGCACGATAATCATGCGAACGAGTGTCATTTTTACAAGCCCTGCGTGACGAAAGCCATATTTGCTATTACGGATCCGGCAAATATCCAAAAACTTCGCTGCTACTTGTTCACCGTCTCCATCCAATAATGGGTACCAACCAATTAACCTTTGGTCGGAATCAATGTACGTGGCAGAGACTATATTTGACAAGTCACGTGTTCCTATATATTATGTATGAGCTGCATGTATATTGTACTGTGTTGTTGTCCCCATGCATTGCATCATCGTCGATCTCATTCTCACCTCGTTTTCTTACTTTTCTTCTTGGTTTGACTGGGATTTGCATTGCAGTGTTCCCATGCTTCGAATCCTATCTATATATTATATATGAGCTAGAATTCTTCCTAGTGGAGTGGAGATCTGTCTGTCCGTATATAACCATACATACATATAATCTTACAGATGAGGTAGCACTGCACTTGCACTAGCAGCCCACTGAAAGGTTCAATCCAAACCCCTGTGCATCGGTGCAGCTCACACTCAGAGGAGCTAGTACGGAGCATTGGAGCAGGATGCGCTCCTCGCACGCCCTGCTCGTAGTCCTACTCTCCTCCCTCCTCGCTGCCTCCGCCTCCGCCTCCAAGCAATGCCACGCCGACGACAAGGCGGCGCTGCTCGCCGTCGCCGTGGCTTTCGGCAACAAGTTCCCGTCGTGGACGCCCTCCACGCCGTGCTGCGACTGGGACGGCATCCACTGCGACGCCTCCACGGGCCGCGTCGACGAGCTGGCCGTCAACCAGGACGACGACCTCACGGGCACCGTGCCGGTCGCCATCGCGGGTCTCACCCACCTCCGCTCGCTCCGCCTCCACCACCTCCCGGCACTGTCCGGCCCCATCCCGCCGGCGCTCGCCGGGCTCTCCAATCTCTTCGATCTCACCATCTCCTGGACCGGCGTGTCGGGCCCCGTGCCGTCCTTCGTGGGCGCGCTCACCAAGCTCGGCATCCTCGACCTCTCCTTCAACTCCCTCACCGGCGCCATCCCGCCGTCGCTCGCCGCGCTGCCCAACCTCTACGGCATCGACCTCAGCCGCAACCGCCTCACCGGCACCATCCCGCCGTCGCTCTTCAGCAAGATGGCTGCACAGCAGGAAGCCTACCTCACGCTGTCGCACAACAACCTGTCCGGGAGCATCCCGGCCGAGTTCGCGGCCGTGCCGTTCGCGCGCATCGACCTGTCGCGCAACCAGCTCACCGGCGACGCCTCGGTGCTGTTCGGGTGGGCGAAGCCGACGCAGTCCATCGACCTGTCGCGCAACGCCTTGGGGTTCGACCTCTCCGGCGTGGAGCTCCCGGAGCAGCTCTTCTCGGTCGACGTGAGCCACAACATGATCTACGGCGGCATCCCGGCGGTGGTGGCGGACCTGACCAACCTGCAGTACTTCAACGTCAGCTACAACAGGCTGTGCGGCGAGGTGCCGAGCGGCGGCAGCATGGCGAGGTTCGATCTCTACTGCTTCCAGCACAACAAGTGCCTCTGTGGTGCGCCGCTCGCTCCCTGCCACTGACTATTGAGCGAGATTGCAAGCAATAATTCATAAACATTTCCCCCCCACTTAGTTAAAAAGTGCTTTGTTTCAAGGGGGGAAATGGGAATAAAATGCGCATGGAAATGCGACCAGCGACAAGAAAAACCTCGAGTTTTTCAACTAGTAGTCGAAAATGTTTGTGATTGGCCTTCTAGCTAGTGGATTGAGTGGACAAGAAATGTCTTCTAATACTGTTCAGCGTCCTCTTGTTCTACTGTCTTGTGATTGTAATGAAGATCAGATCAGATCAACCATTCAATAATCAATAGTACGAATGAGATATAGCATACTAGCATGTGGCAACGACTTCGTCAACAATTTACAGGCCACAACTAGGAATCGACTCTTGCTATTGTGTGGATCCATAGGTTATAGACTGACAAAATTGGTTTCACAACTCGTCTAGATAGAGCACACAAGCTTAGCAGTTGAGATCTTTAACATTTGACAATGGAGTCACATTACAGGGCCGTATGTTGAAACCTAACCGAAACTGGCCCAATTTTGTCAGCCAGGCGTACAACTGCACCGCCCAAGTGCAGGATATGCTCGAGTTCCTCTGTTCATCACTCGTATTTCAGATAGTTGTTCTCTGCCTCAAAAGTATACCAAGAATATTGACGCCGCCATTCTCTGTGTTTCTAGACAACAAAAATCAAGCATTACAAACAGTAGTGGACTAGAAGAAACATACTAATCCCGACAGAAAGGTCTCGGCCTCCATCAGTACTAACATTAGGGTCTCAAACACGATGAATTCTTTTCTTTAGACCTCAAATAACAAGTACAATAATGCATATTCTGCCAACATATTCTCATTTTTCATTCCAGCAAATGAAAACGCAACACAAATAGCATGAAGTCAGCCACCCAGATGCTACATGGAAATTACGGGACTTGAGCGGCGGTGTTCAGCTTCTCTGCTATGCTGATCTGTGTCCTTGTGATGCTTGACAGGTATACCAGAGCAAGACTATCCTGTAACGTAAAAGGATAATTATTAATGATCCGCAAATGAATCAAGGCAGCCATTTAATAGTACTTGGAGGCATCAACAGGCAAAAGTATTTACTTGAATCCTGTCATTGAAAAGCCTATCAAAAGCAGCTGGAGACAATTTCGGCATTGAAGCAACAGTGTCAGCGATGAACCTCCCAATCCTGTTGTCTGGTGCCACACGTCCTTCCTATAAATGATGCAAGGGAGAAAAAAAAAAGCTATTTAACATCAAGATTCAAAGAAAATAAGGAAATTTTGCGAAGACATTCTTACCACAACATCATCAACATATTTGTAGATCTCGTCAATAAGAGCGTAGAGCTTCTCCATTGAAGACTCCATTCCTTCCAAATCATTGGGGAGCTTCTCCACGATTGTAGATTTCAGGATGTCAACTGTTACAAAAGCATTAGGAATGACAACAGTTAAAAAGGTTTTGCTTGTAGAACAAAAACTATTTATTAAGATGTCTAGAGATTATTTGCTGCTGCGACTACTTTTACACTAAGCATTCCTTGCACTAATGGGACAACTAACTAATGCAACTGCAAAAAACTGAATTATTTTCATCCAACAGCAGGGAAATCTTCCATAATAATGCTAGTCTCCACTAATTGGAGAGAAACAAAAAGAACATAGAAGAGTTCAACAGTGCAAGTATTTACGAAGTTACTGAAAGTAGATTTATTTGAACTTCCGTTCAGATTTTTGTCGGGTCATATAGGTTTCTAGTAATAGAATAAAACTCCTTTAACGCAACATAATCTATTTGTCATCCTAAGCAATTTACATCTTACTGTAAAGAATTTCAGTTATGTAAAGTTAACCACCAGATCAACTGAGCACATCGCATATAGTACATGACAGATTAACTATTGTAGATGTGAAACATACATCCAACTTTTTCTGCCTCAAGCATCTTTAGATCCAGTGGAATTTCCTGAAATTGTGCAGCAAGGTGCCTATCTCCAAGAGACAGGTTGGATGAGATATAGGCTTTGATGGAAGCCTCCCCCTTAGTGAACCCAGTATCAACAGTGAGATGAATGGGGTTTTGTACTTCTCTTGAATAAAATTCATGGATAAGCGTACTCCCCCCTGAAACACCAAAGCCAGTCGAGAACCTGCAAACAGGTACAGGGTATCACCACACAAGCAAGGTGGAGAAGTTTGGAAAGGACACTCTGTAGAACTGAGCTAATGGTGCTGATTTCATAATGACTGTTCTTTCACAAGGAAACATTTACTCTCAAGAAATCAAGGTCTAAGGACCCTGCTAGGTGTGCATTTGGTGCTACCATTGATCGCCATATAGAGTGACTATGTCGGTCCACAGCACTAGATAAAACAGGGTTGGATCGTGAAACCTTCGTATAAAGAAATGGTAGTTCTAGCTGCTATCAAACAGAACCATAACATTAAGGTTGTGCTGTGTGTCTGATACGACCAGACAACTTCATCTACTGAAAGTACTTCACGAATCAAGATGGACGATCCATGCACACAAGAATATAATACAACCCAGCCATTGTCAAATTGTCAATTTGTATGAAGAATGTTATCATTGCGCTAGCATATGATGGGCATTCGGGGTAACAAGAACAGAAGCAAACTGATAACGGTATATCGCCAACAAGAGGAAGAAGAATCAAAGGTGATTACCAGCCGACAATCGCTTCCTTGGGGTTCACCTTCTGGTGGGACGCGTACATGTTATGGTGGTACTCGATGTCCAGAGCAACCTATATATCACACACATTACGAAAGCCAGTGTGTCAGAACAGAACAACGAGCTCAATTAACAAACCCTAGATGATCTCGGGTTAGAATTCGGCAGACGGAGCCCATCATATATACTCAAAAGGGACTTGTAAAAATGGCATCTTGCGGAGATTTGAACACTAGCTCGAAGCCGAAGCAACGGGGGCGGGGGACCTGGTCGGCGGACTCGCTGTGGGGGACGACGTAGGAGTTGCGGACGTGGACGGTGCCGTCGGGAAGGACGGAGCCAAGGAGGGTGCCGATGACGCGCTCCGCCTGGTCCGGCCGGCGTACGTAGCTGTCGCAGATGTTGAAGACGACCACGGCCTCCACCCGCGCGGACGAGGGCGAGGATGAGGACGACGGGAAGAGGAGCACGGGGCCCGCGGCGTGGGAGCTCTCCGGCGCAGCCATCGCGTAGACGGAGGCCGTGAGGGCAGAGAAGGGAGGGGAAGGAGCGGCGGCGCGAGGTGCGAGGTGCGAGGTGGTGGTGAAGGGAAGGGAAGGGAAGGAAGGCGTGCGCTTCTTTAGCTCAGCTGGTTAGGGTTTTCTTGTCTTTGAGATTCGGGACCGGGGGGGTGCTTCTGCTTGCTTAATGTTTCGTTTCGTTTCGTTTGGAGACAGAACTGAAGGGTGTATGTATTGTATATCATATTTTAGGGCTTGATTGGAGCTGAACGCATGAATTTTACGAGGATTTCGTACGAAAATATTCGATTTCCGTATGGATTCAAGTCACAAAATTGATATTTGATGAAGAAATCAACGCTGCTGGGTAATATTCCTTTGCTTAGCGATACCGATAGTTTAGAAAAGTGATAGCTTAGCGATACCGATAGTTTTGAACACCATGTACGCAGCATGGTTAAGCTGTATTTTAGTATAAATACTTTTGTTTGAGAGTTGTTATACACATAGTATCTCGCAATCTGTATTTTCTAACTCATGTATGGAAAATATCAATCTACACGTCTTTGATAGCTACAAATTACACCATATGGTAGTATTATGGCTTGGCATTTGAATATTTCTAAATTTGATTTGATCTTTGCCTCTTTGCCCTTTGACCGATTGACCCTTTTACGATTTCGTTGAAACTCCGTCTCTGCTCGACAGCGAGAGCACATTCGTTCTTCTCAAGCAGCGCAGATCCTAGCAAATAGTGGTCCTAGATCCTTGACACGTGGCATGGCGTGAGGAACAGAGAGGGGAAAAAGAAAAAAGGGGCCTAAGGTCATTTTGAATATTTCACGTGAGATAGAAAAGTGCGCAAGTACATTTCAAAATGGCATAACAATATAACTTTTCATCTTTGTAGTGCGGTTTTATTGAGCAAGATTATTCCGAGTGCACTTAATCTTTTGGATGGCATTTTATATACTTTTGGCAAAGTGGCATCGTTGCAGATGAGGAAATGTGTTTGTTTTACATGTGGGTTAAATTAATTCCCACATTTTATACAACATTAATTTTTTTAAAAAAAAATGTTCCAATGATTTGGTTGATACGAGGGCATATCTGGTCTGGTGACCCTTTCGATGCTCTCTCAAAAAAAAAACATTCAAATGGTTGCGGACATTTCCGATAAAATTGTGTAGACGGGCCATGAGATCCGATGATCAAGTACCATACAATAATTTCTAACTCAAAACTCTTGTAGACTAGGAGAAACAAAAGGACAACTTTCAGTGAATTATAACCTTTATGTTCTTCTTTTCGGCAAAATTGTCAAATTTTGTGGCACGATAGTGATTTTACGTCGATGTTCTCATTTCTTTTCCGATTTTTTTTGGAGAGGGATGCACAGGGAAGAGGGAGGATGCCCTGGACACGCCTCCCTACCCTTTAGTTAGTTAGCTAGAGAACACTACTCTAGTACACCACATCCTCCTCCCTGTCAGAAAATGTAGCCACAGGATACCAGGAATAGGACAAACATCTGTTGGACAACTTTCAAAGGAAATATGTCAATACATTCTTCAGAACAGAAGCTAATTGCCAATACATTTACGTCAACACATTTTGTGCTGTTATTCCTTGATAAAACAAAGGTTTTCAAACAGGCAAACAGTGGATAGAGTGGCTACATCCCTTCAGGAAGGTTATAGTTTCCACGATGATGGAAGCACTCAACCCTTAGTTACCATTCATCTGAGCCTTGCCTCCCAGAACCAACTCCTTGAACCGAGTTATGCAGTCCATTGCCCGCTCGAATTCGCCGCCCTCCAGAGCAAAGCTGAACCGACAGTAGTCCGGTATTCCGGTCCATGAGCTACTGTTTATACACAGGCCAGTGGATCTAAGAATAGCTTCCCTGATGTTGCAGCCATCGAGCTTGCCTTCAAAACCGTCGACCTTGAATGATTTGCCAATGTAGGCGGTCGGTTTCGCCAGCATCGAGATACCACCACGACCGCCGGCAACATCCCAGCCACAGCTCTGAAGTGTCTGTTTATTGCAGAAAAACAAAACAAGAGGGAAAAATATGTCAAACATGCCAGGAAAACTCCACAATGTTCAATTCAAAGTCGTTGCTGTTGTGCAGAATATGTCTAGCAACTTGCAGTTATATCATTTTTATGTGATAAACACGGACCGAACTGATTTTGGATGCACCAACTGCCAAGGAGAACTCAAGTTACTGAAATTTGCCTAAGGTTCTGCCAGTCTTTCTCAATGAACTGAGGCTACTTGGAAGGGACCAGAACTGAGAAATGAAAGAAATTTGAGAGGACAGCTCAGAATGTTACAAAATTCTAACCTTCGTCAAGTGGTTGGCACGATTCTTCAGTGTCTCCTTTTGCTCCACAATGAGATTGGAGATATGCTGATCCTTCTGGTTCTTAAGACCCAACAGTTTTCTGAAAGTGTACTTCAATGTGCTATGTGGCCGACTCAAGCTTGGGAAACTATAAAATGTGTCAACCAAGGATGAGTCATTCAAAATTAGAAACCCAAAGTCGAGCCCTGCCGTGGTCAGCTCAAAGGACAGCTCTCCGATCAGAATTACAGAGGGCGAGGGATTTGAACAATCCACAGCAGAAAGACATCTTTCCAAATTCCACCGACTCCAGCCATCGGTTTGGAACTCCAGACCAGAGAAGGAGGTATCTATCACTACCCTAGCTCCATATTTAGCACAGACAGAAAGCAACTCTTGAATGTCATTGTCACTGTACAGGACACCAGTAGGGCTGATTGTGGGCCCCGAGATATACACCCATGGCCGAGATACTTTCTCAAGTGTGTCAGCTAGAACCCTTGGTTCAATCTTGAAACTTGAATCTAAATTTGTTGGAATTGTCAAGGTGCTTGCGTTCACAAACTTTGCTGCCGAGACGTAATGCCCATTGGTGCCCAAGGGGAAAAGCAAGGTGCCTTGTTTTTGCATGCAACAAAGAACAAGCTTGTTGAAGAGTGCAAGACAGGTGTTGGCATAAATAATTTCAGAATAACCATCTGCTGGGAAACCATAGCTATCTTTCACCAGTTGCTGAATGCTGGAACGAACATCGGTTTCAGAATCAATGATGTTCTGCCTAACAAAACTTTCAAAAATGGAGGCGTTCACTGCAGAAGGTACTGGCAAGAAGCTGCGATCTAAATCCATATGAATGACACCAGATTCCTTGGAATCAGGAATGAAAAATTCAGCTTCTTTCAGGGTAGACATCGCTGAATTAGAAAATCCTATCATCTTCTGAGGTATCACTTCTGCAGGTTGTCTCTGAAAAAGAGCAAGGAAAAAATTAAAAGGCAAGAAACCAAAAAAAGAGAAACATTTAGGTCACAAAATATTCCATGGGTCCCTGGCTGCATTATTATTTGGACCTAGACATGAAATAATTGTAAAATATAATCAAACATTCTACTAATACATTTAGCTGCTCATTTTGAGTAGGTTTTATCCAACCAGGGGAGAACTACCCCAATTTCCAAGATTTAGGTACTAGCTGACTTATGCGAACGGGGCTGTTCACTAAGAAGAAAAGCCATTAGGCATCAAAGGTTGTGGCGAGGTCTAAAAGTGGAGGAGGCGAGTCCTATTTACCTCTTGTTGTTGATGCCGATCAGCAATTTGAAATGCCAGCAGCTCATGGAAAAGACAACCATAGTAGTGCTGGCTAATCAGAGAAGTATGCCCTTCCAATAGCTCAATAGTTTGTGATAATGCCTTGTAGACAGCTGCATCTTCAGAAATGGCAAAAGCAACTTCCAGATCAGAATAAACCTGTAAGTTTTAATCCAAAATCAGATAAAGCAAATGCAAATGAAACATTAGACAGTGTTTCTAATGTAGACGTAAGAATGCAGAATAAGGTTTAAATACAGTTCCAGGCTGATTGATATAACGTGGTACATAAGTCCACTCAATGAAAATCAATGGTTGCGGTTAAGCTATAGGCACCTGATTCTTTACTAAACCGCACAGTATAGCTGCATGGGAAGGTAGGGTCTTTCCAGCAAGATATTTCAATACACCATTAGAGCTTGGCAGACTAGACAACTCCAGATGCTCTGAAATATCTAGGAATAACAGGGAACCAACGTCTTTCGTGATGCTTAGTAAGTTCTCAAAAGCAGCACTGGTGATAGCCTCAAACTGAGCCATGCCAGTAACAACAACCTGAGGCTTCAGTTTCCTGATCAACTCAATCAGCAAATCTGATTGGTGTGGTGCCTCAATTACAGTGACTATGTCTTCAGCATGGTTACAATCTGCTCTTCCCTGAAATTTTAAAAAGAGGCAGTAGCATCAACATTCTGGTATTTTATAGAATTAATGTCTTGTCCGTCCTTTTTCACAGAACTGGCATGCCTTTTCCACTGTTCCCTTTGAATAAGTTTTTTTTTTTTTTTTTTGGGGAGCAAAGGACATGACACTATTAAGCAGGATCAGATGTTGCCCAAAGAAAAGGTGCTGCACAACACACATAAGCCCCAGATGCATGCCTGCATACCTTCTTGTGTTTGTTGGGGAAAATGCAAACCCATGCTCACACACACAGACAGAGAGAAATCAAGGTACCTCAATTGCTAAAGATGTTAACCATTGCTTGGGCAAGTGTCTGGTCAGATGTTCATCAACAATTGCAAGCGCTGGTGAGAACAATCGAAGAGCATTTTCTATTGCCACAGCACGGGAAGGGAATACAACAACATTCTAGTGCACCAGAAAAGAAAAAATGAGCATCATATGAAGCATAAGTAAGAAGCATAGATCTTATGAATTCAGCAATAGACACCAAGTCTTACATCAGGAGTTAATGGGATGTGGTGGTAGCTCTTCATAAATGCAGCAACAAGATTCCGGAAGTTTATACATCCAGCTGGTGGCTCACAAGGATTGGACTTATTCTCTTTCAAAAAACTAGCTAGGTATGCTAGGAAGGGAATTTTTTCGTCAGCAACAGAATCGTCATCGAAGGACAAATCGAGGGAGCTGCTGACTTCATGGAATCCATTTTTAAGAAACTCAAATATTTTCTTCACCTGAAAGTTCTCTGAATGAGTACCATTCCTGTCGTCATATTATTGCTTTTAGAAATCTAAAGAGAACACAAAGGAACCTGGTTGGGCTGGCGAAGTTGACAGCTATACACAGACAAAGCATGTGAAATGCAGCCACCAGATTTCATGTAAGCCCAGGCTGTGCGTGCACAGACAGGCTGATCCCCAACAAGATCCATGAAGAACTCAAAGCGATGCCGGCTATTTTTCTCAATTTCAACTAAAGCTGAAATATCTGTGTCTGCAGCCTGCAAAGAATCCAACTAGTTTGTAATGATGCCAAACAACAATGGCGTTGCAATATAAAAGCATAAAGTAGTAGATGAAAATTCTAGGTCCTACTAAAAGCTGTGGTGCTACTCGAAGTACATATTGATGACCAAACTAGGACATAATGCTGGCATGCAAAATAGTTAAATAGACTTCCTGATTAATTAACATCCGGTCTGTCGCAGTATCACTACCTGCATAATTTTTGTTTGCCAGAGCTTTGTGATGCGGAATCCACGGCGTCGAAATAGGCGTTCACAGACACCTTGTCCTGGTCGACCTCCCATGTTGAGTATCAAAATACCCATAGGCTTTATAACAGCTATCCCTTCTTCGACTGCCCGAGCAATCAACCCAAGGCCAAATTGGTCTTCAACAAAACCCTGGATGCAGTAAGAGTAAGGTATACACTAAGTTCAGAAACATAACAAATGAACAAAAGGAAATCGGAATAGTACAATCAGGCTTTGTAAGAAATATTTACTTGAACATCATAGCATAAAGATTATCAAATGCTTAGCAACTGATCAAAACTTTTGTACTTCAGCAACTAAGCATTTGAATATCACTGCTAATACTTCCATATTCCAGCTGTCATTTGTTATAGGCAAGAGTAATGCACTAATCACATTTGTCCTTATAATTTGTAACACAACAAAGAAATGCAATAGGTGGAAGTTGAGGTGAGGAATTTCATATATGGATCACTGCCCAAACAAGAAATCCTAGCATCCAGCATTTCGTCTGCTTGCCCCTACCAATACAGACTGTCAATGCAGTCCTTCCTAAGTCCTAACCATCTGGAGTTTAATTTGTTACTGGTGGAACCAAGTTGTCAGTAGATGTGATACATTATTTATATATGAAAAAAGATGCATTTCTTTCTTAACATTTGACTCATATATCTGCAAGTCTATAACATGGGACTGAATTTTATTTTTATTAGATTTTTTGGAACTCTGACAAAAATAAATGCCCCCCCCCCCCTCTTTTCTTACAAAACCTCCAGTGTCACTACTCACTAGTCTTCTATCAATAAATTTCATAGAGTTTATGTAACTTAGCGTTTTCTAGATCAATGAGTTACACGGCCACAAAAAATGAAGTTCTATCAAGGAACAGCGTAGAAATAAGTTCACTCCTGGTCCTCTACTCCAGCTAGAGAAATAACTTGAAGACAGATCACCATTAGTATTAGGTAAATTGGATGGCTTAAGTTTCACGCATATCAATCCATTTTCATTGAGCGATGAACACATAGAAGATGTCTTACAACTTACCTGAAGAGCACAGTAGTTACTCAAGGAATACAAGAACTCCTCACTTGAATTTTCAGTTATAATCTTTGACATTGCCTCTGGATTTGGGTTAAGAATCTGAAAAGCAGATTTTGAGAGTAAGCGCTTTCCTCTAGCTCTGATCTAATATAATTTCCTTTCACAAAAAATGGTAAAGCTGACTGTACCTGTGGTATGCATCCAACAATGCGATCAAGTTCTATCTTGTTGTCTCTACAGTAAGAAAGAAGATCAGATTCATAGAATTCAACTCTATCAAGCAATGTTTTCCCTTCCCCATCGTAGATTGGGAGACCGTCGTCGTCTAGTGCATTCAAGTAAAGGTTTATCCATGCAATCTTGACAGCTCTTGGGTTTATATCCAGACCATAGACCTTCAAAGAAAGGAACAGTGCTCAGCTTGGATTCTGACAAAAATAAATGGCTGAACTACTAAGGTATGTCGAGCTGAGTGCAAACCAATTTGATCCACTGATATGTGCAGTTAAAACTACTAAGGTACATGTTACTTTTCCCTCTTTTTTTTTTCCCTTCTCAAAGGACACCTACTGTTCAGCACGGTACGAACAATTATGTCGTATTAGATGAGTGGCTTGCTTAAAATTTGGAAGCAATATGCTCCATGGATGTTGTTTTCTCATATGTAACAAGCAAGTTGGACCGTCGGTGGATTACCAAAAGTCCAAAAGTGTTATATCTTGTAACCAGAGTAAATGTCCTGCAGCTCCCAATTCTGTAACAATGGCGATAAAACAAAATGTACACAGGACAAGAGATGAGAACCTTCAAAGGGGACCACTTTTCCGCAAGCGCAATGGATATCCAACCATTGCCACATCCCAGCTCTGCTACTGTCTTATCCCTGAAAATGGAATCTGGATGCCGATTGAGGCCCTCATAGAAAGTAAAGGACCAATCTTCAGGAATGAAAATGCTAGGTATCTCCATCAGTGTAAGTTTCTTTCTTTGTTGGAATCCTAGAAGCAGTTGATAAATTTGTCAGGTTACGAAAACAAAAACAATTGATGCTTGAACAAGACAAAGTTCGTGTATTAGTGAACTGACAAACTTTTACCATTGCGCCAACTAAAGACAGAAGTTTTTTTCTTTATGCACCCAAACAATAACATAGAACTCATGTCAGGTCCAGACTCCACATGGCGTAAGAATTTTGTAAATTGCAGCTGTTCCAATACAAAGACTACTTCTACATCCAATATTAACTGAAGATATGGTGCACACGTGCCCTATTTTTGTTGTTATGACGATAAGTCTGCCAGGCTGCTCGTGCCATGTTTTTGTTCTTATGATGATAAGTTGGGGCGTGATTGTTTTGCCAAAGAAGGGAGGTGTTAGGAACCAGCTCACAAAGCATGCCTCACACAAGGAGGCACATTATATAGTTGTGAATTCTGAAGCAAGCCTAAAAGATAACACCAAGTAAACAATGCACCAAAAATATGTCAGGCAGATCAAGAAAGGCATTCCCTTTATATATAGTCATAGCCTCGTTATGTCGGGTCGTCAACCGTGCTCAACGACACGATCTAGACTGTCGGTGCCCCACTCGCCGATCCAACGGGCGCCAAAAAGGGTAGGGAGGACGGACGACCACCAACTCATATTTTTGAGTAGTGTATGTGTGTGTGTATAAAATCCAAACAGGGGGTCTAAATTACTCAGCAACCCAGACAAATTGTTCCCTGGAAAAGGACCATTGGAATCAAATGTTTCCAGAAATATACACATATATCTTTCCAGGGACACATAATGCTTACAACAGCATCACACAATAGCCTATGGTCGGCACGCTGGCACATTCGCAGGCAACTAGGCAACCCTGATTCCGAAAGATGAGATCCGGTGGGAGTCGCAACCAACAAGATCATTGTCGTATATAGTGTAGAGTGCACACGTTACTGTACCGTTATTTCTAATATTGTACTATAATCCTTTGCATCCAATGGGTGGCTCACTTGACCACATATGGGGTTCGTGCACAGAATAAGAGATCACTGTCGTACTTGCTGGTCTGGCCATAACACAATCCACTTCGCAGCACTGCCGTAACCAATAATAACAATTAGTAACTAGTAGACCAAGGGTTTATCATCAAATTACCGATGGCAGGCAGTAACCACATCAAAACGTAATATTTTCAGAACCGCAAAATTTCCACAACCACATCGCCGAATCTGCAACCAACCAAACCAATGGTGGCGGTTCGTCCAGATTCTTTACAGAACACCTAAACCCCCCTAGAGTCCAAATCCGCACGCACGGGCTCGGTAAATCGCGTGGTGATTAATTCGCGGAAAGGATGGGATAGCCCCGACCTTGGAGGTGGGCGTCGAGGACGATGTCGTGGATGCGGAAGTGGAAGGTGCGGAAGCATTCCTCCCCGGCGGCGGGGTCCTCGAAGCGTCGGCGGACGGCGCCGAGGAGTCGTCGGGCGGCGGCGCGGGAGTCGGGGGCCTCGAGGCGCTCGAGCACGGCCTTGGCGGCTCCGTACGCGGCGTCGCCAGACGCCGCGCAGGCCCGCAGGAAGGCCTCCACCTCCTTGGCCTGGCCCGCCAGCGCCGCCATTCCCCTCACCGGATTAGGTCAGATGGTTCTGGAGGAGGTGAGGTGGAAAGAAATGGCGGGGCGGAGATGGCGCCTGCTCACTCAGCCCTGCTCTGCTACTGCTTCTGCTTCTACGTAGGTGGTCATACATAAATAATATTTTCTCCTCAACACATAAAATGAATTCATCAATTAAAAGATGATGATACATATATCTACAAATATCATATTAGTATAACATGACAGAACAAGAACTCCGTGCAACAATTCTGTAGAGAGATAATTGGTAATATATCATCCCTTTAGATGTCAATCAAGCATATACCCCTCCTCTCGAGGTAATTAATAATATACTCCTATTTAGATGGAAATCTTGATTAAATACCATGTTTGTATTTTTTTTCCTCCCGTTTTGGCCAAACAATAGGACGATTTTGCCCTTACTCGGGTCCGCCGCTCCACCGCTTGCCTGTCGCCATTTCCTCCCATACCATCCGCACCGTCACCGCTTCCTCCTCGCGCCTTGCCTTTCCTTGCCTCCTCCCTCATCCCCTCTTGCATCGTCCGAAGAAGTAGTGTGGAAGGATGCAACAACCCAACGCGCACGCTCGTTATTGCTTTCAACCGTCGTGCACTCAACTTGGGCGGTTAGCAAGAACCGTGTTGTGCGGTCGAGCTGGGTGGTTATCGAGGAAGATGGGTGCAGCATCGTGAGCTCGGCAGTTGGATATGCGTCTTCAGCGTCGATAGATGGGGGACAATAGCTAGATGTAGGGCGGCACGACACTTGCAGTGGCACGAGTCTTGGGAAGGGGGCAGAGGCGAAGGTGTCAGGGTCGGTTTCGCTAGGTGGGGGCCAGCGTGAGATGTTGGGCAATAGCGGGAGGTGGGGACGATTAGGGGCGGAGGCAGCGCAAATGAGAGGAGCAACAACATTAGGGGCGGGGCAACGTGTATGCGAGAGCGGCTGGCACGGAGGGGCGTGGAGTTCTGCGGATGTGGCGGCGTTAGAGGCAGATGCAAGGAGCGGCGAGCACAAAGGGGCGGGATCCGTCGTAAATGTGGTGGCGTTAGAGGTGGATGCGAGTACAAGAAACAACAAAGATGTACCAACCTGCGTCCTCCTCAGAGGATGATGACCAGATCTGTTTGACGGAGGGCTAGACGGTGTCGGATCTGACTGCCGGAAGGGTAGAGACAATAAATACAGAGTCGTCATGCCCATATCCGGAATTAGTGGAGGTGGAGAAAGGCACGGCCTCATCGGTGAAGGAGGTGGCTGCCGTGCCGACATCAGGAGTTGCCGTCGGTGAAGAAGTGTCGCCTTACTCAGTCGCCCGCCTTGGCTAATCATCGATGCCACCCTCCGCACACATTGCCCCGCCGCCGCCGCCCGTCATCGATGTGTGTGGGTAGAGAGGAGAGAGGACGACGGGTTTGATACAAAAGATGGAAGGAGCAAAAAGCGGATGCAGCGGTGGGAGCGTAGAGGTGCGCAGTAGGGGCGGGGGCGGGGTGTGTCTGGCATAGTGGTCCCGCTGCATGGGTTCGTAGCATTTTTTACGTAGTGTGGGCGGGGCGGGGTGCGTCTGACACAGTGGTTCCACTGCGTGGATTCGCCCCGCTGCGCGGGGGTAAACCCCTTCTTTTATTAGTTAAGATAAGATAGGAGAAGAGAGGAGAGGAGACTAAGGAAGGGGGCAAGGGGTACAATCGTAAATCCCACCTTCGTGTGTGTGTATAGGATTAATACCTTCTACTCCCAAGTGTAGTTACTCCCATCTCTGATATACTACCTAAAAGAACTTGACATACTCCTTTATCACTTTGGGTATACTCATATACTAATTATAAGATACTCCAATGTGAATCACACGAAAAATTTACAAGAGGGCCCATAGTTTTTAGTATTTTTTGTAAATACCTTCATATTCGCATATAAAAAGGAGTATGTCTAAAAAATTAGACATACTACTCTTGAAAAGGTGTAAATACCATCTAGATGGTCTTATATACTCGTATACTACACATACATACTCTTATTTGCGTAAGACACTCCTTATGTTGTAAAATACGGAATAGGAAGTAATTACTCCCGGGAGTAGAAAAATGCTTCCTATGTATGTGTGTGTGTGTCTATATATATATATATATATATATATATATATATATATAGAGAGAGAGAGAGAGAGAGAGAGAGTAAAATGGTATGATGCTCCTGGGAGTACATACTCTCACTTCTCATATACCACTTAAATCGTATGATAATACTTCTTTATCAATTTGAATATACTCCAATAATGATTATAAGATACTCCAAAGTGAGTTCTATGAAAAAATTCATTAAAGTCTATTTTTTTATAGCGAAACTTGTCTATATAGTTCTTTTATATATGAAAAAAAGGTATATAGCAAAAAAAAAAGGCTCAAATGAATTTTTTTAGTCAAATCGCATTGGAGTATCTTATAATTGATATTTAAGTATACGAAAGTGATAAAGAAGTATAATATATTCGTTTAAGTGATATATTGAAAGTGGGTATGAAATGGACGTCCTATATTTATAAGCTTGTCTGTATATGGGTTTTTAAAAGAAAGGTTTATTTATTTT
Source organism: Ampelocalamus luodianensis (assembly GCA_036346255.1). NCBI lineage: Eukaryota > Viridiplantae > Streptophyta > Magnoliopsida > Poales > Poaceae > Ampelocalamus > Ampelocalamus luodianensis. The sequence continues at coordinate 73,774,131 of CM070633.1, read as the reverse complement.
TGCAGATAAATAATTGCCCACAATCTTCCTTTAATTTGATTGACGCCAGCTTAGGATCTGAAACCCAAAAGAAAAAAAAAAAAAAAGAATGGAATGGCTCATGGTCGTGGGTTAGGTGAGTTGCCAAGTTGGCGCTACTGCTATATAGCTTTCTTTTCTTTCGTCTTTTATCCCAAGATATGTATATAAACGTTTTAATAGGGCCGGTTTAGTTTTTTCTTTATTTAAAAAAATACTTTTTATTAGGGTCCAAGGGATAAAAAAAAAACTAAAAGTCTTGGCTTGGAAGATGCTATCAAATGGAAGAAATTGAACCCTTGGTGAATTCAATCCACTCCTTTTTTTCCCCTAGTGGAAATGTACCAATACATGAATGCCTGCATAGTGACATTTCCTTCATTCAATTTTGAATCCACCACCCCCTTCACAAATGCCCCTTTCTATACTAGCATAGCAGCTATATCTTGCTTGACTGACTCATCATCAGGTTCAGATCAGATGGCTTGGCTTGCTGTGTACAAGAATGAATCTCTCTCTAGTCTCTAGCTAGCTATTCCAATCCCGATTCCTTCTTGTGATCTATATATAGCATCAATCAGTGAGGTTAATTACTCACTTATTATTCTTTTTAATCTTGATTCGCTCGGCTTACATCTCTGTCTCCTCTACGCTACGTACTTTTTGCAGCCACAAATACTTAATGATGTCGAACGATCGATAGTACGTCTGCGATCAACATACATACATATACGCAGGCCGGCACAGTGAAAACAAAATAAAGAAAATTCCATGGTTTGCCTGCCTGAGGATGACGAGGAGGAGAAGGCGGTGACGGGGAGGCCGTCGTGGAGGAGCAGGTCGTGGATGCGCAGGTTGTGCTGCCGGAAGCACCCCTCCTCGGCCTCGCCGTGGGAGCTGAGCCACCGCTGGAGCGCGCCAAGGAACACCCGTGCGCCGCGCCGTGTGGCCGGGTCGTGGAGGCGGGCGAGCACGGCCTTGAGCTCCACGTAGGCGGCGTCCCCCGACGCCGAGCACCGCTGCAGGAACGCTTCCACGCCGGCGGCTCCAGCGCTGCCCATATCGATCCTGCGCTGCGTGCTGTGCGATGTGCGCTTGTACCTGTATGCAGTGCAGCAGCAGAGTTAATGGCGCGCGGGGAGACCGACCGACTTGTTCGATCCAACGTTTTATATGGTGGTTTCCCGGCCGGTGTTCGTTTGTGTTTGTGTTTGTGTTTGTGTTTTTTTCTCTCCCTCTCCTCTCTCTCTCTCTCCTCTGCATTTGACATATCCTTTCCTTTCCTGAGTCCCGACGTGCGAGGTGTGCAAAATATGCGCAATGGGAGGTGGCTGACAAATCCACTGCATCGCCAACTGAAACGGCCCGGCGAATTGCATACCAAACATACGCAGACCAACTGCTCACAATATATATCTATCATCTCACGATTGACCCTGACTAATCTGCCTGACCGTGGTCAATAATAGTGATGTTAATTTTCTTCTAGTATAACAGTATCATCTATCGATACCAGTCAGGGTACTTCTATTCAACTACTCTAACCGCAGGTTACCCAAGTATGGAATTTCGAGGAATGTTTGAACGATGCGTTTTGCGTTAGGTGCCATCAAAAGTAGAGACTGGATACGGAACTAGATAGAATTTTGCCCGAAAAGTCCACAGAAAGGGCGAGAGTTTGAGCTCCCCTCTTCCCTCCTGGCCTCCCCGATAACTCATTCCCGAGCAAATTCGGCTGCAGAGGAGAAAAGGAAGACGGTCGTGGAACCTAAGAGAAAGGTTCCAAAGTCCAATGTACCGTTCTACTATGATACTTAGACATTCTCAATTTCCACCACATCAACTTTTATCAAGCAAATAGAAAAAGAAAAGTGGAAATTTTTTATTTCTCTTGCGAAGGCAACTGTCGCTCCAGCGAACCCTATGAAGTTAAGAAGTCCGAGCCCCCGGGCGAACGAAGTCGGTTCTGATCACGCTGAAGAGGAGACTGCAAAGGAGGAACCTTTGCGAGTCCAAAAGACTAGACCTATTGATGTCGAGCAACACATGGACACCTCTACCACTGAAGCCAAAAGCCACTCGAAGGCTGAAAACTTTGAGTTGGTGATGTCGGCCGAAAGAATGAGGAGAAGAAAAAAATCGGCCCTGCCGCTTTGGGCAAAATGTCTTCCAGCTTCAGGGTTGTGTCCAAGAAACCAATGTATGTAAAATTTGAAGACAAGTAATAATATTTACCCCTTTCTTTTATGACTTGTTTTTTATTTCTTTTTTCCTCCGTTTTGTAGTTCGGCCCTTTAGCCCTCGGGGAGGCTAAAAGAGAGAAGGTGGTCTCTCTTGAGTGTGGTCCGGCACCCCAGAAAACTTTAGGAGAGAAGGCTGCCAACATCGAGCAAGCTATGACCACTGAGGTGGTAATCTCCCCATTGATCGAAGAGACGGAGGCAAAGCTGGTTGAAGATTCGGCCACTCCAGTGCCCGAGTCAGTTCTCAAGGATACCAATGTCCAATCGAAGGAACTGACAATTCAATCCGGCGCCGGCGGTCAGACCGGCAGAGGACGGTTTCTCTTGGGTTCTTCCGCTGTGAAAAAGAAGTTAAATATCGGAGGTGAAAAACGAGTGGACTCCTATTCACCCTCTCTAATCATTTTTTCGGTCCAACAAAGTGTCATGAACAAGACTAGTAGTTCTAGTACTCTAACTGCAGGTTAATTCATGGTTCACATGCATGTCACTAATAAGAGAATATTAATTAATTGCCCCTGGTCTTAAGCTTTTCTATTTGTGGCTGGATATAATATATGCTCGACCTTGTTAATCTGCCTGTCGGTGGTCAATAATAGTAATGTTAATTTTCTTGTAGTATAATAGAAGCTGAGGGTTAGTTATATGTTCGAGGGCCAAAGCATCCATGTATATGATTTGGGCATGCATGTAAACATCAGCTTTAGTTGCAAGTTGCCTCTATTTTACATCTATATATCATCCATCGATCCATGCATGTCGCCAAGGGTCAGGGTCAGGGTCGTTTAATTACTAGCTAGCTTTGTATTCTAACTTATCATGGCATTGGCAGCTCGTGTTCTTCGACTCTAATTTCAGATGGGCCGGGCTAATTAACAACCTATATTTGCTTAAAAAATGTAGGACTGATTTGGGCTTCACATGTATGCATGCGCTTGTCATTGTGATGTGCCTAGCTAATCCAATTGATCTTCCCCCCTCTCTCTCTAAAAAAGAACTAATCCTATTATAGTGCATGCGAGGGTATGGACAACAGTTTGTCTCTTAGGTTGTCTCTAAAGTCTTCAACTCATTTACAGACAAGCTTAAAGACAACATTTATAACAAGTTATCTATAAAATCATTCATTTTTAACACAACTTCTTCCCTTACACACTCACAATTTGCAATAATTTACATGCTCAGCTTATCTCTTATATAAGAGATGGCATATTCTCTCTCTTCACATCATTTCTCTTCCGATTAGACTTTTAAGTGGTATGACAGCTAATAGACGACTAAGGTGGTCGCTATTGAAGATACCTTGAGTGGAACCTCGTCTCAGAGTGACAATGATTTTGTTTTGTTTTGCAGGGGTGGGTGGGTGTAGTTGCCACTTACCATGTACTATATGTGTTCAGTTATCAGCTAGTACATCCACTCTGCAAAAAACAAGTTAAACGTGTCTGCGTGTTTTTGTTGTTGTCAAATTAACAATCTCCAGATCTACCACATGCCTCTTTTTGTTGGTGCAGCCCAGCCAACAAATCATGATCCGAACAATTTGCTGCTATTTCTTTCTCTTTTTATGACGAAAAGTTTCTGATCTGATCGAACCAGTTGATCCCGCTGGCTCCATGGTTATTATCAGAGTACATTGATACCAAGACGATTCATTACTTGATTAGCAAAGTACTAAGACGATTCCGTTAATAACTTATATGCTATTAGAAGTTGGCCGGATTCTTAAAATGCTTTGCGAAATTGCTTGCCTTTTCATTGCCATTAGATCTCAACTTTTATTTTTTTACCACTTTCATCAGTCTACCGTGAGTTAACTGTCAAATTATGCGCGAAAAGATTTGTTTACCCTTCTGCTCTTCCATCTTCATCCCTCACCAAACCAGACCCAAATCAAACTCCCAACTCAAGCACATCGCAACAACCATGGCCGTCGCCGCACGCGCCCGCACATCCTCCCTCCGCGGTCTCGAGGCGGCCGCCGCTCTGATCCATCCACGAGGGCCCCGACACCATCGACGAGCTCCTCGACCGCCACCTCGCCGTCTAGAGTTGTGCGCCGCTGGCTGACGAGCTCACAGCAGGAGGCGCTGGGCCTGTACCGGGACATCCTCCAGGTGACGCGGCTGTTCGCGTGGCCCGACGAGCGCGGCGTGCTGTGGCGCGAAGTGGTGGGCGCCAACGCGCGACGCGAGTTCGAGGAGGCCCGTGGCAAGCACAACCCAGAAGTGGTGGCGCGGCTCCTCATCGACGGGCGCGACACCGTGCAACAGGTGCTCAACCGCCTCGTCGAGGCGTCCCGCCTCATGGTCGAGGCCGAGGAGGCCAAGCGCCGTAGTGGAGCATAGATGCACTGCGGTAAGGGAGGAATCAGCAATGGAGCTCACGCGCCCCTTCTTTGCCCCTCTTCTCGCAGTATGGGAGTTGGTACCCTCTAAATTCCACTTCAACACGGCATGAAGCGACCCAGCGGCGGCGGCCCCTCCCGATGACCAATCCGAATGGTGATGCCGTGGTGACATATGTGTGACAAAATTCAGTCTTTGTGTGTGTTTGATTAGATGATAGTTACGGCGGGGTTGGGATGGAGGCGGATAGGGACCCGAAGGAGGAGATGATGGCGTGCGATGGCGACGACGGGGATAAGAAGCGGCGACTGAGCTCGGAGCAGGTGCGCACGCTGGAGCGGAGCTTCGAGGTAGAGAACAAGCTTGAGCTGGAGCGCAAGGCGCGCGACCTGGGCTTGCAGCCGTGCCAGGTCACCGTCTCGTTCCAGAATTGCCGCATGCGCTGGAAGACCAAGCAGCTTGAGTGCGACTACACCGTTTGGGAGGAGGCGAGGGCGAGGTGGTCTGGGAGAGGGGAGGAAGAGAAAGGGCACTGTGCAGAGCTCGAGCCGAAGCGAGGTGGCGGCGGCACAGGGAGGAGCGCGAGAGTGAGTGAGGATGAGGCGGTTGGCTGCAGGGAGGAAGGGGATGAGGGGATGAGGGAGAAAGAGAAAGAAGAAGGGGGCAATATAGTCTTTTTTTTTACACCACTTAACATCCAACTCATCGAGAACCGACAGAAGTGGCAAAAATAGGATGAAAGTTGAGCTTCAATGGCAATGAGGTGATAAGAAATTTCACGATGACATTTTAGGGATTCAGACAACTTCTAGTGACAAATAAGGAATTAACCAAACATTGTAAGTCAACATCCGCAACAAATATGCGCGATGCAACAAGAGATCGCTATGTGTGTGTGACAATTGATAGACTTGCAATTTTTTTCAGTATACACCATACTACATTTCAAAATTAGCTCAAAAAATAAAATCAAACAAATATGTTATGTTACAACGCAACAACATTTGAAAAGAATAGTCACAACAATATGCAAACAAAGATGCAAGAAATTTGGAACAAATCCGCAACAAATGGATTTTCCACTACAAACTAGGAACACACTTGCAACAACAAACAAAAAGAGCCGCAACAAATCAAATCTTCAATTGTAATAAAAATCTCTTGCTACAACATTTTGGTAGACAGATTACAACTGATGAACCCGAAGGTCTGATTGTTGGTCCGATCTTTCGATGAGAACGATAAATTCGGTAGGCGTCGCTCAACTCTCACGATCCTGGCTACGAACACGCAAGGCTCGAAACCACGCAATCGCTGAACTGCTCGACAAGTCGTTATCAACCATGCACGAATACCCGGTTGACATGATCATGAAGATCGATTCCTGCATACACCGAAGAAGCACGCAAGAACAAGGTAAATAAGCAATCTGAAATTGCGAATAGGAATTGAATGTATTGATAGGTGGAGTTCCAAAGAACAATGTCGCTGTTGATCTCGCCGACCAAGAGAACAAAGTAAAAAGTAGCAAAGCTAAACTTTAATCAACAAAACTTGTCGAACAAAAGGGGCAGCGGCCACTATCTATTGGAGGAAGAGGGAGGGGGCGATGGTACTGTTCACGCATGAATAGTACCACATGAACAGTACCACGAAACCATAGGGGGCAGCTATATGGGTCATATGGGCCAATGTGGCCAAAACAGCCCATTCGTTACATAACCTATGGGCCAACAATTGGTGACGCAACACCATGACATGTAAACGTAGCCCGACACGTATGAGTAGGAGCAGTAGATGTAGTCCGACATATATGTGTAGAGGCAGCTTGGTCCAACTGAAAAATATGGCAATGTAGTCGCCGAAAATCCGATCAAAGATGTGGATGTAGCGTAGCAAGTCGAAGCAGTGGGTGCAGTCGAAGCAATGGATGCATCCTTATGGTTGATGTCCTCATCAACAACAAAAATGAAACACTGCATGCAACCATTCAGAAAGGGCAATGCAACAAACTAACGAATTACTTGCAACAAACCACCTAGACGAGGGAGTAGGCAGCAGCAACGAGTCGAGCTCTAAGAAGAAGGATGAGGTGGCGGTGCACCACTGAAGCTCTTAAGCCCCAGCCATCGGCGGTTGTCTGTCGTCTGGGGTGCACATGGCACGACTGGCATGGTCATTGGCATACGTGAATGTGCCCGCATGAGCAGTGGCGGCTGGCACCCATGCTCGCCGGGTAAGGTGAGGGCAGCCGCGATCGAAGTGCGCCCGACGGTGTAGGAGGAAGCCGATGAGACCAGGGTAGCACGGTAGGATGCGGCAAGTTTCGAAACCCTGAAACAGGAAGAGAGGTCAAGCTAGGGGGGAGAAGAAGGAAATAGAATGGGGAGAAGAGGAGAGAGCTCGCCATGGACCTGGGAGGCTGACCGGACCTTAGGAGAGGTCGCGGTGGCACAGCGCCGGATGCCGTGGTAGGAGGGTGTGGAGGTGGCTCTGGTAGGCGGAGAGATCATGAGGGAGAGCTTAGCATAGAGGGGGGAAGCACGTGTGAGAGAGATTGGAATGGGTGATTGGTGTTTGAACCTTGGGTGATGTGGATGGATAAGGGCTGTGGGAGTGAAGCGTCCGGAGGCATTGAACGCCCGAACGATAGCGATACCCATGAATAATACAGGGATGGTGAATCACTTCATCGATGGTCCATAATTCTCTTTCCTATTAAAAAGACAATTAACTCTTTTGTGCGTTCTCTCCATGAGAAAGAGTTGGAGGAGTGTAGGGAGTAATTGAGTTTTTTTTCTTTAGGAAATCGTCGGATGTGGGATTTATTGAAAACATTGTATTGTAGCAAAGTATGTGCAATTTAATGCAACGCAAATTGAATGTATAATTTTATGATAATTATGTGATAATTTCTCAAATTTACTCTTTACTTATGGGCGGGAATAGGGTCATTTGTTAAATAGGCTATCCATTAGTAAGTTGTTTGGTTTTCGCTAAACTATCACTCACATTGTCTCACCATTCAATCCAACCATTCTCATCACTCTCTCGACCCACATTTTCTTGGAACGGTTGCCAACGCCAAGGGTGGCATCGATGCCCTGCACCTCCACCTCGCAAGTTTTCATCCTTCTTAAAGTATCATGTCAACATCTAGACCATTAAAACTCTTACATATGGATTTGCTTGGGCCAACAACCTATAAGAGTATTGAAAGAAATAACTATTGTTTTTTAGTTATCGTGAATGATTACTCTAGATATAAATGGATATTCTTTCTAGATGATAAAGCCAAAACCTCCGACATTTTCAAAAGTTTTGCAAAAAGGGCTCAAAATGAATTTGATTTCAAAATCAAGAAAATCCGTAGTGATAATGGTTCCGAGTTTAAGAACACATTGTGATGAACTTGAAATAAAGCATGAACTTTCTACAACTTACACTCTGGAGCAAAATAGAGTTGTAGAAAAGAAAAATCGAACATTAATTGAAATGACTAGAACAATACTTGATGAATATAATGATTCTGATAGTTTTTGGGCAGAAGCAATCAATACCGCTTGTCATGCCATAAATCATCTTTATTTGCATCGTCTTTTGAAAAAGACTTCTCATGAACTCCTTGTTGGAAGAAAACCGAACATCTCATACTTTCGTGTTTTTTGTTGCAAATGCTACATTTTGAAGAAAGGTGTTTGTCTTTCAAAATTTGCTAGTCGATGCGATGTTGTTGGCTTTCTTTTTGGATATTCATCAAATAGCAAGGCTTATCGTGTCTTCAACAAAAATTCTGGTTCAGTTGAAGAAAAACATGATGTTCAATTTGATGAGACTAATGTCTCTCAAGAAGTGCATGAGAATTTAGATGATGTAGGTGATGAAGCCTTAAGAAAAGCTATAGAGAACATGCAAATAGGTGACATCAAGCCTAAGGATGATCCAAATGATATATCATCTACTCAAGTCGAATATCCTTCATCTTCAACGTCAAGACAAATTCAAATTGAAGAAGAAGATAACAAGGAAGATGATCAACCATCCAATCTATCACCAAGAATCCATAATGCAATTACAAAAATTATCCAATAGATTAAATATTAGGTGATGTAAGTAAGGGTGTTCAAACTCGATCTCGTGTAGCTTCTTTTTGTGAACATTACTCTTTTGTCTCCTCTCTCGAGCCAAAACATGTAGAAGAAGCACTCGATAATCCGGATTGGGTGAATGCAATGTATGAAAAACTCAACAACTTTGTCCGGAATGAAGTTTGGACATTGGTAGATAGGCCCAATGAACACAACATAATTAGCACCAAGTGGGTCTTTCGGGATAAGCAAGATGAGAGTAGAATGGTTGTAAGAAACAAAGTAAGATTGGTCGCTCAAGATTTTCTCAAGTCGAAGGTTTGGATTTCGGTGAAACTTTCGCTCCCGTAGCTAGATTTGAGTCATAAGGATACTACTTATTTTTGCATCATGCTTTGATATTAAATTATTTCAAATAGATGTTAAAAGTGTTTTTCTAAATAGAAAAATATCCAAATTGGTATTTGTTGAACAACCACCCGGTTTTGAAGATCGTAAAAATCCAAATCATGTCTATAAATTCTCCAAGATATTCTATGGTCTTAAGCAAGCTCCTAGAGTTTGGTATGAACGCCTTAGAGATTTTCTAATTTCAAAAGGATTCAAAATTGGAAAAGTTGATTCAACCTTGTTTACTAAAATTTTAGATGATGATTTCTTTGTATGCCAAATTTATATTGATGATATTATCTTCGGGTCTACTAATCAAGATTTTTATAAAGAATTTGATAATATGATGTCTAAGGAATTTGAAATGTCCATGATCGGAGAACTTAGTTATTTTCTTAGACTTCAAATCAAGCAACTCAAGGATAGAACCTTTGTGAGCCAAACCAAGTATGCAGAAGATTTGATCAAGAGGTTTGACATGGAAGATACAAAACCTATCAATACTCCCATAGCAACTAACGGTCATCTCGACCTTAATGAGAGAGGTAAACCAGTAGATTTAAAGCTTTTATAGATCTATGATTAATAGTTTGCTTTATCTTACCGCATCTATGTCCGATATTATGTTTAGTGTTTGCATGTGTGCACGATTTCTAGCATCACCAAAAGAGTGTCATTTGGTGGCCGTGAAAAGAATTATTAGATATTTAAAGCATTCCTTTAGTATTGGCTTGTGGTATCCCAAAGGTGCAAAATTTGATTTAATTGGATATTCAGATTCCGATTATGCGGGTTGCAAAATGGATAGAAAAAACACCTCGGGTAGTTGTCAATTCTTATGAAGATCTTTAGTATCATGGTCATCAAAGAAACAAAATTCTGTAGCTCTTTCCACCGTCGAAGCTGAATATGTCTCCGCGGGTAGTTGTTGTGCTCAATTGCTATGGATGAGGCAAACATTGATGAATTATGAAATTAAATTTGATAATATTCCTTTTTTGTGTGGCAATGATAGTATCGTGAAGATTGTAAATAACCCGGTCCAACACTCAAAAACCAAGCATATAGATATCCGACACCATTTCTTGATAGATCATGTGAGCAAAGAAGATATAAAAATTAGCCACATAAGGACCGATGATCAATTAGCCGATATATTCACAAAACTATTAGACGAGAGCTGCTTTTGCAAGTTGATGAATGAGTTAAATGTCATAGATTATTCTAATATTTCTTAAAATTCATGCCTCATAATATTTTCTTTTATTTGGATTTTATTGAGATATTTATGAAACTATTTCAAAAAACTATCAAAATTTCTATTTTTGATAACAACCATGTTAATTGGAGTTATTGTTACATACCTCATGCATAATGATCCTACAAACTTTTGTTGAAGTAATTATTATAAAGGATCATTTGCAGTCAAGTTCAGCTTCTGAAATTTCAGGCAAAACGATAATACCGCGTTTTAACGCTGGTACTACCGCTGCTCGGTAATACCGCTCCTCAACAGTGGTACTACCGCAAATGCCTGGTCGTTCCAAAAAGCGGTTACAACCGAATCTTTATCTTCTACTCCTCTTAATCGGTATAACCGCTCCCTATTTCTTTAGAAGCACCGAACCCGTGCCTCTCTCTCTCTCTCTCTTTTTCTCTTCACAAAATCTCCACTCACATTATTTGGATTTGTGGATTTTTGTTGAAACTCTTGATTGAGATTGATTTTCTAAGTCATATCCCCTCCAATTCTTGAGGTATTTGCTCAAATATCATCTTCCTTCTCATCTTTTTATCATCTACCTCATTTTCTAGGATTTGGTAAAATGTGAATGAAATAGTCAATTTTTTTGGGGTATTTTGGTACAAACTACTGTTTGATGACTTGTTATGTATATTCTATGGATTCATTCCTGTTAAACACTAGTTAGAATCAAGAATCGAAAGATTATCCTAAAATTCTGGAACTACGGTACTACCGTCTCGTGGTCACCGGCACTGCCGATTTCCAGTAATACCGGATATCAACAGCGGTACTACCGCTCCAGAAGAAAAAATTGATTAAATCATACTATGTTGCATCAAATTCTATCTTGTTCTAATTGTCTTATTGCTTATCTTAGCATCTATGTCTCGTAATTCTGGTACATCTTCTTCAAGAGGAAAAGAAAATGTTGTGTACAAATCTGATGATGACTTTGAAGAAGAACCAACTGATAGCGGCACCAGTGATGAAGCAACTGATAGCGACACCAGTGATGAAGATTATGTGCCAGGCAATACACCATTCTTTGTTGTTGACCCAAGGAAGATCAAAGGAGAAACATACATTACAATGAAATATGCTGATCAATTTCTTTTACCTAAGAATGCAGTTGGCCCTCATTTTCACACCAAGTTTCACGAAGATGTGTTTTATTACATATATGGTAGTAAGAACTTTGCTGATCATCAGTTTGTCACTTGGGATCATATGACTCATAACCCTTACTTCAATGGACTTCACTAGTTTCTCTACAGAGTCAAATTAGAAGATTTTGTGACATTGAAGTGTGATTTTGATGTTTTTTTCTATCAGGCAGTTTTATGCCACCTTCCACATCTTTTTGAAAATGATTCGATTACTTGGATGACTGGACCTCTAAAACTGAGTGTTTCAAAAGAAGATTGTCATGAATCTTGGCATATTCCCAAACTTCGACAAAGTTCAGTAGCTATAAATGTATATGAAGAAGAACCCTGGGATTTGGATGAACTAAATGAACTCTATGATGAATCCCAACCTTTCATACCTGGAAAAGCAACTGGTTTATTGTCCTTACCAAATATCATAAACAAGATTATGTGAAAAACTCTCTATCCCAGAGTAGGCAACAATGATGATGTAAATAGAAGAGCTTGGAACGTCATTTGGCATATTATAAAGGGTACCAAGTTTGACATCATAGATTTTATCCTAACTGAGATTGACTTCTCAAAAAGTGACACCGAAGAAAACATATTCTATGCTCCTTATATAATGAAGTTGATTAAAGACAGACTTGGTTTCTTCATTGGAAGTGACACAACACATACGAAGTTCAAACCAAGCATCAATCCACCTTTTGATTGATCCCCTTTGGTCCTTAATGCCAAGGGGGAGAAGTTCGAAAATAAAGAATGAAAGATTAAGGGGGAGTATAGCTTTTGGGAGCCTATCTAGCTATCTATTATCTATATTGGACCAATATATTTTTATGTCTATATTTGTCTATGTTTGGTTATCTATGTGGGAACAATATGTTTTTATGTCTATGACTTTGTTGTTTTTTTTGTGTTGAAATTGGTTGTTAAATGCTTATGTTTAAATATTATCTTATTGCTTGATTGTCATCTCAAGTATCTTTTATCATGATTATTATCCTTCTTGCTTGAATGATCAATTATGAACATTGTTCCACATATCAAATAAATAAAGGAAACTTCGCCAAAATTTTCAAAAATTCTACACTACATGAAAATCACTTCATGAACCTTGATGCACATATTTAGGGGAGTTTTCTCTATTTATTGATTGACTTTAAAAGTAACAAATTTTTCATCTCTTTTGAACTCCAATAAAAAATTTCTTACTTATCAAAAGTTAAAATAAGAATATACAATCTTGTGTGTATTAATTTTTTTTCATATCTTCTACATTTATCGGGTTGTCATCAATTACCAAAAAAGGGGAAGATTGAAAGTATCTAGGCCCTCAGAATTGATTTTGGTAATTAGTGTTAACATTATGTTAAGGGACTAACTTGTGTGCTAAGATGTGTTACAGGTTAAAGTCCCGATGATTGATTGATGACAAGGCTATTGGAAATGCGAATGTGACGAAAAATCAACATGGATCAAGGCAAAAGGTATTTGTACAGCCTAAGGACTCTTTATAGTTTTTACCAGTCTTGGTGTTTGGAGAAAGACTGGTTTATAGGATAAATACCGTACTATAAAGAGGGGTCGTTGCAAGTAGCTTGAGAGACGAATTTTGTGCCTTATTGATCAACTAGGGTTCATGCATTGCCTTGTTTTAAGCTTCTGGAAAAATATTTTGAAAATCGGTATGACCGCAAGTAATCTACGATACTACCGCAGGTCGGTAGTACCGATATTTACATGTCGGTACGTATTTTCCAGATAACATGTTTTTAAGTGTTTTTGATCCTCTCTGAAAATCGAAACGACCGTATTTCTATTGCAGTACTACCGACTCGCGGTAGTACCGATATTTATATGGCGGTACGTAAATAACAGAGAGAGTATTTTTGAGAAGTTTGATCTCCCTTGAGAATCAGTATGACCGCATGATTTGAGCGGTACTACTGGAGTGCGGTAGTATCGATATTTTATTGGCAATATTTTTTCCAGAGAAGGTGTTTTTTTGAGTTTCTTGATCTTTGGAAAACGATAGTTCCGTTCTAGCCGAGTGGTACTACCGCGAAGCGGTAGTACCGATTTTTAGTTGACGGTAGTACCACAACTTTATTTTGTAATGGCTAGTTCAGAGTATTAAATGCCACTGTTCTGACCGTTATACCGAAAATCGGTAGTACCGGGTTTCAACGGCAATACTACCACATATCATGATTTTTTCAGGAAAGTAGTTGTAACGGCTAGATTTTGTGGTGAGGTGTATAATAACACCCTCACCTACACCAAGCTTACAACTTCTAGGCTATATTGAATACACTTGAATTTTGGTGCTATCTCTTCTACTCATTTGCATTGAATTCACATTTTGAGGTAGTTGAGAGCTATTAAGTGCATTACATCATTAATTGATCATCTTAGGCACTTGATAGTCTTTAAGCAAGCGCTACGATTTATTACTCTTGATGCTTGCCGACACCTAGAAGGCTTGAAGAATGAGTTACGCGGTGATCACTTCAAGGAAGTTTGTGAAGTGACCTGGCAAGGGATTGTGATCGGTATTATGCTCACTAACTCCGGAGCGGAGGAAGAACAACTCTAGTGATCGAAGGTTGATGCTTAATTTGTGGAGTCGGCTTGATTCATTCAAGTTTCCTCAACATGGACTAGTGAAGACCGGCAAGTCTTCGATACTGCAGGAAAAACATCTCTATCTCCATTGTGATTTTATCTCTTGTTATTACTATTTCACATTTACATTTCTAGCAATTTGTTTATGTAAATTTGCCTAGCTAGAATTGTATCTAGTTTTGATAAAAATTCATTTGTGTCTTGAAAAAGCTTAGTAGTTCATTCATTACTTTCGTGCTAGGAAGCTTTGTTAAGATAATCTTGTTTAAAAGTGTTAATTAGTCAAAGCATTAAAAAAAACCCCTCCTATTCACCTCTTCTAGTCGGTTATCCTTGATCTTACAGCTGGTGCCGCCATCAACCCATCGCCCCGCTAACTCTGTAGCCAGGCTTTGGCTACCAAAACTTGAACCCGTAACCCCGCTGCCTCTTGAGAAGTAGACTCATGGCAGCGCTGGCGCTGCCGACCAGAGAACAAATCACAAGGTTGGTCCAGAAAACGTGATTTATATATTAAGAAAGAGAATTGACAGTTATCGGGCGTCCGACACGAAGCGTCAGACCAGACGTCATCCTTCCCCGTGTGTGCCTTTCTTAAATGCACTCCAACCACTCATTCCTACCGAGTGACTTTCTCCAATGCTTCCTTCCCCCATGAGTGTACAAGCTTCTCAAATCCTCACACGCACACAGACAGTCACAGGGGAGGGAGGGAGCGGGAGTTGCCAGGGAGCCAGAATGGCCGACCGAGACCAACCAAGGCGGAGACCATCCACGGCCTCGCGCGTGCCGGCGACCTCACTGGCGTCCAAAGGCCTCCGTGCCCCAGCCTCACTCCGTCCACGGCCGCCTCGCCTCCGCGTCCGACCGCCTCCGCCACGCCCCGGCAGCACCCACCACCCTGCGCCCGTCCGTCTCTGCAGCGCCCCACTGCCCCGCGCTCACGGCTGCCTCGCTGTAGCATTGCCAACCCAAGTTCCGGGCGCTACCAGCAATGGTCATCGAGGAGGCGCTACCCGTGCTGTAGTTCGATGAGCTGGTGGCATTTGCGCCGGCGTGTGCGGGGACAGCGACTGCGAGGTATGCCTGCATGGTTCCGGCTTGGGTTCATTGTGTTGGTTCTTGATTTATCCGAATTGAAAAAAATGTTCTTTGAGATATTACAGCCCATTGAGAATAATGTTGCATCCCGTTGAGAATAATGTTGCATACTATTATTTGAGATGTTGCATATGTAGAAAAAAATGTTGCATCTATAGAGAACAAAAGTGTTGCATCGGTAGAAAAAAGTGTTACATACTATTCACAGTGATGTTGTAATTTCTTTTAATGCAGTTTTTTTTTCAATTGCTTTGTTTTTTATTCTTATGTTCTTTGAGACGATGTTTCACGATGATGTTTGGCTCCCCGTGCCCCTGCGCCCCCTTGGCTCGGCTCCTGCACCGCGTCCGTCCGTCTCGGCCTCTGGCTACCAGTCGGCTCAACTCGCCCCTGCATTCTTGCTACTGTGCCCGGACCGTAAGACGCTAGCATTACGTCTGAGCTTTAGTCACACCCATTAAGAAGAAAAGATAATAAAGGCCCCACCCTGAGGACGTGCGAGATGGCACAAATACCGAGGGGAAGGAACGGTAGCAGAGAGAAGTTGCGAAAGCGGGAGTAAGGGGAGGAGGGTGAGGGACAGCTGAGCGAGCTGCAAAGCAATCTCACACACACGCACACTTAGTCAGTCAGTACACACAAACACGCACGCACGCCTGGGAGGGAGGGAGGGAGGGAGGGAGGGAATGGCCGGCACGCGGAGAGCCGAGGAGGAGTACGACTACCTCTTCAAGGTGGTGCTGATCGGCGACTCCGGCGTGGGTAAATCGAACCTGCTGTCCCGCTTCACCCGCAACGAGTTCTGCCTCGAGTCCAAGTCCACCATCGGCGTCGAGTTCGCCACAAGGACGCTCCATGTAAGCAAGCACCCAATACTCTGCTCTCCTCTTCTTCGATCTCCTTGCTCACTTGTTGCTAGCTAGATCGGCCGGACGGATCTTCCCTTCCTTTCCTTTCCTGTCCTCATCTCTTCGGATCTGCAATTCTTGCGCTCCAGATCTACTCACTCATCAATTATATTTGCTGTCACTCGTGTCAAGAATAACTACTGAATTCAGATCAGAGATGCTAGCTAGCTAGTTAGGCTATCAGCTGGTTTCTTGCCAATTCGCAACCGGTTGTCAGTTCACAATTTCACTGTGCCTAGCTAGCTAGCTAGATCTACCTACCCTTCATCAGGACAAGGGTAGTTCGATGATACCTCAAATTCATCACATCAATGGTGCTAATCCGCATACATGTTGGATGGATGACTAGACGCCAGCTTCTCCGATTGAAATGGGCTTTGCTTGTGATAGGGCATATTCCACCTGCAACACCACTAGTATTAGTATACGTTAACTTCAATGTCACACCCAATTCAGTAGCTGGCTTAGCAAGTGGCAACTAGTATTTCTGTCCATAGTTTAACTCACACCCCTTAAGTCTTAACAAGCTGTCTACCATAGAAGTCTAGCTTGATACCCAAATTTGTTTCTTGTTTGTTGTGTACTTGCTAGGTTTGACAGTTTCAACCTTTGAGGATTTACGCAGATCATGACAAGCGAAACGCTTTTTTTTATAATCTTAACAGCACCTTTGATGAACTTCTACCAAGAAGCTTTTCAGTTCATTGCTAATATGCACTAGGTCTATTCGATTGTTCATTTCTGGAAGAGTACTCCTTTTGGAATATGCAACTTGCAGATTTGCCTTCAGCTGCAGCCACTCCAGATCCTTTCCAAATTCCAAATTAAGGAAGGGTGTCCTCCCAATTTTTAGACAGCTGGGCAGTTATCCAATTACTACTCACTAGGAGCTGCCACCAACTCGCTAATCCTTTTGCTGGCTTCTACTAGTAGTTATCTCTCCTGAATGTATAATTTCTCAAAAGGCTTGTACTGGTGGTTATTCTCATTTTGGCTTGATGTAGGTGGAGGGCAAGATAATCAAGGCGCAGATCTGGGACACGGCAGGGCAAGAGCGATACAGGGCGATCACGAGTGCCTACTACCGTGGGGCCCTCGGAGCAGTCCTAGTCTACGATGTGAGCAAGCCCACAACCTTCGAGAACATCAGCCGGTGGCTGAAGGAGCTGCGTGACCACGCCGACGCAAACATCAGAATCATGCTCGTCGGCAACAAGACTGATCTGAAGCACCTCCGAGCTGTCGCTACAGAGGACGCCCAGAGCTTTGCCGAGGCAGAAGGCCTGTCCTACATTGAGACATCCGCGCTTGAGGCGACAAATGTGGAGGAGGCGTTCCAGCTGATTCTCGGTGACATATACCGGACCATCAGCAAGAAGGCAGTGGCATCGGATGAGGCCGGGGCAGGGGCTGCCGGAGTCAAGGAAGGTAAAAAGATCAATGTGGCGGCTGGTGATGCCAATAGCGAAAAGAAGCAATGCTGCTCAGCTTAGAACGGATGATGCCCGCCAAGTCCTTCTCTGATGTCATTGGTGTACGTTGTGTGATGCTGGCGATGGTTGTTTTTGAGTTTAAAGCTTTGTTGATTCATTTTGTCAGATATCTCTACCTTGTTAGACCTGACATTCACATATTCTCTAAAGCAGTTACTATATCATATCAAGTTAATTGGTTTATATATCTGCTAATGTTTCTGGCGTATTGTCCATTTTGAGAGTTACATCAGTCAGCATCCCGCAGACAAGCGCACAGCTGAGAAGCTTCCAAAAAGGAAGCCAAAAGACAGACTCCAGCTAACTGACAAGATGATCGACAAGCTTGCATCAACCAGAATGTTAAATTCCCATATCATCTATATCATGTAGTATCACCTTCAGGTTCATCAAATGTGCCCCACACACTGATGAAGAAAATGAACTGACGATATCGCATCACAAACTCTGGCAAGTAACAATAGTAGTAACACAAACTCTGTTGTATACACACACAGTATCCGGTGCCTTCTCAGTGTTCTGATGAAATCTTCCTTCTTCCAACCACTCAACAGTAGCAGTTTCATGATAGGAACTGGGTGTCGTTGAGCTTGCTTATGACGAGCAGCAGCTACTCTTCTGTTGTTGTATGGGCTGCCCTTTCATGTGAACATGGACGGTTGGTTTCCTCTCCACGGCAGGCTGGGTTGCCATCCTGCAGACGTAGCACGGCAAGTAAATTCAGCAGCCAGGTGTATCTCTCTAATCAGATAGACAACTCACAATAGAACATAAAGGCGTGCTGTCACGGACAAGACTATCACAAGGGAAGCATGGACATTCGGTAAGACTTGAAAAGCACGGAAAGGAACCATAGATCTGTAGAGACTGCAATCTGCGTTTAGCACTTAGGAAAACTAGTAAGAATATCTAAAAAAAAAATTGTCTGTTGCTATTAACCTAGGAAAACACACTTCACAGGTAGGACTCGAGCGAAATTATTCTCCAAGGTTGGAAAGGTTCATGGGAAATATTTGAGAAATGTTCATCATTGGGCTCTTGTGTAAGTATAAGATCGGAAGAGAAAAGTGAGCATTCCGTCGCCATTTCTTAAAGTGAAGTATGAAATCTATTGATAGAATTTACTGACCTTTCTATACTGCAGGCATGCAGCAAACTTCATAATCTTACAGCGCCGAATATAGCAGACATTGGGAGCAAAAGGGCCTCTAAAAATGTGCATTTCTTGGTTTACCTCTTCTTGATTTCTGATGCCATGGTTAAGAAAGCTTCCTCCACATTGATGGAATCCTTTGCACTTGTCTCGAAGGAATTCCTAATGATTCTGCAAAAGCCTGAAATTAACCATATATATTTTAGTCATTTCATTACAATGTATAGAGTCATTGCTTACCAATAAATTAATTACGGCTACATAATTACAACCAATTAATTACTACCAATGTAATTACTACTAATAAACTACGACTAAATTAATTACAACGTATTGGCTAATTACTTAATTAATTCTAAATTACCACGGATTACTTACGGCTAATTAATTAACTACGAGTATTTTCGGCGTGCTGTTCCGAAGTATAATATAATAATATATAGTTATGAAAATATATACAAGAATAATATTAATTCCAGTTACCATGTTGTCTAATAAGTTTTCCAGGAAAAAAAGGCAAAGAGGGTAGTTGGGCTGGCGCCAACAAGTCAGGACTCAACGTTAATTCTGTATACTTGTGGGCATCATGCTTGGCTACATATTCCTATATTGCAGGCTACAGCTTTTCTCCCTTCTGGCTGTGGAAGGATGAGCGAGAGGCACAAAAGCTTGGGTTCGTGCAAGGATTGGAAAGTTAATTTGCAGCACAGAGGTTCAAATGGGCCGTGTTTTCCGGCACCATCCGACTGGTCATGCCATGCTTGGATCAGCACCCCGGCTCGGCACGACACGCACAATGTCGGGTCACGGCTCGGGACACGGCACGACCCGAAGGTGGCGGCGCCATGACTAGCGAGCGACGAGAAAGGAGACCGAGGCTGAGCACGGGGCCAGTCGGGCACAGAGGCGTGGAGGGCGGCGACGGGCGGACCAGGCACGGCACACACGGCTTTATCGTGCCAGGCCGGGCCGGGTAGCCCATTTGGGTAGGTCTAATTTGCAGTCTGCAGGTCTGCACTCTGGCGGGATCAGACGGTATTAATCGGAACAGCCAGAATTTGAGGAGGAACGGGATAAAGGGTTCTGCATTTCGTTTTTCTCGACGAAACGGAATGTTCCGGTTATTCTGGCCGGAACGGTATTTGACATGTATGCTTATGAGCCGAAGGTGGCGGGGTCGAGACCATGCGACTATCAATCCATCTCTGTATATGTGCCATTGTTGGGTAATAAGCATAAGAATTTATCGTATATTTTTCTTTGTTGAAATCATGCTTTTTTTTTCTTCTGCCCCTTCAGAAAATCGAAATAAGGTATTTAATTTTGAAAACACTGAGCAAACTACGCCTGCAGAAGCTGTACTAGTAACAATGTTGTTCATCGAAAGAAGTCGCAGCTTGTAAAGAAGAATCTTTAGGTCTTGTTTGCAATTGATTTATTTATATGAATGGTGGAATCGAGTGGGAGCTCAAGCAAGTCATCAGTCTTGTTTAGGAATGAAGATGACAGAAAGGTTGAGCGAAAAGAAGATGGGCCGGGCCGGTGAGAGAAAAGCGGCCCATTTGTTGGCCCATGTACAGAGCGAGGTGAGGTTTGGTATGGGCCCTCACCACTACTCCCTAGTCGTCTCTCGCTTCCTGCTCTGCTCTGCTCACGTCACATCACATGGCCGCCGATCTCCCGCCCGCCGTCGCCTTCCGCCTGGGCCAACGCGTGCACGCCGCCGGCGAAGTCCGCCGCGTTGGCACCGTGCGCTACCTGGGACCCGTCGAGGGCCACGCCGGCGACTGGGCGGGCATCGACTGGGACGGCGGCGCTGGCGGCCGCCATGACGGCTCGGTAGGCGGACGCCGCTACTTCGCCGCCGCAGGCGAACGCTCCGCCTCGTTTGCGCGCCCCACCGCACTCAGCGCCGGGATCCCGCTCCCGGACGCGCTCCGACTCCGCTACAGCGTCGACGACTTCACCAAGGAGGAAGAGGGTGCGTATCCATGCCTGAAATCTTGCTGCTGTTAACAGCGGGGAGTCGCAGTTTTCTCTCATGCACTCGATTTTGGCTTGGTGAACAGCATCGCAATTGTGTGTTGTGTTTGGGGGACCCTTTGATCTCGTCTGAGAGGATGCAGTATTAACCTTCTTGTTGTAGGAACCTTTCTTGCTAGAGATTTCTCCTCACACATCTCACCTCATCTCATTTTATGCTCAAGTAACTGTGTTACTAACTATGTGTGGATACGAGTCTACTTTATTTACTCATCACTTGAGCATGTATTGGCATCCATCATGCTAATAGTCATGCGCTGTCGGCAAGTTGACATAAGATTCCAACTATTTTATCTTCGTTCCTCGGTAATTTTAAGTGGAAATGATTTTGTTTTCCATGCTAATTCGATATATATCTTGTACATTGATAATGACGCCCCCCTGTACATGCTTCCTTGTGTTCAGATGAAATGTATGTTTTCTCAACGAGTCAGAAGCGTGTACCAGTGGAATTGGTTGGGAAGAGCAAAGTTCAGGAGAAGCTCAAGAACTTTAATGCGTTGCTCAGTGCATCCGTTTCCTACATGGGAGTAAGCTCAATCGGATCACCAGATCAACTGAAGAATTTGGTTCCAAGTAATTACTGTCTTATAATCCTTACTTTGTCTCTTTGACTTGCCCATTTTGCGACCCAGCAATACTTGGCAAGCTTCCTGAATTTCTATTCCAATACTGTTATCTTTCTTTTGAGGTAGGGCAATGCAATATATCTAAAGCATTCAGTGCCTTTTGGCATAGGTGATAATGGAATATACTTCATAGTTTGTTGACAAGATGTAAAAACAAAAGGGAACTAAAATAAAGTACTTCAAATGGAAATGGGTTTGCATGATCTTTTACTCCTTGTTTGTGAATGTGTGATTCAATGTGCTGGTGAACTGTCTGTAAGCCTGTTGGCACCTACAGTAACTGACAGTTGAAATAATTTGTAGACGTGTCTTCTAATTAGGAGTTCTGCTTGCAAACTATCTCTGTTTTTCACCCCACAACTACCACCATTTTCAACAACATATCCTTATTTTTCCCATAAAGATGACATCACTTACTGACTTACTCTGTTCTCGGTTAGGACTGGGATCCTTATGCTGGTTCTTAGAAAACTCTGTTCTCGGTTAGGACTGGGATCCTTATTCTGGTTCTTAGAACCTAACTCAGCTGAAATACACTATGACATTATCTGTTTGAAAGCGGTATGGATTTCCTTCATGCCATCAGGCACTATAGCATTGGAGCTGATGAATTTACTAGTAATTATTCTTTAGAGACTCGCTAGCTAGTCCAACATGCATACCAAGTCTATGTTCATCCCGAGTCCTGATGAGTGTAAGTGTTGACAATTGTTTTGCATGTTTCAGATCTCAGACAACTTGATTTAACTGGAAATCTGCTCTCTCGATGGCAAGTATGTACTTTTTCAGATGAAAAGTATGACTTTTACAATTCTCAATTAGTATAGATATAAGATACACAACTTCATAAATTGAAACAGGCACAGAAAGGCTGTATCTGTTATCTTCTCACCCCATCGGAATTTTTTAATTGGAACATGCTATATCATGAGCAATGGAATAAATGAATGGTGTCATGTGGTTCCACTAAATTCCATTACTCATAACCTTGGAGATTTTACTAATTCATGTTATAGCATATTAATATATTTGATTTTCTTGTCACTTATGAGTTAGTACTGCCTAGCATTCGCGGCACGTCCCTTTGCTAACGCTGTTCCTGTGCATTGGTAAGCCATGCCATCATCACTGTAGCTGTTGTCACATCTGTTGAAAGCACCTTTAGTACCTTTTACTCAGTTGACAATACATGGTTTATAACTTGCTTGATGTCTCAACCAGTCAATTGCTTTTATCAATGATTTCTTGCGGATAATGTTAATGTTATGTTCCTTTTGGATGTGCCTAAACAGTTTGGTTCTTTTTCAGGATATCTCCTCTCTTTGTCAAGCTCTGTCATCGCTTGAAGTTCTCGATTTGACAAACAATACCATGGAGAATGACATTATAGAAAGTCTATCGCTGAAGAATATCCGTGTTTTGGTTCTCAACAACTGTGGTGTGACATGGGAACTGGTATACCGCTTGCCTGCTACATTGAAGTTTTGTTAGTCCATACCAATCACTTTATAAGTTGATATTGACTTATGCGGAGCAGGTTGAAAAGATTAAAGTTTTATTTGCATGTCTCAATGAATTCCATCTAAAGTCGAACAAGCTGAAGATAATCATGGTTAGCATTTCTTCTTGTACTTCTGTTGTCATGTGCTTTACGTCTATTGCTATCTTTCTTGTTCTTCATTTCATCTGTATCCAAACAAAAGAGAAATACCTCGCAAACGCTTTTGGTGGCTTTCCCCTACTGTTCCCTGTCAATTTTTTTTTTGGAGGCTTTCTACTGGTTCATTGCCGAAGTGCTCCATTTTAAATGGATAACTGTTTCCAAAGTTTGCAGCCATGGTTTTCTTGCTCCAGCAAAGTGTACATTAACAAATAACAAACAACTTTTAAGAGCTAAATATATTTTGCCATCTTCTCCAGACTCCAGTTGGAAACTTTGTGCAAGGTTTCAATACACTGCGGCTCTTAAATTTAGAAGACAATGGCATTGATTCATGGGATGAAATTGTGAAACTTTCTTATTTAAGAAGGTATAAATGTAAATATTGAAGCTTTCATTCTTAAGTGAGTGCTACTTCCGCATTTCATTTGGATACTGTGAATGTTGATGCTCTCTCTCTCTCTGCAGCTTGGAACAACTCCATTTGAACAAGAACAGGCTAAAGCATGTAACATACCCGACTAATCTTCCATCAACAGGGTCTCTTGGTGATGCAACTGTTCCGCCTTTTGAAAAATTGCAAGTCCTTCTGTTAGGTATTTTTTTTGGCCTGCCCTTTGTTGTCTTCCCCATACTTAAGAAAACTAAAATTATAAAATAATATTCTATTCTAACAAAGTACTGCTTTCTGCTATTCAAGTAAAAATGGAAATGCTATACTAATGTTGATTTTCAAATGCCTCAGGATCTAATGAAATTGATGAGTTTCCTTCTGTGGATTCTCTTAACCTCTTTCCAAGTTTAATGGTGAGCTCGTTTCCAATGATTTATCATACCGTTTGGGAATTTGGTATTGCTGCACAATTATAGCCCAACATGGCAATACTGATATCTAATTTTCTTAAGGACGTCAGGCTTTCTGATAATCCTATAGCTGATCCCGCCAAGGGTGGTGCTCCTCGATTTGTGCTTGTTGCTCGACTAGGAAAAGTTGAAATACTAAATGGCAGTGAGGTATTGGCTGATTCTCTGAATGTTTCTTCAGTGTGTATGTTGTACAAATATACATCCTTAATATTTCTCGCCATGTATAGGTAAGCCCACGTGAACGGAAGGAAGCAGAAATACGGTCAGTTAATCCCTTCGGCCCTGTAAATTATTACCTGCTTTGTGACGTATAGGCCATGTAACGTTAGTCATTCCCACTTGGGTTGGCTGGGCCAGATTTGGGCAGTTTGATTTGAGGTTTCAATAAAATATCTACAATTTATAGACGTTTTTCTCTGCGTCAACCGTGGACTTTTCTTCTGGTTTTCTGAGAAAGTGTTATTCATCCTCACATATTTTAGAAGAAATATTGTTTGCCTGCTTTTTCGAAAATATCATCGCAGTTTGATAGTTGTGATGCAAAATTATAGATACGTTCGCCTTGTTATGGGAAAAGCAGAATCAAACAATCCAGAAGATATCAAACGGCTGCACCCTAGGTAAGTTTGTCAAAAATTCCCTTCTCGTTTGATTGAATCGTATATTCTGACACAACATGATCCATCAAGGAAATAATCCATTGATTTGATACCTTCATTTTTTTTTGCTGCAAACAGCAAATTCAGTTACTCAAATGATGTTGCCATGTTCTTTTTACAAAAATGATGTTGCTATATCACCCTAATGCAGTGAGCTCTCTAACTAAAAAAGCACCTGTTAGTCAATTATATAAGATTATGTGATTGAGAAGAAAATTATGGTTTTGCTTGTTATTCAATTAGGATTATATGGCTAACTCGCTGTTGACATGTGCTTGCGTTTCCTGGCTTCGTTTATCAAATTTGATTTACTTCTGACAGATACATGATTGTTGGATCACCAGTGATTAACATATTATACTTAGGCGGTATAGAATTGTCGATGCAGATTTGCTGAACTGAAGGCCTTTCATGGTATTGAAGATGAGAAGCCAGCTTCAAGGACATCAGGCCCGCAAAAGATGGCTTCTGGGCTTATAAGTAATGGTCTTGAATAAACTGGATAATTCTATGGTTAGCATGAAAGAGCCGAAATATTTTCTACCTTGCATGCAGGTATCACTTTGAAATGTGTGGGGCCATCTATGGGTGAAAAGCAACCGTTGACAAAGAAACTGCCTCCTACAACTACTGTAAGTACTTGTTGGTACTACTTAGCTATCCTTATTCTTTGGTTCCCTTTAGCTTGCTTTCGGAGGTTTTTGTTGCAAGTTGCAATGATGATGGAACATGGTTTTCTGGTCGTTTGAGCTGCCTTGTAGCAATATTTGTAAATTAGGCTGCTGAGAAATAACAAGTTGTGGTGCCAATCTATGTTTGCTGCTCTTGTCTTTCTTTTCATGTTGATTGCTAGACGCAGTAGCAATTTGTCTTGTCCGATGTTTAAACCGCTGAAGTTTGTGTGGTACAGGTTGGAAAGTTAAAATCTCTGTGCGAGAGCTTCTTTAAATTGAAGGACATCAAACTGAGACTTTTTCTTGAGGAAGAGGTATGGATTATATCGTGTATTGATCATTTGCCCCCTCCATAATCAATTTTGCCGTGATGGTTGGGTGCCTCCACTTAGGTGTCTCCAAAATTGACATAAAGTCAGATTATGAGTACGCGAATGTTATAAGTATGTTGTTATTGAGGCGTTGCTTGTGTTTTAACAGGGTTGCCCGCTACCACAACTACTCGAGGAAGACACGGCTTCGCTTATGGAACTTGGGATAGGTACAGGGGCAACCATTATTGTGGATGAAGAAAACTAGTCGTATGCAGAGAACCGATTGGAAGAATTACATATTTGCGTGCATAGGTGCTACACTTCAATGTTGCTTTCGGAGAGTCAATCCTCTCCCTTCATTCTTCTGTACATTTACCAGAGCAACGCGAACTTCATTGTGTACGCAGTAGAAAAAACGCATCAACGTTGTAACCAGATCGTTTCGTTCCATGTCACACCGGATCATGTCTCGACTCCCAAGAACTTGATTTCAAATGGAGATTGATTTGAGTTGGCAACGTATGCCAGTGCATCAAAAAAAAAAAGGTTAGATAAGAAAGTCTCAACAAAGCATTTATGATGTATGTATATTCTCAACTTGTATGTGTCTCCAACTCTCCATCACATAAACAAAATCTATGTATTACTCTACTTTTTCGTTCAGTGGCATGCTAAGGCTGCTCTTAATGGGTGGTTTCTTATTGCATGAAAGGTATTTAGATACCACATTCCCAAAGCATTGTATCCTAGAGTGTTGTATCTTATGCCTTTGATATAAATATCTTTACCACTATTTCTACCTAGGATACTGTGTATAAGTGGTATCTAAATAAGATACTAGGCTGCTCTCTCTCTTCCTTAATTACAGTGCCATATCAAATTTTTGCTTATATGAAGTCTTAAGATACTTACCAAGGTAGAGCATTGGGAGTAGCCTAAAAAGGAAAACCTAGGTTGCCCCGATACGGGTGACATGGTGCTGCCACTGTGATATGACTACGGGGAGGGAGGTGACTATTTATCAATTGCTTTTAATTGGAGATTTTTCAATTGCTTTTAAATGGAGATTATTTCGATACTCGTCGATACGTGTCAGCGTATCAGGGACATGGCTAATTTGTTTCTAGAATAAGGGCTTGTTTCTAATTTGTTACTAGAAGAGAGGAGGAGGGTTTGTTTGGAAAGCACGAAGAGGAGTGGGTCAAAATAACTCAATGATATAAGGGCCTAATACGTAAAAGCCGCGTTTAATTCCCAATCCCATTTCAGTTCACACATCTCGTAGACCGGTTGGTTGGTTGGTTCCTGACTCTTCTCCCCTCCCCTCCCCTCCCCTCGAAATTTGTCAATTCGTCCCAACAACCAGATCCCTAGATATTTCCTTGCTCTCGCCCGATCTTAGGAGCTCTCGGAAAAAAGCAATCTTCCCAAAAGGTTGCACCTTTCTTTCTTCCCATTAAAGCCATTCTGTTCGTCTTTGGATCCTCCCTGTTTCTTGGCTTCTCCAAGATTTGATGCTACAAGGCGAGCAAGTGATGAAAGATTTCTAGGTTCCGCCTGATTTGATCCTAGAAAGTTGCACGCAGGGGACTTGTTGCTCCGGGATTGTAGGCGGCTGGAGGTGAAATAATCCATCCGCGGAAACAAGAAAATGTCATTTCTGACGAGGATCGGTGTTTTGCCATGGCTCCACAGCAGGGTTGTCGATCCCCTGGTGCAAGTAATCACAAGGTTATTGATCCCCTTTACATTGGCCATCACACTTCTGCATCCGAGATCTGCTCCACTTCTTTGCGAAATGGTTCACCACTTGTTTCGGTTATACTAGTTATTGTGGATGGAACATCTATATAATGCCTGTTCCTGCATCTATTTTGTGGGCATGTCCAACTGCTTAGTGCTTAGCATTCATCCAGCTTTAGTTTGCTGAGGTTGTTACTGTTAAATCCTAGAATTCAGTTGGAATCGCGTGTAGCCTGTGTGTCTTGTCCATTCTATATTCGTCCGTTTGGTGCTTTTAGCACACATTCTGGAGGTTGTTGAGAAGCTTCTGTTGTAATGTTGCGCAGGGGAGCAGAACCAAATCAACTGGCCTTCTCTGCTGCTCTTGGCGTGACTCTTGGAATCTTTCCTATATGCGGTAAGGAATTTATTGAGGTGCATTCTTCTGCCATTTTTTTGGTCATAGAACTAAAGAAACATCGAGCCAATTTAACTGAGTTAAGACGGCAATCTAGGAAAACAGGATTCAATATGCCTGTCAACACAAGAAATTATACATCAGTATGCTCTAAGTTTTTTTTTTCTTACACCTACATCTCTGATGGCTTCTGATAAGTTGGAGGTTTTGTCCCACACAACTTTAGTCTTTTGAATGTTGCTGTTGATTTCTGCATCTTGTCTCCCTGGTAATTCAAAAGAAGCAAAGTTTTGTATTGCCGTGTCACAAAATACTTTGATGAATTACACGTAGCTTTTACTTAAAAAATTCATGCAAAGGGAAATATCTTGAAAGTTGAGGTTCTGTGTTGGTGTTCTGGCAGTAGTGTTCATGTTCTTCATTGATCATAACTAAGCATGTGTTTTTCACCCAACGCCTAGGGTATGATGCAACATAACTGTTTAAGTCCAAAAATTTCTTGAACTTTCAATGGCAATGATGCTTAATCGTGCCTGCGCTGATGCTGCAATTGAAACTTGTGAAGTGTATGGACAAAATCTCTTCAGCACTTATCACTTTGTGACAAAGTTATAAACATTATATTGGTAGATAATCCTGTCATATGTTCCTCAAAGCAACGTGATGTATCTTAGACCTTTCATGATTGCAGGGACCACTGCTATTCTTTGTGGAGTTGCTATAGCAATGTTACGATCTCGCTGCAATGCTGCTACTGTTATGGTTCTAAATTTCGTTGTTACTCCTCTTGAGTTAAGGTAAACACACACTCAGTTCATTAATGCACAAATAGATAAGCTGCATTCATGGTGCCTGATTCTCTTCAAGATCTCCACATAGGTCAAACTTTGTTTATAGTAGGCTAGTGTATTGTGGGGACACCCAGTGATTTACAGTTCAGTGGGGTTTGGTGCCCCATGTTCGCACAACTGTCTAGGAAACCAGTTGCGCATAGACATAACATCAACCTGCTTCGAGTAGTTTAAACATAATATAGTCCAACATTCAACATAAAGTAGGGCCTTAGGGCCAAGTTTACAAGTCTTATGGCCTCCAGCCGACTTAAATACTTAGGATACATGAAAAGCTCTCAACCACACCCACAGACAAGCCTGAGCGTAGGAGCGACCTAGAACTCAGTAGTCCTCACCAATCCAATCTTCATAATACACTTCATCGGAAGGACCCTCATCACCAAGATCTGGATACTCCGCTGAATCCAAATATGCAAGAGTGAGCATTTACGTACTCAACAAGTCACGTGGGAATGCTATTAACTATATGCGTATGGCAATTCAAAGGGAAAGGTTAAGGTGTAACTTACCAATCTACTATTTACCTTTATAGTTTTAAAAGTGATGCATCTTAAGGTTTAAAAAGAGCGTAAAACATTTGATAAATGTTGTACTTGAGTGATGATAGCAACAAGAATGACTACATCCACACTTTAAATATTTGGAATAACTACTGATGCCATGATCATTTGGTATCACCCAGTAACACAACTTTATTAACCGGAAGCACGACGTTTCGACACTTAAATTAACCTCTACAGAGTTTGCCCAGCTTTACCCATATGACACCACAACCGGATCAGAGTTGAGATACCAAGAATGAGATGCTACTTTACCACACTAGTCTCCGCCCAGTAGATGATTTGTCCATTTTAACACACGGGGACTTGCCGGGCCAGGCATGCCGAATCGCCTAAATAGGATCTACTGTTGTCAAGCTCGACCAACGGTACAAAGGACAAACTATGACCTCTCCCGACGGCACCCTACAACTATCGGGTCACTATAACCTCAAAGGTACACTGGTGACAAGCCTATGCTTGCAGCAACATCATGTAGATAAAACATCACACATTCATGTTCGAATGAACGATCACACTGATGGGCGAGAACTATGTTATTCAATCTTGGCAAAAGTTTTGTAGTCCTTATGTGCCTTGGACAAGAGCAACCACAACCCGGTTCATAAAGAACTCACCACTAGCATCCATTCTTGCCCTCGGCATTAACTATTTTTCATAAAACCACCACAACCAACTAACATTTGCATATACCATATGAAACAAGTGTATCATGACTCTAACTATGATGTGGTTATTATCGACTGAATTATTATATTAGCCTAATCATATAAGCTTGTGAAGGTGAATATGACTCAAGATTAACAAGGATGGCAGCATAATCAAATAAGAATTAGCTACTACTACACCATTCATATCAAAGATAATTTCTACTAAATAACCATGCATAAAGTAATTGTTGGACAAAAAATAATACATAATACTGTAGCATATAGGTTCAACATGTTCAAGGACGTGACTTGCCTTCTTGCGCAAAGTTGTCGAACACTCCTCCAACTCCTTCAGCTCCTCTTGCCTCCTCTTCTGCTCCCGCTAGCCCCACCTCGTCCCCTACCGAATGCAACCAAGTAAAAACAGTAAAACATCGGCATGCTATGCATTTGAATGCAAGTTGACAACAATCTGAATTTAAAGCAAAAAATAGAAACTCTGAAAGAACGAAGTGGCGCCAGGGGTGACAGAAAGTGTTGAGATAGCATCACTAGAACAAACAGAGGTGCAACAGTACTAAACAGAGGCTGTACTATGCAAAACCGGTCAAACACGGGTAGGAAGGAGGAGAATCGGATGGACTCAACCAAAATCGGCCTGAATCGGTCTAGAATGGGCAGAACACGGCGACGGTGGTGAAGACAGTGGAAGCCGACGACATGGAGCTGATTTTTGGGAAGATGATGGCGTTTCTGAGACTGTGGGGGTGGAACACGACATGCACTCGACCTTAGATGGTGGATAACACTGGCGTGAGCAGCGGCGAAGAAGGAAGACAAGGATGACTCAGCCATGGACGACAGCGAGCTCGGGAAATGCTTTTGCTAAAGTAGAGCGAGCATGGCGTAGAACGCGGAGTGTGGAAGCTAGGAGCGGTGGCGATTTCGAATGGAGAGGTTAGAGGTGGACGGAATGGGGACGTGGCGGACGCAGTCGATGCAAAACAGGGGAGGTTGGTGGCGGCTTCTCTGGTGACAGTACTGGCCAAAGGAGGTGACGATGAGCACTAGGGCGTCGAGGCGGTCCTAGTGATGCGGTTGGCCATGGGACCCTTCTTCTCCGGCGTCGGCACGTGCGAACGGAGGGGAGCACGAGTATCAGTGGATCAAGACGAAGCTCCGTGTGTGCTTGCTGTGCACATGGAGCTCAGGCGGCGGCGCTAATGGCGGGTGAAATGGGATCAAATGTGGTGAGGATGATTGGGGAAAGATCCATTTTGGTGGAGAAACAATGGAGGCGAGGGATTTCCGGAGATTGCGGAATTGGGACCAGAGCAGTGGCGCGGCATTACCGGAGCTGGGGACAAAGTCGGAGCAAGGCGGCGGTGTTGCTGGTCTTTGGAAGTGAGGCGAAGCAGTGGATGTGAAAATGTAGAGGTAGAAGTGAATGCCTTCATTGCTTCAGTTTTGATTGTCGGAGGCGGAGCGCTCGGTGAAGACGCGATGCAAGGCGTCGGATGCGAGTGGCAGAGCGCGGACGGCCAGGATGAAGCGGCGGCGAGGGCCCACTTGCAGCGGGCGCCGCAGCGAGGCATGTGGAGAGGATGGCTTGGCCGGCGGCTGGCAAGAAGCCATGACGACGTCTTTGGGGCGTGGCGAGAGAGAGGACGACTTAGCCGGTGGATGCGAGGGCAGGAGGAGGCGCTCTGCGGTGGGCGTGGCGCAGAGGTGGTGGCTCAGACAGAGACGCAAGAGCTGAGGGGAAAGCATACCGCCGAGAAGGGAAACCGGAAAAACAGAGAGTTCATGAAAAAGGAAAGTTTTCAGAAAAACAGGAAAAATAGTTTTTAGTTGTCCGAAAATCGGTTTTAAGCTCAAGAAAAATGCATGGAGCTCAGAATTTTTTTGGGGGCCAATTTTATTAAACTCAGAAAATTATAGGGATTATTTTGCTGCTGAAAACTTGGAAAAAATTTATGCAAAAAAATTGGGATGTGACCTGTATTGCATTAAGAAACAATGTTGCATAACTGTAATGGATTCTCCGAAGATCTTCGCATACCTCAAGCTTTGTTGATAG
The DNA here is from genome assembly GCA_036346255.1 of Ampelocalamus luodianensis. Classification (NCBI taxonomy): domain Eukaryota; kingdom Viridiplantae; phylum Streptophyta; class Magnoliopsida; order Poales; family Poaceae; genus Ampelocalamus; species Ampelocalamus luodianensis. Next base: position 73,742,234 of record CM070633.1, on the reverse strand, counting down.
ATCATGACAGGACATGTTTGTGGATTCCGTAATACGTCTTCAGTGCCACATTTTACAGAGCTCCCCGATATTTGTAGGCTATTTTAAGTTTGGCTCACTGAGTTTCCCTGTTTGTTAGTGTTAAGGGTCTTTGAGGTATTTCCTAATGTTCTAGGGTTTAGTATTGTGTATTTCCTAATGTTCTAGGGTTTAGTATTGTGTTCCTCTTGTACTCTATATATTGCCCATTGGGCTATTGCAATAGATACACATTCCTCATAACATGGTATCAGAACTAAGTTCAAACCCTAGCCTCTAACCTAGTCTCCAGCTTGCTTCCGCTACCCGCTGCCCCCGGGAGGAGCAATCTCTGCTCCCGAGGGTGGCCACAAGCAAGCAGCAGTATCGTCAAGTAGCAACAGTTGAGCCTTCCCCATCAGCGCCGGATCAAGTCAGCCCGTCGCCTCCGGAGCTCGTAGGGACCAGATCCTGCCCAGCTCCCTAGTCCCGCCTCTGCTCCTCCTCGTCAGAGCGTGGCATGCTGCGCGAGAGAGGAGGCGTGGGGTGGCGAGAGAGGAGTGGAGCTCCTCTGCCCCGAGCTCCCGTCGCCGAGGGCGCCAACAACGTAGCCAATCCCCATGGCGAGGCGAGGCGAGGCAAACTGCTTCTCCGGGCTCCTTACGTTTTCGCTTCCGCTGCGACTGCTCCCTTGATCCCGAATTCGCTTCGCTCGATTCGATTCGATGGGGATGGGGATAGACCAGGAGGGGAGCAGGTGGTCGATCTGGTTTATGAGCCGCTTTAGCTTCACCGGCTCCAGCTCCTCCCATCTCCGGCTCCGGTTCCCGTAGTTTCTGCTTTGGCTTCTCTAGCTCCGACTTCTTGCAGCTTCTTCCGCTATTTAAGAGTGCTACTTCTTGCATCCTTTGAGTCTTTTCTTTCTTTGTGTCGTTTCTTCCGTTGCGTCCATCTAAGTTCGTAACACTCTTCTTTGAGTTCGTCTAAGTCGTGCGAGTCCACAAAGTCCTTGTCAGTCAGCCGATTGCTTCCCTTTTGCATGGCAGCAGCCGCCGCTCTTCTCTCCGAGCACTGCAGATCGTAGAAGTCGTTATGATGTCGCCACTTCTCTTTGAGCCGCCGCCCCGAGTTTCTAAGGCCGCCGCGCTTCTTTCACACTTCGCCTCCGTTGCGTCTCTTGTGCACTGCGCTGCCGCCATCTTGGGCTTCGATCTACGCTGCCATACTTCTATCTATTCCCTTAGCTTGAGTTGACAGATTTCTCTATTCCTGTCGGTTTCATCATCTTCTTCGTCGTGTTCCCGCGGTTGACTTTGCTCCCGCTTGCCTCTACTTTCTTAGCCTTTGCACCTTGTGCTTTATGGGCTGTAGTACGACCCCAGATGGGAGGAGATCTTTTGATTCTCGATATATTTTTCAAGAGTTGCATGCTACGAAGATACTCAACATATTTTTCAAGAGCTGTATGCTACGACAACATTATCAAGATTCGGATTTCAAAATTTTCCTATTGTAGTGTCAACTATTTCCAAATGTAATGCTATTGCATACGTCTTGCATTGCGCCGGGGGGGGTGTTATGGGTCTTTGTGGTATTTCCTAATGTTCTAGAGTTTAGTATTGTGTTCCTCTGGTACTCTATATATTGCCCATTAGGCTATTGCAATAGATACACATTCCTCATAACAGTTAGTATCTTCCGTATAGTCTGCACTGTTACATATTGTAATCATAGCGTGGATATGTCCCAAATCCATTTTGTTCATATGCTTCTTAGCAAGTGCATGGCTGATGTAAATGCATTTGCTGTCTCTAGTTAGCAGATAGGGAGAATCTAGTTTCCGTGCCATTTGCACTGCTAATTCCTGATTACATTTTTTCAGCTTGATTGTTCCGTTCTTGCGTTTGGGAGAAGTGATCATGGGTGGTCAGCACTTCCCATTGACGTCGGACGCATTCAAGAAGGTGATCACTGGCCATGCCTCAAAGGCTGTGCTGCTCAGCATCGTCCACGCGGTTAGTAAACATCTTCAGCCACAGTCTAGCTCATACATAATCATAGGATAGGAGCATTGGTTTGTCTTTCTTTCAGAAACACTGACTTGAGTACCACTGCCATTGTGGATCACAGATGCTGGGTTGGCTGATTGCTGCACCATTCGTGCTAGCTGCCCTGTACACCGTCTCCATCCCTTGTTTCAAGCTTCTGATTGACAGGTTTGGCAGCATTCCTTCTAGCCCCAGTACACCGATCAAAGCGGTGTAGTCATAGTTTGGCTCTCCCTGAAAGTAACTTGACCAATGCTTCTGAAGCTGTGTATATAAATTCTGTGATGTCGTCAGATTGAGATGAGGCATGATGAAAAAGTAATGAGGGAATGAAGCAAGCATATGCTTCCAGTTTGCAGCAAGTTTGGAAGCACAGGACTTGAGGCGTGATGAGAAACTGCAGTCTTCTCTGCTTATTCCCCTTGCATCTCTGAGGGCATGCTTGAAAAGCAGGAATTCCATATGAATCCAAACAGGGTCTAAAAGGACGAATGAACTAATGTTAGGATATGCTAAATTCAAGGAGTAACCTAAAATGTCGATATTCTGATTTCCAACTTTGCAGTGGTAAGTAGCATTCAACAATTGGAATTTGCTTCAAACATATTTGACATGTGTCTTACTAAAAAAAAAGACAGATAAAAGGTTCCAAAATGGTAGTTCCATTTTCATCTCATATTTTACGTTCATCTCATACTGATATTTATCATGTAAGTTTGGACATCATGTATTTATTAAGAAGGATGAGAAGATCAAACAAGTTTGGAGCTCCAATACCCTGACTTCCAGAATACTATCTCCGTCCTTTTTTACTTCGATTTGGACATCTACACAGTCTCCAATACACACACCTTTTCTATTTATATGTTTGAGGGAGTAATTTTAACTGTTGCACACTGACGACTGCAATTACCGACTTCACATAGTTTTAGATCTGGAAGCAAACCGCTGGCAATGACAAGCTGCTCTTAAGCAAGTCAAAGTTTAGCATAATCTATTGATACAAGCAAGCTTGGTCTTAGTCCCTGTGCGCTATGAGAAAGTCGTTCATCCTCAACCAGCAAGCTTTCACATGATGAATGAAGTTTAGTGATGTGTTAGCTATGTTCATTAGATTCACAGGAATAATCTTTGATTTCTTTGGACACTCTGCCTGTTATGCAGATAAATCATCAGTATCGCACAACCAGTCCAGGACTCAGGCTTCAAATGTTACAGACTCACTCGACACAAGGGCTTCTTCACCTGCTAGGTTTAACTAACCACGCTTGACACTCCAGCCGTTTTGTGTTCTCCAATAGCACCTGTTTCATTATAATGGTCACTGATCAACATATATATCACAGAGTGTGGGAAATTAGTGAGGTGCTAACTGCTGATGTGTTAATGATAGGTGGACATGTCAATGTAAAAGAAAAGGCAATAAATAAAGAAAAGGTCAGCCAAGAATGATGGAACTAACGAGCAACAAAAAAACTTTTACCTCTCGGATGTAGTTTGCGATAGCTTTGCAGCCCTCCATTGCAAGTTCCATTACATTTTCAAATGTATCCATGGGCAATTTTGCATCCATCTGAAAATTACCTTTTAAGCATTAGCCTTGCTTTGGGTGAATAACTAAAAAGTCTTGTAAAAAAACAATGCTATGCAGCAGATAAGCATAGTAATTAGTAAGCATTGGAAGCAGACACTGGCATCATTTATAATACAAGTTTCTTGGAGGACAAATGATTACATGGAACTCACCTGTTAATAACAAGCGAAATTTCTGTTGATCGCCTGTCACATGATTGTAGCTTTAGTTTACTAGTACAGTTATATGGGAAACGAAACATCTGGTACACTATAATTCATGCAATCCGAATTCAGTTTGCACTCTTTGTGTTCGCCCCACAAGCACTGAAGTGAATCGACTAAGCTATACAATAGCACTATCTGCTTTATTTTACATGATATATTACTCCTGCGACTACTGTTCTAACTGCGACATCTGATTATGTTACAGACCCAAAAAGTTCTTGATCAGACACCCACACTTTGGTTTGAGGACCCTTTTAAGGAAAAAAAAATCAAACATAATTAAAAAATGTTACTTACTCCCAAGCCAGAAGGCAGTAATGATACAAAAGACGTGAAAAGCACAACACGGGCAGAAAGAAACCTGGAATTCGTAAGGTTCTAAAAATCAGAAAGAAACTTGGAATTTGTAATGATACAAAAGAGGTAGGTAGGGGCACCCGTTCCTTGCATGGGCTGAGTAATTTTTATGAACAATTGAGTTGCCTTTTATGAAATCTTACTCTTCAAGCTGGAACATACCTGTCACCAGTACTAAACTCTGCCATCGTATCTATACTCACAGCGCACCTGCAGACACATTTCTCAGGAATGCATCCTAAAAAGAGAATCTTTAATGCTGAATGCACTTGGAGTAATGAAACTACTTTTCATGAGACAACATTAGGTTTAACTTAGAAGAGTGATGAGGCCTCCCTGGGGTGTGGGGGGTGTGTTTGTGAATTCAGAAGCTCTAGAAGAGCAACACGTACAATGTGTGTGTATATAGAGATAGAGAGTCGGCGTGTGCATCCTATCAGCAAGAAAGCAAGTGATTCTCAACAGCTTAGGATGGATGTTGACTTGCAGCTCGATCGCTGGGGGAACAATAACGACTGCCACGGTTGATCGATCGATCGTTCCTAATGCTGTCCTCAAACATGCATGTTACGTATGTATGTATAACAAAGGATGGATGTCCCTACCTTAAATTAACCATGAAGCCATGCATTTTACCACGCATATATAGTTTAAACCTAAATCGTCCGTCGTATCATCTCCATTATCAGAAACCAACTGCTCATCTTAATTCCGAGAAATAATATAGACCTCACACTAAATCCACTAAGGCAGGGGCAGGGGCATTTCATCAAACACATATGTCATCACGGTAATCTCGACCCTGCTGTAGTGTTGCCTATCTCCAACAGCGCTGACCCACGCAATTAAACCAACAAAACACAAACGCAATATTCGAATCAAAAGCTAAGCCAAACCCTAATCGAATAGCTCACCCGTCGGCCCTTCAAGCTAGGGTTTACGGTAAGTGTGCTTAAAATCACACACCGAACCGAATACCAACCCAACTTACCCAAATAGATATACCATCGACTTGGTATATCTTATCTTCCTGCTGATATAACCTGCGTAGGTATTTGCGAAATATAACTGTAACATCCCCATTTTGAATAATGTGAAAACTGCATAAATTACTTAGATTTCAAAAACTTTTGTTGCATTTTCAGAATCTCCAAGACCTTGGCTTGCATTTCAAAAAGTTAAATCAGTTTTCCTTGCTCCAATTTGAAGTTATAAATATCTACAAGTTAAATCATGTGTTAAATCTCCACAGAATTTGAGTTCAATCTTGAAATTCGAAACCAAAAAGTTCAAACCTCTCTCTTTCTCCCCTCGGGCCAAATCTTCCCCGCCAGCCCAACCCTTTCCCTCTCCCTCGGCCTGTCCCTGCACCCCTGGCCCAGCCACGCCAGCGCGCCACGCTCGCCTCCCTTGTGGCCCAGCCTAGCCAGCCCATCTCCATGCCGCAGCCGCACAGCCGCCCAACTCACTCGCATTCGTCGACATGTGGGTCCCACCTGTTAGGCCGCCTTACTGTTTATCTTCTCTGCACGCGCCAGCTCGCTCCCCCCTTTGCACCATGCGCTCTAACTGCGTGCACCAGAGCCACGTCAGGCCTTAACCTCGAGCCTCTCGCTCCCTCCCACCCTACCACGACCTTGTCACCTCATGAGCGCGCCCTGTTCTCTCGCGTGCGGTGCATGGGATCTTGCGCCCGATCCGCCGTGTCACTGCGTTCGTCTTGCCACTGCTCCTCGCTATTTAAGCCCCGTTCGAGTGCGTCACCGTGCTCGCCAGCCTCCCCGCTGCTTATTCCCACTTTTCCCCTCTTCTCTGCCTCAGGTGGTCAAGAACAAGCCGGCTTCCCCAAATTTGGTTGTCGGCTTCACCGTTGGATTCGATCGCCAGGGTGAGTCTCTGACTTCATCATCTTGTGCATTGTTGTTGCCTTGACTCCCTCTTCCTTACGATCGTCTCATCTGTGCTTGTTTCTTCTCTTCAGAGAGAAGAAAAAAGTCGTCGCCGTCCGCAGAGCTCGCCGAAGTATGCCGCGCCATCGCCGCCTTCTCCCGCTTTGCCCGATGAGCATACATCTTCATCATCTCGCGCATCTTGGTCGCCTTGATTTCCTCTCTCTAATGCACGCCTCCTTTTTCTGTTTCGTGCACTAGAGATGTCGCTAGGCCTTTCATCCTCGTCGCCGGCCCGGAGCACGCAATGCCACCATCACACCCTGATCTCCTTCTTCGCTTGGCTTCCCAGTAAGCCCTTCTGTTCCTGTAGCCTTCTTTATCTCGCCAACCTTCTAGGCTAGTCAATTACATGCGTAGGTGGCCATAGCATAGCCGCACCGATGACCTCACCCCACCACCATCCCTGGAGCACCGTGAGCACCCTTAGTTTCGCTTGAACCAGTAGATGCTTACTCGAGCCCCAATTTCCAGTTTTCAGCCTCACTCGGTAGGTGCCAGTGTGCATAGTAGCGTTGTCGACGACCTCCCCGTCACACCGCCACCTTGGTCCATCTCCTGTCACACCACCATAGCCATTAAAGTCGACGTGGACGCCGCAACCCATTTTGCTAGTCGTGGGTGGTCGCCGGAGTCCCCTCCACCGCCACCAAGATCGCCCCCGAGCTAGCCATGGTACCTCGGTTTCATCCCTGTGCGAAGGAAGAAGATGATGTGGAGCTTGACACGTGGCCTAGGTGGTTAGTTTAAACCATTAGTTAGTTAGCATTAATTAAGTAGTTAATATCTGTGTGACATGTGAGCCCTCAATAATTAAGAAACTAATTAAACTATAGGTTAAAGTATGAGCCTATGACATACGGGTCCTACATTTAGTTTATTAGTGCATAGACCTAGTTTGTAGACCAAGCCATTGGCATGTGGGACCTTGGCCCTGTGTGCCATCGAGTGGACCGAGTCCATGTGGACCACGGTCCCCACTTGTTAGTCTCTCGATCGGGTTTTCCCAAATAAAGATATATAGAAAAGAAATTTAAAACCTAGAGAACCCCACTTGTTAGTCACAAAAATATTTTCTTAATAAAAATCCAACCAGACCCACCTGTCAGAAATTTCAGAATTTCAGGATTTTCTCTTAGGTCAAATTTTAGAGAGATCGTTCTTCCTCATTTTAAATCCAAATGATTTGATTTTTGTTTCTAACTTCAAGATCCTTCCATCAGTACCAAAATCATATTTTTTTGGAGTTTATTTAAATTTTATTTGAATTTATTTGAGTTATGTGCACTTATTCGAAGTCGTCGTTTTGCGCCTAAATAGTTTCCAATGTTGAAGAATCTAGACCCGCCATTATGAGTTAATGGAGTATTTTGGTTATTAATGGTAAATATATTTGTGAGACTAATACTTCTATTGTTATACCTATTTATTTAGTCTTAGTTGGATTAAAAGGTGAAAATCACGGAAGTATGCATTCGACATCATATTCTTATATTTTGTTGCATTCCTCGGATCCAAAATATAGGTTGAACTCCACCAAAAGATTAACTTGAATATGTGCATATGTTTTTATTATACATTTGTGTATGCACACACTTAGGGGGAGTTCACTCTATGTTTTGTGGTTTCATTAGTAATGATCCTTGTCATTTATCCACCATATATTAAGGATCTTTACTTTAAAACATATCAAATGAGTATATAAAACTTATGTAGTTCATATATATTCATATGACCTTACATTTAATTATTTGCAATTGTGATGGTTGTCATCAATTATCAAAGAGGGAAAGATTGAAGTATCTTGACCCACTATTGTGAACTAATGGTATGTTATGGTAATTAATGACAATCATATAGTGGAACTAATATTTTTTATAAGTTGGGTAAATATGTTATGTTCCACGATGATGAAGACTTTAGATGGCATCATGAGTTGATCGTCATCAAGTCAAGGTTCAAGAAAAGAAAATTATTATGTGTTGATGATGTTAAAAAAAGAGAAGATGATCATGAGTTGATCATCAAGTTAAAAGAAGACCCATCATGTGTTGATGGAGATCAAGTGAAAGAATACATCATGAGTTGATGCATATTCAACTCAAGAACTTGAAGAAAAGAAAATCATCATGTGTTGATGATGTTCAAGAAGAGGAGATGATCATGAAGTCAAGAAAAGATCTATCATATGTTGATGGAGGTCAAGTGAAGGATGTATCATAGGTTGATGCATATCAAGACAATGACCCAGACTTGAAGTGAAGATATGTGTCATCAAGCTCCAAGTGTTTGTGCAAGGCAAATGTATGACTAGCTAGGGCTAAAGATTTGTTTCTAGTCTTTTATCGGTCTTAGTGTTTGGATGGAAGACCGGGTTGCTAGTATAGGTTGCCATACTATTAAGAGATGTCTTGACTAGTATCTTGAGTTAGTCATGTGTTGATAGCTCATTGAGCTTGCTCTAGCTCTCTTTAGCATGTTGTCGATATTTACGAATGTATTTTGTAAATGGTCACGGCTCATGCATAATCCTTGTAGCATGCGACTTTAGTTTGCGAATGTGTTTTGCGAATGGTTTAAGTCCATGTACCAAATTCCTTGTGGCATTGATTCTAAAAGTTGGCAAATGTGTTTTGCAACTTGTTGAGAATCTAGCCTTCATCCCTTGTGTGTATTTTGTATCAATTGGCAGATGTGTTTTGCAAATTGAGTTGAAGCAATGTGCAAAATTGAGTTGAAGCAATGCACATAATCTGTTTTCAGCTTCGGTGGCAGTGGGCGGTCTGACCGATGGGGTGTCGGTCTGACCGCCATGTGTTGGCCAGTTTGATTGGCCCCTGGTCAGCGGTATGACTGCTTGTTTTCGTGCGGTATATTTTTTTTTACCGAGAAGGTGTTTTTGGGAGTGTCTCTTGATCCCAAAAAATGATATGACCACATTTGTTCAGTGGTATTACCGCAAAACGATAATACCGATCTTTTGTTGCCAAAAGAGTTGATTTTCTAGATCTGGTCCTCTCTAGTGAGCGGTCTGACTGCCCCTCTGGTGGTCTGACCTATTTTTGTGTGGACGGTCAGACCGGAAGTGTTTTCAACAGCTAGTTTTGTAGCCGTTGGAGCTTGGACGGTTTGACCGGCCATTAGTTGGCTGTCAGACTGGTTTATCCCTGTTTTCTGTAACTTTACCTCCAACGGCTAGTTTTCATTGTGTGGGTGTATATACCCCTTGTGGCCGGTTGTGGGATGAGTTGCTGGTGCCATATTCTTTCCCTTGAGCGAAGAGCAAGCTCTCTACATTCTTATGTGCATGTGTTGCACTTAGTGAGTTTAGAGAGCAAATCTTAAGTGCATGTGTTGCATTAGGTAGTGGATTGTGTATCCATTGAGCTTAGGCACTTGATGCATTCAAGTGAGCATCTCCGACTTGTTACTCTTGGTGTTTGCTGACACCTAGATAGCTTGGAGAAGTTGCATCGGTGATCTTCTCAATGAAGGTTGTGAGAAGACCCGGGTGGTTGTGAGTGGTTTGGTGCTCACCATCTCTGGAGTGGAAGAAGAACAACCCCGAGTGGATCGAGGTGTTGGTTCAAGGTGTTGAGCCGGTCCAAGTGGTTGGACTTACCTCGGAGGTGTTGGCTCAATTTGTGGAGCCAGTCCAACGTGGTTGGGCTTACCTCAATATGGATTAGGGGAGACTAGCAAGTCTCCGAACACTACGGTAAAACATTATTTCATCATTGTTGTTTGATCTCTTGTGTTTTACTTTGTGCAATTTATATTCTTAGAATTAAATTGCTTACTTATCTTTGTATGATTGCTTTCGTTATCATAGTCTTATATTGTTGGTGCACTTAGTGAAGACTAGATGATTTAGGTTTTAATTGAGCAAAACCGAGTTGATTTACAATTCCGCATTAGAAATCGGCTTTAGCCAAAAGTTTTTTTTAAAACCACCTATTCACCCCCTCTAGTCGGCCTCCTCGATTTTACGAGTGATATTAGAGCTTGGTCTCTCATTTTATTAGGCTTCATAGCCTTGATAGTAAAGGATGACGACTAGTAATATAGTGCACTTTGGTAAGACACCTCTATTCGATGGCACGAATTATGATATTTGGAAAATCCACATATCTTACTATTTTCAAGCCATAAGCCCTAAAATTTGGCGGATTGTAGATGTGGGCTTTTCTCCTCCAAAGGATACTCTTGCTCAAACTATTGAGGAAGAGAAATGCTCACATATCAATGCTAAAGAAACTAACGCTTTATTTAGTGCCTTGAGTATAGAGATATTCGATACTGTATGCAATATAAAGAATACTCATGAGATGTGGACCCGTCTTTAAGATCATTATGAAAGGTCCACCTCCACTAATGATGATTGCATAGAAGAATGGATGTCAAGAGAAGAATGCTCAATCTTTAGCTCCAACAATGATGAGATCACAACCCCATACACATAAACTCATTGTTTTATGGCTAAAGGTAACAAAGAGGTAAATAATGATGAGCCCACATATGATGAGTTGATGGATATGTTAGAAGAGTGAAAGGTCCACCTCCACTAATGATGATTGCATAGAGGAATGGATGTCGGGAGAAGAATATTCAATCTCTAGCTTCAACAATGATGAGATCACAACCCCATCCACATAAACTCATTGTTTTATGGCTAAAGGTAACAAAGAGGTAAATAATGATGAGCTCACATATGATGAGTTGATGGATATATTAGAAGAGCTTAATGAATATCTTGAGAAGGAGAAGACTACATATAAGATTTTGAAGAAAGAACATGTCTCTCTTCAAAACAATTTTGATATGCTAAAAGAAGAACATGAGTCCCTCCTTCTCAAGGAATGCAATAGCTCCAAGGTGGATATAGGCATTACATGTGATCTACTAGATGATATGCCATGTGTAGCTCCTAACTCTTGCATTTCATCTAAGGTTAGCATATCCACCTCTTATGATAATTTGCTTGATATGGCTTGTTGCTTCAAAATAGATGCTTCTACTTCCACTATATCTTGTGATACTAACCATATAGAGAAAAATAAAGAGCTCAAGGTCCAAGTCACAAAATTGAAGAATGACTTGGAAAGAAGCTACAAAGGGAAGACCACTCTCGATGAGATATTGAGCAAGAAAAGATGCTCGCAAATAAGAGTGGAATTGACTTCATCTCCAAGAAGAAGGAGAATAGCAAGACAAGACACAATGCAAGACACACGAAGAATATCAAGTGCTTTGATTGCCATGAAAAGGGACATTTTGCCTCGGTGTGCCCTAAAAAGGTTGATGATAAGCAAATGCCATCAAAGAAGAGGTAAACCGGCAAGGAGCAAGAAAAAAAGACAAGAAAGGGAAGTAAAAGTCCAACTTGCTACAATTGCCGAAGAAAGGGACATTTTAGTAAGGATTGTCCTAAAGGTATCACTTCTAAGCCTATTATTTATAATGATCATTATTTGCTTAGGAAGGATAAAAATGACAATGTGCTTGCTAGATGTGTTAGTTCACCTAAGATTATTGCTAGGACCATTTAGGTGCTCAAATCTCTTGTGACTAACATTCAAGGACCCAACTGAGTTTGAGTACCAAAATACGTTTAAATACTTAATAGGTACTTGGAGAGACATTGATGGTTTAGCTCACACATGAAGAGGTGGATTCCACCATGTGCAAAATTGGAGTCAAACTTGAGGATGATCATTTTATATCAAGAACCAATACCATCTCGGTAACAAGTATTTATATTGAAATATCTAGCCCCTTTGCCTTATATAGGTTGCATTCCAGGAAAATCTTTTAGAAAGGGTGCTCTTGCTCTTGTTCAAAAACTGCATTATCAAAATCTTGAACAAGATGTGTGTGACACATTAAGGTGGAGTGTTAAGTCATATACATATATATCACATCCCTAAGCGTGTCCAAATAAATTGAGTGTTAGTAATATTTTTCAAAATTAAGCCTTTTAGCCAAAAGTCAAAATTTTTATAACTATTAGAAATCCTTTGAAAAATTAATTGCAAAATGTATACAAATGCTTTCCAAAGTGAAAATGAGTTTCTAGCCAAAATTCTAGATAATAGTATCTTGTTTTTGATATAAACTAGATTTTTGTGTAAAATATATTCTAAAAGAATTTTGAAAACATCCCAAAAGGAATATCCTAGAGTTGACTATTATAAACCTTTTTGGTATTCAAAAGATTTTTAAAAGGCCAACCTAGCAAAAGTTATTTGATTTCGAAACTCGTCGAAAATTCTATTTTGACCTAACTGGTCACTTTGTAGCACTTACGTTTTGTCATTTGAGTCAAATTTATTCACATGAATAAGTCCATAATGGTATTCATAACTCATACATAAAATTGGACGTGTTTGAAATCATAAAATGCTCAATTTGGCTTGTTTGGAGAAGTTTCATGAAAATAAAGTTTTATTTATGAAAACAAAAGACTAATTCATAAAAACTATTTAAGAATTAGATTTTAAAGGGCTATATAAGTTGGAAATACTCCAAATATGTTTATTTGATTGATTGTGTGAAAGTTTGAAGCAAAATACAACATTTTCATCTATTCTCAAATTCCAACACTGAACCTGTTTCAAGTTTTAGTCTTAGCCGGTCTGACCGGCCATCCCAAGTGGTCTAACCGCAAGCCCATCGGTCTGACCGCCATATGCCCAGCGGTCTGACCGGTTTTGCGTGAAGGTCATATACCTCAAGCTGAACAGTTATCTTCTCATTTGGTTCTTCCTCCAACCGTAGCCATTTGCTTCTCTCTCTGTGGGGACCCCGGAGTTATCTCCGTAAGACCGAGACTAAGCATGGTCTTAGGGACATAACTCAAGGTCTCCGGTAAATGGATTCCAACTTAACTCAGTCTATATGAGAGGCTCAACTACACTTTGGAGCCCAGCGATCATGCGCGCCGCTCCTCTGCGAGCACTACATGATTGTCGGCTCTCCAACGAGTCAAGCGCTACACTTAGCGAGTTAACTTGGAAGCCATGAACAGCGAGTATGACTTATATTGGCTCCCAAGATCAGCGACCAATATAACCATACTCTCATTCAACGTCGGTTACATCCATACAACCTTCAAACACTGATAGTACCAAAAGGCATACAACATAGTTCCAAGTTTACATCTAATACAAGTGGCCGACCGGCCAAATTAAACAAGTTCATAAAGTAGCAATGAAACAAATAAGTAAATAAACCAAAAGGCCAGCAGTGGTATGCCCCATAACCCATCGACAACCGATCGGGATTAAAAGATAGCACGCTACTCATCGGTGTCGCCTAAATCGACAAGCGAGCTCGTCGGTCTCATTATCCTCCTCACCTGTAAAAGCCAGCAAACATCTGGCTGAGTACAAAGAGTACTCGCAAGTCTTACACAAATAAAAGTATTTATGCATAAGGTCATTCAAAGGAAGGGCTCATATTGGCTTAATTTTTTGCGAAAGAGACGCAATACTGAACAACCTACACATACTAGTTTTTCAAGTGCCATTTCAAAATCAGATTTGAAGTAGAAGTAAAGCATGTGAATAAGTAATGAATTCAATAACAAATGAATCATACCAACAACAAAGTGGCGGTCCACTTTGATACAACAACAAGCATGCATTCATGTCGATACCAAGTTATAACCACAATTTTAATTCCAAGTCTAACAATAGTAACCCCCGAACTCAAGCGGTTGTCCATAACCGCGGACACGGCTATTCGAATAGATTTATACCCTGCAGGGGTGTACTACTTTACCCACACGACTTGATTAGCTCGTAAGCCTCCAGATGCCTCCGAATATAGCATACTTCCTATAATATGCCGGCCGGGTAAATTAAGATACGGTCGTTTTTAGCAAGAAGATCCCATTGAGCCAAGTCCCTCAACCCATGGCTCCTAGGAAACACAAGACGTTAACGCCTCTATCCTATATATCCTAGGAAACACAAGACGTTAACGCCCCCATCCTATCGGCCCGAAGGAACACGGGATTTCACGGTCCCATGCCCTTATGATTTCACCACCGTGGGACTCAACACAATAAAACCTTCCCCCTACTTAACCATACGGCTCCCAACCCGCGTGTGATAGCACGAATGTACTTGAATCAACGACGTTACCAAAGTTTGGTCCTTAATTGTCCAGACAAGTCCAACCACATACCCAATTCTCGTGCACGAAGACACCATCAATAGCCATCACTTGTCCAGACCAAAAGCTCATTTAAAATGACAAAATTTAACATAGAAAACAGATACGAAGATCTGAAACAAAAGTATATAAAGAGAGTGGTGTTTATCCCATAATTGTCGGGTTATTTCCGACAATGAGTATATAAATATTTAAGTACTAGGGTAATTCATGGATAGCCACAATGACAAGATAATAGGATGTGTCTAACTACTCATCACAAAAATAGCGACATTATAAAACTATCATGCAAGCAATTATCATTGCATCTACCCTAACAAAATTGGGATCAAATATGATGCAAAAGAAAGTTCGAAGGATGCTTGCCTTGCTGGTAGTTCACTTGCTCACTCTCGGTTACTTACTCTCATACTTCCGGCAACTCGGAATCTAAAGAAAGGCGATATCGAATAAACACCGAGAAATAGCCAAAAACTCAAGTTGCTCCAAAATGTATGAAATTTCTACAGTAGCTATATTATGATTTTAGATGAATTTAGGTACAAAAATTATTCCATTTGGAGTTTATATGAGAGAGTTATAGTAGTTTGAAAAATCAGATTTTTAGAAAATGCTGAAAATCAATGTTCTATTACTGTTCATCCGAATTTAATTGTTTCGTAGAAATTTGTAGAATAGTGGTAGGGATAATCTCTACCTGGCATGAAAGGTAATTAAAATTTATGATCAATAAAAATTGAATCACCCCATTCAGAGTTCATATGAATTAGTTATGAATTGTTGAAATTAAAAGACTTTTTCGTATAAAAATAATTCTTTTCTGATTTTGCTACTGCATTAAATAATTTTTATAGGTAGGATGACCTAGCCTCTGCCATGACAAGTGGGGTCTATGTATTTTTCTTTTCTTTTCAATTTATTTCCTAATGGGAGAACATCTACCGACAAATCTAACCTTCTCATACTCATATACTTAACTGATTCTCCGGTGTTGAATCCAATCACATGTATAACACTCTCCAATCATATTCTCATATCTTGATCTAAATACCGTACTAACCTCCACTAAGACATTATTAAGGTAGTTAATCCATCGAGTGATGCCCGAACTCACGATCTTCCAAATAAACAACCCATCCGATAATTACACAAAATCCACCGACTCGTGGGCATATGACCATGACTAAATCCCTCGATCATCCTTCATTAGGCTATTTAACCTAATACTATCTATCAAATTCGACTAGTCTCACCTCGGCAATTCATATTCGCATACACTCAATTTTCCACCGATCGAGGTTTAATTGACTAATCGATACCTAATGATCTTTACAATTTAATAACACCTCCAACATCTAATTGCTCACTAATCGATCAACTCATATCCATACCACCGAACTTAGTCGTGAACAACCTCTACCAATCCAATTATATATGTGCCTCTACAATCAACTAATAATAATTTATCGACTAACTCAAATGAGGGTACAACTATCAACTCAGCACTTAGGACTTATCTACTAATCAATTAGCAATCCAATCATTTATCCGCATTCAAATAATCTATTGTTTCCTTCTCCCAATTCTAGCATAAATGACTCACACACTATCGCTAAAATTATCCGATTAATTTGCTTGTGATGAAATAAATTATTCGAGTCCACCTCCATATCTCATTCAATATCGTCACAAGAGCTATCTATCAAGTAATAAATCATAAAATCCTTATCCGTCCTACCTCCTAAAATTACTAATCCAACATGAGGAAAAATCTCCAATTAATGTATTATCCAAAGATCACTACTAACATCCATGCCACTTCAAAATAATATCATCCGATCAAATAATCCAATCATACATTTAATCTAGCATCTACCGAACAATAACACACACATTTCACCACAATAATATAATTATTCGCATCCACTAATATATCGATACATAATCACGCCTACGCACAATTACGACCTTACCACCTTACCAGGGAATTATACCGGTCTTAAGTTACCAAAACATTTTTATAATTAAACATGCATAAATAGACACCATGCTCATGACTAAAATGCAACATACACGACTAACATGATATCGTCATAACAAAAATATTACTAAAGATTTTACCACAACGCTAGGCGTGTGAATCGTCACCGGGCGTCGTGTTCTCGGCTACCCATCCGTGTCCGCCGTAGTCGTTGCCGTTTCCGCATCCGCTCATCCATGTCCGCGTCCGCCATGCCACCGCATACACCACGCCGTCACATTGACACCGCCTCGCCTCGCTCGCCCTCGACGCCGTAGTTCTCGGCCATGCCCACTGGGCCATCACTCACATGCATGCATCCCACGTTGCGGCACCAAGCCGCCGCTGACCGCACCGTTGGTTAATGCCACCACATGCACGCACGCATGCATGTGCCGCCGCTTGCCACCGATCGGCTTGTGCTCGGCGCCAAGCCGCTGCCTCCTTGTGTCACCTCCGCACCATGCCTCGGTGTCGCCGCATGGCACGAGCCATTGCGCCGCGCCGATGCCCCCTCAAGTCGTCGCCATCGCCTTCCACGCCGCCGCGCCGGGCCTCGGCCGAGCCGGCTGGACCAAGACACCTCGGCGCCGTGTCTTTGGGCCGCCGCACCGACCTCGCCACGCCGCGCTTATGCATCCTTGCACATCGATGTCGCCGTAGCGCCCCTGCCGTCTCGGGCGGCGTCGCTGCGCTGCCGTCTTGCCGTTGTAGCACCACCGCAGCCCGCGCCGCCGCGCCATCACACCATGCTCTAGGCTGCCCACGCCGCTGCTGCTGCAGCGCCTCGTTCCTTGGCCAAGACCGAGCAGTTGCTCGTTGGAGCTACCCGCCATGCTCGGCCGCTGCGCATACGCTCGCTCGGCCTCGCCTCGGCTCCTCATTCTTGCATCTGATGCTCGGCGGGTCGCCGGGCGCTCGAGCTACCTCCGTGCCGCCTTGCGTCGCTGGTCATTGTGTGCTCTTCTTGCCCTCCTCTCTCACGCTGCATGCATGCGCCATGCTGCATGCATGCGCTGCTCTGGAGCCCATGCAACCTTGCTGCTGGTGCCGCCGAGAGAAGAATGCGGCCATCAACGCCATGGCCACAACAAGAAAGTTCACTGCCTCCTCCTCTTCTTCTTGCCAAATGCTCAAACAAACTTGCATGTGAAAACAAATCACGAAATGGAAAGCTTGCGTGATGAGGATCATAGTTGCATAACATGCATGGGCTGATTTTCAGTTTTTAGGTGGGATTGGGAGGAGAGAAGTGAATGAAGCATGAGCTCAAGAAAGAAGAATGGGGCTTCGCTGTTGGTGGAAGAAGAAAGCAGCGAGAGAAGAAATGAATGGGTGGTGGGATTTGAAGTAAAGTGACAATGGGTGAAAAGGTGGTTCGGCAGAGCATAGGAAATGGGCAAGCAAAGTGGGGAAAGATGGTGCTGCTGAGTTTGGTTCGGTTGGGGGTGAAATGACATGTAGGGAGGTGGAAATACTTGAGTGGGCAATGGAGATGGAAGAGGTTTCATTTGGGCAAGAAAAGAAAAACAATGAGGGTTTAGGAAATTATTAGATGAAGAAAACTTGCTCCAAAAATCGTTAAAATTTTAGGGAGGCTTCGACATTATGTAATTGCTTAGGTAAAATTTTCAGGAATTTATCCAGAATGTGATTTTCTATAAAAATCTTTTAAGTTCATGTTTTTGTTTGTTGTGTTACGTTGGGGAGGAGCAAATAGCAGTGCAATTCTTCCTCCATTTCTCGAACTCATCCAAATGACCTCGCATGTGCGGACTAGTCACTAAAATGGAATGATCTTGAGACGACGATCGCAACGGTATAACATGCGTCGTCGGATTCTCGATTCTCGGTTGTGATTACGAGGAGAGAAGTTAGGGAAAAGAAAGGACACACGGGCGTCTCACCTGCGATCGGTCGAACTGAAAGCGACAACAATGATCTAAATGAATGACATGTCATGAGTTTTGAAATACACGCTAAAACAAGAAGTCGAAATAATTTATTATTTTTTATGTAGTCTTTCGAACAATTCAATTTGATTTTAGAAGCAACATTTTAATTAAACAAGGGAAAAAATTTAAAACATTACCAAATTTTTATTAGATCGCCTACTTAAATATTAACATCCTGATTCTGAAGATCGGGGTGTCACACACACACACACTCTCTCTCTCTCTCTCTCTCTCTCTCTCTCCTTCAGCCGCCACTCAAGTCTGGCTTTGGATCTTCATCTCTGGCCAACTCTTTTGTGCCCCAAGGTAATCAAACTGATGAACCACAGAGGTCCTGATTTTGGTCCGATCTTTCGATAAGAAGATAAGTTCGGTGGAAGTCGCTCAACTCTCACGATCCTAGCTATGAACTTGCAAGGCTTGAAACCACGCAATCGCTGAACTGCTCGACAAGTCGTTATCAACTGTGTACGAATATCTGGATGACCTGATCACGAAGATCAATTCCTGCATACTAGGAAGAGTTAGAAACAGTACCACGCTAGAAAGTTTCATATAGTGGGTAGGACTACATGCAGAGAGGAAAGACTTTGACTAGGTGTTGTATCTTTCTCTGACTAGTTTAAACGTATTGAGTTTACTAAAAGCAGTTGAACAAACTAGAAAAGTATACTTCACTTAGAGAATTTTTCAAAATTAATGAAGAAATAAACTAAGGTTAAAAGAGCTAGCTTGAGAATATTTCAACCAGATTTGTTGAATCCAGTATCTCTGTATTGGCAGCAAAATTTAGGAATGAGTCGACACTAGAAAGTTCTTTTTAGTGGGTAGGACCACGTGCAGAAAGGAAAGACTTCGACTAAGTGATGTTACCTTCCTTTGACTAGTGTAAAGAAAAACTGTGTGTTAAAAATGATCGAAAAATCATCAAAGCGCTACTCAATGTAAGACAATAAAGATTGAAGAAAATTGAAACTTTATTGAGAGAATAAGAAATTACACATAAAATTTGCATAATTGGTCGATGTTCCAAGAATTATAGAGGACTCGACCATCTTCCATTGCTAGTCGTACCAAACTTGGTCGCGTAACTTCGACCAGTGTGGAAGGACCTTCTCACTTGGAGGAAAGTTTATTTCAATTAGACTGGGATTGAATCTTTTTCAATACCAAGTCACCTATAGTAAGGCTGCGAGGTTGAACCTTACGATCGTAGTATTTACGCAAGGCTTGTTGGTAGACCGCTGAACAGATTAAGGCTTGAGTCCTCTTCTCTTCGAGTAGGTTGATGTCATCTGCTCGAAGTTGTTCCTAGTTAAAGTCATTGAAGTTTTCGACCCATGTCGACTTAATCTTTAGTTCTGGTGGAAGCATGACTTCGGCACCAAAAACTAAGAAAAAAAATCATACGTAAGATCTTTAGTCCTCTGCCAGGGTAATCGAAGAGAGACGACCACCAGATGCCGATGGAGTCCCAAAATGATGGCTTCTAGGACTTGTCGTTCCAGGTCGGACGGCTGTAGACAGACTCGAACATTTGGAGGGAGAACCCTCGTCATGTTCTGAGCCTACCTTGGTACAGTCCTGATTGTGGTCGAGTGAACCCGTGCCCTCTGAGGAATCTAGTTACCCATTTGGACGTATTGTTGTGTGGGGAGGATCCTCCTCAACTCTGTCCGTGGTATGATCTCCTGGATCTAGTGAAAGATCACTGGAGACAGCATTACCATCGGATGAAATAATACTCTGCTTGTAGTCGTAGCATGCATCCATGTCGAGTTCTGCATAGTCGACCAAGTCAAACCAATTCTCCCCGTTCCACTCTCCTGCCATGGAAGCATCAGGGTTGAGAGAATAAAGAGTACTTGTTGATGAGGAAATACCAGAAGATCCCCACGAACGGTGCCAATTGTCGGTGATCTAATACCGATCTTACGTATGATTGTTTGTTTCAGGGGAACTCCTAAAAATAAAACCACGCAGAGAATGACACAGAGATTTTATATAGGTTCAGGCCTTCTTTAGGGAGAATAACAATCCTACTCCTGTGTGGCTATATTGAGTGTGCCTTGCCTTGATCCTCTATGATTGCTTCTGTCCCTCTGCCTACTGACTTCATCCATTATATAGCGCATGGAGAGGTGGAAGTTCCTCCAAGCCAAGAGACATCCCAACATTCCAAATGATGAACCACTGGTGGAGGTTACTATCAAAGAAATAACTCCCCCACATCGCCAGATAGTTATTATCAGGGACAGAGGTATAAAACATGCAGTTATTCGCAGAGAATAACAACGTATGTTAACTACCCCAGGTGTTAAACACGACACATAAGACTCCCTAATCGACTGGACCCACATATCTGTAGGCTTTATCGATGACAGGGTGGTTGTAATCGACTAGGTTGTGGAGAGACTTACGACCACAAGGTGCTCGTAGAGAAGGCTCACAACCTAAGGCTAGTCGTAGGAAAGCTTACGACTAGAGATTAGTCGTAGAAAAAGCTTACGAGTAGGGGGTGGTCGTAGCAAGACTTATGACCACTCGGTTAAGTTTCTCCCTTACTAATGGTAAGGGGTATAATAGCGAGTAATATAAAGATATTGCTATCTATAATATGAATTACAAATAAATAATTAAATGAAGATTATTAGATCCTTGTCAAATTGACAAGAAGAAATTACATGTTTATATGCCATTCATAAGCTGCTGGAAATATATTTTAATTATTGTAATTTATGCTGGAATTAATTCTGAATAATTGCTGAAACCGCTAATGTTACAACAACCAACTCACTCATGCCTCTGGATGCAGTCCAGGGATCCCTTCTTGTAAGCACCAAGCCGGCCTCACTGTAACTTGGTCATGTTATGTCTCGCTGACACCACAGTGCATGCAACACAACAAGCGGTCGTATTCATCATGTAGATAGAGACACCAACCGACAAACTCTTGTAATATCTTTTGAGTATATTACCTTACTTAATTGACATGAATAAAATTCCATGTTTATATGTCATTTCTAAGTTGATGGAAATATGCTTTAATTATTATAATTTATGCTGGAATTAATTCTGAATAATTGCTGAAACGGCTAATGTTACAACACACTCATGCCTCCGGATGCAGTCCAGGTGTCCCTCATGCAGGCACCGGGCCGACCTCACTGTAACTTGGTCATATCATGTCTGTCTGACACCACAATGCATGCAGCACAACAGGCGGACGTATTCATCAGGCAGGTAGAGACACCGACCAACAAATTCTTGTCATATCTTTTGAGCATATTACCTTGCTTAATTGACATGAAGAAAATTCCATGTTTATATGTCATTTATAAGCTACTGAAAATATATTTTAATTATTGTAATTTATGCTGGAATTAATTCTGAATAATTCCTGAAACCACTAACGTTAGAACAACCAACTCATGCCTTCGGATCCAGCCAAGATGTCCCTTCATGCAGGCACTAGGCCGCCCTCACTGTAACTTGGTCATGTCATCTATGTCTGACACCACCATGCATGTAACACAACAGGCGTGCGTATTCATCATGTAGATAGAGACACCAACCAACAAATTCTTGTCATATCTTTTGAGTATATTACCTTACTTAATTGACATGAAGAAAATTCCATGTTTATATGTCATTTATAAGCTGCTGGAAATATGCCTTAATTATTGTAATTTATGCTGGAATTAATTCTGAATAATTACTGAAACCGCTAATGTTACAACAACCAACTCACTCATGCCTCCAGATGCAGTCCACGTGTCCCTTCATGCAGGCACCGAGCCGGCCTCACTGTAACTTGGTCATGTCATGTCTGTCTGACACCACAGTGCATGCAGCATAACGGGCGGGCGTATTCATCATGCAGGTAGAGATACTCACCAACAAACTCTTATCATATCTTTTGAGTATATTACCTTACTTAATTGACATGAAGAAAATTCAATGTTTATATGTCATTTATAAGATGCTAAAAAGATGCTTTAATTATTGTAATTTATGCTTGAATTAATTCTGAATAATTGCTGAAACCGCTAACGTTATAACAACCAACTCATGCCTCCGGATCCAGTCCAGATATTCCTTCATACAGGCACCGGGGCGGCCTCACTGTAACTTGGTCATGTCATGTCGATCGACCCCACGATGCATGCATCAATGCAAGAGCGTATTCATCATGCAGGTAGTGACACTGACCAACAAACTCTTGTCATATCTTTTGAGTATAATACCTTACTTAATTGACATGAAGAAAATTCCATGTTTATATGTCATTTATAAGCTGCTGGAAATATGCTTTAATTATTGTAATTTATGCTGGAATTAATTCTGAATAATTGCTGAAACCACTAATGTTACAACAACTAACTCACTCATGCCTCCAGATGCAGTCTAGGTGTCCCTTCATGCAGGCACCGGACCGGCCTCACTGTAACTTGGTCATGTCATGTCTGTCTGACACCACAGTGCATGCAGCACAACGGGCGAGCGTATTCATCATGCAGGTAGAGACACCGACCAACAAACTCTTATCATATCTTTTGAGTATATTACCTTACTTAATTGACATTAAGAAAATTCCATGTTTATATGTCATTTATAAGCTGCTGGAAATATGCTTTAATTATTGTAATTTATGCTGGAATTAATTCTGAATAATTGCTGAAACCGCTAACGTTATAACAACCAACTCATGCATCCAGATCCAGTCCAGATATCCCTTCATACAGGCACCGGGGCGGCCTCACTGTAACTTGGTCATGTCATGTCTGTCTAACCCCACAGTGCATGCATCATAGCGGGCGAGCGTATTCATCATGCAGGTAGTGACACCGACCAACAAACTCTTGTCATATCTTTTGAGTATATTACCTTACTTAATTGACATGAAGAAAATTCCATGTTTATATGTCATTTATAAGCTGCCAGAAATATGCTTTAATTGTTGTAATTTATGCTGGAATTAATTCTGAATAATTGCTGAAACCACTAATGTTACAACAACCAACTCACTCATGCCTCCGGATGCAGTCTAGGTGTCCCTTCATGCAGGCAACGGGCCGACCTCGCTGTAACTTGGTCATGTCATGTCTGTCTGACACCACAGTGCATGCAGCACACTGGGCGGGCATATTCATCATGTAGGTAGAGACGCCGACCAACAAACTCTTGTCATATCTTTTGAGTATATTACCTTACTTAATTGACATGAAGAAAATTCCATGTTTATATGTCATTTATAAGTTGCTGGAAATATGATTTAATTATTTTAATTTATGCTAGAATTAATTCTGAATAATTGCTAAAACCGCTAACGTTATAACAACCAACTCATGCCTCCGGATCCAGTCCAGATATCCCTTCATACAGGCACCGGGGCGACCTCATTGTAACTTGGTCATACCATGTCTGTCTGACCCCACAGTGCATGCAGCACAGCGAGCAGGCGTATTCATCATGCAGGTAGAGACACCGACCAACAAACTCATGTCATATCTTTTGAGTATATTACCTTACTTAATTGACATGAAGAAAATTCCATGTTTATATGTCATTTATAAGCTGCTGGAAATATGCTTTAATTATTGTAATTTATGCTGAAATTAATTTTGAATAATTACCGAAACCGCATGCAGCACAATGGGCGAGCGTATTCATCAAGTGGAAACACTGACCAACACACGCTTGTCATATCTCAAGTAGGTAGCCTATTTCTAGCTATAAAATCCGGCCCTTGCAACATGTACACAACTCTCCATTGAATCAATCACCGAGTAGCTAGCTAGCAACTGGCTTAACTCTGCGTACATTGATTCAGCCATGGCAGCCACTGCAATAGCATTCTTCTCTTCTCTGCTTTCCTTTTCCTTGGGCTTCCTCCTCCTCTTGTGCCATGCCCATGGCTGCACAGCTGATCAGCTCGGCTCGGCATGGCAGACCTCTCGGCAGGGAGCCCCGAGGGAGTGCAGGTTCGACTGGTTAGAGGCACTCGAGCCGATTGAGAAGGTGCAGTTGGAAGCTGGGTCCATCGAGTACTTCGATGAATCAAGCGAGCAGCTCCGTTGCGCCGGTGTGTTTGCTTTTCGTATCCGTGTTGAGCCTCGGGGCCTTATCTTACCTCGATCCTCCAACATCCATTCCCTTGCCTACATCGTCCAAGGTGCGTGTATACCTGCATCATGTTTCAACCGCGCCGTGCGTGCAATCGCATACATACATACATAATTGAAGTAGTAGCATATATGTATAGATGAATTCTCTGGCTAGGAAAATATAGTATATACCGTGACATGATTTCTCCAATGTTAACTGAACTAGTTCACCTCACCTCGCAGGGAGAGGTGTTGTAGGATACGCGTATCCGGGATGCCCGAACACCTATCAGCAAGAATTCCAGGAATTCGAGCATCAGAGCCAAAGCCACAAGTTCAGAGATGAGCATCAGAAGATCTACCAATTCAGACAAGGAGATGTTGTAGCAATGCCAGCCGGTGTTGAACACTGGTCGTACAATGATGGCGACACACCACTCATATTGGTCTATGTTTTCGACACAAACAACAACATAAATCAGCTTGAACCTTCAATGAGGGTGCGTAATTAAACACTAGTACAGTCTTAATTCTTTTTATACTAGTCGACTAGTCAACGACGGCTATCTATGTCTATTCCTAGTTGCTAACACACTGCAATATAATGCATGCATTGATTTACTTGCTCGATCCAAATTCTCAGAAATTCTTGCTAGCTGGGAGCTTCAACAGGGGACAGCATCACTATGGGGAGAGCATCTTCACAGGATTCAGCGTCGAGTTACTTAGTGAGGCCTTGGGTGTTAGTACAGATGTGGCTAGGAGGATTCAGAGTGAAAACGATGGACGGGGTGGAATAGTTCGCGTGGAGAAGGGCCTTGAGATGCTCAGGCCTGCTTCGTTGCCGCAACAACAACAACAAGAGCAAAGGAGTGGCCGTCGTTTCCATGGCTTGGACGAGAGCTTGTGCACCATGGAGGTGGGGCTAAACATTGAGAGTCCTGATCGCGCCGACGTCTACAACCCGCGTGTTGGATGGATCACACGTCTCAACAGCCAAGATTTCCCCATCCTAAACCTCATACAAATGAGCGCAGCGCGAGCCAACTTATCCGAGGTAATTCCTGTTCTATTCCTTGATGACAATATAAAGTGCGCTTAATTGATGCTCAACCGCGATGTTCTTGAAGCATGAAATTCTAACAATATGCATGACATGCGTGATCTTTACAAATTCAATTACTTGTGTTTGTAGGACGCCGTCTTCCCACCGTTCTGGAACATTAATGCTCACAGCGTGATTTATGTGCTCCAAGGGAGTGCCCGAGTTCAAGTTGTCGATGACAATGGGAGGACAGTGTTCGATAGCGTGCTTCGTCGTGGCCAATTGCTCATCATACCACAGAACTATGTAGTCTTGCAGAAAGCAGAAGGCGAAGGATTTCAGTACGTATCTTTCGAGACTAACCCCAACTCCATGGTGACCCACATCGCTGGGAAGGACTCCATCTTTCGTGCCACGCCGGTCGATGTCATTGCCAATTCTTATCGCCTCTCGAGGGAGGAAGCCAGCAGGGTAAAGAACAAGAGAGAAGATGAGCTTGGTATCTTCACTCCAAGATATATTGAGAAGCAACCAGGCTATGGAGGTTATGTTGGTACAACCCTGGAGTAGTACTTCTACTTGTCTCCAAACAACGACAGTCCACTCCAGTCCGGAGTGATTTACAAGCAAAGCAAGTAGATCATCGTAGTAATAAAACATCGCTTGCAAGTTGAATGGCTGTTGTTCTATGTCCCCGTGTATTGTTGAAATAACAATGAAACGAATTGATTTGATGCCCAGCCTAGCATGTGGTACACTACAACAAGACATGCTATATTGGACGCCTCATATGTGGAACCGTCTATATTGTAATTATCACAAATAGTTTTTAATAAGCACCGTCTGTGATATGTAGTGATGGCTAGAACCGATTAGAACCGTCTGTGATACATAATTAGCCTAAACGATTCTTAATTAGACGTCACAGGCGGTGTTTAATTTGAATCGTCTGTGATAATTCACAGACACTTCCAACCATAAATCGTCTGTGATAATTTTGTATCACAGATGGTTTGTGATTGGAAGTGCCTGTGATATGTTCAATGCTGCTTCGGCTCCCGCACCGGTGTTACGATGCGTCTTTTCATCTCGCGTGTCGACGATTTTATAAGAATGATCATCCGCCACCAAAGATGAATCCCCATATCGCTCTACTCACTTTCGCACCTTTCATCAACAACTAGTAGAGTTAAAAAAACAATGGCTCCCCACTCTTATCCTTTGACGTCGGCGTTGATGGCCTACTTAGCTATTTTGTACAAGCACCTCGCCGGTCGTACGTCGGCGGATGTTGCGAAAGGGAATTTTGAGAACAGTGTCCTCCCTCCTATTGTGGAGGTTATACGAAGCATGTGATGGCTACCTTTTGCCGTCTAAACATCCTCCTCCACCATGTCTTCCAGGTGGTCTCCCTCTTCCGGCGAGCTAACATTGCCATCAATGTAGTCCTCAAGGAAGACGTTGCACGTCTTTAGAAGGCTTACTGTTGGTTGGACTACTTAATCGAGGCGGCGGGCGACCGAGTCAACCTTGCCAAGACCCCTCAAGCAAGGGAAGCGATCCTATGGACTCTATTCTTCTTGATTCAGCAGTCGGAGGATCTTTGGGAGACACTTGAACGAGCGTGCCAACGGGTGGACGTGTTTCGGGGAACCTGCACTGACCCCGAACCCTCCGATGCCGACCACGTCGCCTATGAAGAATTGAAGACGGAGATAGCAGTCTACCTGGGCCACAGGGAATAAGTTGATCTTTTTTTTATTTCTACTTTTTTAAGAAAATCTTTTGTAAGAAGCGACTGGCCACGCTGTTTGCAATATGTAAATACAAAAAATGATAAAAAAATGATAATGAAGACTTCATAGAAGGTTTTTAATAAAAACCATCTGTGATATGTTCAAGCCACTTCGGCTCCCGCGCGATGCGTCTCTTCTTCTCCCGCGTCAACGTTACGATGCGCCTCTTCGTCTCGGGTTGTGATACATTTTAAAAGAATGATCATCCACAACCGAAGATGAATCTCCACAAGGCTCTACTCTCTTTCGCACCCTCCATCAACAACCGTTGTTAGGGTATTGAAAACTCACAAACCGACGTGCGCAATGGTGAGCACGCGGAGCATGACGGCCAGAACCAAGGCGAGGAGGTCGGCAATCACCGTCGCTCTTCCTCACGATGTCCTTATCGACATCATGGGCCGCATGGCCATGAGCTCTCCTCAGCCTATGGCTGACCTCTGTAGCCTTCGAGCCACGTGCAAGGCTATGAACAAGGCATCCAAGGAGCACGCCGTGGGGAGGCGCGTGGCGATAGAGCGGGGGAGGTGATGAAGTGGCTAGACAATGAGTACTACCTCGCCGTCGTCAACCACCTGGCTGGCGCCAACAACCCGAAGGCCTGCTTCTTCGTTGGCCCCACACTCGTCTTTGCGCGCCAGGACATGCAGCGCGGCCTCGACAGCTTCGAACGAGCGGCCGTCACCGGCTACAAGACCACGGCCTACGTGCTTGGCCTCTTCCTCTACACGACCGACAAGGCGTGTGACGTTGGAAAGCACTACATCAGCGAGGTTGAGGGCGAGCTGACCGACGGTGGGTGCGAGATGACCAATAGGACCAACCGGGAGTGCAAGCGGTGCTGGACGCTCGCTGCGGATGCGGTCCAGGTGGCGACATGGAAGAAGATGGCCAGGCCATAGGTTCGGGTGTTGGCGCTGCCGGAGGATGGCCACCGATGCACAAGCACTGGATGCACCGTGAATGTAGGGTGGGACGACTACATCGTCTTTTGCAACGACGGCTGTAGGATTAGGCATAAGTACGTCAAGTTTTTTCAAATGTGTTGAACTACTTGAAGTAAAACATATTGTCATAAAATTAGCAGTTTTAGCAAATATTCAGATATAATTTCTCACCATTTTTGTCAATATTCTTCACTAATTAAATATGACAACTATAAATCAGACTTTGAGCTCAAACTAATACTTTACTAATATGTCAAGAATTATCTCGCAAACATTGATTATACTTCCAGCCAACAGAGGATCATTTGTTTAACAGTGTAAAAGGAATCACAATTTCAGCACATTAGCCTTTCGGCAAATAGGATCAAAGCCACCGAGTAGAATCGGGAAAGACACGCGAAATACGCTGTCTCATAAAACCAATCGCGGTAGTAGTAGCTTTGCTTTCCAGGTCATCGCTATTCACCGTCATGTGTTTGTCGGGTAGCAACGACCGCCTACCTCGTTTGTTTTTTGTCAGTATGTTATAGTTTGCCTGTCGGGTCATGCTAGTTATTGTTGCCTAGCATGGCTTGTGAGCATTCTTGTTTCTCTTTGTCTTGTTTTTGTCTTGCTCTATTCTTGTCCAGAGTTTCCCTTCTTAATGAAAAGTTGTGCAAAGCTTTTGCACTTCCTTGAAAAAAAGAAAACAAATCTCTCCGCTGTGCCGCGAATACCAGGAGAGAAAACATGTTTACTGAATATTTTTTACCTATAGATGGAACTATCACAAGCAGTTTAGTGGAACAAACCGTTTGTGATATGTCTCACAGATTGTTCTACAATAAAACCGTCTGTGATTATAGGATAATCAGAGACCATTTGTTTTTAAAATCGTCTATGATACGTATCACAGACAATTATTAACAAGAACCGTTTATGATATGACACGTTGCTTTGAAGAAGACGGCAAGTACGCTAAGAAAGCAACCAAGCCCATCACGAAGCATGATTTTTCTCAGGGGGTCGTCCATGCAGCATGCGGAGGATGTGACAGCAGCCAAGATGTACTTCATTGAACCTGACATACTGGAGCTCTCCAGACAGCCATGCTTCTTGAACTTGCAAAGGCTGGTCATTCCAGCCAGAGAATGCCAATGAAGCAAACCATACACTCCAGTGTAAGATCAGCCCCTGCAAGTTCAAGAAGCATGGCTGCCAAGAGAGCCCCAGTGTGTTAGGTTCGATGAAGTAGGCCACTGCTACTGTCTCATCATCACCTCATGCTGCGTGGACGACCCCCGAAAAAAATTATGCTTCGTGGTGGGCTTGGTTGCTTTCTCAAGCGGACTCGACGTATTCTTCAAAGCAGCCGCATATGAGAAATAAAAAGGAATATTAACCTTAGATGACTAAAAACAAATAGATCTACAAGTCGACTGCCTCCTTCAGAGCTCCTGCCTCCTTGAAATCAGCCGCATACCAGAGATAGATCTCACTACAGACAGATCTATCGGGATGACCAGATATTTAATGGCGCATATCACAGACGGTTCTTAACAAGAACCGTCTGTAATAAGTATCACAGATGATTTTTAATATAAACCGTCTATAATAATTCACAAACTCCATCGGTGACATCTCAGAATATCATAGACGATTTGTATTTAAAACCATCTGTGATAATTATTACAGACGGTTCTTAACAAGAATCGTCTGTGATATACGCCATTAAATATCTGGTTGTCCCTATAGATCTGCTTTGAAGGAGACGGTTGCTTTGAAGGAGGCGGCTAGCTTTAGGCGTTTGGTGAAAGAATTAAATACCGCAGATTTGAAGTGTGCTTGTAGATCTATTTGTTTCCGGTGATATCTAATGTTAGTATTTACTTCTAATTATATGCATTATAATCTATGTTAATCTCTATTCAATTTGTAGTATATTTGGTCAATAGGAAGAGTAGTTTTGTACATTAATCTAATTTAACACTAATTTGCTTCATGCGTAGCGTAGATGGACCAAAGATAAATGTACGTTGAGAGCCGTGTGAGGGAAGAGTACATTGATAGTGTGTTTACTTTTAGAAAAACTACCGAGCATGATATATTAAAGAAGGAGATACAATTTATGTACTGTCCATGCATTGACTGTGATAATTTGAAGATATTTACCAACCCAGCGTAGATCGAAGCGCACTTGATTCGAAGGGGTTTCAAAGAGGAGTATACATGTTGTACTATTCACAGTGAAGAGCAGATTATACCGGAAGGTAGTAACATCGTCGAGGAAGACAATGATATGCCAGATGTGGACTGTGCTTTCGATGAGGGTAGGTCGCACGATGATAATCTGGATCAGATGGTATGCAATGCAAAAGGGAACTATAGTGAGAGAGTTTGGTAAATTCGAGAGCTTAATAGAGGACTCGGGGAAACCTTTGTTCTCGGGCTACAAGCTGGAATACACAAGGTTGTCATCCGTGCTTGAACTGCTGAAATTGAAGGCAAGCAATGATTTGTCCGACAAGAGTTTCACAGTGTTGTTAGGTCTCCTAGCATACATTCTTTCGGAGGGAAACGTATTACCCAGAACCACGTACTAAGCCAAGAAGGTTCTTTGTCCATTGTGAATGGAAGTAGAAAGAATAAATATGTCAGAAAGATTGTATCCTCTATCGTAAAGAGTATGCAGACTTGCACGTATGTCTAGTGTGCAAATCATCCCGATACAAGTGTAAGAATCACTCTGATGACGGCGAGGGCATCGAGGTAAAGCAAGGACCTCCTGCTAAGGTCTTGTGGTATCTGCTTGTAATTCCCCATTTGAAGCGTTTATTTGCGAACCGAAAGGAGGCAAGATTGCTGCGTTGGCACTCGAAAGAGTGTAAGAATGATGGAAAGATAAGACACTCGCTGATTCTGCCCAGTGGAGAAAGTTTGATTGGAGCTTCGAAGACTTCGGTGCAGAACTGAGGAATATAAGGTTTGGGTTGAGTATAGATGGAATGAATTCTTTTGGTAACATGAGCAGCCGACATAGCACTTGACCTGTGAATCTATATGTGTACAACCTTCCTCCTTAGTTGTGTATGAAGCGAAAGTACATTTTGATGTCACTACTTTTCTAAGGGCCGAAGCAATCTGGGAATGATATTGATGTGTACCTAGCACTATTGCTAAAAGATCTTGTAACACTGTGGAACGAAGGGGTACAAGTATGGGATGCATACAAATGAGAGAACTTCACTTTATGCGCCATGTTGTTCTGCACCATCAATGATTTTCCTGCCCTCGGTAACCTGACGGGGTTTAGTACAAAAGGAGCCAAAGCCTGTCTGCACTGCTTACATGATACCAAGAGTGTGTGGCTAAACAACTCGTGCAAAACTGTGTACATACGTAACCGTAGGTTTCTTCCTAGGTATCACCCGAGACAAAGGAACTGTGCCAGAGCTTATATGGTGTGAAAGTTTCGTCCAGTTACTCCGTCAGCATAGAGAAATTTGTTTCTATGGAAGATTTGAAATTAATTGGTATGAAGTCTCATGATTGTCATATGTTGATGACACAAATGCTTCTTGTTGCAATTAGAAGTATTTACCGAACAAGGTCTAAGTGGCAATCATGAGGCTGTGTTATTTCTTTAACTCAATTGCTCAGAAGGTCATCGATCCTGAAGGATTAGATGCTCTGCAGGTCGTGGTGGTGACGACTCTACGTCATCTTGAGATGTATTTCCCTTTGTTATTTTTTGATATCATGGTCCATCTCATTGTTTACCTTGTGAAAGAGATAAAGATATGCGACCCTGTGTTCCTACGTCATATGTACCTGTTCGAGAGGTACATGAGAATTCTCAAGTCCTATATACGAGAATCGATCTTGGCCGGAGGGTAGCATCATTGAAGGTTATGCAACCAGAGAGCTTATTAAGTTATGCGTCGACTATATGGCTTAGGTGGAACCGATAGGTGTGCCTCTATATCATCATGAGGGGAGGTTGGAGGGTATCGGGACCATCCGAAGGAAAGCAATCACTCCTGATTTGGATATGTACGCTCAAGCCCATTTCACGGTTTTGCAACACATGTCCGACGTGTCTCTGTACATCAACGAGCACAAAGACATGGTACGCCAACAGAATCCAAGCTGGTCGGAGGTTTGGATCACAAGAGAGCACAACCGCCGGTTCAACGAATGGTTAAAGGTGCGATTCACTGGAAGGTCATCAAGTGATGATATGTTACAATGGTTGGTAAAAGGGCTAAAATTTACAATTGTAGTATGGCAAGGATACGACATAAATGGGTACACATTTTATATGACAACTCAGAATATGAAGAGCACAGTCCAGAACAATGGTGTCTGCATAGATGCATTTCGCGAGTAGTTCAATACCGCAGGGTTGAGCTCCTACTATGGGTTCGTACAGAAGATTTGGGAGCTCGACTACGTACTTTTCAAGATCTCCCTGTCTCGGTGCCATTGGGTCAAACTTCCACAGGGTGTGAAGGTCGACAAGTACGATGTCACTATTGTGGACCTCGAATGTGTCGGATAAAAGGATGAACCATTCGTACTCGCTAAGCAAGTTGTTCAAGTTTTTTTTTATGTAAAGGACCCATCAGATAAGAACCGCCACGTAGTTCTTCATGGAAAAAGAAGGATTGCCGGAGTTGAGAATGTTTTGGATAAGGAAGAGTACAATCAATTTGATGACTTGCCTCCTTTCAGAGATGGCATCAGGCTCGAGGATAACCCAATGAGGAAGCTAGCTTTTGACGAATAGTAAGCCTTACGAGTCAACGCAGTAGAACAATTAGATAGAAACTGTACTTATTACACGTAATAATTTACAACTGCAGAATGGGTCAAAAACCCCTCGCTCACCTGCTCTGCTCCACCTATCGCCTACTCGTCCCATTCGTCAAAAAGGGTGCCCATCTCGCCCTAGCCCTCGTAGTCCATGCCCTCACCTCCTTCGGCCTCTTTGGTACCTACGTATCCTTCATCCTACTCGGGATAGTTCCCGATCGGACTAGGATCTACAAAGGAGAATAATAGCAAGTTTGAGTACTAATGTAGTCAACAAGCATTAATAGTAACAATGCACTGGATGACTCATCTCTGTTCGTTATCACAATTTCTACTTCATCTCTTTTTCTAAAAATAAATAACTTATTAAAACTTTATGTTGCAGATTTTAATACTGAAAAGACTACTAATCACTCGAAGAGAGGATAGACCCCTAGCGGTTACCGTAGACTCTAATTTAGGAGACAGGCATGAATTCATGCTTTTATTTATCTGCAAGTTTGTAGACTCTAATTTAGGAGACAGGCATGAATTCATGCTTTTATTTAGTACTGCGCAAGTTTGTACCACTTTACCCAAGCTATTCGAGCTCTCTCTAAGCTAGGCCCCCTGCATTTCCTTTTATGCGGGTTCGAGTTCAGAATACAGAACGTTTTCCAAGTTACGTGATTAAGTCTCCACCCATTACTTTCCGTCGGTGCTGACCCCGTCATCCACCGAGTTCCTGTAAAGTTGGATGGGCCGGACTCCCCGTAACCCAACACTCCACCGTGCGCTACTATAATGCCTTGGATCCCCCGACTTCCAGACTTTTCCTGTCGGTCCTGGGTTCCACCCTTCATCATATACACATACTATAATACTTACCCGATGCGGAGAGTATAGTCATGTAATGAGGTAGCATTTTCTGCGCGCCAAAATGGGAAAATAGTTGGCACTTAATTGTGGCCTCTTATCCGAGTAAAAGTTTTGTATGTCCTTATATGGTGGTGACTTTTACTATGCATTCCTTATGGAGGCAGTGGGGTGGCTTGGCTTGGGTTGTTCTTGGCCGAGCAGGGCTTTGCTTGAGGCTTTGCTTTGGATGTGGTGGTGGTGGTGACTTTGTTTTGCTGCTCTCGGCTGAGTGAAAGAGAGGGCTGGTGTTGGCTTTGACTGAGGGAGAAGCTTGAGGGATTTTTGTGAGGGAGAGGCTTGTGAATGTGGGGAGGGTTCTCTGGTGTTGCTTCGGCTGGGGAAGAAATGAAGGGGTTGTGTTGGTTGTGGAATGAAATGAAACATTGGGATGGTTTTGTGAGGAGAAGGCTTTAGAGGCAGAGGGACTTCGGCTATGCTCTCTCCCTTGGCCATGTGCATCCCATTTTACCCTTGCCCTATCCATTTGGTTCACATGGAATTGTTTGGGTAATGACCTTTTGGTCCATGGAGAGCTCTCTGCGCTATTCTTTAGCTTTTCTACTACGGACGGTAAGTCGGTAATACAGAAAGTGGGTATTGGGCGAGGAAAAAGGAATGGGCCATTGGTCCATAAGGCAAAATTGGATTTTTCTACAGTTGAGGTAAGTTGGTATGATGTAGGAGTTGGATTTTCTAAATGGCTAGGTGATGAAACCCACTCGAGGTGAGACGGTGCTGACTAACCTAAGTTGGTCTAGGGACCTCGGTGATCCTCATGAAATTTGACGTCAATCATTTTTACTCTAACTCTAACTTCTATTTATATATTTTTGGTTTGCTAATGTTCTGTTGGTTGGTGGTGAGTGATGGAACTGTGGGTCAAGTTTTCGGATTGTCGAGGAATTGTGTTGACGGCTGGCGATATGTGGACAAAGGTGGAGGAAGGGCCTCGGTGGCATGCAATGCAAGAGTTTTATTTTATTCTTTTTTGTAAAATACTCAGAGTTGTAATTTATATATTCTGATATGATGTAATTAATTCGAAGATTGTATTATTGTTTAATTTCGGCTTGTACGAATTCTTGTAAATAACCCCAAGGTTGCATTAATATTTCACTTTTGCTTGCAATGGATTTTTGTAAAAGACTGTGAGGTTATCTTGATGATTCATTATTGCGGCAATAATTTATATTGTAAATTCTGCAGTTGAATTGTATTATTTTATATGAATTTTTTTGGCGATGTGTTCAAAATAAACCTGAGCTTTATGTTTTGTTCTTGATAAGAATATTTTAATTTACTACTAATTACCGATTAGCATTGTTTAGTTTAGTTTAAAATTTTCAGGTTCTCACAGTAATAGAGGTAGAGCTAGAGAACGGAAGACGAACATGTTTCTCGAGTTGGCAAGCGTGACAAAGACTTGCGGATTTATTACAATGCAAATAAGAAGGTAAAGAGCAACTGTGTCATATCTGTTTCTCGAGAAGGTAGAGAACATGTTTATGGAATTAATCCTGATTAATTTTTGAAACCGCTAATGTTACAACAACCAACTCACTCATGCCTCCGGATCCAGTCCAGGTGTTCCTTCATGCAAGCACCGGGCCAGCCTCACTATAACTTGGTCATGTCATGTCTGTCTGGCACCACAGTGCGTGCAGCACAACGGGCGGGCGTATTCATCATGCAGGTAGAGACACAAACCAACAAACTCTTGCCATATCTTTTGAGCATATCATCCTATTTAATTGACATTAAGAAAATTCCATGTATACATGTCATTTATGAGCTACTGGAAATATGTTTTAATTATTGTAATTTTTGTTGGAATTAATCCTGTATAATTGCTGAAACCGCTAATGTTACAACAACCAACTCACTCATGCCTCCGGATCCAGTCCAGGTGTCCCTTCATGCATGCACTGGGCTGGCCTTACCATAACTTGGTCGTGTCATGTCTATCTGACACCACAGTGCATGCAGAACAACGGGCGGGCATATTCATCATGCAGATAGAGACACCAACGAACAAACTCTTGCATATATTTTGAGCATATTACCATGTTTAATTGATATTAAGCATATTACCATGTTTAATTGATATTAAGAAAATTCCTTGTTTATATGTTATTTATAAGCTGCTGAAAATATGCTTTTATTGTTGTAATTTATGCTAAAATTAATTCTGAATGATTGCTAAAACCACTAATGTTACAACCTCTTGGCCATGTCATGTGTGTCTGGCACCACTGTGCATGGAGCACAATGGGCGGATGTAGAGACACAGACCAACAAACTCTTGCCATATCTTTTGAGCATATCATCCTATTTAATTGACATTAAGAAAATTCCATGTTTACATGTCATTTATGAGCTACTGGAAATATGTTTTAATTATTGTAATTTTTGTTGGAATTAATCCTGTATAATTGCTGAAACCGCTAATGTTACGACAACCAACTCACTCATACA
Organism: Ampelocalamus luodianensis; assembly: GCA_036346255.1. Lineage (NCBI taxonomy): Eukaryota > Viridiplantae > Streptophyta > Magnoliopsida > Poales > Poaceae > Ampelocalamus > Ampelocalamus luodianensis. The sequence goes on along the minus strand of CM070633.1, from coordinate 73,705,869 downwards.
TCTGGATCCAGTCCAGATGTCCCTTCATGCATGCACTGGGCTGGCCCTCACTGTAACTTGGTCGTGTCATGTGTGTCTGACACCACAGTGCATGCAGAACAACGGGCGGAGGCAGAGACACCGAGCCACAAACTCTTGTCATATCTCGAGTAGGCAGCCTTTTGTCGTGCTATAAAATCCGGCCCTTGCAGCATGTACCCAACTCGCCATCGAATCAACCGCCGAGTAGCTTGCTAGCTATTGGCTTAACTCTGCGTACATAACATTGATTCAGCCATGGCAGCCACTGCGATGGCATTCTTCTCTTCTCTGGTTTCCTTTTCCTTGGGCTTCCTCCTCCTCCTGTGCCATGCCCATGGCTGCACAGCTGATCAGCTCGGCTCGGCATGGCATGCCCCTCGGCAGGGAGCCCCGAGGGTGTGCAGGTTCGACAGGGTAGACTTAGAGGCACTCGAGCCGCGTCAGAAGGTGCAGTCGGAAGCTGGGTCCGTCGAGTACTACGATGAAGCAAGCGAGCAGCTCCGTTGCGCCGGCGTGTTTCCTATCCGTCTCCGTGTTGACCCTCGGGGCCTTGTCCCACTTCGATCCTCCAACACCCATTCCCTTGTCTACATCGTCCAAGGTACGTATATACGTACCTGCATCTTGTACGTTTCAACCGCGCCGTGCGTGCAATTGCATACACATACATACGTACATAATTAAAGTAGTAGCATATATATATGTATAGACGAATTCTCTGGCTAGGAAAATATACATATAGTATTATACCAATAACTGAACTGGCTCGATCGCCTCACCTCGCACTCGCAGGGAGAGGTGTTGCAGGATACGCGCTTCCGGGATGCCCGAACACCTATCAAAGCCAAAGCCACAAGTTGAGAGATGAGCATCAGAAGATCTACCAGTTCAGACAAGGAGATGTCGTAGCAATGCCAGCCGGTGTTGCACACTGGTTGTACAATGACGGCGACACACCACTCGTAGCGGTCTATGTTTTCGACACAAACAACAACATAAATCAGCTTGAACCTGCAATGAGGGTGCGTACGTACGTACGTACGTAATTAGACACGTACTATAGTATATATAGTATAGTCTTAATTCTTTATATTGCTAGTCAACGATCTGTTCCTAGCAGCTGACACTCTGCGATATAATGCATGCATTGATTTACTTGCTCGATCCAAATTCTCAGAAATTCTTGCTAGCTGGGGGCTACAACAGGGGGCAGCATCACTATGCGGAGAACATCTTCAGAGGATTCAGCGTCGAGTTGCTCAGTGAGGCCCTGGGTGTTAGTACAGATGTGGTTAGGAGGCTTCAGAATGAAAACGATGGACGGGGTGAAATAGTTCGCGTGGAGGAGGGCCTTGAGATGCTCAGGCCCACTTCGTTGCCGCAACAACAACAAGAAGAAGAAAGGAGTGGCCGCCGTTTTCATGGTGTGGACGAGAGCCTGTGCACCATAGAGGTGGCGCAGAACATCGAGTCTCCTGATCGCGCCGACGTCTACAACCCGCGTGCTGGATGGATCACACGTCTCAACAGCCAAGATTTCCCCATCCTAAACCTCATACAGATGACCGCGGCGCGAGCCAACTTATCCGAGGTAATTCCTATGCATGCCATGCGTGATCTTATATAGTTGATGCTCAACGTACGTACGTAATTCTAACAGCATGCATGCCATGCGTGGTCTTCACAAATTCAATTCCTTCCTTCCTTCCTTCCTTGTGTAACAATATGCAGGACGCCGTCGTTTCACCGTTCTGGAACATTAACGCTCACAGCGTGATTTATGTGCTCCAAGGGAGTGCCCGAGTCCAGGTTGTCGACGACAACGGGTGGACGGCGTTCGATAGCGTGCTTCGTCGTGGCCAATTGCTCATCATACCACAGAACTACGTAGTCTTGCAGAAAGCACAAGGCGAAGGATTTCAGTACGTATCTTTCGAGACTAACCCCAACTCCATGGTGACCGACATCGCCGGGAAGGACTCCATCTTCCGTGCCACGCCGGTCGATGTCATTGCCAGTTCTTATCGCCTCTCGAGGGAGGAAGCCAGCAGGGTAAAGAACAAGGCAGAAGATGAGCTTGGTCTCTTCACTCCAGGATATCTTGCGAAGCGGCCGGGCTATGTTGCTACGGCCGTAGAGTAGTACACTAGTATAAACTCGTCTCCAGTCCGGAGTGATTTACCAGCAAAGCAAGTAGATCCATCGTACCAATAAATTAAGCATCGCTTGCAAGTTGAACGGCTGGCTGTTGTTCTATGTCCCCATCCATGTATTGTCGTAATAGCAATGAAATTAATTGATGCCCAGCATCAGCATGCATGTGGTATCGTGCATGCTTCGCTATCTTTTTTTTTTCAATCTGTCGTGTATTTATTTCTTCCTGTCCCGCTTCTGATAAAACTGCTGCCGGGAAGGGTGTTTGAACTAGCTGGTCTGTCAAATAAATAAAGTAATAGCATGAGGTAAAGCAAAGGAAGCACGATTACAAGTGAAAAATGATATGTGGAAATAAAAAAAATAAACAACCTCTAGTTGAATATATAGCTTCATCACCATCCAGAAAGGATAAATTGCACAAGATAGAAGGAAGGAAATGTATCACTGTCACATAAATGGAGTAACGGACTATCTCAACAAAATGACCAAACCACATCAAGGAACTCTTCATGCTCCTGGTCCAGGGTATTTAAGATGTGCCAGCTTAGATATCAGGGAACAGGCGAACAGAACAGAAAAGAATCGCCATTCTCTTTTCATATCCGACTAGCAGGGTGGCCCGCGCATTTGCACGGTTGAATTTGTTTTAAAGTTTGTAGTGACAAATGATATAATCTATATACTTCAGAATATATTTATGTATCTTGTAGCTATTTAGATTTTTAAGATATCATGATCATTAGAAAATAACAATAGAAGATTGAAGGAAAATAAAACTTGAGTAACGTAATTAAAGTATGAGCTTTGATAGAAGAAAATCATGAGTATAATAAGTTAACCACTCTCCATTATCTATGCATCATGTAGCTGCATGCCATTAACTCTTTTTCAAAATGTTTGTATGCACATGTACCTCTGATACTCTCAAGCAATACATTGATTATGTGTGCAACAAAATTATTTTATTGATTTACATGGTATTGGAGTACCTTGCACGCGTATACACCAATGCACCATGGGTAACCTATTTTGAACTTATCTTCCTTTACATCGGTTGCCCCACCAAAATGTGTGTCTTCTATCTCTTCTCCCTGTCACAATTTTTCTGCTTCAACCTCCAAGAGCAAACCCAATTATTGATTGATATCTCTCAGCTGCTACCCCTTCCAATGCAATACTCTACCACATAGTTATCTTCTACTTCTCTTCAATTATCGCTTAATGATGACCATTGTGACGTCTACACGTATATGTGTGCAAATATCGTCGATCCCTGCTGGGACACCTGTCGCGCTCTCTCGAGTGGCCCTAAGCCTATTCCTTACCATTGTGCTATCTCTACTCCAAGCTCTTTGCTCATTTGTTTTTGTAGGCCAATGCCTCTATTCGTAGGATGCATGTATGTATATACACATGCACGCATGTATCTTCTTCTCCTGTGTCGGTCACTCCTCTTCTTCGACGTTGTCTAACTCAACGATGTGGCTTCCTCATTAACTACGATGACCTCCCATCTTCACTGATGTCGGTATGTCTACCTTAGTCGTTGTTTAACGATAGGGAGAATGTTCTCACTATCGCTGATGACGCCATGTCACTCACCAACGATGGTATGCTCCTAGCTACTCGATGATCACATATCGTCGATAACTCGTCTTTAATCCAAAACTTCATCTCCTCTCTACTACATCTTCCTCATTATCGAGTTTTTTTGCCATTAACTTCTTGAACAACGCCGATATTCACTATTCCTCATCACAACATTTAGCTCTTTTGACTCTGGTTTTTCTCTTCAACGGCTCCAGCGAGTAGCACAACATTGCCTCTGTTGAACAGCTAAGGTGAGTAGCATGGAATTGTTCTCATTTTTGTCTCTGCTGCCTCGGCTATTCGCTTTCTTGTGGATCAATGTTTTCTTGTAGGACAGATCGATTGCACTTTTTCGTGGTCTCTTCTGACACCATCACGATATGCTTATTATAACTTATATTTAATTTATTCAAAATTTTAGTTATTAAGAGATTATACTTTGGAATTCATATAGAAATCAAATTGCAAATTTTCTTTTATTTGTTGTCCCTAATTTCAATTATGTTTTGTTGTAATTAGTAAACTAATCCAATTGTTAATTTTTATTTTATTTTTATGCCAAATTTTACTTAGGAATTTGTATGGAAATCAACTTGATGATGTTTTTTTTTTGTTTCTAGATTTTATTTATTTAAGTATTTTACTTTGGAATTCATATGAAAATCAAATTACAAATTTTATTTTATTTTAATCCTGATTTTTAATTAATTTTTGTTGGAATTCGTATACTGATTCAATTACTATTTTTTTAGTATATATGTGTGTGTGTGTATATATATTAAGAATTATAGTTATTGGTGATTTTACTTTGAAATTGTATCAAAATTAATTTGCTAATTTTATTTTATTTTATTATTCTGAATTCCGGTTATTTTTTGTTGGAATTCATATACTAATCCAATTACTATTTTTAAAATTTTTATTTTAAATTATTTTTATATAGTGATTTTACTTAGAAATTTCTATCAAAATTGAATTGCTAATTTTATTTTATTTTTTATTCTGAATTTCAGTTATTTTTGCATTGTTCTTGAGATGGACTCTTTTTTCTATAATGTATTTGACATGGACTCTTTCGTTAATCTAGATCGTTATAATCTGAACCCACCATAATCAACGGTGTAGATATTTCTCTTTTTCCACTGATTAACGTAGGAATTTCTAGCCCTTGAGAGCGAACGTGGTGACTTCTTTTTCTATCGCTTTAATAATATAATAGAAGATAGAAGATAGATAGATAGATTTGTAATGCACGCGCCATCTAAATCTACTACTGTTAAGAATACCCGCTGGCCACTAGTTCATTCGTTGCTAGCGTTCGGCATACACAACGATTACTAAAAGGTAGCAGACCACCAAATCTACTTAGGGCACACACCACACCAGTAGGATGTTAGTAAAGGAAAAATGAGGAGTCGTTTGGTTAATCCTCGTATTCTGTTTCCTCATCATCGCGATTCAGTTACCGTACCTCCACCATCTTCGATGTTGTTGCCTTGGTCTTCTTGATCTCTTCACTTGTCATCTTCATACATACCCTTACACCCATCGGTCCTTGACACCACCGATATCGGCAGCATCACACTGGAAATGTTGACATTTGTAGACTTTAGATGAAGGGACCTTGTGAGCTGGGTTTGTCTTGCTCCTTTCGGGTTTGGTGCAAGGTCACCAATCTCACCATAGTTGTCTTGATTGGTGGGTTCATCCACGCATGCTCACCTGCAGATGCGCGAGCTTACCAATCTCTTCTTGACCGTGTTCGGGATGTTGAGTCTTGGATGAAGGTTCAATTTATAAGCGTGAATGTAGGCTTTCCCACAACCTTCATAAGCGGACATATGGGCGCTCGATAAAGCTTGTGGTTGCTGGTGTGGAAGGCTTTGTGGTGCTTTGTGGTCTATCTCGATGGTGGCATATGTTGCAAAGAACGGAGTTCCATCGCACCATCATCACATTGGAGACGATAAGTGACACATGGGGTGGGGAGAGTGTGCCAAAATTCATATAAACAATCAAAACTTCTGTGATGTGTGTCATGTGACACCATGGGTGTTTGAACAAATGATTATCTAGTTAGGTTTAGCTATAGTATTTCAATATGATGATAATCTGTCAAGCTAGAATGTACGACAACTTAATGTATTTGCGTCTTTCCTTATGCGTATGACCATATATTACAGTTCTACTTGCGTAATAGCTCACAGAATTTCTCCGAGGGTAAAGGGTTGTCAAGGATAAAAACGAAATATATATTGCAAAAGTTAATGGAATTCAACGACAGGTTCCTATGTTCACAAAAACAACATAATCCCCAGTCTTTCGAGATTGTCCTTCACCTGACATCTAAATAGATAAAAACATTGCAAGGAATTACTTTTCGATGTAATATTGTCCTCATCCTTAGGTTTTGGGATTCTATTCATAACAAAAGAATGACAAAGGCATGTACAAGGAGAATTGAAAGCAAAAGAAATATAGTTATGAGCATACCATACAATGCAGGGACAAAAATGGGCAGCCTTTTTTGAAGAATACACTAGGGACCAGTTTGGCAATGCAGCACTTAGCTGTGGAAAATAGGTAGAAATGATATTATTTTAAAATAGGCAGCACTTGGCTCGGCTCGCGCCCTCAGCCGCGCAGGCCGAGCAGGGCTCTGCTTGAGGCTTTGCTTTGGATGTGGTGGTGACTTTGTTTTGTTGCTCTCGGTTGAGTGAAAGAGAGGGTTGGTGTTGGCTTTGACTGAGGGAGAGGGAGAGGCTTGAGGGATTTTTGTGAGGGAGAGGCTTGCATTGTGAATGTGGCTTATGGGGGAGGGTTCTCTGGTGTTGCTTCGGCTGGGGAAGAAATGAAGGGGCTGTGTTGGTTATGGAATGAAATGAAACATTGGGATGGTTTTGTGAGGAGAAGGCTTCAGTCATAGGCAAAGGGACTTCGGCTATGCTCTCTCCCTTGGCCATGTGCATCATCCCATTTTACCCTTGCCCTATCCATTTGGCTCTCACATGGGATTGTTTGGGTAAGGACCATTTTGGTCCATGAGAGCGCTATGCGCTATTCTTTAGCTTTTCTACTGCGGACGGTAAGTCGGTAATACAGAAAACGGGTATTGGGCGAAGAAAAAGGAATGGGCCACTGGTCCATAAGGCAAAATCGATTTTTCTATGGTTGAGGTAAGTCGGTATGATCTAGGAGTTGGATTTTCTAAATGGCTAGGTGATGAAACCCACTGAAGGTGAGACGGTGCTGACTAACCTAGGTTGGTCTAGGAACCTTGGTGATCCTCATGAAATTTGACGGCAATCATTTTTACTCTAACTCTAACTTCTATTTATAGATTGTTGGTTTGCTAATGTTCTGTTGGTTAGTGGCGAGTGTTGGACCTGTGGGTCACGTTTTCGGATTGTCGAGGAATTGTGTTGACGGCTGGCGATATGTGGACAAAGGTGGAGGAAGGGCTTCGGCGACATGCAATGCAAGAGTGTTATTTTATTCTTTTTTTTTTTGAAAATACTCAGATTTGTATTTATATATTCTGATCTGATGTAATTAATTCAAAGATTGTATTATTGTCTAATTTCGGCTTGTACGAATTCTTGTAAATAATCCCGAGGTTGCATTAATATTTCACTTTCGCTTGCAATGGATTTCTGTAAAAGACTCGGAGGTAATCTTGATGATTCATTATTGTGGTAATAATTTATAATGTAAATTCTGTAGTTGAATTGTATTATTTTATATGATTTTTTTTTGGCGATGTGATCAAAATAAACCTGAGCTTTATGTTTTGTTCTTGATAAGAATATTTTAATTTACTACTAATTACCGATTAGCATTGTTTAATTTAGTTTAAAATTTCCAGATTTTCACATTAAAGGAGGTAGAGCTAGAGAACGGAAGACGAACATGTTTCCCAAATTGGCAAGCGTGACAAAGACTTGTGGATTTATTACAATGCAAAGAAGAAGGTAAAGAGCAAGCTAAAGCATCACGGCCGGGGTCTCCGAGAGGCTGGTGCCAAAGCTCGACGGAGTGCACGGTGGGGTGGAGCACGGTGGCGACATGTTTATTTGTGGAGGGTGGGTAGATATCGCCCGTGGTGTCACAACGCAAGATCTCTGTTCTGGTGCGCAGATCCTTGAAAGAAAAACCAAGAGGGTCAAATTCTATCGACACAGAATTATCACGGGTTAGGGAACGAATGGAAGTCAAAATTTTAATAAGATTGGGTGCGACTAAGACATTCAAAAGATGAAGTGGAGTGGTTGGTGTGGGGATGGGTGTATGACCAGTATAAATAATGGGAAGATTAGATCCATTACCAAATGTGATACAAGAGTTAGAATCGAAAGGAGAAAGAGAGGAAAGATTACCACCACTTGCGGACATGTGTCATTTATAAGCTGCTGGAAATATGCTTTAGTTATTGTAATTTATGATGGAATTAATTCTGAATAATTATTGAAACCGCTAATGTTACAACAACCAACAAACTCATGCCTATGGATGCAGTCCAGATGTCCCTTCATGCATGCACCGGGCCGGCCTCACTGTAAATTGGCCATGTCATGTCTGTCTGATACCACGGTGCATGCAGCACAACAGGAGGGTGTATTCATCATGCAGGTAGAAACACCGACCAACAAACTCTTGTCATATCTTACACTGTTTAATTGACATCAAGAAAATTCCAAGTTTATATGTCCTTTATAAGCTGATGGAAATATGCTTTAATTATTGTAATTTATGATAGAATTAATTATGAATAATAGCTTAAACCGCTAATGTTACAACAACCAACTCACTCATACCTCTGGATCTAGTCCAGGTGTCCCTTCATGCAAGCACTAGGCCGGCCTCACTGTAACTTGGTCATGTCATCTATGTCTGACACCACAGCGTATGCAGCAAAACGGGAGGGTGCATTCATCATGCAGGTAGAGACACTGACCAACAAACTCTTGTCATATCTTTTGAGCATATTACCATGTTTCCTGACATGAAGAAAATTCCATGTTTATATGTCATTTATAAGTTGCTGGAAATATGCTTTAATTATTGTAATTTATGCTAGAATTAATTATGAATAATTGCTGAAAACGCTAATGTTACAACAACCAACCAACTCTTGCCTCCGGATCTAGTCCAGGTGTCTCGTCACGCAGGCACCGGGCCGGCCTCACTGTAATTTGGTATTGTCATGTCTGTCTAACACCACAGTGCATGCAGCACAATGGGCCAACAAACTCTTGTCATATCTTTTGAGCATATTACCCTGTTTAACTGACATAAAGAAAATTCCATGTTTATATGTCATCTATAAGACACTGGAAATATGCTTTTATTATTATAATTTATGCCAGAATTAATTCTGAATAATTCCTGAAACTGCTAATGTTACAACAACCTACTAACTCGTGCCTGTCTGACACCACAGTGGATGAGCACAACAGGCAGGCGTATTCACCATATAGGAAGAGACACCGACCAACAAACTCTTGTCATATCTTTTGAGCATATTACCCTGTTTAATTGTCATGAAGAAAATTTCATGTTTATATGTCATTTATAAGCTATTGGAAATATACTTTAATGTTTGTAATTTATGTTTGAATTAATTCTGAATAATTATTGAAACCGCTAATGTTATAACAACCAACTCACTCATGCCTGTAGATCCAATCCAGGTGTCCCTTCATGTCATGTCTTTTGAGCATTTTACCCTGTTTAATTGACATGAAGAAAATTCCATGTTTATATATCATTTGTAAGCCACTGGAAAGATGCTTTAATTATTGTAATTTATGCAGGAATTAATTCTGAACAATTGCTGAAACCGCTAATGTTACGACAACCAACTCACTCATGCCTCCGGATCCAGTCGAGGTGTCCCTACATGCAGTCACCGGACCGGCCTCCTAGTAACTTGGTCATGTCATGTCTGTCTCACACCACAGCGCATGCAGCACAACGGGCGGGTGTATTTATCATGCAGGTAGAGACACCGATCAACAAACTCTTGTCATATCTTTTGAGCATATTACCTTGTTTAATTGACATGAAGAAAATTCCATGTTTATATGTCATTTATAGGCTACTGGAAGTATGCTTTAATTATCATAATGTATGCTGGAATTAATTCTGAATAATTGCGAAAACCGCTAATGTTACAACAACCAACTCACTCATGCCTTTGGATCTAGTCCAGGTGTCCCTTCATGCAGGCACCGGGCCGGCCTCACTGTAAATTGGTCATGTCATATCCGTCTAACACCACAGTGCATGCAGCACGACGTGTAGGCGTATTCATCATGCGGGTAGAGACACAGACCAACAAACTCTTGTTATATCTTTTGAGCATATTATCTTGTTTAATTGATATTAAGAAAATTCCTTGTTTATATGTCATTTATAAGCTGCTGGAAATATGGTTTAATTGTTGTAATTCATGCTGGAATTAATTTTGAATAATTGTTGAAACCTCTAATGTTACAACAACCAACTAACTCAAGCCTCCGGATCTAGTTGAGGTGTCCCTTCATGCAGGCATCGGGCCGACCACACTGTAACTTGGTCATGTCATGTGTCTCTGGCACCACAGTACATGCAGCACAATGGGCTGGCCTATTCATCGTGCAGGTAGAGACACCGATCAACAAACTCTTATCATATCTTTTGAGCATATTACCCTGTTTAATTGTCATGAAGAAAATTTCATGTTTATATGTCATTTATAAGCTATTGGAAATATACTTTAATGTTTGTAATTTATGTTTGAATTAATTCTGAATAATTATTGAAACCGCTAATGTTACAACAACCAACTCACTCATGTCTCTAGATCCAATCCAGGTGTCCCTTCATGCAGGGACTGGGCCAGCCTCACTGTAACTTGGTCATGTCATGTCCGTCTGGCACCACAGTGCGTGCAGCACAACGGGCAGGCGTATTCATCATGCAGGTAGAGACACAAACCAACAAACTCTTGCCATATATTTTGAGCATATCATCCTATTTAATTGACATTAAGAAAATTCCATGTTTACATGTCATTTATGAGCTACTGGAAATATGTTTAATTATTGTAATTTTTGTTGGAATTAATCCTGTATAATTGCTGAAACCGCTAATGTTACAACAACCAACTCACTCATGCCTCCGGATCCAGTCCAGGTGTCCCTTCATGCATGCACTGGGCTGGCCTTACCATAACTTGGTCATGTCATGTCTATCTGACACCACAGTGCATGCAGAACAACGGGCGGGCATATTCATCATGCAGATAGAGACACCGACGAACAAACTCTTGCATATATTTTGAGCATATTACCATGTTTAATTGACATTAAGAAAATTCCTTGTTTATATGTTATTTATAAGCTGCTGAAAATATGCTTTTATTGTGGTAATTTATGCTAAAATTAATTCTGAATGATTGCTGAAACCACTAATGTTACAAACTCTTGGCCATGTCATGTGTGTTTGGCACCACTGTGCATGGAGCACAATGGGCGGATGTAGAGACACAGACCAACAAACTCTTGCGTTATCTTTTGAGCATATTATCCTATTTAATTGACATTAAGAAAATTCCATGTTTACATGTCATTTATGAGCTTGGTATCTCCTCAGAAACACATCCTCAAATGCACTGCAAAGAGAGGAAACACCACTAGGAAGAGAGGTTAAGTCGTTAGTTGAAAACAAACAGTTGCATCTTTGTACACAAGCACAAAGTGCATCTTTGATGGAGTTATTGCTCACATCTCTCAAATCTGATTTTGTGGCTAACATAACCAACCCTCCTCACTCTTACTTTTCCTCTCATATTTGGCTTGTGGCTCTCACTCACCGATGTGTGGAAATCACTCTTTTCTTTCTTTTAATCTCATTTTCAGCAAGCGTCTTTTGCTGAAATTCAGCATGTGACTAGGAGTCATTGGATTAAGCTCCTTTGTCTTCCCCTTCCACTTAAAAGCATATCTATTGAGCGCCCATCATGTTGCTCACTTCTATAACTTGGTCATGTCCTTCCCAACAAGCAGATGGCACACAGTCATAGGCACCACATCACACTCAACGATGTCCTCATAATCACCAATCTTAAAAGTAACATGCACGACTTCAACAACCTTCATCCCCACATTCGCTAAACCATTGCACATGATATGGGCGCGGATGTTTCATTTCTTTAACCCAAGCTGTCTCATTATTCAACACTAGCAAGTTATGACAACTACCTCCATCAATAACTTTGATTACCTTGTTGTTTACCTTGGCTTGTGTTTGAAACAAGTTGAATCATTGCGGATGTGAAACCGCTAATGTTACAAGCAACTCAACTCACTCATGCCTACGGATGCCTCTCCAGTGTCCTTCATGCGCACGGGGTCGGCCTCAATGTCAACGTCATGGGATGCATTGTCATGTCTCGCTCGACACTCATCTGAATGCAGCAATGCAAACTCTCCATTCATCACAAGCATGAGTTGTTCGGACACTCCTAGCTATGTGCCCAAGCCCCAAACTCTTGAAGCATTGAATTTCTCTACTCTTTGTTGTAGCATTAATTGAAGGTGTGGGGATGGAGCCACCTTCTTCTCACTTGATGTATCTTTTGAGCATATTATCTTGATTTAATTGACATTAAGAAAATTCACTTGTTTATATGTTATTTATATTCTAGCTGCTGGAAATATGGTTTAATTGTTGTAATTCTAATGTTACAACAACCAACTCACCCATGCCTCTGGATCCAGTCCAGATGTCCCTTCATGCATGCACTGGGCTGGCCTCACCATAACTTGGTCATGTCATGTCTATCTGACACCACAGTGCATGCAGAACAACGTGCGGGCATATTCATCATGCAGGTAGAGACACAGACCAACAAACTCTTGTCATATCTTTTGAGCATATTATCTTGTTTAATTGACATTAAGAAAATTCCTTGTTTATATGTTATTTATAAGCTGCTGGAAATATGGTTTAATTGTTGTAATTCATGCTGGAATTAATTCTGAATAATTGTTGAAACCGCTAATGTTACAACAACCAACTCACTCATGCCTCCGGATCCCGTCCAGGTGTCCCTTCATGCAGGCACAGGGCCGGCCTCAATGTAACTTGGTCATGTCATGTCTGTCTGACACCACAGTGAATGCAGCACAATGCAGGCGTATTCATCATGCAGTAGAGACACAGATCAAGAAACTCTTGTCATATCTTTCGAGCATATTATCCTGTTTAATTGACATTAAGAAAATTTCATGTTTATATGTCATCTATAAGTTGTTGGAAATATGCTTTAATTATTCTAATTTATGCTGAAATTAATTCTGACCAATTGTTGAAACCGCTAATGTTACAACAACCAACTCACTCATGCCTCCGGATCTAGTCGAGGTGTCCCTTCATGTAGGCACCGGGCCGGCCTCACTGTAACTTGGTCATGTCATGTCTGTCTAACACCACAGTGCATGAGTATATCACAATAGGCGGGCGTATTCGTCATGCAGGTAGAGACACCGACCAACGAACTCTTGTCATATCTTTTGAGCATATTACCCTGTTTAATTGACATGAAGAAAATTCCATATTTATATGTCGTTTGTAAGCTACTGGAAATATGTTGTAATGATTGTAATTTGTGATGGAATTAATCCTGATTAATTTTTGAAACCGCTAATGTTACAACAACCAACTCACTCATGCCTCCGGATCCAGTCCAGGTGTCCCTTCATGCAGACACCGGGCCGACCTCGCTGTAACTTGGTCATGTCATGTGTGTCTGGCACCACTGTGCATGGAGCACAATGGGCGGATGTAGAGACACAGACCAACAAACCCTTGCCATATCTTTTGAGCATATCATCCTATTTAATTGACATTAAGAAAATTCCGTGTTTACATGTCATTTATGAGCTACTGGAAATATGTTTTAATTATTGTAATTTTTGTTGGAATTAATCCTGTATAATTGCTGAAACCGCTAATGTTACGACAACCAACTCACTCATACCTCTGGATCCAGTCCAGATGTCCCTTCATGCATGCACTGGGCTGGCCCTCACTGTAACTTGGTCGTGTCATGTGTGTCTGACACCACAGTGCATGCAGAACAACGGGCGGAGGCAGAGACACCGAGCCACAAACTCTTGTCATATCTCGAGTAGGCAGCCTTTTGTCCTGCTATAAAATCCGGCCCTTGCAGCATGTACCCAACTCGCCATCGAATCAACCGCCGAGTAGCTTGCTAGCTATTGGCTTAACTCTGCGTACATAACATTGATTCAGCCATGGCAGCCACTGCGATGGCATTCTTCTCTTCTCTGGTTTCCTTTTCCTTGGGCTTCCTCCTCCTCCTGTGCCATGCCCATGGCTGCACAGCTGATCAGCTCGGCTCGGCATGGCATGCCCTCGGCAGGAGCCCCGAGGGTGTGCAGGTTCGACAGGGTAGACTTAGAGGCACTCGAGCCGCGTCAGAAGGTGCAGTCGGAAGCTGGGTCCGTCGAGTACTACGATGAAGCAAGCGAGCAGCTCCGTTGCGCCGGCGTGTTTCCTATCCGTCTCCGTGTTGACCCTCGGGGCCTTGTCCCACTTCGATCCTCAACACCCATTCCCTTGTCTACATCGTCCAAGGTACGTATATACGTACCTGCATCTTGTACGTTTCAACCGCGCCGTGCGTGCAATAGCATACACATACATACGTACATAATTAAAGTAGTAGCATATATATATGTATAGACGAATTCTCTGGCTAGGAAAATATACATATAGTATTATACCAATAACTGAACTGGCTCGATCGCCTCACCTCGCACTCGCAGGGAGAGGTGTTGCAGGATACGCGCTTCCGGGATGCCCGAACACCTATCAAAGCCAAAGCCACAAGTTGAGAGATGAGCATCAGAAGATCTACCAGTTCAGACAAGGAGATGTCGTAGCAATGCCAGCCGGTGTTGCACACTGGTTGTACAATGACGGCGACACACCACTCGTAGCGGTCTATGTTTTCGACACAAACAACAACATAAATCAGCTTGAACCTGCAATGAGGGTGCGTACGTAATTAGACACGTACTATAGTATATATAGTATAGTCTTAATTCTTTATATTGCTAGTCAACGATCTGTTCCTAGCAGCTGACACTCTGCGATATAATGCATGCATTGATTTACTTGCTCGATCCAAATTCTCAGAAATTCTTGCTAGCTGGGGGCTACAACAGGGGGCAGCATCACTATGCGGAGAACATCTTCAGAGGATTCAGCGTCGAGTTGCTCAGTGAGGCCCTGGGTGTTAGTACAGATGTGGTTAGGAGGCTTCAGAATGAAAACGATGGACGGGGTGAAATAGTTCGCGTGGAGGAGGGCCTTGAGATGCTCAGGCCCACTTCGTTGCCGCAACAACAACAAGAAGAAGAAAGGAGTGGCCGCCGTTTTCATGGTGTGGACGAGCCTGTGCACCATAGAGGTGGCGCAGAACATCGAGTCTCCTGATCGCGCCGACGTCTACAACCCGCGTGCTGGATGGATCACACGTCTCAACAGCCAAGATTTCCCCATCCTAAACCTCATACAGATGACCGCGGCGCGAGCCAACTTATCCGAGGTAATTCCTATGCATGCCATGCGTGATCTTATATAGTTGATGCTCAACGTACGTACGTAATTCTAACAGCATGCATGCCATGCGTGGTCTTCACAAATTCAATTCCTTCCTTCCTTCCTTCCTTGTGTAACAATATGCAGGACGCCGTCGTTTCACCGTTCTGGAACATTAACGCTCACAGCGTGATTTATGTGCTCAAGGAGTGCCCGAGTCCAGGTTGTCGACGACAACGGGTGGACGGCGTTCGATAGCGTGCTTCGTCCTGGCCAATTGCTCATCATACCACAGAACTACGTAGTCTTGCAGAAAGCACAAGGCGAAGGATTTCAGTACGTATCTTTCGAGACTAACCCCAACTCCATGGTGACCGACATCGCCGGGAAGGACTCCATCTTCCGTGCCACGCCGGTCGATGTCATTGCCAGTTCTTATCGCCTCTCGAGGGAGGAAGCCAGTAGGGTAAAGAACAAGGCAGAAGATGAGCTTGGTCTCTTCACTCCAGGATATCTTGCGAAGCGGCCGGGCTATGTTGCTACGGCCGTAGAGTAGTACACTAGTATAAACTTGTCTCCAGTCCGGAGTGATTTACCAGCAAAGCAAGTAGATCCATCGTACCAATAAATTAAGCATCGCTTGCAAGTTGAACGGCTGGCTGTTGTTCTATGTCCCCATCCATGTATTGTCGTAATAGCAATGAAATTAATTGATGCCCAGCATCAGCATGCATGTGGTATCGTGCATGCTTCGCTATCTTTTTTTTTTTCAATCTGTCGTGTATTTATTTCTTCCTGTCCCGCTTCTGATAAAACTGCCGGGAAGGGTGTTTGAACTAGCTGGTCTGTCAAATAAATAAAGTAATAGCATGAGGTAAAGCAAAGGAAGCACGATTACAAGTGAAAAATGATATGTGGAAATAAAAAAAATAAACAACCTCTAGTTGAATATATAGCTTCATCACCATCCAGAAAGGATAAATTGCACAAGATAGAAGGAAGGAAATGTATCACTGTCACATAAATGGAGTAACGGACTATCTCAACAAAATGACCAAACCACATCAAGGAACTCTTCATGCTCCTGGTCCAGGGTATTTAAGATGTGCCAGCTTAGATATCAGGGAACAGGCGAACAGAACAGAAAAGAATCGCCATTCTCTTTTCATATCCGACTAGCAGGGTGGCCTGCGCATTTGCACGGTTAAATTTGTTTTAAAGTTTATAGTGACAAATGATATAATCTATATACTTCAGAATATATTTATGTATCTTGTAGCTATTTAGATTTTTAAGATATCATGATCATTAGAAAATAACAATAGAAGATTGAAGGAAAATAAAACTTGAGTAACGTAATTAAAGTATGAGCTTTGATAGAAGAAAATCATGAGTATAATAAGTTAACCACTCTCCATTATCTATGCATCATGTAGCTGCATGCCATTAACTCTTTTTCAAAATGTTTGTATGCACATGTACCTCTGATACTCTCAAGCAATACATTGATTATGTGTGCAACAAAATTATTTTATTGATTTACATGGTATTGGAGTACCTTGCACGCGTATACACCAATGCACCATGGGTAACCTATTTTGAACTTATCTTCCTTTACATCGGTTGCCCCACCAAAATGTGTGTCTTCTATCTCTTCTCACTGTCACAATTTTTCTGCTTCAACCTCTAAGAGCAAACCCAATTATTGATTGATATCTCTCAGCTGCTACCATTTTCAATGCAATACTCTACCACATAGTTACCTTCTACTTTTCTTCAATTATCGTTTAATGATGACCATTGTGACGTCTACACGTATATGTGTGCAAATATCGTCGATCCCTGCTGGGACACCTGTCGCGCTCTCTCGAGTGGCCCTAAGCCTATTCCTTACCATTGTGCTATCTCTACTCCAAGCTCTTTGCTCATTTGTTTTTGTAGGCCAATGCCTCTATTCGTAGGATGCATGTATGTATATACACATGCACGCATGTATCTTCTTCTCCTGTGTCGGTCACTCCTCTTCTTCGACGTTGTCTAACTCAACGATGTGGCTTCCTCATTAACTACGATGACCTCCCATCTTCACTGATGTCGGTATGTCTACCTTAGTCGTTGTTTAACGATAGGGAGAATGTTCTCACTATCGCTGATGACGCCATGTCACTCACCAACGATGGTATGCTCCTAGCTACTCGATGATCGCATATCGTCGATAACTCGTCTTTAATCCAAAGCTTCATCTCCTCTCTACTACATCTTCCTCATTATCGAGTTTTTTTGTCATTAACTTCTTGAACAACGCCGATACTCACTATTCGTCATCACAACACTTAGCTCCTTTGACTCTGGTTTTTCTCTTCAACGACTCCAGCGAGTAGCACAACATTGCCCCTGTTGAACAGCTAAGGTGAGTAGCATGGAATTGTTCTCATTTTTGTCTCTGCTGCCTCGGCTATTCGCTTTCTTGTGGATCAATGTTTTCTTGTAGGACAGATCGATTGCACTTGTTCGTGGTCTCTTCTGACACCATCACGATATGCTTATTATAACTTATATTTAATTTATTCAAAATTTTAGTTATTAAGAGACTATACTTTGGAATTCATATAGAAATCAAATTGCAAATTTTCTTTTATTTGTTGTCCCTAATTTCAATTATGTTTTGTTGTAATTAGTAAACTAATCCAATTGTTAATTTTTATTTTATTTTTATGCCAAATTACAATTATTTATAGATTTTACTTCGGAAATCGTATCGAAATCAAGATGCTAATTTTATTTTATTTTTATTCCAAATTCAATTTTTTTTGTTGAAATTCATATACTAATCTGATTGACATTTTTTTAATTTTTATTCCGAATTATATTTATTTATGATTTTACTTAGGAATTTGTATGGAAATCAACTTGATGATGTTTTTTTTTTGTTTCTGGATTTTATTTATTTAAGTATTTTACTTTGGAATTCATATGAAAATCAAATTACAAATTTTATTTTATTTTAATCCTGATTTTTAATTAATTTTTATTAGAATTCGTATACTGATTAAATTACTATTTTTTTTAGTATGTGTGTGTGTGTGTGTGTATATATATATATTAAGAATTATTGTTATTGGTGATTTTACTTTGTAATTCGTGTCAAAATTAATTTGCTAATTTTATTTTATTTTATTATTCCGAATTCCGGTTATTTTTTGTTGGAATTCATATACTAATCCAATTACTATTTTTAAAAATTTTATTTTAAATTATTTTTATATAGTGATTTTACTTAGAAATTTGTATCAAAATTGAATTGCTAATTTTATTTTATTTTTTATTACGAATTTCAGTTATTTTTGCATTGTACTTGAGATGAACTCTTATTTCTATATTGTATTTGACATGGACTATTTCGTTAATCTAGATCGTTATAATCTGAACCCACCATAATCAATGGTGTAGATATTTCTCTTTTTCCACCGATTAACGTAGGAATTTCTAGCCCTTGAGAGCGAACGTGGTGACTTCTTTTTCTATCGCTTTAATAATATAATAGATAGACAGATAGATAGATAGATAGATAGATAGATAGATAGATAGAAGATAGATAGATTTGTAATGCACGCGCCATCTAAATCCACTACTGTTAAGAATACCCGCTGGCCACTAGTTCATTCGTTGCTAGCGTTCGGCATACACAACGATTACTAAAAGGTAGCAGACCACCAAATCTACTTAGGGCACACACCACACCAGTAGGATGTTAGTAAAGGAAAAATGAGGAGCCGTTTGGTTAATCCTCGTATTCTGTTTCCTCATCATCAGCATTCTGGTTACCGTACCTCCAGCCATCTTCAGTGTTGTTGCCTTGGTCTTCTTCAGTCTCTTCACTGTCATCTTCATACATACCCTTACACCATGGTCCTTGACACCACTGATATCAGCAGGCATCACACTGGAAATCTTGACATTTGTAGACTTTAGATGAAGGGACCTTGTGAGTTGGGTTTGTCTTGCTCACAAATGGGCCCAATTGATTAGGGAATCTAAGCAGTCAACATACGCTGTTATTCTCTGCAATAACTGCACGTAATGCGCCACTATCTTTGACAAGTAACTGCTAGACGACGTGAGAGAGTTAATACTCCGGTGATTACTACCAACAATGCGCTCGTTGCATGAAATCATGAAGCGCCTCTTGACCTGGAGAAACGGCTACCTCTTCGCACAGTATATAAAGGATGCAGTCAGAGACAATGGGGGCACGACCGATTTGATACAGACAATTGGCGACGAACAATCAGGAGGAATACAAGCCATAGTCTTTCCACTGGTTGTAACCACTATACTCAATACAATACACACAGGAGTAGGGTTGTTATTCTCTCCGGAGAAAGCCTGAACGTGCGCTTCTGATTCCATTAGAGATGAGATAAGCAAGATAGCTACTTTTGTTTTTACGAGTATCACGGTCAGGTTAGATTATCAATCAATGACCAGGTTAGATAGCTCGTCGTTAATTCTCAGCTCTTGCATCGATCTAATGCAAACTCCATCACTTGCTTTCCGCAGAGCAGAACGCAAGGCAAAATGCTCCAACTTTCTTGTCAACAGACCATATCATGCATACTCTTCCAAACTCAAACAAATCAAGTGCATGCCTTTGGGTAAAACCAAACCAAATGGTGGGTTCCATGGCTCACTAAATTTCAATGCAAACATATGTAGCTGTCAAATTAGCCATCTTATGCTCAACAACACACATAATAATTAATCCAGACAAGTTACTACACAAGAAAAGCCAAGAGGTGCATTTGGACTGTAATTTATGAAATGATTAGCAAGAGACAAACTGAGGCACATGAGTCACCAGGCATTAATTTGCCACCAACTTGAAAGTTAAAACTCTGACCAAAAACCAATAAAATGGAATAGAGAAAGGAAATGCTGCCATCAGAAAAAGTAAAGCTCACCGAGGTTCCCAGACTGTCCGAGGCCAGTCGGAATCCTCTCACCATAGTGGGTTTCATCACTCGGCATTTACCAAAATCCAACACCCACTTTTTCCGTCTTACCCATCCACAGAAAATCCAAAGAACAGTGATTTATGGACCATTGGTCCGAACCTTTTAACCAGCCGAACAACACCCTCGGAGGGAGAAGGAGATAAGGTGAGGGTATTATGGGCAGGGCACAGTAGAGAAGGAGAGAGACCAGCACAGCCGAAGTTCCAGATAAAACCCTTTGCTCACAGCCAAGCCACCCATTTGCATCACTCTACCACGAGCCACAACCAAGAGCCACAACCGAGAGCAAGAAGCCCAAGCAAGCTCACTGCCACCCCAAGGTTAGAACAAGCAAACAAGCCAGCAGAAGCAACCAACCCACCAAGCCCCCACACTTAGCAAGAGGCAATCAAGGAAGGAAACCAAGAGGCAAGGAGTGAAGAAGGCAAGGGAAGGCAACCAGTGGACGACCACGGCAGCCTTGGACCGACCAAGCTCCAGAAACTGTTAGGAATAACAACTTATATTCTCAGGGGGGCAAAGGGCCAGTATATATACACAAAGTACAGGTGGTGAATATGCAAATAACCCCTCATAATAATGAGGAATAACACACTATACATATATCTCTAACACCCCCCCCCCCTCAAACTCATGGTGGATCAACAACACTGAGTTTGGAGAGGTAGAAGCCGTGTTGTGCTCGAGTCTGGGCCTTCATGAAGAAATCTGCTATCTGAAGTTCTGAAGGCACATACTGAAGAGCAATCACCTGATCATGCACACAAGACCTCATGAAGGAAGCATCAACAACAATATGCCTGGTGAGCTCATGCTTCACAGGGTCACGGGCAATACTGATTGCACTTGTACTGTCTGATAAGAGAGGAATCGGTGTAGTGACAGAAACACCAAAATCCTCAAGTAACCACCGTAGCCAAGTAATCTCTGCTGTCAAGAGAGCCATAGCTCATAACTCGACTACGCACTCGAGCGGGACACTGCAGTCTGTTTCTTCATCTTTCAGGCAATAAGAGAACCACCAAGAAAAATACAGTAAGCAGAGATAATCCGGCGATCAGAGGGATCGCTGGCCCAAGTAGCATCAGTATAATCCTGAAGCTGTAACGAGTTGGAGCATGGAAAGAAGAGATGGCGAGATATAGTCCCACGAAGGTATCGCAGAACTCGAAGAAGGTGGCTGTAGTGGAGTGAGTGGGAGTAGAGACGAACTGACTCAAAATGTGGACTGGATAAGAGATATCCGGAAGAGTAACATCAGAAAGAGGCTCGCCATCAGAGGGTCGGAGGTGAACATTGAGCTCCATGGGAGTCTAAACAGTACGCTGATCAGTGAGAGAGGCACGATCAAGAAGATCCTGAATATACTTCTCTTGGGACATAAATAAACCATCTGAAGTGGAAGTAACCTCAATCCCAAGGAAGTAACGAAGAGAACTAAGATCCGACATAAGAAACTGCTCACTAAGACGAGCCTTGACAAAGGCAATGTACTCAGAATCATCTCTGGTAATGATCATATCATCAATATACAGAAGAAGAAGAGTCCGACCACGAGACGAAGTGTGGACAAAGAGCGCAGGATCATGATCACTAGCTGAAAAACCAGCAGCAGTGACCACAGAGAAGAAGCGCTCAAACCAAGCACAAGGGGCTTGCTTAAGGCCATAGAGAGAGCGACGAAGGCGACAGACCATACCCTCAGGAATAGAATACCCAGGTGGCGGATGCATGTAGACCTCCTCACGCAACTCATCATTAAGAAAGGTATTCTTGACATCAAGCTGAGAAACAGACCAGTGGCGAATAGACGCCACCAAAAGAAGAGTGCGGACAGTGGTCATGTGGGCCACATGAGCAAAAGTCTCGTCGTAGTCACGACCATGCTCCTGCTGGAAGCCACGAGCAACAAGACGCGCCTTATAGTGCTCAAGAGAGGCATTAGAGCGAGTCTTAATCTTATAGACCCACTGACACGTGATGGGACGAGAGTGAGATGGAAAAGGAACAAGATCCCAAGTATCAGTACGCTCAAGGGAAGCAATCTCCTCGGCCATGGCATGCTGCCACTCAGGGTGAGTAACAGCATCCCGGTAGGAGACAGGCTCACGAGTAGCTGCACCAGCAAAACCAAAACGGGCAGGGGGCTGAATCGACTAGCGATCGGGGAGAGCGTAGCGAGGAGAAAAGACCCATCAGGGGAAGATGGAGCATCAGAAGAAGATGGAGCATCAGGAGAAGATGGCTCATCTGGAAGATCCTCAGTACGAGGTTGACGAGTGTATAAGAGAGGGTAAGAAGGGGCTGTAGTGGGAGGAGCCTGAGGAGCCACAGGAGACGAAGCAGGCGGCGACAACGGCGGAGAGGCCACAGGAGGAATATGTGGAGACTCAGTGGGACGGGTGGACGAGGGCAAGACAGATATAGGTGTATCTGGAAAGGTCAAAAAGGATAGAGACTCCACAAAGGAAGCCGAAGGAGAGGCAGGACGTGGGTAGAAGGGACGAGACTCGTCGAAAGTCACATCCCAAGAAACCCACATCCGTCGACCAACAAGATCCCAGCATCGATAGCCCTGATGCTCGGCACTGTATCCCAGAAAGACACACTCAAGAGACTGAGCAGTCAGTTTGGTGCATTCTCGAGGAGCGAGGAGAACGTAGCAAACGCAGCCAAACAGACGAAGGGCAGAGTAATCAGGAAGAAGACCACAGAGACGCTCAACAGGGATTGCACCCTGAAGAGCAGAAGAGAGCTGGATGTTGACGAGATAGGTGGCAGTGGAAACAGCCTCAGCCCAAAAGTGAGGTGGAATAGAGGCGGCAATCATCAGTGCACGAGCCGTCTCAAGGAGGTGACGATGCTTGCGCTCAGCGACACTATTCTAAGCATGAGCACCAGGACAAGAGAACTGAGGGAAAGTGCCCTAGTAACATCATAGTTATCCAAGTTTATAACTAATACAAGTGGCCGACCGGCCAAATTAAACAAGTGCATAAAGTAGCAGCGGAAGCAAGTAAGTAAACCAAAAGACCAGCAGTGGTATGCCCCATAACCCATCGGCAACCGACTGGGAGTTAAATGATAGCACTACTCATCAGTGTCGCCTAAATCGACACTGACAAGCTCATTGGGCTCGATATCTTCCTCACTGTAAGCCGAGAGAACAAGTATTTGAGTACCAAAGAGTACTCGCAAATCTTACACAAATAAAAATTAGTTATGCATAAGACTGTTCCGAAGGATGACTCATATTGGCTTAGTTTTACAAAAGAGACGCAACAATGTACAACCTACACATACTAGTTTTTCAAGTGCCATTTTAAAATCAGATTTGAAGTAGAAATAAAGCATGTGAATAAGCAATGAATTAAAAAAACAAATAAATCATACAGATAGCAAAGTGGCTGTCCACTTTGATACAACAACAAACATGAACACCCCATTCATGTCGAATACCGAGTTTACCCATAATTTCAATTCCAAGTCTAACAATAGTAACTCCCGAACTCAAGCGGTTGTCCATAACGTGGACACGGCTATTCGAATAGATTATACCCTGCAGGGGTGTACTACTTTACCCACACGACTTGATTAGTCCGTAAGCCTCCAGATGCCTCCGAAAATAGCATACTTCCTATGGTATGTCGGCATGGTAAATCAAGATATGGTCGTTTTTAGCAAGAAGATCCCATTAAGCTAAGTCCCTCAACCCAGGGCTCCTAGGAAACATAAGACATTACGGTCTCTATGCCCTATCGGCCCCTAAGGAACACAGGATTTCACGGTCCCGTGCCCTTACAATTTCACCACCGTGGGACTCAACACAACAAAACCTTCTCCCTACTTAACCATACAGCACCCATATAGTGCGTATGGTAGCACGAGTTTTACTTGAATCAACAACGTTACCAAAGTTCGGTCCTTAATTGTCCAGACAAGTCCACCACTTACCCAAAGCTCGTGCACAAAGCACCATCACTAACCAACAAATGTCCAGACTCAAAACTCATTTAAAATAAAAAAAATTAACTCATAAAACAGATACAAAGATCTGAAACAAAAGTATAAAGAAAGATGTGTTTATCCCATAATCGTCGGGTTATTCCAGACAATCAAACTACCGTATCTAGACTTGCATGGCTAAGCAAACCCATATCATAATTCTCACAACCTATCTAAGCATGTGGTGCTGGAATAATTCAAGGATAACCTCAATGAATAGGATATAGCTAATCTACACATCACAAAAATAGCGATATAATTAAATAAGCATGCAAGCAATTATCATTGCATCTATCCTAACAAAACTGGGATCAAATATCATGCAAAATGAAATTTCAAAGGATGCTTGCCTTGCTGAAAAAGTAGTTGTTCACTCTCAGTAGCGTACGAGTCAATATCAATCGCTTCGGAATCTAAAGAATAGAGACCGATATAAACACCGAGAAATACTCCAAAAATCAAGATGCTCATAAATGCATGATTTTCCTACAGTATCTAACTCATGATTTTAGATGAATTTAGGTGGAAAAATATTTCATTTTGATTTAGTATATAAAAGTTATGGTGGTTTGAATTTCAGCCTTCAAATGTCTTAATTCATGTAATTTAATTACTTGGTCAAAATTTGTAGAACAGTAGTGGGACAAAGGATTATGTAGGTAAATAGAGAATATTAATACAAGTTCAAAACAATTGAGTTTTCTTCAATTGGAGTTTTCATGATTTAGTTATGAATTTATAAAGTTATTAGCATTTTCTTTTGTAAAAATAATAGTGTTAATGGATCACTTCCCAAAATAATGCTCTCTGTTACAGAGGCATGTTTGAAACCAATTTTGATATGAAGTTCATTAAAAATGAAATTTAACAGAAGTGGTTTCATTCATTTTCGAGTTAAAATAAATTAGTTATGTATTTTGTAAGTTAATCCATATTTTCAGTGTGCAAATTAACACATTCTCGGATTTACTAAATCGTTTAAAACTTTTCTCACCAGGCGCCGAGCTAGCCACAAGCCGCGCCGGTGGGCTGCGCGCGCTGCGCGCGCCTTTCGCTCCCTAACGCACTTCGGCTAACAAGTGGGTCCGGCAGCCGACCCATCGTGACGCGGCTGACAGCGTGTGGCGATCAGCCGCGCTTGTGAGCCGTTGGATTAAGATCCAACGGTCCACAATCGTAGTGCATTCGGCGGTCGAATAGCCTAACAGATCCAGACCGTCGATTTCGTATCTGACGGTCCACAATGTCTCTAGTGCATTTGGTCACTTAAGTGTACAACACGTGTTTAAAAACTTGGGTCCACACGTCAGCCTCTGCTTTGTTTTACTTAGCGCATTGGTTTTCTGTGTGCGGGGCCCGCATGTAAGCGACTCAATAAAACTGCTATGACAGCGATTAAAAGCTAACCAATCATTATCTACTTAAAGATCGAATCTTGGTCCTAATGACCTTGCTACAGTCGTGCCGGACGTCCTGACACACTCCCGTCCGCTTGCTCGGAGGCTCGCCGGCGATTCCGACCACGGCGGCGCCAGCCAAAGGTATGTACATGTGCACAAATAGTATTGCGCTCCTAATGAGAGTATTCTCGACGGCTGAGCCGGCCTGTATGCGTTGGTGCAATAAGGCAGTTAGGCTGAGTCGGTCCACCGAGTCGGACTCGAGCCCGTTGAACAGTATCGGCTAGGGTTTGGGCTGGGGTTTGACTCAGATTTAATTTAGTTTTTCCCCACTTTGACCAGAGTGCCAAAAATAGAAATAAAATCCCTAAAATCATGAAATAATTCGTGGGGGCTCCTGGAACAGTCTAGTACCCATAAAATTTATTTAACCCTACTGTTCACGATATTTTGTGCACAATTGAAATTCAAACTTAATGTTGGTCTTTAAATTGTGTTTGAATTTTCTTAGGGTTCAAACCAGTCCCAAAAATTTGGGAAAATTATATTAATTCATAATAATTAATACAGTATCTGAATAAATTGTTTCCAGAGGAACTTTAGTAGCATTTGTTTTAGTTTTTATTTTAGAGTTCAAATCAAAGTGTATGTTTAACATTTGTTCTGAGATTTTCCAAGTGCAATACTTAATGAAATTTTTTCAAAACATGATGCATGCTAATGAGGTGCATAATGATCCTCTTTATTAACTTGGGGATGTGACATCTCCTATGATAGACCCCAGAAGACCACAACGAACTAAGGACGACAGACGAGATCCACACAGATGATCAAGACGGTGATGCCGCTGCTGCAAAAAGCTGGTAGATGGAGTGGCAGAAGCGGAGAGACTGGCGGCGATGGTGGCATCGGAAGGAAGGTGAAGCTAGTCAAGCTCCCAGAGACGCTATGAGTCAAGGTGTAACAGCCCAATTTTTTTTTTAGAAATTAAAATTTATGTATTTTGTGGATTTTCTGGAATTTTCAAAAGCTTTCCTTAATTAATTTAAAGCTAAACAAATTTATGTGCAAAATCTACTACCACAAAATAGCTGGAAATATTTTATTTAAGTCCTAAATGCTCCAGAGAATTTCTGTGAATTTTCTCAGAATTTTTGGACTTAAATTGCTATATTCTAAAGCCAAATTGAATTATCAGTATTTAATTAAATCGAAACTAAAGAAATATCCAAAGCGATCGGTGGGCGAAACCAGCTCGGCGGACCTTTCCCAGCGCTCGCCGACCGCTCATAACGCCATCGTCGTCGCGTCCGTCGAGAATCACGGCAACACTCCTCCCCACTCACCGTTTCACGAATCTAAGCTGCGGCCGTCGATCTTAATCCGTATTGCGCCATTATCAACTTACGGTTCGCGATCTAATCCCGGCCGTTCAATCGAAATCAAGCGCGCCCGTCGTCTTCCTCCTTTCCTTCTTCCTCGCCTCTTTCCTTCTTTTCCCCAGCGAAACGCCATTGACACCGATTCGGGACCTTCCAAAGCCGAGCAAATCGGGCGCATCCGTGATCGTCGTGCGCATTAAAATCATGATCTCCTCCACCCCGACACGGCCCTTTCTTTCCTTTCTTTCGCGCGAATCCCGAATCTCCTCGCGGCGTCGCGGTACCTTCTTGAGCTCCGGCGGCCCGTACGCGCGCCCTATAAATAGGTGCGGCGGGACCGCGTGACCTCCACACCTCACGCGCCACTCACGAAGCCCCTCTGTCACCGTGGCGCCCGATTTTGAAGATCCCGCGGCAAAACCCTCGGTTCTTCCCGTTTCGGCGCCACGAAGCTCCTTCGTCCTCGCCGTCGGCACCGCGTCATCGCCTCGCGTGCGAAGCTGCGCCGTCATCCGCTGCGTCGGAGAGCCGCACCATCGACCGACCACGGCCCGCGCGCCACCGCCAATCGTCACCGCCGGCGACCTTCCGGCCACACTCCGCCGCCGTCTTTGGTAACCATCTAGTTCGCAAGGGACCCTCGTCGTTCGCACACACCGCGAGGCTCGCGCGGCGTAGAAACGCCGGCGAGCCACTCGCCGGCAGCGACGACCTCGTGCCTCGTGGCATGGCCACGCACGACCGCCGTGGCGCCACCTCACCTCACGTGTGCGCCGCGTCGCCCGGCTCGACGCGCATGGCGCGCGTCGGCACCAACCTCCGAACCCGGCCGTGAACTTGGTTCCACGTGACCGTCAGCGGCCGGTGGGGCCGCTTGTCGGGATTTTTAATTAAATTCTTTTAATTCCGGAAATTCATCATTGGCGTCGGCATTGCGCAATAAATAGAATTTTCCTTTAGAAAAATAATTGGAGAATTCAATTAAATTCAGTTTTGTATTAAACTTCTAAAATTCATAACTTTTGCATATGAACTCCAAATTGGGTGGTTCAAATTGCAAAATTTGTCTAAAATCATAATCTAGCTAACTAAAGCAAAATATTTCAATTTGGAGTTAATTTGTTTTGTCTTTTGAATTTATTTGAATTTGGAGTTAATTTGTCGTAATTTCACGTATAGACCTCGGCGACTCAGGAGAGTTAGATCCTTCAAACGATTTAGAATTTCAAGACTTCAACGAAGGCAAGTTACACTATTGATCATATTGTTCCCAGTATTTTAAATTATTTAATTCTGTTTTAAATTACTATTGCATGCATATGTTTATATACTTGTTAAAAGTCTGTTTATACATAATTACTCCAATCTCCATTGTATGGCCAATTTGATTTTGAATATGAATACCATGACACCCTTAGGCAAAGTTCTATTAAAATTTGTCACATGCTTAGCCATGCTTAGACCACTTTTATTTGGGAAGGTTTAGCCAAATCCTTTACAATTTGATTTTAAATTTATTTGGTGGTATTGTTTTACCACGGAAGGCTTTATGAGTTTTCACTCTAAATAAAATAAAATGGGTTTGGACTTGGCGTGATGGATGTATGGTGGGTGCGGAGTTCATGCGGGCCTAATCTGGTTAGGATTACGGCCCATGGGTTTATTAAATGGAAAGTCGCCCAAGTCGATTAAGGACCGGTCTTTGGCGTATTTTGCTACGCCTTACCGTACCACCACATATGCGGAATGGGACATTTGGCTAAATAATCTGTGGTATCTTAGTGATATTTATGCTATGTTGTATGTGTGGGTGTTGGTTAGACATTAGTCCCACCAGGCGCAAAGAGAGGTGCTGGGAGGATGGTTAGTCAATGGTAGTGAAACCTTAGCGGGCATAAATACATTAAGATCTTTGCTTTATAACGGCCTCATGATAATTGCTTAGTCACACGCCTTGGAGCGTGCATTGGCGACATTAAAAGCATATTATCTCGTGTGGGTAAAGTGTACAAACTCTGCGAGTAGAAACTATTCGAATAGCGCGTCATGGTCATGGACATGCTAGCAAAGCCACTCTAAGTTGGACTTGTTTTGGTTTATAAAATGATTTCCACGGATGTTTTAGGATGGATAATCCTATGGTAAAAATTAGGCGGTTAGCCAAATCGTCGAGAGGGTATCCTTCACTATTCATTTATTGGAGGTTATCCACGATTCATTGTCATCTTAATCACTGATTTCAAGTATGTTATTAAAATTGGCCTTAAGAAAACTATTAATGATATTTAATCGAAAATCTGTTTATGCAACAACAACCACCATTATCCTTTGTTTACCCTATGCATGCATTAATCTTCAATATTGGGTGTAACTTGCAAGCACGGTAGTTGTGCTTACTCTTCTTGAATAATCTTTATTCGGGAAGACCTCTATCGGGACGGTGAGGACACGGGCGAATAGGCTACGTCCCAGACGATTGCTGTGGCAAGTCGTGTGGCCTACTACTACCTTTTTTTATTTGTGTTATTTCTTTTCATTTGGCCTCGAGCCGGTTGTAATAAAACTACGAGATAATATTAATAAAAGCGTGATATGATTTTGCTATCACTTTTGATGATGTGTACTTTGGAAATCTGGACTAGTGTATAAACACAGAGAATTCGGGATCCTTCGTTCCCGGGTTCGACAAAAGTGGTATCAGAGCCATATCGACTGTAGGTCGTGGCCCCACAAATGTCCTAAGGACTTATTTACAAAAACTAAAACTATTTTGAGTCTATCCAGAGTCATCTCTCAACCCTTCTCTTCAAAATGGTTACTGACTCATCTATTCCTCAAAATTTTAGATGGCCGAGGTGCCGGACGCTATCTCTCACGGAGTCATTGCCGGATACTGGGCTGAACTTCTCTGGGAAGTGATGCAGCACTTGGACTACAAGAAGAGGCCAACGTTCCAGGGCTATCGGTATAAGGTGGGAGAAACGACACCTTTGGAGGGTGGAAATCTTGATTTACTCGGGCTGTCGCGAACACGGTCTTCCACACCTTTCATGCACCGATCGGGCGTGACACCTTGCGGATGGTATTCAAGATGCGACAAGAGAAGCGGTTCGTCGACTCGCCACAGCTCGACCGCTACCTCAAGCGGCACCGGATTTCACTATTACGATGCATCTGCAGGCCGGACTCGGCGGCGTCTTCCGTGCCGCCAAGGAAGAAGATTCCCGGTGCGCGCAGGTGGACTTAACAAAGGCTTTGGACTACGCCTACGGAAATACCTGGAGGACTGCGTCGCTCAAGGCGGCAGATGCGAGAAGCAAGGATCAAGGCATTGGGCGAAGCGGCTAGCTACAAGGTGGCGGTAGCTCAATGAGATAGACTATACCCCGATACCCCATAGATGCTTCATTAGTCAAATGCGTTAGTTGCGAATTATGAGCTATCAATTACCCTTGTGATAGCCATAATCCATTAATAAAATAGATGAATAAAAGAATTATTTTGAAAATTTGGTTCTTTGTTGTGTGTTTATTGGTTCTTGGGCTATTTTAGATTTATCCCCCTTAGAATCTCTACCATCTTATCTAAATCCTTGGAGGACCCGCAGATGGTGACCACCCATGAAAGCAGCAGCGCGGCGATGCGAAGGACAAGAAAGCGATCGGGCGGATCATCGAATAACCACATTCGCATGACCACCACCACCGCCGGCGAAGGACCCGATTGGCGCGGATGATGTGTCGGACCCATCGATTGACCTTCGCCCAATCTACGCAAAATGTGCGAGAATGCTCGGGCCGCCAGCGTAGCGGCGGTTCGACTCCACCTCACCGCATAATCAAAGGCGACTATGTCGAGTTTATGAGATGCGCCGCCGCGTTCTCGGCGATCTTGAACCAATGGGCGCCGACGGCGGCGGGCTGTGGAAAGAAATTGGACATCGATCGATTACCGATCGTGAGAGGGTTACTGTTTGCCTCTCACGGTGGCTGAGTCCCGCATCGAATGGTGGGACAATTCTGCATCGCCCATGATGATGCTCAATCCATTTCATGGGCCAACTTTGTGCAAGCCTTAGTCATGCACACATCCCTGAGGATGATGACGAAGAAGAAGGAGTTCCACGCCGCTGCGCCAAGGCAGCCGAGCGGTGAATGAGTATCTTCACGCTTCAATCAACTTGCGCTACGCCCGGTGGCGTGGCGAGAGATGAGGATAGAGCGGAGAAAGGTTCTGGAAGGCCTAGCGATGATATCTCTGTCCAACTTATCTCTCGAATTTCACCGACTTTGGAGTTGGTGGATAAAGCTATCGAGCGAGGAAGCCAAACACGCAGAAATGGAGAACCGCAAGCGGAGGATGGCGCTCAAAGGTTCAGCGCGGAGGTCTACCCAAACCTCGCTTCAGCGCACGGCGACCGGCAACGTGGGAAGTTCCAATCTTCCCGTCTCGTACTCGGCACCGCCACGCGCTCCAACCCCTCCAACTTCCGTGGCGCCGTCGGAGGCGGTTTGGCGAAGCATTCTACCTCCTCGGCTTAGAGTTACGTGCTTCCTTTGCAGCGAGGCGGGCATTATGCCAATAAATGCCCAAAGAAGCGGCAGGTTTGGCACGCAAGGCCAACCTCGGGGTTGCAACTACGGCGGCACCAACCGACCCACGGGCAGTTCACCAAGGGGCGGGTGAACCATGTCACCGCCGAGGAAGCTCGAGCGGCGCGAGCGTTGTTCTTGATGCGTTCCTCGTTAATTCGATACCGGCATCTGTCTTATTTGATTAGGAGCTTCACATTCTTTCGTGTCAAATAAGTTTGTGGGAAAATATGGGTTCTGGTATCCTCTTTAGCTACCCCCATGATAATTCATTCCCGGGCTCGAAATGAGAACCAATTCCCTTTGCCCAAATCTTACCCTTGAGATATCAGGAGTATTCTTTCTAGCGGATCGATAGTGTTACACTCCCAAGGCACGGATGTAATACTTGGAATGGGTAGCTAGCCAAAACCACGGTCAAATAGGTGTGCCAATAGATCCATCAACCTCACAAATGACCAAGGCCTATCTGTTGAATTCAAACCCAAGGTCCGCACCGGAGAAGTTCCATGCTCACCGGCTTGAAGGAGGTGGCGGAAGACATACCCGTAAGCGAGTATCGGCGTCTTTCGGATGATCTACGGCATGCCACGGATAGGGACATCATGTTCCTAATTGATCTAGTCCCGGGACGGCTCCGATCTCGAAAAGGGCTTACGGAATGCACCAACGAGTTAGCGAGCGAAGAAACAAATTGAAGAAGCTGCGAGAAAGGGTACATTCGACCAGTTCCTCACCATGGGAGCCCGGTATTGTTTGTCAAGAAGAAAGACAATAGTATGAGAATGTCGTTGATTATAGATCACTCAGCGAAGTAACAATCAAGAACAAGTACCGTTGCCCGAATTGATGATCATTCGATCGGTTTTGAAGAACAAGCGTCTTCTCGAAGATTGATCGAGATCGGTTATCACCTGGCGAAGATCGGCCGGAAGATATTCCAAAGACCGCCTTCACCACGGATATGGGTGTATGAATTTGATAATGTCCTTCGGACTAACCAATGCCCCTGCCTACTTCATGAATATGATGAACAAGGTGTTCATGGAATTCTGGATAAATTCGTAGTCGTCTTTATTGGCGATATCCTCATCTATTCGAAGGACGAAGAAGAGCATGAAGAGCATCTCCGAATGATCTAGACAAGCTCGAGGAGCACCGACTTTATGCCAAATTCGGCAAGAGTGAATTACGGCTAAGTCAAGTTGCATTCCTTGGACACATTGTATCCGCGGGAGGTATTGCGATGAACACCGCCAAGGTTGAGGCGATAATGGGTGAAACAACCTGGATCGATCAAGGTGAGAAGTTTCCTTAATTTGGCGAGCTATTATCGCCGGTTCATCGAAGGTTTTCGAGGCGGCCAAACCCATGACTCAACACGAAGAAAGAGAAGAAGTTTGAGTGGTCAGCGCTGTGAAGAAAGTTTCCAAGAACTAAAAAGGAGGCTAGTCTCGGCACCGGTGTTAATATTCTGGACATCGCAGAGATTTTGAGATATTCTCGTGGCGCTTCCGTCAAGGCCTCGGATGTGTCTTGATGCGAGGAAGGTAAAGTTGTGGCTTATGCATCCGGCGATTGAGGCCGCCTGAAGAGAATTACCCGACTCATGATTTGGAGTTAGCGGCAATTGTGCACGCTCGAAAATCTGGCGGCATTATCTAATTGGTAACCATTTGTGAGATTTTCACGGACCATAAAAGCTGAAGTACATATTCACGCGATCGAACTCAATCTCCGCGAGAGGAGATGGTTGGAATTGATAAAGGATTACGATCTCGGAATCCATTATCATCGGGCAAAACCAGCGTGGTAGCAGATGCCTTGGCGGGAAGGCATATTGCAACACTTGTCATGGTACAACAAAACCGGCCAGTGTATGAAGAGTGAAACACGAATCGGAGATTGTCAATCATGGTTGCGTAAGCGCTTTAGAAGTTCAACCGACTCTTGAGGATCGGTCGAACAAAGCGATCGAGAAGATGAAGACATCCAAGAAATCAAGAAGAATATGAGAAGAGGCAAGGCTCGGGCTTCTCTCGAGGATGAACAAGGGGCGGTGTGGTTGGAGACGCATCTGTGTGCCCAACCACCGGGAATAAAGAGCGATTCGAAAGAAGCTCATGAGTCGCCATACTCCATTCATCGGGTAGCACCAAGATGTACCGGGACTTAAAGAAAAATATTGGTGGGTTAGCATGAGCGTGAAATTGCGGATTTCGTTGCTCGTTGTGGCGTCGCCAAAGAGTCAAGGCACAACACCAAAGACCAGCCTGGTTTGTTGCGCCCTTACCAATTCCAGTGGAAGTGGGAAGAGGTTGGTATGGACTTCATCACGGACTCCCAAGACCCAATCGGGATATGACTCCATCGGGTGGTAATTGACCGGTTAACTAAAGTGGCTCACTTTATCTGTCAAGACCACCTACGAGTAGCAAGCTAGCAGAGTTGTACATGGCCAAAATCGTCTGCTTGCATGGGGTACCCAAGAAGATTGTGTCTGATAGAGGTTCTCAGTTTACCTCTCGGTTCTGGAAAAGTCTGCATGAAGCCTTGGGAACCAGACTCAATTTCAGCACGGCGTATCATCCCAGACCGATGGTCAAGCGAACGCACCAACCAAGTTCTTGAAGACATGCTTGAGCTGTGCCTTAGACTTGGAAAGGGTTGGGATAAGGATCGCCATATGCCGAGTTCTCATACAATAATAGCTACCAAGCGGTTTGCGAGATGGCTCCATTTGAAGCTCTGTATGGCGAAATGCGGACCAGCTCCTTTGGGATCGGTGGGCGGCGTCAACTCCTCGGACTGAGTTGATCAAAGAAGAAAGTAAAGTAAAAACTATTGGGGCGTCGAAAATAGCCCAATCTCGACAAAGAGTTATCTGGATAACAGTCGGAGGGAATTGAACTTTGAGGTAGGAGATGTGGTCTATCTCAGAGTTACCCCACTCGAGGTGTGAGGAGATTCAGACGAAAGGTAAACTTCGCACCCGGTATATTGGGCCATACAAGATTTTGGCAAAGCGTGGAAGGTAGCGTATCGGCTAAATTGCGAAGCCACATCGGCGATGCATAATGTCTTCCACGTATCGCAATTAAAGAAATGTCTGCGAGCAGGAAGACCATACCTTCTGAAAGCTTCGACCTTCAAGAAGATCTCACCTCGTGGGCGACCAATTAAAATTACGGATGTCGCGGGCGTGTTACGAGCAGTGTCGGATCATACAAGGTGCAATGGAGCCATCATCCAAAGTGAAGCTACATGGGAGAATGAAGGCGAACTCAAGGCCAACTACCCGATCTTTTTGCTAACAAACTGAATCTCGGTCGAGATTCCCTTTAAGGGGTAGGTTTGTATAACATTAATTTTTTTAGAAATTAAAATTTATGTATTTTGTGGATTTTCGGAATTTTCAAAAGCTTTCCTTAATTAATTTAAAGCTAAACAAATTTATGTACAAAATCTACTACCACAAAATAGTGGAAATATTTTATTTAAGTCTAAATGCTCGGAGAATTTTCGTGAATTTTCTCGAATTTTTGGACTTAAATTGCTATATTCTAAAGCCAAATTGAATTATCGATTTAATTAAATCGAAACTAAAGAAATATCCAAAGCGATCGGTGGGCGAAACCATTTCGGCCGAGACCTTTCCCACGCGCTCGCCGCCCGCTCATAACGCCATCGTCGTCGGCCGTCCGTCGAATCCCACGCAACACTCCTCCCCACTTACCGTTTCACGAATCTAACTGCACCGTCCGATCTTAATCCGGTATTGCGCCCATTATCAACTTACCGGTTCGCGATCTAATCCCGGCCGTTCAATCGAAATCAAACGCGCCCCGTCGTCTTCCTCCTTTCCTTCTTCCTCGCCTCTTTCCTTCTTTTCCCCAAGCCGCCATTGACACCGGTCGGGACCTTCCAAAACCGAGCAAATCGGGCGCATCCCGTGATCGTCGTGCGCATTAAAATCCTTGATCTCCTCCACCCCGACCACGGCCCTTTCTTTCCTTTCTTTCGCGCGAATCCCGAATCTCCTCCGCGGCGTCGCGGTACCTTCTTGAGCTCCACGGCGGCCCGCCACGCCGCGCCTATAAATAGGTGCGCGGGACGCATTGACCTCCACACCTCACGCGCCACTCCACGGCCCCTCGTCACCGTAGCGCCCGATTTTGAAGATCCCGCCGGCAAAACCCTCGGTTCTTCCCGTTTCGGCGCCACAAGCTCCTTCGTCCTCGCCGTCGGCACCAACGTCATCGCCTCGCCCGTGCGGCTGCCGCGCGTCATCCGCTGCGTCGGAGAGCCGCGCCATCGACCGACCACGGCCCGCGCCGCCACCGCCAATCGTCACCGCCGGCGACCTTCCGGCCACACTCCGCCGCGTCGCGGTAACCATCTAGTTCGCAAGGACCCCTCGTCGTTCGCACACACCGCGAGGCTCGCGCGGCGTAGAAACGCCGGCGAGCCACTCGGCCGGCACGCGGCCGACCTCGTGCCTCGTGGCATGGCCACGCCACGACCACCGTGGCGCCACCTCACTGCGTGTGCGCCACGTCGCCCATTCGGCACGCATGGCGCGCGTCGGCACCAACCTCCCGAACCCACGGCCGTGAACTTGGTTCCGTGAGACCGTCAGCGGCCGGTGGGGCCCGCTTGTCGGGATTTTAATTAAATTCTTTTAATTCCGGAAATTCATCGCTGGCGTCAGCATTGCGCAATAAATAGAATTTTCCTTTAGAAAAATAATTCAGAGAATTCAATTAAATTCCAGATTTTGTATTAAACTTCTAAAATTCATAACTTTTGCATATGAACTCCAAATTGGGTGGTTCAAATTGCAAAATTTGTCTAAAATCATAATCTAGCTAACTAAAGCAAAATATTTCAATTTGGAGTTAATTTGTTTTGTCTTTTTGAATTTATTTGAATTTGGAGTTAATTTGTCGTAATTTCACGTATAGACCTCGGCGACTCAGGAGAGTTAGATCCTTAAACGATTTAGAATTTCAAGACTTCAACGAAGGCAAGTTACACTATTGATCATATTGTTCCCAGTATTTTAAATTATTTAATTCTGTTTTAAATTACTATTGCATGCATATGTTTATATACTTGTTAAAAGTCTGTTTATACATAATTACTCCAATCTCCATTGTATGGCCAATTTGATTTTTGAATATGAATACCATGACACCCTTAGGCAAAGTTCTATTAAAATTTGTCATATGCTTAGCCATGCTTAGACCACTTTTATTTGGGAAGGTTTAGCCAAATCCTTTACAATTTGATTTTAAATTTATTTGGTGGTATTGTTTTACCACGGAAGGCTTTATGAGTTTTCACTCTAAATAAAATAAAATGGGTTTGGACTTGGCGTGATGGATGTATGGTGGGTGCGAGGTTCATGCAGGCCTAATCTCAGTTAGGATTACGGCCCATGGGTTTATTTAAATGGAAAGTCGCCCAAGTCGATTAAGGACCGGTCTTTGGCGTATTTTGCTACGCCTTACCGTACCACCACATATGCGGAATGGGACAGATTTGGCTAAATAATCTGTGGTATCTTAGTGATATTTATGCTATGTTGTATGTGTGGGTGTTGGTTAGACATTAGTCCCACCGTGCGCAAGAGGGGCTGGGAGGATGGTTAGTCCAATGGTAGTGAAACCTTAGCGGGCATAAATACATTAAGATCTTTGCTTTATAACGGCCTCATGATAATTGCTTAGTCACACGCCTTGGAGCGTGCATTGGCGACATTAAAGCATATTATCTCGTGTGGGTAAAGCTGTACAAACTCTGCGAGTAGAAACTATTCGAATAGCCGCGTCGCTGATCATGGACATGCTAGCAAAGCCACTCTAAGTTGGACTTGTTTTGGTTTATAAAATGATTTCCACGGATGTTTTTAGGATGGATAATCCTATGGTAAAAATTAGGCGATTAGCCAAATCGTCGAGGAGGGTATCCTTCACTATTCATTTATTGGAGGTTATCCACGATTCATTGTCATCTTAATCATCGATTTCAAGTATGTTATTAAAATTGGCCTTAAGAAAACTATTAATGATATTTAATCTGAAAATCTTTGTTTATGCAAAACAACCCCGCCATTATCCTTTGTTTACCCTATGCATGCATTAATCTTCAATATTGGGTGTAACTTGCAAGCACGGTAGTTGTGCTTACTCTTCTTTGAATAATCTTTATTCGGAGAAGACCTCTATCGGGACGGTGAGGACACGGGCGAATAGGCTACGTCCCAGACGATTGCTGTGGCAAGTCGTGTGGCCTACTACTACCTTTTTTTTTTGTGTTATTTCTTTTCATTTGGCCTCGAGTGCGGTTGTAATAAAACTACGAGATAATATTAATAAAGAGCGTGATATGATTTTGCTATCACTTTTGATGACTGTGTACCTGGAAATCTGGACTAGTGTATAAACACGAGAATTCGGGATCCTTCGTTCCCGGGTTCGACACAAGGCGCTGAGGGCCAGAACCAAACAAAGCTCCCGTGTAGTGGTCCTAAACACAGCAAGAGTCAGAGTCGAGAATGACCCGACAACCAAGGTCAGTAATCTGCCCAGCAGAAAGAAGCTACATGGTAAGGCGAGGAACATGAGCAACAGAAGGAACATGAAAAGATGAGTTGCTAAGAGGTCCTCGACCAGAGACAGAAATAGATGTACCATCAGCAGTAAGAACACTAACAGGAGAATCAAGAGGTGTAATGAAAGACAGAGTGGAAGCATTAGAAGTCGTGTGAAAAGATGCTCTAGAATCAAGAATCCACGGGGAGGTACTTGACTGTGTAGGAGGTGGTTTCGTAGTGCCCAAAGATTTAGTAGCAGAACTTGCAGAACCTGTCGAGGGAGAACCTGAAGCGGTAAGCAGGCGTCGAAGTCTGGCTATCTCCTGCTCAGTGAGAGAAAACGCTGAAGGAGTCGATGCAGACGTCGATGTAGAAGCACCAGTGCCAGTGCTAGTAGAAGAACGGCATGGAAGATGTCGCTGCTTCTTATAGCACTGGGACTCAATATGGCCGACCTTGTCGCAGTAGAAGCAGTGAGGACGACCACCGCCAGATGGAGGGCGGCCACCACCACCTGTGGCAACCGCTGGAGGAGGCAGTGTGCTGAAGCATGGAGCAGTCGGTGTAGCAGGTGGACGAGCGGCAAGCACGGAGGGGAGTGGCATCAGACTAGCACCACTCAGGCAAGGAACGGAAACAGAGTCCATTGGTAGGCGACGCTGGACGGCGCGACGACCAAGACAACGAAGTCTAACAGGCGGCGTTGGACGGCGCGGCGGTTAGAACGATATTTTTCTTTTCTTTTCTTTTCTTTTTTCTTTTATTTTTTTCTTTTCTTTTTTTTTTGTGTGTGTGGTGTTGTGCTGACTCACACTAAAGTGGGACGCCACGGGGCCGGCGGCCCAGCGAGAGCGAAGGGAGGAGCCGACGGGGACTAGGGTTCCCCCTGGCAGTTCAAGCGGCGGCGGCGACGGCGTGAGCTCGAGCGACGGCACGCTGAAGGCAGCGCCTGAGCCGGCGGAGGACGAGGCCGGCAGCGGAGGACACGGCCAGCGGTGGAAGGCATGGCCGGCGGCTGGTGGTCCTCCTGCGGCTGGTGATGGCGGCGGCTGATGATCCCACCGAGGCAGTGTGCTGGCGGCTGATGATGGCCTGCCACGCCGGTGGCTGGTGATGCGGGTGGCTAGGGCAGAGGAGCGTCTGGGCTGGCGGAGGACGAGGCCGGCAGCGGAGGAGGATGAGGCCGGCAGCGGAGGATGCGGCCGGCGGTGGAAGGCGTGGCCGGGAGAGGAGGGAAGTCGGCGTCGGCGGCTAGGGCAGGGGAGGACGAGTTACGCGTCCAAGAGAGGAAAACCTAATTGGCTCTAATACCATGTTAGGAATAGCAACTTGTATTCTCAGAGGGCCAAAGGGCCAGTATATATACACAAAGTACATGTGGTGAATATGCAAATAACCCATCATAACAATGGGGAACAATACACTATACATATATCTCTAACACCCACTAGTCCCCCGACCCACAAGCCGTCCGGTAAGCCCACCATTTTAGCCCTTCCCATTCTATCCCCCTTTGCATCATCATACAACACCCACTCCACACAATCACCACCGACTGGGCAAAG
Source organism: Ampelocalamus luodianensis (assembly GCA_036346255.1). Classification (NCBI taxonomy): domain Eukaryota; kingdom Viridiplantae; phylum Streptophyta; class Magnoliopsida; order Poales; family Poaceae; genus Ampelocalamus; species Ampelocalamus luodianensis. The sequence goes on along the minus strand of CM070633.1, from coordinate 73,665,931 downwards.
TGACCACAGGAGAAAGTACACCCTGCCCTAGTCGGCATTGACACCACGCCGCCCGTGGCAAGCCGCAAGGCCACCGTGCGCCCTCGAAGTGGGGATGAGCTCCCCGACGCAAACCCCAATCCGAGTTCCGTCACGGCGACACTAGTAAGCTAACCCAAGCATGCATGGGATCAATATAGTAAAGCAAAGTAAGAAGCTAAACTAACAGAAAAATTGCAATATGTGAAAATGAAATTATCTAGGCTAAGGACTGGAGCAGAAACCGAAGCCATCACCACATCCATTAGCAACACCACCGAAACCACAATGCCGAAGGTCACCATGTCCAGAGACCCAAGCCATCACCGAAGGCCAACATGTCCAGGGATAGAAGCCCACCAAACCATCACCATCATACCCAAGAAACCGAAGCCAACCATGCCCACTGAAGCCCTAGAAGCCATCACCACCAAAGCCAACCATGCCCACCGACGCCATGGAAGCTAAAATCACTACCATGCCCAAGAAACTGAAGCCCACCGCCATTTCCACCATGCCTAAGAAACCGAACCCACCACCACCACCATCACTAGGCCAAAGCCCACCCGGCCACCATCAAAGCCAAAGAACACAAATAGACCTCCCAATACCACCAATGTATAAGGGTAAAGGTAGAGAGAGGAACCATCGGGGTAGCCAAGCAAGTGGTGGCGGTGTACACCAGAGAGGAGGCGCGTAGAGACCGGAGAGGAGGCGGCGAGAGCCCCAGAAGTCACCGGACGAGCGGCGCAACCGGTCGAGGACCGGCAAAGGGAGCAATCGGCCGGGCCGGGAGGCGAGCAGGAGGGGCAAAGCGATAGGAGGCCGGCCCAGCCTTGGGGAAGCTAGATCCAGAGGGGAGGAGGAGGATCTCCAGAGAAGAAGAAGGGAGGGGAAAAGCTGAGAGGGAGAGAGAGAGTACGGGTGAGGGGAAGAGCCGAGAGAGAGAGAGAGAGAGAGAGAGAGAAGGGGTTAGTGCGGTGTGTGTTTGGCAGTGTGTGCGTGTGTGTTTTGTGTTGGGTGTTGTGTGTGTGTGTGTGTGTGTGTGTGTGTGTGTTGTAGGGTGTGTTGTGTGTGTTTAGTGTTTTGGGTTGTGTGAGTGAGTGCAGTGCGTGTACGTGTAGTAATTTGGGCGATAAAACGTGAGAATAGGCAACCAACGATTCCAGAGCTAGTAGGCCATAGAACAACCGCAGTTGGAGAGTGTTAATCTAGCAGGGATCCGAAAAGTTTATTAAATTAAAATCTGTTGAAAAACAAGATCAACTGATCAATGTACGCATAGTAGCACCAAAAGCAACTAAGTGTTTATTTATTATACGCGTCTGTCGTATAATTGCAGAAGACGAACCGGCTCAGGCAGGAGTAGCTGATCCAGGATCCGTTGACGCAGATTTTACTACAAATACGCATGCAAGCCTATTTCTTGACCATTAACCTAGTTATCTTAAATGTAAAAGTTACATTTTGTACCACCATACATATATATATGTGTGTGTGTGTGTGTGTGTGCATTTAAATTATTTATCAAACCAAATCGGATAAAAGAAAGAAGAGAAAAGAGATGAATACGAGAAAAGAGCAGTCCAGTTGAGAGGAGCAGCTGGGCTGTAAGAGTAAATACTACGGTTGGTAAAGGGGGCCCTTGGTAGGAAAAGAGAGGGCAGGTGGGACCCTTTACATATGGATAATATATAAGAACCATAAAAACTCCTACTCGGATAAGGGGTCGTATTTAAGTGCCAACCATTTTCCGTTTCGACAAGCAAAAAAATGTTATCTTGTTACGTAATTATACTCTCCACATCGGGTAAGTAATATAATGTGAGTGTGATGGAAGAACCCAGGACCGGTAGGAAAAGTCCAGAAGTGGGGGATCCAAGGCGCTATAGTAGTACAGGTGGAGTGTTGGGTGAAGGGATAACCGGCCCAACCAACATTATGGGAACTCGGTGGAGGACTGGGTGAGCGCCCTAGGACACCGATGGAAAGTAATGGGTGGAGACTTAATCACGTAACTCAGAAAATGTTTCGTACTCTGAACTTGACACCGCATTAAAGGAAATGCGGGAGATCTAGCTTAAGAGAGCTCAAAGTAGCTATAAGTAAAGTGGTACAAGCCAGCGCAGTGCTATATAAAACCATGAATTCATGCCTGTCTCTAGGATTGGATTCTACGGTGACCGCTACGGGTCTATCTTCTTACCGAGTGATAAATAGTCTTTTCAAAATTAAAGCTTGCCACTTAAATTTTGATGAATTATTTTCTAGAAAAAGAGATGAGCTAGAAAGGATCAAATCAACAGAGAAGAGTCATACATTGCATCTTTGCTAATAAATGCTTACTGAGTACTCTAGTATTCATCATTGCTATTATCTTCCTTTGTTAGATCCTAGTCCAACCGGGAATTATCCCGAGTGGGATGAAGGATACGCAGGTACCAAGGAGGCCGCAAGAGGCGAGGACGCTTACTACGAGGACCAGGGTGAGGTGGACACCTTATTCGACGAGTGGGACGAGTAGACGTCCGGTGGAGCAGGACAGACAAGCGAGGGGATTTCTTTTCCCGTTGTAATTAAATACTTGTATTAAAGACCATAGCCTTGTGTGGATACTTGCTGTAATAAAGTACCATTTATATCTTATTGTTCTGTTGCGTTAACTTTAGTAAGGCTTATTATTCGCTGGAGCGGTGTTCTACTGGGCAAACAAATAATAATCCATATGCCTAAGTGTGATTACCCTTGGGATAATGACATGGGGCACCACACAAACTCCATCACTTGCTTTCCGCAGAACGCAAGGCAAAATGCTCCAACTTTCTTGTCAAGACCTCAACAGACTGTATCATGCATACTCTTCCAAACTCAAACAAATCAAGTGCCTTTGGGTAAAACAAAATTGTGAGGACCCCCGGGTTATCTTCGTAAGACCGCGACTAAGCATGGTCTTAAGGGCATAACTTTGGACCTCCAGTAAATAGATTCCAACTTAACTCAATCTAAGTAAGAGGCTTAACTAAAACTAGAGCCCCGATAATCATGCGCGCTGCTCCTCTGCGAGCACTACATGAATGTCGGTTCTCCAACTAGCCAAGCAATACACTTAGTGAGTTAAATGGGAAGCCATGAACAACGAGCATGACTTATATTGCCTCCCAAGATCAGCGACCAATATACTCATACTCTCATACAACGTGGATCACATCCATACAACAAACATACATTACTAGTTCAAAAGACAACAATATAGTTTAAGTCTAAAATGGTTACAAACGGCCGATCGACCAAATTCAAATAAGAGTATTAAGTAGCAGCGAAAACAAGTAAATAAACCAAAAGGCCAGCAGTGGTATGCCCCATAACCCATCAGCAACCGACTGGGGGTTAAATGATAGCATTACTCATCAGTGTCGCCTAAATCGACACTGACAAGCTCATCGGGCTCGATATCTTCCTCACCTGTAAGCCAGTAGACAAACTGGCTGAGTACAAAAGGGTACTCGCAAGTCTTATACAAATAAAAATTAGTTATGCATAAGGCTGTTCCAAAAGATGGCTCATATTGGCTTAGTTTTGCAAGAGAGACGCAACAATGTACAACCTACACATACTAGTTTTTCAAGTGTCATTTCAAAATTAGATTTGAAGTAGAAGTAAAGCATGTGAATAAGGAATGAATTGAATAACAAATAAATCATACAAATAGCAACGTGGCTGTCCACTTTGAAACTACAACAAGCATGAACATCCCATTCATGACGAATCCCAAATTATAACCACAATTTTAATTTTAAGTCTAACAATAGTAACTCCCGAACTCAAGCGGTTGTCCATAACCGTGGACACGGCTATTCGAATAGATTTATACCCTGCAGTGGTGTACTACTTTACCCACACGATTTGATTAGCTCGTAAGCCTTCAGATGCCTCCGAAAATAGCATACTTTCTATGGTATGCCGGCCGGGTAAATCAAGATATGGTCGTTTTTAGCAAGAAGATCCCATTGGGCTAAGTCCCTCAACCTAGGGCTCCTAGGAAACATAAGACGTTACGGTCTCTATGCCCTATCGGCTCCTAAGGAACACAGGATTTCACGGCCCCATGCCCTTACAATTTCACCACCATGGGACTCAACACAACAAAATCTTCCCCCTACTTAACCATACAGCTCCCAACCCGCGTGTGGTAGCATGAATGTACTTGAATCAACGACATTACCAAAGCTCGGTCCTTAAATGTCCAGACAAGTCCACCACTTACCCAAAGCTCGTGCACAAAGCACCATCACTAACCAACACTTGTCCAGACCCAAAACTCATTTAAAATGACAAAAATTAACTCATAAAATAGATACAAAGATCTGAAACAAAAGTATGTAAAGAAAGTTGTGTTTATCCCATAATTGTCGGGTTATTCCTGACAATCAAACTACCGTATCTAGACTTGCATGGCTAAGCAACCCATATCATAATTCTCACAACCTATCTTAAGCACATGGTGCTGGAATAATTCAAGGATAACCTCAATGAATAGGATATAGCTAATCTACACATCACAAAAATAGCGACATAATAAAATAGGTATGCAAGCAATTATCATTGCATCTACCCTAACAAAACTGAGATCAAATATGATGCAAAAAGAAAGTTCAAAGGATGCTTGCCTGGATGATATTCCAATTTTTCACTCTCGGTTGTGTAATCGCTCGCTTGCGGCAGTTCGAACTCTAAAAAAATAACGACATCGAATAAACACCGAGAAATAGCCAAAAACTCAAATTGCTCAAAAATGCATGAAATTTATACAGTAGCTAGATTATGATTTTAGATGAATTTAGGAATAAAAATTATTCCATTTGGAGTTTATATGAGAGAGTTATAGTAGTTTGAAAAATCAAATTTCTAGAAAATGCTGAAAAATAGTGGTTCTATTTACTGTTCACCCGAATTTAATTATTTTGTGAAAATTTGCAGAATTCTAGTGGATATAAAAACTAGAAGGTTAAATATATAATAATATTTTATGGACAACCCAATTGATTCATCTCATTTGGAGTTCATATGACTTTTCTAAGAATTTTCAAAGTTAATTCAATTTCTAGTGTAAAAATAATTCTTTTTCGCATTTTAAATGGAATTAAATCATTTTTATACATGGGTTGACCTAGCCTGTGTCAATGACAAATAGGGCCCTTGTATTTTATTTTATTTTCTATTTATTTTCTAAAGGAAAGTATCTACCGACAAATCTAATCTTCTCATAATCATATACTTAACCGATTCTCCGGTGTTGAATCCAATCACATGCATAATACTCTCCGATCATATCCTCGTATCTTGATCTAACTCCTATACTAATATCTACTTAGGCATAAACAAGACATTCAACCCAACAAATAATGCTCGGACTCACCATCTTTAATTCATACATACAATCCATCCGGTGAATGCACCAAATTCACCAAGTTATGGGCACATGGCCATGACTAAATCCCTCAATCGTCCTCCGCTAGACTATTTAACCTAATACTATCTATCAAATTCTACTAGTCTCACCTCGGCAAATCATATTCGTATACACTAAAATTTCCACCGATCGATGTTTATTTGACCACCCGACACCTAGCGAGCTTTACAATTTAATTGCACATTCAACATTTAATAGTTCACTAATAAATCAACTTACATCCATTTCATCAAACTAGTCATGTATGACATCTACCAATCCAATCACATATGTGTCTCTACGATCGACTAATAATCTTTTAGCTACTAATCCAATAGAGAGTACAATTACATCAACTCGGCACATGGGACTTACCTACTAATTACATGGCAATCCAAATATTCATCCGAAATCAAATAATCCATTCTACCATCTCCCAAATTCTATCATCTATGACTCACATAACTATTACTTAAGGCATCCGACCAATTTGCTCACGATTAAATAAACCGTCCGATTCAACCTCCATATCACGATAAATATTATCACAAGAGCTATCCGTCAAGTAATAAATCATAAAATCCTTATGCGTCCTAACTCCAAAAATTACTAATTCGATGTGAGGGAAAACCTCCAATAAATTTATCCTCCAAAGATCACCATAAATTTCCATACGACTCCAAAATATCATCCGGTCAAACAATCCAATGTATATTTAATCTAGCATCCACCGATCAACAATACACACATTTCGCCTCAATAATCTAATTATTCGCATTCACCAATATATCAACACATAATCCCGCCTACACACAAATAAGTCCTAACCGGAGAGTTACACCGGTCTTAACCTACCAAATAATTTTTACAAATAAATATGCATAAATAGATGCTATGCTCATGACTAATATGCAACATGTACAACTAATATTGTAATGCGATAGCACAATTTAACGCGAAGTATTTTACCACGGCACTAGGCATGCCTAATATCACTGGACGTCGTCTTCTCGGCTCCACGTCCGCCGTAGTCATCGCCGAGCTCGTCCGCTTCCGCCGTAGTCATTGCCGAGCTCGTCCGCGTCCGCTCGGCCTTCTCATCCACGTCCCGCTCCGCATCGTCGCCATCGCTCTTGGCCACGCCTATGGAGTTGCCTTGCCGACGCCACGCTCAAGCGTGACACACCATACCACCTCGCCTCACTCGGGCCGTCGCGCCGCTGCATGCATGGTCGTGCTCTCGATCGGCTCCTCCATGCCGCCGTCTTGCTTGGGCCGCCACTTCACACCACTGCAGCTGCAGCGCCTCGTAGAGCCGCCGCGTAATCTCGCCGGGCTGCCGCCTTGCCCCCTCACCTCGGCCTCGCTGTTGCAGCCTCGGCCTCGCCTTGTTGCCTCCATGCCTGGCCGCATGAGGCGCTGGACACCCGGGTTGCAGCCCCGCGCCGCGTGCCGGCTCGTCATCTCTGTCCCCGTGTCTCAGCCTCCTCAGCCGTGCCACAACCGAGCTGCTGTCACCTTGCCGCCGTCGATACTGCGCTTTAGGCACCGGCCACCTCGCCACACCTCCGCTTCGGTGCCGTGGATGCCGCGTCTCCGCGCCGCGTCGTTGTTGGCTGTCGTGCGCTTGGCCACCTCGCCAACGCTGCGCCTGGCTACATCACGCTGCTCTGTGCTGGGCCGCGACACCGCGCAGGGGGCTGCTCCTGCGCCTGCGCCCACCCTTGGTGGCGCTAGGCTGGGCTGCCGCCAAGCCATGGAGCTGCTGCGGCGCCATGCGCCGGTTGTGCCACCAAGTGAGCTACTCGCCATGCGCTGGCTGTCTTGCTCTGGAGCGACATGTTGGTGGTGCTCTGCCGCTGCGACATGGAGCCACCTCACGCTATCTCCTCTCACTTCTCCACTTGCCCCTTTGCACGCATGCACTGTGATGCATCACCCTTAGCTACCGCAATCACCAAGACAACCTTGCTGCCTCCTCTCTTCTTGCAAAACACCCCATTGAACTTGCATGCGAAAACCAATAGGATAGATGGATTGCTCATGAGGCGAGGAGTGCTACCGTATAACATGCAATGGGGGATTTGTGAGGCTTGGAGGAGTTTGGAAGGAGAGAAGTTGTTTTAGTTTTGAGCTCATGGAGAAGAATGGCTGCTTGCTGAGGGAAGAAGAAAGGGGTTGGAAGAAAGAAATGGTAGTAGTGGGAGGTGATGTAGTAGCTGGTTGTTTTCTTTGTCTTGGACGTGAGATATTTTGGCTGCTGTGATGTGCTATGGTTGGGAACAATTGATGAGAAAGGGTAGTGGGTTCGGTTGGCTCCTAGTGGGGAATAAAAAAATGGCAGTGAGTGGTTGTGTGTGTTTGGGTGTTGGGAAGAGAAATAATAGGCAGTTTAGTTGAGGGGTGGTGTTCGGCTAGGATAAGAAAATAGGCAATGAAATTACTTACCAGTGTATCTCTCCCTTCTTTTCTCTAACTCACCCAAATGACCTCGCATATCCGAACTAACCGCTAAACTGGAACACTCTCACGATGACGATCGCAATGGTATAACATGCGTCGTCGGATTCTTGACTCTCGGTTGTGATTGCGAGGAGAGAAGTTAGGGAAAAGGAAGAACACGTAGGCGAAACGTCTGCAGTCGGTCGAACCGGAAAAGAAAGCGAAGATACTAATCCATGCAGGATGACATGATTTTTCTGATGCATGCAAAACAAGAAATCAATACAATTAATTTTAATTTTAATTTTTTTAAAAAAAAACATGGTCTTTCAAACAATTTGATTTAATAAAAAGCAGCCATTAAATTGATTTGATTTGATTTTTTTTTGTCACATTTTGATTAAACACTAGAAAAGTTTTAGAACATAGCTAAAAATTTAATATATCGCCAAATTAAAAATTAACATCCTAATTCTGAAAATCAGGATGTTACAAAAATAAATGGTGGGTTCCATGGCTCACTAAATTTCAATGCAAACATATGTAGTTGTCAAATTAACCGTCTTATGCTCAACAACACACATAATAATTAATTCAGACAAGTTACTACACAAGAAAAGCCAAGAGGTGCATTTGGACTGTAATTTACGAAATGATTAGCAAGAGACAAACTGAGGCACATGAGTCACCAGGCATTAATTTGCCACCAACTTGAAAAACAAAACTCTGAACTCAAGCCTCGTGCTTTGCTAGCTAGATGACCATTCATGCATGTAAAACCGCAGGCCAAAACATAATAACCACAATAAGGCCACACAACGCGGCCGGCGACACATCAATCTAATGCAAACTCCATCACTTGTTTTCTGCGGAACGCATGGCAAAATGCTCCAACTTTCTTGTCAAGACCTCAGCAGACTGTATCATGCATACTCTTCCAAACTCAAACAAATCAAGTGCCTTTGGATAAAATCAAATGATGGGTTCCATGGCTCACTAAATTCCAATGCAAACATATGTAGTTTTCGAATTAACCGTCTTATGCTCAACAACACACATAATGATTAATCCTGACAAGTTACTACACAAGAAAAGCCAAGAGGGGCATTTGGACTATAATTTATGAAATGATTAACAAGAGACAAACTGAGGCACATGAGTCACCGGGATGCAGTCCAGGTGTCCCTTCATGCAGGCACGGGCCGGCCTCACTGTAACTTGGTCATGTCATGTGCATCGACACCACGATGCATGCGACTGTGAGCGGCGTATTCATCATGCAGGTAGAGACACCGACCAGCAAACTCTTGTCATATCATTTGAGCATATTACCCTGTTTAACTGACATGAATAAATTACTTGTATATATGTCATTTATAAGCTGCTGGAAATATGCTTTAAGTATTGTAATTTATGTTGTAATTAATTTTGAATAATTGCGGAAACCGCTAATGTTACAACAACCAACTCACTCATTCCTCCGGATGCAGTCCAGGTGTCCCTTCATGCAGGCACCAAGCCAGCCTCACTGTAACTCGGTCATGTCATGTCTGTCTGACACCACAATGCATGCAGCACAACGGGCGGGTGTATTCATCATGCAGGTAGAGACACCGACCAACAAACTCTTGTCATATCTTTTGAGCATATTACCTTGTTGAATTGACATGAAGAAAATTCCATGTTTATATGCCATTTATAAGCTGCTGGAAATATATTTTAATTATTGTAATTTATGTTGGAATTAATTCTGAATAATTGCTGAATCCGCTAATGTTACAACAACCAACTCACCCATGCCTCCGGATCCAGTCCCTGTGTCCCTTCATGCAGGCACCGAGCCGGCCTCACTGTAACTTGGTCATGTCATGTCTGGCTGACACCACAGTGCATGCAGCACAATGGGCAGGCGTATTCACCATGCAGGTAGAGACACCGACCAACAAACTCTTGTGATATCTTTTGAGCATATTGCCATGTTTAATTGACATGAAGAAAATTCCATGTTTATATGTCATTTATAAGCTGCTAGAAATATGCTTTAATTATTGTAATTTATGCTGGAATTAATTCTGAATAATTGCTGAAACCGCTAATGTTACAACAACCAACTCACTCATGCCTCCAGATGCAGTCCAGGTGTCCCTTCATGCAGGCACTGGGCCGGCCTCGCTATAACTCGGTCATGTCATATGCATGCGACACCACGGTGCATGCGACAACAAAGTGAGCGTATTCATCATGCAGGTAGAGACACCGACCAACAAACTCTTGTCATATCTTTTGAGCATATTACCTTGTTTAATTGACATGAAGAAAATTCTATGTTTATATGTCATTTATAAGCTGCTGGAAATATGCTTTAATTATTGTAATTTATTCTAGAATTAATTCTATATAATTGCTAAAACCGCTAATGTTACCACAACCAACTCACCCATGCCTCCGGATCTGTCGGTGTCCCTTCATGCAAGCACCGAGCCGGCCTCACTGTAACTTGGTCATGTCACATGTCTGGCTGACACCACAGTGCATGCAGCACGATTTCACTATAACTTGATCATACCATGTCTGTCTGGCACCACAGTGTATGCAGCACAATGGACGGGCATAGAGACACCTACCAACGAGCTCTTGTCATGTCTCGAGTAGGTAGCTATAAAATCCGGCCCTTGCAACATGTACACAACTCACCATCGAATCAATCGCCGAGTAGCTAGCTAGCTACTGGCTTACATCTGGGTACATTGATTCAGCCATGGCAGCCACTGCAATAGCATTCTTCTCTTCTATGCTTTCCTTTTCCTTGGGCTTCCTCCTCCTCTTGTGCCATGCCCATGGCTGCACAGCTGATCAACTCGGCTCGGCATGGCATGCCTCTCGGCATGGAGCACCGTTGGTGTGCAGGTTCGAGAGGTTAGACTTAGAGGTACTCGAGCCGCTTCAGAAGGTGCAGTCGGAAGCTGGGTTCGTCGAGTACTACGATGAATCAGGCGAGCAGCTCCGATGCGCCGGCGTGTTTCCTCTCCGTCTCCGTGTTGACCCTCGGGGCCTTGTCACACCTCGATCCTCCAACAGCCATTCCCTTGCGTACATCGTCCAAGGTGCGTATATACCTGCATCATGTTTCAACCGCGCCGTGCGTGCAATTGTATACATACATACATAATTAAAGTAGTAGCATATATGTATTTATAGATGAATTCTCTGGCTAGGAAAATATAGTATATACCGTGACATGATTTCTCCCATGTTAACTGAACTGGCTCGCCTCGCCTCGCAGGGAGAGGTGTTGTAGGATACGCGTTTCCGGGATGCCCGGACACCTATCAAAGCCAAAGCCACAAGTTGAGAGATGAGCATCAGAAGATCTACCAATTCAGACAAGGAGATGTCGTAGCAATGCCAGCCGGTGTTGCATACTGGTTGTACAATGACGGCGACACACCACTCGTAGCGGTCTATGTTTTAGACACAAACAACAACATAAATCAGCTTGAACGTTCAATGAGGGTGCGTACGTAATTAAACACTAGTACAGTCTTAATTCTTTTTATACTAGTCGACTAGTCAACGATGTCTGTCTATTCCTAGCAGCTGACACACTGCAATGCATTGATTTACTTGCTCGATCCAAATTCTCAGAAATTATTGCTAGCTGGAGGCTTCAACAGGGGGCTGCATCACTTTGGGGAGAACATCTTCAGAGGATTCAGCGTCGAGTTACTCAGTGAGGCCTTGGGTGTTAGTACGGATGTGGCTAGGAGGCTTCAGAGTGAAAACGATGGACGGGGTGAAATAGTTCGCGTGGAGAAGGGCCTTGACCTTGAGATGCCGCAACAAGAAGAAGAAAGGAGTGGTTTGGACGAGAGCTTGTGCACCATGGAGCTGGCGATGAACATCGAGAGTCCTGATCGCGCCGACGTCTACAACCCGCGTGCTGGAAGGATCACACGTCTCAACAGCCAAGATTTCCCCATCCTAAACCTCATACAAATGAGCGTGGCGCGAGCCAACTTATCCGAGGTAATTCCAATTCCTTGACGACAATATAAAGTATGCTCAACTGTGATGTTCTTGAAGCATGCAATTCTAACAATATGCATGACATGCGTGATCTTTACAAATTCAATTGCAGGACGCCGTCCTTTCACCGTTCTGGAACGTTAACGCTCACAGCGTGATTTATGTGCTCCAAGGGCGTGCCCGAGTTCAGGTTGTCGACGACAATGGGTGGACGGCGTTCGATAGCGTGCTTCGTCCTGGCCAATTGCTCGTCATACCACAGAACTATGTAGTCCTGGAGAAAGCAGAAGGCGAAGGATTTCAGTACGTATCTTTCGAGACTAACCCCAACTCCATGGTGACCCACATCGCTGGGAAGAACTCCATCTTCCGTGCCACGCCGGTCGATGTCATTGCCAATACTTACCGCCTATCGAGGGAGGAAGCCAGCAGGGTAAAGAACATGACAGAAGATGAGCTTGGTCTCTTCACTCCAAGATATCTTGAGAAGCAGCCGGGCTATGGAGGTTATGTTGGTACGGCCGTAGAGTAGTACTTCTCTCCAAACAACGACAGTCCACTCCACATGTGAAAAATGATACGTGGAAATAAAAAATAAACAACCTCTAGTTGAATATATAGCTTCATCACCATCCAGAAAGGTTAAATAGCACAAGATGGAAGGAAGGAAATGTATCACTGTCACATAAATGGAGTAATGGACTATCTCAACAAAATGACCAAACCACATCAAGGAACTCTTCGTGCTCCAGGTCCAGGGTATTTAAGATGTGCCAGTTTAGATATCAGGGAACACGCGAACAGAACAGAAAAGAATTGCCATTCTCTTTTCATATCCAATTTGTAATGCACGCGCCATCTAAATCTACTACTGCTAAGAATAGCCGCTGGCCACAATTGTTCATTCGTTGCTAGCGTTCAGCATACACAACGATTATATTACTAAAAGGTAGCCGACCACCAAATCTACTTTAGGGCACACACCAGTAGGATGTCAGTAAAGGGAAAATGAGGAGCCGTTTGGTTAATCCTCATATTCTGTTTCCTCATCATCGGCATTCTGGTTACCGTACCTCCAGCCATCTTCAATATTGTTGCCTTGCTCTTCTTCGGTCTCTTCACTATCATCTTCATACATACCCTTACCTGCCCACTGGTTCCTGACACCACTGATATCAGCAGGCATCACATGTTTATATGTCATTTATAAGCTGCTGATAATATGCTTTTATTATAATAATTTATGCCAGAATTAATTCTAAATAATCGCTGAAACCGTTAATGTTACAACAACCAACTAACTCATGCATCCGGATGAAGTCCAGGTGTCCCTTCATGCAGGCACCGGTCTAGCCTCACTCTAACTTGGTCATCTCATGTCTATCTGACACTACCGTGGATGAGCACAATAGGCGGGCATATTCATCATGCAGGTGGAGACACCACAGTGCATGCAACACAACAGGTGGGCCTATTCATCATCCAGGTAGAGACACGGACCAACATGCTATAGTCATATCTTTTGAGTATATTATCCTGTTTAATTGACATTAAGAAAATTCCATGTTTATATGTCATTGATAAGTTGCCGGAAATATACTTTAACGAGTAAAGTACACTGTAGATCCCTAAACTTGGATGGGGGGTTCACTTGGATCCAACATATTTGAAAGTGTCCAATCCGGAACCTAAACTATTTAAGTGGTTCATAGGAGGTCCAAAAGAGTCTTGCTGGCCGGTTGACCGTGACGTGGCCAGTTGATCGCTGACGTGGGTGCTCCAGCGTGGCTCCCAGCGTGGCCTTCTTCTCCCCCCTCCCAGCGTGGCTTCTTCTCCCACCACCTCCTCGCGAGCCGCTGCCGCCTCCTCCCTCCACCTCCTGAGCCGCTGTAGCCCTCCCCCTCCTCCTCCTCCCGAGCCGCCGTCGACCTCCCCCTCGTCCTCCCCCGCCGCCATCTCCTCCCCCGTATCCACGTCGCTGCCCCACCTCCTCCCTCCTCCCCTAACCTAATTTCGCCTTCTGCGTCATCACATGCTCTAGGTCACGAGGAATGTTTCCCTAACCTAATTTCGCCTTTGCCCTGCAGGGACCATCGGATTTGGGTTCTTCCTCAGCTCCGGCCGAAAACGGTGTTCATCTTCCCCATCTCCAGTTGGAAGCTTCATTTCCCAATTGCTCTCTCCAACACCATCTAGGGACCTTACATGTGATACCCCGACCTCCCTTTTCCCTCGTTTTTCTCAGGGTGACGTCTCCATGGTAACACCATTGCCGCCGCCACAGTCCATCGCCGCCAGCCCAACTCCGGCAACCTCCTTACCTCCGCGTCACGCCGGTGAGCTCCTATAGTACTCCATGGTCACTCGTGCGCACGCTTTATGGCTTGCAATTCCATCGCTCCAGGTTTTTGCTTGACGTCGAACACCTTCACCGCCTCTCCTCGCCGCGTCGCCGTCTCAGGCCACCGGAGACCTCGCCGACAGCACCAATGAGTGCGCAAGGTCGAGGCCATCCCATTTTGGCCTTTGGCCCGCATCGCCACGGGCCCTACCGCCGGCGGCACGCCCGGCAAGGTCACGGCCAAGAGCGCCCTGTGTTGTCCGAAGCCGACTGGTCCTGTAGCTGCATAATTACACCGAATCTCGGTCGTTTTAGGACACCATTAGGGTTAAACGGCAGTTAAGGCGTCTTAATCATTGTTGTATGACACTGACGGCTGGGCCCCAGCCTTTAAGCATGCAAATCAGGTCCATGAACCTGAGAACTATACTGTGGACCGCCACGCTGGAGCATCCACGTCAGCGGTCAACCGGCCACGTCACGGTCAACCAGCCAGCAAGGCACTTTTGGACCTCCTATGAACCACTTAAATAGTTTAGGTACCGGATTGGACACTTTCAAAGATGTTGGACCCAAGTGAACCCTCCGGCCAAGTTTAGGGACCTACAGTGTACTTTACTCTACTTTAATTATTGTAATTTATGATGGAATTAATTTTGAATAATTGCTGAAACCACTAATGTTACAACAACCAACTCACTCAAGCCTCCGGATCCAGTCCAGGTGTCCCTTCAAGCTGGCACCGGGTCGGCCCCACTATAACTTGGTCATGTCATGTCTGTCTAACCCCACAGTGCATGCAGCACAACGGGCGGGCATATTCATCTTGCAGGTAGAGACACCGACCAACAAACTCTTGTCATATCTTTTGAGCATATTACCATGTTTAATTAACATGAAGAAAATTCCATGTTTATGTGTCATTTAAAACCTGCTGGAAATATGTTTTAATTTTTGTAATTTATGTTGGAATTAATTCTGAATAATTGCTGAAACCGCTAATGTTACAACAACCAACTCACTCATGCATCCGGATCCCATCCAGGTGTCCCTTCATGTAGGCATCGAGCCGGCCTCGCTGTAGCTTGGTCATGTCATGTATGTGTGACACCACAGTGCATGCAGCACAACGGGCGGACGTATTCATCATGCAGGTAGAGACACCAACCAACAAACTCTTGTCATATATTTTTAGCATATTATCTTATTTAATTGATATTAAAAAAAAACCATGTTTATATGTCATTTATAAGTTGCTGAAAATATGCTTTAATTATTGTAATTTATGCTGGAATTAATTCTAAATAATTGCTGAAACCGCTAATGCTACAACAACCAACTCACTCATGCCTCCAGATCCAGTCCAGGTGTCCCTTCATCCAGGCACCGGGCCGGCCTCACTTTAACTTGATCATGTCATGTCTGTCTGACACCATAATGCATGCAGCACAACAAGCGGGCCTATTCATCATGCAGGTAGAGACACCGACCAACAAACTCTTGTCATATCTTTTGAGTATATTACCGTGTTTAATTGATATGAAGAAAATTCCATGTTTATATGTCATTTATAAGCTACTGGAAATATGCTTCAATTGTTGTAATTTATGCTGGAATTAATTCTGTATAATTGCTGAAACCGCTAATGTTACAACAACTAACTCACTCATGCCTCTGGATCCTGTCTGGTGTCCCTTCATGCAGGCACCGGGCCGGCCTCAGTGTAACTTGGTCATGTGTGTCTGACACCACAGTGCATGCAGCACAACGGGCGGGCCTATTCATCATGCAGGTAGAGACCCCGACCAACAAACTCTTGTCATATCTTTTGACCATATTACCTTGTTTAATTGACATTAAAAAATTCCATGTTTATATGGCATTTATAAGCTGCTGAAAATATGCTTTAATTGTTGTAATTTATACTGGAATTAATTTTGAATAATTGCTAAAACCGCTAATGTTACAACAACCAACTCACTCATGCATCCGGATCCCGTCCAGGTGTCCCTTCATGCAGGCACCGGGCCAACCTCACTGTAACTTGGTCATGTCTTGTGTGTGTGACACCACAGTGCATGCAGCACAACGAGCGGGCGTATTCATCATGCTGGTAGAGACACCGACCAAGAAACTCTTGTCATATCTTTTGTGCATATTACCCTGTTTAATTGACATTAAAAAATTACATATTTATATGTCATCTATAATTTGCTGAAAATATGCTTTAATTATCATAATTTATGCTGGAATTAATTCTAAACAATTGCTGAAACCGCTAATGTTACAACAACCAACTCACTCGTGCCTCTGGATCCAGTCGAGGTGTCCCTTCATGCAGGCACCGGACCGGCCTCACTGTAACTTGGTCATGTCATGTCTGTCTGACACCACAGTGCATGAGCATCACAACAGGCGGGTGTATTCATCATGCGGGTAGAGACACCGACCAACAAACTCTTATCATATCTTTTGAGCATATTACCCTGTTTAATTGACATTAATAAAATTCCAAGTTTATATGTCGTTTGTAAGCTGCTAGAAATATGCTTTAATAATTGTAATTTGTGCTGGAATTAATCCTGATTAATTTTTGAATCCGCTAATGTTACAACAACCAACTCACTTATGCATCCGGATCCCGTCCAGGTGTCCCTTCATGCAGACACCGGGCTGGCCTCGCTGCAACTTGGTCATGTCATGTCCGTCTGACACCACAGCGCATGCAGCACAACGGGCGGGCGTATTCATCATGCAGGTAGAGACACAGACCAACAAACTCTTGCCATATCTTTTGGACATATTATCCTGTTTAATTGACATTAGGAAAATTCTATGTTTATATGTCATTTATGAGCTGCTGAAAATATGCTTTAATTATTATACTTTATGCTGGAATTAATTCTGTATAATTGTTGAAACCGCTAATATTACAACAACCAACTCACTCATGCCTCTGGATCCGGTCCATGTGTCCCTTCATGCAGGCACCGGGCCGGCCTCACTGTAACTTGGTCGTGTCATGTCTATTTGACACCACAGTGCATGCAAAACAACGGACGGGCATATTAATCATGCAGATTGAGACATAGACCAACAAACTCTTGTCATATATTTTGAGCACATTACCATGTTTAATTGACATGTAGAAAATTCCATGTTTATATGTTATTTATAAGCCGCTGGAAATATGCTTTAATTATTGTAATTTATGCTGAAAATAATTCTGAATAATTATTGAAACTGCTAATATTACAACAACCAACTCATTCATGCCTCCGGATCCCGTCCAGGTGTCCCTTCATGCAGGCACCAGGCTGGCCTCACTGTGACTTGGCCATGTCATGTGTGTGTGGCACCACTGTGCATGGAGCACGACCGGCGAACGTATTCATCATGCAGATAGAGGCACAAACACTTGTCATATCTCGAGTAGGTAGCCTTTTTCCTGCTATAAAATCCGACCCTTGCAGCATGTGCACAACTCACCATCGAATCAATCGCCGAGTAGCTAGCTAGCTATTGGCTTAACTCTGCGTACATTGATTCAGCCATGGCAGCCACTGCAATAGCATTCTTCTCTTCTCTGCTTTCCTTTTCCTTTGGCTTCCTCCTCCTCTTGTGCCATGGCTGCACAGCAGATAAGCTCGGCTCGGCATGGCATGCCTCTCGGCAGGGAGCCCCGTTGGTGTGCAGGTTCGACAGGTTAGACTTAGTGGCACTCGAGCCGCGTCAGAAGGTGCAGTCGGAAGCTGGGTTCGTCGAGTACTACGATGAATCAAGCGAGCAGCTCCGTTGCGCCGGCGTGTTTCCTATCCGTCTCCGTGTTGAACCTCGGGGCCTTGTCACACCTCGATCCTCCAACACCCATTCCCTTGTCTACATCGTCCAAGGTACCTGCATCATGCATAATTAAAGTAGTAGCATATATGTATATATAGATGAATTCTCTGGCTAGGAAAATATAGTATATACCAATAACTGAACTGGCTCGCCTCACCTCGCAGGGAGAGGGGTTGCAGGATACGCGTTTCCGGGATGCCCGGACACCTACCAAAGCCAGCCACAAGTTGAGAGATGAGCATCAGAAGATCTACCAATTCAGACAAGGAGATGTCGTAGCAATGCCAGCCGGTGTTGCACACTGGCTGTACAATGACGGCGACACACCACTCGTAGCGGTCTATGTTTTCGACACAAACAACTACATAAATCAGCTTGATCCTTCAATGAGGGTGCGTAATTAAACACTAGTACAGTCTTAATTCTTTTGATACTAGTCGACTAGTCAACGACGGCTATCTATGTCTGTCTGTTCCTAGCAGCTGACACTCTGCAATGCATTGATTTACTTGCTCGATCCAAATTCTCAGAAATTCTTGCTAGCTGGGGGCTACAACAGGGGGCAGCATCACTATGCGGAGAACATCTTCAGAGGATTCAGCGTCGAGTTGCTCAGTGAGGCCCTGGGTGTTAGTACAGATGTGGTTAGGAGGCTTCAGAATGAAAACGATGGACGGGGTGAAATAGTTCGCGTGGAGATGGGGAGAACATCTTCGTTGCCGCAACAACAACAACAACAACAAAGGAGTGGCCGCCGTTCTCATGGTTTGGACGAGAGCTTGTGCACCATGGAGCTGGCGATGAACATCGAGAGTCCTGATCGCGCCGACGTCTACAACCCGCGTGCTGGAAGGATCACACGTCTCAACAGCCAAGATTTCCCCATCCTAAACCTCATACAAATGAGCGTGGCGCGAGCCAACTTATCCGAGGTAATTCCAATTCCTTGACGACAATATAAAGTATGCTCAACTGTGATGTTCTTGAAGCATGCAATTCTAGCAATACGCATGACATGCGTGATCTTTACAAATTCAATTCCTTGTGTAACAATATGCAGGACGCCGTCGTTTCACCGTTCTGGAACATTAACGCTCACAGCGTGATTTATGTGCTCCAAGGGAGTGCCCGAGTCCAGGTTGTCGACGACAATGGGAGTGCGAGGACGGCGTTCGATAGCGTGCTTCGTCCTGGCCAATTGCTCGTCATACCACCGAACTATGTAGTCCTGGAGAAAGCACAAGGCGAAGGATTTCAGTACGTATCTTTCGAGACTAACCCCAACTCCATGGTGACCCACATCGCTGGGAAGAACTCCATCTTCCGTGCCCTGCCGGTCGATGTCGTTGCCAATGCTTATCGCCTCTCGAGGGAGGAGGCCAGCAGGGTAAAGAACAAGACACAAGATGAGGTTATGTTGGTACGGCCGTAGAGTAGTACTTCTCTCCAAACAACGACAGTCCACTCCACAGTGATTTACAAGCAAAGCAAGTAGATCGTAGTAATAAAGCATCGCTTGCAAGCCGAACGTACGGCTGTTGTTCTATGTCCCCATCCCATGTATTGTCGAAATAGCTAGCAATGAAATGAATTGATGCCCGGCATCAGCAATTCAGATTGTGGTATCGTGGATGGTTCGCTATCTTTTTTATCTGTTGTGTACTTATTTCTACCTGTCCCGCTTCTGATAAACTGTTACCTAAACTGCCGGCCGGGAAGGGTACTGTCGGGACACCAGGTATGCAGCCCCGAGACCTTCTGTGTATTATGAACTAGTCCCGCGATCAGTAGCTAGCTCACACAGTTACAACATAGATGTAATCATATCCATACAACAAACTATCGATAAAGCAGACAAATTAATAATATTTAGCAAAAATGATCTTATGATCAAGTCTTACAAAGGTTGTCACGCGAGCTTAACAACTAAAAGAGAACTTGCAGCGGAGAACAAAACATCTTGTGGAGGCCATTCGACATGTCCACAGGCAATCGAGTGGAGGACGCGACCTAGTTCGCATAGTCTTCAAAGTATCCCTCTGCATAGAACTATGAGTTCCCTGGTTCTTCTTCAGTGACTGATTTAAATAGATGGTATAAAGCCGTGAGTACATTGAATGTACTCAGCAAGTCGCAGGGAAATATATGCAAGTAGTATTTATACAAGGCTTAAACAAGGATAGCCTTATGGTTCTTTTGCAGAAAGCAATATTGACAGTAAATACAATAAGAAGATTGCAAAGCACAATTTAAAAAATTAATACATAAATAATCAATTTTCTTTGAAACAACTAGTGAACACCCCATTCACTTCCCAACCATCAATCAGATCCATCTATTCAAACCATTCCAATAATTTTTATGAAAATCTACCCCTCGTGTGAAATCACCATGCATTGTTCATAACCGAGGACACGACTATTCGAATAGTTTTACACTCTGTAGAGGTTGTACAGCTTGACCCACAAGACACAACTTCTCTGGTTTGTCTGGCATATATCTATGCCACCGTTCACTACCTTAGGTAAGCAGTCCAGAGCACGTGACAAGGCCTTTACAAAGTTCTGTTTTGACCCGGTTCTGCTCGCTAAGGATTCGCCATTCTGGGCCCCCTCTTACGCCGCTTATCAACCAAAACAGAACCAAATCAAAACATTGCTGATTAGTTGACCAGGTCTACCCACATAATAGACTTGTGGTTGCACGGTATGGCCCAGATCAATGGTTTACGAAGTTAAGTCCTTAGTGGTTGCTCAAGCGAGACTACCTCATTCCAAGTGCTTCGCGCACTCCTCCTTTACTATCCAACCACTCACCCAAACATAAATCATTTTTTTCATCCCTGGCAAATGACAACCCTTGCCATGGCACAGCAAATTTTATTAACAGTGGCTTCCGCCAAGATTCCATATTTCCTTTAGTCAAGTTTAAACATTCTTTGAGCATGTGATCACGAATCTATCGAATAACTAGAGCATTGGCTAAGCAGGTACGATACCCATGTTGGTTCTAATATGTCCAACTAAAATAAACCCTCCTAAGGTGTCCAAGGGTTCATGTCATTCAAGGATACATGTCATTAGCAATTTATCAAGGAGGCACAATGGCAATTAGGTAATTAATTATTCCCGAAACCATTTTATACAACTAGCCATGCATATTTATATCAAACAATATACTTTTATAAAATGGGTTCAATATGATCAAAAGTCTACGACTTGCCTTCGTTGAAGAGTTGAGGTGTTTTGGTCGTCGGGTCCACGAAATCTTCCGAAATGTCGGTAACTACACGTTCGAACAAAGCCAAATAAATAAAAACAACTCCAAATAAAACTCAAATAAATACCAAATTTGTACTAACAACAAGAGGAGGAATTTAGATGAATTTAGTAATTGGATTCACTCGAATCGGAGTTCAAACAAAGAAGATATGGCATTCGAAAGTTTGAAAAAAAAAAAGGAATTCTCCTGATTTTTGGATTTATATTTTAATTGGAAAAGGGCCTGAGCCACTGACAAGCGGGCCCCGCATGGGTGGGCTAGGTCCACGGGCGGCCGCTGGTCCACGGCGGACCCGGCTCACAACGCAGGGGTTGCCACGCGGGCTACCACGCAGGCGCAAGGGCTGAGGTGGTGGCCAGGTGGCGCGGAGGTGGCGGCCAGGTGGTGGAGCTACGCTGGCCAGAGGACGGCGGCGCTAGGTTGCGCGCTCGTCGACGCTACGCGCCGTGGAGAGCTTCAGCGAGGGCACCCAGAGGGAGAGGGAGGCGAGAAGGTTCTGGTGCGCACGGGTTTGGTGGCGGTGCACACTGCGATGGCCGGCGGCGAACGGAGGAAGCGGCGGCGATGGCGGTTGAACACGGCGGAGGAGCTCCGGGAGGCTTCCGGCGAAGGGGAGGTGTGCACGAGGTAGCTCGCACTCCTGCAATGCCAGAGGCGGGGTCGACGACGCCGGAGGAGGCTTGGCGGCGGCGCAAACGGCGGCGGCACCGCGGTGGCCGACGACGAGAAGCTCGCGTAGAGGCTGGAGGAGAGAGAAGGAGAGCATAGGGGAAAGTGGGAGGAGGCTGTGGCGAAGCTGGTGCTCCCTTTAAATAGGTGCGGGGATGTCCGGAGAGGGGACGGCGGCGAGCAACGGTCGAGAGCGCGCGTGCGTGCTCTGGCGCGGCGCAGAGCAGGCGCGGGGATGTGACGGGACGTGGGGGCGCAAGTGGGTGGTGGCAGCGGGTGCGACGGCGCACGCCGCGTTCAATGCGTGTGCCAAGGTGATGCGACGGCAGTGCGGCCCTACGCAGCGCGCGCAGACGCGCGCGCGCGCGCGCGCGCACCGCGGAGGAGGAAGGCGGCACGAGGAAGACGACAACAGCGCGGCTGACAGGGCGGTCCCACCTGGCAGCGAGGGCGAGCGACGGAGGCATGCGAGACGGCTGCGAAGGCGAGCGTTCGATTTGATCGAACGATTCACAATGAGATGAACGTTCGGACCTCTCGATCGGGTTAAAGCGATTCGAGCCGTTAGATTTCAATCGGACGACTCACAGAGATGGGAAAGTTCGGACCTCCGAATGCAAACACGATCGAGGCCGTTCGATTTGATCGAACGAACGGTTCACAAGGAGGGAAGGAGCGGGCACGCGCGGGAGTGGGCTGGAGCGGGCCGCGCGAAGGGGAAGGTGGAGTGGGCCAAGAGGGATTCGGCCCAAGAGCCAAAGGAGGATTTAAAAAGGATTTCTGATTAAAGAAATCCCGAAAAAGCAAAAAAATTTTAGAAAATAACTAATAAAGTCTAAAAATTCTAGAAAAATGCACAAAAATTTCTAGGATTATTTAGAGCTTAATAAAAATACTTTTAACTATACTTTAGTTTTTAACTTTGCAATCAAAATAGATTTTAACTCCGGGACAAAAGGAAAAAACCCAAATTAAAATCCAGAAAAGCAATAAAACTCAAATAAACCAACTTTAGGTTAATTGAAGTTTAATTTATTCAAATTAAATTGTTTTTAAAATTTAAATTTCAAGTTAAGCTTTAGCAACTTAAATAAACCTAATGGTTACCTTTTAAAGTTTTGAAAATTTTCAAAAACTCAAGAAAACTGGGATGTTACAGGTACCGTGTTTGAACTAGCTGGTCTGTCAAATAAATAAAGTAATAACATGAGGTAAAGCAAGGAAGCACGATTACCAGTGAAAAATGATATATGGAAATTAAAAAAAAGAAACCACCTCTAGTTGAATATATAGCTTCATCACCATCCAGAAAGGTTAAATAGCACAAGATGGAAGGAAGGAAATGTATCACTGTCACATAAATGGAGTAATGGACTATCTCAACAAAATGAACAAACCACAAGAAGGAACTCTTCATGCCCCAGGTCCAGGGTATTTAAGATGTGCCAGTTTAGATATCAGGGAACAGGCGAACAGAACAGGAAAGAATTGCCATTCTCTTTTCATATCCAATTTGCAATGCACGCGCCATCTAAATCTACTACTGCTAAGAATAGCCGCTGGCCACAATTGTTCATTCGTTGCTAGCGTTCAGCATACACAACGATTACTAAAAGGTAGCAGACCACCAAATCTACTTAGGGCACACACCTGTTGGATGTTAGTAAAGGGAAAATGAGGAGTCGTTTGGTTAATCCTCATATTCTGTTTCCTCATCATCAGCATTCTGGTTACCGTACCTCCAACCATCTTCAATGTTGTTGCCTTGCTCTTCTTCAGTCTCTTCACTGTCATCTTCATACATACCCTTACCTGCCCACTGGTTCTTGACACCACTGATATCAGCAGGCATCACACTGGAAATCTTGACATTGTAGACTTTAGATGAAGGGACCTTGTGAGCTGGGTTTGTCTTGCTCCTTTTCGGGTTTGGTGCAAGGTCACCAATCTCACCATAGTTGTACTGATTGGTGGGTTCATCCACAGCATGCTCAGCTGCAGATGCCGTGAGCTTACCAATCTCTTCTTGACCGTGTTCAGGATGATGAGTCCTCAGATGAAGGTTCAATTTATAACTGTGAATGTAGGCTTTCCCACAACCTTCATAGGGGCAGACATATGGGCGCTCAGTAAAGCTTGTGGTTGCTGGTGTGGAAGGCTTTGTGGTGCTTTGTGGTCTATCTGATGGTGGCATATGTTGCACTGCAACGGGAGTTCCAGTCTGCACCATCATCACATTGGAGACAATAAGTGACACATGGGGTGGGGAGAGTATGCCAAAATTCATATAAACAATCAAAACTTTTGTGATGTGAAACCATGGGTGTTTGAACAAATGATTATCTAGTTAGCTTTAGCTATAGTATTTCAATTTGACGATAATCTGAGATGCTAGAATGTACTGCAACTTAATGTATTTGCGTCTTTTCTTATGCGTATGACCATATATTACAGTTCTACTTGCATAATAGTTCACAGAATTTCTCCGAGGGTCAAGGGTGTCAAGGATAAAAACGGAATATATATTGCAAAAGTTAATGGAATTCAACAACAGGTTCCTATGTTCACAAAAACAACATAATCCCCAGTCTTTTGAGATTGTCCTTCACCTGACATCTAAATAGTACTTTTCGATGTAATCCTCATCCTTAGGTTGTTGGATTCTATTCATAACAAAAGAATGACAAAGGCATCTACAAGGAGAATCAAAAGCAAAAGAAATATAGTATGAGCACACCATATAATGCAGGGAAAAAAAATGGACAGCCTTTTTTGAAGAATACACTAGGGACCAGTTTGACAATGCAGCACTTACCTGTGGAAAATAGGTAGAAATAATATTATTTTAAAAGAAAAATACAAAAGTAAATAGTCGAATGTTTTTTTACAAAAATAGGCTATTATCGCCATTTGAAATGGCAAATGGCGAAATTGTCCTATCGCTATTCCAAAACGCGACAGTAGCCTAGAACAATGCAGAGAAGGTCATATCGTCATTCCAACTGGCGACAAAAACCCTCTCCCTGTTTTTGCACTGTCTATTTCCGACCACATATTTTGTGAACAAATCACAATGATATTACAAAACATTCAGCACAACGTCATCATATATTTTGTCCACGGCCCAGATAAGTTTCTCTCAGGTCGGATGGCCAGTGAAATGGCCAACCACGCCGTAACCACATAGCTCTGCACTCCAGGTTTGCATCACCGCTTCCTTGTTGAAATAATCAGAGGTACTGGCCGAGATACTGCACCACCGTCGAACATGCGGCCATGACATGTGAGCAGGGTCTATGCAAAAGAAGAGGCTTGTTGTAAGTGTATACGCAACTAGCACGGTGTAGCGTGCACTCGCGGGTGATCCTCTCGCGGTTCGTCTCGCGGCGTCCTTTATCCCTGCACAGTATCTCGAAGCGATTCATTTGCCATGGAGAGCGATGTGTTGTTGCTTCTGTCAACAAAGTAATTTGTTGTACGCGGAGAATTGCCTCCACAATACCAACCAAAAGGAGGCACCTGGCGCCGCGCATAACCCAATTGTACACCTCGACTAGATTGGTTGTTATGACAACATATCGAGCACCACCTCTGTCATGTAGCAGCGACTATTTCTCCTTAAGCTCGTGCTCAATACAGTCCGAGAAGCATTTCACCTGTGCCCCCGTCTTCCTCGCCACACTAGGACCATCTATGGGTAGCTGTGGCAATTCTTCGGCTTCAGGGGCATGGTCAACGCTTGTAGTGGCCTTTTTCGTTGCCTCCCTTCTGTGCGTCCGGATCCGCTCATCCAGAATCTTCCAAAGTGCGTCAAACTTTCGTTGCTAGTTCTAATTGCACAGCCGCTTGAACAGGTTCATCAAGTCCTTGTTGTGGAACTGCTTGTAGAAGTTTACACCTAAGTGTCTTATACACCACCTGCTCTGCAGATCCACCCATGAAAGTGGTTCGTTCTCTCCTTGTTGTAGCTGAGTTATTGCACTCAGCGGGCCCGTATGCCGATCATGTATGACGCATACGTTAGGACGGTTCTGTACAACAGAAATCCTCAAATTCGTCAGGAACCACAACTAGCTGTCTGTGCTCTCATTTTCAACGA
This sequence comes from Ampelocalamus luodianensis, assembly GCA_036346255.1. Classification (NCBI taxonomy): domain Eukaryota; kingdom Viridiplantae; phylum Streptophyta; class Magnoliopsida; order Poales; family Poaceae; genus Ampelocalamus; species Ampelocalamus luodianensis. Next base: position 73,639,762 of record CM070633.1, on the reverse strand, counting down.
ATGTGAATGCCACAGGAAGAACCTGATTGTTCCCGTCTGTCGCTATTGCTGTCGAACTGGTATGTGTTCCACTCGGATGGAACCGCCTGCTGTTCCACAGCATACTCGTCATCGGATCCTTCATCTTCTGACAATGCTAGGTAGTACTGGTCTTCGAGATCCATCCTTTAGACTAGGGCTTCCATCTCCTCACCCTCATCAGCAATCCCACTAGCTTGCCTGACTCAAGGAGCTCCTTCCACATGGCCTTCATCGACAACATCAGCAACTCCCGGACCTTCGGCCATTACGTGTGCCGCGCTGTGGCTGGAGTCCCCGACTTCTTCTTCGGCATCATCACCCCCTTCTTGTTCAGCCGCTGATGCAGAAGTGGGCTTGGCATATGCCTGGGCCAGAAGGACCAAATCCTACCGTTCCTCCCTCGCTCTGCGTACATATGACTGCCATGACCTTGTTCCCTTGAGTTACAGTAACTCCCAATATGTGGCCTGTGGTGCTCGGTTGGCAAGGCAACTCAATCTCAGATCATACACAGCATGGTCCAAATCGAATTTGTGGAACAACCACCGCATCACAGCGCCCCATATACGCTGCTCTAGTCTTGTTTGGGTCACGGTCGCCGACTAAAAATAATGCAAATCAATCCCCTCGGGACCTTCCAGAATAGTCCCCTGATCGTAATAAATTTTGAAATTGGTGTCGTCCAACATTTGATGTATTGCACCGTAAACAAAATTTCTACAATTAACCACATATCTAAAACTAAACTACCCACCGAAAAGGATTATGTACAACATACTACACTACGTAATCGTACATCTAAAACTATGTAATCCATTCGGTTAAAAAAATACCTAAAAGGTGGATGACAGGACGAGCAGCGCTTCGCTAGCTTCTCTTCTCCCCTCTAATCCTCTGTGCTCCTCTACCTTCCCTCCCCTCCCCTCTTTCTCTTTTTTCTAAATAAAAGTGAATTATGCCATAATTTTATGGTCTTTTATAGGGTAGATTGTGCCGCTATTTGGAATAGCGACAGGGACTTGCGGGATCCTTGTCATCATTTGAAATGACAATTTTCCTAAATTTTAATATTAAAAAAATTGGGACTTACGGGATCCCGGTCGCCATTTGAAATGATGATTTTTCTAAATTTTAATATTAAAAAATTTAGGAACTTGCGGGATTCCTGTCGCCATTTGAAATGACGACTGTCCTAAATTTTAATATTAAAAAAAATTAAGAGGGGGTCCTTGTCGCCAGTTGGAATGACGACATGACCCTCTCTGCACTGTTCCAGGCTACTGTCGACATTTAGAATGCGACAGTAGCCTATTTTTGTAAAAAAAAATCGACTATTTACTTTTGTAATTTCCTTTTAAAATAATATTATTTAAAAAATCGTTAAAACAACTTTACGAATTCTATTTATATAAATTTTTGCTATGGCTCTAAAACGAGGTTATAAACTAGTTAGTATATCCAAATATAGTAAAAACTGCAGCAAAAAAGCAACCACAACCTAGAGGATGACTGTGGAAGTCGATGCACGATAGCAACATACCTTTTCATGTGTCTTGACATGGGATTTTAATTTGGAGTCGCTTGTAAATCTTTTGCCACAGGTTGGGAACGGGCATAGATGATAATTTTCCAATGCATGCGTTTTTAGGTGCGCACGCAAGTTAAAATCCAATGAGAACGCCTGAAATTCAGATAATTTGTTTGTTAGAATATGCAAATGCACTGTAGCCAAAAGATTCAGGAACAAAAAAAAAGGGATACGCATTTATGCTATTTTTCTTTTCAAACCAATCACTTGTGGATGTGCACATTGCAAGTCGTTGCTCCAAAATTAGCAACAATTTGGGTACATACCAATTGAGTGTATAAACATATAATACAACGTACTGGACAGATCGAGTGAAGTTTCATAAAATTCAACAAATTAAATCAGTGACGTCTTGAGTTAGATAGAATTGGGCATGGTATTATGTACAGTTTTGCTCCAATATACACAACATATGCGAAGGTTAGCTTGGAAAAGATAACTAAACATATAAGTTATATGGTGAGAATTAAAAGGCAAAAATGCTGCCATGCAGTAGAAACTCTATGAAGCCCTAGAAGTGCAAAGTAACTCTATAGAGGGATGAGGTGATCACCTTACCACAGCCTGGATGTGGACAAATAAAATCCTTTTGTCCTGTGTGAATAAGATAGTGTCTCTTCAACTTGGAGCTATCTACAAATTTCTGCAAGACAAACAGAGAAGGATTCATCATAGATATACCAAGAACAACCAAGTAAATGAGGAATTATATTATCCCTTCAAAAGTTGAGCAAACATATAAGAGCAGACAGCTGTGTGGTTTATAAGTAATTAATATAGGACATGACACAAGGGCTTCAATGTGCAGTTGCGCTGGCACAAATCAATAGCGCGTAAGCCTTTTCTGTATGCAAGGTAGCCTCAAATTGAGGCATGATTTACTTGGCCATTCGGTGCGGTGTAACTATAGGGTAAATCTAAAAAAACGAAAACAAATGCACTGTAGGGAAATAACGGAGTGAGCAAGATAAGAGCTGCTGGAAAACAGAGGGAGTTCATTACAGATAAGAAAGAGGAAGAGTTAGACATACTGAGGGAGAGCATAAAACCATTCGCCCATGAGCGTTTAATCGCAGATAAGTTCACCCAGACTACAGAAATACATCAATCAAGGTAGTAGAGCTAGTTTTAATGGAGATACCTTCCCACAGCCTGGCTCCTGACAAACATACTGCCTCTCGCCATGCACATGAGCGTGCTTCCTTAACGCAGCCACATCAACAAAGGTCTTGCCACAGTTTTCATAGCTGCAGAGGAAGAGGATCTCTGTAGTTGGTTCAGGTTTGAGCGCCTCCGGCTCCAGCCCGTCGTTGTTTTCCTTGAAATTTCTGTGCACATCCTCTGCGCACGGATTACTAATTAGTTGCAGACAGGCTATGGCAAATCTGCTTAAACTATCGGGTGAGACTAACTGCAGAGGATCAAATGTAATATAAAATTCAGGATAACGGGTGGAGGCAAACAGAAAAAGGAAACGAGATCATCACCATTGCCGATTCACTCGCCCCTAACCTGTCAAGAAGTATCCACCCAATGTTCCACGCACACAGTTAGGAAAGGAAAGGAAGAAGATTAGGATAGTATACCTCTGACCCACTTGAAGAGAGCGCATTTCCCGCTGGAGGTGGCGAGATCCTGCGGGATCCTGGAATAGAAATCACGCATTCGATTTGATTCGAGGCAACAACACCTCGCGACATTACCAGAAAGAAAGAAGCAAACAAAGAGACGGGATGGGTTGAGCAAGTAGGAAAGGTGAAGGCACGCACCATTGCTTGACCCAGCGGGCGGCGGGGCGCGGCGGGCGGCGAAGCGTCTGCGGCTGCGACGGCGGGTAGTAGTAGTAGCCCCCCGCCCCGGTCGCCGCGTACTCCATCTCCCTCTCTCGCTCAGCGATTGCAGATTGCTGCTGGCCCCCTCTCCGCTCCGCGCCGCGCGTGATCTGATACCGATGCCGTCGAAGGTAGTTCGTGTCCGGTTCTAACCCTTGTTTTCCTTTTCCGCTCGCTGCCTTATAATTCTAGGGTTCTTCCTTCTCTCTCCCCACTCTTTTTTTCTTCTTCTTACCCTCCTGTTCAAGCCCCTCCCCCCTTTTTTCTGCTGAGCAGTGCTTCTATTCTATAAATAGCAAATGAAATTGGTAAGAATTTTAAAATATAGCAAATGAGTTTAAAAAATTATAAATTTTTTGTGGAGCCTCCAAACACTATGTACTTGCTTGTGTAAATTTACCATAACTTTATTCATTTAGAATTTTTATCGCTACTTCGTATAAGTGTTATGTTTGTACGAATTTGTAAATATAGAAAATTAGCAACCAAAATTATGAATTTAATTTTGAAGGCTCCTCACGCAGTGGACTTGATTGTGTAATATTTCGGCAATTTTATGTGTTCTGGTATTGTCTCGAAAATTTCAATTCTAGGTTTCGGAGAGCTGCTTCATGTCCTCCCACCGTGGCGAAGAAGGTGGTGCGCCACGAGGCCGGGGTGGGTGGAGTTGCCGAGGGGGTCGGTGACATGGAGGAGCTGGCAGACCAGGGGCATGGCCGAGAGGAAGCAAGAGAGCAGGGCAACCGAACCGGGCAGCCATAGCGAGGGGAGGCACGGGTGCAGGGAGGCACACACGGGCTCCTCTCGCTCTTCTTGCCTTCTCCGTTGAGCCATTTCCCTATCTCCTTCTCCACTTTCTCCCCTTCTCCAAGCTCTATTTGAGCAAAATCCAGAATGCCAAGCGCCGGCCGCCGAGCCTAATTCGCTGTTCCAGTCACATCGGCGAACTCCGGCCACCCCCGACCGCGTCACGCTGCATCCCACCACTCCAGGAGTCGAACCCCTCAACCAATTTGAAGCTACCACCACCGGAGCGCCGCACACCTTCCTTCTTCTCCGGGTTCGGCCAATTCCGCCAACACCATTGTCGCGCCTCCTCTAACAAGCCCCCACTCAATTCCTCTCTACATGAGCATCCCCTAGACTCCCTTTACCTCCCCCTACCACTCACTCCCTCTCTTCTTCCCCGCAGGTAACCGCCACTGTCGGCTTACCCCGTGCCGCCCCAGGTCACTATCGCCAACTCGCTCCGGCCTCTCTCCGCCTCCACCGATCGGCTTGGCAAGCTCCCCACACCCCGCCGGTGCCCATGCTCTCGCTATCCTAGCCCCTACCCCATCCGAGTGCCGCCGCGCCCTTTCCCCTCCATGGCCGGCCGCCACGTGCTGCCTCCAGCCCGCCACCATCCACCTCCGGTCGAACCACCACCGCCCTCCGGTTCGCCTCCCCTCCAGGGTCACATTTTCGCCACTCCCGGCCGCCGCCGTCCACCCACTCGCCGGCGACAAGCGCCGCTCCAAACTGCCCTCAACCTCCTCTGCTCCTGGCCTTCTATGAAGTCCCTGTGCATCTCTGTCGAACCCGGGAGCGAAGGATCCCAAATTCTCTGTGTTCATACACCGGTCCAGGATTTCCAGTGTACACAGTCTCACAAAATGGATATCACAATCATATCACGAAATCGTAAATAACATTAAGTAATTAAATGTTTAATACAAATGAGTCTGAACAACAATATCAAATATCAAATGAATAACACAACGGAAGCATAATAATATATGTGAGTCACACGATGCGCCACAGACAATCGTCTAGGTCGAAGGCCTACTCATCCTGATCCTCACCGTCGGGGAAAAAGTCTTCTCCTGAATAAGAGTTATTCAGCAAGGATGAGCACAACTTCCGTGCTCGCAAGTTACACCCAATATTGAATGAAAATGCATACATAAAGTAACAAGTGAGTATGGCAGGGGTTATTTTGCGTAGAGCAACATTTTCAGTTTAAATATCCATAATAATTTCTAAGGCCATTTTCATATTATAACTAAATTCAGATTTAAAAATGACAATGTTGTAGTATGGATAACCTCCAATGAAAAAGTGAAGGATACCCTCTTAACACTTGGCTTCCCGTCCAAATTTTACACAAGGATTAACCATCCTCAGATATTTGATAAAACAGTTTTAAAACCAAAAATAAATCTAACTTTAAGTGGCCCTGCTAGCATGTCCATGACCGCGGACGTGGCTATTCGAATAGTTTCTACTCTGCAGAGTTGTACAACTTTACCCACACGAGATGACATGCTCATTATGTCGGCCATTACACGCTTCCGTAGGCGTGTGACTGAGCAATTATCATGAGGCCTTTACAATGTTCTGCCCAAGTGTACTCATGCCCGCTAAGGTTTCGCCCCTTTGGACTAACCGTCGTCCGGAAGCCCCCTCTTGCGCCAAGTGGGAATAAAAGTCTAACCGACACCCACATAATCAACATGACATAAATACACTAAGACATTACAAATTAATTAGCCAAATCCTGCCCATACAGGACGTGTGGTGGTACGGTAAGGCATAGCAATAAGCGGCTCAAAGACTGGTGCTCAATTGACTTGGGCGTCATTCCTACAAACCATGGGCCTTAATCTTAACCAGATCAATCCCGTGCATAAACCTGCACCCACCATTCCAACCATTTCGCCCAAGTCCAAACCCCTTTTTGATTTTATTTAGAGTAAAACTCTCTTTATAAATTCATGTGGTAAAAACAATACCACCATGTCAAGTTTGAAACAAATTTGTAAAAGATTTGGCTAAACATTCCCAAATTTGTAAGTGTGAACTAAGCCTAGCTAAGCATATAACTAGTTTTGATAATATCTTGTCTATGGTGTCAAGGTAATCATGTACAATATTCAAATTGATCATACAATGAAATATTGGAGTAACTATATATAAAACAGGACATTGAAATATTTATACAAACATATGCATGCATTAAATAATTTAAAAACTAAAAATAACTTAAAATACTGGAAGCAATATGATCAATAGTGTAACTTTCCTTCGTTGACGTCTTGGAATTCTAGGTCTTCGGATTGGTCGAACTCTCCGGAGTCGTCGAAGTCTATTCACAAAAATACGATAAATTCAAATTCAAATTCAAATAAATTCAAGATTATAGCTCAAATTAACTCCAAATTGAAATATTTTGGTTTAGTTAGCTATATTATAATTTTATACAAATTTTGCAACTTGAAACACCCAATTTGGAGTTCAGATGCAAAAGTTATGAATTTTTGAAGTTTAAATCCATTTAAAACCTAATTTCAGAGTTTATTAGATTTTCCTGATTTATTTTTCTAAAGAAAATTCAACTTATTGTGCAATGATGACGCCAGCATACCGATTTTCGGAATTAAAAGGAATTAAACTAATTTCTGATGTATGGGCCCCACGTGTCGGTGGCTCGGCTCACGGTAGACTGGGTCTACCGAGCCGGGTGGGATCTGGTGCGCCTGAGGTGGCACGCACGCACACGCGTGGCGCTGACACAGTGCCACGCAGGCTGTTTTGCCGAGGTGGCGTACAGGTGGCGCCTTGGTGGCGGTCGTGTGGCGGTGCCACGTCGGCGGGCACGGTGCCGGCGCGGAGACCGAAGGTCGCCGGCGCTACGGTGCGTGGTGGTGGGCGGCGAGGTTACGAGAAGAGAGAGGAGGATGCAGCGATCCGGATGCGCTCACCCACTAGACGAGGAAAGGATGGTGGCGGCCGGTGGCGTCGATGGAGCGGCGACAAAGTCGGGGTTGACGGCGGCGCGGCGATCCCGTGGGGCTCCGGCGATGTCGAGGTGTGCACTGGGTTCGCAAAAAGACGGCGATGCCAAAGGTGACGATGGCAAGGGCGCGCGTCGACGAAGTCGGGGTTGACGGCGGCGCGGCGATCCCGTGGGGCTCCGGCGATGTCGAGGTGTGCACTGGGTTCGCGGAAAGACGGCGATGCCAAAGGTGACGATGGCAAGGGCGCGGCGTCGACGGCGGCAGCGCAAACGGCGGTGGAAGCTCCTTCGGCCGATGGGCTTTGACGGCGAATTCCAGCAGCGCTAGTGCAAGAGAGGGAGAGTGGGTGAAGGGGATGGGTTGAGGAGGAGGAGAGGCTCGCGGGGCTTCCTTTTATAGGGAGAGGGGAGGCCTGGAGTGGCGGCGACGTGGGGGACGTGCGACGGCGGTTGCGGGCGCGGCGGCGGTTTCGGCGAGAACGTGCGCGAGAAGAGGGGTTGAGGGAGGAGTGGGGGCGGCGTGAGGTGGCGGAGCCGTTGCGCGCGACTACGTGACGAGAGGGTGAGCAGAATGCGGGGAAATCGGAGCTCCGCGACTCGGTCATGGCGGCGGTTACGTGAGGCGGCGCGGAGGAGAAAGCGGGGAGGAAGAGAGGGTACGGCCCGTTGGATTTTGATCCAACGGCCGAGGTCGTATGTGGTGACGTGGAAGGAAACGGGGCGCGGGCGGCTGTTGGATGCTGATCCAACGGCGCAGAAGAGAAGGAGAGAGAGAGAGATGCGTGGATGCGGCGCGTGCGTTGGATTTTGATCCAACGGTGGACGCGCGAGGGGAGGAACGACGCGGGGGTGTGGGCCGGTGCGGGCCGCACGCGCGAAGGGTTTTGGGCCGAGGCCTTTCGGTTTCGGCCCAAAGCCGGATTTTGATTTTCTTTAATTTTTATTTGTTTTAATTCTGATAATTCAAATAAGCTTTAGAAAATAGCAAAATAACTCCAAAAATTATAGAAAAATTCACAGAAATTCCCATACTTATTTTGGACTTAATAAAATTATTTTCAACTTTATGTTGGCCTTTAACTTCGCAAATAAATTTGTTTTGACTTTAAAATAATTATATAAAGCTTTTAAAAAAATTCCACAAAAATAAATAAGTTTTAATTTTTACTGAAATTTGAAATTTGGGCTGTTACAATCTCACTCTCTGTGGCTGACAGTATGACCCACTCGAAAAACCAGCTGATAGTGGATGTCACGTCAGGGACAAACCGGGTGGTTTCGGCTGGAGGGGGTTGGGTGACCTGGTATTGGCAGTTGGAGGGTGTAAACCAAACGGTATTAGAGTTCAGGGTTTTTTGGACTCTCGCCAAAGTTCAGGGGTGTAATATGGACTTATTCCTTTATGAAATTATTTATCAATTAGAGGAGGGGGTACTGTCACATGTAACCCGATTAAATATGACACTCTTTGTTTATTTATCGGTTTAATTTGGATTATATTCTTTAATATTGTATTGTACCACATCCTAGATAAGCTTGTACATGAATCAACTGAGGAAAATGTGTGGCATACAGATCATATAACGATGTACCGTAACCTCTGACTCGTGTGTGTTTCGAAGGCTACGGTACATCGTTGTATGATCTGCACGTCACGTATTTCCCCTATTTGGTTCATGTACAAGCATATATTGCCTGTGGTGTGATGCAGAAATAAAGAATAGCATCCACATTAGGGTTTCATGACCCAGGGTCCTCCTCCTCGACGTCCTCCTCAACGTCCACCCCGATGATACGCTCCTAGAGGTCCTCTGGATCGTCACTGATCCACCAACGTCCCTGCACTGAAGAGTCTGAAGAACTCTCTCCTCTGGCAGCTGCAATCTGATCGCGAATCTCCTGAACTGAAGGAATACAGATTCTCATTAGAGCTTATCGATGTTCCCATAGCTTGTGTTCTTGGTCCCTGGCATGTTACGTGGAGGCATCAACACATAAGAATTATGCAAACGGGATGCATCTTGGATGAAATTAGGATAGAACTACCAAATCCATGGAAGAAATTCTGCATCTCTGGAAAAAAAAGCCCCAACAAGAAATGGACCAAATATTGCAATACTGTCCTCGTCCTACCAAAAAGCTCAATCGACGGCGTCTAGAGAAGCATAAACTTCATCCTTAGATAGTATCACGAGGACTAAGCTCCTAAACAAGATCAAGCCGTGGAAGGTATATTGCGCTTGCTTTAACATACGAGATATGTAGCTTCCATCGACAGGGGGGAAATGGAAACCACATGGAACATTCAGGAGCTAGCGAAAATAATTAATGAAGCCAGCTGCTGCAGTGATGGGTGGACGGACGGATGTTGGATGGGTCTAGCTAGCTAGCTAAAGTAGTGATCAATCTGGTATATCGATCCGATCTATATCCATCCTTTAATTTCCAGCTAGATTCCGACCGACCGCAGCCACAGTGTATATATAGATCGGTCATCCCTGCCATTCCAGCTACCTTTAATTCCATCTACGTCGATGACTACTTAAATTACTACTTTACGTCTTTACTTAAAGTTGTGTGATCACACCACCACAGTAGCTAGTACGTACACATAATGCAGGTACTGTGCGTGTGTACGTACTGCGTACCTTTTTGTCGTATGAGCGCCCTACTGGTCCCTACGATCTGGCAAAGGCATCAAGAAGACCGTCCAAGGCGCTAAACCAGGGGTGTACCTCGCACTACTACTGAAAGCCTCATTACATACGGTTTTCTAATCGTCTCAATTTTTACGTCTGTGATAACATGCAGACGGTTTTTTAGTCGTCTGTGAAAAAAGCTATCACAGATTGGTCTTTAACAAGAACCGTCTGTGATAGTTTTTTCTATTGCAAAAAAAAAAAAAAAATTGCAGCGCGCTCGCCAGCTCAACGCGGTCTCACCATGTCAAGAACAACAGCAATAGCTCAGCAGCAGTAGCAGGTTCCAAGAACAACTCCTCACACAACCAACAAAAACTAATTGTTAAAGCAGAACTAAAGGATCAAGCCGTCGCCACCACCACCACCACGACCATAAGCATGATCACCACAAGCACCAATAACACTCCTCCGATGGCTGTGAAAGAGGAGGCAGTGGTAGGGTCAGAAATGGAGAAAGGTGTAGATGATACCTCAGTTACAGTAGATGATCACAATGATCTCATGCAGCAGATGTTCAGCCAGAGCTACAGGCCAATGATCCCGGAGGCCAGCCACCACCACGACTTCTTCGCCGACCTAGCCAAGTTGGAGTCGGACCCTATGAGCCTAATCTTCTCTAAGGAGTACATGAGAGCCGGTCTGATGCGTGATATACTGATAGTACTAGTAGGAACTTTTACTAGTACTAGGCTATTTTATGGGGGTATATATCGATCCTGGGATAAGCTGCTGATCCAATTGCATGCATGCATGCATGCTCCCTCCTCAACCTCTCATCATTCATGAAGAAGAAAAAGTTCGCCGGTGGACGACCACAAGAGAATTAAGAGCTAGCTTCTTGTTCTTGATGGAGTAGAGTTGCTGGACCGTCGCTTTAACTAACTAAAGCATTTCAATTGGTTATTAGCTAAAGCAACCTTAATTAGTTCCATATACCACGTGCCAATATATATTTAGGACGCCTATTTCGTACTCCTGGGATATGTACTTTCACTTTCAATATACCACTTAAATGAATATATTATACTTCTTTACCACTTTCAGTATACTTAAATATTAATTATAAGATACTCTAATGTGACTTGATTGAAAAAATATCATTGGAGCCCTTTATTTTTGCTATATACCTTTTTTCATATATAAAAAAAAGTATATACACGGATTTTGGTATAAAAAGTGAATTTTCATGAAATTTTTCATGGAACTCACTTTGGGATATCTTATAATCATTATTGGAGTATACTCAAATTGATAAAGAGGTATCATCATACGATTTAAGTGGTATATGAGAGGTGGGAGTACGTACTCCTAGGAGTATCATACCATATATATATATATATATATATATATATATATATATATATATATATATATATATATATATATATATATATATATATATATATATATATTCCTACTCTCGAGAGTAGTTACTCCCTATTCCGTATCTTATATATCTCACAACGTAGGGAGTATCTTGCGCAACCGAGAGTATGTATGTGTAGTATACGAGTATATAAGACCATATAGGTGGTATTTACACATTTTTAGAGGTGGTATGTACAATTTTTAGACATACTTCTTTTTATGTGTGAATATGAAGGTATTTACAAAATATGCTAAAAACTATGGACTCTCTTGCAATTTTTTTGTGTGGTTCACATTGGAGTATCTTATAATTAGTATATGAGTATACCCAAAGTGATAAAGGAGTATGTCAAGTTCTTTTAGGTGGTATATCAGAAGTGGGAGTAACTACACCCGGGAGTAGAAAGTATTTTTCCTATATATATATACAATACACACACACACATGGACTGATTGATATACTATATATGTATATATATGTTACCCGACGAACTTTTTTTATTAATTAATACTTTTTTAAAAAATATTTTAAAGTTAACTCCCGGCGTACTTTATTTCTAATTCTGACCCCTTTGTCACGCCACCACCAATAACGTGACAAAACAATATTGTCACGCCATGGGATAAGTCCGAAAAAATGTACTTTTTGTCACACCACTGGTGGTGGCGTGACAGCATGGGATAAGTCCGAAAAAATACACTTTTTATCACGCCACTGGTGGTGGCGTAACCAAACAACACTGTCACGCCACCACCCGTGGCGTGACAAGAGTTTGCCCAGAAACGGGCTGGCGTTACAGTGTTATTTTGTCACGCCACGGATGGTAGCGCGACCAAAGGGGTCAGAATTGGAAATAAAGTGCGCCGGGGGTTAACTTTAAAATTAAATTTGAAAAAGGATTAATTAATAAAAAAAATTCTACCCGAGCCCCTCTTGATCAAAATAATTCAGTCCTTGGCTGCGCGCATGTCAAAATAATCTTCTGATCACGATACTAATGCATGTGTTAATTGTTCAATGCACTATATACGTATGCGTGCGTACTTGTTTGCAAGGGCATATACTGGATCGATATACATAGATAGTTATAGTTGGGGCGTGCGGCTTATGAGCTTATGAGCATGCACAATGGTATATACAACTGTTGTCTATAATATCTCTATATGTTATCTATAGACTAATACTAAAGACGGCTTCTACAATGGGTTATTTTTTTTACATGTCTCTATATATAGCTACTCCATGTACAATATGTTTTGTTTCTCGTGTTACAGTCGACTACTGCACGAGAGATGGTCCAATTCTCTATGCTCCCCCTCTCTCCTCCACGTCATCTCGTGTCCTATATGTCAAGACTTACAGACAACTGACGTTATACTACTGTACATGCTCTATTTAACGTAACCCAATCCCATCTCTCGCGTATCTGTCGATCTATCTATCTATAATCCCTTATCAACAATTCCACATAGGTAAAAGCTAGCGTACTGCTACTAGTGCATTTCGGATAGATGCCACGCATCCAACATATTAGCAGCATGCATGTACGCATGTGCTTCGCCTGCAAACTGCTTATTTTCCAGAGGAAAGAGATCGACGTCCCATATAGACTCTACTGTAGTTGTCCACCGCTACTTTATCATACATGACCTTCCCTGCTACTTGCTACTTGCTACTGTACAGTACAGTACAGTTTTGCAATTCACGGTGTCAAGTTTCAAGCCTAAGCTGCCGACGAAAGGCCGACAATTTACTCTTACTCCAACGATCAATTAACATATACCTGCATGCATGGTTGTGTCTTGTGTGTGATGCTAGCTAGTGTATATATATAAACACTACTAAAACTGAAAATGAAAACGTGTACTTATATATACAGCAGCTGATGCATGCATGGCCTAGCTGCGGATCGAGATCATGCGTATGTAAACCGATCAGTGTCAAGTGCTGTGTTATTGTGTCCACTTTTCTCCCCGGCCCCTTTTGCCTGCATTCTGCACGATCGAGAAAGAAACGAGACAATCTAGTATTGCTACCCATACAATACAAAGCCACTTGTTTGTTGGTGAGCTTTCACCGAGTGACAACAGAAAAGAGAAGAAAATGAAGAGAGAACGATTAGGGAAGCTGCTTGCAGTGTTCCAAACTTCCCACATTCTCCTTCAAACTGAAAAGGTAGCATTACAAGTAATGTCAGATCGAATCAAAAGACGACCTAGCTAGATAGGTACATAGGGGTGTGTGACAGCTTCCATCCAATTAAGTGATCAATTAAGTGATCACAGACTATATATTGAAAGAAAGTTCATTTTCATTTGTTGTATGGTGACACCATTAATTTCAAGTTTTTTTTTTTAAAAAAAAAATCCTTGTAGCTGCATCTAGATTCCTCCTTTCATCTAAAAAGGAAAAGATATATTAATCAAATTCTTCCTTTGCTCACAAAAAAGAAAATTATCTCCATCTTTTTGCTGGAGCTAGAAATTTACATACCCAAGGTTTCATGTATGCATGACCACCTTTAAATTGAAACCAGCACAACAGAAACAACACTCAAAAGACAGAATCGAATTGACAAATCATGAATGTCGTTTCTAAATATATGGCCCAAAGATATGGATGGAGATAGAAAGTGTGAAAGAAAGAATGTTAGGGAATCCAACAAGTGAGTGAATAGTACGTAATATGCTGTATGCATGCCTAGCATTGGAAAGATGACATGAATTCATGGTTTGGTGCGGTCTGTCTGGCCGGCCGGTTGTCTAAGGTACTTTTGATAGAATTAATTCTCAGCTTAATCGCAATATGCCATTAATAAACAAAGGCCAAGGATGCTTCCTGCATATGCCTTGAGAAATGTTTGCTTCTTTTTTATTCAACAAAAGCTATATCTCCTCCACTGCGTCTCCGTGGCAGATCCATCATATACAGGAACTGAATAATATCTTTGTAAGGAGTCCTTGTTGGATTTGCATGCTGGTTAAAATTGAGGATGAATTGACTGTGGTGGAACAACAAAAGAACTGCAATTATGCAGAGGAAGTACAGAGTGTTACATGCCCTAGCAAATTTAATTAATTTGTTTGTTGGTTCAAAATGAAAAAATAAATAGAGTCAGTTTTCTCTATGGTCAATGAGTTAATTACAACCGTGTTTAATTAGAATTCGCTCCCTAATACTAGTATATAATTAGGGAAGAAACAAGCAAGTAGGAAGGCGCACTAATTCTCGCACTTCTTATTTAGAACTTCACCAATCACCACTGACCATATATATTTTGGCAGAAGCTAGAGATCAGTTCACCACTAAGCTAGCTGGCTAGTTTCCCTAATGAGTTAGAAGAACTAACCTAAGGGCTAAGGCAACCACATCAATCTTTACCAAAGGAAAAAAAAAAGGAGAGATCACTCTTGCACAAACCAAAATGTGAATCAGAGGAAGCCAGAGAAAAAGCTAGCTAGCACCACTTTCCTTTGAAACATCCAACTAGAGTGAACAGCAGCATCTGCATCTTTATATAAGGCTGCCCCTGCACTCATTTCTCTCTCAACCACTGAAACCTCTCAGGAGGAGGAGGAGAAGAAGAAGAATCTAGCAGCTAGATCATCTCAGCTGTACTAGAGAAGCCATTGGACATACACACACCATGGATGCAAAGAAGCCCTATGTTGTTGCCATCATCATACAGCTGATCTACACCGGCATGTATGTCGTCTCCAAGGCGGCATTCGATGAGGGGATGAACACCTACGTCTTCATCTTCTACCGCCAGGCGGCTGCCACTGTTCTATTGCTGCCTCTTGCCATTCTTCTCGAAAGGTAATATTGGCCAAGAACAGTGTCAGCAGGTTGAAGTAATTTATTGCGCAGTGTAGATCAGTTGTATGATTCATCAATAGGATTGCTGAAACTCTATGTTAATTTGCAGGAGAAATGCACCACCGATGTCGTTCTGGTTGTTTATGAAGCTATTCTTGTATGCTTTGCTTGGGTAAGACAGGCCAGACAGCATCGCTACATATACTTTGGCTTTTTTTTTAGCTCTTTACGGTACACACTATTTACCGTAGACCAACCTTTGTTTCTAATCCCACAGATGAGATTAGCTAGGATTTGATTGTATTACGATCACCACCAAGTATGAGGAAGTATAACTCCTTTAAGGGTGAGATTGTAACTACACATGCAAATCAAATAATCAAGGCTTGTTTCGTGCGGTTTTCAATCCGCTTCTCCTCTATTAATATAACGAACAGCCCTCCTGCCAGTTTTCATTAAAAAAAAATCAAAGATTAAGTAATGCACTTTCTACCGTTGGAATTTAATCATCGAAACCCTTTCCTTAAAAGATAATCATCAGATATGACTATTGTAACAGACGCAATGCAAAGAAAATTAATGCATCTTTCACTAGTCCATCGTTTTGTGCATGCATGCTCATAATCTAATAATCAACCATGAAGGCACATTGCTAATCGTGGGGCTTTTCGGATTGGATCTGAACAACCACAAAAACCTCTCCTACATACGTGGTTAATCCTAATGATTCGAGGAGAGGCGGTCAGCCAAGGTGGGGCAGCGGCGAGTTGCAGCAAGGCGCCGTGACGATTTGGATCGATGTGGTGCGATGCGGGGTTGCAGTGAAGAGGGCCGAGCGGGAGCGGCGGCCGCCGGCCGACGAAGATCCGCACATGGCGGCTTCGATCTTGGTTGGGTTGTGCGGCGGCTTCGAGTCTCCGTGCCTGTGTTGAGGCAGGACATGGTGGCTGAGTCTAGGTTAAATTGGAATCCCGTAATTAATTAACGACCACATGAAAATATTTTCAAAGAAAAAGTCAATATTACCCCCTAACAAATGGATGGTTAGATTCGATTTATACTTCCATTTATCTAAGAAGTAGAATGCAGGGTAAAATTTCTCTATTTTTTAGATTGAGGATGGGCTTATTAATTACTCTGGTTTTGTAGGAACACACTAAGCATGAATCTGTACAACAAAAGCCTCAAGTATACCTCTGCAACTGTGGCATCGGCGACAAGCAACTCAGTGCCTGTGGTGACCTTCTTTCTGGCAGTCCTATTAAGGCAAGTCCCCAGCCAGCGCCCCGACGATACTAATGAAATGAGTTGTCTAGTCCATGCATGCATCTTTCTGGGTCTGGCATATATATATATATATATGCATCTTTGTTGTTGATTAATTTAACAGTGGCACTCTTGTCTAGTCTAGATGATACTGCTGTTGATTGGCCACCCTACCTGAAAAGATCACAAGACTAACTCATCAAAAGCTAGCTCCTGCATGCACTGAGCAAAGGAACCCACCCTATTCAGTTAGTAAATCAACAAAAGGCACTCACACGCACGCATATGTGCATGCCTGTTGCACTTGGCTAAGTAGTAGTAGTACTACAGTTAGATGTTTTGGCCGGCCTTATCGTTTCAGCCAAAGCGTTAGCATAAGTAAGCTAGTTAATGGGTGGGTGCATTTTGATTGGTTCAGGCTGGAAGTGATGTGGCTGAGGAGCAAGTCAGGGATAGCGAAAGCCGCCGGCGTCGCGCTGTGCCTTGCCGGAGTTGTCATCATCGCCTTCTACACGGGGCCGTCGATAAGGCCTCTGAGCCACCACCGCGCTTTCGCCAGCCGCGGAGGAGGACAGGAGCCGTACCACACGAGGGGGACGTGGATCAAGGGAACATTCCTCATGCTCCTCTCCAACACAACCTGGTCCCTCTGGATTGTCCTGCAGGTACCAAGTCATAGTTATATATCATGCTGCTGTCGTCGTCTAATTACATGGGTCACTGCATGCATTCATGCAGGCTTCTTTGCTCAAGGAGTACCCCAACAAGCTGCTTGCGACGCTGCTGCAGTGCCTCTTCAGCACGATCCAGTCGTTGCTGCTGGCAGTGGTTGTCGAGAGGGACCTGTCCAGATGGGAGCTGCACATGGACATTGGACTTGTTGCCGTCGCATACTCGGTAGCTTAGCTACTACTCCAGTAAACCTAGCTTGATTCTGACATTGCTAGCTCAGCTGGCTGGTAATTAGTTCTGATCATTGGCTGGGTGATGCAAAATGTGCAGGGGTTCGTGGTGACGGGCGTGTCCTTCTACCTGCAGGCGTGGTGCATCGAAAAGAAAGGGCCCGTGTTCCTGGCCATGTCCAACCCCCTGGGCCTCGTCTTCACCATCCTCTGCTCCTCCTTGTTCCTCGGTGAGATCGTCCACCTCGGCAGCATCCTCGGCGGTATCCTCCTCGTTGCCGGCCTCTACAGCGTCCTCTGGGGCAAGAGCAAGGAGCACCGCACGCACATGCGGCCACCAGCCACCATAAAACAAAGCGAATGCAACAAGGATAATAACAGCAACGCTATCAGTACCGAAGATCAGGATCAGAACGAACTCAAGCTCAAGGAGGAGGAACTGGCATCACCAATGCACCAAGTCTGAACACAGAATTAATTAAACACTACTATATTACTTCAGTAGTACTGGTGTATATGAAATCTGCACTGGTGTGGTGTGTGCATGGATATATATAATTAGGCTATATCTACGGCCATATATATATATATATATATATATATACACACCTTGTGTACCGAATAACTACTGATCAAGGTTTTGTTTCTCTTCTCAAATACTCCACAGTGGAATGCATTTATGTGGTTGTATTGGGACAAATTAATCATATCCTAGCAATCCAATACTACGATGACAATGGGTTTGATCATATATATATATATATATATATATAACCCATATTTATCTATATATATATATATATATAATACAAAATATCCACAATACAGAAACCAGGTCCAGGGAGCTGAACCCACACAAACGAAAATTAAACTAAACTACCCCTTGCGAAAGTTGGATCCTTCGAGCCGCCTTCAGCCATTTGCAGACCCGGTTTGAACCCCCCTTTAGAAGTTATTCCTCACGTACCGAATGCCCTTTCCCGGGCACCAGTCCGATACCCCTCGAGACTCTTGTTTGATGAGGCGGTAATCAAGAAGATGTCGAAATTTCGGTCGGTAAGTAGGATCCAAACTTGCTTGCCCCGCTTAGAATCTAAGCTCTGGCTTCTTCTTTGATTATTGCTACCAACCCGTTAACCTCATTCCTTTGGTGATGAAAAATTCTTCTATTTCTTTCTTTCTAAATTTGCCACATTATCAATATGATTAAAGAGCTTTGGCCCTTCCTGCTCAAATTCAGTTCTCTTTGCGATCTTTCCAACCACCAATGGAGTACCAACTCATCAACATCCTCTTGTGCCGGTAAAATGCTGCTGTGTTGTGCCCAAATTGCGATGGCATTCCAAACCCGTTTTGCGTAAGCACAATTTAGGAGCAAGTGTCGTGCCGTTTCTGGAATGTTTGTACAGAGAGGGCACCAAAAGTTATTTTGCATGTGCCTTGTTGTTAGGATGTCTGCCGTTGGAATCCGTTCCTGAATGGCTAGCCACGCAAAGATTTTACATTTTTGTGGTGCCGAAGCATCCCAAAAGAGGTTAACATAAGGTTTCTCTATTGATCCCAAGAACTGTGCCTGATAAGCTGATTTAGCTGTATAAGTTCCTGTCACGGTCCATCTCCAAGTGATATCATCCGGTGTTTCCGGTGTGAGTGTGACCTGCGCCACTTTGATGTACAAACGTATGAAGTCGAGGATATGTAGCGTTGTGATCTTTCGTCTCAAATATGTGATCCAAGTATTTCCTTATAGCGCCTCCTTGACCGTCCTATTCTTCCTGGCCGAAATAAGATACAAGTTAGGGGCCTCCTCCTTGAGGGGTGTGCGGCCCATCTAGGCATCCTTCCAAAAGCTCGCCTTGTCCCCGTTTCCCAGTGCGATTTTTGTTGACACTCGAAAAGTTCATGGTCCTTTTCATCCGTTGGGAGTTTCATCCTGTTCCACAGTTTGCCCGGTTCCTTCCAATGATACCAAAGCCAACGTAGACAAAGTGCTCGGCCAAAGAATGCCAGATGCAGAACACCAAGGCCACCCTATTTTTTTGGGCGACACACCGTGTTCCAATTTACCCAGCAGTTTCCTCCTCCTGTGTGTAGATCGTTTCCACTCCAAAACCACACCATGCGACGCTTATCAATCTATTTTCTTGTCCAAGCTGGGAGGTCTGCCAGTGTCATGTGGTAGATAGGAATAGAGGTGAGGACCACATTGAGCACCGTGAGTCTACCAACTCTGGATAGCATTTTCTTTTTGTAGCCTGCAAGTCTTGCTCCCATTTTATCTAGAAGCGGCTGAAAATGCACTTTCCTCAAATTGCACAAAGATAGCGGTAGACCTAAATAAGTGCAAGGTAGATGTCTCCTGACAACTGGAAACTCCTGAAGGATGAAATCTAAATTGAGATCTTGACAATGTATTGGAATTACCGCACTTTTGCTTAGGTTAATCTTTAATCCAGTTACCTCTCCGAAGATGGTCAAGAGCTCTTTTAGAGTATCCACGTCTTCTTTTATTGGCGCCAGGAAGATCATCGCATCATATGCGTACATGGAGAGCCTTGCCTTGACCGTCCGTCCGCTGAGCAGAGAGAGCCACCCCTCCATTGTTGCTGCATTCAGCATGTGCTGTAGCGCATCAATCGCGATGATGAATAAAAAAGGCGACAACGAGTCCCCCTGCCGTACACCGCATTGATGCCAAATTCTTGGGCCTCTGTTCCCATTCAAAATGATTGAAGAATTAGACGTGCCTAGTAAAATTGAGATCCACTCTCGTCATCTTGGTCCGAATCCATAATGATGAAGAGTGTGGAGCAAGTAGGGCCAAGAAACCAAGTCGAATGCCTTAGAGATATCCAGTTTGATCATGAGGGTGGGCGTCCTGGAGCGATGGTAGCTACGAGCCAGGTTCTGCATGTAGAAGAAGTTGTCCTGTATGCAGCGCGATCGAATGAAGGCGCTTTGGCTCATAGAGATCAGTTGATCCAAATGCCTGGATAACCTTAAGGAAAGGACCTTTGAAATTAATTTGGCCATACTATGAATCAAACTGATTGGTCTGAACTCCGATACGTTAGTAGGTTGTTCCTTTTTGGGGAGCAAGACTATGTCCGCCGAGTTGATTTTTGCGAAGTGCGTTATGTTCAAATTGTAGAATTTTGTGAAAACTGCCATGATGTCCAGCCGAATTATGTTGCAAGTTTCCTTATAGAATGCTCGCTGAATCCATCTGGCCCTGGGGCCTTGTCCCTTGGCATTTTTTGTATTGCAAGGACAATTTCCTCTTCCAGAAAAGGTTGTTCCAACTGGTTCAACGCGTTAGAATGGCTATGCCCTGGCCTGATGTGATCCCAATCAAAGATGCTAGTTGCCTGGCGAGTCGTACCTATGACACGTGAGAAGTGTTGAAAAAGCGCATTCTCCTTCTCTGCCTGGAGGACGTAGGTACCATTGGTATATGTAAGGATACGAATAAAGTTTTTCCTCTTTCGTGAGGTTGCTTTGGCGTGAAAGTATTTTGTATTCGCTTATCCCAGTTTGAGCCACAAAATCCTGGATCTCTGTCTCCAAGCCAAACGCTGAATTGTTGCTAAACCTTGAATTCTGATTTTTAGACCCTTCCGCAGGTCCCTTTCTAAATCACTGAGTTGCCTGATCTCCTGTGCAAGATCCAGGTGGAAAAGTACTTCAAGTGCTAAGCACAACTGCAAAGATCTGTTTCCAATTTTTGCATTGCTCCAGTTTGCCAAAGCTCTTGCCGTCCTTTGCATTTTACAAAGTAATATCTTGACCGGGTCAGATGTCTCCACTTGCTGAGACCAAGCCTCCGAGACCACTTCTTTGAACCCATTCAACAAAGGCCAATAACTTTGGAAGGCGAACAATCTTGATTTCCTGATCCCCCCTTCAGCCGAGATAAACAGTGGACAGTGGTCCGAAATTGAGGATGAAAGAGGACGAAGGTGATGATCAAAGAAAAGATGATTCCAGCCTGGGTTGGCAAAAGCTCGATCAATTTTCTCTAACGTCGGGTTAGTTTGTTCATTTGACCAAGTGAAACGGCGCTCCTGCAGATGTAATTCTTTTAGTTCACAATGATCTATAGTCGCCCGAACTTGAGCCATGAGGTTTCTATTTAAATTTAGATTGTTCTTATCACTCGCCCTATATATAAGGTTGAAGTCTCCAATAATCAGCCAAGGGCCCTACATTGTGGCGTGTAGATGCCTGATCTCCTGTAGGAAGGCTGGTTTAAATTGGTCTTGGTGCGGTCCATAGACCGTGGTTAACATCCAAGAAGGGCCATCAGTGCATGGTGTTACACATGCTGTGATGGAATGCTCCAAAATTTGGGGGCCATCTAAGCTTACTTTGTCCAAGTCCCATATGATTAAAATCCCTCCCCTAGTTCCAGTCGCAGACTTATAGCACCATCCCTTCATTCGCCCACCTGCTAGATCATTTATTATACCATTGTCTATTACATATATTGAAAATGGTGAGCATCTTGACCAAACATATTACATATATATGAATGCGCCGATCAAGGAATTAAATTACCCATTGTTAATAATTTGACAAAGACTTCACTGGCTTCTTAGAAGGTCTCCATTTCTTTCTTGCACTTAATTTCTAGTTATTTCCATTTTGTTTACTCCTGCATATCTATTCTAAGCTCTTTGCTCCTTTGCTTTTGTACGCACATGCTTCTATTCATAGGATGTATGTATGTATATACATATGCATGATGTTATACGTGCTCAATGTTCTCTTCTCTAGTGTCGGACGCTCCTCTTCTTTAATATCAGCCAACTCAACGTTGTGGTTTTCTCACTAACCGCGATAACCTCTCATCTTCACTAATGCTGACATGTTTGTTTTAGTCGTTGTTTAACGATATGAAGAATCTTCATGTCATCACCGGTGACGTTGTGCCCCTCACCAGCGATCGCACGCTTCTAGCTACCCAATGGCTTCATATCGTCCATAGTTCGTCTTCAATGCAAAGTTTTATCTCCTCTCTACCAGGGATTCCCCATCATTGAACTTCTTTGGCCACTTTCAACAATCCGACACTCACCGCTCATCATCGTGGCCCTTGGCTCCTTCGACTCTGACCATTTTATTCAATGGCTGCAGCGAGCAGCACGATGTTGTCCTCGTTGAACAAATAAGGTGAGCAACATGGCATTATCCTTACCTCCGTCGCCTCCACCTCGACTCTTCGCTTCCCCGTGGATTAATGTCTTCTTATAGGATAGATAAACCACATTGCACTCTTTCGTGGTGTTCTTCGACACCATTAGTGGTACCATTGTTATAACTTTTAATTTCACTTAAAATTTAAGTGATTTTTTAGAGTCTGTATACAAATCAAATTGCTAATTTTCGTTAATTTATTTCAAATTTTATTTATTTAGACATTTTACTTTGGTTTCTTTTGTGAAAATTAAATTACAAATTTTAATTTATTTTTTATTGGAATTCATATACAAATCCAATTGCTAATTTTTCTTTCATTTTTATTATAAATTATAGTTATTTAGGAATTTTACTTTTGAATTCATATCAAAATCAAATTTCTAGTTTTTATTTATTTTTGGTTCTGAATTTCAATAATTTTCATTGGAATTAGTATACTAATCTAATTTTTAATTTTCTTATAAATTATATTTATTTAGGGATTTTAATTTGGAATTCGTGTTAAAATCAAATTGCTAATTTTATTTTACTTTGTATTCCTAATTTCAGTTATTTTTTTTGTTGGAATTCGTATACAAATCTAATTGTTAGTTTTTGTTTAATTTTTTATTAAGAATTATATTTATTTAGGGATTTTACTTAAGAATTCATATGGAAATTGAATTGTCAATTTTATTTTTTTTATTCCAAACTTTAGTTATTTTTTTTGGAATTTGTGTACAAATCCAATTGCTAATTTTTTTAAAAAAATTTTATGGTGAATTATGTTTATTTAGCAATTTTACTTTGGAATTTGTATCCTAATAAAATTTCTAATTATTTTTTTGTTTCGACTTTTAGTAATTTCTGAATTGTATTTGACATACACTTTTTTCAATCAAAACCGTTATAATCTTGCGGCGCGGGTGACTCGGGCCCGAGCGCCTCGGGCGAAAAGCGCGCGGGTGGTTGGCGACTGGAGAGCACGATCTCGTCCTCCCTCCTCTTTAGCCGCTTCTCCCTTTTGGAAGAGAAGGTAGAACAACAGTGAGAAATCCCCAAATTCTGTGTGCTTCTTCTTCCCTTCGATTTGTGTTCAATTTTTGGATCATCAGAGCTCCGGCGTCATCGTGCTTGTCTCGGTGGTGTCGGTGGTTAGATCGGAACCCTCCTCCGTATGCATCCATTAGACTCCCTCTTGCGCCCTTTCTTTTGTTTGGGTTCTGTGAGAGTCCTTGTGTATGTGTCGGTTGAGGCTAATTCCTGTGTGCTTCTTGGTGATCCTGCTGAGGGAGAAGAAAGTTGGTTTACTTTGGTGATTGGTGCTACTTGTGCTTTCGGCCAAAGCATTACCTGGTGGTCTTGTGTGGCATATTTCCTGTCCCTCAACTTCGTTATTTGGTGTGTCCCGAAGAGCGAAGAGTCGGCATTGCATCTCCGCCAACCTCGCCTATTTTGCGCGACACAGCAAGGCGTTAGGTTTTCTGAGACAACATCTTATCGACGTGCCTTGGCCGGTTCTTCCCAGTGGCTTTATTTGTCACTGGTTTGTGAGTATCTCAGTTACCCATTTTGTATTCACTTTGCATATATGAGCTGCTCTTATCAAAGTCATAATTCGGTTTTATAGTTGTGCTGGGAGATATTGCAAGTGTATCTAATGATGGGTGTTATTAGCTCTAGGATGATTGCTGTCATATTATGAAATTGGATTGGTGACTAGGATCAGACTTGAGCAAGAAATAGAATGCTTACTGTTGTCTTTTATCTCTGTAAGGATTACTCTATATTCTATCTTTTGTGGTCTAGTGTTGTTTTCGGCTGCAACTAGACAGAACTTGATCATTTGTTGATGCTTTGTTATCAAATTGTCTCATACTGCTAAAATTGCTGCATCCTGTGCTATGACAAATGTCCAATTCTCTGTTTGCTGAAAAGACAATATGCTGAAATAGTGTCTTTGTGCACTGTTTATCTAAAGAACTTTGTTGGCTGTAAGTTCATTCTGCAGTCTTGAGATAATCCTTGACATTGTACTAAAGCATTAACCTCTTGAGCTCAAAGTCTGAATTAGTGTTATTATATTCAATTGATGAATAATATTGACATGTGTGCTGTGATGATCAAGATTTTATCTTATGCATCTAGCATTATGAGAGCGATGTTCAAATCCTATTTCTGAACTTTATGCTGAGTTCTTTAATATACATGTGGTATATGTTGAGCATATTATTCATTTTAAATGACTTGGAGAAACTTCATATGTATATGTTGATTTGGTCATTTAAATGCATGTTGAATTATGCTTTCTGTCATTTATTTTTGCTGGAATTAATGATATTTATTTGCTAAAACCACATTTTGTACAACAGATTGTGCCTGGTTTCCACTATCTTCTTGTCAGTTGGATACCTTTATGTATGGAAGCATATAGCAATACATGCAAATATAGTGATGAAACACATCTATACAAGCACAGTCCATACTCCATAGAGTACCCATGATCCAGTGTTAAACATTCAACCACTCGAAATCAGGAAGGTAGAAAGATTTCATAGCAAGAATATCACCAATACATCGCAACTCAGAGCGTAAGTTACTGCATGACTTAGAGCATACAGAATTCAAGCAAGTCCTAAGAAAAGGATATCCCAATGAGTTTTTGACGATTCGCCTGATAATTCAGAAAAACAGGCAAACATCTAACACGGACATAATATTTTGGCTTCCATTATACCAAGAAAACTGTCTCAAGTGAGCAGTTACACTCCATGATCCACACTAAGAACATGTCTGATAACAGTGCTGACAAAAAAAGGTGAAAACAAAACAAGGAAACACAGCTCCACTGGATCCCCATTGTTGTTCTATCAAGTCCTCTTCAGATGGCCATTAGTTCACCAAAGTTGCGCATTAGGAAGATGGATCCAGCAAATAGACCACCAACCTTTATCACCTTCTGTATACAAAAACAAAAACAGTAGTTTAGTTAGCATCAAGAAGAGTTTATCTACCAACAAGAGATATTGTCCTAACAAACAAGGAAGGCTTGATATCAGTGTAAACTCTAATTAGTCATATTTTAACCCAATCTAAGGTCCAACACATTTACAAGATTCATGCAGAGAATTTTGAGAGCCAAAACGTATGGTTGAACAAAACTAGGTATAACCTGTATGGATGCAACTTCCACACATGCTCCTGCAATTCCATAAACAGGGGGGGTTCCTCTTTGATGACCAAAAATAACACATAGGACAAAAAAAAAAAAATCAATTTCCAGGCATAATTTACATTTCAGAGTTGGGATCCACCATCATGAAGAAAAGGAGATATTTCTCTGTCCAATCATGCTAGTGATACAATCATCATGAAGTACACGACCCTAATTTAATTTCAGATGTCTAGTTGTCGTTGAATTGATAAAAACAGCACAAATTTATGTTGCATTACATCTAGGTGTCTAATATCAATAATAGGAGTGATCATCGATTTCAGATCTAATATGTGCTTTGGCTTTAGCTTAATTGATAAGCGACTTCGAAGCCGGGCTGTCTGGGGGACTTGTGGTTTTTTTAAGCCGAAGCCGGCTTTAAGCTCCGTAGACAGATTTTGCTCTCAAAGTCGTAGTCGTAGACAAGCGAAGCGAGCGAGCATGTGCACTGCTGACGACGAGTACGGCCGACAGATCACTGCGTGCGGGTACACGAATCGCGAAGCAAGGACACCACGCCCCCTTCCTCTTCCTCGCCTTGCCGCCACGGGGATGCAAGCAGCCGCACGGAGGGCGCGCGGCGGCGGCGGCGGCGGCCTTCCACTCCACGGCCGCAGCGCTCTCCAAATCCACGGTCCGACCTAAACCCACCCCCATCCTCCCCTCAATCCTCTTTGTCTAAATCAAATCACGCCTCCAGTTCTTGTTTCTTGATGCGAAATCTTGGAACTATTTGGCTCCTAAACAGAGAAATGAAACTACCTAGTCTATAAAAGAAAGAAGCTTCACTACATATTTGAAACTACCTAGTCTACGGCAAAATGATAACAGAAAGGGCATCGCGATGTTAAATGAGCACTAATCAGTGATGCATCCCTTCGGTATCTGCACATCCATGCTGCAATTTCAATATTCAGCCACCGGGAAAGGATCGAGTGAACTCTTCTGTGCAATTCATTCATCAGTTGGTGCGCAGTTGCTTCCTGACAATACAGTACTAATTATGCTAGTTCCTGCCGCTGGGCTTAGGGTTAGAGTCGTATTAGTCTTGTTACGCTCTAAAGTTGTGCGCTTTGACATCGGAAGCTCTAGTGTGTCCTACTTTTTCAGGTTTACTGCATATTTCTTATAAACAAATATGTTGTTGTAGAAGATGTAACTCAGAACTATAAGCTGCATGAATGCTGAAGCGCTTGCTAAGCACTACAGCATTTGTGTTTCTTCAATTATTTGGGATTTGAGTTTAACAGTAACGGAACTATTCTTGGGCAGCCTCATGTTCGATTCGCCATCCGTGAAAAGCGTGTTGATGCAAAGAGTGCTCTTAAGAACCTTCTACTTAATGGCAGCCCCTATCAAGTAGGTACCTGTAACCATTTTCTTAAATTTTGTTTACTTCCTAATCTGTGAACTTTTCTGTAAATAACAGCACCAAACTGATTTACAATGTCTTATGCTGGTATAAGTGGGCAACACTGATCTCCTTTACTACAATTATTGCATACCAAATGTTTGTTGTTTCACCATGCTGATGGGCAAATCAGATATGCCTCAACAACTATGAAATGCGAAGCGGACACTTCTTTATTTAATTTCTTTGAAAGCATTGCCTCCCTGGTGATTAGACTTTGAAATAGTTTTGAACATTGTCAATAGGAAAGCAGTAATAAACAAACGAGGCAGCAGAAAGTTAGTGGCAAATCAAAGGTCCGGCGCTCTGGTTCTGGAAAAAATCCACATAGCAAAACCAACCGTAAGTTTACTTTCAAACCTTTTACATTCCAAATGCTTTTACATCGAATAACTTGTATGTGCTTTAGACCATTTTGTGTTTTCTGATTCCCAATTAACTAGACTGAAGGAATGCATATGAAATGTGCAAGTGTGAACCTACTGCTAAACTTCTTGAAGTGTGCATTGGCTGCATTTGTTCTTCATTAACATTGCCATGAGGCCTAGACTACCTTCTCACAATTTCTGTTTTCATTCTTTAATTAAATTGTGATTTTTTTTCTTCCCAAGGTTTGTGCTGTTATGTGCTTCATATTGTAATACAATTGCATTGACTTTAATGTACATGAACCATTATTCCTAGCATCTTCATTGCCTGTTTTTGAGGCATTGTTTATATTTCTCTACCTTAAAAGCATAAAAAAGCAGTTATTTAACAATTATTTTCAGTATATTTGGATGATAAAAAGTGCACCATGATGTTTTGTATAGGTGGGCAAAACTGGAGAAACTTTGATGAAGATGACTGCAGTGATACCCCTTGTGGGAGCTTTGGCGGTAAGAGGCCTTTTACGTGGTACTGGCCTGGGGAGAATGATGACCTTGTCAATTCTCCTAGTGGATTTCAATGGAGGGATGACACTCAATCGACCAAATCGAGGGAAAGAGTTTGGAACGAAAGTGATGTGGATGAGGAAGAAGAGTCTTGTTGTGATGATCTAAGAAGCCATAGAATCTCTCTTGGTTTGCCGTCTTTAGGTCCCTTGAAACTTGATCATATTAAGTCCGCGTAAGTCTTATGAGCATTCTCTACAGCATTGTATCACATTTGCATGGTTTTAATATCATAGGGCTGATAATCGGTTTTCTTTCTCAATGTAATGTTTCTGCAGTTTTCACGCGTCGGCTCTCAAGTGGCACCCAGACAAGCATCAGGGATCTTCACAGGTTAGTATGGGTTGTCCTTGTAATTTCTGTCACACTTTAGTGGTAGTCTTGCATGCTCTTCAACAAGGATTATTTGTGTGGCACTGGTAATTGGTGGGTACAACTAAGGATCCAAAAACCGTTACCGGGACAAATCCCGCTCGGCGGCGATGATGTAACCGGCGGTTCGAAATCCGGAAAACCGCCATTTTTAGAAACTGAATTTTGAATTGGGGTTTTTGAACCGGACCGGTTACCACCCGAAAACCGGTTTAAAAAATCGGAAAAACCGACCGGAATTTTGAGTTGACGAATTTTGAATTAGAAAGTGTTTAATGAAGTGCATATTTAGCTCATGTAATACGTAATCTAACATATTTAGCTCATATGAAGTGCAAACCGGCAAAAACAATAATTCAAGCATATTTAGCTTATACAATACGTAATCTAGCACAAAATAGGCCTAAATCAATCTAGGTAGTGCATTATGCAGTTAAAAATTCAAAATTGAAATTGAAATTTTCCGGCCAGTTACTGTTCACCCGGTTGCCACCAGTAACCGGCCGGGATTTTTTTCCCTGGGTGCAACTGTACATCAGTCGCACTGGGTCACTGGCTATTTTAGAAGCCATCAGTTCTTGAGCCCCTAGGGATACTGGATTCTAGTTGAATTGCCGGCAGTGGTACTAGGAAAAAGCAGCATGACTCCATATAACCACGCTTGTCACTGTCATATTAAGCTTAATTGAATCAAAGTGCATACATGCAGCATAGGTAGAGATGGCCAGATGGGCCGTGCCTCCCGGGCCGGCCCGAAGCACGGATGTTGGCCTGGCCCGGGCATTGCACGACCGGACGTGTATGCTTGGGTCAGCACCCTGGCCTAGCGGGACAGCTGGCCCAGTTAGCAACCGCAACGAGGTCAAGCCGGTGCAGGGAGGAGGACGCCGGGCTCGGGCGTGGCCGATGGGGAGGAGGACGGGCTAGGCGCAGTTGACGTGGAAGCGGCAGGGCGCGACTGATGTGGAGGTGGACTGAGCGCTGCGGCGGCGGGGTGTGGTCGACGTGGAGGACGGGCGTGGGGAGGAGGCCTGTTGCGGAGGGTGACGGGGCACGACCGGCGTGCGCGGAAGAGGAGGCGGCGACGGCGTGGACCGAGTGCGGCGGCGATCGGACGTGGCGGAGGCAACGGGGCTGAGGAAGAAATGGTCGGAGCCTCTCGGGCGCTCGGCGCTGCGCGTGCATGATGCCTTATCCCGCCCCTATCAAGCCAAACAGTGTCGGGCCGGCCCAGCACGGCCCGACAGGCCAGTGTGCCGTGCTTGAGTTGGCACCTCGGCCACAGGCAGCACGGCATGCACAGGTAAACGGGCTGGCCGTGCCTTGCTAGCCGGGCGGCCCGTTTGTCCACCACTAAGCATAGGTGATAGGGCTCTTAAGGATATAGCGGATTGTACTGTAAAAAGAACTCATTCTTTTTCTTTTTTGAGATGTTGAGCTATAACCTGTGTAAAGGTCTCGATTCTGGATACAACTGTATTGCAGGCTGAAGCAGAGGAAAAGTTCAAACGCTGTGTAGAAGCATACAAGGCGTTGGCTGGTGCTTTCAAATCGAGTGGTTCATGACAGCATGCAAGAGTAAGGGATTTTTTTTTCTCTGAGAACTTGTAGTGCTGAGGGAACTGGAGTTACGATGCACCAAGAGAGCAAGAATTTGTTGTTAGAAGAAAGTGTAGTAATTCAGAGTTTAGGCTTCATATGAATAACGAAATCTGAAGATGAATCTGTTTCAGAACATAGAATGGATAAATCCTGTCAAATCAGTTGGAGGCAAAGGAAATTCCAAGGGTCATTTGTAAATTTTGCTTCCACATTGCAGTAAATACTGATCCATGGTTCGATCCATGACAACCTTGTTCGTTATATAGTCGGTACCAATAAGTACCAAGGAGAGTTTGTTGCTATGATGCTTTCATGTAGTAAAATTCCATTTGGAGAACATCTTGTAATTTTTAAATTGGGATTTAAATTATTTATGTGTCAGCCAATGTCCGTTGTTTCCCCTAAAATGAAGGCAAAGACTACTGTTGTTATTCGATATATGCATTTCCGTATGCATTACATTCTTGTTTATAACAGGTAAGTCTTTAAAATTTCCGTCAGGCAATTGAACCTGAATATGACAGCAATCGAACCCTGTTGGGTCGGAGTGTGTTATCCTCACATATTCCCAGCACGACAAAGTACCACCAAGGTGCTCCACACTTCATACTTCTTCCATGGATGTTCACTGTGCAATGCTTTCAGATCTAACACCGTATGATCCAGAGGGTAACAAATCCAAAATTTAGCACAATCCTTCCCTTAGAGCAATTTATAGAACTATCATCTATTACAGACAGCTCGAACCAATCAAGCCAACCAAGTTTGACAACTGACCTCACAAACATAGTGATACGACACAAAGATAGCGTACTCGCACATGGAGCCACCGCATATAAAAGTGGCATATCCGGAGAACAGTCATGTCTGGAAAAATAAACATAGCCTGCAAATCTGCAATTTATATCTAGAAAAATGAACCAAACATAACTCGAGAAGTCAACGACGGAGCACTTGGCAAAAATCAGAAGCACTTCCTGTGGACAATTGCCGGGCCAGATTCATCGTACTCGTCCTTTGATATCCACATCTGGTAAATACACAAATGTCAGATATAACAGAATTCAGACGTTGGTTTGATTTAAGCCTGATAAGTTCTTGAAGGTAAAGCTGAACAATCGTCCTAGCAATTGCAATTGAACAAGACATACCTGTTGGAAAGTGCTGAGCGAGGCTAGGATCGACCCTCCGATCCAGACACTGTACTTCCGCTCAGGTGGAGCAACGACCTTGATCTTCATGCTGCTCGGAGCAAGGGCAGTTATCTCCTTGCTCATACGATCAGCGATGCCTGGGAACATAGTAGTACCCCCACTGAGCACAATGTTGCCATAGAGGTCCTTCCTGATATCCACGTCGCACTTCATGATGGAATTGTAGGTTGTCTCATGGATTCCAGCAGCCTCCATGCCAATCATGGATGGCTGGAAGAGGACCTCAGGGCACCTGAACCTCTCTGCACCAATTGTGATTACTTGACCGTCAGGTAGCTCGTAGCTCTTTTCTACTGAGGAGCTGTTCTTGGCAGTTTCCAACTCTTGCTCGTAATCAAGGGCTACATATGCAAGCTTCTCCTTGATGTCCCTTACAATTTCCCGCTCGGCTGAGGTTGTGAAGGAGTAACCCCTCTCAGTGAGAATCTTCATAAGGGAATCCGTGAGATCCCGACCAGCAAGATCCAAGCGAAGAATTGCATGAGGAAGCGCATATCCTTCATAAATGGGCACAGTGTGGCTCACACCATCTCCAGAGTCGAGAACAATACCTGCAGATGGAGAAAAACGTCAGCCACAAAGTACTGCACTAAATTAAACTTATTGCTTCTCCATATATTAGGTACAATTATTTTCTTGAGTGCATAGGGCAGTAAGCAGTATCACAATTGCAGCATATCCAAATATTGCAAGCCAATGAGCATTAAGAAAAGACGTGGCTTAATTAAGGGTGAAGGGCAGCAAAACAGAATCATAAAGGTACATTATTGAGCATACCACCACTGAACTAAAAGGTGGAAACAGTTCATACCAGTAGTACGACCACTAGCATACAGGGAAAGCACCGCCTGAATCGCAACATACATGGCAGGAACATTGAAAGTCTCAAACATAATCTGGGTCATCTTCTCCCTGTTGGCTTTTGGGTTCAAAGGAGCTTCAGTGAGCAAAACAGGGTGCTCCTCAGGTGCCACACGAAGCTCATTGTAGAAAGTGTGATGCCAGATTTTCTCCATGTCATCCCAATTGCTTACAATACCATGCTCAATTGGGTACTTCAGTGTGAGGATACCTCTCTTGGACTGTGCCTCATCACCAACATAAGCATCCTTCTGTCCCATCCCTACCATAACACCAGTGTGCCGAGGACGACCAACTATGCTAGGGAAAACAGCCCTTGGTGCATCATCTCCAGCGAAACCAGCCTACACGATAAAACATTAAAAGTGGCATATTCAGAAATGCAGCAGATGACATATGTAACAGTAAAGAGGAAATTTTCTGACCTTGACCATTCCAGTGCCATTGTCACAGACAAGAGGCTGGATGTCCTCACCGTCAGCCATTTCCTACAGAATAGCTGTAAGTAGCATAAGGAGGATATCAAGGTTATTAAGTCGGTAAGTCGACACTACTCTCCTAGCGACCGACTAGTCGACTAGTCGCCTAGTCGGCCGACTAGTCGACAGGTACTATTCATAGTCACAGCACACACACAGCCACACACAATCATCCACACACAATCACCCACACAACACCACACACACACAGCCACACAGAATCACCCACAACCAATCACCCACACAACACCACACACCACACAACACCACACAGCCACACACCACACAACACCACACACACATCACACCACACCCACCCACCCACCCACCCACACACAGACACACACACACCACGCAGGCAGCAGAGGAGGGCGACGGGGAGAGCGAGCGGCGACGGGGAGAGCGAGCAGAGGGCGACGGTGACGGGGAGAGCGAGCGGCGACGGGGAGAGCGAGCAGAGGGCGACGGCGACGGGGAGAGGGAGCAGAAGAGGGCGACGGCTACAACGACGGTGTGACGGAGGCGGCGCGAGGAGAGAGAGCCCGGCCACATCGAGCTCGCCTCCACCTCCCGACGCGGATCCACGTCGCCTCCACCTCGCGCGCCGACACTGGAGCCAGCCTCCGCCGAGAGATGGAGGCGCACGGCTGGGAGCTGCGGCCGAGGGCGACGATCTCCGGCCACATCGAGCTCGCCTCCACCTCCCCGACCGGATCCACGTCGCCTCCAACTCCGCCGTCGGCTAGCTAGGGGTGGAAGGGTGGCGTCGTGAGCCGCGCCGAGGCGACGACGCGGCGAGATGGGAACCTGGCAAGTCGAGTCGCTGGATCCAGTCGAACATGCTCCACCGACTTGTCGACTAGTCGACGACTTAATAACCATGGAGGATATCAATTAATAACAAGTAATCTTGTTAGTAGAAACACTGGACTTATGAATACGTTTTGATTGAAATCATTCAATGCCTTTCTTATGCAAAAAAAAAGTGCATTTTATGTATTACCTCCAACACTAAAGAGGGTTAAGCTCTAGTTTGTAGGCAATACTTAAGCTCTAGTTTGTAGGCAATACTTCATGACTAAAAACATCTGCAACAGTACATTCCACCAAATCAACAAGCTTGGCACATCTCTCGAATATAAATGATCATATTGCAGTTCTCACAAAATTATTCAAATTACTCATTACAGTCCCATGAAGCAACTATATGAGGGCCTGCTGCAAAAGATATGGAAGCCAGCTCTGAGCTATTGAATTCCTACAAAACATGTTTGCAATTTTTACGTGCGCAAGTGAAACTAGCTCATGTATTGCAAAGTTTAGATTTCAGATATGATCTTGCACAAGTTTAATCAGTATATCATGTAAACAGTTAGGTAGGGATTCACCTTATTCTAACTGTAGCAGTAGCAGCCTTCTACATGGTGAATACATGAAATCAGTAGTCATGTCCTTAACTGAATGACTATCAGTGTGGCAGCATTCTAGAGCATTCAGCATACTACTTGTTCCCAGTGCCCATGGTTCGTTGTGCACGGGGTTGCTTGGGCATATGAGGCCAAGACTCAACAACAAGAGCAGCAAGCCAACAACCGCAAGGAACAAAGAGGAGCAGCCACTACAGGAACAGGCAAGTCTACACATGTTGAAGTCGTGTACAATTACAACCTACCAAACCATTTTGGCATTTTGCAGGAGTCCTAATTAATCGACTAAAAAAACAACAGCAATCGCCCACTAGCAATCGATCTACCCTTTGCCTCAACCACGAATCAATACATTACAAGCGATACGCGGCGATCCATGCCAATGCAGGGTGATTTCCAAGAAAATATATGTAGGAGAGCACAAGCACAAGAAACGATGGAGTTCCAAGAAACAAGCAGCAATCCAGTGGCAGATCACAGTATCACGCAGGCATCGTCCAGATCAGACACTAAAATACACGACTTTTCACCGGATCTTTAGCCAGGCTGCTCAGATCCGGCATCGCAAAGTCGCAAAATCTTGGATCTTCGACTGAAGGTGAAAGGATAGCAAGATCTAGCTAGCTAGACCAGCATGCTGAGAGAGAGAGAGAGAGAGAGAGAGAGAGAGAGAGAGAGAGAGATTACCGTGGGGGTGGAGCGCTGCTGCGGCGGGAAGCGATGCGATCGGAGGAGAGGAGGAGGACGATACCAGTTGTGGTGGGGTGGCTGCTGCTGCCTGCCGCTATAATTGCTGCTCCGGAAGCTGACGCAAGAAGAAAAGAAAGCGTTTCTTCTTTTTTTCCTTTCTTTTCTATTCAATTTTCAAACTTTCTTGAATTGGATTTGACACAGAACGGCCCAGTATGTTATTTTCTCATCTGTTCATAATCTCCTTCTTGAAGGGGAGGGGAAACCTCGGTTCGGTAACCGATGGCCGTCGGATCACAATCGTGCGGTCGGAATCGAGCAGATGCACAACCATGGGATCGCGCTTGGAATGAATGGCTCATATCCATCCACCCCGTCACCGCCTTCGCCGCCTAGGGTTACCCTTGATCCCGCAGCGCTCGCCGCCTCCTCCGCCTAGGGTTACCCCCGATCTCGTAGCGCTCACCGCCTCCTCGCCCTCACCCTCGCCCTCGCTGCCGCCGTCGAAATAAAAAGGAAGGCCGAATAGCCGACTGCTCAGTCGTTCTCTTCTCCCCTTGTTCGCCTCCCTCCCTTCCCTCAAGAACCCATTGCACCATGACGAGCTCCTTGTCTCCTTCCCGAAAGGTATCAAACCCTAACCCTTGTTCTTATCCTCCCCCCAATCCATGGGATTCACCTCTCGGAGAGCGGCATAACGGTTGTTTTGGTGCACGATTTGGCTAGAAATTCGCCCTTTTTGCGTGTGCATGTGTTGAGCAAGATCGCTTGCAATCGGCTGCAAAAGGAGCTTACCGAACGAAAAGTCGGCCCACCGGCCGGGTTCAGGCACAAGGTCTCGGATAACCTCCAAAGGTGACTCCTTCCCGACCGCATCCCTGCTATTTCTCTCATTACATTTTCTGATTGATTTTCGTTGGGTGTGGATGGATTGCATGTTTTCATCTTTCAAATGGGTTTACGATTCTATTTTGCCCCTTTTTGTTCTCGATTTGTAGAGATTTCTTTGGGGGTTTCTCCTTAGTGTTATTTTTTGAGATGGATTTGGACTACTTGCCTAATAGAAGAATTTTATGTGGATGAGTAAACAGGCGGGTAATTGTAGTGACCAAAGCAGCGAGCACCCTCTACACCGGTGAGACATACCAACTGCAGGTCGACTTCCCCAAGCATTATCCCATGGAGGCACCTCAGGTGAGGTTTCATGAGAAAGATTGTACATTTAATTCTCTCTTTTCTTTCTTCTGTTCCTTTCATTTGATTTTATTGAACAATAATTTTGTCCTTTTTCCATGTCATTTTTCTGAATCCGGCGTCGATGCATCCACACATTTACAGCAACGGGCACATCTGTTTAGGTAAAGTTGTTCCTTATGCTTCTTCTCTCTTGGAGGAGATTTGTTAATGTCTCCATGTTGATTCTTTTGATTAACTGCATGGTGTGTGGGAATGTTCTTTGCCTAACCTAATCTTCAATCTAGTTGCCGGTTTGGTGCTAAGATTCCATTTGTTAGCGGAAAGCTGCCACCTTAACCAAATGTGCTTTTGCGGTTTTTAGAGTAGCTGCGTAGTTGAGATGCTCCAACCTACCTTTTCATTCTATTGCTAGACCTCCTTGATGGGATTACCAGATGCTTGACTTTGTTAAATGCAGGTGTTTCGTGCTTGTGCCTTCTAAGTTTTCATAATGTTTGGATGTTGGTGGCTTGTCTCTTTTTCCTAACTAATATTATAGCTATCGTCAATGCTTCAATAACGGTTAGTCATTAGCGAAAAGTTTTAAGTGTTGTGTTCTCTCTTATTCTCTAATGATGAGTGATAACTCCTTTTCTTCTTTTCTAGCTCTAGGTCCTCCCTCTGAAATTTGATCTCTAAGCTGT
This sequence comes from Ampelocalamus luodianensis, assembly GCA_036346255.1. NCBI lineage: Eukaryota > Viridiplantae > Streptophyta > Magnoliopsida > Poales > Poaceae > Ampelocalamus > Ampelocalamus luodianensis. The sequence goes on along the minus strand of CM070633.1, from coordinate 73,603,222 downwards.
GTAGATGGTGCACTTGTTATTGCCCTTTGTCTTCATATATGTATGTTATTTCTGCGCCAATTGTATTATTGTATATAATATATGTTTCCACACCTATTTGTTTTTCCTTTTGAGATGCACAAAATTGTTTTTGGTCAATCTATTGAAGTAGGTGTTATATTTTTTGTTGTCAAATATAGTGTTTTTTTACTTCATTGTAGTGAAGAGTTCCAAACTTAATAAAAATGTAATACTAATGGAAATCACAATATTTTATTAATTTTTGACTTGCTGAAGTACCTAAGTGATGATTACAGTTTGAACTTGGAATATGAATGCATCTTTATCTATGTAAAAATAAGCAGAATATCTCAGGTGATAACGCCCTGGGTGAGAAAGCATGTTAGGTTGGTTGACACATGGAAAGGTGTATTTTTGGTGGGAAATAAACCTCTTGGAAAGTTGATGAGGGACTAGACATCTACATGGAGATATATCTAGGATAGTAGCATGCTTCTCCAATTCAATTTAACTATTGTGTGACTAGAATGTTGGTTCTTATGTTTATTGGATAACACTATTATTTCCCATTATCAAAGTAGTTGTGAATGCATTGTGACAGTAGTTAGTCATAGCCTAATAAATGGAACACTTCAAGTAGCTTTGTGATTTTTTTTTGGCGGTGTCCTTCATATGGGAGTACATGGTATTCACATTCAGTTTTGTGTCTATGTTGTATGCATATATAACTTCAAATCATAACAAGTCTAAGCAAATATGCTATTTGTGAAAGTAAACATTTGAAACTCACATACTTGTTTATCTGTAACCAGGACATAAGTAAATTCTCCCGCATTTCTTCCAATGTTGAATGTGCCATTTATTATCTGATTTCATAAACAAAATGAACTCAAGCTACTAAATCTGATATTAAAATAAGCAGTTGGCAACCCTAAATCCAAACTCAAGTCTCAAGTTTCCATCTTTATGTTATCTCCCGCACAACTTCTACTTACATTTTTCTCCTCTTTCTAATAACCACAACGTCAAAGAAATTTGTTCATCTATTCCATCATTGCAGTCGTCAATGTTACACCATTCATTATCACTACATTCTTGACGAGGATCTAATAATCTCCATTTAATTATTTATATGTAATTCTTATTATGAATAAGTACGTCATCAGATGGTTCTTGAGTATACCCCTTAATGCTTATAAGGGAGAAGCCAACCAAGTGGTCGTAAGTCCTTCTAGACTACCCCTATAGTCGTAAGTCCTTCTACGACTACCTTATGATCGTAAATTCTTCTACGATCATCCCCTAGTCGTAAGTTGTTCTACGACCAGTACCTAGTCGTAAGTTTTTCTACGACTACCTCAGGGTCGTAAGTTCTTCCACGACCAGGTCAGCTATGACCACCCTATAATTGATTGAGCTTGCAGACAAGTAGGCCTAATTAATTAGGGAATCTAAGCAGTTAGTATACACTGATATTCTCTGGAATAACTGCACACAATACTCCTCTATCTCTGATGGTAACTGATGGAGACGGGGTTCCCGATCTTTCGATGAGATTGATAACTATCGATTTTGGTGGGGTGACTCTCGCGATCCGACTACAACCGTACGACGACGCTTGCGCCTTAGCAATCGTTGAACCAACTCCGCGACGTTATTGACCGTGCTGGACGCGCGATCAACCCGAACACGAGGTTCAATTCCTGCGAGCAATCGAAGAACTAGTAAGAAGAAAATATAGGCAATCTGATATCGCAAATAGGAATTGTAGTATAGACGGTATTGAAAAACAAATATAGGATCCCAAAGGCTGTCTTGACAGGTGATCGTCCGACACAACTGAAGAATAGAAGTTTGCACAATGGCTAAACCTAAACTCAACGAAATCCGAGAAAAACTAGAGGGGTGTGGTCTCCTTATATAGGGGAGAGGGAGCCACACATATCCAGAGCTAAGGCAATGCTATTCATAGGTACTGTTCATGTGAACAGTTACATCATAAATAGTACAACCCAAAGGGGGTGGCCAAGGAGGTAGCCGGCCCAAATAGGTTACAATGCCCAATTTGGCCCAAACAGGTGACGCAATACCTTCTTTTGATGATTGCGACGTGCATAGAAGGAATTTGAAGGTGTGACCAGATTCATTGGAAAGAGGACGAGATAAGCTTTCAATCAAATACTCGTGGACCTCAAACGGAGTTCGTATGTGAAAGTTACGCTCGTTTGAAGTCAGAAATGTCTCCGAAGGCCGAACTGGATTCCAGAACGTGTTCAACCTGAACTCTTGCTTGGCTTGGACACAAAGTGACGTGGTGCTGTACAAATATACATTTTCATCATTAGGTAGCATCATATAGTTCATATAATATAAAGACACTCCTAAAAACGAGCTCACCTGATAGTTTAAGTGAAGTGTACAAGCTCTTGTATTTGGAACAACGAGAATAGCAAATTTGGTTATATCTATAGGGGTCATGTCCTCATCAGTAACTGCCAGACGACGTGGGGGGTTACTACTTAGGCAATAACTATCATCAACGTGCCTATTATACGAAATGATGAGGCGCCTCTTAGCCTGGAGAAACGGCCACCTCCTCGTGCGCTATATAAAGACTACAATCGAAGAACGGAGGGAAGGGGGGCACAATCAGGGGCACAAGGCATTAGGCTTTAGTCTACCTCTTGATTGTTACTTGTACACTTATATTCAATACAATACACATAGGAGTAGGGTTGTTATTCTCATAGTAGAAGGCTTGAACCTATATAAAAATCTATGTGTCGTTCTCTCTGTGTGATCAATTGAGGAGACCCCCTGAATCAAACAATCATACGTAAGATCGGTTCTAAAACATCGACAATCCTGTTCGTGATACTCTCACCCTTGTACCTTTCTTAAAGGCGAAGGACTCCCTGGCCACGTGGAGCTCCATGCCAGCTTTTTTACGAAAAGGCCTCGGAGGTTTCGAAATCACGTCCAGGTCCTTCGTGTTAGTTTTTTCAAAAAGCCCCATGTTGTTTCTGAAATCACGTCGATTTTTTTTGTGAAAATCCCCTTGTGGTTTCCGAAATAACGTCGAGGTCCTGCTCCATTTTAGCGAAAAGCCCCTTGTGATTTTTGAAACCACGTCGAGGTCCCTCAATCCACTCTATGGGCGCAGCGTAGTGCACTTATCATCCTAATAAGCTTTAATTTGGATCCAGTCTAGCCCATCGATCGCATTATATATAGCCATCAAACCTCTTATCACCAAGAGAAATGGAGAAAATTGAGTGTTTGTTACTCCAAAGTTTGGTCTTCAAGCATTTGTCAATAAGGGTGCAAAGAGAGCGGATAGTTTTCGACCGTCTGTCCGTCCGAATGAATTCGGATTGTATTGGGAGTGTGACACCAGATATTTGATTTTTTTCTCAGATTTCGGAGTCGAAGCCGGATAGTTTGTCTCGTATATGGGATCGGATTCGGGAGAGAGGTATGCATCAAATTCAGAGCTATCGGGAGATTTTATCGGATAAAATCCGGTAAACTCAATCGTGGATATCCGGTAAACTCTAGGCCCATGAGCCATGCGCCAGTTAGTCAGCCCAATAGTCAAGCCCATGAGGTCATAGGTCCATGAGTACATGACTAGCCTCTCACTTTCCTAGAGTGGCTTGGAGAAATAAATCGGCCCACGAGGCTTTTCTAGTATTTAAATTAGTTTTTTATTTTAGAAAATACAAGAAATCCAAATAAGACCAAAAAATAGCAAAATTAACTCAGAAAAAATCCAACAAATTTGGTAAAATACTTTTGAACATAAGTAACTTAAAGAAAATACTTTTGAATTTAATGGATGTTTAATTTATTCATATTAAATCATTTTCATTTCTCAAAAATCCATTTAACCTTTGTTAAATTCTTGAAAACCATGAGAATTTTATAAAATCTTATTTTAAATAAAAGATTTTGTAAAACTCAAAAATTGGGATGCTACAGACTTGCTACCAGTCAATGTTCTATGTATCCCTAACTGGTTATTACTACTGGTCTGTAAGCTTTGTATACGTTGTATCTGTCATATTATGTAGTTGGCTAGTTATATTTTGGATATCCTTTGTACTGTTGTCACTATGACTTGCTAGTTACTACTACTTTAACTAGCCGATGTGATAGTGCGATGTAGTCAAATTTCTTTGTTGAATTGCTAATGTAGTTGTATTTTGGACATATAGTACGATTGATTGATCATTATGTGTGTGGCATATATGGTTTCTGTTTTCGCACAATATCTAATTAAATATTTGTGACCAAAGCTATCCGCATTCGGTCGACATGTATTCGCTTTGTATTTGTGATCGAGATAATCCACATTCGCATTCACATCCGGTATAGTCCGTATCAGACTCCGATTTTGAGAAAAAATGTGGAATAGGATATGAGATGAGTGATACCCATCCATATCTGCTCCAATTGCACTCCTATTTGCCACTCCAAATATTGTAATTTAGAATTTGCCACCCTAAAGAATGGTTGCTTCACTATTTGCCATTTATGACCATTTTACCCCTCCTCTTCTTCCTCCCACTCTCCCTTCCAACCACACCGTACAAGGCTGACTCCACCACGGAGGTCCCCGGCTGGAGCCAACTCCACCACGACGGTCGGGGTAGACGAAGCATGGCGTGACAGCATGTGGGTCCAGCAGAGCATTCCGAGGAAGAGCACCATGATGGTGTCGGCCACCTTCTCGGCACGATCGGTGTCTACGTGGACCAAGTGGAGCCCTAGGTCGGTGGTCGCGGAAAGGTCGACGGTTGTGGCAGCGTTAGCGGCGGTCGGGGAGCCAAGGCAGAGTAGGAGATGCCATAGGTGGAGGCGACGCGAGGGAGGGGAGCAGCACGACAGTGATGACCTCGACGCGGTTGGAGGCGACGGCAGAGAAAGGGGCATGTTGATCCAGCAAAGGGTTATCGAGACAGTGGAGCGACATCACCAGCGGCTGCCCGCCACTGCCGGCGGACACCAAGTGGGCCATCTTGCACTCTCGGCTCACGGTGGATCGCTCGGATTGGGAGCAGCGTGAGCCTGCCTATGGCGTGGGCTCCGGCTTCATCTGAGGGCCTTCGTGGTGGAATGAGTCATGTACTCCGTGGTGGAGTGGGAGAAAGATAAAGGGAGGAGGAAGAAGAGGGGTAAAATGATCATAAGTGCCAAATAATGAAGCAACCATTCTTTAGAGTGGCAAATCCTAGAATACATTTTTTTGGAGTGGTAAATGCTAGAAGACCAATACTTGGAGTGACAAATACTCAATAAACTCAGCGGAAAGAGGATGTCTAATTTACGAGTGCACATGAGCATCCGGACGATAACACATGACGCGTCGGTCAGTCGCCTCATTACTCCTCCCGTCGAGGGGCTTCTTCCTCACCGCAGTGGTGTGCTGTTGCCAATGTTCACCTAGGTGCTAGGCAGAAGGCCGGCAGAGAGTAGCCGCCTAGCACCTAGCCCACCTAGGCGCCTCCTGGGCCCCGCCTAGGCGTCGGAACACAGAGCAGCTGCAGCAGCAGTGAAACGAGGAGAAGGAGCAGTCGGGGGGAGAAGAAAATGAGAAGAAAGGCAGAGGAAAAACGACAAGAGAAAAAGAAAAGACTAAACCTGGCTCGGCTGGCCCAACTGAGCCCATCAGCCCATCGCTTGTGCGTTGCTTTTCCAGGCTCCAGAGGCTAGGTTTCCTCGTCGCTCTCCCAATCCCGTCGTCGCCTCCCTCTACTTCCACCTCTCTCTCTTCCTTCTCTCCGCTCTCCCATTCCGTCGCCGCCTCCTCATCTCCTTCTCTCCACTCTCCCGTCCCCTCGATCTGGGATACGACGAGACGAGGCGCGGCGACGGGGAGCCTGGCCCGGAGGTGGCGCGCAAAGGGGACCCGGGGAGGCGGCGCGCGATGGGGATCCTAGGAGGCAACGACGCCACGGGTGAGCCCTCTTCTTTTTCTCCCACGTGCCCCAGCTCCGCCCGACCCTACCCAGCGCCGCCTCGCACAGTCTTGCGTAGCACCATATCGCCCATCCTTTGTCGCGCCTTGCCCGACACGACTCGCTTGGGTCCGCCTTGGACCGGCGTTGACCTCCTAGGCGGGCCGAGCACCTAGGGGCCCGATCGAGGCCGAGTCACGACTGTTGCCCTGCGCCCAGTGCCTAGGCGGCCGCCTAGGGGAACACTGGCTATTGCCCCGCCACTCGTGCCATCACACCCGTCGCCACCCTCAAGCTTTCTAACTTGAGCAAACGAAAAATTTCAACTCATAAAATTTAGGGGAAAATTAACTCTTAAAATTCCACCCTAGAAATTTTGGGGAAAACTCAAGCTGAAGTTAGTAAATCTTTTCACTTAACCCTAGAAATTTTATTTTGGACCATGTAATTTTACTATAGTTTTACTTTGCACCACTCTTAGTAAATCTTTTCACTTTGCACCATCTTTTCTTATTTTTTTTGTTTTATTTTGCGTCATCTCTTCTTACTTTTTGTTTCACATTGCACCACCTCTTCTTACCTTTTGTTTCACTTTACACAAAGGAACATCCTGTCAGCGAGAGGGAAACATGGAAGGTGTGCAGAGAGCTTGTCGGCGGCGAAGCACGGTCGGCGAGGTGGCGGCAACCCAAAAAATAGAGAGAGTGAGCTGTTTTGGCGGCGGTGCCGTTGCTATGGCTACATCGGCGATGCCCCGGCTATTCTTCTCCGCTTTCGATCTATTTTCTAGCTCCATCTACATCACCTCTCTCCATCCCGTGCCTCGCAGTCGCCTCCTGTGTCGTCGTTCACCGTCGTGAGCACCAAAGAATGCGGCTAAATCCTTACCCTGGTGCAAAGTGCAACACATGGTAAAAAAAGATGGTGCAAAGTGAAAAGATTTACTAAGAGTGGTGCAAAGTAAAACCATGGTAAGAAGATGTGGTGTAAAGTGAAAAGATTTGCTAAATGTGACACAAAACAAAACCACATTAAGATTATATTGTCCAAAGTGAAACGCGGGGCGGCAGTGCACAACCGCATCCGCACGCTCCTCGTACATGAAACGGCAAAGAGATTATCGATCGCCGAGGTCACGAGTGAGGAATGGGTAGAGGCTGGCCGATAGGTCCAATGTCATTATGGTAATGCTTGCAAGGCTATTGCCTGTTGGTGTGTCTCGATCACATGATAAATTCATGATTTTTTTAATAGAAAATGACAAAAAAAAACTCCATCTGTTCAAAAAAAAATACGATGTTTTAGAAATACTGCAGTCAAATTTCCTTAACTTTGACCATTGATATATATATATATATATATATATATATATATATATATATAAACTATTTGTATTGGTCATGTGAAAATGGTATCATTACATTAGTCATGAAAAATATTTTCATAATATAACAATTTTATATTATTTTATAAACATATTCATATAAAAAGTAATAGTCAAAGTTGCATGTTAGAAACGTGTCGATGTCTAAAACGTCATATATTCATGAAGTAGCCAAAATAAATGACTTTCAAAGTCTTTTTTTTCTTCTAAAAACATCCCTTTGTAAAAAGGGAACTCCTAGTCATTAATTAACAAGTGGGGTACTTATGGTTGCCATGGGGTAAGTAAAGATATTTTGCTGTTTCTTTGACCCCTGTCGTAGAGGATAAAACCTAGAATAAGTAGAACAAGTAAATTGCAGGCTATGTCATTTAGCTATCGATTCATGTTATTTATTAGTTCAACTCAAATCAAGAGACATGATTGTTCGACGGGCACACAAAAGCATGCATTACAAACAAGGTTGCCATCACCATCGTAGCATTTGTTCATCGTATATAGTATATATATTGTGCAACATTTTTTCTTTCATTATCTAAAAAATATATATTGTGCAACATATCGATATCCATGCATATATCTATCTATTACGTACGGTCGAGCGAGCCAGCGATGGATGGATTTGTACTCTTGTTGCTCGGAGGTTTGAAACGATCGAGGCTATATGATTTACCAACTAGCTAGGATAGATCCTGCTCCTTCGATCACGTGTGTGTATATATACACACAGAGAGAGAGAGAACGTATCTAGTGTCAATGGTTATTTGAGTGATAAAGTGCTAATGCAGACATCGGTCGTCTGATCTAACTCGTGTGGCTGGGATCTACGCGGGTGGAAAGCCCCAAATCACTTACGTATTTTTGCAAAAAAACCCCTGCGGTTCCTTTTCTTCTCACCCAAATATACCTTAGTCTTCTTCTTTCCTGCTCCCTGGCCTTTCTCTCACCCGGCCGAAACGCTGTCGCCACCCTCCTTGGTCCCTGGCGCCGCCCTCCTTCCCCCTCCCGATTGTGGACGCCACCTGCGTCGAGGACCAGCCCCCGCCCCCTTCCCCCTAGCGCCGCCGCCCTCCTTCCCCCAGGCGCCACCACCCTGATTGCAGTCCACCGCCTCCACCACAGCCGACGAACGCGATCAAGGCCGACGCTCCTCGCGATCAGGACCTCCGTCGCCGCCCCCTCCTGGCTGCGGCACCTTATCTCCACCTCGACGCGCCCGACTCTCCCACCACTTGCGTCGAGGAGCCGCAGCCGGTGAACGCGACCAAGGCCGGCGCTCCTCGCGATCCATATATAGCTGGTTAGATTTTCTTGCCTTGTTCTTATTACCACCAGGGGGAACCAGGGAAGGCGGCGCCAGGGGGAAGGGCGGCGGCGATTGATCCTCGACGTAGGTGGCGGCCACAACCGGGAGGGGGAAGGAGGGCGACGACGTTTCGACCGGGTGAGAGAAAGGCCTGGGAGCAGGGAAGAAGAAGACTAAGGTGTATTTGGGTGAGAGGAAAAGGAACCGCAGGGGTTTTTTTGCAACAATGCGTAAGTGATTTGGGGCTTTCCACCCGCGTAGATCCCAGCCACACGAGCCAAATCGGATGGCCAGTGTCTGCATTAGCACTTTATCACTCAAATAGCCATTAGCACTAGATACGTTATATATATATATATATATATATATATATATAGGAAGTATTTTGCTACTCTCGGGTGTAGTTACTCCTATGCATCTACCGTTGATCATCCATGAGAATCCTACTTTACGATCGGTGTGTGGATGCAAATAACACCAGTAGCAAACCCACTAAATATGGATTAGTTTAATTACCTTCCAAGATTTCGGCAAAGACAATTGGATCACGTGATCGGCCGAGAGAGACGTGGGGTATGCAACGTATTTCAAATTTTGATTTTTGTACCTCTAGCTTTGATGCAACTATCTGGTGCAAGATATACATACTACCATCTACTACCTTTATTTTTTTCTCAAAAAATCTACTACCTTTATTTCAATTGAACTTTAGAAAAGATTCACCATGTGTATGTGCGATTCTTCATAATTTAGCTAGTTCCTTGATACCATGTGTATTCTTGTATAGTTCGTTGAAAACTAATATAAATATTATGTTATCGTGCCATCGAAACAAAATGGAGTATATCCATCGTGTAACCCATAAGACATTTTAGCTTTAGATGTACGGAGTATCTCCGTACTTAGGAGTATGTATACGTTTTGTTTACTGAAGAGGAAATATGTATACTAGAGTATCCGTACATGCTATTTGTTATTATACGAAGAATGTTCATAAAATTAAGCATTCATATGGGAAGTATTGACTTGGAAAAACATTATATACTATATTCTTGTTATGAAAAAGGACCCAATAGGAGTATGTATACTCCATACCACTTTCAAGCCGTGATTAAAGGGTGATGACGAGCTATGTATACTCCATACCACTTTTCAAGCCAGGATTATAGGGTGGATGCCAAATAGTTATTGGATCGGGTCTTTCCTATCCGTGATTTTTAGGCCCACTAGGCTCGGAAAGACGCACGGATCTCATCGAGATTAAAAGGTGGATGGAGAGGAGTAACTACACGTGAGAGTAGATAGTATTTTTCCTATATATATATATATATATATATATATATATATATATATATATATATATATATATATATATATATATATATATATATATGAAAATACTTTATACTCCTGAGTAGTTACTCCCACATTTGATATACCACCTAAAAGAGCTTGACATACTCCATTATCACTTTGGGTATACTCATATACTAATTATAAGATACTCCAATGTGAACCACACGAAAAATTTGCAAGAGAGTTCATAGTTTTTAGCATATTTTATAAATACCTCCATATTCGCATATAAAAAGGAGTATATCTAAAAATTGTACATACTACCTCTGAAAATATGTAAATACCACCTATATGGTCTTATATACTCGTACACTACACATACATACTCTCGATTGCGCAAGATACTCCTTATGTTGTGAAATATGTGAGATACAGAATAGAGAGTAACTACTTCCGGGAGTAGAAAAAAGGCTTATATATATACACACACATCGAGTTTTCAGGTCTTCTCTTGGCGTTTCTTGGTAATGGAATCACATGCATGCATGGGCCTCATCGAATTATTGCTCCCTTGATTAGCTACACAAAGTAAGAGATAACCTGGCAGCTAATCTCTTGTCGTCAAATTCCAATCACATGCGACATAACCAAGAAATTTAATGCAAATCCCTAGAGGGTCTATATTGTCGCCAAGGAACAAGCTAGTACTCAATTTGATCCACTTGTTCATCAAACGGATTTACCTGTAAGTACTTGGGTCTAAGTCTAACAAACAATTAAGTGTCTAGAAAAAAAAAATCATACTTTGTTAAAGAAAATGTTCAAATATTCTAAAATGCATACCATGCATATGCCTCCCCTCATCTCTCTCTCAAATCTCAATCCCTCCTCTCTATTGGCCATACATGCCTAATCTAAAAGACAAAAGAAAAACTTTATCTTATCATTGTAGATAATTTTTCTAAAAGATAACAAAAAAAAATCCACAATTAACCTAATCTATCCTGAAAAGGATTTATCTTGTATAATTTAGAAGAAGAAGAAGAAGGACCATGACTAGAATAGATTGTTGTTAGCTACTAAGTAATACATTGCAATTGCAATCCCATAACCTATCTAGAGATGAGTAGTAGACATAGGTCAAGAACCAAAACCTAGTCGATCATCGTGCGTGCGTATCGGTATGCATGCCATGCTCTGATCAAATGGTTGGCATGTCTCATGTGAACTCGATCCAACTGCATTATTCAATGTTGGTTGGTAAGCTGGGCTGTTTCATACAAATCTTGTGTTCCGTTGGATCACCTTAAATGCGCCGAGGACGTACGTGCACATCTATCTAGTACTGATCCAATGTACACTCGCTACTGCAATTTGTAATTTGCTTTCTACAGGACAGGAGTGCTAGCTACTAGATCTTAAGTGACGCGACATATTTTGGAGATTAATTGTTCAACAGGCCACCCTAAACATGCACAGGAATAAAAAAGTTGAATCATCTTGGATTATGTGTAGAATAATAAAACCTGTCCTTGCAAACATTCTCTTGCTTCTTTCTATACGGGAGACAGTTCATTACCGGCTCCGATCGACAAAAGGAGTTTAGTTTGTAGGAAGCAACCCGGCCGGCCTTTTGATCTCTTGTGGATTAACGTGGTACACCGGACAGATTGCTTAGTATACCAACGAGTTGCTAGAAATTTCTACTGGTTTTGCTCTGCATTTCCAACCTAGATTCCAATAATCTACTATAAACCTGTTCCCCCAACTTGATCTTCTCAAAAGCAACACCATCCTTTCATTAATCCGGCCGTTTCAACCAAATGACCCACCCATGCTACTACTACATGCCAAAACACATAGTAGCATTTTCCTTTCGAGGCTTAGATCTTATCAATCAAAACACTTCATCAGTCCGAGAGCATATATCAGGCATCCTAATTTCTTCATAAACAAAAAGAAGCATATATACTAATATGAGTCAGTTGAAGTGTGACACGAACAAGAGATCTCAATAGTAATTAAACACATGTATAGTGTCATTACAGGAACAAGCCAAGACCAGCGGTATATTTTCCTTTCTTTTTGCCATCGAGAACAGAACAACGTTTCAAAAGAGAGAGAGAACAGAACATAAAGGGTTAATTAAGCAGTGACTGCCTTTTAAAAAAAGTAAGCAGAGTGAAGAGTCCAAAGCAAAGAACACAGCACAGGAAGGGCATGGCATGTGGGGGGAGATGATGAGACTGAGCACACCACCGCACCAACACCACCGGCTGAACCGGAACTCCCAAAAGGAGAAAGAAAGCAACAAGAGCAACTCATAGACTAGTAGTGTAGTAGTAATAGGAGGAGGAGGTGTAGAGACTAGCAGAGAGAGAGGTGAGAGCTCATCAGAAGCAAAGAACAAACCGAGGGAGCCCATCCCTCGTGATCGACAGCCGATAAGCTGAGGAAGGGTGGGAGAAAAGAAAAAGGAGGGAGGGAGGGAGGTGGCGCATCGACTCCAGCCGCCGGCGTACGGCAGCCGGCGAATCTGCCCCCTTCCGGCTGCGCTCCAGCTGAGTGGATCTTGGACGAGGAGGAGGAGCGGTTTCTTGCGGCCACGGAGTGTTGACGCTTCCTCCTCCCTGGAGCTCCGGTACGCGGATCTTTCACCTTCCTGCGCTAATTTTGAGATTGGTTCTGGGCGCCTGGTGCCGGGACGGTAGGAAAGGAGGTTCCTTTGCGCATTTCTGCGCGAAATCAAGTGTTTCTGTGGTTAACTGGGTGTTAATTTGTGGCTCTGATGCAAGAAAGGGGTCTAATTTTTCCCCTACCGGTAGTTTTTGTGGCTTCGTGTTGCTGATTCTTGGCATTTAGGTAGTGTGTACCCCCTGATGCTGATTCGGTTTGGTAATGTTGGAGCAAACTTGAACTTGCTTGGATTGTGAAAACAACTCGCGTGCGTTTTGCATTGCTCACAACATGTATCGCTAAGCCAGTGAGAAAAGAAATGCTTGTCTGATTGTATCGTCGTGTTCGGTTGTAAGATCATTAATCTCTGAATGGTGTTCACATATAGTCATTTTGCTTACTGCAAACAATGTTTTTTCGCTTTGTTATTGACACATGGCCACTGGGGCACATCCCTACAGTGTTAGTGATGATACAGACATACAGTACAAGTTATGATTTATCGTAAAAAAAGAAGTTGTGATTGCACATTTCAAGTTGCCAGCAGAATAATTATATGTTGTTGTACAATGTCGGTTCTCCTGATTTTAGAAAACAAAGAACCTAGTTACCTAAAGCCAATTATTGTCCTTGTTCTGAAGAATTACAGTAACACTAGATACAACGAACTTGTTCTTGCATCCAGTGAAGTATCGGAGAAGCTAGTTTTCTTCCCCGTATAAAACTAGAAAACCTGTCTTTACTTTTTCGTAAACCCTGCCATCTTGGGTTTGGACTAAGGAGTGTGCTACAGTGTTATTGCTCGTATGAAACATAGTCTTGAATTCATCCATTAAACATGGTCTTTAATTTCTGTTATTCTGTTCCAGGCTACTGGAATTGTGGCATCCCATAAGCTGCGATCCGCACATACCTTGTTGCATTTTTCTCTTTCATAAAGTTGTTGTGTTTGAATTTGCTTTTGTACAGTGGTTTTTACACTTCACTGTTAATTATGTGCAGGTGTTTGAGATATCCACCTTATTCTAGCTTATAGCTACGTCAGCCCTGTAACCCCTGTTATTCTGCAGTACTCCCATGACAGTCGTGAGGGTATATTGGTAGTTTGTAGTTACCTGGAGATCAGATGCGACAAATATGCACACAAAGGGGGCATCTTCAGATGTTCTTAGAGCAAGCATTTCTAGTGCCCCTAGTACATCTAGCCATGGTTCTGCACAAGATGACTGTGATTCTTTAGGTGATGTCTATGTGTGGGGTGAAGTTGTTTGTGATAACTCTGTACGAACTGGTTCTGATACTGTAATTAGATCAACTGGGAAGACTGATTTCCTCCTCCCAAAGCCGTTGGAATCCAACTTAGTTCTTGATGTGTATCATGTAGATTGTGGGGTCAGGCATGCTGCACTGGTCACAAGAAATGGAGAAGTTTTTACATGGGGTGAAGATTCTGGAGGCCGCCTTGGCCATGGAACAAGAGAAGATTCTGTTCACCCTCATCTGGTTGAGTCTTTAGCAGCTTGCAATGTAGATTTTATTGCCTGTGGGGAGTTTCATACTTGTGCTGTGACAACAACGGGTGAACTTTATACCTGGGGGGATGGAACTCACAATGTTGGACTTCTAGGACATGGTACCGATGTAGGACACTGGATACCTAAGAGGATTTCTGGAGCACTGGAAGGTCTTCAAGTTGCTTATGTTTCTTGTGGGACATGGCATACAGCCTTGATTACATCAATGGGCCAATTGTTTACCTTTGGGGATGGTTCATTCGGGGTATTAGGCCATGGAAATCTAAAGAGCATTTCGTGTCCAAGGGAGATAGAGTCACTATCAGGGTTGAAAACAATTGCAGTTGCATGTGGTGTATGGCACACAGCAGCTATTGTAGAGGTTATTGTCACTCAGTCCAGTTCAAGTGTGTCTGCTGGAAAGCTATTCACATGGGGAGATGGTGACAAGCATCGACTTGGTCATGGTGACAAAGAAGCACGACTTAAGCCCACTTGTGTTGCTTCGCTTATTGATTACGATTTTTACAGGGTAGCATGTGGTCACAGTCTTACTGTAGGCTTGACAACTTCTGGACAAGTGTTGAGCATGGGGAATTCTGTTTATGGTCAGCTTGGGAATCCTGATTCAGATGGAAGGCTTCCATGTTTAGTTGAAGATAAGATTGCGGGTGAACATGTTCTCCAAGTTGCCTGTGGTTCCTACCATGTTGCAGTTTTGACAAGTAGGAGTGAAGTTTTTACATGGGGAAAGGGAGCTAATGGAAGATTAGGCCATGGAGATATAGAGGATCGGAAGGTACCTACACTGGTCGAGGCATTGAGAGATAGAGCTGTTCGGCACATAGCCTGTGGTGCAAACTTCACTGCAGCTATATGCCTTCACAAATGGGTTTCTGGAGCTGATCAATCACAATGCTCCTCATGTCGACAGCCCTTTGGGTTTACTCGAAAGAGGCATAACTGCTATAATTGTGGACTTGTCCACTGTAATGCATGCACCTCACGAAAGGCTTTAAGAGCAGCATTGGCTCCGAATCCTGGGAAACCTTATCGTGTTTGTGATTCTTGTTTCTTGAAATTGAAGAATGCCTCAGACTCTAATTCAGCTAATAAGAGGAAAGACCATGCTCCCCACCTTTCAGGTGAAATCAATAGTGATGCCAAAGTAGCGAAAGCCATCTTGCCTAGTAATATGGATATGATTAGAAGTTTGGATAGTAAGGCGGCAAGACAAGGGAAGAAAACTGATGCATTGTCATTTCTCCGGACTCCTCAAGTTAGTTCGCTACTGCAACTGAGAGATATTGCTTTATCTGGTGGCATAGATCTGAACAGATCAGTTCCGAGAGCAGTGCGTACATCAGCAGTTCGGTCAGTAACCACTTCAAGAGCTGTTTCCCCTTTCTCTCGCAAATCTAGTCCACCACGTTCTACCACACCAGTTCCAACAACTCATGGTCTTTCTTTCTCAAAAAGTGCCACTGATAATCTGGTGAAAACAAATGAGCTCTTAAATCAGGAAGTTGAAAGGCTGCGTGCACAGGTATGTAGTTCTCTTTATTCCGCAGAACTTGGCTTGGATGCTTATTATGTTGCAAGAAATTTAGTACTTTTATCTGTGTAGGTTGATAACCTGAGACATCGCTGTGAGTATCAAGAACTTGAACTGCATAAATCAGCCAAGAAAGTACAAGAGGCCATGACACTGGTTGCAGAGGAATCTGCAAAATCTAAAGCTGCAAAAGAAGTTATAAAATCTCTAACAGCACAGGTATTAACAAATTCACCTGAGCTGCATAATTCACCAGATTTTTTTCTTAGCAAATTCATTGGTTTACTCATATTGGTTTCTATGATGTTGTATTGAGTCAACAGATCGGGATAACCAATATACTAGTCATGCAATATTATTACAATATATATTCTAAACTTTTACGCAACTGTGCTTCTTCCTACAACATAAAATCTTTCATGGTTGAGTATAGGGAGATATGCATGCTAAGCTTCTGGTTTAGATTTCCCATGAGTATTTGTAAGTACTTTTCAGCCAATGCATCTCCAAGATTACTTGCCATGGAATTCATTTCTTTATAGAAAAGATTGCATTTGTAAACATGATAGCAAAGGAAAGGAGGCAAGCACTCCCAAATGTGTGATTGCTGCTGTTTTTATATCTTGGCAGTCGACACAATCATCTTGGCTTCTTTCCTACGTAGAACCCAGCGAAATATTTATTAAGAAAACACTGGCCTTCTTTCTACATCTTGGAAAAAAATAACAAGAGCAGGGTACCTCTGTTAAATCAGAAATAGTTGTTAAATCCTTATTTACTATGTGCCTTCTCTGACTTATGTAGCTGAAGGATATGGCTGAGAGGTTGCCACCAGAACAGGGCGTTTACCATGGCAATGAGGCAAAGCAAGTACACATTCCAAATGGCATCGAGTCACACGTTGCTATGTACTCTAGCATGAATGGAATTCACCAGCCACGGAACGAGTCGCTCAATGCTTCAAATGCACATAGTCCAAACTCTGGACGATCATCGCATTCAAATGGGATTGCAAGTCAACATAAATTACTGGGTAATACTAGTGAAACTAGTGAAGGCAGCACTCACAGCCATAGAATTACCAGTCCTCACGAGTCGGATCTTCCTCATCGAAGAGCACGCAGCAGTAGTGATGAGATGCTTACTGCAAGTAATAGGGTGGATGATAATGTCAGCATAGATGCTAGGTCCCTTCAAAATGGTGAGGAAGGCTACAAGCCTCGAGCCACAGTATCAATATCCAGCAACCAAGTTCAGGCTGAGTGGATTGAACAGTATGAACCAGGTGTATACATAACACTCACGACTCTCCGTGATGGGACTCGGGATCTGAAGAGGGTTCGCTTCAGGTAAATTAAGTTCCATTTTATGTTGTTTGCATAACTACTCCCTTGTTTAGCTTTGTTTTTTTTCCCACATACTACTCATAAAACATCGATGATTGCGATTCGAGATGCTTACAGTAGGTATTCCGAGCGTCACTTTACCATCCAGGCAGTCCACAGTAGCTGGACACAGTGCCATATGCAACCAAAGAGGGCTGAAAGTTTGTTTAGTGTTTTGGCATATTCTAGAGCACAAAATTTTCCTCACTAAACATTATTAGGAAAATGAAAGACTGCACTGTTACCTGATTCAGCAGGCTAATTTGCAACTTTTGCTTTAATGTGTAGCTGAGAGTAATGCTGTATATAGCTATCCTGAGCTACTTCTGTATTGACTGACAGGCCAACATTTCTTAGCAACATCTAATTTATCTCGAATTTCCTGTTTGCAGTCGAAGACGCTTTGGGGAGCATCAAGCTGAAAATTGGTGGAATGAGAACCGTGAAAAAGTGTACGAGAGATACAACGTGAGGAGCTCTGAACGAGTGTCATCAGCAGCCTCCACCCGGTCTGCCTTTTAACCTGAGGATGACCTGCGAAATGTTGGTACCTGTTTTCACACACACACACAGAAAAAAAAAAACCCTGCAAGACTCCAAGACCGCCACCAGCAAATTATCAAATGAGACACAAGATAAGGTCACATATACTGAGATGCCATCTGCTTTCGCTATGATAAAGCCCTGCGATTTTTATTGTCTTTTGATACTGTGATATTGATAGGATGATAGTCCACTTTTTTTGCTTTGTGTTGAATCACCAAGCTCTAGCATGGGCCTGTCTCAGTGTAATGTATATAGAAGGATGAAACAAGATGTATCTGAGAGGAAGGAGAACGGTGTATCAAGGCATGGTACCTTTACCCTGTCATAGGTCAGTAGGCAGTGCAGGTGATTTTTATGTTTTTCATTTTTTTTCTTATTTTCTTTTTACGCATATGCTTATGCGTGTTTGAGACTTTTAGTAACTTCCATATGATTAAGTTTTTGCAACATTTGTGCAAGTCATTTTTGTGTCACGCAAGACCAGGTCCTCCATGTTCAAAGCTTTTGTTGTCAAATCCTAGACTTTATTCAGGTCGCTGATCAAGAACACATTGGTATTTCCTGTAGCACCCCATCATGCACGCCGACTCCTCTCCATCACTGCACCTGGAATGCAAGTCCAAATTGGTTTGTCATGGATTAGTAGTGTTAGGAATAGCAACTTGTAGTACTAAGGGGCCAAAGGATCAATATATATACACAAAGTACAGGTGATGAATATGCAAATAATCCCTCATAACAATAGGAAATAATACACTACACATATATCTCTAACACCCCCTTTTAAACTCATAGTGGATCAACAATACTGAGTTTGGAGAGGTAGAAGTCGTGCTGTGCTCGAGTCTGGGTTTTTGTGAAGAAATCCGCTATTTGAAGCTCTGAAAGCACATACTGAAGAGCAATCACCTGATCATGCATACAAGACCTCATGAAGGAAGCATCAACACCAATATGCTTAGTAAGCTCATGTTTCACAGGATTACGGGCAACACTGATAGCACATGTACTGTCTGACAAGAGAGTAGTCGGTGTAGTGACAGAAACACCAAAATCCTCAAGTAACCACTGTAGCCAAGTCTCTATTGTCAAGAGAGCCATAGCTCGCAACTCAGCCTCTACACTCGAACGGGACACTCTGATCTGCTTTCTTGTCGGTGTCGACGCATTGCCAAGGCAACCACGGCGACTAATAAAGACGGCGGCTTCAAGCCACGACTTCAGGCGCAGCTTCAGGTGCGCCTTCAGACGTCGTGACTAATCTAGGGCAGAGGGGGAAGGGAGGGAAGTCGCCGCTGGCGGCTAGGGTAGGGGAGGACGAATTACGCGTCCGAGAGAGGAAAACCTAATTGGCTCTGATACCATATTAGGAATAGCAACTTGTATTACCAAAGGGCCAAAGGGCCAGTATATATACACAAAGTACAGGTGGTGAATATGTAAATAACCCCTCATAACAATAGGGAATAACACACTATACATATATCTCTAACAAGTAGTACACATAATATTCTCGACGGTGAACTGAATTCTTCATTTTTTTTTGTTTTATCAGTTGATCTAGGAATTCTTCTTCCCCGTGAACTCAATGGTCATATCAGTTTTGAAATTCTGTGTAGCAAACTGAATTAGAAATAAACTACAAGTTGCCTCTTTTACTTTCATTTCATTCAACCTTACAACAACATCCAATGGATAGGGGTCTGTTGATATGTGTAAAATGTTAGTCAAAACAACAGATAAATGTCAGTATTTTTATCACACAAAAGGTATGGCTCAAAGATGAAAACCACTATCTTTGGTTTACAATCAAATCTTTGGTTAAAGAAATTATGGCGATTAGGCTAATGGATTTTGCATGCTGAGATTTTAAGGTCTCTCATATTTCAGTTCACTCTTTTCATCGTTACTAGATCATGTATAATTTATTTTCCTTTACAAACACACATAGGAACTGGTATTGGGAACAAAGTCATGGCGGAAACTTTTCCAACCTTTGTCAAATTTTGATTGTTTGTTCGCTGTAAACAAGTCACGACTAAATTGATTTCACACAATTAATTTTGTAATGTTCACTGCCCAGAAAATTAGTTAACTTTTCTGAATGAAAGTATCCTTATATGAAACTTCCTGCATGACAGATAGAGATTCTCCTCTTGCATGACCAAAGAGATTTGGGGCACAAGCCTACATATTCCTGAAAGCTGGGCTTTTGTGTACACAAGATCAAGAGCATGAGGAAAGAAAAATAACCACATCTTCCGCATTACTATCCTCCAACATGGCACACTCTTCTCCTTTGTTGTCGCAATACACAAAGAAAGCCTCCATGACATTCACTGCAGTATTAGATAGTGAATGAATCGGAGTCATACGTGAAGATCATGCTTATAACCGAGTTGGCCTTTCAAAATTTACTTCACCACCACACAGCTTCTGGTTCTTCTCTTTACGGTATGTTTGATTCTTCTTTCTTGGTTGTTTGTTCCATTTGATTGATTGCTTCACATATATTTGAGATTGAATATATTTTGTGATTGAATCAGAAGAACTGTGTTAACCTCATTATCCTTGAACTATGTGAACTTATAGCTATAACAAAAAAAAAGAACAAAATCTTCTTGTCACCTGTCCATCGTTGTATGTATAAACTATGCTATGGTGGTGTTCATATGCATGTAGCTACAGTACTGATCTTTTCAGCATGAGCTACATAGCAGATGAAAATTGACAACATACACACTAAAAACAAAGCTTGAACATCCGCTTTGTCAAATTAGTTACTCAATTGGCGCATTTAGAAGCTTACAAGTATTTGTTCTTTCATTTAATTTTTTCCTAGAAGATAATATTTATTTCTATTGATATTGGTCACAATCATAAATCTGTAATAAAGACTTGCATCTATCCTACTTTGAACATATTTTGATTTAGTCCGCTTGACATGATAGATAAGCCCACTTAAGGACAACTCTAAATAGATTCATTTTGGAATCAACTAATTAGTCGGAACATGCATGTCCTTAATTGAGTTCAATATACTGCCTTTTGAGGAAAGTTCCTTGCATTTTGGCGGTAGATGTGGTTTTGTTTTATCTACACCTAATCTTGTACCCAAAAATAATGATTAGCTGGCTCATCTAAATATCTAAGTATCGGCACAGAACTAGAAGAGCATTGCCTTATTCAATGTTATCCTACTACTTATCCTATTGCCTGCAATTACTTGGTTTTATGAAGAATTTTTATAGTGCCAGCTTGTCAGGCTGTTGCTAGAAAATTTCTTGGGGATATACTTCTCTATTTTTAATCTACTTTGTATCTGTAGATGGCCACAAATGCAATTTTGTTTATAAAATCAAGTGGAATTGCCAAAAGGATGCCTAGGAAGTAGGAACCAAATATATGTTTGTACCCCCTGTCACCATATAAGAATGAGCTTTGTGGTTCAGTAGTCACCTCCATGGATGCATTCGACCATTTTTTTCCTTCAATAGTGCATACATACATGAATGAGCATCAAATTGTATAGCCAAATCCAAACTTTTTATTTTGTTAGGTTTATTTTGTTGAAAGCTTTAAGTCTAGAGATTCATCTGGTCCTTTATGTTAGAGATATATGTATAGTGTGTTATTCCCTATTGTTATGAGGGGGTTATTTGCATATTCACCACCTGTACTTTGTGTATATATACTGGTCCTTTGGCCCCCTGGTAATACAAGTTGCTATTTCTAACATGGTATCAGAGCCAATTAGGTTTTTCTCTCCCGGACGTGCAACTCGTCCTCCCTGCCCTAGCCGCCATCGTCGGCTTCCCTCCTCTCCCGGACGCGCAACTCGTCCTCCCCTGCCCTAGCTCGCCACCGTCGGTTTCTCTCAAGGCGCCGCCTATAGCCGCGTTTGAAGCCGTTGCGTCGTCAGTCGCTCGCGATAGCCGGAAGCTGCTGCGTCCGACGCCGAGAAGCCACCGCGCCGTCCGTCGCTATGGCCTGAAGCCGCCGCACCATCCGTCGCTTGCAGTCCCTGTCGGTTCTTCGCTCGTGTGCCCGTGTGGCTCCGGGGTTGCCACCAACATCAAGCCACCGTCGCCGCCACCGCTCGAGCGCGCCTCTTCTCGCCCGTGCGCTGCCATCTCTTCTCTCCCGTGGCCGTGCCGTCTCCGGCGCTTGGGCCGCCCACGCCGCTGTCGCCGTTGGGGAAATGCCGCCACCGCCGGGGCTACCACCGCCGCTGCCAGGGGGGAACCCTAGTCCCCCCGTGCGCGCTACTCCCTCATGAGGGCTTTTTTTTGGCTCGTGTGGGCCGAGTGTTGCTCTTAATTGAGTCGACCTGCAAGTTAAAAAAAGGTACAATGTCGTCGGGCATCGTTTCCCTACCTCGCTGCCCGGTGATCTTCGATGGTATTAATTACACCGACTTCGTGTCTCACATGCGCATCCACATGTGTGGTCTTCATCTCTGGGCGTCTTCTCTAGCGATGTCACCTGCCCGCCTTGCCCTACTCCTCCGACGGAGCCTCGCTGTCGCTACGCTCCCGACGGTAGACAAGGCTCTCTTGAGGCTGCCGCCTTTGCCGATGATGAGGCTGCCTCTTCCTACCAGGAGGCTCTGGATTCCTACAAAGATCGACTGACCGCCTACACTCAGTGGTACGATGATGACGCTCGGGCTGCTGCTGTCTTCATCGCCAGTGTCTAGCCTCAGTTCTCTTCTGAGGTTGTGGGACTCCCTTCGGCTTTCCAAATGTGGACCCACCTTCGTCAGTGCTACGAGCCCACTGGTGATGCCCTGTACTTGTCCGTGGTCCGTCAAGAGCACTCTATTCAGCAGGGTGATGCTACTGTTGACGCTTTACGCTCGAGCTCTGTGCATGGTGTCATTGGATTCTCTTTGTAGTCTGTTTGTTGCTCTGTCTGTCTTTGCTGGTGCATGCGTCTTGACCGAGTTTCAGTGGTCACGAGTTCCTTACTCGCCTTCGTCCTGAGTTCAAGCAGAGGCGTGCCCAGCTCCTTGCACGCCACCCTTGTGTCACTCTTTTGGAGGCTCTTATCGAGATACGCACAGAGGAGACTCGTCTGAGTGGTGCTGGTCTGATGCCACTCCCCTCCGTGCTCGCCGCTCGCCCACCTGCTACACCGACTGCTCCACACTTCAGCACACTGCCTCCTCCAGCGGCAGCCACAGATGGTGGTGGCTGCCCTTCATCCGGTGGTGACCGTCCTCACTGCTCCTACTGCGACAAGGTCGGCCACATTGAGTCCCAGTGCTATAAGAAGCATCGACATCTTTCACGCCGTTCTTCTACTAGCCCTGGAACTGGTGCTTCTGCATCGACGTCTGCATCGACTCCTTCAGCAGTTTCTCTCACTGAGTAGGAGATAGACAAACTTCGACACCTGCTTGCCGCCGAGTTCTCCTCGGATGTGTTTTGCGAGTTACGCTCATCGACTCTTCTGCACCGCCATCCGTTGAGTGTATCTTTCTAGGATACAGTGTCGAGCACAAGGGCTATCGGTGCTGGAATCCTGTTGGTCGACGGATACGAATTTCTCGGGATGTGACTTTCAACGAGTCTCATCCCTTCTACCCATGTCCTGCCTCTCCTCCAGCTTTCTCTGTGGAGTCTCTGTCCTTTTTTACCTTTCTAGATACACCTATATTTGTCTTGCTCTTGTCCACCCATCCCACTGAGTCTTCACATATTCTTCCTGTGGCCTCTCCGCCGTTGTCGCCGCCTGCTTCGTCTCCTACGGCTCCTCAGGCTCCTCCCACTACAGTACCTTCTTATCCTCTCTTCTACACTCATCGACCTCGTATTGAGGATCTTCTAGATGAGCCATCTTCTCCTGATGCTCCATCTTCCCCTAATGGGTCATCTTCTCCTCGCTACGCTCTCCGCGATCGCCAGTCGATTCGCCCCGACCATTTTGGTTTTGCTGGTGTAGCTACTCATAAGCCTGTTTCCTACCGAGATGTTGTTACTCACTCTGAGTGGCGGCATGCCATGGCCGAGATTGCTGCCCTTGAGCGTACTGGTACTTGGGATCTTGTTCATTTTCCATCTCACTCTCGTCCCATCACGTGTAAGCGGGTCTATAAGATTAAGACTCGCTCTGATGGCTCTCTTGAGCGCTATAAGGTGCGTCTTGTTGCTCGTGGCTTCCGCAGGAGCATGGTCGTGACTACGACGAGACTTTTGCTCTTGTGGTCCACATGACCACTGTCGCACTCTTCTTTCGGTGGCATCTGTTCGCCACTGGTCTGTTTCTCAGCTTGATGTCAAGAATGTCTTTCTTAATGGCGAGTTGCGTAAGGAGGTTTACATGCATCTGCCACCTGGGTATTCTGTTCCTGAGGGCATGTTCTGTCGCCTTCGTCGCTCTCTTTATGGCCTTAAGCAAGCCCCTCGTGCTTGGTTTGAGCGCTTCTCCTTTGTGGTCACTATTGCTGACTTTTTAGCTAGTGATCATGATCCTGCGCTCTTTGTCCACACTTCGTCTCGTGGTCGGACTCTTCTTCTTCTGTATGTTGATAATATGATCATTACCGGAGATGATTTTGAGTACATTGCCTTTGTCAAGGCTCGTCTTAGTGAGCATTTCCTTATGTCGGATCTTGGCCCTCCTCGTTACTTTCTTGGGATTGAGGTTACTTCCACTCCAGATGGTTTCTTTATGTCTCAAGAGAAGTATATTCAGGATCTTCTTGATCGAGCCTCCCTCACTGATCATCGTACTGTTGAGACTCCCATGGAGCTCAATGTTCATCTCCGACCCTCTGATGGTGAGCCTCTTTCTGATCTGACTCGCTATCGTCATCTTGTTGGGAGTCTTGTCTACCTTGTTGTTACTCGTTCAGATATCACTTATCCAGTCCACTTCCTGAGTCAGTTCGTCTCTGCTCCCACTCAGGTCCACTGCAACCACCTTCTTCGAGTTCTGTGATACCTTTGTGGAACTATCTCTCGCCGTCTCTTCTTTCCACGCTTCAGTTCATTACGGCTTCAGGCTTATTCGGATGCTACTTGGGCAGCGATCTCTCTAGTCGTCGGTCTATCTCTGTTTACTGTGTTTTTCTTGATGGTTCTCTCATTGCCTGGAAGACGAAGAAACAGACTGCAGTGTCCCGTTCGAGTGCAGAGGCTGAGTTGCAAACTATGGCTCTCTTGACAGCAAATATTACTTAGCTACGGTGGTTACTTGAGAATTTTGGTGTTTTTGTTACTACACCGACTCCTCTCTTGTTAGACAGTACATGTGCTATCAGTATCGCCCGTGATCCTGTGAAGCATGAGCTCACCAAGCATATTTGTGTTGATGTTTCCTTCATGAGGTCTTATGTGCATGATCAGGTGATTACTTTTCAGTATGTGCCTTCAGAGTTTCAGATAGCGGATTTCTCACGAAGGTCTAGACTTAAGCACAGCACAACTTCTACCTCTCCAAACTCAGTGTTGTTGATCCACCATGAGTTTGAGAGGGGTGTTAAAGATATATGTATAATGTGTTATTTCCCATTGTTATGAGGGGTTATTTGCATATTCATCACCTGTACTTTGTGTATATATATCTGCCCTTTGGCCTCCTGGTAATACAAGTTGCTATTCCTAACACTTTATACACTCTATTCTAGAATGTCCTTTTTAAAATTGCAGCCATCTTGGAATATCTTGAGATTTTCTAGATATGTTTTTTAGTTAGTGTGTGTGTGTGTGTGTTATTGGCAACTCATTTTGGACATTCCCATCCTCTTGTGGGATATAGTAGGTAACTATTGGATTTGTGACTAAGATGCAATGGCTCGTAGATTTGTGGGGTTTTAGAGAGAGAAAGCGCTCGAAGTACATTATTAAATTTTATAAGTGGAAATATGAATGTTATCAATCTGAATCAATTGCCATGTTTAATCAATATATGTTGGCCTAATTCGTAAGACAACCTTTTTGGTACTATTTAGGAAGTTTCCATAATTTTCTCTCTATAATCTAATGTGGACAACCATTTGCATATTGCAGGTGGCATGAATAATCTTGTTCATCTACTTGTTTTACCACATCTAAACTTTGTTCCTATTTATTGATATATATATGAGTACATGACAAATATCACTCTGATAGTTGTGAAACTAAACTTGATCTTGTTTATTGATAGATCAAGCAGATGCATACCCTTAGCTGCATTTTGATATTTGTTGTGCCCACAATACCACTCGTCATGTGCACAATGTGGTTTGCCAAGGTCTTGAGAAGCCTTAAGAAGACGCTAGTCAATAGGCATTGAAGAGGAGAATGGTAGATGCAAGCTCATGGACATCTACAATATTCATCCTTTCATACAATCACGTACAAGTACAGATACTTCCTTAGTAAAGCCGTTAGTGCAACTCATAGTGCAAGCTAAAGGCCTTGTACATACGCATGTCTGGTTACGGCTGAGGATGCTTTTTATCTGTGGGATACATGGCTGCATCTTATTTCCATCTGACTAGTGAAACTTGGTGCACACAACACATGCAATTACTAGCTATATTACCCACCCGGTTAACAACTCGATCGATCCTTGTCCCGTTAATTCCTTCCATCGACAAGCATCGTGTACATGACTGCTTAATTAATTTGTTGATAAGAAAAGCCAGTGCATTGCTGACTCTGCAGGCTCTAGCAAGCTAAAGCTATGTAATTAACGAAAGACATGACATGACATGACGATGCACCATAGCTGCGTGGCGTGGCCCCATGCATAACATGCATGTATCGATCACCCACAACCAACCAGCAACAGCTCCATCGATCCATCCGCATGAATTAGCTAGCATTTACAGCAACTAATAATGGCGCGGTGGCCGTGTCAGTGGTGCTCGGCTCGGCACGACACGAGCGGCGAGCCTGTGTGCGTGCCGGGCAAGTGGCAACAATAAGATGCAGGTGATCACCATCGACGGGAAGCGCAACAAGATGCTCGTTGATTTGACCAAGAAGAAGCGTCCCGGCGCCGGCGGCATGGCCGTCTGCGTCGATCTGCCCCAAAGTAACAACTAACAAGTACGCCTATGCCGTCCGGTCCGCCCCACCTGCAAGACCTTCCGCCGTACGTATCTCTTCTCCGACAACGATGACCACGACCCCTCCGACACGAGCAGGAGCAGCAGCACGTGCACGGCTGCACCCCACGTACCCTCGTCGACTCCAAATTAACTCCCAAATCCGTCACGTCACCGTTGCGTTGACCCATCAAAAGGTTGACTCCAATTCCCCCTCGGCCTCGGGCCTCGCTCGATCGAAAGCCTGCGCCTGCGTTCTCTCCACCGCCGGCTACTCCCACCCCGTCCGCCGGCCACCGCCTCCGCGCAATTCCGCCGGGCCCGCGCCAATCGCCAAGCCCTCCCGCTCCAATCGCCCGCGCCCGCGCCTGTGCTCGCAGCATTTGATGCAGGCCACCCAGCCCTAAGCCTTCCGTCCCGTCTCCCATGGCCGGCTCGGCGGAGGCCGCGGCTCCTCCTCCGACCCCAACGCCGCCGCTCGCGCAGTACCTCTCGCTGGACCCGCTCGCCTTGGGGGAGCCCAAGCACTCGCGCCACGGCGAGCTCAGGAGGGCGCTCCAAGCGGAGGACCAGCCCGAGGAGCTCAAGCGGATCCGCGCCAGCGTCGCCGAGTCCTCGGGCAAGGCCAGGTACCGCAATTTACTACTAAATTGCAATCCTAGCTAATCCACTAGTACTACTGCTGCTGCTGCTAGTGCTTGCAATGTGCCACATTGCTAGTTAATTAATCTCTTCTGCTGCCGCTGCCGCTGCCGCCGCCTTGGGTAGGGAGAAGGTGAGGTCGCTGCAGGACGCCATCCAGAAGCTCGACAGGTACAAGAACATCGTCACCCGGAAGCGCCAGAGAAGTGATTCCGGGGCTGAGAAGCTCGGGGGAGGCTCCTCGGGTGCTTTGAGGATCGGAGCCCAGAACAACTCTGCAGTCATGAGCAAGCGCGTGCGGTCCTCACTGGCAGATGGACGGGTTTGTGCTCCGTCGATCGCTTGGTTCATCATTTTGGTTTAATTCTATTTTATGCTTGGTTGAGCTAATGTTGTGTATTCAGGACCGACCTCAGAACTTTGATGATATTGTCAACTTTGGTAATATCGTATCGATTAGTCATTGCGCACATTGATTCCCCTGGGAGTTTGAAATGGAGGAGTTCACAAAGTTTTAGCCTTTAGACTCGTCAACATCTTTAGTTAGCTATGACCTGAACGAGATTTCCTAATTACGCAATAGTGCCGATATTTTGAAATGCAGGACTTCACAAAGTTTTAGTCCTTTCGATCCTCAACTTCCTTATAGTTAGTTATAGCTTAAACAAGTGTTCCTAGTTTTGCTAAACTGCTGGTTCCTGCCATCTGTCCTACTCTTGCTTTTTGGCTAAGTTACCAGTGGGAACCAGTAAGAATGTATTGTAAGATCAAACAACTTGCTGAGTTTGCAAGTTGAGTCATGGGCTGTTTGAAAACTATAACCAGCCAGTTACCACCCAGTTTTATGCTGGTCTTTAAAGAAAATCATACAGTACTAGGGTCCGAAGATGATGATTTTGGTTTAATTCCCCACTGAAACAGCCTATGTTCCCTCTCAGACCATTCAATCTCTGTAGCCAATTTGATCATTTCATGATCCAAATGCAGGCTTCAAATATGAACTGATCCCAAAACTTGCTGGTTTCTTAAGAATTAGCCTGGTCTGCTATTCCTAGTTCCCAGTGGTAACTTGGCAGTTACCTCTGGGATTTGGAAATTGTAACTCTGGCTGAACTTGTTCAATGCCAGACCTCTAAAACCCAAAGTTTTTAAGGCCCTTGATGTCTGCTGTGTTTTTGTGCAACTTCTGTAACAGATTTACTATCATTATGTTTTCATATTCCTTATAAATTTCTTGTGCTACCATTTGCGATATTTAAAACTTGTTTAGTTATTTCTGCATATTTCAGTTGGAAGGACGTGGTAGTGTTCCTACAAGGCAAGGTCCTTTGGTTAATAATGATAAAAGTTCACCTTTGGAGAAGGAAAAGAGTTGTGCAAGAACATCGGGTACAGTATCAGGGCTTTCTGAAGAAAAATTACGGGGCTTGTCTGCTGGAGGTGAGGGTGGGAGAAAAAGTTGAAACGCAAGCGCTCCGTTGGAACAATACTCAACAGAGGCAATGATGCTGATCGAGATGTCAAACCTGTGGGTCAACACAAGCCAGCCAATGAAGTACGTCTGCGATCTAGTGATGGCCTTGCATATAGGTAAACTGTGTGCTTACCATCAATTTTGTTGCTTAACATCGAACCTAGTTTTTTTTTTTGTGAATTACAGTAAACCTTCTCTCAGATGGTTAGGCCTAATTGAGTATCATGCTGAAGTAAAGCTCTTAATCTGGAAAGTGGAATCAAATCAAAACATTAGAAAGATAAATGTGACATGTTTACTAGTTGAGTATCATACACATTGCATGATTGCACTTAACCTGAATTAGAGAGTGAGGGCTGACATGCACTGTCTTGAAAAGTCCACCACGAGAGAGTTGAATGGTATTACTATATATTTCCATCATCACAAAATTGACGTTTGAGTTTTTTCATCTCTTGCTTGAAAGGATAAAAAAAACGGATTCAGAAAATTTACCAGAGGTAGAACGGTAGCCGGTAACCGGCCGGTTACCGGTCTGTTTCCGCCTTTCCGGTCTATTCCGGTTAGCAATTTCATTTTTAAAAAATTCTACATTATTGTCCTCAAAGCATTGTGTTTGCTTTGTCTTTTATAAATATCAACATCAAGACTTCATTCAAATTAGTATGAAATCACTACTTTCCGTACCGGTATTTTTTTTACCAGTCTAGGCCGGTACGGCCGATACGTGGAAATCTGCTCTGTCAGCACATCGTCACTTCCTCCAGGTTAGAAGGTTAGAAATCACCCTTTTTAGTTCTTATATTACAGACATGGAGCTCCTGCCGGAGCAGTAGGTAGCAAGATGGACAGCAGTTCTCAGCAGAATAACACTGGGTCCCGTATTTTATCCAAGATGGATGTGGATTATGCCACTCTGCCAAATGAAAGAAGAGAGCGGCTTGCTGGAATTGAAAAGGAACGGGCTATGGTAAAAGGAAACAAGTAAGCATAGTGCATTACTTCATTCTCATGCATAAGGAACTTCTCTCCTCCTGATGATTTACATTTTGTCTTTGTTACATATATGTGAATGAGTAACGCAACGTTATCATTCTTTTGATGATCTGCTGCAACTCTGTATAAATAGGGAACATATTTCTGAGGATATGCAAACTGGAAGCTTAAGTCTTTTGCCCAAGGCTAAAGCATGCAGGGCACCAAGAACCAGTTCACTTGTCATGGGTTCATCTTCTAGCTTCCAACGTTCAGCTGGAGGAAACGATGAATGGGAAGAAACACCTTACTCAAATAAAACCTCACCTTTGGGAGGCATGACCAACCGC
Source organism: Ampelocalamus luodianensis (assembly GCA_036346255.1). Lineage (NCBI taxonomy): Eukaryota > Viridiplantae > Streptophyta > Magnoliopsida > Poales > Poaceae > Ampelocalamus > Ampelocalamus luodianensis. Next base: position 73,573,119 of record CM070633.1, on the reverse strand, counting down.
AAACGTTCCGCACATTCAAATGCTTCATCACCTCCTATTGCCTGGGTTGGTCAACGTCCGCAAAAAATGTCACGAACAAGAAGAGCAAATGTTGTTTCTCCAGTCTCAAATTTTGACGAAGTCTTATCTGAAGGATCACCACTTGATACTGCTGCTAGATCAGCACCTGTAGAGTCCTGCGGTGTTTTGCTTACAAAAAATGTTACTAGTCATACACAAACAGTAACCAAAATGGATAACATCTCATCTCCTGCTGGACTGTCAGAAAGTGAGGGATCGGCTGCTACCGAAAGCAAGGCCAAGGAGAAAGTTACAAATAGCGGTGAGGTGGAGAACGAGGGTGCAGATGCAGTCCATAATGCAACAGGGTTAATTTTTTCATCTAATAAAAATAGGATTCCTTTGAAAGAAGAACTTGAAGATGGTGGTGTTCGTCGTCAAGGGAGAAGTGGAAGAGGTACTATGCATGTTAAAGGGTGTTCTTCCATATCAAAAGAAAAATTGGACGCTACAGGAACAAGAAAGTCACTAAAAGGTGGAAGACCTGGACCTGAAAAGAATGAAAGGTATTTAATGTTTCCTTTGTAAGGATTGGTGGCTTTGTGGATTTTAGCTCTTACTATGATACTGATTTGATCATCTAAACATCGGTGCAGTAAGGTGGGGCGCCCCCCGATAAAGAAAGGTTCCAACGGCAAATCTTCATCCCGTTACGCACAGGCTCTTAATTGTGAGTCTACAGATATATCAGGTTTTTTTAAAGATACTTCACCTTTGTACTCTGGCCATTTTATTTAAATTTTGGCTACTTTCCCCTCTCCTCATTTAGCTTCTATATCTTAATAACTAGCTGTGCATTGTAGGTCAACCAGAAGATGACCGAGAGGAACTTTTAGCTGCTGCAAATGCTGCTTGCAGTGCTATCGGTGCGTATACTTTCTTATCTGATTTTGCCTGATCAGATCTGACAGCATCTGTTTGGATTGATGCTTTATAACTTTCTTATTCTTTTTCGGCAGTTGGTGCATACTCTGGGCCTTTTTGGAAGAAAATGGAACCAATGCTAACTTTCGTAAGCTCTGAAAAATTAGCTTTATTAAAACACCAGGTTGGTGCCCATTATGCTTTAGATATGTCATGATTGACTGTACTTGTTTCCTTGTTGGGCTGGGAATGGGATGGCTTCTCATTTATTGGAATTTGTGGTTAGATTAACCTTGTTGAAGAGCTTGAGATGAGCATGTCCTGCATGCCTGATGCTGAACATAATGTGATAGCATCCACTGACTACAGCAGACTGCAAACAATGGTATGTGACTTATTCTTGCGCTATGACTTGTGAGTCATCCCAGGCTCCCAGCCAAAAAAGAAACCCTCCACCCCTCCCTCTTTCATGAAATTTATCTCCTTTTCTGAAACTCATCGATTACATATCCTTGTTTCATGTGTCCAAAAAAAACTGCAGGAGGAGCTTTCGTCTCAGGTGCTGGCTCCATCTAATTCTTCTCTCTTACCTGAGGAAAGAAAAACCAATGGAGTTGGAACGAAAGGACCTATTGACTGTTTTTCTCCTAGTGAGGAAAACCGCAGCACTGGACCACCAAAGGTAGAAGCCAACAAATGGTTTCATGAAATGGCCCCAATGGCACACATACTCCTTTCAGCTTTAATCATGGAAGATGACTTCTCTGACTCCAATGGTGTGCAAAGAGATATACTTGTCGAATTTTCAAATAGCCACATTCCTTACACTGCCAATAGAAACCTAGAAAATGAACTTCAAGCCAGTGCCATAACATCTAATTTTGGGTTGAGTGTGGATTTCATGCACTCAAACAATACTTCAGTGGTGCATCAGAGCATGTGCAATGGACAAACAGCTTCCAGCAATTTCATCAGCTCGGATAGTCAAAATTCGGTTCATAGTGAGAATTTGTCAGATGGGGTCAGTTTTGCTGGATACCCAGAAAATGGCCCTTCTCATGACTTGATACCACATATTTCACGGCAATGTCAAAATCCAGGAATTTTTTTTCCTTCATCTCCATATGATTATCAGTATGGGCAGATGTCTGTGAATGATAAGGTTTTGATTGAGCTGCAAAGTATTGGCATTTGTCCAGAGACAGTGGTATGATCCCTTAAACTCTGCATTTGTGAACAGTTAATGCATTTGAAAACTTCAGTGTTGCTTTATGTAGTTTTTTTTTTACGCTTGTATGCCTAGAAATCAGGAAACATGTCACATAGCAGAAACATCACAAATGACAAATTTTGAACAATCTGGTGTGTTTCTTGGATGGTTGTTGGTAGAGAATTATCTTTCTTGAATGTCATCCCGGCGTACGAGGTTTATATTCCTTCCATAAACATAAAACTATTTCTGATGGACACTGATGAACCCCATACATGGATGAGTTAAGGGTTACAATTGGGTAGCTGCGTGGTATGGTTTGATATTTGTTTATAGTGTAATATATTTTGTAAAGTAGTCACCATCACAGATGATTGCTGAAAGTAGTTGAGATCTTTATCAAAAGCGCCTAAATATTGGTAGTCGTAATATGCAGTAGCTATATTTTGTGGTAGCTATCCATGCTAAGAGGGGAAATATCCCATAGGCATGTACTTAGTGCACACATTCTTTTTATTTCCGATATTTGACGTCATTTTCTGCTTGTTCCAATCTTTGTATTGTCCCTTGCAAAAGGCTGGTGAAGTTTATGTAAAATCACATGACAATTTCAGAATTTATTCTAGTAAATCCCCTTCTTTTACATTCTAGTTGTGATTCTTGCCTTATCTTTGCAACACTACCCTTTTCAGCCAAAGCTAGATGACGGAGAGGACGAGGACATCAATAAAATGATTTCAGAGTTGAGGAAAAGACTGCATGATCAGGTTACATTAACAATCATCCTAATAACATGTATTTAAATTTCCGTTCAAGAAAAACATGCCTTCAATTTTGATGAAATCTGGATGCTCACCTTATTACTCTATGTATTATTTTCAATGTGTTAATGTGATTGCATCAGATCCTTGTAAACTATTACAATCTTTATCATGTTTTTGAAATAATTTTTGAAACACTTTAATGCGAGCACGTATAAAGTTGGCCTTGTCCATCTGGTTCTGGCATCAACATGCATTGAAGTGACATCCATTGTCATGGACAAATACATATTAACAAAGCACCATTAGTTATTTTCCATGGCGAAACTGCCTTTTTGTTCCCTTCTTCATAATGGTTTGGGGCAATATTATCACACACACACACACATATATGAATTTGCCAGCAAAATTTAAGATTATTCCTATTTGTGATTCTCAAGTCCATATCTAGTCACAGCCGCTTGATCAAATTGGAATGGTATAGATCAAAGTGGATCTTTTGAAAAGTTTCAGTGGCTTTAAGTGGTTGATCTAAGCCATCTGGATTCAACCCAATGGCTAAGATTATTTATCCTATGTTAAGACTAGTTCTCGTTTGATGCATTCCTGTGACGCCTTTTGTTATCTTTACATAGATATATTCTGGAAGATGAAATTAGTTTTCTCACTAGGCTTTCATCCATGTATAATTGTATATCAAAATGATATCATTCTTACTTTGCAGGTGAAGCAAAAGAAATGCAAATTACATAAGTTAGATAAAGCGATTCAAGATACAAAAAGTCTCGAGGAGAGGTATCAATGGATTTATATTTCTGGATTAGATCTTAAATACTAGTGCATAAAGTTACTTCGGTGGCTAACTTTACTATTTGCCTGACAGGAGCTTGGAGCAACATGCAATGAACAAACTGGTTGAAAGGGCGTACAAAAAACTTAAGGTAGTTGAGAATCCTCTTTACATGATTTGATGATTGCTTTTCTGATGTTCATGTTAATACCTTGCGAGCTTATCAAGGATCAAAATCCCGGTACCGGAGAGAATACCGCCCAACAGCCATTTTCCGGTTACCGGCCGGTAACCGGAAAAACCAAAAAAAACTGCTCGAAATTCGACTATTGAAATTTGAATTGGGGATGTAACCGCCGGGATTTTGATTTTGAATTTAAATTTGAAAAATTCCGGCCGGTTTTTTGGATCCCGGTTCTCACTGGGGTTTCCGGTTACCGGCCGGATTTTGATCCTTGGAGCTTATAATTGTCCTGCTCTTGTAAATGATAGGTTCTCTTATAGTTATGCAAAGATGATTTATTGAGGCCGTAGAGATTATTCATTCTTCCTTTGTTTGCGCTTCAATTTGATAATGGATTTTTTTTATAAAAAAAAATGGTTGGTGAAATCATTGTAGGAGCAGTAGCACTCTTTTTCTTCTTCTTCTTTTAAGTCTTGCAAGGTCAACCCATGTTGGATGATGTACGCCCTTTAATCTTAATAATTTCGTTTTGGCAAAGAAAAAGTTATGCAGATGAATGCGGGTTAAGCTTGATCCTGGATACTGATTGTATCTCGTTATTATATATAGGGTGGGCGAGTTGGTTCTAGTCACAAGGCTGGTGTCAGTAAGTATGCCAATAAGGCTGCAAAACAGCTTGCCTTGGCCTTTGCAAAGCGTACTCTTGCCCGATGCCAGAAATTTGAGGAAACAAAGAAAAGCTGCTTCAGTGAGCCTTCTCTTTGGAGTGTGCTATCTGCGCCCTTGCCTAGCAGCAATGCAAAATCTACAGAAGGTAATACATGTGTAACTGTTTGTAAGATGGAAAATTCCATTTTTTGTTTGTTAACTTGTGAGAGGATTGTAATGTGCACTTTTTCCCCATCAAACCAATTTTAGCCAAATGATAATTTCCTCCCTCCTTTCCTTGTGGTCTTCAGGTGTAGAGAGGCTGAAGCTTCAAAAGCTTGACAGAAGTCCATTGGATCATGGTAACTCTTGCCTTCTTCATGAAACCCTTGGTAAACATGATTTATACCTCAATTAGGGAGACATTAGGAGGTGCTACTTGGTGATGTTAGACGTCCACTCCTGCTTTACAAGCTATATCGACCTTTTCTCATCCTTTAGCAGGTGGCACAAAATGGAAAAAGAGTGACAAGGAAAGGGATCACAACAGAGATGCATCTGCAAAGGGTTCTGGTTTGAAATCAGGGCGTCATTCATCAGGCAGTGGGAAGAGCGGTGAACGTAAAAATAAGACAAAGCCAAAGCAAAAGCTGGCGCAGCTATCAACTTCTGGAAATGTCCTTGGTAGAGTTGTGGAGTCATTTCCAACACCGGCAACGCAGGAGCCCCCTGAACCGGCAGGTCCTTCCAGTGCCAAAATTACCCAGCAACCAAGAAACACTCCTGGGAGCGCTGCTCGGCGATCTACTGATGCTGCGCTGACAAACTTGCCTGGATTAGATGATATATTAGATGTTCCAGGAGGGCTTGATGGGCAGGGCAATGATATCAGCTCTTGGTTCACTGATGGTCTTGATGATCCATTAGACATTGATCTTTCGGGCGCCCTAGAAATCCCAGATGACGACCTTACTCAGCTGGGATTTGTATAAAACGAACCAATTGTTTATCCTGTGCGTATGTGGGAATCTGGATCTGATGTTAGGTTTCCTGATCGTTGTAGAGCTAATCGATTGATCTCTCTGCCTCTCAAATTGGTAGAGCATTTGACTGCAGATGAGGTACTCGATTAATTCTTGTAGCAAGAATGACATGGTGATGGTGCTAATTTATGAGCTTGTGCGTATGAGCTCGGTTCGTTGCTGATTTTTGGGAGAATTCTCTTCGAACTCCACTTGTGTGTACAACATTTTTTGTTTCTATCTAGCCTAGGAGGCAGGCTAGCTAGGATGTGTGCCATAACTAGCAATTTAGCGTGGTACGCCGCCTATGGTTTTCTAGCATCACCTGATGTATTGAACAACGCTCGTAAGTTATGCAATCAGGCCGTAGCACAGTTGGGTCCATAGCATTTCACTGCAGATCAAGAGGCTCCGATGGGCCCTCCCTTTCTTTCAATTTTCTTCTCTGGATAAACTTTTATTTATGTTCATTCGTTTTGAACTCTCACCAAATATGTCTTTTGTTCCACCCCTTCAAACCATCCTTTTTTGAGTTCCACACATGAGCTATGTTTTAGCCAAGTCTAACCATGCCCACATCCACATGTAACTTACGTAATTTCTTTGTCAAAAGTTGTATCAAATCCACATGTAACTCTTTACTTAGTCTTTTTTAATCTAAAATGTAGATGCATGGTTGGCTAAATTTGGCCGAACAGAAAGCTAGATGACCTTGGCAAGGTCTCTAGTAATGATAGCTTTTTCACACCATCCTAGCGTCAAGGACAGTTTGGCCGAGTGGTCTAAGGCGCCAGATTTAGGCTCTGGTCCGAAAGGGCGTGGGTTCAAATCCCACAGCTGTCATTATTTTTGCATATTTTTTATATAAAAAAACGTTTTTCGCTCTCTTTAATTTTTTTTCAACACTGAAAAGGGGAGCATCTCATCTCATTTCATCATGATTTTGGTTCATGAATAAATGCAAGCTCTTCTACAGTTTGATCAGGCCATGTTCTTTTGCTTGTTAGCTTAGAGTTTCCTTGGCAGTATGTTCCAAACATTTATTCTTCATTCTTCAGCTACCAAAAAAAAAAGGGATTTATTCTTGGAGAACCAGCTCAATTGCATGAATACCAAATGTATCCATAAAAAAACAAGCACCACATCAAGTCATCAACAGCAGACAAGATCGCATAGACACGCGTCCGTGTTCGGACTAAATCTTGTCACGTCAAGAGGAGTTGCGTGACAACACGCATTTCCCACGCCAAGATCCGTGGCGTGACAATGTGGTGGTGTGGTCAAAGGGGTTAGAATTGAAAATAAAGTTATGAAGATGCTATCTTTAAAATATTTTTTAAAAAAAGATTAAAAAAATAAAAACTGCTCACGTGTGCGTGTGCGTGTGCGGCGGAGGCTGCTGCTGCTGACTCGACTCGAGTGATTTATTATTGGAGTAAATATCAGAAATTTTATGACATCAGTAATACCAAACCCTAGGTTTTAAATATATATTTTTTCTAGAAATCCTAGATTTTAGAGCAAAATATTCATGAAACCTCGGGTTTTAGAGCAAAAGCAACACAAAACCTCGGTTTTTATGGCAAAATGTATTAAAAAAAAACAGATACACCACCTAACAATCCATTTTTCTTCAAGATTTGTGTATGATACCGGTATGTAATAAAAAAACATAGTATTTTTCTCTTCTCTCATCAATGTGGCGATTGAGGAGGCGGCGGCACGACGACAAGTTACACAGTGGCACAGCCAAACGTACTATGAGGCCATCAATGTGTGTATATACTCGAAAATACCATGTATTTGATGACCTAGGTGGTGTACATGATGTTTTTTTTTATACATTTTGCCCTCAAAATCTATGATTTTTTTAAGAAAAAAAAAACTAAAACATGGGGTTTTATGTTACCTTTGCTCCAAAAATCCAAGGTTTTTTGAACATTTTGCCTTAAAACTTAGGGGTTCTTGAAAAAAATTATAAAATATGGGGTTTTGTATTATTGATGCCTAAAACCTAAAGTTTTCTAAAATTTACTCTTATTATTGTTATTGGGCCCTCTTATTCGTACGTCCAAGGGGAGGTTCCTATCTATCAGCCTCTCTCCTCTAGAAAAAAAAAAACCTTTTTACATCTGTTTTTACTTCACTTCATCACTTGTATGGTAATGCACTTTGCGCAGATCATGACGATTCGTGAAGATTCATCTAAAAGAAGAGAGAATGATTCATAAGAGATTGTTGAATGACAACGTCAAAAAAAAAAAAGAGATTGTTCAATGAGATGCAAGAGAGAGAGAGAGAGCGCGCACAACGCATGGACAGAGTATGCAACAGACGATCACACTGGTAACTGGCTACTGAATATGCATGCAACCAAGCACGCACGCAAGAAAATGGTTCTGCGTCCCAAGGGTCAGTTACTTCCTGTGGTTACATTACATGCGAAACCAAGAGGGAATATGAGCAATTAAGCTTGATAGATCACTTGCCATTTACACGAGTGTAACCCGTTATTACACAAGAACAGCAATCTCTACATGCCGTCATTCAATTTCAACCTGATGGCAAACATTCTTTACGTATAGTAATATATCTAGCATCGATTCGAATCAATAGGTTGGATCAACAGGTTCGGGAGAAATGTACTGTAGTCTATCACCACTGACTTCATTCACCATCATGGCTGCCTGGCTAGCTCATCCCTGCTCCTTCAACCACTACTTTCGTATAAACTAAAACTACAATCTTGTGTTCTACGTCAAATTTCTGTCGAGAATTATTTCAAGAATAGTGAGATCACCAACGTGTACTTTCTACAAACAATAGCCGCCTTGTAATTGTACACGTTGCTTTAGCTCCCAGACGCTCGCGACGGCAGCCTGTCTGGTATGAACAAGCAGCAGCAGCTGACGGCGAGTTTGATGCCAAGAAATCCTAACCCGGTGGCATCAATCACTGCTGGATCTCGCACAGCTCCCAGTTTCCTTCACCGTCGATGAGCTTCAGCTCCAAGGAATGGAAGGGTATAAGAGCAGGCCTCTGTGACAGTGTGACACAGGAAAAGGTTTCAACAACACTAAAAATCGACATGTCCGACAGCAAGTATAGACTTTTTAGGATTCAGACGCATCAACAAAGAACAGTTCGCTTGGAAGAAAACAGGGATCACACCAGATATTTTATGCTATCATTGCAATCATACGAATACTTACTTGTGAGGAAGTGATAACAGTTATACCCATGTTAGTTGCTAGCCTGTACAGATGCTCTTCAACATCAACACTTGTAGCACTGCAATGAAGTATGCCATTTAGGACCCACAGTAATTCATCAGCGAAAAGAAAATGTCAAAAGAGTGTTATGGCGCAACACATACTTCGTGCACTCGTCGAGGATACCAAATTTAGGATGGTGGAAGAACAAACGAGCCTGAAATAAAACAGTATCTCCCACTTCAATCAAAAGATATTAAGAGACAGATACATAGATAATTAAAGGGAACAAATGGTGGTTTTGGCAGTTAACACGGTTTGAAGTGATGTTAACACTGACCATCCCGAGCCTCTGCTGTTCTCCCAACGATAAAACATCTTCCCAGTTTGGAGTAGAGTCCCAACCTTCTCTTTCTAGAAGATAGACCAACCGAACATTCACAAGAACTGTCTTCAGGTGATCATCCAGCAGCTCAGAAGCACTAGATTTGTCACCTATATTACCAGAGTTTCGAGTTAGAAGCAACATATGACCTACTACTTCCTTTTGACAAGTAACCTCCTAGTAAATAAAATGATACAAGGTATACAGTTCTTATCAATTCAATAGACAGATACTCCAAAAAGTAAGTGGCGCCTACCAGCTCTGTATAATGTGATAATCTTCATTTCTGCTTCCTCCCTTGATAAAGGGTATATGATCTGATCTCTTAGAGTGCCCAGGCTGGTATATGGACGCTGAGGAACATGAAACATCCCTTCAGAAGGCTTGGTAACTCTCCCAGAAAAGGTGGGCCATAAATCTCTGAGCACCCTAAAAACAGAACTCTTTCCACTTCCATTGGGGCCTTCAGAAAATCAAGGTAAAAAGAAACATGTTAACATAATTTCACTGCTGAAAAAAGATAAATAAAGGTTGACTACAGAGTGCAGACAGACCACATACCAGTCAGAAGAAGGCTTTTCCCTTGTACCACATTGCATGACAGCTTGCTAGCCAATAGCTTCTGTGATGGTGTTACAATATCCACTTCATGAAGTGAAATAATTTCTTCTGAGGCTGTGCTAATGGCATTGGAAGGCACCAGAGTATCTAGAGAAAGAACAATTCAAAAGTCACGCTTAAGCTTAACTAGCGTGAAGATACATTGTAGAACTCAAAAAATGACCATACCATCGGTTGACTGAGAACATTACGAACATAAAATTGCCACACAACCCAATGGTAAAAAATTCCAACTCTGTTCAGGGCTGGTCAGTACTAAAAAAATATCAATTAGTTATCATTAACACCAGTGGCGGTTTCTGCTCGCCAGTTGGTTTCGTCAAGCCACCGTAGAGGACTTGATGCCTGCATAATCCTCATTTCATGGATGCCCTGGAAGGAGAGGAACAATCGGGTGTTCGACAAGGTCATCTCCATTGGGGACTCTTCTTCACCGGATCTTCGACAAGCTCCGGTCTGGCGCACGGCGGGAGCTCCATGTCTGCAGTCGCTACCTTTGCCTAAGTAGTCGTGTTAGCTTTGTTAGTTGTTTGTCGCCTCTCGGGATAGCATCCCTACTCTTCTTAGTCCATTAGACTCTTGGTTGCTATCGCATTTTGATTCTTTTCGTTTTTCTTTGTTTTTTTCATTCTTCTCTTTGCTATTTTCTTCTACGCGTTTGTACTTGTTGTTTTTGTGCTCTAAACTATACTTAATAGAATGACATGCAACTCTTTTATGCGTTCTCGAAAAAAAAACACCAGTGGTGGAGCCACATAAGGTACAATGGGGTATAGTTGTACCCCCAAAAATTTTGCATGCAAACTCACTATACAGTATATATACCTAGTATAGTATACAAGCTATACAATAAATTTGTGATGTTGGCAATCAATAGTAACCAGCCCACCAACACAAACTATATTTTGTGATATCGACTGCACTAGAAGCATGTAATTTGCTCTATTTAATCCTTCACTATGCCATTTAAACTTTTATATTGGAATACGTCATTTAAGTTTGCACATTCATGCACACGCGGTTGCGCTTTCAGTAGAAATTTTGTAAGGTTGTGGATTTATTTCTAGCCTCTGTCTTTCTAAACGTGTGCTAAGAAGACGCACTCGTACATGTATGTGGTGTGCATGCGTGGTGATGTGTGTATGTGCATGTACGTCTTCTTTGTAATCGCAAAAAAAAAGTTTACACCCTCATCGTCGAAATCCTGACTCCGCCACTGACTAACACAAGCATGCATTCAAAATCCTGCAACCATTTTCTGGCCACTGCTATGTAGCACTACTATTAAGCTTGGCATAATAAAAAGGCAACCAGTGCTAGATTGAGAATGATGTCGTTCTGTGATGTGCCAAAGCTCCATCATAATATGCCAAACAGGATGCTTCATCATAAACACACTGTATGATAGTGTCATCGATTTTTAAAGCAAACGAGATGCATGCCATACAAAAGATTCACCACAAGACTACTTATTATCATGTAACTACTAGTGCAGGACACGATCAGTGCTACTGAAAAAATAAAGAAACTTCTAATAAAAAAAGTAGAAAGAAAATTGCTATGTTAATTAAGATCTAGCCAACTGAAACTTACCTCTTTGAGCTACACATAGAAGCTCCTCAAGCTCAAAGATCCGATTAATCCCACCAGAAAGTTCGAGGAATTTCTTATGTAACTCAAGAATGTCACCAAAGGCTATGAAGCTTTGTGACACCACTGATGCCAAGAACCGCAGAGCATGTGCCAGCTCTCCTGTTGCACAAAAGAAAAATATAAGATTTTGTGAAGTTGAAGTTTAAACTAATGTAGTTTGGACAACGGAAGAGTTTTGGTGATTAGTAACCTTGAGTTGAAGTCGAAGCTCTGTCTCCCTTGTGCTCCAGAGCATATAACAGACTCAGGCCCCATGTCACATTGTGAGGGAGTTGCTTTGTCACAAAATCATCAACAATACCATAAAGCCACTGTTTTCTCAACAGAATCTTTGAGTGGTTAAGTAATTTCATGAATTTAGCCTCAACCATCTGATACATGGGAACAAAATCATAAGAATACAGGTTATAGTTCATCTCGTCTAACAAAATAAGGGCAGCAAAAGGGATAATCGGTGACTGGTCTCTTATTAGGGTGCACTAGTTATATTTTAGCTTCTCCAAAAAGTTCACTTCTGAAGCTTTTCGATATAGAAGCTTCAAAAAAAGCAAGAAGGAATTGGTAATTATGCACGTAAATCTCTGGGAAGCAATAATGGGAAATGGCATTAAAAATATCTAGAATATGGATGAATTAAACAGGACAATACCAGCTTAATATCTGGGATGTAATCTCATGAAGCCAATCATTCAATATCACAATGAGATTTGATCTGGCGGTTTGATGTGGCTGAGGAAACGAGACTACTGTCAGCTTTGGAAATATGGTTCCGCGGAGCACTCAACAAGAAAATGCTTTCTCTGTTCGCTCGAACACACGATCGCATGTCAACAGTCGAGGATAAAGTGGTTACGTGAAGGGGATGCAAACACCCATTTCTTTCACTTACATGCAAACCACCGCAGGCATCGTAGCTTACTCCAAAATGGAGGAGGCCTTACACGGCTTCTTTGTGAAACTCGTTGGCAAGCCGGTTCCAAGATCACACTCTTTGGATCTTGATTACTTCAATGTCTCTTCACATGACCTCTCCTCGCCGGAAGCTCAATTCTCCGAGGAAGAAGTGTGGAAAGCGATCAAGAGCTTACCTTCGGAGAAGGCCCCGGACCCCAATGGTTTCAGTGCCCTCTTCTACCAAAAATGTTGGGGAATAATTAAGGGCGACGTCATGGCGGCAATTTACAATCTCGGTCGTTTGGCCGGCAATAGTTTCCATCTCCTCAACCAGGCATTGATCACCTTGGTGCCAAAGAAGATTGCAGCACAAGAAGCAAAAGACTTTCGCCCCATTAGCTTATTATACAGTTTTGCAAAACTCTTCTCCAAAATCCTCTCCCGAAGGTTGGCATCGCAACTTGCCAGAGTGGTCGCGCCCAACCAGTCAGCTTTCATCAAATTGCGCTCCATACAAGACAATTTTTTCCTTGTCAGGCATTCGGCCAGATTACTTCATCAGAAAAAGAAAGTGAGTTTGTTGTTAAAGCTCGACATTGCACACGCGTTTTGACTCGGTATCTTGGTCTTTCCTCCTAGAGGTCCTGAGGCGCAAGGGGTTTGGACTAGGGATGGCAATGAGGCCCCATTCCCCATTCCCCGACGGGGAATTCACCCATTAGGGGACGGGGATGGGGCTATTTCTTTCCACACGGGGATGCTAATATGCAATACAATTCCCCATCGGGTGAAGCGGGGATGGGGACATTCCCCTACTCTCCATCCCCGTTACCCGCATGGGCCCCCGATAAGACATGTAGATCACTAGCCCAGTACCGCACAACCCGATAAGGCGATAGCCAGATAATCTTATTTACATCCTTTACTTTCCAGATGCTAATTAATCAAAAAATATTGTCATTTTAGTATTGCATGTGAATGTTCATACTCATTTTATAACATTATGAATCTTATTTTCTCTCCTTTCGAGATCCAACTTGCGGGTATGGGTCCCCGTGGGGCCCCGATAACCCGATGGGGACGGGGACAGGGGGCGAATAGCACCCGAGGACGGGGATGGGGACGGGGAATTTTCCGTCTCTCGGGGATGGGGATGTTCCACCACTCCCCGACGGGGAATGGCCCCGTTGCCATCCCTAGTTTGGACCTAACTAGTGCATATGGCTGGGAACCATGCTCTCGTCGGCATCCACCCAAGTGCTACTAAATGGACAACCGGGTCGGGTCATTTGGCATGCCCGCGGGCTCTGTCAAGGTAACCCACTGTCGCCTATGTTGTTCGTCACTTCGTCATTGCGATGGATGTGCTCAACAACCTTCTTTTTGAAGTTGAAAACTATTCTCTTCTTACATCAGTAGGAGGCCCTCGTGGTATACCTCATCGTCTGTCTCTGTATGCGGATGACGTGGCCCTAATCCTCACCCCGGTCATCACAGACTTGCATGCGATCAAAGCAATCCTCCAAGTCTTTGGAGAGGCATTGGGTCTTCACACTAACCTCTCCAAAAGCTCAGTCTCCAATCTGTTGTTCCGAACAACAACTTCAATTCATTGCCGCTAAACTCCAATGCCCCAAGGCCGACTTCCCATGCAAATACCTAGGGTTGCCCCTCTCTTTGAGGAAACCAAAAAAGGGAGACTTCCAACCCCTACTGGACAAGGTCGTCGGTCGACTCGTGAAGTTGCAAGTTGGCATGCCTTCACAAAGCGGTTGGCTTGTCATGGTCAAGACTGTTCTGACAACCACCCCTATCTATTACTTCATGGCACTTGACCCCCCGGCATGTGTTATCAAACAAATTGACAAATGTCGTCGTGCTTTCCTATGGAAAGGAACTGATAAGGTTTCGGGTGGTCACTGCCTGGTCGCTTGATCGTCAGTTTGTAGACCGGTTGAGTGTGGGGGTCTGGGCATATATAACCTGTGCATCCTGGGCAATGCGTTACGCATCAGGTGGCTGTGGCTGCAGCGGACCTAGTCTGCTAGGCCCTGGTGGGGACTTGCTAGCTTTGCAAGTCAGACGAAGCATGACTTTTTCTAGGCTTCCCTCTCGGTTCGGCTTGGAAATGGCGAACAATGCTTGTTCTGGCTGGATCGGTGGTTTGATGGCCGAAGCATCCCCTCCTTAGCGCCTTCCCTGGTGAAATTAGTTCCGGACTCAATCAAGAAAAAAAGGACGATCGCGGAGGTATTGCGCAATGGCACATGGATTGCGGACATTAGGGGTGGGCTTGACGCCCAAGTCCTTATGGAGTATCTGGGACTTTGGGAGGTGCTACAGAGCGTCCACACATCAGTCGGGCAAGAAGATACCATCCACTAGCGTTGGGAAGCCTCCAGCCAGTACACTTCGCGTTCAGCTTACAAGGCTTTTTTCCATGGTTCTCTTAGCTTCCCCTATACTGACACTATCTGGAAGGCCTGGGTACCTGTGAAGTGTAAATTCTTCATGTGGCTAGCAATCCGTCACCACTGCCGGATAGTTGATCGCCTTGAGCAAAGCGGTCTCCCTAATCAAGGAGTTTGCGTCTTCTGCCTCTCCTCCCAGGAGTCGATTGATCATCCTCTCGTTGGGTGCGCAGTCACTGCCCAGATTTGGTCACATTTTCTCTCACGAATTGGATTGCGGCACTTTCTTCCGATGGATCATACCAAATTGGAAGAGTACTGGATAGCAGTTTGCAGCTCGGTCGTTAGGAAACGGAGGAGGGCGCTTGATTCCTGCATCATCCTCATCTCCTGGATGATCTAGAAGGAGCACAATAACAAAGGTTTCAAAAAGGAGTCCACAACGATCGACCTTCTGCTACAACGAATCACCGATGAGTTCTGCCTCTAGCCCATGGCGGGAGCTCACTGTTTGGAGGCGCTATCACGTTAGGAATAGTCCCCCATGTATTTCCGGTCGCTCAGTCCCTAGATTGCTTTTACCTTTCTTCTTGATCTACTAGGGTGGTCTACAACCGCTTTGATTTCCTTGTAATTGTACTTTGTTCTATCTTCTACTTAATGGAATGACATGCAATTCTTTTGCGTGTTCTCGAAAAAAAAACAATGAGACTTTGTGGTTGATATTTAGCAGAATTGTGAAGTAAAAAATGCAGCTAGCATTCCCAGTGTTTACCAATCATTGTACTTCATGATTCAGATTAAAATAATTTACCAAAAAAAACAGTGAACTGACACTATCAACACATGGCCACTTCGGTATAAAAAAAATTAAGCATCATCCATTCAGTGTGAAGGAACTCACAGCTTTTTCTCTTGAACCACCACCAAAGAAAGCAATGGATTCAGCATGTGTTCGAAGCCTCGAGTGCATGAACCTTGTACATAGTTCAACAGGTTAACACTTGGAAACTCTTAA
Source organism: Ampelocalamus luodianensis (assembly GCA_036346255.1). NCBI lineage: Eukaryota > Viridiplantae > Streptophyta > Magnoliopsida > Poales > Poaceae > Ampelocalamus > Ampelocalamus luodianensis. Next base: position 73,557,386 of record CM070633.1, on the reverse strand, counting down.
AGCAGTAAGAAAATCAGGTCTGCCAAGGCACAACAAAGCATGCAGTATTAACCTGAATGTTCCTTCAAGCTCTTGTTCTTGGCTTGCAAGATGACCAAAGTCAGGGGATACAGCTCTCAGAAAGCCCAAACCTAGCAACATGTAAGCATACAATATAGCAACTCCTCTTCGTCCGGACAATAGTTTCATTCTCCATGTAAACCTAAAGAATTCGATTGCCATTATTACACTTAATTTTAGGGTGCTAACCAAAGATTAAACCAAGTAGATGTCAGTGCTTCATACCAAGGCTAACTCACCAAAGAATGTCGACTAGTGGTTTTACCATTCCAGTAACTAAGCCAGCAAGGTCAGTGGTCAACTTATCTACATCAAGTGTTAATCTTTGGTCTGCATCAATACTTTTACCTGACATATTGAATACCTGAAAAGTGAACACACATACCAGAATAACTTAGCTTCAGTCAAAACACACAATATTACCTCTGTTGCAATATACAATCTTATGCCTAAACCCAGGCCCCCTGCATGCATACCAAGAGAGTACAACGTGCAAACATTTAAAAAAAGTAACGAGAACTGGTACATCAGTTGACCAAAACTCTGTGCAAACCTCATAAAAGAGGCCTAGTCTAACATACAACCCTTCGTACCCACAAGAGACCACCCACTCTGTATATCACTGGGCAACAACTGAAAGAATGAGTACTAGCAAGTATTCTGCTCGAGGATATACCTTGTAGAATGCATTTCTTTTCAGATAATATTGAAGAAAATGGTTGGTCATGCGAATTCGCCATCCAAGGGCAAGTCTTGCAGTAAGGGTTCTGTGAAGATACAGGTTATTAAAACCGTAAAATCAAACTTATACAGAAATAGTCATGAATCCGCCATGCTTAATTTGCATGCCCAGAAAAAGAGTATTTCAATTCTACAATAAATGCTCCCCACTAGAGAAGCTTAGATGGTGATATATTGGACAAAGCACCAAACAGAGGGCTACAGGTTCTTCATTAAAACTGAAAATATGAAGTGATTATTCATGATTCCATGGTAAATGAATCTCTTGAATGCAGGTACCCACAGATTACCTCAGAGATGGTGCCACAAAAGAATTTGCAGCACTTTGCAGAATACTGATACCAATCAGACGAATAAAGGCAGCCTTATCTTGCTCCAAGACAAACTTCACAGTTGTCCCTGACAAGATGGGATGTATCAGACAAGAAATTCATTTCCAGCTCTTCCAACAATAGAAGATATTTTGGGGCGGGAACCATTCAATGAAGCAATACGATCCGAGATCCAAGTACGAGAGAAAACAAGTAGAGCAACAGCAAGCAACTGCCCTCCTTGTTTGTCAAGTAGTTTAGGAACCTGGACAGCAAGAAGATGAAAACAGCATTATAACATAATAACATCGGAGATAAGCTTCCTTGGGATGGTTTCATATGCTTCATCAGATATATGTCTTGAGTTTTTTTTTCATAAAGCCTGAGTTTATATTGCATTAGTACACTCTTAAATTTCTAACATCTGCAGATGTATATATTAGCTTGCACCTTGCACATAGGATGATAGGAGCAACTGAGTACTAACAAGCTAAAATATCTGTACTAGCTGAATTTGACTTATTGAGGAACAAAAAACTAGAGAGAACTAGTGAAGTATGAAGCAGGGCAGCATACCAATATTTTAAGCATTGCAGCTGCTCTGGGAGGCAGAGGTCTTGGGGAGCACTGTAAATGTGGGATTAGAGGTGTTCGTACTGTTTGTTCTATTTCCGACTTGGGGGAAGTTGCTATAACCTTTGTAGAGTAAGAATGTTCCTTGGACCTTGATGAAGCATTGCTCTAGTAAGGAAGCACATAAAGCAGAGACACAGATAAGATTAGTTGGTAATAATGAAATAGACATCCAGAAATCATATACCTTTGCCCTGCTCATAAAAGCCCTTTGGACAGTTAGCGCATCAGATTTACGATCAATTTCTGATGATGTAAAGTCAGACTCTTCAATACAAAAGGATGAGTCATCCCTACAAAATCAAGAGTGATACTAAACTTTCAGTGAATTAACTTTGGAAGAGCAAACATTCAATGAATTATTTCAGGGGTCATAACCTTCTATGCTGAACATCCCACCCTCCTTCACCGTCCAAGGACAAAACAATATCATGAAACGCAACTAAAGCTGGGCGATGAGATATCGTTATGCATGATGTGCCCATTGCTCGAACCTTTTTGCAAAAACGCTCTTCCATATCAATTGTCACAGCACTAGTACACTCATCAAGGATGGCGAACTTTGGCTTATGGTAGAACAGCCTGGCCATTCCTAATCTTTGTTGCTCACCAAGCGACAGCTCATCACCCCAGTTAACTTCCTTGTCAAGAGGATAGCGTTCTAGCAAGTATTCCAGGTCAACCTGCAAAAGGAAGGGAGCATGTTGACAAATTCCAGCAGGTTCATGTACTCAAAGTTGTAACTCAAGAAGCCATAATATAAATATAAATGCGTATCAATATGAATGCTATTACATTCTTTAGAAGGTCCACCATGCCATCATAGCTAAGTGGTTCGATCTCCTGATCTGCCGTAAGAGGATAGATTAGCTGTTCACGAAGTGTGCCAACAGCTGTGTATGGTCTTTGTGGGACATAAAAGATCTCCTTATTAAGATCAGAACCAACACCAGGTTTGGCAATATGGCCAGATACCAGTGGCCATAGGCCCCCAAGAACCCGAAAAAGGGAGCTTTTTCCGCTACCATTGGGACCTGAAATAAGAGTAGAAGCCCAGTAGAAGATCAACTTTTCAGTTTTCACATAACTGACATTTCATGCAGAGATGTATGGACACTGAGAGTGTGGGATGTATAATGAGGCACGCATACTAAGATAATCCGAGAAACTAAGCAGCAAATTTAAATCCTATCCTTCAAGAAGGTGAACTTAACCATCATACAAATGACTAAGTAGTAAATCTAGTAACTGAGCAGACTAGTAAATGAATGCCTTTTGAGACAATAGCAATTTCATTAATGTAATCAGAGAACTTGTGAAATGATGTCTTAGTCAACTTTGGTTCGGTATTTTTTATTGATCTTCTTCCAGGAACTAAGGTTTAAATATATGAAATCCGAAGTCAGTATGTTTTCAGATTAGTACTTCAGAACCTAACATCTTGATAATGTATTTAAGTCCTAAGGGCATATATAGTGAAAGAAGTAACCTATGAGATCTAAAAAAAACTGAAAATAAAATAGCGAACACAAAATGCCATTGAAGATAATTACAGGATCAGTTTACAATTGTGATGTCTTGGTAGACAAGACTTGGTACAAGATGAAGCGCAAAAACTGTTTTTCCCTCGTAAAATGCAAGTGATTTTGTCAACAGATTACTTAGAGGTTATAAGAGATCGAAACAAAGAGGCTAGACATGTAACAACATCCATCACATAACATACCCTACTTCATAACCACAAAATTAAATAAGTGCAGATGATTTACGGATGCTCTACAACATGTTAAAGAAAAATGCATATCACGCTCCTGATACATACATACATTCTCATATCTGCTCCTGTGTGGGGGATCAAATTTCAATCAATTCGATTTTCATTACAGCAAGCATTGCAATAGTTAAGTCACGAGTCCAAATTCATTTGATAGGAGAGGATTACCAGTTATCAAAAGATTAGAACCCGTTTCTACTCGGAGAGTTAAATCATCAACCAAGACATTCCCAGCAGGTGTCACCACCTGCAGTCACTTGATATCAGAACCTTGGAAATATATAAACAAATAAAAAGTGAATGTGATGCTCCTCCAAGCATGCTATTACCTTAACACCTGAAAATTCTATATGGTTTGCTTCACTGATGTAATTTCCAGAAGAAGAATTATGATTCAACGATCTATCACGAACCCCAGAAAGCTCACGTGAAACATCCAGTAACTCACGAATCCGGTCTGCATAGCCACTGTAAAATTACAGTGAAAGTCCATTGGCATCATAATCATGCCGGAAAAGAAAAAAAAAACAGAACTCAATGACAACAGACTCTGCATCAGAGATACCATAGGGGCACAGGACCCCACTAAAGTTTGCCCCAAAAAACCTATAGCTATAGTGTGTTTTGCATATAGTCCAAAAATTATCTAGATGTATAAAGAATGGAACCCACTTAAATATGACAGGCCCAGGTGCAAAATTTTATTGGCTCCACCAGTTCTCATACACTAGAAGATACAAAAGGTTCCTAACAACAATATGCAATGGGTCAAGTTGAACAGCATACAATGCCATAAGTTGAGTGATTTCAAAAGAACTCTGAAATGTTGAAAAAGGGACAAAAACACAGGTTCACAATATATCAGGAAGGAGTTAACACTTTTACTTCTATTCCACCAAAATAATACACAAAATCACACAACACGCATTATGTTTTTTACTTGGAATGATATTAAACCATTAAACCACAACTGGAAAGTAAGATCCTCTTCCTTCATGAAAAATGGTGGATGCACCACCTGTCCACTAACTTTTGCAAATTGCACGCAAAGCGTCACCTACAATGACAGAACTGAAGATGGACTGAACCTTTTATGTGTTGTCAATGGTTTGCGCAAGAGATGGTTTTACCTCAGAATATTTAAACGTCTTGAGCTGATAGAAAGGATCGCAAGAGACTGAAATAGTGATATGATCACACTTGTGTGGTATCGAAGATTACTCAACATGTCGGCCCTTCCTAGGGTAGATGAATCAGGTCTAAGGTTGCCAGAGAAGAAAGGTTCAATAATAAGGACAACTGCTACAGTGGCCCCAAAATACTTCAGAAAGAAGTCTTGAATCATGCCGAACCACCAGTTTTCATGGAGCACACGATTCAGGTGCCCAACAAGAGCCTGGAACCGCTGCATGATATGAGATGCTTCTCTGTTCTCACCTCCATAAAATGCCACACTCTCAGCATGAGTTCTTAATCGTGAATGAAGTTGACGATAGTCCCCTTCTAGTTGCTGTTCCATGGATTTCAGCTTTCCGAAAGCAGGAGAGAAATTTCTAATTGCTCCACCAGCAACTAGTATATATGCCTGAAAGCATTTGCTTATTAATACATTACAGAAACACTAAGGAAGCAAAATGTGACAGAAATTGATCATTGCTCCTCATTACTAGAGGTACCGTATAACTATTATTTATATCACAAACTACTAGATGAAGCATAGCAATCAAATTTTTCTATTAAAAATTACCAGAATCCAAAACATGTATTTTGGACTAGCATAAGAACAGAGACGCCAGGTGTATGTTAACCCTTCTGCAACTGCTGCCAGATCATCCTGTACAAGCTCACTAAGTTCAGAGCAGAACTTTGGAATATCACTAGCAATCCTTTGCTCCGGGCTTGTTATTCGATGATCCACGTGTGAGATCTTGTAGTAAACCATATTCTGGACATACAGCAAAAAAGAAGCAACAAGATATCTTAGGAAGATTGTACGTCAAAAAGAAATCCATCAAGTTAATAACCACTATTGGCAAACTTGTGTCCTAAAAGTACATCAGTGCATGCACCAGTTAAATCTACTGTATTTCTATAATAAGACATGGAAAAAAAAGATGAACTGATATGACCACTACTTCAACATCAAATGAAATAAAAACCTTCACAACCTGACATGACAACATAATTACTGCCATATCCAATAAACTACATAAATTAAATAGCAGCAGCAAATTCAACTAGAATAGAAAGTTCACTACGTTAGAAAGGGAGGGAGAGAGGATATTCACAAGCAAACAGAATGTTGAAGCCAACTAGAAGAAACAGTAAGCAAATTTCTTCATGAACCAACCTAATACTATTACAACTGCCTATCACGGAAATGAGAGTGGTGTTATTAAATTGAAAAAGATTAGCACATGAAAACTGGTTCGGTGATCCACTAGTCCTATATATTTTAGGGATTTTTAATTTATACTCTACATACAACTACAAACTGCATGAATATTCTTGTTTCATCAGCTGTTATCTTTGGAGGACTATCAATACTTTTAAGTCTTTGGTCATTATAATCTATGACATAATCCTCCCGAGGATACCAACTGGAACCGTATCAGTCCATTGATAGACATAAACTTGGAAAATACTCTTAAAGATATTCTTGGGAACCAATGCAAGTGAGAAATGTGTGCAATGGAAAGGAATATATACTGCGACCGATACAGAATAAAATTAATCAACTGATGTACCTGAAAATAATCAGCATGGACAAGATCTGTTAAAATTTTCTTGAAGCGCAAACTTAAAGACCCTGTTAAGTATTTTGAGGTCTGATATACTGTGGACTGGAGGAAGCATAAGATTAGATTTTCGATAATTAGGCGTATAAAGGTTGGAACACGCCGAAGAAATGCAGCTTTAAACAAATAGCCTTGAACTTTTGCTAATCTATGCCCCACAGCAGTACGCAGCACCTGAAAAAAAATGCAATAATGAGAACTGTTACGAATATTGTGTGTATATTGAAGAGGCCCAATGGGCAATATATATAGGAGTACAAGAGGTGTATGCCATATACAGATAAGGCAATACACAAGAGTCCCTATTCTATCTCTAATATATCTCTAACACCCCCCCGCAAATGCAAGGCATATGCAATAGCATTGCATTTGGAAAGGGTTGACACTAAAAAATATGGAAAATCCAAAGTCCGAGTCTTGATAATGTCGTCGTAGCATGCAGCTCTTGGAAAATGTCGATAAAAGATCTCCTCCCATCCAAGGTTCCGCAACAAAGTCAACCGCGGTAACATGACGAAGAAGATGATGACACCGACAAAAAGATAAAACTGTCAAGTCGAATAGGAATAGGTGGAAGCATGGCGGTGCAGATCGAAACCCAAGACGGCGGCGACGCAATGCACAGAAAGTGCAACAGAGAGGCGGTACGGAAGCGCAAGCGAGACGCAGCAGCGGGAAGCGCGCAGCGAGACGCAGCGGTACGAAGCGCAATAGAGACGCAGAGAGCACAAGAAGCGCAATGGATGCACAGTGCAAAAGAAGCGTGGCGCAATGCAAAAGAAGCGCAATGCAGACGCAGCGAAGAAAGCGCGGCGCAATGCACAAAAAGTACACCGGAGACGCAGTGCGGAAGAAGTGCAGCGGCCTTAAAAGCGGGGCGACGGATCTGCAGCGGTTCGAAGAAAAGAACAGCGGCTGCTACCATGCAAAAGACAACTCCTATGCTTCTAAGACTGACAATAAATTTATGGACTCGCATGACATAAACGAACTCAAAGATAAAGTTTGACGGACTTGGATGGACGCAGTGGAAGAAACGACACAAATAAAAAGGATTCAAAGGATAACTAGCAGCAGTAGCCACATCTCCACCGACAAGCACACAGCAGCACAGATCCTGCCGAAACTCAAAACTCTGTTGCTTTGTCTCAACCCAATAGCCAACCGAGCAGCATAGCCAACCATCCCAATCTCAGATCAATTCCACGTAGCCAATCCCACAAAGAAAGGCCACAACATCCAAGACCACAGCGAAGAAAGCACAGCCGATAGCATCCAATAGTCAGCACTAGCTCTGATACCATGTTACGAATATTGTGTGTATATTGAAGAGGTCCAATTGGCAATATATATAGGAGTACAAGAGGTGTATGCCATATACAGATAAGGCAATACACAAGAGTCCCTATTCCATCTCTAATATATCTCTAACAAGAACAATGTTTTTTATCATTAATTAATTAGTAAATCTTCGAATACCATTGCCATCCTGTCCATGCCATCGGATAAAGCACCGGGTCCGGGCGGCTTCACGGGCATCTTTTATAAAGTATGTTGGGACATCATCAAAGATGACCCGTGCATGCTTTCAACAATTGCATGAACTACACGGTGAACACTTTAACCTCACAAACACACCAATATTGTCCTCCTACCCAAAAAGAAGACTCACTAAAATAACGGACTATCGCCGATCGGCTGATTCATAGCATTGGCAAAATCTTCTCCAAGCTATTAGCAAACCGCTTGGCCCCTCACCTAGACTCCATCATCCCCCCCCCCTACCAAAGCGCCTTCATAAAAAAAAAAGATGCATCCAAGACAACTTTTTGTACACTAAGAATGTGGTACGAGACTTGCATAAGACCAAGACACCATCCTTGTTCCTCAAGCTAGACATTGCAAAAGCATTTGGCTCAATCCACTGGGTTTTGGACCTAGGTGGAGGGAGTGGATCTCAATCTTGTTTGGCAACCCGGGGAACGGATTCTACCACCTGCGAGGGGTTCGCCAAGGTGACCCACTATCACCAATGCTATTCATCATGGCAATTGACCCGCTTCAAAAAATCCTAAATCGCGCAACTCAAGAAAACATCCTATCCCCGACCCACTCTAGGACAGTCCGGATGAGAACTTCGCTCTATGCAGACGATGCGGCCATCTTTATGAACCCCATCAAGGACAAAATCCAAGCAATACAACAGATCTTGCAAGTTTTTGGTGAGGCGACGAGTCTAGTAACCAACCTCCAAAAAAGTGCAGTTTATCCGATTAGATGTGAAGAGCTTGATCTCCAAGATATCTTACAACCTTTTCAGGAGAAAGCAAATCACGGAAATGAGAGTGGTGTTATTAAATTGAAAAAGATTAGCACATGAAAACTGGTTCGGTGATCCACTAGTCCTATATATTTTAGGGATTTTTAATTTATACTCTACATACAACTACAAACTGCATGAATATTCTTGTTTCATCAGCTGTTATCTTTGGAGGACTATCAATACTTTTAAGTCTTTGGTCATTATAATCTATGACATAATCCTCCCGAGGATACCAACTGGAACCGTATCAGTCCATTGATAGACATAAACTTGGAAAATACTCTTAAAGATATTCTTGGGAACCAATGCAAGTGAGAAATGTGTGCAATGGAAAGGAATATATACTGCGACCGATACAGAATAAAATTAATCAACTGATGTACCTGAAAATAATCAGCATGGACAAGATCTGTTAAAATTTTCTTGAAGCGCAAACTTAAAGACCCTGTTAAGTATTTTGAGGTCTGATATACTGTGGACTGGAGGAAGCATAAGATTAGATTTTCGATAATTAGGCGTATAAAGGTTGGAACACGCCGAAGAAATGCAGCTTTAAACAAATAGCCTTGAACTTTTGCTAATCTATGCCCCACAGCACGCAGCACCTGAAAAAAATGCAATAATGAGAACTGTTACGAATATTGTGTGTATATTGAAGAGGCCCAATGGGCAATATATATAGGAGTACAAGAGGTGTATGCCATATACGATAAGGCAATACACAAGAGTCCCTATTCTATCTCTAATATATCTCTAACACCCCCAAATGCAAGGCATATGCAATAGCATTGCATTTGGAAAGGGTTGACACTAAAAATATGGAAAATCCAAAGTCCGAGTCTTGATAATGTCGTCAGAGCATGCAGCTCTTGGAAAATGTCGATAAAAGATCTCCTCCCATCCAAGGTTCCGCAACAAAGTCAACCGCGTAACATAACGAAGAAGATGATGACACCACAAAAGATAAACCGCAAGTCGAATAGGAATAGGTGGAAGCATGGCGGTGCAGATCGAAACTCAAGACGGGCGACGCAATGCGCGTGTAAAGTGCAACAGAGGCAAAGGTACGTGAAGCGCGAGCGAGACGCGGCGGTACGTGAAGCGCAGCAGACGCAGCGATACAGAAGCGCAATAGAGACGCAGAGAGCACAAGAAGCGCAACGGATGCACAAATGCAAAAGAAGCGTGGCGCAATGCACAAGAAGCGCATGAGACGCAGCGCGTAAGAAGCGCGCAATGCACAAAAGTACACCGGAGACGAAGCGAAGAAGTGCACGCCTTAAAAGCGGGCGACGGATCTGCAGCTGTTCAAGAAAAGAACAATGCACGCTACCATGCAAAAGACAACTCCTATGCTTCTAAGACTGACAATAAATTTATGGACTCGCATGACATAAACGAACTCAAAGATAAAGTTTGACGGACTTGGATGGGACGATGGAAGAAACGACACAAATAAAAAGGATTCAAAGGATAACTAGCAGCAGTAGCCACATCTCCACCGACAAGCACACAGCAGCACAGATCCTGCCGAAACTCAAAACTCTGTTGCTTTGTCTCAACCCAATAGCCAACCGAGCAGCATAGCCAACCATCCCAATCTCAGATCAATTCCACGTAGCCAATCCCACAAAGAAAGGCCACAACATCCAAGACCACAGCGAAGAAAGCACAGCCGATAGCATCCAATAGTCAGCACTAGCTCTGATACCATGTTACGAATATTGTGTGTATATTGAAGAGGCCCAATTGGCAATATATATAGGAGTACAAGAGGTGTATGCCATATACAGATAAGGCAATACACAAGAGTCCCTATTCCATCTCTAATATATCTCTAACAAGAACAATGTTTTTTATCATTAATTAATTAGTAAATCTTCGAATACCATTGCCATCCTGTCCATGCCATCGGATAAAGCACCGGGTCCGGGCGGCTTCACGGGCATCTTTTATAAAGTATGTTGGGACATCATCAAAGATGACCCGGTGGCGGCTTTCCAACAATTGCATGAACTACACGGTGAACACTTTAACCTCACAAACACAGCCAATATTGTCCTCCTACCCAAAAAAGAAGACTCCACCAAAATAACGGACTATCGCCCGATCAGCCTGATTCATAGCATTGGCAAAATCTTCTCCAAGCTATTAGCAAACCGCTTGGCCCCTCACCTAGACTCCATCATCCCCCCCCCCTACCAAAGCGCCTTCATCAAAAAAAAGATGCATCCAAGACAACTTTTTGTACACTCAGAATGTGGTACGAGACTTGCATAAGACCAAGACACCATCCTTGTTCCTCAAGCTAGACATTGCAAAAGCATTTGGCTCAATCCACTGGGTTTTGGACCTAGGTGGAGGGAGTGGATCTCAATCTTGTTTGGCAACCCGGGGAACGGATTCTACCACCTGCGAGGGGTTCGCCAAGGTGACCCACTATCACCAATGAAAGATAATGGTTTTGGGAAAATTGTGAATGAGTTAATGGGAGCAAAGGCTCGAGTACATATAGCGTGGATGTTCAGGGAATAGGAAGTAATCCTATCTCGAGAAGATCCTTGCCTATTATAACCAACTAACCAAACTGGGGAGGCGCACAAGGCAACATGCTGCGCACCGACCACCCTAAACCAAGGGTCCCGCTAACATAGCAAGGGCCCCGCCTAGTATATATACGCTAACACCACCGCAATGAATCGCCACCATCGCACACGTTGAGACCGGTCCAATCTGTAAAAATGGTGGAAGGTAGGCCCTTGGTGAAGACGCCCGCATACCGTGATGTAGTAGGCACATGTAGGACGCGAACAAAGACCGCCGCAACTCGTTTCTAACAAAATGGAGGTCAATCTCGATGTGCTTGCAGTGCGTTGATGCTTTGGATGGGGTTGGAAGACATGTAGGCGGCGATGTTGTCGCAATACACCGGCAGAGCTCGCCGTGGGGCGTGAAGCTCGAGGAGGCTGGCGCGGCCGGTAGCCTCGGCAACTCCATTAGCCATCTGCGATACTCGGCCAAAGATCGACCAGAGACGGTGTTCGACGCTTGATGACCAGAGACGAGGCGTCGCGAGGAACACAAAGATAGCCCGAGGTGGACTTGCGCGTGACGGACAACCAAACCAATCAGCATCGATGGCAGACCACAAGATCCGTCGCCGAGGATGGTCGCAAGATAAGACCCATGTCAAGAGTGCCACGAATGTACCAAGAATCCGCCTTGGTCGCGAAAGGTGCGGCTCACGGGATCATGCATGTGAAGGCATACTTGCCGCATGCAGCGTGGCGATGTCCGCCGAGCGGAAGGTCACCATCGCAAGGCACCGGCGAGGTCGCTAAGTCGAGACATCGAGACGGGCACCATCTGCGCACCGCAACCCAGGGTGGTGTCCACCGGCGTCCGCACGGTTTGCACTCGGACATGCCGGCGCGATCAAGGAGCTCCATCATGTACTGCTTCTGAGAGAGAAGAAGACCATTGCCAGAGCGCTCAACATGCATACCGAGGAAGTGGTGCAGCTCACCGAGGTCCTTCATGGAGAACTCCTGTTGCAGGGCCGAAATGATCCAATGGAGGAGTGTTGATGAAGAGGCGTGGGACGATGTCATCGACATAAAGCGGCAGATATGCGAGATCGGATCCGCGACGGTAGACGAAGAGCGGCGTGTCGACTTGGCCTCAACGAAACCAGGAGGTCGATGCGTGGCGATCTGGTGAACCACGCGAGGGCCTGCTCAACCCGTAGAGACTTGTTCGGACGACAAATAAAGTCCGGGAGCAGGATCCTCGGCCGGACGCAGTTGGCGCAGCATCGCTCGTCTCGAGAGGTGCCATGTAGGAACGCATTCTTCACATCAAGTTGGTGCACCGCCAAGAGCGAGAGAGCGAGAGAAATCGCGCGGGATCAGAGCCTGGCTTCACCATCGGGCCAACGTCTCGAAAAATCCACGTGAGCGCTGGTGAAACTCGAAGAACCCGGCCGCGCTTTGTATGCCGCTCCAAGGTCCCGTCAAGATGGAACTTATGCTTGAAGATCCATTTGCCCGCCACGACATTGGCATGTGGCGGACGGGCACAAGATCCCAGCGTGGTTCTGCAGAAGGCGGCGTGCTCGTCTTCCATCGCAAGACGCCACCGGTTTCGGTCGTGATGCTGCCGCGATAGGTCTTCTGACGAGATTGCAGGCGCAGCATGGAAGAGCGCCGGAACGCGGAACCCGCTCTTAGCGCGCCGCCACGGAGCTTTGGTTGGTCATCGGTGGGCAACAGCAGCACTTGGGAAGCACCTTTAGCGAGCGGTGTCGCGATGACGAAGCGGTGCGAGTACGGCGACGGGCGTTCGGCGTGCGTGGCGCGGCGATGACACGCCGGAAGAGGCGGAAGCGGTGGCGACCCACGAACGGGGGACGCAGCAGGCGATGACGGCGTGGCCGCGCGTGGCACGGGGAAAAGGACCGTCGGTGCCGCGCGTGGCGCGGTGACGCCGTGTGGGAGAGGCGCGGCGCGCGGCGGCGACGACGACGTTGAGCGCGCGCGCCGCGCGGCGCGTGTTTGCGTCGGCGCGCGTGGCGCGGAGGATGGTGCCGGGTCCCTGCGGGCGACGCCCGGGAACGAGCGAGCGGCGACGTGAGGACGACAGGTCCTCTCGCGCCGCCTGGTGGTGAGGCACTGCAATGGCGCCAAGACACCTGGTCGGCGGGATGTGTTCTGCAGCAAAAACTTGCGATGGACCAATAGGAACAGACACGCGTCGGAGCATCAAGAAACTCGGCGGCGGGAGGAGGGTCCATCGCGATCATCAAACGGAAGGCGGTTTCATCGAAGATGACATGCCTTGAGATGATGATGCGACGAGAGAGAGGTCAAGACAACAGTATCCTTTATGATGGTCGAATAGCCAAGGAAGACACACAGATGCACCTGGGGCGAGTTTATGAGGCGTGCAAGCGGGCATCGTTCGGATAACACTTGCGACCAAAACCCGTAGATGATCATACGGTGGTGTGCCATATAGAGCAAGATGCGTAGAAAGCGATGGTCTTGGTGGGCAAGATGTTAAGCGAGCCATCGCGGTGGAGGCGCCCAATCCAGAAGAGGGGCATGGAGGCTTGGAGCGGCAGGGAGCGAACAACATTATTGATCGATCGAATGATGCGTTCACTTTTTACCGCTGCGCAGGGTGTGCGGCGGGACATGCGAAGATGGATGCCCGGGCGAGGAAGAGCACGCGGCGCGGAGTTGTCAAACTCGCGCTCGTTGTCGACCGAATGCCTTCACGGTGCGCGAATCGCGGAGGCGTAGGCAATGAAGTTGGCGAGCGTCTTTGAAAGTGTCGATTTAACACGTGAGGAAAAGTCCACGGTAGTGCGTGCAATCATCAAGAATGACCAAATAATATTTATAACAGGACACACCGACGACCGGGATGTCCGAGAGATCACAATGTATAAGATCAAACTTATTAGACGCATGAGATGCGGACGCATGGAAGGGCGTTTAACGTGGCGCCCTAATCGACAAGCATGACATAAATCGGAGCAATCCTCTATATGAAAGGAAACACTAGACGCAAGCTTCGATGAGCTTCATGGCGTGGTGGCGAGACGACGATGCCACAAGGGAGGCGCCTTGGCGACAAGAGATCTGTCTTTGGAGGGGAGGCAAAGTACGGGTGGCCCGGAGCTATTGCACCGACGATCACGTTCGAGTTTGCGGATCCTTCACGAACAACGCAGGTCAAACTCAACAGAGCAATTGTTATCGATAGTAAACTGGCGAACTGAGATGAGATTCTTAATAATTTGTGGAGACACAAGGACATTATTAAGAAATAAAGAATGAGGTAATTCAGTAGAGCCAGTGCCAACTACGGGAAGCATGGAACCATTACCGACAACAATGGATGAATGAGTAGGATACCGCTGAGAAAAAATATGTGAAAGATTGCTGGAAGAGGATGTCATGTGAGAAGTAGCACCTGAGTCAAAAGTCCACTCGGCGGACGGGGGCTGATTCAACGTTGCCGTGCTGAAAGCGGAGGCCAGTGACTGAGTGTCCCAGGAGGGCAGACCGACCATGGGGTTGTAGTACCCTGGCGGCGCCCAGAGGTCGGCCCCCTCGGTCGGCGCAGGGACCGCAGGTGGCTGCTGCTGCGCGACGAAGGCTTGCTGCTGGGGACGAGGCTGAGGAATCGGCGCCAGTGGGGGACGAGCGCCGGGCCACATGTGGATGGTGCCCGTCCACGGGTTGTAGACGGACGGCAGAGGCGGCCGGTGGCGCCGCATCTTGGCGCGATCGCGCCTGCGGTACGGCGGCGAGCCGGTTTCTTCTTCTTGCCACCCGTCGGTGGCGCTGCCGTTGGCGGCCTCTCGCCGCCGCCGCCACGCTTGCTGCGGCGGCTGTTGTTCTTGTAGCCGTTCCGTGGCCGCCCCGAGTTGGAACCGATCGCTGGGACGGCCGCGAGGACTTGGTGGCGAGCGTGGCGCAGGGAAGGCTGCCGATACTCGCGAAGCTCCTCCGAGGTGAGGTCGCCACGCCGCCGAGAAGGAGGAAGAGGCGGGCGCGACGGCGGTGGCGCCGACGTAAGTGGCGCTCGTTGAGGCCTCGGATCACGTTGAGGACGAGGGTGCGGTCGGTGACGACTTCCCCGAGGGAAGTGAGATCGTCGGCCATCTTCTTGAGGCGGCGGCAGTACTCGGCGACGGAGAGGTCGCCCTGGACGAAGTTGCGGAACCGTGTCTCGAGCTCGATGGCGCGTATCTCCGCTGCCGAGGAACCGAGACTCAACCGCGAGCTAGCGTCCTGGCGGTGGAGCCACAGGAGGAGATGATCTCGGTGAGATCGTCGGAGAGAGTGCCGAGGATCCGTGGATTGGACCACGCGATCCATCCGCTCCCGGCCCGGCGAGGGACCGGTTGTCGAGGCGCACGTGATCTGGAGGAGAACTTCCGAGAGTCGGCGAATTGGTCACGCCCGATTGAAGTTACCCGAGTCGACGCCGAACGATGGAGATGAGTGGCGGATGTTGAGACGGCATCCTTTGGCGTGAAGGTTCGAGAGGCCGCGGCCTCCGGAGGAGCATCGCGGTGTCAGGATCGACCGGCCGGCTGCTGTGCGATGCGCCGCCGACCGGAAGGCTGAGGCGGCGATAAGCGGCGGCGTGCCGCGCCGCTTCGCTGCCGCCGCGTCCTCTCGGGCGCGTTGAAGCGGCGATGCGCGTCGCGGCTGCAGCGGCGGCCGCCGCTTCGCGGCCTCGCCGCGCGAGCAAGGGCCGAATCGTGCATCTCCCGTGCTGCGGCGTGGCGCTGGCCTCTGGCCGCCCGCCGCCGCAAGCTCGCCTGTTGGACGGAGAGGCGAGCGGGCGAACGGATCGGTGAGCGCCGTCGCCGTTCTTCCGAGGTCACTCGCCAGGCGACTTCGGGAGCCATGTCGCTCGAGGAGGAGAGACGCGCTCGGCAGGAAGTCGGCACAGGCGCCTGACGCTGCAGCGAGGCCGCGCTAGGTTAGCGAGCGAGGAAATCCGAGGAGAATCCCGGACTCGTGATACCATGAAAGATAATGGTTTTGGGAAAATTGTGAATGAGTTAATGGGAGCAAAGGCTCGAGTACATATAGGCAGGGATGTTCACGGGAATAGAAGTAATCCTATCCGAGAAGATCCTTGCCTATTATAACCAACTAACTAAACCGGGGAGGCGCACAAGGCAACATGCCTGTGCAGCCGCACCACCCTAAACCCAAGGGTCCTGCCTAACATAGCAAGGGCCCTGCCTAGTATAGCATACGCTAACAACCAATGCTATTCATCATGGCAATTGACCCGCTTCAAAAAATCCTAAATCGCGCAACTCAAGAAAACATCCTATCCCCGACCCACTCTAGGACAGTCCGGATGAGAACTTCGCTCTATGCAGACGATGCGGCCATCTTTATGAACCCCATCAAGGACAAAATCCAAGCAATACAACAGATCTTGCAAGTTTTTGGTGAGGCGACGAGTCTAGTAACCAACCTCCAAAAAAGTGCAGTTTATCCGATTAGATGTGAAGAGCTTGATCTCCAAGATATCTTACAACCTTTTCTAGGAGAAAGCAAGGAGTTCCCTTGCCGTTATCTGGGCCTACCGATGCATGTGCACAAACTTAGGAAAACTCACTACATGCCCCTCATCGAAAAGCTAAGTGCAAGACTGCCGAGATGGAAAGGAAAACTCCTATCCACGGCGGGAAGGTTAACCCTCGTGAACTCGGTACTATCCTCGCTACCAACCTACCACCTTACCATCTTCCCACTTGCAAAATGGGCACAGAAGAAAATCGACAAAATTAGGCGATCCTTCCTTTGGAAAGGAAGCGAGCAAGCTAGTGGGGGGCACTGTTTAGTCAAGTGGGACAATGTTTGCCAAAAAAAAAAAGCTTGCCGGGTTGGGAATCCCCAATATTCAAAAGTTTGGTCGGGCCCTAAGACTAAGGTGGATGTGGTATGAATGGAAACAGCTCCAAGCCATGGATTGGAATGGACATGCCTTGCACGAGACCGATAAGCAGCTCTTCCGCGCAGTTCTTGCCCAAACGAAAAGAGGATTTGGAAGGCACAAATGGAAAATAAGTGCAAGTTTTTTTGCATGGATCTTAAGCCAAGATAAGATCCTCACGGCTGACAATCTAGCAAAAAGAGGCTGGCCGCACCAACCCCTGTGTAGTCTATGCAACCAAGTCCCGGAAACGGCATCACATCTTTGTCTATTGTGCCCTTTTGCAAGAGAAACTTGGTTCTCTGTGCTCAGTTGGACAAACTGCACCATCATGGCCAGGGTACCCCCACAAAATTTCAGGAGCCTCAGGGAGTGGTGGCAGCGAGCAAGCGAACAAACGCCGAAACAAGACAGGACAAAATTCAATGGCCTAGTCATCTACATATTCTGGAACATTTGGAAGGAAAGAAATAGGAGAATTTTCCAAAACAATTCTCTGAGCTCTCAGCACCTCGCCTTTCAAATAATAGAGGACATCTAGCTTCGAGAAAAAGCCTTTCATAATTAGTTTTTTGGCCGGCTAAAGCCCTGCTTGTTCCAAGCCCAGTTGTTTTGGTGAAATTCGGTGGCTTTGGTGGCATGTAATTAAATCATCTACTGTTTTTTAACCTCCTCTTTAATTGAAATGGAAGAACTCCTGCCTTCCCATTCAAAAAAGAAAAAAAAAAAAAAAAAGAATACCATTTGAAAATCCAGCAGCAGCTAACATCACATCCCATACACAATGGTAAAAACCAAAGGTCTGTGCGACGGTAATATCATTTTACTAAATGGAAACACGAGTAAGCCTAGCCAACAAAACATATGAAAACTGTATAGGCTTACATTGTGGCCCTACAAAAGCAAAATTGGGTATTTTGAAACTTGCTATACCCACCATGAGATTATCGGTTTGTTTGCCTCTGTTAAAAACGTAGAATAAGTGTAAGAGATTCAGTCAGTATGCTACCTTTATTGCTAGCAGGAGCAGCATGTTAGTAGGCCAGATGGTCACAAAAGTTCTTATTACTGTCCACAGATCAGAAAAGGAACTTATTTCTTCTGTGTACAACTAAAAACTAGATGTTCAGGCATCGGACAATATTGAAATTACTTCAGAATTAGGGAAGTACTAAGTCTGGACTTCCAAAAAAATAAAATTATGATACCAGTGTGGCATCAACAGAAAATGACAAAACTTACGGCTGTTAATATCAAGCCTAGAAGGTAGCGCGTGCCATTTGGGCCAATCTTCTTGAGTAGGATAGCAGCTAGGAAATGCAAAGATTTCAGGCCACTTTTCCTTCGCTTCGTTCCGGCCAATCTACCATCCACACCATTTTGGCTCAACCTGTCCCCATTCCTGGCCAATGCATTGGCATCATCACCGTAATTCGCTTCCGAGCGCCTTCTCCGTTGGCCTTGGCTTGACCGGGCATACGCCAAAGCTCCACCGGCAAGCAGCGCACCGGAAACAACCGCGAGAGTTTTCCTGTTTCCACACAAGAGCGATTAAGAACAAAGACTGCATTTTCACCGATGAGGAATTGGAAAGGAAAAAAGGAAGAAAATTTTCCAGCCAAGAGCACACCTCCTCGAAGCCAAGAGCCCCCGTCCATGCTCCGTCAACTGCAGCAGCTGCAGAGATGGCATCTCGCTGCCGCAAGATGGCCGGCCTCCTCGAGCAGATATACGCGAGTAGAAGAGAAGAAGGTCTCTTATCTATAGCAAGGCATGGACCACCGTGGAATCAAAGTGCCCGCCGCCGCCGCCGCCGCAAAGCATCATCGCTGGCTGCATCCACCGAAATTGGAAAGAAAGGACGGGCTCGGAACCACCACTGCAACTCCAATTAATTCTTTTTTTCTTTTTCGCAGGCTCCGTGGAAGGCGCAGTCGAATCGGGGGGTGTGAAATCGAGCGAGCGAATCTTAAGCCGGCGAGAGGAGGGGAGCGCGGTGGATACCTCGATCTCTGCGGAGGCGGCCCGATGAGAGAGATCGCCGGCGACGAGAGCGGTAGATGCCGCGAAGCGAGAGGATAGGAAGAGAGAAGAGAAGGAGAGAGAGTAAAAAGGAGGAGAGAAGTTGATGAGATTTAAGAGAGGGGGTGTGACTGACAGCGAGGGGGAGAGAGCTCGCAACTGCAGCTGCACAATGCGATTTGCAGAAGCGTCCTAAACTTTTTCGTTTTCCTATTCTTCTTTTTCTGAGTCGTGTTTTCGAGTTTTAAATGCGCCTGCGCTTGGACGTTGGAAGTAATTAACCTGTATCTGTATGGCTGAAATGTATCGCAATTACCTCCTGAGAAAAAGAAGAAGCGTTTCCTTCCGATTAACGGTGTAAGGTGAACTAAGTTGGTGGTCTACAAGTACAAGCGATGTTTGGACCAAGGCGAATGATCCAAATCAGATTATTCCGCCAAGAATGAATGCGATGCCATTTGAAATACGAGCAAGAATACGTGAAAAGACGGCGGGTTTGTCCTTCAATTCAATGTATTACGAAAGGCTCAAGACATTTCAAAAACTCTAGACAGGACGTACAGGAGGGAGTCTGAGCTTGCAAGTGTGGAATGGCATGTAATGGTGGGGTGCGACTTGGGAGGTTGCTGTTGCACTGTCTCTCTCTCTCTCTCTCTCTCTCTCTCTCTTTAACGGGTTACGTAAACGGCAAGTCTAGTAAACTGAACCCGGCAGGCAAGGAGGCTAGGGCGCTGCTGTGCCTGTATCTGCATCTGCATCTGCATCTGCATCTGCATCTGCATCTGCATGCACACAGTACGTACGCCTTGTGTATGTGTTGGCCACTTGTTAGCGAAACAGTCATGGCCAGATAGCTGCCCGGCAGCATCGATTAGGCCCAGGAGCTAATCCGGCCGTGGGGTATCAACCCAACTCAAGCACGGCACGTCCGTCGGTCTGTTCGTCTGTCCGTTCGTCTGAGTACTGTTTAGCCCCGGTAGACCTGATACGCATTGAGCCATCGACGCACGGTCACGCTCTGTATTTCTTCGATTCCTCCGTGCTCAATCGCCGCCTCTGTTTCCTCCTCCATCTTTGCGCTCGACGGCCCCAGCCTCCTCCTCTGGGCGCGGGCGCCATCGCGCCACTCTGTTGTCGTGCGGGAGTGCTAGGCTAGGGTGTCGATCTAAACACAGCACGACCGGTCTTAGAGTTTAGGGCCAGCTCGGTCCTGTTACAGTGTGAAACATGCTATATATATTTGGACCAAGCCAACAGTTACATGCTTCGAACCGGTCTAGGTGGCACGGCACTACGACCCTCTCTACCTGTTACCTTATTCTTGTAAGGATATATAATTAATTAATGGACATCCCAAAGTTAGCGAGATCCCATTTGGAAAGCGGAATTAGTTCCCGCAGGAATACCGTAAGAACCCACCTCGTATCCAGTAAGCGAAATCCATACGGTGGTGGTGGTGGTGGTGATGACACGTGACACGCATGTATCGATGACGATATCGATCACGTACGTAGCCCAATAGTACTGTGGGGCTGCATGTGGGCTCGGTCGTCACATGCATTGAAGCACGCTCAACCGCCCGGACAACCACCTCTACCTACACTAGTCGACTCCACTAGCTAGTACGTACTGCTTGTTACTTGCAACATGTACCAACCTGGATTGTTTTTTTTTCCTTTAAATGGTATTGTTTAAGCGTGAAATAGCAAATCTAGTATCTTTTAGAGACTAAAGTAAAAAATAGCACAGCAGACTCGTCGGTAGACGACATGTGTCGCTTGCAGCGCCACTGACACCCAGACCCCCTTGTCCGCACGCCAAAGGCCAAACACGTCAAGTCCCCTCGCATGGGGAGGGGACTTCCCAAGTACGCACGACCCTGGCTTAGACACCTCCTATTGTAATTAATTAGTCATAACTAACTAGTCATAATGAATTTATTCGTAATTAAGCGGTCAGAATTAATCAATCCCCCCCCTCTCCGGAGGGGACTAGATTTAGAGTTTTTGGCTTAAATAACATTGTTTGCATGTGAAATAGCAAATCTAGCCCCCTCCATACTTCCCATGTCCGCACAACCCTGACCCGAACGCCCCATGTTATAATTATCTAGTTGTAATTAATTTATTCGTAATTAATTAGTCATAATTAATTTATTGTAATTAATTTACTCGTAATTAATTAGTCATAATTAATTTATTGTAATTAATTTACTCATAATTAATTAGTCATAATTAATTAATTGTAATTAAGTTGTCATAATTTCGTAATTAATTTGTCGTAATTAATTTAATCGTAATTAATTAGTCATAATTAATTTGTCGTAATTTTTATAATTAATTTAGTCGTAATTAATCAGTCGTCCCCTCTCTAGAGGGGGCTAGATTCAAAGTTTTTGGCTTAAATAGCACTGTTTGCACGTGGTCCTTATGCCCTCCTATGCCTCGCCCCAGCCCCCAGATGTATGGTGCAAGTGATAATATAGCGCATGATTTTTCATGTGATAAATACATTTTTTGTATGTGTGCTAATATACAGAAAGTCAGACATACAAGGAAAGCGTAGGATTTCATGCACCCGATTTCATACGCCCTATTTGGAATGCGAGTTTTTGACTTTTCCAAAATGTTAATTTATTAGTGCAAACTGTTGAGGATTACAGTAGGTTATTAAGTAGATACTAATTAAGTATCTTGATATGTCCAACCCACCCGATCCGCCCCTTATGAGATCGTCGCCAAAAAACACAAACAAGTCTTGCATATTCGACATTACCTAAAGCCGCAACAACCCATTCATATGTTAGGAGCAATTCACCGTTTCTTACTATACACAATCAAATAAACAGGTCGCACTATTTAGTCTACTTTTCCCTACCTCCCCAAAATAACTACACTTTGGTAATCCTTCTGTATAAATTTAACCTAATCCATGCATAATAAAAACATTACTAAATTTCTCAAAAAAAAAACTAGTAATCCTTACTACTAATTAAGTACAACTAATTTATTTAGACTAACTAACTACGACTAATTAATTATGACTAAATAATTGTGATTAAATTAATTATGACTAATTAATTATGACTATTTAATTATGACTAATTAACTATGACCGATTACCTACGACCAATTAACTACAAATATTTAAGTACGACTAATTAATTAGGATTAAATTAATTACAAAAATTAATTTCAGTTTTATTGTACTTGATATAGACTCTTCTACTTAGGAATTCGTATAGATATCCAATTGCTGATTTTATTTAATTTTTTATTCTGAATTTGATGAGGATTGCCCCCGCGTAATGACATACACACCAATAAATGAAGATTTAAAACACTATCACAAGGTTAAAGCTAAACTTAAGGTTCATAATTATACTTCGTTTGAAAGAATGCGACTACAGCTTTGCTTATGTGAGTGTAGGTATTATGGACTCCCAAAAATAGTGCGGGCCAGCGAGAGGAGAAGGAGGTCGACCCAAGAGAGAAGGTCCGTGATGGAAGAGCAAAAGGGAGCCCATCAAAAGAGAGGAGGCCCAAGGCAAGGAGCAAAGCCCACCTACATGACCAAGGCTCAAACTGCATGAAGCCCAAGATGTGAATAGTGTTCAACATGAACAGTGCACATGAACAGTGCACGCATAAATAGTGCCACCATGAACAGTAAGTCGAATAGCCCCTGAGACGAGACTATATATTGAAGGGTAGACCCCCATTGTAATGGAGACCACATTTAATAAAACAAAGATAGCAGATTGCTCTTGTTTCTTCCAAGTATGGCCGAACCAACTTGAGAGGAATTGGGAGTTCCAAAAATCAAGATCGTTCAACCTTTCCGCTGGGAATTAGGAGCACGATAGGGCTTTGCTTGGTGGTCGTGAAGTCCAGTGCGTGTGTTCTCGCAAATTAAAGAGTGTTCGTTCTTGCATTGGCAACGGAGGATCACTACGATTCAAGAGACTACACGTGAGTATCTTGATCCTACATCGAGAAGATCGGGCGACCCCATATCATCTTGGTATCAGAACGCGGTTGACTCAGTAGGATTACTTATCCCTAGCTTAGATTGATTTTATTTGCTGTTCTTAATACCTAGAGTCCATAAACCGAAAATTGCAACACAAAAATTCCAAACCCTAGTTTTTGCATCTGTTATTTCCTATGAGTTTAGTTAGGTTTTAATCCATTAGAATTTTTGTTTAGTGCTGATCGTAGTGTTTTTTTGTGTTACTTAATCTTTGTGTCCAATCAAAACCCTAAAAAAAATGTTGGTCCGCGGTTGCTACAGTAGTGCGTCGCTACAGTGTTGGCATCATCGCAGTACCTCGTAACGCTACAGTATTTGCCGAGAGAACGAATTCGCGCTGCTGCGGTACCATGAAATGCTGCAGCGTTCGCATCTTCTACAGTTCGGGAGTGCGACAGTACCGAGTAGCGTTGCAGATTTTCCACGTGCTACAATGCACGATTGCTACAGTGTTCGAGGTCGCTACAGTGCGTGGAACGCTACAGTGTTCCGAGCTGCTACGGTACGTCGCCGTGCTGCGAATAGTCCAAAAAAATGCTAATTTTGTTTTTTCCCTTCATCTTTGAGACTAGTCTTTGATAATTGCTTAGGGGTTGTTCAATAAATTATTTACGCTTGCTGAAAATTTGAGCTTGTGTAAGAGAGTTTAAACCCTAGTTTCGGCAAAAAAAGAAAGAAAGAAAGAAAGAAATACAGAAGACAAACCACAAGTTAAAAAAAAGGTGTAGCTGTGAAGTAAAAAGAAAAAGAAAAAAGAAAAGAAGAGAAAAGAAGAAGATATTGGCCGAAACTTGGGAACAAGATAACCTTGGTTCATAAAATTTAGATTGTGCATTTAATTTCGTTGAGCAATCTTGTGCCCTTACATTCATATTATTGTAATTGGCTAGCGTCTCTCCTAGTACTTGGTGCAAAACGAGCTAGTTTTCATCTCAATTTTAGATTGCATCTCACTAGCTCATTCCTTTGTTTGCATTGAGTCACATTTATCTTTGCGTGTGCGTTCATACACTTCGCTTAAATCCTTTGGATCAGCACTTAGGCAAAATATTCTAGCTTGGATAATTATTTAGCTTTACAACATCAAGAATTTTAGATTGCTAGGATATACACCTCCATACCAAGCTCCACTAAATAACCGTTGTTGTACAATTGTGAACACTCTTAAATTCGCTTGATCATAACTTTGCTATTGTAGCTTCTACCAAGTGTAAGTTTTTTTGCCTTCATTCACTTCGGAAAGGTAAGAACTTTGCTTGGAAGAGAAATGTAACATCCCAAAGTTCTGTTACCAAAATAAAATAAATAAATGTTATTGTTTTATTGGATTTTCTGAAATTTGATAGAGTTTCATTTCTTTATTTGAATTTTTGAAATTTTAAAAGTCAAAAGTAAAATTTATTTGAAGTTCCTGAAGTTGTATTTTATTTAATCTGAAAAGTAAAAAATTAATTAATTTCTAGTATTTTCTGAGATTTTAAAAGCTTTTTCCTAAATATTCTAAAGCCAAAATAATTTATTTTGCAAAATTAATAGCCAACTTTAAGTTAGAAATAATTTTATTAAGTCCAAAATAAGTAAGAGAATTTTTGTGAATTTTCTCATAATTTTGTGACTTAATTTGCCATTTTCTAAAACCCTTTCTAATTATCTGGAATTAAATCAATTGGAAAATCAATTTAAAACCCCTAAATTCATTGGGCCGAAACTCCTCACCCAGCCCACCTCCCTCAGCCGCGCCTCCGGCCTAGTCAACCGCGCCCGCGCATCCAATGGTCGTGGCTGTTGGATCAAAATCCAACAGCTAGAAAACCTCCACGCCATCCCGCTTCTCCGCACCGTTGGATCAAAATCCAACCATCACCCACACATCTCTCCCTCTCTCTTCACCATTTGCAACCTCAGCCGTTGGATCAAGGGCCAACGGCCCGATCTTGGTGACATTTTCGGAGGTCCGAACGTCTCTATTGATAGAGACCGTTCGATCTATATCGAACGACATCCACGCACCCACGCCACCCCGCCCCTCCGCACCATTGGATTTCCATCCAACGGCCCGCGACCCCTTCTCCTCCCCGCGTTCTTCTTCTTTGTTTCCTTCTTCTTCCCCGAGTCGCCGCCATTACCGCGCCTCGCGAGCTCTATCTCCGCCGCAATTCTCGCCCTCTCATCACGCACGGACAGCGCATTAACTCCCCCAATCGTCGCCTCGCTTGTTTCTGGCATTTCCCCTCCATCTCCGGCCTCTATTACCCCGATTTCCGCCCGCGACCTCGCGGGAGCTTCGTACACTCCACGCCACCTCGAGCTCGCCGCGCCCTATAAATAGGAGCTCCGGGACCGCCTCCCTCGTCTCATCCCCGCGCCGCCACCCACATAGCCTCTTCCTCCCTCAGCTAGCCGGAATTTGAAGATCGCCGCCGCCGCTTGAAGCTTCTTCAACCTCCGATTCCGCCGCCGTCAAGCCCGCTCCTGCCCCTTCATCCACACCTACGGCACTGTCGCATCACCACGAACCCGGTGCGCTCACCCACACCGCCAGAGAACTCCTAGAGCACCCTCTCCGTCAACAACCTCGCGCCGCCGCCGCCGCTAACGACCTCACCGCCGACGATTCCAACGCACCCGTACGCCACCGTGGTAAGCCCCGAACTCCCCGTCGTCTCCTCTTCCTTTCGGCACCTCGCGCCGCAACAACCGCGTGCGCCGTTCGTCACGGCGCCATGGGCCCCGAAGCGCCGCCGTCGGCGCCGACGTAGCCAGCCACGTGGTCGCCACATATGCGCCGGTCAGCGCCACGTCGCCTCCCCCGCTCGCGTGTCCACCCATGTGGCATGCCCGCGTGGCAGGTCCACCGCACCACCTAGCCCTCGGCTCGGTGGGACTCGTCCACCATGAGCCGTGTCTATGACACGTGGGACCCGTGTGTCGGAAATTCTTTTAATTCATTTAAATTTCGAAAATCAGTCGCTGACGTCAGCCTTGCGCGATAATTTGATTTTCCTTTAGGAAAATAAATCAATAAAATCTGTTTTAGGGTTTTATTTAGATTTAGAACTTCGTGGGGTTCGTTCTTCTTCATACGAACTCCGATTTCGTCGATTCAAATTCCTAAATTCCTATAAAATCAAGATCTAGCCAGCTAAACCAAAATTATTTAATTTTGGGTTCATTCGACCAATAAGTCCTTTAAACCCTAAATCTATCATTTCATGTAATTCCAATCTTCCAGAGCTCATATCTTTTGCATCTGAACTCCGATTGAGCCCATTCAAATTTCTAAATTTGTCTAAATTCAAGATCTAGCTAACCAAACCAAAATTATTTAATTTGGAGTTAATTTGAGTTGTTAGTTGACCTGTATTTGAATTTGGCTTATTTCACGATTAGATTTCGACGACTTCGGAGAGTCAGTTTTCGACGCCGTTAGAGAGCAGCGTTCAATCAAGCAAGGCAAGTTATACCCTTGATCATATCAATCCCATTATTTCAAATTATTTATATTCTGTTTTAAATTATTACTGCATGCTTATTTATATCAGTAATTTAAATTCCTACTTTAAATGTATAGTTATGCCTAAAACCCTTTGTATGGCCAACTTTGATAATTGAAGCAAACATATTGTCACCATAGATAAAACCTAGTTGATACGATAGTATGAACTAGAATATTTTGAGAAAAATCATGCTTAGCCATGCTTATAGACCAAACATGTTTCTTTTGGGAATTTCAGCCAGAAATCAATTGTTGTTTAGATGGTATCTATGGCATCGGTATGTTATGGAAGTTTATGACTTTGAAAAATGAAATAAATGAAAATGGTTTGGACTTGGGCATAGTGGATGTTCAGTGGGTGCAAGTTTATGCACGGGCTCAATCGGGTATGGTTGAGGCCCATGAGTTTTGTTGGAAAGTTGCCCAGGTCAATTAAGAACCGGTCTTCGAGTGTATGATGCTAAGCCATACCGTACCACCACATGTCCCAAGTATGGGTCGGGACCTGGCTAAATAACTTGCAATGTTCCACCATGGTCGTTCCCTACAGATGTAATGGGTAGTCATGTCACGACTTATGTTAGTCCCACCTAGCGCAAGAGGGGGCCCGAACCCGGAGGTCTTTATTCCAAAGAGGGTGACGAAACCTTAGCGAGGGGTAACTACGGTGGAATGGCGCTTTGTAAAGGCCTTGGCACGTGCTCTAGACCGCTTACCAAAGGTAGTGAGCGGTGGCATAGATATATGCCGGACAAACTAGAGAAGTCTTATCATGTGGGTAAAGTTGTACAACCTCTGCAGAGTGTAAAACTATTCAAATAGCCGTGTCCACGGTTATGGACATGCTGGCCAAACTGCTCAAAGTTAGACTTTGATTTTGTTGGAAAAAGACTTCTTCAAAACTGGTTTATCCAGATGGGAATTGGGCAGGGAGCCATGTGATAGGAGGGTATCCTAAAAGTGAGAATTTATAAAATAATTTGTAGTTATAGAATAATTAGTACAAGTATTTAAAGAAAATGTTGCTTTATGCAAATCAACCAATAAACTATCCTTTGTTACATCCATATATGCATGTCTTTCTGTTATTTGACGGGTGTAACTTGCGAGCACGGAAGTTGTGCTCATACTTGCTTTATGCAAATAAAATTTCAGAGGAGGTCTTTTGCTACCAGTGTGGACCTCGACGACTAGGCCGCTTCCCCAGTCGATTGCCTGTGGCAAATTGCTGGACTCTACTACTTTTCGTCTTCCGCTGTGTTCTTTATTGTTGGCTTGTAAGTCTCTTTTGTAATAAACTCTGTTGATTATTAATAAAGTTGTGATATGAATTTGTTATCATATTTGTTTACTGTGTGAACTAGCAACTGATTATGGGACTAGTTCAGAAATGCACAAAGGATATGGGATGTTAATCCCGGATTCTGACAAGAAAAGAGTGAGATTGAGTGATTTCCATAAAATTCTACATATTCTTTGCTTTGCTACTAACCATGGCAGATCGTGAGTATACATATCTTCCATTCTATGGTAGTAATGACCCAGAGGAGTATCTTGAGTGGGTACAAGACATGGAGTTCGAACTTGAATCTAAGAAGTTTGAGTCAAAAGCTAAGGAAGTGAGATTGACCACTATGTTTTTTTTAGGAATATGCCTCTAGTTGGTGGCAACAATTAAGTGGCAAACGGCTCATTACATCTTGGGTCAATTTAAAATGGGCCAGGAGAAGAGAATTTCTTCCATCTTATTATGAGCGGGAACTACTACGCCATGTGGAGAGCATTACACAAGGATGCAAAGTTGTCCAAGATTACTACGATGAGTTGAACCATGCAATGTGTCGTGCCAATATCACTAGTGCATATCAAGAAAAGAAATACTTCAAAGCAGGCTTGAATTTTCAGATCGTTGCTGCACTTCAAGATGAATATTTTCGTAGTCTACAAGATCTTGTGAAATATGCTATAAAGACGGAAAAGAGACTTAAAGATATGCACACACATCAATTGAATCTGTGTCGACTCTTTAGTTCTCATTCATCCATTGGTGTGTCACATGAGCAGACGACCGAGCATGGGACTTTTCCTTCGGTCCAGGCTTCATGTAGTGTTGCCCCGTTGCTTCATGAAGAGATTGTGGTTGATGGCAATTGCTCCATTGTTGGCCCACAATTTTTGGGGGATGAGGTGTATCAACCCCCATGTGATAATGAAAGCTATATAGCCAAATTGAGTGAGAGTGATAAAAAGAGTGGGCTGTGTGATTCCACTATATGTGAAGATGAGAGCATCCAAATCGAGTGTGAGAGAGATACACCAAAAGAAATGAGTGAAGTAGATGACAGTAAAACTGTAAAAGTGAGGTTATTGCTGAAATTAACGATTTACTCTCTACTTCTAGTGTTGTTTCTCACATTGTGCAGATTGACATTAAAGAAGGGGAGTTAAATATTCAACAACCGGTACCATTGGAAGCAAAAGATGAGGGGATCACCAAGAGTGGAGGAGTGCTTGCTGCCCCATGGTTAGATTGTGATGAATTGATACCTATAGCACCTACATCATCTGAGGAGGACGTTCCAGGTAACAACATTGGTGCTGATTTGTTAGTTCATCAAGAATATGTTAGTAATTGTGAGAACTCTTTGAATCAAATGAAAATTCCACATTCTGAATTTGATATGCTTAATTTACATAATGTGGAATTGATTACTCATAAGGAAGTTCTTACTAGAGTATCTCCTAGTGATTCTTTATATTATATCATGTTCGATGATCCCAGAGAGCTATCTAGTGTGATTGAGAACCTTGCTGAAGTTTCATGTTTAAAATCACAAGTTAGTACTAATGCCTATGCATATACGTTCAATTTGATTGGAGATTATGGTGTAGATGACAAGTTCTATGTTTCTCGAATATGCATTACCTGTGATAATCTTACTGAATTAAAATTGCATGTTGTGCACAAACCATCTTTTGGGCAATGTCATGATAACTTAGAGATGAGTTTAAATATTAGTGCCTACTATTTTAAAAGATTTCTGAAGCCTACTTGTTTATGCTTTGCTGAACAATCATATACAAGTAATCAGAGTAGCGCAGTTGAAGTATGGAAGACACTAAGAATTTTGTCCCCCATATTTGAACAACTTGATCTAGTTTGTCTCTTTAATATCTTGTCCATGTACTTAGAAAAGTCAAAGACGATTTTTTTCATGGGAGGGAGAATGATGTGAATGAAAGTATTGCAATGTATATATCAAATACATCCTATGGTTGCTGTTGTGCTAATTATTTTATGCAAAACAATGAGAATGACATAATAATTGATTCATACATATATCACGCATATACGTTGTTCTCTTTGTTTAGTACACTTTCAGGGAATCATAATGTGCTAAACGGAAGGAGTGTGGATGACAAATATATATACCATGCATATACGTTTTATTCTTTGTCTAGCATATTTTCAGGCTATCAAAAGCCGAGGACGGCTTTCTTTGAAGAAGGGATGAGGATTGCCCCCGCGTAATGACATACATACCAATAAATGAAGATTCAAAACACTATCACAAGGTTAAAGTTAAACTTAAGGTTCATAATTATACTTCGTTTGAAAGAATGCGACTACGGCTTTGCTTATGTGAGTGTAGGTATTATGGACGTCCCAAAAATAGTGTGGGCCAACGAGAGGAGAAGGAGGTCGACCCAAGAGAGAAGGTCCGTGATGGAAGAGCAAAAGGGAGCCCATCAAAAGAGAGGAGGCCCAAGGCAAGGAGCAAAGCCCACCTACATGACCAAGGCTCAAACTGCATGAAGCCCAAGACATGAATAGTGTTCAGCATGAACAGTACATGTGAACAGTGCATGCATAAATAGTGCCACCATGAATAGTAAAGCCGAATAGCCCTTGGGACGAGACTATATATTGAAGGGTAGACCCCCATTGTAATGGAGACCACGTTTAATAAAAAAAAAGATAGCAGATTGCTCTTGTTTCTTCCAAGTATGGCTGAACCAACTTGAGAGGAATTGGGAGTTCCAAAAATCAAGATCGTTCAACCTTTCCGCTGGGAATTGAGAGCACGATAGGGCTTCATTTGGTGGTCGTGAAGTCCAGTGCGTGTGTTCTCGCGAATTAAAGAGTGTTCGTTCTTGCATTGGCAACGGAGGATCACTTCGATTCAAGAGGCTACACGTGAGTATCTTGATCCTACGTCGAGAAGATCGGGCAACCCCGTATCAGAATTTCTGTTTCATTTTACTTGACATGATATCTTTATTTTAATCTAGACCGTTATAATCTGGACTAACCACGTTCGAAAGTGTATATCTTTCTATTTCCTTCACCAATTAATATGGCAATTTCTAGCCATTGAGAGCGAACATGGTGGCTTCTTTTGACTCAAATGTTGATTTTTTTTTATTCCCAAATTCAGTTTTTTCTTGGAATTTGTATGTAACTCCAATTGCTATTTTTCCTTAATTTTTATTTAGAAATTTATTTAGGGGTTTTACTTTGGAATTTGTACTGAAATCAAACTGCTTATTTTATTTTATTTTTATTTGGGATTTTAATTATTTTTTGGTTTTATTCCCTATACAAATCTACTTGCTAGTTATTATTTAATTTTAATTTTAAATTATAATTAATGGAATTCGCTTCGAAATCAAATTGCAAATTTTATTTTATCTTTATTTGGAATTTCAGTTATTTTTTGTTGGATTTCGTATACAAATATAATTTCTAAATTTTTTTATTCTGAATTATAATTATTTATGGATTTTACTTAGAAATTAGTATGGAAATTAAATTGTTAGTTTTATTTTATTCTATACTGAATTTCAAATTTATTGTACTAGATATGGACTCTTTTACTTAGGAATTTGTATGGAAATCAAATTACTGATCTTATTTTATTTTTAATTCCGAATTTCAATCTTATTTTACTTGACATGGACCCTTTGTTTTAATCTATACCGTTATAATCTAGACCCGTCACGATCGACGGCGTAGATCTTTATATTTTTCTGCCGATTAGTGTAGAAAGTTATAGCGCTTAAGAGTGAATTTGGTGATTGTTTTTACTAAAATGTTGAATAATTTTTAAAAATTTTATACCAAATTTTAGTTCTTTTTTCTTGGAATTCATA
This sequence comes from Ampelocalamus luodianensis, assembly GCA_036346255.1. NCBI lineage: Eukaryota > Viridiplantae > Streptophyta > Magnoliopsida > Poales > Poaceae > Ampelocalamus > Ampelocalamus luodianensis. The sequence goes on along the minus strand of CM070633.1, from coordinate 73,525,567 downwards.
TTTGAATTCAACCACTAATTTTTCTTTAATTTTTCTCAAATTACAATTATTTAGGGATTTTACTTTGGAATTCTTATTGAAATCAAATTGCCAATTTTATTTTATTTTAAATCAGAATTTCACTTTTTTGTATTTCCTAGGAAAATATAATTTGCAATTATTATGTAATTTTTATTCCGAATTATAGTTATTGGAATTCATATTGAAATCAAATTGCTTATTTTATTTTATTTTTTTATTCTGAATTTCAGTTTTTTTGGGTTCGATTTCGTATAGAAATCTAATTACTGATTGCTTTTATTTTTATTTTGAAATATAATTATTATGACTGCATGATCTGAGCAGGACTATCGGTGTGCGGTAGTACCGATATTTTATTAGTGATATGTTTTTTCAGAGAAGATGTTTTTCTGAGTTTCTTGATCTCTGGAAAACGGTAGTTCCGTTCTAGCTGGGCGGTACTATCGTGAAGCGATAGCATTGATTTCTAGTTGGCGGTAATACTGTAACTTTATTTTGTAACGGCTAGTTCAAAGCATTAAATGCCACTATTCCGACTGTTATACCGGAAATTAGTAGTACTGGGTTTAAACGGCGGTACTACCGCATATCCTAATTTTTCAGGAAAGTGGTCGTAATGGCTAGATTTTGTGGTGAGGGGTATAAATACACCCCTACCTGCACCAAGCTCATATGTTCTGGGCTATATTTAATACACTTGAGTTTTGGTGTTCTCTCTTCTACTCATTTGCATTGAATTGACATTTTGAGATAGTTGAGAGCTTGCATCATTAGTTGATCATCTTAGGCACTTGATAGTCTTCAAGCGAGCGCTGCGATTTGTTACTATTGGTGCTTGCCGGCACCTAGACGGCTTGAAGAAGGAGTTGCGTAGTGATTACTTCAAGGAAGTTTGTGAAGTGACCCGACAAGGGATTGTGATTAGTGTTGTGTTCACCAACTCTAGAGTGGAGGAAGAGCAACTTTAGTGATCGAGGATTGAGGCTTAATTTGTAGAGTTGGCTTGATTCGTTCAAGCTTCCTCAACGTGGATTAGTAAAGACTGACAAGTCTTCGATGCCACGGGAAAAACTTCGTTGTCTCTATTGTAGTTTTAATCTTGTCTTTACTACTTCTGTATTTACATTTCTAGTAATTTATTTGTGCAGAATTGCTTAACTAGAATTGTATATAGTTTAGACATAGTTCATAATTGTCTTAAAAAGCTTAGTAATTTCTACTCTTCTCTTGTGCTAGGGAGCTTTGTTTAGATAATCTTGTTTAAAAGTGTTAATTAGTCACCCCCTCTAGTCGGTTATTCTTGATCCTACACTCTTTTACTTAGAAATTTGTATAAAAATCGTATTGTTGATTTTATTATTTTATTATTTCAAATTTTGATTTTATTTTAGTTGATATGGACTCTTTCATTTAATCTAGATAGTTATAATCTGGACCCACCATGATTGACAGTGTAGATCTTTTTCTTTTTCCACCGATTAATATGAGATTTTTTTGCCTTTGAGAGCGAATATAGTGGCTTCTTTTGACTATGCTTTGATAAGATAATAGATTTTGGATATAACAATAAGTTGAAAACATTATTTTTTTAGCTTTGACAACATCGTAGTTCATGTAAAATGATATAGACAGCTAATGTTTATAATACTCATCAATGTCATATACGGACAACACTAAATACAACTCCAACAATAGGTTGTCTCTCAAGTCTTAAGTTGTCTCTATGGGCCCTACAATTCATACAATGATGTTTTTGTGCTATACGTGCATCCTTATTTCATGCGCAGTTGACAACACTAACACTTTGTTTGGATGTCAGGGGAAATATACCGCGGGCAGAGATATCCCAGGAGGGATTTTCTTGGCAAATAGAAACCGAAGGGAAGTATATTCCCTGGGGACTAATCCCCATTATCATCTGGAAGAAGAATTGGGGTTAAAATCCTTTGCACTAATGAAGTTTAAGTAAAAAAGGAAACCAACAAAAAATGGGGAAAATCTCAGAAACAAAAAAAAAAAGAAAAAGAAAAAAGAAAGCGGCATGGGTGCTTGGGTGGTGGCGCAGGCCGATCGGGTCAGCAGCGCGTGCGCAGGCTCGGCTGAGGCGGCGAACGGCGGTGTGAACATGGATTCGGCAAGACAGCGGTGCGTGCGCTGCTGGAACGATGGCCCGATGGTGGCGCGTGCGAGGTTGGGGTGGTGGTCTGGCGGCGGTGCGTGGAGGTCGCACCAGATCTAGAGACGGTTAGGGCGGAGACATCTGAGCGCGGGACAACAAAGCTCGGTCACTGACCATGGAGGCAAGGTGGAGCGCCATCGCGGCTGGCCGACGAGGTTTCCACCTTCACCTTCCTCGTCAACCACCAGATCTGGAGCGCGACGGAGAGGGAGGAGGAGGCGACGTGCGATGGAGATGGAGGCAGCGCGGTGAAGACTGGTTGGTGACTTCGGCCGGGGGATTTTGTTTTCTGCGCCTCGTCTCTCTCTCTCTCTCTCTATTTAGCCCGTGGGCGGATTCGGCCGGGAAATTCGTTGCATCCAAACGGGCCAGCAAGCTAGGCCGAGGTTTCCTAACCTCCGACGGGAGCGCCGGCATATAGATGGGTTTCATCCATCTTCAGTCGGGCCACAGCCACAGCCACAGGGGGTAAGACTGTAAATTCGCACCAAGCAGCTGAGCTGAGCTGAGCTGAGCTGAGTAGCAAGCAGCTGAGCAAGCAACTGTGCCTGTGGCTTACTGGCTTGCGGCCTATATAGTAGAGATAGATATATAAAGCCCCTCCCTCCCCCTCCCAATTTCTTCTTCTTCCTCCTCTTCTCCGCTCGCGAGATATATAAAGCCGTCCCTCTCTTTCGATTTCCAACCTCCACTCGCTTCCTTCCTTGGCTCTCGAGAGATTCACAAATCCCTCCTCGCACAGCGCTCTCCAACCTTCCGGATCCCGCCCCCAGACCCTCCAGATCCGACCACATCCCACCGCCCCGACTGCGCAGGTGATTCCGCTCTTATCCTTCGATCCGGCTGCTAATCTCTGTTCGCTGCTGCTATTCTTGGCTTTTGCTCGGTACGCTGGTTTCTAGGGTTTGTTAAGTCGGGAGGTTTTCCTCGTTGCTCGAATGAATCGCTGGAAATTCGCGGCCTTTCATACTGTATTGATGGAGAAACGGTGGAATCGCGCGAAAATATTTGTTTTTTTTCTATATATGAAAAAAAGCAAGGAACGGTTAATCTCCCAGGGGAACTGACCAAACGACGCCAAATTTAAAGTACAGGGAGTCTTGATTGTGTGATTGCAATTGCTATATGTATCTACTTGTGCGTATCAAATGGGAAATCTTTTCTTCAGAGGTGACTCCGTGAATGAAACACGGCTAGTTAATAATAGCACGGCGTGTGTTGGCGCAGGCAAGGCGATGGCCACCTTCGAGCTGTACCGGAGGTCCAGCATTGGCATGTGCCTCACTGAGACGCTGGACGAGATGGTCTCCAGTGGCACACTCAGCCCTGAGCTCGCCATTCAAGTGCTTGTCCAGTTTGATAAGGTGCGATATCTATGGACCCCTTCTTCAGCTATATATGTTCCTGTTTCCCTTCCTCGTGGGAAACGTAAAAATCCTTTCCTTCCGGTTGATTCATTTTTTTCTCCTTTGTTTGTATTTTCTTTTTCTAGTCTATGACCGAGGCGTTAGAAAACCAAGTGAAGAGCAAGGTTTCTATTAAGGTATGTACTTCTCTAGGAGTGACAATGTTGTTTCTATAAACAGTAGACGACCTGTATTCATGTGTGTTACCTGCTGTGTTATTCGCATAAGTTCGATGTTTGCATGTTTGGAGGGCTCATTATGATCCATGATTGCTATGCAGTTGTGAAGTAATTTATCTGGTTCTAGATTTATGATCTTCTGGAACTTGATAAATATGTTTAGTTTTCTGGGCAGTCAAATAGCTGCACTTGGTATCAACACTGCATTGCAATGCAACTAGTGTGTTCATTCACCCCTTGGCAAAGGAAAGAAATCTAAGGATTCCATTCACAGCTGTTAAGGGGAGAGACTTGGCAAAATCTGTCCTGCATATGTTGTTGTGAGTTTTGACGGATATTGCACAAATTGGGGAGCACTGAAATTGTTTAAAAAAGAGTACAAAAACCAAGACCTGGCACAACTAGACAAGAGCTTTTGAAGCTACCACCTATCTCTCATATGCTTTTGTGACCATAGTTTCAGTTATCTTAATTTGCATCACATCAAGTACTGCTGGATTTTCTTAATATCCAAACCATTAACATGGATCGTGTAAGAGAAGAACCCTTGTATGGGCCCAACGAACTGGAATGGCATGTGCTAACATTCCTTTCTTGCCCGATTAATCTTCAACAAAAGGAAATTACAAACAGTATTGTCAAATGCCTTCTAAAATCAGATCTCATGGTTAACTATATATGGAAAATGGGATTTGGGATTTCATTTTCGCCATGTGCTGCTTTTATTTGAACCTGATAGAAAATTGATGTTAGAATCAGGGATAATCATAAACATGGATTGACCAAAGATTATGTCTCCCCCCAACTATTCAACAAAACGAAATCACAAACAGTAGTGTCAAATGCATTCTAAAATCAGATCTGATGGTTCACTATTATATGGAAAACGGGATTTCATTTTCGCGATGTCCAGCTTGTATTTGAACCTGATAGAAAATTGATGTTAGAATCAGGGATGATCATAAACATGGATTGACCAAAGATTATGTCTCCCCCAGCTATGGGTAGCATGTTTACCCTTTCTTTAGAGAAAGGAGTCTCCTGGGCTAAGTTTGAGGAAAACAGCATATACAACTTAAAATTTGAAAAAAAACTGAGCAGACTAGACAGTATCCAGAAGTAAAAATGAGCTGGAGACATCAGACACCGTACCAACATCCCTGCCCCTTCAAATGGCGTGTTGTTGGTGCCCAGCCATGGAAACTCTTGTAGATCTTAGCTGCTAGCCCCCTCCTTGAATCTGTTCCTGTTCACGGATGCCCCGTCATTCTCCCGACGCCGTGGTCGTCGTCGGCTCCACCCGCCGCTCCACCCGACGCCGCCGTCGCCTGTGGACCGCTTCACCGCCCGCTCGGTCCGTCGTGCCGTCGTCGCCATATCGCCCGCGTCTGGTCCGTCGTGCCGTCGTCCTCTCCTGCCGGGCCCCATGCCGACGGGCGCGACTCCTGCGCCACCACCGGATCGCGACTTCGGCGTGACTCACCGACGCCGCGCCTCAGAGCCGTGCTGCGCGTCGCTCGAGGAGGTTGCTCGCCGCCAGGGCCCGCCGCTCACTTGGCCGGTCGCCGCCACTAGCCGGGTCGCCGCCGGGCCCGCCGCTCCGCCTGGCCGGTCGCGCCGCCCGGCGCCCGCGCCACCTGGGAACCCTAGTCCCCACGCCCGTGTCGCGTGTCGCGTGTGCGGGAGTGGCCGTTTCGCTCACCGCCCAAGAAAAAAAAAACGTTAAAACGCGCGCGCCGTCGGCGCCGCTGTTAGACCTCGTTGTCTTGTTGAACCTAGGAGATACAGGGCATGTGATGGTTCCTGCTGCTCTTTATATAGTTGTCCTCGGTTGGGTTTGGGTCTTTGAGATACCCTTTTCTAATAAATCCACACTAAAATGGACTTGTGGGAAGAACTCATGTATCTACATTCTACAATCTGACATTGACCTTTATTCTTGGTTGTAACTGGAAGTGATGGAATCTGACGTTGATCAATTTCTATTTTTATCTTGCTGAAAATTGGAGGAATTGTGCATTTCCCAACAAAACTCCAGAATTTTGCCATTCTAGGGATGGTAACCTAAGCCTCCTGTCATGTTGGACACAATCGTCGAATAAGCCTTTGTTTAATGTATTTATTTTATTTAACGAGTGGTCTGATACAGGAGGAGATATGATGATTTATTGTTTTCCAGCCGGTAATACTGTCAGTACATGCAGCTGTAGTTCAGACTCGCGCTTCTCTTCGTTGGCATTTTGCCATTGCATTTGTTTTACACTGATATCTTATCAGGTTACTGATGTCTGTTCTTTTCTCTGTACAGGGCCATCTGCACACCTACAGGTTTTGTGACAATGTCTGGACATTCATCTTGACAGATGCAAGCTTCAAGAACGAGGATACGACAGAACTAGTTGGCAAGGTGAAGATTGTGGCCTGCGATTCCAAATTACTCAGCCAATAACTTGCTTATTGCGAGCCCTTGGTGGGGTTTGTCTGGCATTGTTAGCCCTCTTCCGCTAGAGCCTGAACTGCACCACCACGTTACTGTTTTCATAATCAATGTGTATCTATACAATCTTCTGTGCTACCAGATTATCACAGCAGCAAACTTGTTTCAATTTGTAGCGCCTATGCAACGATGTCGCACTTGATGTGTTGATAATGTGATATAAATGACTAAAGGAAGAGTAGTAGAACTTGTGCGGAATCACCATTTGCCCTCACCTCCTGAACCCCTGTGGTTCTGCATGACTCTTTGTTCAACTCATGCCTGTATGTGACATGAACCATACCATTCTGCCTGTTGTTTTCATCTCCTATGTTATGTTGTTGTTGTCAAAACTTTCAGTTCTAAGATCTCGTGTTTGCCGTTTGGTTTTACCTGCTTTTGATCTAGATACATATAGGATTTCGATTGGATCAGGGTTCTCAGTCAGGCAGTCAGTGGTACATGGTGAGTGATGGCGTTGAAGCTGTCCTGTTACCCAATTGAGACTCGAATCTAGAAATGCTTGCATAAACTGGAACGAAAACTAGAATAATATTCGGATGGAATTGTTAGGTGTTTTGCTGGGTTTGCTGTGAACTGTAAGGTTTATGAGAAACAAAGATGAAAAAGAATAAGCTTAATAGGATGTGGAAAAGCTACAGGTCGATCGAAACGTGTCTCATAAACCTGTAAACTGTTATGAATAGCGCTTGTATTCATATGAGGCCAATGGGCCAAGATATATCTGTAGTGCAAGTGGTCAATATGCAAAGAACCCTCATAACAATGGGAATAACAACTATACATATATCTCTAACACCCCCTCAAACTCATGGTGGATCAACAACACGAGTTTGGAGAGGTAGAAAGCGTGTCTTTGTGCTCGAGTCGGGCCTTCGTGAAGAAATCGCTATCCAAGCTCAAGGCACATACCAAGAGTAATCACCGATCATGCACGCAAGTCCTCGTGAAAGAAGCATCAACACCAATATGCTTGGTGAGCTCATGCTTCACGTGATCACGAGCATATCGATAGCACTGATCTTGTCGACAAGAGAGGGGTTGGTGTAGTGAAACACCAAAATCCTCAAGTAACCACCGTAGCCAAGTAATCTCGCCGTCAAGAGAGCCATAGCTCGCAACTCACCTCTGCGCTCGAGCGGGACACTGCGATCGTTTCTTCGTCTTCCGTGCAATAAGAGAACCACCAAGAAAAACACGATAGCGTGAGATAGACCGCGATCGGAGGATCGCCGCCCAAGTAGCATCCGAATAAGCTCAAGTCAGAACGAGTGAACGTGGAAAGAAAAGACGGCGAGAGATAGTCCCGCGAAGGTATCGCAGAACTCGAAGAAGGTGGCTGTAGTGGACCTGAGTGGGAGCTGAAACAAACTGACTCAGAATATGAACCGGATAAGTAATATCCGGACGAGTAACAACCAAGGTAGACAAGACTCCCAACAAGATGACGATAGCGAGTCGGATCGAAAGAGGCTCGCCATCAGAGAGTCGGAGGTGAACATTGAGCTCCATGGGAGTCTCAACAGTACGCTGATCAGTGAGAGAGGCGCGATCAAGAAGATCCTGAATATATTTCTCTTGGGACATAAAGAAACCATCCGGAGTGGAAGTAACTTCAATCCCAAGGAAATACCAAGAGGACCAAGATCCGACATAAGGAAGCGCTCACTAAGACGAGCCTTAACAAAGACAATGTACTGAGAATCATCTCCGTAATGATCATATCATCAACATACAGGAGAAGAAGAGTCCGACCACGAGGCGAAGTGTGGACAAAGAGCGCGAGATCATGATCACTGGTGAAAAACCAGCAGCAGTGACCACGGAGGAGAAGCGCTCAAACCAAGCACGAGGGCTTGCTTAAGGCCATAGAGAGGCGGCGAAGGCGGCAGACCATGCCCTCGTGAGAGAATACCCGGTGGCGGATGCATGTAGACCTCCTCACGCAACTCGCCATTAAGAAAGGCATTCTTGACATCAAGTCGAGCATGACGATGGCGAGCAATGCACGCCACCGAAAGAAGAGTGCGAGCGGTGGTCATGTGGGCCACAGAGCAAAAGTCTCGTCGTAGTCAACACCATGCTCTGCTGGAAGCCACGAGCAACAAGGCGCGCCTTATAGCGCTCAAGAGAGCCATCGAGCGAGTCTTAATCTTATAGACCCACTTACGGTGATGGGATGAGAATGAGATGGAAAAGGAACAAGATCCCAAGTACCGAGACGCTCGAGGCGCAATCTCTCGGCCATGGCAAGCGCCACTCGGGATGAGTAATGACATCCGTGAGGAGACAGCTCACGAGTAGTCGCTCGGCAAAGAAAGGCAAAGCAGGCGGGAGGCGAATCGATGGCGATCGCGAAGGCGTAGCGAGGAGAAGATGACCCATCGGAGAAGATGGAGCATCGGAAGAAGATGGACCATCGGAGAAGATGGCTCATCCGGAAGATCCTCAACACGAGGTCGACGAGTGTAGAAGATAAGGGAGAAGGTGCGTAGTGGGAGGAGCTGCGGAGTCGTGAAGACGACACAGCGGCGACAACGGCGGAGAGGCCACAGGGGAATATGTGGAGACTCGGTGGGACAGTGGACAAGGGCAAAGCAGATATAGGTGTATCCGGAAAGGTCAAGAAGGACGAGACTCACAGAGGAAACCGAAGGAGAGGCGGGGCGTGGGTAGAATGGACGAGACTCGTCGAAAGTCACATCCCAAGAAACCCGCATCCGACGACCAACGAGATCCCAAAGACCGAGATAGCCCTTGTGCTCGATCAGTATCCCGAGAAAGACACACTCAACAGATGGCGGTCGGTTTGGTGCGTTCTCGGCGAGAGAGCGAGCGCGCAACCAAACAGATGAAGGGTAGAGTAGTCGGAAGAAGACCACGAGGCGCTCAACGAGGATCGCTCTCGAAGAGCGGAGGAGGGCTGAATGTTGACGAGATAGGTGGCAGTGGAAACAGCCTCGGCCCAAAAGTGAGGTGGAATAGAGGCGGCGATCATCAGAGCACGAGCCGTCTCAAGAAGGTGACGATGCTTGCGCTCAGCGACACCATTCTGAGCATGAGCACCAGGACAAGAGAACTGAGCGAGAGTTCCCTGCTCAGCAAGGAAGCTGCGCAGGTAACGAGAGAGGTACTCACCAGCAGAATCAGCACGAAAAACACGAATAGGAGTGGAGAACTGTGTGTGAATCATAGTGGCAAATTTTTTATAGATAGACAAGACCTCACTACGAGAAGACATGAAATATATCCAAGTATGGCGAGAAAAATCATCTATAAAAATGATATAATATCGATGACCCCCTTTCGAAACGAAGGGAGCCGGACCCCAAACATCTGAATGAACAAGATCAAAAGGGCGCTGAGACACAGACTCACTATGAGGATAAGGAAGTGAACTCATTTACCTAACTTACACCCGACAATCTAAAGACACATCTCCGAGCAGACCCGAGAAGACCACGACGAACTAAAGATGACAGACGAGATCCCACAGTGATGACCAAGACGGTGATGCCACTGCCTGAAAGAGCCAGTGAGCGGCGTAAGCGAGAAACGCGGCGGTGGTGGCGGCGGAAGGAAGATGAAGCGATCAAGCTCCCAGAGACGCCGTGAGTCACGGCGCGAGGGCCGAACCAACCGAGCTCCGTGTGGCGATCCCGAACACAACAAGAGTCGAGTCGAGAATGACCCGATAACCAAGGTCGATGTCGCCCGTGAAAGAAGCGCATGGTAAGGCGAGGAACATGAGCAACGGAAGAAACATGAAAGGATGAGTTGCTGGCGTTCCTCTACCGAGAGAGAAAGAGATGTACCATCGCAGTAAGAACACTAACGGGAGAAACAAGAGGTGTAATAGAAGACAAATTGGAAGGATCGGAGTCATGTGAAAAGATGCTCGAATCAAGAATCCATGGGAGGTACCGATTGTGTAGGGGTGGTTGCTCGGTGCTGAAGAGTCGATGAGAGAACTGCGAGAACCCGTCGAGGAGAACCGAAGCGGCAAGCGGCGCCGGTCCGGCTATCTCCTTTCGGTGAGAGAAGTCTTTGAAGAAGTCGATCGCGACGTCGTCGTAGAAGCACTAGTGCCGAGAAGAACGGCGTGAAAGATGCCGCTTCTTGTAGCACCGGGACTCGGTGTGGCCATCCTTGTCGCAGATAGGAGCAGTGAGGCGGCCACCTCCAGACGGCGACGGCCACCACCACCGTGGTAGCCGATTGGAGGCAGCAGAGCAGCGCACGAGCGGCGAGCACGAGGGGAGTGACATCGGACAAAGACCACTCAAGCGAGTCTCTCTGCGCGTATCTCGTGAAGAGCCTCGGAGAGTGACACGAGGTGGCGTGCAAGTGGCGGGCACGCTCGCTCGAACTCGGGGCGGCGAGTAAGGAACTCGAGACCGCTGAAACTCCAGATCGACGCACAACCGAGCAAAGACGGGACAGTACGGCGGCGGCGGCGAAGCGGAGAGAGTCCAAGCGACGCCCGATGCAGAGCTCGAGCGTAGAAGGCGTCAACGATAGCATCACCTGCTGAAGAGAGTGCTCTGGCGGACCACGGGCAGTGCGAGGGCATCACCGAGGGCTCGTGAGCGCGGCGAAGATGAGTCCACATCCGAAAGCCGAGGAGTCCCACAACCTCGTAAGAGAAGCGAGGTGGACATCGGCGATGAAGACAGAAGCAGCTCGAGCGGCGTCGTCATCGTACCACCGAGTGTAGGTGATCGAGCGATCCTTGTAGAGATCGAGCCTCTTGGTAGGCGAGCGGCCTCATCATCGCGATCGGCGGCCTCGTGAGCGGCCTTGCTCGGCTTCGGGGCAATACAACAGCGTGGGCTCCGTCGGAGGAATAGGGCAAGCGGGCGGTGACATCGCGAGAGGACGCCCAGAGGCGAAGACCACGCATGTGGATGCGCATGTGAGACACAAAGTCGGTGTAATTAACACCATCAAAGACCACCGGGCAGCGAGGGAGGGAAACGGTGCCCATTGATAGGCGGCGCCGACGCGCGCGACCAAAAGCGAAAGTCTAACGGCGTATTGGGCGCGGCGGGTTCGGCGCGGCGGTTTTTTTTTTTTTTTTTTTTCTTCGGTCGGTTTACAAAACCGACTCGAGAGCCGACCGAGCCCCTAGGGCAACAATGACCGAGCCGACCGAGCCCTAGGGCAAAGCGACGACTTGAGGGGCGGCGGCGACGGCGATGGCGGCGGGCGGCGTATGGCAGCGAAGAAGCGGCGGCGCGGCGCGGCGCGCAGCGGCGGCAGCGGTGAGCAAGCGGCGGTGCTTCATGAGCGACGGCGGCGGGTTGCCGGCGCGGCGGGCAACGAATGTAGGCGGCGGTGGCGGCAGCGGCGGCGGCGACGGCGGCGGAGCGCGGCAGCGGCAGCGGCGGTAGCGGCGCTCGCGGAGATGTATCTTTAGATTGTCAGGGCTGTAAGTTAGGTAAACAGATTCAGCTTCCTTATCCCCATAGAGTCTAGTTTGTAATTCCCCATTGTTATAAGGGGTTCTTTGCATATTCACCGCATGTACCTGTGTATATATACTGGCCCATTGGCCTCATATTGAATACAAGCGCTATTCATCACAGCCTGAACCTAGGAGATACAGGGCATGTGATGGTTCCTGCTGCTCTTTATATAGTTGTCCTCGGTTGGGTTTGGGTCTTTGAGATACCCCTTTTCTAATAAATCCACACTAAAATGGACTTGTGGGAAGAACTCATGTATCTACATTCTACAATCTGACATTGACCTTTATTCTTGGTTGTAACTGGAAGTGATGGAATCTGACGTTGATCAATTTCTATTTTTATCTTGCTGAAAATTGGAGGAATTGTGCATTTCCCAACAAAACTCCAGAATTTTGCCATTCTAGGGATGGTAACCTAAGCCTCCTGTCATGTTGGACACAATCGTCGAATAAGCCTTTGTTTAATGTATTTATTTTATTTAACGAGTGGTCTGATACAGGAGGAGATATGATGATTTATTGTTTTCCAGCCGGTAATACTGTCAGTACATGCAGCTGTAGTTCAGACTCGTGCTTCTCTTCGTTGGCATTTTTGCCATTGCATTTGTTTTACACTGATATCTTATCAGGTTACTGATGTCTGTTCTTTTCTCTGTACAGGGCCATCTGCACACCTACAGGTTTTGTGACAATGTCTGGACATTCATCTTGACAGATGCAAGCTTCAAGAACGAGGATACGACAGAACTAGTTGGCAAGGTGAAGATTGTGGCCTGCGATTCCAAATTACTCAGCCAATAACTTGCTTATTGCGAGCCCTTGGTGGGGTTTGTCTGGCATTGTTAGCCCTCTTCCGCTAGAGCCTGAACTGCACCACCACGTTACTGTTTTCATAATCAATGTGTATCTATACAATCTTCTGTGCTACCAGATTATCACAGCAGCAAACTTGTTTCAATTTGTAGCGCCTATGCAACGATGTCGCACTTGATGTGTTGATAATGTGATATAAATGACTAAAGGAAGAGTAGTAGAACTTGTGCGGAATCACCATTTGCCCTCACCTCCTGAACCCCTGTGTTCTGCATGACTCTTTGTTCAACTCATGCCTGTATGTGACATGAACCATACCATTCTGCCTGTTGTTTTCATCTCCTATGTTATGTTGTTGTTGTCAAAACTTTCAGTTCTAAGATCTCGTGTTTGCCGTTTGGTTTTACCTGCTTTTGATCTAGATACATATAGGATTTCGATTGGATCAGGGTTCTCAGTCAGGCAGTCAGTGGTACATGGTGAGTGATGGCGTTGAAGCTGTCCTGTTACCCAATTGAGACTCGAATCTAGAAATGCTTATAAACTGGCTTGTATTCAGCTAGAATAATATTCGGATGGAATTGTTAGGTGTTTTGCTGGGTTTGCTGTGAACTGTAAGGTTTATGAGAAACAAAGATGAAAAGAATAAGCTTAATAGGATGTGGAAAAGCTACAATAACAACTATACATATATCTCTAACATAAACATCGTACCACGTACAGTACGTACAAACAATCCAACACTCATAAAAAGGCCAACGAATGAATCAGTCCTCAGCTGAAACGCATCGTGAACGTGACGTGCCATCGATGACAACATGCAGAAACAAACAAAGAAAAGCACAAGAAGCAGGCAAGGTACTACTAGTAAATGAAATCTGCCCTCAAGAAAATGAAAAACAGACAAGCACATTTTCTTTTCTTGCAGGTAGAGAAAGGTGTTCTCTCCAGCTCCAGCTCCAATCCAATGTCCACAACACAACCATAAAACGCACTCCAGTACACTGCACTCTCACAGAAAGAAAGAAAGAAAAAGCTTTCTGAGCACATGCACATCACTCACTGCTCCTCCTGAGTGACTAGTGACTGAGTGGACACAAACACACACACACACATACAGAGAGAGATGCTCTGCTTTTTTAGGACGTAGGTAGGTCCAGAGACAGAGAGAGAGAGAGGGGGCCGTACAGAAAAGGAATAACCACATGGCCATGAGATGGCTTCCACAAACACCAGAGGCCACCTTTCAGGTTTCATTGCTGCTGACCATGAAAGATACTGTCACACACAACACCGCTCTTCACAGAAAATGAGGAGAACAAAAAGGATGGGTTTTTGGAGTCTCTTCATCTCTGGAAGATTACTCAAGCTCGATCTCTTCTGTAATCTATTCGGAGTTCAGATCAAAATGTCTTAAGTTTTACAATGGAATTTAGCTGCTACATCAATTCAGAGCTTTCTCTAAACAAGTTTCAGCCTATAAACATGCTTAGACAGTCCTAATTCAGCTGCAAATTAAACTTCTGGTTCTTTAATACATAAGAGGTTTCCCATTCTCCTTGTGATTGTTTACTAATCAGCAATCTATGTCCTTTCATGGAAAATTCCTACTATCCTATAAGCTCTTACAAAAGCTAAGCTTTCTGTGCGGCAATTGGCATAGAGCCAAATGTATTTACATGTCGGTGAGAGAGACACACCTTAATCTTAATGTCTAAGCTCTCAAATCTCAATATTTCATACACATTGTTTTGCTGAAACTATCCAACTAGACTTGGCTTCCAAGTTTCCAAAAAGGTTTATCCAAAAGGAAGAAGAGCCAAACCGGAAAGGAGAAAAATAAAAAAAAATTAAAGCAGGACACGAACAAGACTGGTCATGAAGAATATTGTGACTAATAATCAACAACAACTGTCTACTTCACTGTTTTTTTTCTCATACTTAAGGGCACAAGTTGCATCATTTGTTTATCTACATGTCACATGCCCCCAATGATACCTACTCTTTTGTGCTAGAGTTCCGTACAATACAACGTGTCTTGCTGGTAATAGCTGACAAAAGTTAAAAATGCCTTCAGAATTCAGAGACTGTAAATTAAGCCTGCAATGTGTATAGCACTGTGAATTAAGCCTGCAATGTGTATAGCACTGTAAATTAAGCCTGCAAGTGTATGTGTAATCCACATTGGATCACACAGAGTTGATAAATTGGCAAGTAGTGACCTTTGGAGTTTGGATAAGAGCAAGGTGTATGAGCAAAACTTATCATAATCCCTAGTTGACTCTTCAGATTGCTGTTAAATGTTGATCATTATTGTATTGTGCTCTATAACTTTCACTACACCTGGAGTTGTTTCTTTGCACATATTGAAGACAATTATTAGCTTCATATCAAGTTGACTCAGAAGAATGTCCAGTGGTGTTTATTAGGAAAATTTCAGTCTTAAACAACTCAGAAGCAACTGGTCCATGTTTTACAGCTCTTTCCCGAGGAAAAATAGAAAACAAATTCTCGCCCCGCCTAACAGCCCCATTATTAATGTCTTTTTATCAGCTTTTCTTTCACTTTGCTTTTGAGATATCACACAGAAATATTCCTGCAGCCAAAAAGGCTAGGCTCTTGACAACCATATATAAACACACATGAGGAGCTTGGAGCAACAAGACCTACTCACCTCCTCTCTTTTCTGTTGCTTTGAATGTGTTATTGTTTAGGTGAACAAGAGGATAGCTTGGAGAGAGAAGAAGAGTAGTGAGAAGTGGTGCTGAGATGGAAGTGGAGGCTCACTATGGCTTCCTACCAACAGGGAGGCAACACCTTTATGGCCACCCTCACCATCAACCTGCAGGTCTCTACAAGAATTTTGGTCATTTTGTTCTATTCTTAGTTGGTTGTTGATTGTTCTTTTCTTTGTTTGTTTCTCTTGTCCAAAGATATTTTGCTGTGTTTTCTACATGTTCACAAGAAATTTTGCTTCTTGGCAACCATTGAGCTCTTTGAATGATTCTTGCATCTGGGTACTCAGCTCTGTTTGGTTCTTGGAATGTTTTCTGCTCTCAGATTTATTGTCCTTTTGATGTTTGTCCTGGTTACTGGGTTCTGAGAACTGGGCTGCATATGTTTGATCTCGTGCCTACAGGATCACAAATTTTTTTAGAGGTTTCATGATGGTTTCTCTCTCTCTCTCTCTAGTGTGTATCTTCTGTTCCATTAGAAGTAAGAACAAAAAGTCAGTCTTTTCCCTTTTTTAGGATTATTTATCATATATTTTCACTCCGGTAGATCATTTCTGTAAGAGGAAAAATCACAATGAAATTTATTCTAATGGTTTTGTGAACAACCTTTTGATTTTCGGGACTAGAAAGGTTTGCAGTGTGGATCACATGAGAGAGATAGGGGGGGGGGGATTGTTGGTGTGAATTGGGCTTATTGGCATCGTCAAATTGCAACATAAGGACACAGGAAAAGTTCAGACTAGTAAATGTATTTGCTTTAGGGTCTATGCCTTTGGATTTCCTTTTTTTTCTTTTTTGACAGCATAGAAATACTCTGAAAGTGCAGATATCATTCATAATGCAATTGAAAAAAATACTCTGAAACTTACTGATTCTTTTTGTCTTTTTTTGAGAGGCACTGATTCATATATTTTGTAATTCAGGAGATGACGAGTGGTGGGAGTACTTCCCTTGCCCCTTCTGTTACATTGAGGTGGAGGTTCCCTTCCTTTGTGACCATCTGCAGGAGGAGCATTGCTTTGACATGAGAAATGCTGTAAGAAGAGACCCCCCCTTTTTCCCCCTCTTTCTTACTGCAACTGCATTCCCATTTGCTTGTAGAAACATCGCTGAATTTGGATTAATTGAACTTCTGTGTTAAATTTAGTGAAAAAAAACATAAATAAAAAGGAAGTCTTGTGCCAGGTTAATCCATTGCATAGACTGCACAATGCATTAAGCAACATTAGTTGTGAATTATAGCTAGGATTGGTTTCATCTTAATCTTGGTTCAGTTTATTCCCTCTATGATGATTGAATGGCTTTTCTTCAGGTGTGTCCGATATGTGCCGACAACCTTGGGACAGACACGTTTGAACATTTCAGGAATCAACACTCACTTCTACTGAAGGTACTACTTTCACAGTGACTTCACTGCTAGTAGTGTCATGAACAAACATTGCAAGCCATATTGGAGCTCATTGGCATTGGCATTTTGATCATGAGTCACAGAGGAGGAAGTCTTCTTCTAAGCCAAGCCCAGCAGCTGACAAGGAAGCATATGAAGAGGACTCCTACTTTGAAGCACCCTCCTGCTGCATGGGCAGGCAAGCTCCTGATTCTTCTCCTGACCCGTTACTCTTGCAGTTCATCTGCAGCATTGCGCCTCCGGTCGATTCGAAGCCCGGTGAAGTTGAGGAGGAGGGTGATGCTTTACCTTCCTCAGATGATCAAAGGTAAGGATTGTGCAATATTGTTGGAAGCAACTTGAAAGTACGCAAGATGATGCTGAATCCTAACAATGTTGCCTGCTCCAAATGCTTTCTTCTTGCTTGCAGGTCGAATCAGGGTGTGATGGATGATGCGTCGAAGCAGGATCTTGAGGAGAGGTTGCAAAGAATCGAGTTCGTGAAGCAGATGGTGATGACAATGATTGCTTAATTAGACTGTTTTTCTAGGGTTCCTTTCAGCAGTTGACTAGGGCTGTTCAGGATTTTGAAAGTGCAGATGTGTCATTTACGCTAGGCCTGGCCTTTGGCACATGTATACCTACAACCTCGGATATCTGTATGATCAATCGTAATCCTTTAAGATTAACTTTGGTTATCTCCATGTCTATTCCCAGGAGAAACCAGTTTTGTTAAAAAAAAATCATACTCACCAATCACCATGCGACTTTTCTTGCACAAAAAATATACACAATACAGATTGAAGGCTCTCATCCTTGCAGGTGGCAAGTGCAAAGTACCAGTAGAACCGACGCTAAATGACAAGCATAATCACATTCTATTAAATCAAAGTTTGACATGTTTATTCAATATCAAAATTTGCCACAAAGGGCTACATCCAAGTATGTATTCATTGCAACACTGTAAAACAAAGACTGCAACAGCCATACAGTGTCCAGGGTTACCAAATGAGTTCCGTTAATCCAAGGAACCATCTAAAGTTCAAAACGTCAGATTGGGTAGATCGCACTGATGTATCACTTGACGCAGATTGTACCACTGTACCTGCACCTCGGTGGTTAATAGCTTCTCAATATATGATGACCACGAGGGCTCAGCCCACCATATGTCTGCGATCAAAGTGATAAATTGTTTGGAAAACCCCGAAACAGAACCATCAAATGTTGGTTCTTGATGGTAATCTTCCTGAAGGGGATGGCCAATTCTCATAAATATCCCTTGGCAATTTGTTCTCGCAGTTCGTCGAAACTCCAAGCATCATTGACTGAATAGTCACCTGTGAAGCAAGCGTAACAACCAAGATATCAAAAAATTTGCATTTCATTAACGTATGTGACCCAAAGAGGCTTATAGTCCTCATGTAATTCATCAATGATTTGGTACGAATGCTTTGTGTTAGAGCACTTGATTGCAGTTAGTAGGGATTAGCTGTATAAGAATATAGGATTAAAGCTAATTAGGCATCATGTAGACACTAGTCGGATGGCAACTTACCGTTTGAGTCTCTCCGCAGGGCAGTTAAATGAGCACAACTGCAGGTAAATGTATATATTGGATTTAGTCACCACAACGTATCAGCCTAAAAGAGAATAGGATGGTAATGCGGGCGTTGCTGCGCCGCTGATCCTCTATTGTTATTCCAAGGCTGTGCAGTGCATGAATTTGCGCGAATGCGAATAGGTAGTGCATAGGTTGGAAAAAAACATGGCATATGCTCAGTCTGAAATGTAGCAATATGGACGACAGTGAAAGACAATAATAACAACAAAGCCTTTGATTCCAAACAAGTTATAGTAGACTAGAAATGAAACCTCCTCAAGGTTAAAGAGATTGACAGTGAAAGACAGCATTATCAATTTTTTGCTGGCGGACACACACAGTAGTGGTACAGTAGCGATTAGGGAAACAACTGTAAGCAGCATATACTATACATCCGAGCATGCTCCATAAAAGCAAAAGCACATGTATATAGGTATTACAGGGTTATTATCGGCATGGTTGAGCTTGGTTATAATACAAACATCAGTCCGATGTGCGCTGTATAAACTTGCGTGCTATCCTGAGTAAGACACGAGTGCATATAACTAACAAAAGCTCCTAGTGGTAGAAAATGTAGCGGTAATCTGAGTGGGAGCACATGCCCAGATTGTTTGATCAAAAGCTGTACAGCACAACGGTATCACCGATAGGTTAGACACACTAAATGCGACCTGCAAATTAAGGAATAAGATAGAAAGTTAGCACGGATGAGTGTTTAATACAGCAATGTTAGTAGTGTTTAATACAGCAATGTTAGTATGTCTTTCTTTCTTCTCTTTTCCCTTTTTTTTGGAAGGTGGTGAGTGGTGACAACTGTGTAGTTTTTTTTCTGTTTTCAGTGTGCAATCAGTGAACTGGAAACGCATTTTGTTTTTCTTTTGTGCGTTTATGAGCTATACAATGGATCTAGCATGTATTAGTACCTTTTTCAGCATCGAAATCTACTTGCGCCATGAAATAGAGCTTAAAAATGTAGAGTTAAACATTATTGCTTTGCAGAGATATGTCTAATGCTGATGTACAACAAAGTATGAATTGCAAAGTTTATTAGCAAAAGAACTGCTGTCTGAGTGAAGACACTATGGTAAAGACGAAATTATCTGATTCTGAAAAAGGCTTGATAATATGAAAATGTTTGCGTAGATCAATTCAGTCTGTGTGTAAACGCAACGCCTATTTTTTATTACTACAATTTGAATAATCATGCAGCTTGAAGAGCATTGATAGGCCGATCTGAATTCAAGAGGCATTTGGACAACTGTTCTATCTAAATTATGATAGTGAATATAATTTGCAGGCGCATTGAATCTATGCTGTTTCTAACATGTAGTTATTCTTAAAGTATCTGAATATGTCACCTGATTGTCTGAAGCTGTAGTATCTCTGAAGGTACAGACGTTTTTTTTTCTGGAAAAAGTGATCGGACGCTGCAAATTTCTAAACCGTCTGGTTGCATGCATCTTAAGAAAGGCGATAAACTGTGATGTGCACTTATATAACTGGAGAGTTGATCTTGGAAGAACAGCATATGAGATGAGTTGAACTGACCTAAGGCTTGCCGTCGTCATCCTTGAACAGTTTCCTAGTTGCTTTTGAGGCACCTGCAGAGGTGCTGTACCTGTCATTAAAAAAAATGTCAGAGGAAGCGGCGGGGGAGGCAGAGCGGCGACGAGAGCAGCAGCGCCGCCGCCGCCGCCATGGCTCCCGCCCTTACGCTGCGAGGAAGCGAGGAAGCACCTCTCTCTCTGTGCGGCCGGTGATGCGTTATCGGCGAGGGCGAGCAGCTCTGAGCTCGACCGTTCGATCGGTGACGGACGGTTCAAATAGACACAAAACTGGAAGTGCAGTTTGGCCGCAGAGAGGTCAGATGGCCTCGATCGCATTCGCAAGCATCAACAGAATCAGGAGCTCAAACAACAAGAGAATAATCGATCGATAAGAATTCAGGCAGGCATGCATCCACACATTCATCGTCATCTCTACATGATCCAAGTAGAGTCAAGTGCATGGCCACCACCACGGCACCACCATTCACAGACACAGAGATCAAAGCTAGACAAGCGTGGAGTTTTGCGGGGTGATGCCCATCATCTTGTAGTAGGCCTTCTCCGCCTCCGCCATCCTCGTCTGAAACATGCCCCATTCCTTCCGGCACCGCGCCCTCACCCCTTCCCATGCCGCTTCTCCATTCTCTGCCTTGCCCTGTGAATCATAAGTAACACGAGGGGTAGCTAGGGGGAAATGGTGGTCACAAGTGCAGAGTGAAACACGACTCTAAGTTGTGATATGCAAAGAAAACAAATCTACAGCTTCTCCTTACCTGGTTCCCGAGAGAAGGAACCACTTGGTGAACAATCCACTGCGAATCAACAACTCCGATCTTCTCATGAGCAGGCTGTAACGAGCACAGCATTAGGTGAACTTATTCACAAGGACAGGCTGCTAGCTGTACTGGTGAAATTTCACAACCAAAAGATAAAGATACCTCCACGCATTTCCTGAGAGCGAAATCGAGGCCCCACCCATGAACCAAGTCATTCTGCAGCGAAAAGCAATACCAATCAATTGAACAAATTATTAAGTGCATAGAGGAGAAGGTGCTAAGCAACTTATGGGTATACAGACCTGAATCATATGCCATACACATCTCCATGCATCTCTGGAGAAGACTGGAGCCATGATCTCAACAAACCTGTACATCGAAGATACATTACTTAGATATCTCTGTAACGGACGGTAAACTACTATCATATATTGGGAAACATTGTGAACAAAACTCAGGAAAGGGTGTAATAACCACATACGCAGCACAAGGTGGAAGATGAGGATCAGAGCACCAGCCTGGCCTCTCCTCTGTATCCCTGCAATAGAAGAAGATGCCAACTTAAGTTACTAGATCAAAAAAAAAAAAAATCAACAGAAAAAAAAAACTGCTTCAGATTAGAAATTCTACACTCACTTGTGGACCTCACGGTCACCTCTTCTTTTGGTCATTTGCCACGTTAATCCCCGATCAGGCTCTAAACCTGGTTGAGAGATATCAAGACGATATTTCTTAACAAGTTTGATGTACCTGTAAGCCAACACCAACATATATTTGTTAATTAATCATATCAAGGAACATTGAATGGAAAAGTGAAGAATGGAAGCATACTCCTCCGCATTGAAATGCTCCACCCCAAGGTCCTCATCCCAGATGAATATGTACTCATACGCTGCCACGATATCAGGGTGCAAGAATCTTTTGGCATACCACCTAGGGGTATGTGCATAAACAAGCGTTTAGAAGAAAACACACCTCAAATCGAAACAATTGAAATAATGACCAGTACATTAGAACATAGTAGCACACCATTTAGTTTGTTTCCTGGCACTAATATGAATGGCTCGCTTCGACCACTCAAATTCGTCCCACTCGCTCACCCGACCATCATAGTGGAATAACAGGATAGCAAAATTATCAGAAAACTGCAGCACAAACAACAAAATAATCAGGCAGGTGAGTTTAATGAAATGGTACATATAGATTGAAAGATTAAGTTGCCATCAAAACAAGGTAAAGGCAATATTTTGATTGTTCAGCTCATTGAAGTTGCCAACAACATTACCTTCTTCACTGCTCTGTTTATATTTTCTTTCTGTGCATATCCAACAGTGAAAGTAACAAGGTACTTTGGTATGAACGGCAGGTCCTGCAATTCAAAATCAAATATCAGCATACCAAAGAACATACTTTAGGTCTTCTATTTTGAATTATTTGAAAACCTAACATATAAGGTTACTAAAATTTATTACACAATCGCAATCTGATGAACAGGAAGAGCCACATTGTAATAATTAAAATTTTTGCTCAATAGCAGAATATATTTGAGAAAAGGAAAACATAACCTTTCAGAAAGGGCTAAGGAGTATATGCTTGTAAGTCAAAATATTTAACAAAGACATAGGATTTCAGGAATTCGGAAAATTTCTCGAGATGTTCAGTAATAAAATATTTACAATGAACTCAAAAATCAGTGAGGTGATGTGAGTATGGTGCACAAGAAAATATACCTCACTTGGGTCTCCCCATAACCTACGCAAATGGAAGTCAGACTCTGGCACAACAATACCTGGTGCTAGACTCTCTGCACCCTTGGGGTTTGTTGGGACATATATCTACGAGCCATCATGCAAAACTTTTGTTAGAATGAACCAAATATTTTAATGGTGTATTTACAAGCATCATTTATTGAAGCAGAAGATTATGTCAAATGGATATCATTCTAATGATCCATGGAACTTTAATACAGCTATACTAACAATCTGGCAAAGTAAATAAGTAAGACGACAAACCTTGAAAGTAGTGTTTGAACTTGGTTCGGTACTGTTTTCCCTTGCATTTCTGGCAGAAGTCCAGGCATGATTAAGTAAAGCTTGTGTTGTGAGCCCAGAGTTTCTGTCTTCTATGTATGAAACAAAGCTAGATGGGAAGTGAAGCTGTCATATTTCAAACATAAATAAGTCAATCCCTTCTGATCAACTGAAATAGTTTGGATATGGTGATAAATCCATCATGATACCTTTGTTATGCTGACTGATGGGAATGAAATTCCAATGAAGAAGCCAAAGACCGCTCCAATAACTGTCACCATAACAAGCCTCATGCTTTCATTCGGAAACCTAAGAACACTGCAAGCATCAACATGCCACAATGAACAAGAGGTAAATGTTAGTTGTGTGAAAGTGTTCAGACAATGCTAAAGGGACAAAAGAAAAAGCGTACAAACCTGCGACCAATAGTTGCGAGTTTCACCATGCTCTAGTGTAAGAATGTAACAGCAGGAGCTAGACACTTGGAAGCGACAAATGCTACTCGTTGTTCGGCGGGATCATAACGATGGCAGCTTCAAGAGGAATGGTGGTGTAGCATCACACGCAAAAATAAAATAAAAATGAAAGCCTGGAGGAAACACAGCGGCAATCCTTGATCAGAGGACTACAAATAAGTTTTGTGCATTTATGTAACTTATTATGCATGATGAACTATCGATCAACCAGAACCTTTTCTAATAACCCAATAGACACTGACAGTTTTGCGCAGTTTGCAACTGAGCCTCAATAGTAACAAGATTTGTGTAGAATGAACAGGTAAGGGGTAATTTCAATTTCCTTGCAGAGTCAAGTGCAGGCATCTGCCTCTATGGGAATTACTCCTCCTGATACCCAAGTAAGTACAAGGAGGTACCAGTGCAAACAAGTTGATTGGCTAACTAACTATGCTTACGGACGCAGAAGGTAGCAGCTCCAGATTCAGTTCCCAACCTGAAAACTGCATCTGTATTTGATAATAATAAATGTATAGACATCACTAGTAAGGCCTCATCTGAAATTCCAATTCCAAATCCAGCCAATTTCACCTACCCAAAGGCCGGAGCGAGCTTAAAAAAAACTTTTTATCTCCTAAAAAAAGGAAAAGAAAAGAAAAGATCTTCTCCGGACGGACGCCGGAATGATATATCATACTAGGATCCGACCTATTAAAATCGGCGGAAAGGTGGAAGCTTCGTTACGATTATTAATCACGCCGGACGCCGGAATGATATATCATACGGAATTAATCTCACCTCGGCCAGCTCCGTGGCCTCTGAGCTGAAAAGTGAGGTCGACGGCGCGACCGTCCCAGGATCGAAGCGAGCCGGGGGGGGGGGGGGGGGGAGGTAGTAATTCCGTGCGTATATATGGCTGCCGCGTTGGGATGGAGGGAGAGAGAGAGAGAGAGGAGGAGGAGGAGGGTGGAGGGTGCGGAAGTCGTGGGCGCGGCAACAGCGACGGTGAGACGAGGAGTCGTCCAACTCCAACCGCCTCTCTTCCGTGTCTCCTCTACAAGGGAAAGTTGGCGACCGGGCCGAAGAGAGAAAGAGACGGTGGAAACGCCAACCAACCGCAAAAACCTCACTCCAACCGACGTCGACGTGGACACCGGTTACAGTGCAGGCCGCCAGGCCGGGCAGGCCAACACGACGCCAGCCGTCTGATCCAAAACCACACGGTCCAGATTTACAGAAACCACCATGGATGCGAGATGTTGGCGAAGAAGAAGAACATCCACCAATCCACGCATGTGCATCACTCACCAGCATTCTTCCTTCCAGGAAATTTAGCCGATGAGTTCAGTCATTCGGCTGTAATTTTTTATTAGATTCATTGTTTGTTTATAAGCATCATTTGTTATATCTAAAGAGAATTTGTACTAAATTTAGCAAGAAATCATTGGTGTCAGTTGAACCCAATACTCTCAAGCTGCATCCGTCCCTGCCCGCTTCACCTGTCTTCTAGATTCTAGTAGTAGCAGCAGCAGGCAGCAGGCAGCCAGCAATTCAGCATGTTCTCCCAGTAGAGTAGTAAAATTGTCTATGCTTGACCAAGCACCCCTTTTAGTATTCTATCTTCATTTCTTCTTCTTCTTGCATGATTCCATTTCCAACATAGAAAGACGAGGATAATTTCCAGCCAAGACTGAAAAGAAGGTCTATGTTTAGCCAACTAGATTTTAAAAAAAAAGATTTAAGAATTTTCCATTACAAGATGGATGCATTCGAGAATTTAAACATCGAGAGATAAATTCTCAAATACATCTATTGGTAGCGATAAATCCTCAGTAATTCAATTAAAAAATGTAGCTTTCATTCACCGAAGCTCGACAAAACCTAAATAAAACCATGTCAAGAGCATATAATTTGAATTTTTTTAAATAATATTATTTTAAAAAATAATTACAAAATTAAATAGCCAATTTTTTTTTACAAAACTAGGTCCATGTCGCCATTTGGAATGACGACAGGGACCTGTCGACTATCTCTCACCAGTGCAACTTTCTGTCGCCATTTGGACTGGCGACTGGAAGTGAACATTGTTCCTGTCGTCAGTTGAAATGGCGACACAAACTTTGTACTTAAAGCCCAAAAATTGGTGAAAATATCATTTTAATTCCAGAAAAAAAGAGAAGAGACGCAGCGAAGCCCTGGCAGTTCGTAGCGGATGAGACACACGGAGTATCAGATCCGGTCGGACATTTTGCGGTACATGTTTTTGCAACTTCGTACATTATTTCGAAACCTTATCGGTTAGCAAATAAAAATAGCGACATAGCATTGAATAGATTAGATAATTTTAGCTATTTATGTAGTACATCATTTGAGGTGTGTATACTTTAGTTCATCGCGCAGATATTATTTTTGTTGCAGTACTCAAACGATTTAGAATAAATCTGCAAAAATAGGAAGACACCTAGGAGAATAGTTAGGTACCTCTTTAAAATCTGAAAAAAAATTGGAGAGTAGCTAAATAGGGTAGATAGAGCTTAATCAAAATAATCCTAGCTTAATTTTGGTTTCCATTTGTGCGCAGTAATTATTTTTGTTAGTGCGGAGAATACTTTGTAAACATGGGAAACATGGGCAGGCCGACGAGGCCGAGCCCCTTGACTCCAAATAGCATTCCTACCGCAAGGAGTGGTGGCACTCCTGACAACATGAACATGTTACTCAAGCCTAGGCAGAGGAGCGTCACATGGACTGCCTTTTGATGTTGATGCCATACAAACCAAGGCTTCCTGTCCTTCCTTCCTTCCCATGATAATGGTATAGGGTAAAAGTTGAGAGAATGCGACTCTTTTGGTGATGTAGGTGCGTCGAGCGAAGACATCACAACGCTAAGATGGATCGAGTACTAAGTTACACAATCTTATCAGTTGACGATCCAATTGGATGATTTCAGAAACTGTATTGTAGGGATATTTCCAGGTACACAAGAAGAGCAATGGGAAATTTGCACTTCCACAAGCCTGTTAGCCCGCTACAGGTTCCACGCAAAAGTCAAGCAACCTGAGCTAAATACAGGCACAGGCAACTTGATTAGAACATCAAAGTACTCGATCAGACAAACAACTAAGATTTGTAGTAGCACTCCATCTTAGGATTCAATAATAGCTTTCATCCAATCAATTCATATTAACCAAGGTGATAGAGCATAAACATGTCCCACAACATTCGTGTACTCTAGTTACTGCAACCAGGTAAGTACACTGCTCTTAACTCATACCACATAGCCTACACGAAGACAAACCAGTGTTCAAGAACTTGATCGGAAGGCAGTACACTAAGCAAGGCAAACAACCCAGCATTTTACGTTTGAAGACAGGAACCACGAAGCCGCCTCAGCGAAGCCTCCTGGCCTCCCTCTCGGACTCAAGCAGTGTGAGGATGTCACCCTCGCGGACAGGGCCCTTGACGTTCCTCATGATGAGACGGTTCTGGTCGTCCAGGAACTTCACTCTGACCTGGGTCACCTGACCCCTCGAGCCTGTGCGGCCCATCACCTTGACCACGACCGCAAGCTTGGCCTGGGAATCCATGCTGCACCAACACAAGGCGTTACCATTAGGCAAAGCAGGTGCACAGTCTGAAACAGCTAGTGTAGAATTTCTATTGCACCGATTCAGGCACACCTTGTGATCACAATTACTTCCGATAGCATAGGTAAGTATACAAATGCTCATATACACTAAATGTAAAACAAAATACATGCCTAGCCACTGCAATTCAAGTGGAGAATTCTATAACTAAGCCAATGTGTATTAGATAATTCTCCCACGTTTACTGCAGGAATTAAACTGTTTACTGTGAAATTTTTGAGAAATTCCTATATTCTAAAGGATTAAGTACATATTGGGTCCCTGAACTCTTCAGGGAGTTTAATTTTCATCCCTCATGTGCAAAACCAGGTAAAACGTGTCCTCCATCTCCCAATACCAGATAAACCTTACCCCTCCTCCTGTTTGACCACAGTTTTAACCCAATAAAACCTGGTTTTGTCCACGTGGTGTCCGACTCGGGTTTACTAAAGTCTCCTTCTGTCCTAAATCGACCTCTCCTCGTCTTCACTCCCACACCAACCACACATGCCACCGCCGCCACCGTGGTTTCCTCTCCTTGGCGCCCCCCCTTCATCTCCTTCTTGTCCAATACCGAGCCGAGCCGCCCACCGTGGATTCCTCCTCTTCATCGTACATTGTTGCTGCATTCTGGCCCTCCTTCCGCCGCCCATCGCTGCCCACCACCATGTCCACGCCGCCAGCACTGGCGTTGTCATCGGCCAGGCCGACTACCAAGGCCTGCAGGCCATCAAGCATGACCTCGCTGACCCCTACGGCTTCCTCCACTCCTGGAACGACACTGGCCTCGGTGCCTGCTCCAACGACTGGGCCAACATCAAGTGCGTCCAGAGCATGGTCATCGCCATCACACTCCCCCTGGCACGGCCTCGGCGGCCGCCTCTCCGAGCGCATCGGCTAGCTCACACGGCTCCGCCGCCTCAACCTCCACGACAACGCTCTCGCGGGGCCCATCCCGGCCTCCATCGGCAGCTACCTCACTCTTCAGTACTCCGACGTCGGCACCAACCTCCTCACCGGAGCCATCCCACCCTCCATCGCTAACTCCACCAAACTCTTCGACGCCATCTGCGCCAGCATCACCCGCGCAAGAGGCCACCGGAAGTTCAGTCGTCGCGCACTCGCGCCACCGTCGCAATCCGCCTCCGTGCACCGCGGGGCCATATAGCGTGGTTGAACGTGCCAACAACGCTATCCTGGGCGCGAGCGCCGTGACGGTACGCACGTTTGACACAACACCGGACCTGGCCCCCACGTTGATGAGCAAGTTGAGGTACTTGCGCTGAGCGTCAATGGCATGCATTCCATGGCCACCAGCATGAGCCGCTAGTCCAGCGCGGAGCATATGCCGAGGCCGACGCTAGCTGAGCCCACGGCCATCAGCAGCACCGCGTACTGGTCACCGAACATAGATCGGAACACGATGGTGTCCCGCACGAACCAAGTGACAAGGACACCCATGGCGTTGTCCTCCTTGTCGAACCATGTGGGCTCCTGCCGCATGATAGCATGGAAGAGGCGGTCGCAGACACACATGGTGAGCCGGGCCCCACCCAGTCGCACAGGCCCTGCTGCCTCGTGATGGTCAGGATGCAGGCCACGCCGAGACCAACCACAGCCATGGCCAGATACCCCACCTACCACTTCATCTTTGTCATGTCGGCATCGAAGTACACCTCGACGGCCTGGCCGAGCAGCAACAGGAACATTGAGAACACCGCGCTAGGCTCACTGGGGTCGGACCTGCCGCTGTCGGATGTGAGCTTCACCAGGGCAGTGTAGGGGCTGTCCCGGGCCATGAGGTCGGAGTGGCGGCCGAGGACATCGATGGTGTCGGCGTTGCAGAAGGTGGTGAGGTGGTGCAGACGGTGATAAAGCGGTGGGCGATGACGATGACGGTGCAGCCGATGGAAAGGTGGTCGATGGACTGCTGCACGATGGCCTCAGACTCGACGTCCCGAGCGCTGGTGGGCTCGTCCAGCAGCAGGATGAGCAGGTCGCGGATGATGGCACGCGCGAGTGCAGTGCGGTGTTTCTATCCCCCTGACAATTGGCCCCACGGTCCCCAAACTACCGTGCCAGCGTGGACGCCCACGTGGCACAAAATAGCTCTCAAATGGACGAAGGGATTCCTTTTGCGTGGTATTGACAGTTCGATGATGCGTTTTACTCGGTATTACAGTTCAGGGACAAAAATTAAACTAGTGCAAGAGTTGAGGGACCAAAAGTATACTTAATCCTATTCTAAACAGGCCCTTAACAGTTTCTTTGTGTTGTAGACGGAAAGGCTAGCCAGACAACTGTTCACATTTTGTTCGGTCAAATCCGCTGAGTTATATCTGAAATCGAGATATGATTTATGAACACCGAAACCACAATCACAGAACATGTGTTTAATGCCAAACATGATTCAAATTGCCACCTTGAACTAATAATCTATATATACAACAATTCCCAAATCCTATAGCATAAAAACCAATCAAGTGTATGCACATTACCCCACCAAGCAGACCAAGAACCAGTCACTAAGATGCAACAAAGGTCATCACGAATTCACAAATAAATGAATCCGAGACTTACTAAAGATCTAAACAGCAGCGATTCGTCTTGGCACAAGTCAAGAGAGGCTAAAGCGAAACAACCCAGCGCAATAAAAGAAACATCTAAATCCGACGAGAATGATCGGGGGCTAAACTCCCGACAACATCAAACCACAACACCTAAATCCGCTACCGCGCGCAGCATCGGCGCGCGCCTCTACCATACAAGAACACACGGATCGTTCGCGGCCTCCGTCCAAACCCACATAGGTACACACCGCGTATGACAGCACGGCCACCCCGTAATGGAGACGAGGAGAAGGAGAAGGGGAAGGGGAGGGGAGAGGAAACGCACCTTTCTTCGGTTGTTGGCGACGGCGGTTGCTGTGACGGCGGCGCGAGGAGAGGGTATTGGAGGAGGGCTATGGATAACCCTAGAGCTCTTCGGGTGCTTATATTTATATAGAGCTGGCTCGGAAGCGGCTTGTTCATTTGTTGGGCCGGGCTGTGTGGGAAAAAATTTTTATAGATCTGGTCTACAACTTTATCAATGTAAATCAATTTTATCATGTAATATGTGTCTTTTCACGAATTTTAAAACGCACAATCTCATAAATCACTCATGTGAATTTTCACGAATTGAATACTGAAGGCTAGCACGTCACGATTTAAGATTCGTGAAAAGATACGTATCACGTGGTGGAGTTGATCTATATTGATAGAGTTGTGGACCAGATCCTATACGATTTTTTTTCCGGGTACATGGGCCTACATGGTGCTGCTTTTCAAGATGTTTTTTTCTTTTTCTTTTTGCTATTATGCCAAGTTTTGTAGAGCACTTTTTATTATTTAATCTTTTTTTTTAAAAAAAAAAACTATTTTAAAGATTGCCGGGATCAATCAATCGAACGATTGGCATGGCAGTCACGCGCGGCGCGGTAAAAGAAATTCTACCTGTACGACTGTACTACTAGAAATGGAGTTGGGCACCTGACCTGAGACCTCACCGTGTAAAATGTTGGGCTCTGCTTGGGATTCTCTCAGGCCATCCTCCGCTCCCCTGTGGTCGTGGTCGTTGGGTTCTCAAACTTCCAACATGCATGTTGTTGGGAAACCATGGGCCTGACCCTGCAGTCGGCCCATTAGTGGGTGCCCCATCCCAAACCCTAACAGGGTCGTAGCCTATAAATAGAGGGTGCTATTCATTGTAAATGATTGATCGATGGATGAAGGAATAAAGAAAAGCAAGAAGTCCCCCTACATCTCTGTGTTCTATCTCTTATTCTGTTCTTGTGTTCATGCATTGTTCTTACGATCCTGAGTTTGTCTACGAGGTAATCGCTTCGATTTGGACTCGCCAACGGTTCCTCAACACGTTATCGCCACGATCGACTCTCCTCGCATCGAAAGGTAACCGTCGATGAGCGACACTCGTAGATTGAATCGTTTTCTAGATTGCTTTCCATTCGCAAATTTGGCTTTCTAGATTGGTTTTCCTACGGTGCAAACCGCTCTAATCTACCGCGAGCCGACTTGAAGTCGCGCCAAGCCGTCGGTGGATTGTATGAAAGAGTAGATGATGATTGTACCGTATGGTAGTATATGCAATCGCATGGAAGGCACCATGTGCACGCCGCGCCGCAAGCGGTATCACTACCTCGCGACACGCACGCGTCGGCATAGTCCGCCATCACGTATCGCAGCGAGGCAATGATGAGCCACGCCGCCAAAGACGCGGCAAGCATGCACATGTCGGCATGAAGCGCGCCTCCGTTGCAATCTTGTATTACATTACACCGCATTGCACTACATTACATTGCATGAGCGATGTGATATCGAAAAAAGGGAAGAAGGAGCGAGGGAGCCGCGTGGCCCCGACGGCCACCGCCGCGCAGCTTCACTCTACATCCGCGCCGCCCCGCACGGCGGCCGCCTCCACTCGCGCTGCCCGCCACCGCCTCGAAGGCGCCGCGCAACCCGCCCGTAGACGGTCGCCTCCTCGGGCACTTTGAAGCCGCCGCCGGGAGATGAACACCCGAAGAAAAAGAAAGAAAGAAAAAAGGAGGAGGGGTGGGAAGCGTGGCCGGCCTGGTGCCACCACCGGCCATAGAACCGGCCGCCCGCGCCATGCCCGTCGCGTGTGTTCCCCGGCCCGAAGCCTCCCGGCGCCGCCTCTGGCCGCCTCGTAGTGCCGCCACCTTGAAACGCGCCTGCCGCATCGCCGAATGAGTGGGCGCATGAAGTCGCCGGAGCCGCCGCTCCGCGGGCACCAACGACCCGGATTCATGTCGCCGGAGCTGCCTCCCGCATGAGGCCGGCATCGTCGCGCTTGGAGCCATGCCTGTGCCGGCCGCCGCCGCCACGCCGCGCGTGGCTTGGAGCCGCGCGCGCGCCGCCACCCGCGGCGGCACGCGGCGGCTCGCGACGGCCGCCGCGCCCGCACCGCTTCGTGTCACCGGCCGCCCGGGCTTCTCGAGCCGCCGCCACCGCCGCCTCGCTTCTCGGGCCGCCGTCGCCGCCGGCTCGGCTTTCGAACAAGCGCCGCCGCCGCTTAAGAGTTGGGGGTAGGGGAAACCCTACCCCGTGTCTTTGAAGCCGGCCGGGTGGTCCTCGTATATGGGCCGAGAAGACATGGGCCAAAGGCCGGCCCACGAAGGCCGGCTCTTTTCGGGCCGGAAATTTTTGAATTTTTTTTTGCAAAATGGTCCTTGTGATTCTGAAAATTACGGAAACCTTTTCGCGAATAAGGATTTTTGCGAAAAACCCCTCAGAAAATATGAAAATTACACGATTTTTCTCTCAGAACTGAGATTTCGTGTTTTAACCCCCGAAAATTGCATAATTCGTCGAAAATACTTTTTCCAGCAGAAAAGGGTCTCGTGAATTCAATTTTTGAATCGATTTTTGCATTTGAAGCATGTTTAACTTTGTTATTGTTATTTCTATGCAATTTACGTATCGTATTTACTGTTTTGATTATCTGTGATTGTTTATATTGCTTTTAATCACTGGAAATAGCAGTAAATCATGAAAAATGCATAGAAAAATACGGGAACACGAACCTGGAGTTCGAAGAGCATTATGATAATTTTGCAACCATCTTACGCAAATTACCAGCAGTAATCATATGAATTTTGCATGAATATGAAGATGACTGGCATCACGAATCAGAAATTCTAAGAACTGACCCAGCATGGCCAGATTTTGTATAAAATTTGTATCAGTCTTCAATTCTGTGGTAATGTAATCACGGATGAGCAGAAGATCAAGAAGACTCTCTACCTTTCACCCAAACGCGGTGCAATCCGCACGCAACTATCATCAATACGGTTACAAGTAGTATGCCGAATTAATTGACATCATGCAAGTTGCGGAAACTCAAGATGATGTTCTAAGAAAGAACTACATCTCGCAGCCACCTAATAGCAATGTTGGTCATGAAGCCACTGCTAGCAGCTACAAGGTGATGAAACCTCTCACAAATGAGAGGAGCAAGAAGGGTAAGGTAGTGCGTCACACGTTATTGATGTTTTTCAGTCTAAGAAGAAGGGAAAATGACAGCATATGTCACACCTTGCCATTGAAGGCATACAGGACCCACACCTATTAGTTGCACTTATGGATGTGGACACCCGAAGAGTGACCCCTATCATCCCTTCTTTGGACATCGCAGCGGCCACAGCCGTAGCTGCCCAAGGGGAGAAGATCGCGCATGGAGCCGATTTAGGCAGAAGTTCCTGAATACTTCGCCTATTAGATCTAGTGCACGCATTACACTCGAATCTTTTATAGTAACCTGCAGTTTGTAATTGAAGCAGAATTTTGAATTATTGAATAATGGTTGCAAGCTCTAGCAGAGCAAAGCATTAAATTCTTATTATGAGTCCTGCAAGGCTTATTTTTCCGTTTTATAATAACAAGTTACGTTCGATATTTGAAGAATTTTATCTATGTGTTGCTTGCTTTCTGCTACATATTAATAAAGTACATTATATTAGAACGCGTGTGGCGCCCTATGGAGGAAGTGTGCTTAGCATGTAGCGGCACAACGAATACCATCCTGAGAGAAATAAAAAAATTTCCAGTCAATCAGCAAGAATGCTGGTAGTCTTACGAAATCGCAGGCAGCGATACTTGTATAATAGGCTCAGGAAGGGCCGTAATTATACTCTCAACGGACACAACTTTGGTCATTAAAGAAGACTTGTTGTACCCAGAATCGACTAGAACTCTCAAGGATATTTGCGCTAACAGTTTCCATGTAGAGACTGACGAAGAGTATGGTACAGAATACCTGCTCACTACAAAGCATGAAGAAAGTGAAAAATAGAATTAGAATATCTTCCTTCATATGAAACTGGGCTATACTACACTAATATTAAGGCACCTGCAGCCTATACTGCCTTGAAAACCGTATTTAGAAGCTCTGAACTTATCTATCTCTGGCATGATAGATTATGCCGCCTAGGTCTTAGGATAATGAGAGATATAATCAACAATTCACAGGGACATATATGAATATAAAGAATTTCCCGAATCTAGAAGATTTTGTGTGCCCCGCATGTGCCACCGGGAAATTAATTATTAGACTTTTGCTCTGAAAGCGAAGGATGAAGTCCTTGCATTCCTGGACCGTATCCAGGGAGACTTTTGCGGTCCTATACAACCCCTATAAGGGTCAATTAGGTATTTTATGGTGCTCATCGATGCTTCCTCGGAATGGTCGCACATATGTTTATTGTCTATGAGAAACCATGCTTTTGCAAAGCTAAATCTCGCAGATAATTAACAATTGAAAAAAATAATAATTTCCCTGATCATCACGTAAAGTCCATCTGCATGGACAACGCCGGAGAATGTACTCCGAAGGCATCTGATGATTATTGTATGAAAATGGGAATTAAAGTTGAGCATCCTATACCGCACATCCGCACCCAGAATGGACTAGCAGAACTTTGAAGAATTGTAATTTACCAACTATATGTTGGGGACACGCAGTCCTGCTCGTAGCAGTTCTCATCAATTTTAGACCGTCGGCCTATAACATCCATCCAACTATGCAACTAGCGCAAGGGTCAGTACTGAAAACTTCTCATCTTCGCAGGTTTGGCTGCAAGGGTATATACCTATACCACCACCGCAGCGAACTGCATTGGGTCTTCTCAGAAAGTGCAGGATATCGTTGGTTATGTGACAAACATCCATAATCAAGTATTTGGACCCTATGTTGGAGATTTGCATAATGCCCGATAATTGAAGTCTAGAAGACATTTGAAGTACAATAGATGAGGTTAGTTTCCGTCATTAGGGGAGAAATCAACCCTTGATAATAATGTCGGAAATAATTGAAGTCTAGAAGACATTTGAAGTCCGAAGATAATTGAAATCTATGCATATGACCGAGCACTAGTGAAGCAAATAGAGAAGTCCATAAGATAATTGCGATCCGAAGATAATCGAATTGAAGTCTAGAAGACAATTGAAGTCCAGAAGATAATTGATTTGCAAGTATTAGCGAATCAACTGCCAGACTACTTTAGTGGTTTGAAGAGCGTGAATAAGTAGCATTTGCCTGCAAGCAATGCACCGGAGAGGGTTGAAATACCGATGAAGGTATCCCTAATCCCGTCCTAAGGCCTCTGAAAGGACGAGAACTCCGGCCCCTCGAATCCAAAGTAACCGGGGACGCCTGGTGAAAAAGGATAAGAAGGACTTGACACAGTCGGTCACCGAAGTGCCCCAGAATTAAAAGGGGAACCAGTTGAGACCTGGTATCGGTATGGAACCTTCAGAAAAGGCATACTAGAATTGAACATCCCCATGAAGGGAGACATCAGTATGGATGTGTGCGCACACATCGAAACTGAAAAACTAAAGGGACTTGCCCCGCAATAGAAAGCAGCGGTGAGCAAGTAAAAGCATTAGAAGAATCGCCCCTTGAAGAAATAGCTATAAAATTTATGACCTCGGGAGAATCTTTGAAAATGACAACAGCCAATGTCGACATTTACTTTGCAAAGAAACTTGTCACAATCATCAATCTTGATTCAGAGCCTGTATCGCTCGCTGAATGAAAGAAAAGATCAGATTGAGAAGATTGGGAGAAGGCAATAGAAACTGAATTTTTCTCTCCGAATAAAAGAAGAGCATTTGGGCCTGTAAGCCGTGCGCCTCCCCTTGTGCATCTCGTAGGGCATAAGTGGATATTTGTTCGAATGAGAAATGAAAAGAAACAAGGCTCGTTGCATGAGGTTTTATTGAACATCCAGGAGATGATTATGAAGAAACCTATTCCCCGATCATGGGCAGAACCCCTCTTTAGATATTTATCTCAATGGCAGTGAACTTGAAGTTAGAAGTGAAATTGATGGATAGGTACCAGCATACCTTTATGAAATATTGGATTCGGACATTTATATGAAGATACCTGAATGTATCCCTGTCCCGAACCAAGATAGAGCAAATAGAAATATGTACAGTGTGAAACTCAGAAAGTCATTGTACAAACTTAAGCAATCAGGCAGAATGTGGTATAATCGTTTGAAGCGACTTTCTATGCAAGAAAGGCTACACAGACAAATGAGAATAATCTCTGTGTATTTATACAACGATCCCAGAATGGATTTTGTATAATCTTAGAGTGTGAAGATGATCTGAATATCATCGGAACCCTGAAGGATATTGAGAAAGCAAGCTCTTACCTGGAGTTAGAGTTCGAAATGAAAGGTTTGGGAAAAATCAAATATTGCTTAAGCTTGCAGCTTGAGCATGCCCCTGAAGGGATATTATTGCATCGGTCAGCCTACACTCAGAAAAGTGTTAGAAATGTTCGACTTTGAAAAGGCATACCCTTTGAAAGTGCCAATGGTCGGGAGATTTTTGCAGCAAGATAAGGTCCCGTACAGACCTAAAAAAGAGGGGGAAGAAATCTTGGGACTGGAATTCCCATACTTAAGTGTGATAGAAACACTCATGTATTGAACAAATCAGACTAGACCAGGACATTGTATTTGCAGGAACCTACTAGCAAGGTATAGTGCGAGAACCTACCAAAGGCATTGGCGGGGAATAAAGGATATATTCGATACCTCTAAGGAAGCAAATAACTTGGTACTGTTTCTCTGAAAGAACAAAGACTTAACTATGAATGACAATGCGAAACGGGTACTTGTAGGACCCGCATACACCAAATCGCAAACAGGGCTATGAACTCCTATGTGGTGGAACCGCAATTCCATGAAAATCGTCTAAGCGAGTCTTGTACCGACTTCGACGAACCACTCGAAACAATAGCATTATACGAGGCCTCACGAGAATGTACTTGGCTTCACGGATGATTCACTACATCCAGCGATTATGTGGATTGAATACGCACCAACCCCACTATTATCAATGAAGATAATGCGACTTGTGTTGCACAAGTGCGGATGGGTTATTGTGAAGAATCCTCTCACAAAGCATATCAACCTCAAGTTCTTCTATGCTCATGAATTGCAAAAGATGAACGTAATCAAAGTCTTGCATACTAGGTCATGTGAGAATCTTGCGATTTATTCACTAAGTCACTTCAGTGTCTAGCTTTGAAAGATGCATATGTGGAATTGGAATGATGAGACTTAGAGAAGTGCGAGTCGGGGAGAATCTTCACAAACTCATTACTAAAGCTTGATCACGAAGATCGAGTACCCAAAAGGTAAATCTCGGAGATTAAATGAAATTGGGTTGATTGTACTCTTTTCCCTTGACGAGTTTTCTGAAGTTTCTGGCTAAGGTTTTTAATGAGGCAATTCGTGTATCACAAATAGAACTTGTATCATGTACTCTTTCTCCAAATTTTTCCCACTTTGGTTTTTATGGAGTTTTGACGAGACATGGACATGAAGGATGGGTGCCCAAGGGAGTGTTGGGAAACCATGGGCTCGACCTCTGATCGGCCCATTAGTGGGCGCCCCATCCCAAACCCTAGCAGGGTCGTAGCCTATAAATAGGGGGTGCTATTCATTGTAAATGATTGATCAATGGATGAAGGAATAAAGAGAAGCAAGAAGTCCCCCTACATCTCTGTGTTCTATCTCTTATTCTGTTCTTGTGTTCATGCATTGTTCTTACGATCCTGAGTTTGTCTACGAGGTAATCGCTCGGACTGGACTCGCCAGCAACGGTTCCTCAACACATGTATCCAAAAAATGATGCTTTGCCACCCCCAAAACAACATCGTGCGTGTATCCTTTTCTTTTTCTTAAAGTTTTCGAGAGGAAACTCGTCGTCTCCTTTTCTTTTTCACTTCAAGGCCAGACCTGCTATTAACAAGTTTCCTCTCG
Organism: Ampelocalamus luodianensis; assembly: GCA_036346255.1. NCBI lineage: Eukaryota > Viridiplantae > Streptophyta > Magnoliopsida > Poales > Poaceae > Ampelocalamus > Ampelocalamus luodianensis. Next base: position 73,487,985 of record CM070633.1, on the reverse strand, counting down.
AAAAAGACCTCTCTTTTACCAACTACCACTATCGTGGCTCAATGTCAATGCAAGACTACTGCTTTGAGGCTGGCGACACGCCTCTGAACCGGTGACATGATGTTGATTTCTGTGTGTGCGCAAGCGCGCAGAACTGTGGATAAATATTTATTACTGTTTTATTTATATTTCTACCGTTATTTCAACGTCCAACCGCTATACAACACTCATCAACTAAACTAACACCACCACCGGCAAAGATAATGGTGGTGGTTTCAGGAGAAAGGTAAGTTGCACTTTATAATTGGACGCACAACATAATAAGAAACAAAATCAGACAATAATACGAAAAAATATATTTGAAAGCAAAACATCATCACATAGTTTTTCAATAAATCACAAAGATGTTACATAACTTTCCAGCACAACGTTGTCACGTAGTTTTTCGATAAATCACAATGATGTCAAACACATTCCACCAAGACGTCTGTCGGACCCAGTTTTCGTAAATCCAAATCCTCTATGAAAACACTGTGTTATTCCCTGGATCAATAGATATCACTCACAGAATACATCACTGAATCAATTCATACATGACGTAAAACCGTATCATTCATTAATTTAGCACATCAGAGCTTACATAGACCGCGTCGGGTCATGTTTTACAATAAGGGCCGAACAGGCCAAATTGTTTATATTACAAAAGACAGCGGAACTACAACGAAAGCAAAAGGGTGAGAGCACATCTCTCCACAGGCAAGCGACTGAGGAAAGCCCGTGTGCGTCCGATATTATCCAAAGACTCAGATAATATAGGATGCACGCAAGTACCGACAGAGTCAGCTGGACTAAGGCGAGACCTAGACTAGAAGAACTAAACTACTCCTCATCATCTCCTAGGCCTCCAACTTCTGGATCCTCGTAGTAGTCATAATCTCCCGGATCTCCTGCTTCTGAGGGTTTTTTTTTTTGGGGGGGAGCGAGAATGAGCACAACTTCCGTGCTCGCGAGCCAACACACAATGCAATAATATACATGCAAGGCTTAACAAGGATGGCTCGGGTTCTTTTATTTGCTAAAATAATATTTTCAATTATCATAATTACAAATTCCTATCACTTAGCATTTTAACCAAATTGCATTTTTATAAAAAGAGTAATTGTGCAATATTTAATAACAGCAGAGGTTCCCTCCACCTTATGCTTAATTTGGTTGGGGTTACCCCCACATATTAACATCACTGAGTCTGCAAACCCTGGGAAAATCCAATCTTAGGGCTAGGTGAGCCCACCACATTTTCATACCACCCACAAAAGTTTTTGAAATAGAACTAACTCAAGTTAAGTTCTCATGTCCGCCTTTGATCGTAGGCACGGCTGTTTAAACAGTTTATTACTCTGCAGAGATTGTACACTTTACCCACAAGAGATAATCATCTTGATATGTACACACGTTTCCGTAGACATGTGAATCAAGGGGAGATCATCACAAGACCTTTACAATGCATCCATCAGTATTAGTTACACTTCGCTAAGGTTTTGCCCACGAAGGGTTACGCTCTCTTAGACCCGTTAACTCTTACTCAGACCCCCTCTTGCGCCATCCAATGACTTACGTCGCGCACCTCGACACCCTTCACCACAAAGGCTTACGACGTCGCGAATCATCTATCTGATGCAACTTGTACTGATGGATACAAATTATTTAGCCAGGTTGTACTTTACAAACTTGTGGTTGCACATGTTTTACACGAGAGGTCGTGACAAGATTAAGCCCTTAGGGTTATCTGGGCGGTCCATTCCACATACCATCCACAACACAACAGTCCTTGGGCTACATTAGCACCCACTGTTGAACCATCCATCACACCAGCAGCCCAGACAGGGTAATAGCAATTTAGGGTTTTGAGGAGTAAAACCAAATTACCATATTTATCTCAGTCATAGACCACCAATGACTGCCCAAACCATTTTCATGTTTGAAGAGATGATGATTAGGATATTTTAATATCCCGGTACTTAAGCAAGGCTAGCATGTCGCTTAAGTACAACTATAACGAGTATTTACCAAATAGTTACTAGGGTGACATAGAATAAGGGATTCAAATAGTCAAGGATGGCATATTAATTAATTAATCATCAAATGGGTATTTAACTACCTTAAGCTTTAACATACATTTGATTAAAGAATTAAAGCATGCACTTTGCTATCTTTAAAAGAATATAATTTGCATAAAATGTAGGCTCAATATGATCAAAGTATTGACTCGCCTGGATTATAGGTAAGAGAGTCTTGATAATCTTGTGCTTCATCGAAGTGGAGATCCTTCGCGTCTTTAAATCCTAATCGGACGATCGTACCAGAAAAAGGTACAAACAAACAAAAAGAGAAAATAAATACAAAAGGAACAATAACCGAACTCCAAATTAAACAAGACCTATGCCATTAGCAAGATCTCGAATTTACAAAATTTTAGAAATTCGTTTCATAAATTTTGGAGTTACGAAGAGGGAGAATGAGATTTTTGAAGCTTGGATTGGAATTAATTCAAAAGAATTAAGAGAGGGGAGAGAATTGGTGCACCCTACTGTACATGGACCAAGTCCATGCGTACTGGTCCGAGGGGGTGGGGTTTACTGTGGCTGGGCCCACTTGGAAGGGGGGGCAAGGGGAGAGATAGAAGGCCATGGGCCTTTGACAAGTGGGGTCACATGGGTATTGACTCCAAGCACAAACACAGAACTTCAACAGAGGAAACAGGGGAGGGCTCGGGCGGCATTGGGGGCGGTGGCGGCGCCGGCGACATGGGCAGCATGGCGTCCGGTGAGCGGGCGGAATGGGGCCCCAAGAGGGTGGCAACCATACTGGCGGCGGCGGCGCCGTCGGAGAGGGGCGGGAGCGACGGTGGCGAGGCAACAAGGCGGCGGCGGGCGCACGCGCATGGAGGCGCGGGCAAACCGGCGGCGCTGGGAAGGAGATGGCTCACGCACTGGCTGCGCTTGGGGGTAAGGAAGCCGGCGGCGGGGTCTGAGCGTCTCGAGAGGCGGTTGAATTGGTGGGGCGGCGACGATCGGGGCGGGAGGATAAAGGGCGCCGGTGGTGGAGGTCCTCGGTGGCGGGGAAGGAGAGGGGTGGTGGGGGATGGAGTCCTCATCTCCGGTGGCTCCTAGTGACGGGGAGGCGGCGCAGCCAAAACAAAATGGGAGCGGGAACTCTGCTCTTGTGCTAGCTGGGTGAAGAAGGAAGGGGCAAGGGCGCGAGGAGGAGAAGCAAGGCGAGGCAGCCTGGGCTTTTCATAGGCGCACAAGGGGGCAAGGGAGCTGTTGGAGGGGATAGAGCGCTGGCAAGAGCGGCGGGCGCGCGGGCGGTCAGAGGGAGCAGGCGGTAGAGGTGACGGGAAAGTAGGAGGCGGCGTGCGTGGCAAAGGCTCTGGACGTGTGTGGTGCGAGAGCACCGGGGCCGGGTCGGGGGCGAGAGTAGGGCCAGGCTCAGGACAGGGAGGTTTTGGGGTGGGATGAAAGGAGATCAAAAACCAAATATGAAATCAGAAATTGAAGTTGAACTTTGAGATAGAAATATTGAATTGGAGCTTTGAACTCAAAAGCAAACTGAAGTTACTGCCCCAGATCTGAAAACGGGATTGAAGCTTGAACTCTGAATTTGATTTGGAGGTTTTGAACTCAATTGAAGTTATTCAGTTGCTATTCCTATTCTGAAAAACAAGCTGTTACAACGTCGTCACATAGTTTTACAACAAATTACAATAACAACACAAAATATTCAGCACAACATATTTCGAGAAGACAAACCATTCTAGTGGCTGTCGTCCGAACTGCCGACCTCTCCTTCATCTCATGCACTTCTCGTAGAGCATTTCTTGTAGGTATGTCCGGACTCCCTTAAAAGTCAGCACTTCTTCTTGCGACGCCACACTTCTCCTTCGTCCATGTCGTTCTTGATACAACATACTTGCCGCCGACCAACCTTTCTCTTTAGCCTAGCGATGTTCGCGACCCAAATGAGTTGCTCCCAAGTAGGATGGCCAGTGAAATAGCCAACCACACCATAGCCATATAGCTCTGCATCACCTCTTCTGTGGTGAAATACACGAAAAGATACTGACCAAGATGCTACGCAACCGTCGAACATGCTACCATGACATGTGAGCATAACTTGTGCAGAAGAAGAGGCTTGTTGCAGGTGCATACGCAACTAGCCTGGCGTAGTGTGCACTCGTGGATGATCATCTCGCGGTTTGTCCCGCGGTGTCCTTTCTCCCTGCACATGATCTCGAAACAAAGCTCCCTTGTGTCCATCTTGAATGCTCGGTGCATCTCACCATTCTTGCCCTTCTCCTCCATATACTTAGTGATCAATGCGGAGTACAGAACTTTGTCATTTGCCATGGAGAACGATGTGTTGTTTCTTCAGTCAACAAAGTACTTTATGGTACCCTAGAAAATGGCCTCCATTATAGCAACCAAAGGGATGCACCTGGTGCATGATCCAATTGTGCACCTTGGTTTGATTGATTTTCGTGACACCATATCAAGTATTGTCCTTGTCATGTAGAAACGATCACTTCTCCTTAGGCTTGTTGTGAGAACCCGAAAAATCATATTAAACTAAAACAACGCAAATCACTAATTAGCAGTAAACTAAAATTTTCTAATGAAGAGCAAATCATAATCTCAAATCAATATTAAACACATCCCAGACAATCACATAAAATAATGCAATTAGAATTCAACAACATAATTTACTCCTCTCCATTGAAATGCTCCACCCCAAGGTCCTCATCCCAGATGAATATGTACCATAAGCTGCTACAGTATCAGGGTGCAAGAATCTTTTGGCATACCACCTAGGGGTTGAAAAGCATCTAGGCCCCTAAAAATATGTTTTGGTAATTTATGATAATATGTGAAAATGGGACTTATTGGTTTGTTGAGTTTTACAAGGACTAGTCCCATTGGAAAATATGATCTTGAAGATGCATGCTAAAAGTTCTATGAAGATCAAGTACAGCTCAAGGATAAGGTACAAGTGGTTTCGAAATTATTTTCTTTACCGGTCTTAGGAGAAATAGACGGAAGACCAGGATTATAGGTTAAATGTCGTACTATTAAGAGGATCATGTCCTGTAGCTTGAAGGCATGTCTTGTGCTTTATGGATTAATTTAGGATCATGCATGCATAAGGATTCTCTCTCAAAATCAAATTGTGCATCGGGACAATCGGTAGTCTGGCGTTATGCATGCGGTACTACCGCACTCGGTTGTTCCGATCGTTAGTTGGCGGTATGTTTTTCAGAGAGTCTCTTTTAGTTTGGTGCCAAAACCTAAGCGCGGTAGTACCGCCGATGTTCATGCGGTATGACCGATATACGGTAGTACCGCAGTGTTAAGCGGAACTACCGCATGCCGGTTATTCGAATGAGAAGCGGTATGTTTTTCGAGTGCACCCTTTTCTCTCTTTGGAAGCGGTAGTACCGCACTCACCTTGCGGTATGACCGCTCTGCTGTAGTATCTGCTCGTCGATTAGCGGTAGTACCGCTCTGCGTAGATAAACGGCTATGTCGGGTCATTTAATGCGTCCATTATAGCCGTTCTTTGTAGTGGTTGGAGAAGTGCGGTAGTACCTTCCTTGCATGGCGGTAGTACCGCATATGGCTGAAAAGTAGGTTTTTCTTCTCCAACGGCTCTAATTGTTGTTGGGGTATAAATACTTCCCACTGCTCAGGACAGATGTGCTAGACCATATTTAACATCTTTAGAGCCTTGTGCATTCATTCAACTCCTCAAACTCATTTTGTTCACTATTTGAGAGGTTGTTGAGCTCATTCAAAGTGCATTCATCATTCTAGTTGATACTATTGCACTTGAGTGTCGTCAAGCGAAGGTCTTGGTTTGTTATTCTTGGAGTTTTGCCGAACTCCTAGACGGCTTAGCGGTGATTGCACGGTGATCTCTTCAAGAAGATTGTGAAGAGGGCGGTGCCCATATTGTGAGTGGTTTGGTGTTCACCATCTCCGGAGTGGAGGAAGAATAACCAATAGTGATCGAGGAAAGGCTTAATTGGTGGAGCCGGTTTGATTGGTTCAAGCTCCCTCAACGTGGACTAGTGAAGACCGGCAAGTCTTCGATACCACGGAAAACATCGTTGTCTCTTTGTGGTTATTCCTAGTCTTTACTCTTCCGCATTTATATTTCTAGCTTGATCTTTGTGCTTGTATTGCTTAGCTAGAGTATAACTTGTTTAGATTAAATTGTTAATTAGCTTAACTCACACATTTGTGAAAAGTTTAAAACCTCCTATTCACCCCCTCTAGTCGGTTATCCTTGATCCTACAAGTGGTATCGAGCTTGGTCTCTCAATTTGTTAGACTTTACCGTCTAAGAGAGAAAGGATGGCTAGTGAGGGTATGTATATAGGAAAGACTCCTTGTTTGATGGCTCAAATTATTCTTATTGGAAAATTAGAATGTCTATTTTCTTAAAAGCCATGAGTCCAAACATATGGAAAATTGTAAATGAGGTTACGTTATGCCTCTTGATCCAACAATCCTCACGGTTCAAGATGAACGTAATGCTCATTTAGATGCTCAAGCTATGAATGCTCTCTTTGGTGCTTTGAGCGGATGAGTTCAATAGGGTGAGCAATTTGGAAACCGCTCATGCTATTTGGACTACCCTCTCCAAATTCATGAGGCACATCCACGGTCAAAGAAGCCAAATTGCACAGGCCGGATTAAATATGAGACATTCATAATGTTGCCTCATGAAAACATCACCGAGATGTACTCAAGACTCAACAACATTGTGAATGAACTCAAAGGCCTTGATACTAAACTTCTTGATGTTGATGTTGTGCGCAAAATGCTTAGGGCCCTTCCGGATAAATATGAGACATTGGTGACATTATTTCTCAACTCTCCCGAGTTGCCAAGAATGACACCAACCGGACTTTGGGCAACCTCATCACTAACGAGCTATACAAGAAGGACAAGGAAGAGCTATTGGAATCATCTTCATCCAAGAAGAAAATTACCGCTTTCAAAGCTAAAGCGGAATCAAGTGATGATGAAGATGAAGAAGAAGACTGGATGAGGAGCACGCTCTTCTTGTGAGGAAAATGAAGAAATTCATGAGAAGACGCCCACATCGAAACTTCAACTTCAACAAATTCAAGAAAGGGCAATCCTCAAGTGACAACAAGCGATATAGCAACATTCGTTGTTATGGATGTGATGAGAAGGGCACATAATCTCAAATTACCCCAACAAGAAGGATGACAAAGATAAATCATCAAAGAAGAAAGAATTCGATGGAAAGAAGAAGCTTTTCAAAGGCTTCACAAAAGGGCAAAAATGAAGCTCATATTGGAGAATGGGATTCGACGAAGAATATTCGGATTCGATTCGAATCAAGTGATGAAGAGTCTTCTAAGAAAAGAGGACTTGTCGGCATCGCCATAAAGGAAGCTCCATCACTCTTCTCGTCTCCTACATGTCTTATGGCAAAAGGAGATAAGGTAAAATCCTTTGATGATGATGCTCCTTCATATGATGAACTAATGGACATGGTAGAAGATTTAAATGAATATGTTGGAAAGGAGAAATCTAAATTTAAAGTCTTAAAAAGAGTATATCTCTAAAAGACTCTTATGAGGAGCTAAAGGAAGCTCATGATTCTCTCCTCCCAAAGATATAGAAAAATCACATTCAAATATTGGTATTACGTGTGATTTAATAAATGAGATGCATAGAGTAGAAAGTATGTCAAATGCAAAATCCATGTCTAGTACTTCTACTTCTTGTGATGATTTGTTATCCATGCCTTGTTACTCAAATAATAATTCAATTGCAAATACTTGTGATCCTTTGCTAATTGTTGAAAATCATGAGTTAAAAGAGCAAGTCACCAAGCTAAGCAAGAGCTTAGAAAGATGCTTCAAGGTAAAGCAACCCTTGACAAATTATTGAGTGAGCAAAGGTGCTCATTCAATAAGGAAGGACTTGGGTATGTACCCAAGAAAGGTAAGAAACCGGTTAACAAGCCTCCAAGGTTTATTAAGCAAAATGGTAAATATTGCAATAAATGTGGTACGGTAGGACACATGTCAAATACTTGTTTAAATATTAATGTTAAATCCTATGACATTTATGATTCTTGCTACATGCTTAAGAAATCCATTGATGGTAAAATAATTACAAAATTTATTGGCACTTCGATTTTAGGCGCTAAAAAGAATGCTATTTGGGTGCCTAAAACCTTGGTCACTAATCTCCAAGGACCCAAACAAATTTGGGTACCTAAAAGAACTTGATTCTTGTTTTGTAGGTGAACTACAAGACCGGTGGAAAACATTGGGTGCTTGATAGTGGATGCACTCAACACATGACCGGTGATAGAAAAATGTTCACCACATTCGAGAACGTAAAAGTAAGTGACAAGATCACCTTTGGAGATAATAGTAAAGGAAAAGTAATAGGATTGAGTAAAATTGCAATCTCAAATGACCTTTCCATTTCGAATGTATCTTTAGTTGAATCACTTAATTTCAATTTATTATCCGTTGCCCAAATTTGTGATCTTGATTTAATTTGCTCCTTCTCAAATGATGGTGTGTCAATTTCAAGTGTAAAGGATAATGCTTTAGTTTTCAAAGGCTTTAGATTTGGAAATCTTTACTTGGTTGATTTTTCCACAAATGCTTCATGCTTACAAACTTGTTTAATTGCAAAAACTTCTTTGGGTTGGCTTTGGCATAGAAGGCTAGCTCATGTTGGCATGATTCAACTTAAAAGCTTTTCAAACATGATCTAGTTGTTGGCTTGAAAGATGTGAAGTTTGAGAAAATCGACTTTGTAGTGCTTGTCAAGCCGGTAAACAAGTCGCAAGCTCTCACCCTTCCAAGAGTATCATGTCAACCTCTAGACCATTGGAACTCTTACATATGGATTTGTTTGGGCCAACAACCTATAAGAGTATCGGAAATAGCTATTGTTTAGTTATCGTAGATGATCACTCTAGATATTCATGGGTGTTCTTTCTAGATGACAAGAGCGAAACCTCGGAATTTTCAAAAACTTTGCTAAAAGGGCTCAAAATGAATTTGATTTCAAAATAAAAAAATCCGTAGTGATAATGTTTCCGAGTTCAAAATACTAAAGTTGAAGACTTTTGTGATGAACTTGGAATAAAGCACAATTTTCCACGACCTACACTCAGGAGCAAAATGGAGTTGTAGAAAGGAAAAATCGTACATTAATTGAAATGGCTAGGACAATGCTTGATGAATATAATACTTAGATAGTTTTTGGCGGAAGCAATTAACACCGCTTGTCATGCCATAAATCGTCTCTATTTGCATCACCTTTTGAAAAGACTTCCTATGAACTCCTTGTTGGAAGAAAACCGAACATCTCTTATTTTTGAGTTTTGGTTGTAAGTGTTACATTTTGAAGAAAGGTGTTCGTCTTTCAAAATTTGATAGTCGTTGCGATGTTGGCTTCTTACTTGGGTATTCATCTAATAGTAAAGCATCTGTGTCTTCAACAAAACTCGGTTTAGTTGAGGAAAGACATGATGTGCAATTTGATGAAACTAATGGCTCTCAAGAAGAGCATGAGAATTTGGATGATGTAGGTCATGAAGCACTAAGAAAAGCAATGGAATACATGCAAATAGGTGACATCAAGCCCGAAGATAATCCATCATCTTCCACTCAAGTTGAGCCTTCCACCTCTTCCTCAAGTCAAATACAACTAAATGGAGAGGACAATAAGGAAGATGATCAACCATCAAACCTACCACCAAGAATTCACAATGCAATTTCAAAAGATCATCAATAGATCAAATATTGGGTGATGTAAGTAAGTGTTCAAACTCGATCTCGTGTTGCTTCATTTTGTGAACATTACTCTTTTGTCTCTTCACTTGAGCCAAAGAATATAGATGAAGCACTTGAAGATCCGGATTGGATGATTGCAATGCATGAAGAGCTCAATAATTTCATTCGAAACGAAGTTTGGACATTAGTGGATAGACCCAAAGAACACAATATCATTGGTACAAGATGGGTGTTTAGAAACAAGCAAGATGAAAATGACATGGTGGTAAGAAACAAAGCAAGATTGGTCGCACAAGGTTTTCACAAGTCGAAGGTTTGGATTTTGGTGAAACTTTTGCTCCGTAGCTAGACTTGAGTCAATTCAGTATACTACTTGCTTTTGCATCATGCTTTGATATTAAATTATTTCAAATGAATGTCAAAAGTGCTTTCTTAAATGGAGAAATATCCGAACTTGTGTTTGTTGAACAACCACCCGGTTTTGAAGATCCTAAGAATCCTAATCATGTCTATAAACTCTCCAAGGCGCTCTATGGTCTTAAACAAGCTCCTAGAGCATGGTATGAACGCCTCGAGAGATTTTCTAGTTTCAAAAGGGTTCAAAATTGGGAAAATTGATTCAACTTTGTTCACCAAAATCTTAGATGATGATTTCTTTGTATGTCAAATTTATGTTGATGATATCATTTTTGGATCTACTAATCAAGACTTTTGCAAAGAATTTGGTGATATGATGTCTAGGGAATTTGAAATGTCCATGATTGGAGAGCTTAGCTATTTCCTTGGACTTCAAATCAAGCAACTCAAAGATGGAACATTTGTAAGTCAAACAAAGTATGCAAAGGACTTGATCAAGAGATTTGGCATGGAAGATGCAAAACCTATCAAGACTCCCATGACAACCAACGGTCATCTCGACCTTAATGAGGGAGGTAAATCGGTAGATTTAAAGCTTTATAGGTCTATGATTGGTAGTTTACTTTATTTTACCGCATCTAGGCCCGATATCATGTTTAGTGTTTGCATGTGTGCACGGTTTCAAGCATCTCCAAAAGAGTGTCATTTAATGGCCGTAAAAAGAATACTAAGATATTTAAAGCATTCCTCTAGCATTGGCCTATGGTTCCCTAAAAGTGCTAAATTTGATTTAATTGGATACTCGGACTCCGATTATGCGGGTTGTAAAGTGGATAGAAAAAGCACCTCGAAATTGTCAATTCTTAGGAGATCTTTAGTATCATGGTCATCCAGAAACAAAACTCCATAGCTTTATCCACATGAGGCCGAATATGTCTCATGGGTAGTTGTTGTGCTCAATTGCTATGGATGAGGCAAACCTTGATGGATTATGGAATTAAAATTAATAAAATGCCTCTTTTGTGTGATAATGATAGTGCGGTGAAAATAGCAAATAATCCTGTTCAACACTCAAGAACCAAGCATATCGACATTCGCCACTATTTCTTGAGAGATCATGTGGGCAAGGAGATATTGAAATTAGCCACATCCGAACAGAAGATCAATTAGCGGACATTTTCACCAAACCATTAGATGAAGGCCGGTTTGCAAATTGAGGAATGAATTAAATGTCATAGACTATTCAAACATTTGTTGAAACATTTGCCTCATGCATTGTGTTTGATTTGATGTTATTCAAAAGCTTTTGTAAGAAAAATATTTTCAAAATGTTATAACGATTATCTATGTTCATAAAAATTATATTCTTGTATAGACATTAGTCTATTCTATGCATAATGATCCCTAATGACTCTTAAATTGATTGCAAAACTAAGGGTCATTTGCAAATAATCTCATCTCATCTTTATCGAGCTGCTTTTGAAGTTCCGGGATAATCGGTATGACCGGCGGGTTATGTGCGCAGTATGATCGCGATGCGGTACTACCGGCACAAAAACCACAGTACTACCGCTTCTTGATACCGACGGCCAAAGGGCGGAACTACCGCATCGATTTGAAAGAAAAGTAACCCAGAGGTCATTTTCTCCGTGCTTCTCTTCCTTTTCTCTCTCTTCTCTTTCTCTCCGAAAATCCTCTCTCCCAAAACTCCTTTCCACTGGTTGTTTCTCAAATCTTGGTGAAACCTTGCATCTCTAGGGTTTAACTCCTCCATCTCTCAAGGTAAAACATCCTTAAATCCTCGTTTACCGCTTGATTCAAACCCTAGGTCACTTTCTAGTTGATTTGAAATGCGGATGTTTTGTGTGATTCTAGTTGGGAAAAATAGCAAGATTGATGTTTAATGATGTTAGTACATCTATTTCTTGGATTCAAACCAAAAGAAACATCAATTTTTGGTTAGATTCATCGCCCTAGGTCGCGATGCAGTAAAGCGGTACTACCGCGTTCATACTGTGAATTGCTGGGAGCGGTAATACAGGCCATACAATGGCGGTACTCGCACCTCGGTACTACGGTGAGGAAGCTGCAGTACTACCGATTTTACCGAGCAGAATGTAAAAATTATTCAAATTCAAATTAACTCCAGATTGCTTGATCTTTTGAACTTCTTGTAATCTATCCTCTCTTTGTAAAGATGCCGAGGACAAGATTGGGAACTCGTCAAGGGCAATCTTCCTCTCTACCTTCTGCCGACCCTTTGGATGATCCATCAGGCAAAGGAAAAGGGCCTGCAACAGATGGCTCCGTAAGTGAGGAAGGATCTCTTCCTCATGAGTCAGGTTCTGATTCCGAGCCTGACACAGAAGAAGAAACCCAGGCTCAATCAGATGAAGAGATGGAAGATCCAGAAGAACCTCAAATTGATCTCAGACTCATATCAGCTGATGATTATGCAATCTTGAGACACAAAGATCAATATCTTCTGCCCTCCAACTCAATCAATCCCAGATTCCACACCAAGTTCCAGGAGCAAGTCTATGAGCAGATTTATGATCATCACAGGAAGTTTGCAGATCATAAATGCATAAAGTGGTCACACATAAACTCCCTAGAAAAATATGATGGAGTGTATCGTCTTTTTCAGCAAGTTGGTCTTCATGATTTTGTGACCCTCAGAAATGACTATGATGAAGAAATCATAAGACAATTCTATGCTACTTTGTATGTATCTCCTGACTTTAAGAAAATGAAGTGGATGACAGTTATACGGTATGTGGAGTGCACTAAGGGTGATTTTGAGCGTGTACTCAGGATGCACTGTGGAAATTGGGATAAGCTTTTTGACAGACCAGCTCTACTTGTTCCTGCCTGGACAGAGTTCTATGATCAGAATGTCAGGTACACTCCAGGGAAAATTCATGGCTTGCTACCTATTCCCAGTTTGATTAATAGGATTGTTAATCACATTTTTCTTCCCAAGAGTGGTAATTTTTGATGCTGTTCGAGGACATGTTTGGAATATCATTGATAATATTATTCATGGGAGAAAGTTTGATGTTGTGGATGTCATCATCAGAGGGATTGTCTCTTCTAAGAATGACAGGGTAAAGCGGATTTATCATGCTCCTTACATCATGGCCCTAATTCTTAGTAAGATTGAATATCAGGGTGGTTTGGGATCACCCCATAAGTTTTACAAACCAGAGAAAATCCCCATTCGATTTCGAGCACGGCGAGCACGGCAAGCACAGAAGAAGAAATTGCCCTGGAGGAGGCAAGCTGCAGAGCTCTCACAGTCAAGCTACTCTTGCTCAGATTCTTACCACTCGGACTCTCATTCGTAATAATCTGATGCAGTTGAAAGTCTCTCAGCAGGAGATGAGGACAATTCTTACAGACTTTCAGTGTGAGACTAACAACAGACTTGCCGTCCGACAAAGACGATTGACTCTATGGAGCAGCGTCTTCCACCTCTTCCACGTCCCGTCTCCAATACGGTTCACGCGTCGTCGCCTCATCTGTTTCCCGGTCTCTCCCGGCTCCAGCTAGGCCGGCTCCACGCCTCGGGATCCCGCGCTTTTCCCCAGTCTCTCGGCTCCGGTAATGCCACTCCGCCTCGGGATCCAATGCTTGATGTTTGTTTTTGTACTTTGATGCCAAAGGGGGAGAAGTAGAAAGTAGCTTTAAGGATTATGGGTGTCAGACTTTATAGTCTTTTGATGTTTTATTATTTGCCTGTAATGACTTCATCCTAATATTACCTTGTTCAGAACTTGTTGGTTGTCTTAATTATCAAATGTGATATTATCTCTACTGAAATTTCTTATATGACAATTCCTTATCATTGCAAGTTGTTTCCTCAGTTCCAACAAGTTAAAAGAAACTCTGCCAAAATTTTGTCATAATTCTCTTCATGTGCTCTCAAAATGTTCTATCTATTTCATGCACATGTTTAGGGGGAGCTTTCTTTGTGTTAAGTCATCAAAAGAATATACACTTGTTTCACAATCTTGGATATATTCAAAACTCCTCTTCTCACACATTAACTAGGTTGTCATCAATTACCAAAAAAGGGGAGATTGAAAAGCATCTAGGCCCCTAAAAATATGTTTTGGTAATTTATGATAATATGTGAAAATGGGACTTATTGGTTTGTTGAGTTTTACAAGGACTAGTCCCATTGGAAAATATGATCTTGAAGATGCATGCTAAAAGTTCTATGAAGATCAAGTACACTCAAGGATAAGGTACAAGTGGTTTCAAATTATTTTCTTTTACCTGGTCTTAGGAGAAATAGATGGAAGACCGGATTATAGGTTAAATGTCGTACTATTAAGAGGATCATGTCCCGTAGCTTGAAGGCATGTCTTGTGCTTTATGGATCAATTTAGGATCATGCATGCATAAGGATTCTCTCTCAAAATCAAATTGTGCACTGTCAGGACAATCGGTAGTACCGGCGTTGTCTGTGCGGTACTACCGCACTCCGGTTGTTCCGGTCGTTAGTTGGCGGTATGTTTTTTACAGAGTCTCTTTTCGGTTTCGTGCCAAAACCTAAGCGCGGTAGTACCGCCGATGTTCATGCAGATGACCGATATACGGTAAGTCTGCAGTGTTAAGCGAACTACCGCATGCCGGTTATTCCGAATGAGAAGCGGTATGTTTTTTCCAGAGTGCACCCTTTTTTCTCTCTTTGGAAACGGTAGTACCGCACTCACCTTGCGGTATGACCGCTCTGCGGTAGTACCGCTCGTCAGTTGGCGGTAGTACCGCTCTGGCAGATAAAACGGCTATGTCAGGTCATTTAATGCGTCTGTTATAGCCGTTGCTGTAGTGGTTGGAGAAGTGCGGTAGTACCGCCCCTTGCATGGCGGTAGTACCGCATATGGCTGAAAAGTAGGTTTTTCTTCTCCAACGGCTCTAATTGTTGTTGGGGGGTATAAATACTTCCCCACCTGCTCAAGGACAGTGTGCTAGACCATATTTAACATCTTTAGAGCCTTGTGCATTCATTCAACTCCTCAAACTCATTTTGTTCACTCTTTGAGAGGTTGTTGAGCTCATTCAAAGTGCATTCATCATTCTAGTTGATCATATTGCACTTGAGTGTCGTCAAGCGAAGGTTTTGGTTTGTTACTCTTGGAGTTTTGCCAAACTCCTAGACGGCTTGGCGGTGATTGCACGGTGATCTCTTCAAGAAGATTGTGAAGAGGCCCGGTGCCCATATTATGAGTGGTTTGATGTTCACCATCTCCGGAGTGGAGGAAGAACAACCAATAGTGATCGAGGAAAGGCTTAATTGGTGGAGCCGGCTTGATTGGTTCAAGCTCCCTCAACGTGGACTAGTGAAGACCGGCAAGTCTTCGATACCACGGGAAAACATCGTTGTCTCTTTGTGGTTATTCCTAGTCTTTACTCTTCCGCATTTATATTTCTAGCTTGATCTTTGTGCTTGTATTGCTTAGCTAGGAGTATAACTTGTTTAGATTAAATTGTTAATTAGCTTAACTCACACATTTGTGAAAAAGTTTAAAAACCTCCTATTCACCCCCCTCTAGTCGGTTATCCTTGATCCTACAGGGGTATGTGCATAAACAAGCATTTAGAAGAAAACACTTCAAATCGAAACAATTGAAATAATGGCCAGTACATTAGAACACAGTAGCGCACCATTTAGTTTGTTTCCTGGCACTAATATGAATGGCTCGCTTCGACCAGTCAAATTCGTCCCACTCGCTCACCCGACCATCATAGTGGAATAACAGGATAGCAAAATTATCAGAAAACTGTTTGCTAGACTCTGGCACAACAATACCTGGTGCTAGACTCTCTGCACCCTTGGGGTTTGTTGGGACATATATCTATGAGCCATCATGCAAAACTTTTGTTAGAATGAACCCAATATTTTAATGGTTTATTTACAAGCATCATTTATTGAAGCAGAAGATTGTATCAAATGGATACCATTCTAATGGTCCATAGAACTTTGATACAACTAAACTAACAATCTGGCAAAGTAAATAAGTAATACGACAAACCTTGAAAGTAGTGTTTGAACTTGGTTTGGTACTGTTTTCCCTTGCATTTCTGGCAGAAGTCCAGGCATGATTAAGTAAAGCTTGTGTTGTGAGCCCAGAGTTTTTGTCTTCTACGTATGAAACAAAGCTAGATGGGAAGTGAAGTCGTCATATTTCAAACATAAATAAGTCAATCCTTCGATCAACTGAAATAGTTTGGATATGGTGATAAATCCATCATGATACATTTGTTATGTCGATGATGGGAATGAAATTCCAATGAAGAAGCCAAAGACCGCTCCAATAATCGTCACCATAACAAGCCTCATGCTTTCATTCGAAACCTAAGAACACTGCAAGCATCAACATGCCACAATGAACAAGAGGTAAATGTTAGTTGTGTGAAAGTGTTCAGACAATGCTAAAGGGACAAAAGAAAAAGCGTGCAAACCTGCGACCAATAGTTGTGAGTTTCACCATGCTCTAGTGTAAGAATGTAACATCAGGAGCTAGACACTTGGAAGCGACAACTGCTACTCGTTGTTCGGCGGGATCATAACGATGGCAGCTTCAAGAGGAATGGTGGTGTAGCATCACACGCAAAAAAAAAGAAAGCCTGGAGGAAACACAGCGGCAATCCTTGATTAGAGGACTACAAATAAGTTTTGTGCATTTATGTAACTTATTATGCATGATGAACTATCGATCAACCAGAACCTTTTCTAACCTTCAAGAATAGTCTCTTGACCGTAGTAAATTTTGAAATTGGTGACATCCGACATATTTGACACACTGCACCGTAAAAAAGATTTCCATGATTAACCACATATCTCAAACTAGACTACCCACCGAAAAGTATTATGTACAACATACTACACTACGTAACCGTACATGGGCATTAGTTCACAATTTGACATGCATTGTTCGCGGGTACACGGGCACGCCCGCGGGGCGACGGGTATGGGTGAGTTTCTTCGCCCGTCGTCTTTCGTGGGCATGCCCGTGGAGGGAAATCGGGGTCACGAGCATGGGTATGTGCGAGCACTACCCGTGCCCACCACGCCTGATTGCCATCATTAGGAGGGACTAAGGGAGTCGGCCAGGCGACGAGGGTTGAGGCGCACCGATGAATGGTAGTCGTGGCGCCGCGCCGGCAAGGAGGGCGGTGGCACGGCGAGCGGGGAGTGGCGGCGGTGTTTTGTTCCCAAATCCCAGAGAGAGATGAGTGTGCATCTCGTTTCCAAATCCCATTTTTTGTTTGAAGGTAAGGTGTTGGATGAAATGCTTTTGTGATAAAAAAAAATAACATATGCAATGGGTGCTTGTGGTATCCCCTTATTACAGATCAGACAAACTACAACTAGGAGAGTAGACCACCTTTAGATACTCTTCTGGTAAGAGTGGCCTCTAGAGAGCTTAGCAAGATGCAACAGGTGCTTACTTGTTTAATTTCACAGATGATTTGCTAGCTTGATTTCTTGTTACTTTACATGCTTAATCAATCTAGGCTTGTATTGTGTACCTCAGCTCACCCTCCTGGCCTCTCTCAGACTCAGGATGTCACCCTCACGTGAGGATCGGGCCCTTGACGTTCCTCATGATGAGACGGTTCTAGTCATCCAAGAACTTGACTCTGACCTGGGTCACTTGACCCCTGGAGCCAGTCCGGCCCATCACCTTCACCACAACAGCCAACTTCACCTGGATGTTCATGCTGCATCAAGAAAGGGCATGTTAGTTATTAAGATAAACTAGGTGCTTGATCATTTAGCTAGTTCAAATAGCACTTAACATAACAAAAACCATGCATGCCTCGATTGACAGGTGTAAGCAAGGAGATTATACTTCAAAGAACTAAGTATGCAGATTAGACATGGAAACTAAAAACAACAAACCGGATTGATGTCCCGGTCCCGACACATTGCAATAAGCAAAACATGAGTAAATGTTTAATCGAGCCATGAAGCTAGGCTAAGCAAGCGATGAAACGAAGCTAATTCGATCTCATATCCTAGTCCTTGCACAACAATGAATTACTACTAGACACTAGCTTCCCTTCAACAGTTTTGAAGTACTAACAGATAGGTTTGTCACTTTGTCTAATTCACAGTATGTAAGTCTCAATCTCAAATTAGCATTTGGCGTTAAAGAGAGAATCGTACTGTTATGGGTTTTTCAAGTTCTCAAATAGACCTTTAAGTTGTCAGAAAATTACTACCTTAGTACACCAGTTTTTTTAAGATGTAGTGCTTCAGATTATGAAACAAAAATTGCTAAGTTGTCATATTATATTTAACAAAAAAGGGTAAGTTCCCAACTTGAAAAATGGAAACCTATGTGGTAATCTAAAACAAAAAATACAGCCCATGCAGACGGCCCAATAGGCAGTACTCCGTCTCCGTAAGAGAGTGGTAGTCTTCGACTGCTCCTATATAAGAAAGCGCGGACCTAGGGTTTTCATTCTCCCCCATTACTCTCTTCGTGCCGCCGCCCTCGCCTCACCTCGTGCGCTCGTCAGCCTCCATCCACATGAGGAAGAGAGGTGTGCCTCTTCTCCCTATATCTATTGATAGATGTTTCTTTCCCGACGAATTGGGCGTAGCATTTATGTGTTGTATCGCGGATTTGTCACTACCTCGCCGTTTGTGATTCGTGTGTGGAAGTGTTCTAGATTTCTAGATCCATTACTATTTATCCTGTCACTGCCGAAGGTAAGAGGTCTAGAGTTCATGACAAGACCTTTACAATACATCATTCCACCGCAGCCTCTCCTCGCTAAGGTTTTGCTTCCATAGGATATAAATCCGCCGGAAAACCCCCCCTCTTGTGCCAGTGGGAAACATAGGTTATAAAAGATCATAGGCCATAAAAGACCTCCCATACATCAAAGTGGAACAACCGTGGTAGAACTTTGCAAATTAATTGGCCAGGTCTCACGCCCCATTCTGGAGACATGTGGTTGCATGGTGAGACATAGCCCATTATAGGCTTAGCAAAGGGACTTTCAAAGACCGGTCCTCAATTGACTAGGGCGACTTCCACATAACCCATGAGCCTCAACTCTACCCAAGTTGAGCTCGTGCATGAACATGCACCAACCAAGCAACCAATTTGCCTCAGTCCAAACCAGTTTTCCCTTTATTTTGCTTTTCAAAATATTTACAAAACCTCCATGGCAATCAAATGCCATGGTTTAAATCATTTTGACAGCATTGGTCATTTGGCAATAAGATCTCCCAAATCAAGAATTGATCTAAGCATGGCTAAGCATATAGTTTGCAGTATCTTTAGTCCATACTAGTGTATCAACTAGGTTTTCATCTATGGTGACAAGGGAAACATAACAATAACAAATCTGCTGTATACAAGATAACAAGGATAACTAAAGAGTTCCGAAAACAGGGGTTAAACTATTTGCATTGAAATATGCATGCAATACTTAGTTGAAACCAATATAATTAATTTGAGCTAATGGGTTCAACATGATCAAGAGTATGACTTGCCTTGCTCACTGATTTGAGAGTCTTCCTCTTCAGTACACTCAAGCTCCTTGGAGTCTTCGCAACCTATACGGGTACAAGAACAAATTCATACAAAGTGCAAATAAAGAACCAAAAGGGCTCCAAAAGAACCCCAAAACTTAACCAAAAGAAGAATATTATACTTAGAATGGGTTCTTTGGGAGAGGCTCCAACACACTGGGAGGAGGTCCTACGAGGTTGATCTTGGCAAAAGACCAGAGAGGTGGTCTTTAGCAAAAAAGAGCCAAGGGGGATGCTCTATGCGTAGGGACTAGGGGAAAGATCTTCACCTACAGGCCATAGTGGTCCGGAGAAAATCCAGGAGAAGAGGTCCTGGAAGGATACAATCACTCATTGTGGCGGTAAGAACAAGAATAGAGTAGTACACCAAAAAACTTATCAGGGTCAATAAAGAAATAATGGAGGAAGGGGAGGTTGAGGGCAATAGTGGGGGTTGAAGCCGGCGCCAAGGCTCCAGTGGAGCCTCCAATGGTGGAAACACAGCAAAGAAGGTCCCTGGCAGAGTTCTTGGCAGCAAGGTCTCCCCACAGAGCCGCTGAGCAAGAGCCAAAAGAGCTAAGTGCGAAAAAGGTGAGGAAGAAAGGCTACATGGGCTTACTATAGCCAAAATGAAGAAAGAAAACACTAGAAGCATACGTGTCAAAGATAAGTCTGAAAATTAGGTCAAGGGTAGGTGAGTGACAGGGCAGGTGTCACCACCAATTTGGTGAAGGACAAAAAAAAAGATAATTTATGCTGTTACGGGAGGAGACAAGAAAATATAACAATGGTGCCACTAAGTGACTACATTCAGATAAGCAACCACGTACATGGCCGCATTTAATGCAACATGACATGCATTAAATGCACAAGGTACTTGTGTGGCGGAGAAAAATGAGAATGGGTAAGACTGGTAAATGGGACTAGTCAAACTTAGAAATAGTTTAGTCAAGAAGGGAGGTCCTAATCCACAAGAGAGGTCTTTGAGGAGGTCTGAAAGACTTAGGAGGTCCTGTGGGCTACGAGGTCCTAAGGATGGGGAGGTCCTGAGGACTAAGTCGACAAGGGGAGGTCCTGACTGTTAGGATCTCTATAAAGGGAGGTCCTAAAGGTTCACGAGGAGGTCTTGGAGGTCAGGAGTTCCTAAGTCCAACGGGCAAGGAAGTTCAAAATCAACAGGGGGAGGTCTAGAGAAGTTAAATTCAAAGGAAGACTTAGACATAGAGGTACGCTCGAACCAGGAGGAGGTCTGAGCCGCAAAGAGGTCCAAACCACCCTTATCACAGAGGAGGTCTAGACCACAGAGAAGGTCTAAACTAAACATAACACAAAAGAGATAGGCTGAGGGGAGGACTGGCAAGCATATAGGGGAGGAGGCAACACCAAGCTCAACCAACTCCAACTAAACCAAGATTTTGGAATTAATTGAAGTTTTGTCTTAAACATTTAAAACTCTTTCAAAAAATCTCAGTTTAAGCTTTGAACTCTCGTCAAAACCAAATGGTTCTATTTTGTTTTAAAAATTCGAAAAGGTTTAGAAAATCAGGGTGTTACATGAATAGAATACATGTTATATATTCCCTGCCACGCGACGTTTACCTGATCCTGAGACACTGACAATAAACCACCACACGGTTTAATGTCTCACAAACATAAACCACCGAACGGTTGATACTTTATCAACTGCCGTCTTTCTCTGATGAGATGCGACACTTCCAACGGGCACCTCTTCTAGAAGTAACTGCCACCCCTTCAAATGCTATTTAAGGATGGAGCACGGAGGAAGATGGAGAGATCAACGAGCATCGGATTGAAGCACGACAAGCAACATCAGACTCTTGTTTCAAGTCTGATTCAATAGCATATCAAGCACTACGTTCAGTGTAATTAGGATTAGTCCACCGCCTGATTACAGGTACCCCCTGTAATAGCCAGTTCATATTAATAAAGAGTAGTCCCATTCCCTCCCGAGAGATCTTGTGCCATTTTTCTCTTTTTTATTTCGTAAGATCGACGACTGTAACTCTGCCCCGAACCAAGACAGAGCAAATAAAAATATGTACAGTGTGTAACTCAGAAAGTTACTGTACGAACTTAAGCAATCAGACAGGATATGATATAATTGCTTAAGCAACTTTCTATGCAAGAAATACTATACGAACAATGAAGATTGTCCCTGTGTATTTATACGACGATCCCAGAATGGATTTTGTATAATCTTAGTGTATGTAGATGATCTGAATATATTAAGAAAGTAAACTCTTACATAGAGTTGGAGTTCAAAATGAAAGATTTGGGTAAAATCAAATATTACCTAGGCTTACAGTTCGAGCATTTTCTGAAGGGATTTAAGTACATTAGTCAACCTACACTCAGAAAGTGTTAGAAAGGTTCAGTTTTAAAAAAGCATATCCTTCGAAAGTGCTAATGGTCGGGAGATCATTGCAGCAAGACAAGGACCCATACATACCTAGAGAAGAGGGAGAGGAAGTCCTGAGACTGAAATTCTCGTACTTAAGTGCAGTAGGAGCACTTATGTATTTAACAAACTGTACTAGACCGGATATTGCGTTTCTCGTGAACCTACTAGCAAGGTATAATGCAGAACCTACCAAAAGGCATTGGCAGGGAATAAAGAACATCTTATGATACCTCCAAGGAAGCAAAGATCTTGGTTTGTTCTACAGAAAGAACCAAGATCTAACTATGACTGGTTATGCAGATGCCGGTATCTATCGGACCCGCATATAGCTAAGTCGTAAACCGACTATGTATTACTATGTGATGGAACTGTAATTTTATGGAAATCGTCTAAGCAAAGTCTTGTATCAACTTCGACGAACCATTCAAAAATCATAGCACTGTATGAGGCCTCGCGAGAATACTTTTGGCTTCGACGGGTGATTCACCATATCCAGTAGTCATATGGATTGAATACCGCACAGACTCTCACTATTATTTATGAAGATAATGCAGCTTGTGTTGCACAAGTACAGATGAGTTAAGTGAAGAGTCAACTCACAAAGTATATCAATTCTAAGTTCTTCTATACTCATGAATTGTAAAAGATGGGCAAAATTAAAGTACTGCATACTAAGTCATATGAAAATCTTGCAGATTTATTCACTAAGTCACTTCCAACATCTTGTATGCGTGGAATTGGAATGATAAGACTTATTATCATTATTGAAGTGCAAAATTCAGAGGGAAAATATCCACGAACTCATTATTGAAACTTGATCATGAAAATTGAGTACCCAAAGAATAAATCCTGGAGATTAAATAAAATTATGTGGATTGTACTCTTTTTCCCTTGACGAGTCTTCCTGAAATTTCTCGGTTAAGATTTTTAATGAGACAATTCGTGTAGCACAACAGAATGTGTTTCATATACCATTTTTTCAAATTTTTTCTACTAGATTTTTATGAAATTTTGATGAGAAATGAACATGGCAGATGAGTCCTCAAAGGGGAGTGTTAAAAAACTGGACTTAGGATAGACACATCGGCCTATGGTGGACTACTAATTCATCATGTAGACTATATAAAGGGGATCTCTAACCATCTTTTGAGAAAAGAAATTTGTACGTATCTTTTGAGAAAAGAAATAAAGAAAAAAATCCTCATATATCTTTATCTTCAACTTACTATTCTTTTCTTGAGTGTTTTGTGTAAATCGACTTATATCTATAAAATTATTGCTCGGATTGAACTCGACGACGAGAAAGATAGCAGGAGTCATGAGATGAGAGATCCGTCGAAGAAAGGTCGCTTTCCACTCCGACCGGAAAGCCGCGAGACCCCTGTGATCCCAATTAAGCACCCAACCGCGACGCGACCACCCCAAACAGCCAACCCGAAACCACCACCGAGCACAGATCGCCGGCGACCAGGACGAGATGCCTCCCACCCCGCCGGAGACGGAGCCGGAGCCGGAGTTCGCCGAGGTCGACCCCACCGGCCGCTACGGACGGGTAATGCCTTCCCTGACCCCCATCCACCCTTCTTTTCTCCTTCCTTCCCTCGCCTCTATTCGATTGGCCAGCCTGTTTCTTCTCCGATCTTTCGACTCATTTGGTGATGCATGCGGCCTCTTGCAGTACACGGAGGTTCTCGGCAAGGGTGCCTTCAAGACGGTGTATCCTTTCGTTCCATGGACGAGTTTCGGGCTTTGACGTGTGATTCGGATTGGTTTGACGAATGCTGGTTGCTTAAAGATTCGATTTTTACGCAGTCCATGGGGTTCTTTTAGGTTCTGGATGCAGTTTTCTGCGAGGCAAATAAAAGTCTTCGCCATTTGATTTGAAACGGCTCAATGCTTTCTGATGCGTTGATTCCTGTTTAAGTTTTGACTTTTATGTTACTGTTCTTTTGGGGCTTTGAATGTTACCATTTCCTCTCTGTGGAAATTCTGCCATTTCTTCATTTAAATGTGCGTTTGGCACTGACCTGCTGTGATTACTCGATGCATTTCCATTTGCACCCGCTGTGCTAGTCTCTTTAAGTTTACTACATTTTTCATTGTTATTTTGTGGATGCCTTGATTGGCCAAAGTTCCAGTTTTTTGCATACACCTGTTGCTAGTTGTTGGCTTTAGATGCTATCCTTCTATGAACAATATCCCATTCCCATTTGTCTCATTTCAACGGGTGATTGGAGAGATGCACAGCTGCCGTCATTATCTTGTTGTTTTGTGAGAGTGATGTATGGGAGAATTGCTCACTTTCTGTGCGTAGCTGTCATTATTATTACAGATGCCCTTAAGTAAAAATGTGTCATTTTAGAGTGCATGTTTTGAATTTTGAGTTCTACTTGTCTGCCTAAGAATACATATATCTTTGGTATGCAGGTTTTCATGGTAGCCATCGAAATTGCTAGGATAGCTTTAGATTACCATTGTATCTTTCTGGTATGTCGAGGTTGTGTAGTTTTCATGTGAGCAGTTCGTTTAGTTGCGAATGTGTAATCCTGATGCAAAAGCAAACACACACTTTTTTTTTAGATGTTTGGACTTGCGCACTATGTCCAGAACATACTAGCCCTGTGAAAATTTGCTCCATTAATCATGTATCTTTGGCAACTTTTCTTTGTCTGCTCCGATATTTCTATGGACTTGGGATCCGTAATCCAGATTTTGTCGGCATAGTTACAAGGCTTTTGATCAACTGGAAGGGCTAGAAGTTGCTTGGAACCAGATCAAAGTTGGCGATTTACTTCGGAACAATGATGATTTGGAGAGGCTTAGATCAGAAGTGAGGTTGCTCAAGACCCTCAAGCATAAGAACATAATCAAGTTCTACAATTCATGGCTCGACAAGAAAAACAACAACATAAATTTTATCACAGAAGTCTTCACATCTGGAACATTGCGCCAGTATGTGCTCTTGTGCCCCTCTGATTATAATTAGTTAATTACACCCTTCAATTAATATGAATAAGCTGCACTCAGGTCACTGATACCATCTGATTTAACATTGTTGTCATCATCTAATAGTTTTATATGTATCAGTATTATGATATAATGAAAACGGTATGGTTATAAAGAAAAATTTGGCCTGTTCCCAAGCACATGCTTTGTATCCTAGCATGGCTGCACCAATAAACAAAGCAGGCAACATTGGTGGAAACTAAATCAACATGCTAGATACATCTAGGTCTTTTCAGATGCGTAAGCTTTCTCTCGCTGAGGATTTTCCCAATCTCTTTATCTTTGTTTAGGTACCGTATTAAGCACAAGAAGGTAGACATTAGAGCTTTAAAGAAATGGTCAAGGCAAATCTTGAGTGGTCTTGTCTACCTCCATAGCCATGATCCACCAGTAATCCATAGAGACTTGAAATGTGACAACATATTTGTGAACGGAAACCAGGGTGAAGTAAAGATTGGAGACCTTGGATTAGCAACCATCCTAGACAATGCACGTTCAGCCCACAGTATCATTGGTAAGCAATTCATTTGCTTAAAACGTTCTGAGTTTTGTTTATTAAGAATTTAGGATATTTCTCATGTAACCTCTGCTTCTTCATAGGCACACCGGAATTCATGGCCCCAGAACTCTATGATGAAGAATACAACGAGCTTGTTGACATCTATGCATTCGGGATGTGCTTACTGGAGCTTGTTACATTTGAGTACCCATATTGTGAATGTTCCAATGCAGCGCAGATATACAAGAAAGTGTCCGATGTTAGTCTACTTATTATTTGCATTATTTTTCCCGTTTCTTTGCTGAAAATCGGAGTCATTTAGTCTTTATAAAAAATTATTCATGCTACATGGTCATAGGTGCTTTCACTAGCCCATCTATTCTTGGTAGTTGCAAAATCCATCACTTGGTCAATGCTAATATTCTTTCTGATTTTATTGTATGCTTCCATGAAATGGCATATCAGTTATAAATCCCTTGTTGTAGTTATGTTTTTTGAAAAATTTAGAATATGCTATTAGGGTTGACAGTGGCTTAAAATTTTCAGTTCACAGAACATCATCTAGTTTTCAAATTGTTCATATTGTTCTTGTATGCTTTAGTTAGGGAAGTATTTTGACAGTATTACAATATAATAATATAATGTGTTAGAAACTTTGGGTTATTATCTGTTCTTCTGATCATTGATGTTTACTTAGAATTATATCATATTTTATAGACTTACAATCTCTGAGACCAGATCCCACAAGTGCTACTACTAAAACAGTTCAAAAGCACAATCTCGTTAAGAGTAGTTCTTAAATTGTGTTAGAGGAACATTGAGGGTAAAAGATGTAGAATCAGGAGAACAAACTTGACGCCCTAGATTTGGAAAAATGTACTTACTATCTGGTTCTGCTAATGAAACTTTTAGCGAAATCAATCATCTA
This sequence comes from Ampelocalamus luodianensis, assembly GCA_036346255.1. Taxonomy (NCBI): domain Eukaryota; kingdom Viridiplantae; phylum Streptophyta; class Magnoliopsida; order Poales; family Poaceae; genus Ampelocalamus; species Ampelocalamus luodianensis. The sequence continues at coordinate 73,461,397 of CM070633.1, read as the reverse complement.
TGATAAGAACCTGTTAAGCGTTCTCCACATGGAAAGATCTTGTAGTCTGCTACTAGGTTGTATTTTGTATATTTCAGTTGTCAAAATATTGGTGCATTGCTTGCCAGCTTATGACATGCTGGTGTAAGAAGCATTCAATATCTGTTTTGAGAACTCCCTGCAATGTTTAAAGAGAGCGAGCAGGATATTTTTCAGTGAGGATTGTACTGATAGCATGACTAATACTGTAGTGTTATTGTTATTGCAGAACTAGCCGCTAGAATTTTCAGGTTTGAATTGCATGCCAGAAGCTGACTAAAGATACTATCATTTACTTGAACTGTCATAGTGGATCCATGCATAATGACTAGCCACAACCCACAAGACTGTTACATCTATATGTGTGGTTGTCTTGTATTTGTGTATGTTACCTTATGTTCCCGTCCTGGTATCACACTGTCAACACGATCATATAGGTGGTATGCCATCCAAGGATCAACAAACCGTTACCGGGGAACTTCCCGTTGGCTGGCCGGGAACGGTAACCGGCCGGTTACCGGAATTCCCGATTTTTTTCCGGATGAAATTCGCTCGAATTTGATTGAAAATCTATTGAAATTCGAATTTCGAATTTGCTAAACATGAACAAAACCATATGGGATTGTATTTCCTGCACTTCGCCAGAGAGCGGTAACCGCTACACTCACGGTTTTTATTCCCTGATGCCATCATTATCAAAGAATTCATAAACTTTCTTTATGACAGATACATCTCTTGGTGGCTAATGCATATTAACTAATTAATTTCAACTTTTCAAGTAATGTGTAACAATCTTAGATCATTACGGGGTAAACACCGCTAGGAGGACGGCCGGACGGCGACGGCTTGAAGGGGGAGAGACTTTAGAGGAGGAAGATAGATATAGACAGGGATGAACTATTGTTTCTTTGTTCTTCTCGCTTGATTGATAATGGATACATGCTATCCTTTTTATAGGGACGACCCGACTTGACCCCTAAGAAACAATCTCTATGTTTAAGGAAATTTATCTCTATTAGATGGAATATATCTCTAAGGAAGTAAACACAACTAACAAGAAAACTAACAATTCTTATCTCTATTTCCAACTACTAACGCACCCGCGGGCCTGTGTGAACAGTGCGTGGTGCTACAATATTGTGTGTACTGTTCACACACGTGAACAGTCCCACCCGTGACATTACTCCCCTCCTTTCGCGACAGCTCGTCCTCGAGCTGTGGTGGCAACCATAGCTGAAGCCCTAGGAGACCCCATGTTGACGAGAGATTGCGACGATGACATGAGTCCTTGAAGATCATTGCCTCCATGTGCGGTTGCGGCAAACTCACCGCTTCTTTGCAGCATGACAAGAATCCCGACAATGGCCGCAGCGATGGCCATGACGCATTTCGTGCAGTGGCGCGACATGCTTCGGCGACACCATGGCAGGATGCGACAATGCCGCAACAGGTTCCGACAGCGTCGCTGTGGCTGCTGGAAACAACGCTGCTTCTTGTTGCGCCTTTTCTCCTTCTGATCTGCGATCATCTTCTCTAAAGTAGCATGCATGTCGAGGAAGATGACCGCCATCTTCTTGTCGTTATCGTTGGTACTCATGGCCATCTTGTTGGCATTAACCTTTATCATAGCCAACGACCCGGCGACAGGTCTGATGGTCTGATCTGTCGCCATAACCATGGTAGCAGAAGTCGTGGGAAGGGATCGACGGCTCTGATACCAAATGTAACGATCTTAGATCATTACGGGGTAAACACCGCCAGGAGGACGGTCGGGCGGCGACGGCTTGAAGGGGGAGAGACTTTAGAGGAGGAAGATAGACATAGACATGGATGAACTATTGTTTCTTTGTTCTTCTCGCTTGATTGATAATGGATACATGCTATCCCTTTTACAGGGACAACCCGACTTAACCCCTAAGAAACAATCTTTATGTTTAAGGAAACTTATTTCTATTAGATGGAATATATCTCTAAGGAAGTAAACTCAACTAACAATAAAACTAACAATTTTTATCTCTATTTCCAACTACTAACGCACCTACGGGCCTGTGTGAACAGTGCATGGTGCTACAGTACTGTGTGTACTGTTCACGCATGTGAACAGTACCACCGTGACATAATGCCTTTAGACTTTGTTGTATTAGATATACTCGACTATTTGTTGGCAACCTCAAGTTTTGATTTTTGAAGAAATAACTTTGCTTTGCCTTCCTTTTTTCCTGGATAGATTGCAACCTACAGAGCATGCATGCATTTGATTTGGTACATAGTCTGCTCTATCGACTGGGTTTATTGCACATATGTCCTAGCCCCTAGGCAATGCATTCCTCATTTGATCAATCATCATTGTAGAAAATCATGTGCAATACTATCAACTAACTATACTCTATTACAGGGTGAAAGGCCTGGTTCACTAGCTAAGATTGAGGATCCTGAAGTCAAATTTTTTATAGAGAAGTGCATCGCTAAAGCTTCCCAAAGACTCTCAGCGCGAGAACTATTAATGGATCCTTTTCTCCTAGATGTTGATGATGGAAAAATATTCTATCCATTGCAGTCAAATATGAATACATCAGGTACATGACTGAATTGGAGATATATACCACATTACAGATATACAGTTTGGTAAATTTGCTCTCCTCCCCATGTAACATTAGAATAAACATAGCAGATGCTTCTGGCAGTTCAAACCCGAGCACAAGTTACAGATATGGCAGAGTAGCATCATCTGTGGGCGGCAGGGAACGCACAGGTAGAAGTTCAATGACCTGACGGTGATGTGAACGCAATAATGCACTGATATGATGCTTCTAGCTTTTCATATATCAATCTTATGGTGAAATGCAGTTAGCATGGTGGAATCACATCCAAGTGATAGCTACATACATGGCACCATGGATCCACATGCTGCTACTGGTCGAAGTATCACAGTCGAGAGTCAGCGGAAGGACCTAAATACAATATTTTTGAAACTGCGAATTGCTGATTCAACAGGTTTTTATGGCGCAATCCCATTTTAATTACCATTATATTGTTAATTTGGTGCTTGTCCTCTATACAATTTTTTCATCGCAATATGCAGGTCATGCCCAAAACGTCCACTTCCCATTTGACATTGAAGCGGACACTTCGATTAGTGTTGCAACTGAGATGGTTGTGCAGCTGGATCTGACTGACCAAGATGTTACGGCTATTGCAGAAATGATAGATGCTGAAATACGTGCGCATATTCCTGATTGGGCATTAGATGAATCAGTTGACAACCAAGGGGATGAAGTAACTCATTCTGAGACCCACAGTTCAGAAGCCGACGATGAAACTTCCGAGTTGCGTAATGAGCCTGATGCCACGCATAATGGTTTTGTCCAAGAACAGCTTCCTTCTGGACGGAAGTACTGGTCAGACTCACCCAGAAGAGACATTGAAATGTCTCACTCAATGGTGGACCCACAGATTGGTGATAATATGTCAAATGGGATATTGAAGAGGAATGAGGTTGATGGCATCGTCAGCAATGCGAAACGTAAGGAGTATCAGTCCTTTGGCACTTCCATCCACCCCGTGGAAGATATCTGTGAGCGGATATCATCATCTGCGGACTTGTCGAACCCATCTGTGATCGACAGGAAATCTGGAGAAGCTTCTGTCAGTACTAGCCGTCACTCTTTTGATGATGAGCATCTTGTAGCGGATGTTACCGAGAGGTTAGCAAACTTGTTAGCTCAGCAGGAACAGGAGCTCAATGCGCTACGTAGGAAGCATAAGGCTGACATAGAGGTCATCTTGAAAGGCGTGCCTCCAGAGCATCGCGTGGAAACCTTAACCGGGTGCCGGTTGAAGGCAGATCAGAAATATTACAGATCAGACAAACTTTAGATACAACTCCTCCATGTACATCCTCGCTGTGTGTTTTTAGATACCGGCACCAAGGAGTTTGTTTAGAATTGTAATTGTTGTGCAAAAGATGGTCTCAGCCTTTCCTGCGTTCTTTTTTTTTATGGAACGGAGAAGCTGTAAGCCTGTAAGTGCTTGTGGAATCACTGAGCAAGAACTATTTATGATGCTAATCTAAGTTGTCTGGAGGTTTTTGAAGGCAAGAGAAGGTTTCTGCTCACCAAGCGAAAACTGCAGAATGCAGATACCATTATGCTACTGTATGCTTGATTTGTTCATAAGAAGTTTATCTTTTTCTTCCCATTTCTGTAATTCGACTTCTTGATGATATATATCAGTGTTTGAGCTGTTGCATACTTGCAATCACAAACATAATGTTCAATTATTGCCGCTGTGTTTGGATCACATGCTTGCCAAAGTCCTTCGATCTGTATGTATGCGCATACTACTTCATTCATTCATTTCTATGATGATGTGCGCGAGCGCGCGTTATATATATATATATATATATATATATATATATATATATATATATATAGACACACACACGGAGGATGGAGCTGTGGAACTCTCCACTCATCAGCAGATCTGTAACAACCCAATTTTGAATTTCTGAAAATTGGCATGAATTTTATGAGATTTCAAAAACTTTTGCTGCATTTGGTGAGTTTCCAAAAACTTGGATTTCATTTCAAAAAGGGAAATAAAATCCTTGCTCCAAATTAAACTTATAAAAATCTAGAAGCTAAATGGTGTGCTAAAACTCCTCGGAATTTGAAATTCGAATCCAATTTCATCTCGGAAATTCCAAACTAAAATCAAATCATTTTCCCCCTCTCTCTCTCTCTTCCCCTCGGGCCGCATCCAGCCCTCGGCCTGCTCGTGTGCCAACCGCGCCAGCGCTCGCCTCCCTCTTCGTGCGGCCCGATCAGCTAGTCGCGGCCCAGCCTGCGCCATCTCGCTCGCTAGTGTTCCCCTTGCCCCACTCTTGCTGCCATGTGGCCCCGACCCCACGTATCAGCCCATCCCAACTCATCGTCTTCCTCACCCGCCCTCTCGCTCTTGCTGTCTCTTTCTCTTTCTCTCTCCGCGTAAGCAGCAAAAGACACTCGAAAGCCTATTGTTGCAGCAGACGCCGATCGCAACACCACCGTGAGATCGTCCCGCCGTCACGTCAGCTTCATCGGCCATTAATGCCTGTGCACTCACGAGAAATCGCCCGAGATAAACGCCGCATTTCCGCCTTCTCTCCTTTATAAGCCAAGCCGAGCGCGTCACCATGCCCGCCTCACGCTCCTCTTCATTTGCCCTCCAGAACCCTTCCTTCTCCACTCCATCGCCCGGAACACCCCGACGACCGCTCCACAGATCTAGTGCCCTTCCTCGCTGTCGCCACCGGTTCCTACTCATTCTAGTGAGCTTCGACCTTGAAGATCCCTCCCTTTTTGTTCGCCTTGAGCTCCTCTTTCTGATGCTCACCTCCTTCTTCCTTGTCGTGCCGCCGCTGCGCATCACAACACTTGCTTCACCTCCGGTAAGCCTCTTCCTCTCCTCTCCGCGTCATTTCACGTTCCTAGTTCCCATAAACTTAGTAGGCTAGTCAATGTAGATCTCGGTGGACCGTAGCGTAACCATGTCATAGCACTTCATCACGTGCCACACCCGCTGCCATGGATGTGTCTGTTGCGCCGTGACCCCCCTAGGATCGCCTGAGATCGTAGATGCTCACGCGCGCCTTAATTACTAGTTAGTAGCTTCGTTGTGCAGTTTCCACCGCATGTCGTGTCATTGCCGTTGACCTCGCCGTAGCGCCGCCGCCTCAGGCCATCTCCCGTCGCGCCACCACAGCCTTTAGCATCGCTCGGACCTCCGCATTCCATTTTGTCGGTCCCGGATGGTCGTCGTGCCCTTTCCCACCGACGTCGAGCTCAAACTGAGCCGGCCATGGCTGCTCCTATTCGTTCCTCTGTTCTGAGGAGAATGTTAACGTTATAGTCACTGACGTGTGGGTCCAAGACGTTTAAGTTAACGATATTTAGTTAGGGTTCATTGGTAATTAGTATCTGTATGACATGTGGGCCCCGTGTCATTAGAAAAATATATTTAAACCGTAGGATTAGGAATGAGTGTATGACATGTAGACCCCACTACTTCAAATCGTCGTATAGACCTAGTTCGTAGACCATAGCCGCTGACAAGTGGGCCCAGGCCCTGTGTGCAATCAGTTGGACCAAGTTCATGTGGACAGAAGCTTTTTGCTTAAGGGAAATAATTCAAAACCCTAGTGGACCCACCTTCCAGTCGCAGAGGATTTCCTTAATAAAAATAAATAAAAAAGAAAAATAAAATCCCAGCCGGTCCCACCTATCATGATTTTTTGAATTTATGGAATTTCCTCTCGGGCCAAACCTTGGAGAGCTCATTGTCCCTCATTTTAAATCCAAATGATTTGATTTGTAATTTCTAAATTCATCTAGATTCAAGATCTTTCCATTAGTACCAAAACAATATTTTTTGGAGTTCATTTGAATTTATTTGAGTTTTGAGTATTTATTTGAAGTCGTTGTTTTTGCGTTAAATAGATCCCAACGTCGTCGAAGACTTCACCACTGCTTCAGGCCAAGACCAAACCAAGCAATATCCACTTTTGAGCAAGGCAAGTTCCTACAATTGATCATGTTGAACCTACTTTTCAAATACATAATATTACTTTCATGCTTATTATTATTTATGAAATACCATGTTAAAAGTTGAAACCTAGCTATGCCAAAGGTTGATTATTATTATTTCCCTCCTTGATTGTTGATGACTCTTATGCATTGTCACCTTAGGTTACTTATTACCTGAGTAAAACTCTCTTTGGTTAAACAAACATGACTATTGGTTGTGCTTAGACACTGCTTAGTGGATGAATTGAATATGATACAAATATTGTCATTACAAGAACTTGTGATATGATTTGGTTCGTAGTGTGATAACATGGGTTACCATTGGAAACATGAAAATGACATTTAAAATGGTGGAGACTTGGGCGAGAGGTTGATTTGAGATCGGTGCAGTATGCACGAGAATTGGGTTTGTGGACTGCCCCACCTGAGTCGTTTAAGGACCGAATCATGTGCTACAATTCTGAACTATTAATCTTGCAACCACAAGTCTAGTAAGAGATAGATCTAGCTGAACAATCTATCGAGTCATTATGCTATTTTCATATTGTGGGTAGTCTGGGTTGGGTTGTTGGACCTGGGCTGTAGGAGGGCTTATATCTATGTACACACCCCTCGAATATTGTGGTGGCACTAAGTTCAAATACATCTACTCTCCTAACGATGGTTTCTTCGGAGTTAATGTTGTTCAAACGCCCGAAGATCGATCTATTGGATGGTGTAGTATCATGGAGAGTTATTGTAAATGCCTTGTTATGATCGTCTCCGTCACACGCCTACGGTAGGGTGTCATGGCCGACATTATAAGTTGATCATATCTTGTTGGTAAAACTGTATAAGCTCTACAGAGTGTTTAATCTATTCGAATAGACATGCCCCTGGTTATGGACATTGTGCAAAAAATCTCACTTGGTTAGTTTTGTTAAAATGTGAACTAAGACATGTTGGCATAAACATGGTTGTGGTGATTATATAGGTGGATGGAACATGTCGATGTTTTAATATCGACCTTATGAAATGAATGCTAGGGACTCTTTCATCGGGACTATGCAAGAGGAGACACGGGGATTTTTAGACAAATTCATGTCTTCCATGGAGAGAATAACAACCATACTCCTGTGTTCTTATATTGACTATGTTTACAATAAGAAAGAACTCACTGGAACTAAGGCTAATGACTTATGTTTGTATCGTCCTCTCTCTCTCTCTCTGTCCACCGGCGTTGCCCTTTATATAGCTTCTAAAGGGATGTTAGTTGTTAAATGCCAGGAGGCGTTTCAACGGTTGATGGATTGCGCATGTTGGTGGTGGTTACTGTCAGTGAGACATTCCCTCGCACGTTCGCCATGCAATTACGCCAGAAAAAAGAAACTTACGTGCAGTTATGCCAGAGACAAACACCATGTGTATAGCTACTACACGTTAATGGATGGCAATGTACAGAGTCCTTAGTCAATTGGGTCCACATGTATGTGGATTTTATCAACTATAGTGTGGTCGTAGTTGACCTGGTCGTAGAAATTCTTACGATTATAAGGTGGATGCAATAGATCTTTACGACCATAAGGTGGTCGTAGTAAACTTTACGACCATAAGACGGTCGTAGTATACCTTACAACTATAAAGTGATTGTAGAAAAGCTTACGACCATTAGGTAATCGTAATCTTCAATTAGCATTATAAGCTAATGATAAGGGGTGCATATGATGGTTGTATAAAAACATTGTTATCAATAATAAATATTATAGATAAATGATTTAATTAATTTGAGGATTATTAATTAATTTGAGGATTATTAGATCCTCGTCAGAACCTTATGAGAACTATAGGTGGATGGAACCTTATGAGTAATTGTAGGTGGATGGAACCTTATGAGTAACTATAGGTGGATGGAACCTTGTTGAGATATTAATTACTTATACAAATGAACTTTGATTTCGAAGTTAAATAGGCTAAATCATAGGTTTGGAAAAATAATTATAGTATTTGAGCAAACTGGCTTTGTGCTAAAATAAACATAAAACTCTTCTTTGGTAAGTCTTGCATCTATATACTTGCATTTGCTATAAGGGCTTGCTGAGTACCTTCGTACTCATGGTTGTTCAAATATGTTGATTCAAACCACGAAGCAGAAGACCCGATGTATGGATACTTCTGTGCATTCGGTTATGGGAATGAAGAAGGCGGTGATAAATAGGTCCTAACTTCAGTCGATTGCCTGTGGCAAATGCACGGAGGCCCCGTCCTTTATTTTGGTTTACTTTCCGCCGCTGCTACTTAGTTTCCATTGCTATTTTACTCTGAACTAGTAGGCCCATCGACCTGTTCTGTAAACACCTGGCCCAAAGACCTATTTACATTTTTTTTTCTGTAATAATTAAATACTCTTTTATTTATACGCTTGTATGGATGTGATATTTGTCTATAATTATACTGTGTGAGCTAGTCAATGATAATAGGACTACACGTAGGGTTCTAGATGTAAATCCATGTCCCCACAGGATGTGAAGTGGCCAGTGATAAACAACAATTTGTGCAACACATGCTCCAGTAGCATCCATCACATGCCCCAGATTTCTGTGTCCCCTGCCCTGGCATTTCCTGCTTACTTCGAGCCACTTCTTTCCCCTCATCAGTTGGGTTGCATCTGAATCTGTGTACCTGAAACTCTCCAACCCAGCTGGTTAGTTTAGGGATGCTAGCTGCACACAGAATTTGGATCTGTGTTACAGTGGGAGTGACATGGGCCACCCCACCCTCCAATGTTATGCTGTCACAATATTTTGGGATCCATGCATCGATGATCAACCCCTTCTTGTAAGGAAGAGATGTGGAAATCTGCTGACCATGACAAGTTACCGGAGGTTAATAGCTGGCTAATTGCCTAGGCAACTTTGAATATGGGTTCATATCCTTCCTTTTACCCTGAGAAGTCGGTAATGGAATGGCCCCGGAGCACACGCACATTAGTACCACATCGCTGAGCTGAAAGAAAACTCGTCACCCACCCTACCCTATCATTGCATTGCATTGCATTGCATTCCGTATTTCCATTCCATCCTACAATATTTCCCGCAACCACCACTCCACTACACTCCTTACTATTTCTTTCCTCTGCTCTCTCTATTTCTTCCTCCGAGCGCCGAGCTCGATCCAGCAACACATGACGCGTCGCATCTGCAGACTGTAGCCATGCAGGAGTCCCACGTGCCCCACATGCAGCGGAGGAGCGGCGAGCAGCCGGCGCCGTCGTGCGACATCGCCGTCGTCGACATCCCGGTCAACGGCCACAAGCCCGGCAAGGCGGTCACCGCGTCGGTGTACCGCGCCAAGATCGCCGGCCACTTGCGGGTCGTCACCGTGTCCTGGTCCCGCGACCTCCTTTCACACGCCTTCGCCGTCTCCATCTCCGGCGCGGACGGCGCCGCCGCGGAGTGCAGGGTGGACCTCCGGCCTTGGCAGTTCTGGCGGCGGGCGGGGTCGCGCCGCGTGGAGCTCGGCGGAGGCGCGTCGTCCACCCCGGCGACGGTGCGCGTGCTGTGGGACCTCCGCCGCGCGCGGTTCGGCGCCGGGCTCCCCGAGCCGCGGGCCGGGCACTACGTCGCCGTGGAGGCCGCCGGCGAGGTGGTCCTGGTCGTCGGCGACATGCGCAAGGACGCGCTCCGGCGCGCGTCACCGTGCGCGCCCGCGGCGGCGGAGGCCGTGCCCGTGGCGCGGCGGGAGCACGTGTTCGGGAAGCGGCGGTTCGCGGCCAAGGCGCGGTTCCACGACCAGGGCGACGTGCACGACATTGTGATCGAGTGCGGCGGCGGCGGCGGCGAGGGCGGCGACGCGGACATGGAGATGACGATCGGGATCGACGGCGAGGAGGCAGTGCAGGTGAAGCACCTGCAGTGGAAGTTCCGGGGCAACCAGTCGGTGACCTTCAGCCGGGCCAAGGTGGAGGTCTACTGGGACGTGCACGGCTGGCTCTTCAGCGCCGGCATGCGCCCCGCGCTCTTCATCTTCCGGCCGATCGTCCTGGCCAGCGCGTCGGCGCCCGCCGGCATGCTGGACGGGGCGGTGGCCGCGGGGGATACCAGCTTCAGTTTGTACCTGTTCGCGTGGAAGCTCGAGTGAGTCTGATACCACGTTGAGATTGTCTCAGTAAAAAATGTGAACTAAGTTGAGTAAGATTTTTATTTTTATTTTGTAATCCGTTTTTGGAAAAGATACAATTGAATATATTTGTTCCTAAAACAATAGTTACTACTACCAGTATTATTCTCATTCTTCTTGCACTGTTCAGCTCAATGAGAATGAGAGAGATCATTCGTCAGGAATGCCAAGGGGAGAGATCATACATGTACAGTACAGATCAGATCAGTCAAGATTCTGAGACACATTTATGAAGTGTTCTCATACTATTTAAGGGGGGGGGAAAGATGTTAGACAAGATGTTGACTTCCTGTGAGGTAGCAACAGGTACTGTATATAGTTATGTAACACTGTAACTTGCTGACAGCCTCTCATCGAGAGAGGCCAATTACCTGCTTATTAAGCATGAAAAGAGAGAGAGAGAGGTGCAAGTGCAATGCAAATGCAGTATGTACATGTTGGGTGGGACTTGGGAGGCACATGGGAAGATGCGAGGGAGGGAGAGAGTGGGATCCTGTGTTTCACTGATCCCCCTTTCAGACTATATAGTAGTTTGGTCAAAACCTCTAGTTGCCTATTTAGTGCTGTGTAAATACAATTGACTTGCACAAACAAGATAAACTACTTGTTACTGCCTTTCTCTATGAAATATTATGTAGCAAAACTGATCTTGTAACAGAATAGGATAAAAAAAAAAATCAACATTGGTATATTAGAAGAAAGATTAGAAACTAAGCACCGATCACAGACCTGCACTACTCCACGAGACCATATACTAGGCTTGTGATCCAAGATATGATTCCTACAATTAGGTTTAATTTGATGCTGGCGAACTAAGTAGCTACCTATCTTGGAAGGGTGTGAATTTGTTAGTAGTTTAGTTTATACTCCATGTATGGCTGCATATTTATGGTTTGATCAGCGGACAGGGATCTTGTGGTGGATTCCAACAACCACTACCATTTGCCCATGTGGCCAACCTGGTTGCCTGCCCTGCCCATACAGCCTCAGCTCGAACTAGAATGATAAGCGCGCTACGCCGCGCCGTCGAGTGGATTGAGAGACCACGACACGATTTCGGAAATTGCAAGGGCTTTTTGCAACCAAAAAAACGTAGCGGGACCTTGTCATTTTTTCGGAAACCACATGGGGCTTTTTGTAAAAAATCAACGTGGAGGACCTCGACGTGATTTCGAAAACATGGGGCTTTCCGCAAAAAAAACTAACGTGGAGGACCTCGACATGATTTCGGAAACACCAGGGGCTTTTCGCAAAAAAAAAACCTGACACGGAGGACCTGGATGTGATTTCAAAAACAACATGGGTTTTTTTTACAAAAAAACTGATGTGGAGTACCTCTATGCGATTTTGCGAAAAAACTGACACAAGGACCTAGACGTGATTTCAAAAACCTTAGGGGCCTTCTCACAAAAAAAAGATGTGGACTTCCCGAGGGCCGGGGATTCCTTCGCCTATTAGAAAGAGTATATGGATAACCTTGTCCTCATCTCATGTACTAGTATATATAGCTTGTTGTATGACTCAACAAGACACCTTAATTAATTTCTTACATTGCAATTAATATAGCTAGCTAGTCCATAATACACTATATGCCTGCCCATGCATGCATGCATAGATTGGTCACATGAATGACTTACAGTAGGGCTTGATGAAGAATAGAAAGCAGCGCTGACGTGGTCGTTGAAGTAGACAATATCGAGGAAGAAGTCGAGTGGTCGCGCGGATGTGCTTTCCAGAATCCTTATTGTCACCCCGTGCAGGTACTCTATGTGATAACTGTTCAGAGATAGCCGCTCTCCTCCCTTCCCGGTGCACGCTGAGAAGGATGGCCGGCATGGTACAACGGCTCAACACCACAACATAATTCACCGGAGGAGGTAGACTAAGTAAGAAAAGGAATAGAGAAATTCTTGTTTTGTTCATTCTAGATGTCTCCGTACCCTTATAGGGACAAAGCATTTACTCTCTAGTAACTGTTGTATTGAACTTGAATTAAGTCATTGGTAACTGCTAATTCAAACCAATTAATGATATTTATGCAGTGTTTAATGGCTCCTGACCAGTTCACAAAAGAAGAGATAAATGCACAATTAGTTCTTAACTAGTTACGACCAGCTCGCAATTCTTTACGACCAGTTCATATGTAGTCACAATCAGGTCGTAACGATCCCCGACCAGGTGGTAGTCACTTACAACCAGTTTGTAACTTGTTATGACTAGTTCGTATCAAGTCATGACCAGGTGGTAGTCACTTACGACCGGCTTGTAACTCCTTACGATCGATTCATATCTTGTCATGACCAGGTGGCAGTCACTTACAACTGGTCATGACTTATCCCAACCAATAAGTGGTCATGCATGACCAACTCATGACCAGTCTTTCTCTAGTTAGACTAATCAGACCAGTTGTTTTGCTTCCCACCGATGGGATAAACCATACATGCTTTGAGATTTCCAAAGGAAATGGACCTCATAAATAGGCTAATTTCCAACATGTATCACTATAGTACTAGTAACTCTGGCTACTACAATCTGAAATTTTCTTTGGAACCACAGAAGCAATACCTAGGAGTATCATACTTCTTCAGCAATGACTTGCATTCATGTCAAAAGTTGTCACTTAACCACCACCCCCCCCCCAAAATATATCGATGAGCCACGTGGGTGGAGGGGGAGAGGAATCGGAGTCGTCGTCCTTCAGTTATGCATCGTCCACTATTATTGCCGAGTGGAAGAACCGCGTCCTCACCTAATTCATATGAAACTCCTCGCTGGTGGCCCGGTTAGCGTGTGGACCAACCTACACCTACTTCTATTCTTCTATCTCAAGTAGTTGTTGGGTGATCTTCTTCACTGTCCGGTCTTAACCAGTCTGAAGCTCCTGTGGGTTGGATGGGAGGTGTTGTCATTCTTTTAGCTTTGATGTGTGTTGTCAGGACCCAAAAATGCAATTCTGGACCATCTGTGTATTCTACACTAGTCCAGGATCATATCGATTCACACAAGTCGAATAATAACATAACGATTAATTTGAATAACAAATAATGGTTTTAACCTTATGGTTGAGTTTATATTTATTAAGCCTCGCAGGGCTGGCAATAATTAAATAAGCAGCAGTGGAACAAATAAACTTCAGCGGAAACCCATCGATTCGCCACAGTCAACCGACTGGGATCAAGATCTAACGATCAGCACCATCGTAGTACTCCTCTTCGAACGCAGGCGATGACTCCTCCACTTCAGCTGGATGATTTTAGCAAGTATGAGTACATAACCGTATTCGCAAGTCATATCACAGAATACAATGTATACATGATGACTTTTTCCAAAGGCAATTGCTTATGTGGTTCTTTTGCATAAAAGCAGCATTTGCAATTGAATATAATAATAGATTGAAAACATAATTCGAAACAAATAAATGATAATAATTTAACAGTTATTTTCACAAAGACACAAAGCCTAATCAATTCATTTCACATAGCCATATGATTTATATCACACAACTGTCCCTTCCAATTGTTTTTATTAAAATCCACTCGTCGTATGAAATCCTCGAGCATGTCCATGACCGCGGACGCGGCTATTCGAATAGATGTGCTCACGGGTGCTCAAGGACGACCGTGCTGGCCAGTGACGAGGTCAAAGCAGAGGAAAGGTCTCGGGGCTCATCGAGATTGGTGTTCTGGCGACGCTCCGGTGAAGAGAAGGCGTCAAAGGTGTAGCCCTCGTCCATGTGATGATGAAGGTGCAGACCACGAGGCTCGAGCGGCCCTGGTTGCGGCGGAACCCCTTGTCGGAGTTGGTGGTGGCGCAATTCCTTCCTCAAGCTCCTACGACGACTAGGGTTGGTTCCGGCGCTGAGGCGGCTAGGGTTGGGTTGCGGAGGCCAAGGGCTTGCCTCCCTTTTATACCCGGTGGTCTAGGAGAGTCCGTGGCGCAAACACCCAAAAACAGCACGCGACGACGGAGATCAAATTGTAACAGATTCAGAGACGATGAGCAGTAGATCCGATGAGACCCACACGTCATCGGCTGAGGCTCGACGGAGAACGCGTGACCAAAGACACACGTGTCGCTGGCTGGTGGGACCGGCTCAGGCGCTGGTGTGTGAGAGAGATAGAGGCTGACATGTGGGGACCACATGTGAGCGGAGATGGGTGCGAGCGCGGGCGCGCTGGGCCGCACAGTGCTGGGCCGAGGCGAAAAAGAGTTGGGTTTTGGCCCAATTCATAAACTGAGACTTTAAATAGGTTTTCTATTTGATAAATAACAGAAAAAGCAAAAGGCAATTAGAAAATAGCAAATGCACTCAGAAAAATTTCAGAAAAATATATCCAAGTACATAGAACCAAATAAAATAGTTTTGACCCTTGTTGATGTTGGCATTAATCATATTAAATTGTTTTAATACTGAAAGTCCATGTTTAAGCTTTAATTAAATTCAAATAAAATCTTGGTGAATTTTTCAGGGACTTAACTACTTAAAAGATTTTTCAAGCTTAGAAATTTGGGATGTTACATGTGTGCGATAGAACTGGTTGATGTTAGGTGCGACAGAACTGGTTGGTGTTAGGGTGTGGTGTCTCTAGCTCTGGTGCTATTGATAGAGTGTTGAAAGGAAAGGCATGCCTCCTCAGTTGTGCTTTCTCTCCCGCCGGGGTGTATGTTTTTTTACCTTGTTTTCTTCTATTTTATCAATGCAAATGGTAGTTCTCCTGCCTCTTTCTTTTTAAAAAAAGAAAAAGAAAAACCCACCCAAAAGTAAAGGATGGTTGCGCAAAGACCCGCTCTCCGTTCTTCTTTACTAGCCTCAACAGTTCAATAACGGGAAGAAAAAAAATTGCAAGCTTAATTTCGATCGAATCACATGGATCTCGAGACCAAAAGACGATCACCACCAACAAGAAAAAATCAAGCACTTTGTGCTCAGAGCTTGCAAAAGGGGCGGCAGGGCGACGTGTAACCAATGGTCCACCCTTCCATTCGATCCTCCGGTGGATTCTATATATTAACTAAACCAAAGGCATCCTAAGAAAAAGCATCCCTATTCTTTTTTCTTTTCCATGTCAAATCTATAGGCTGTCCCATGCAAACTAAGCAAATTGTATTTGTATGTATCATTCATGCTGATGCATGCGAACGAAAAAACAGCTTCGTTATCAAACAGTATACTCTCTCTATCATGAGAAGCTTCGTACATACGAGATATGACCAATGGCAGGATGCATGTAACATTACATAAATCACAAGCTAAGCTAGAAAACAAGACATGTATGACTGACTATCTGTAACCACACATGTCAATGCCTACGCGATAGGTAGATCACTACAGAAATCTTGAGAAAGAAAGAAAGAAAGGTATACCGTGTCCGTGTCAGCCATGGCAGCATTGCCTCCCGGCTCCCGGCGCCGGAGAAGACAAAGATCTGGTTAGTTCTGGATGCCCAGGATCTGGGTGAGCAGAGGAGGAGAGGGAGCTGGGCCGTATCTGGGCCTCTGTCGCTCCTCCTTGGGCCTTACTATTGAGTTTGCACAGCCCACTCGGCAGGCAGGCCCATCCGGCTCGCATCAGGCTCAGGGAAAAGAAGAGGAGGAAACCGGAAACCCTAGTGCGTGCGAGAACGGCGGGAGGTTGTGGGCGCACGGCGAACAGGAGAAGGCGAGCCGGCGGCGGGGTCTGCTACTCTAGTTTGCCCGGCGAGGCAGGGCGCGCCGTTCCAGGCAATCCGGCATGGAGTGAAGAACAACAAACTCAGAAGTCAGAACCGAGGTTTGTTTGAGTGCTTCTGAGAAATCGATTCTAGTTGTGGAATTGCATAGGCTTTAGAGCTTTGCGACCATCTTCCCAGTACCGTTTTTCTTATGAGGAATGCATATGTTTTGCAAGGGTTCTTAGTGCAGCCCATGAGCTGGAATTGGATTCGAGTCTATGGTGGTGTGAATGTGATGTAGCATAAAAGGGTTCTTGTAGATGTGATATCCGTGAGCACTGATATGAATTTTCAGAAATCGTGATAATGTTAGACCGGCTTCCAAAAAGTCATATTTATCGTGCAATTAAAACTCGAGTATACGCGTGTCTGATTGATTTCTTCAACCCTTTCGATTTGTTTCTGCAAAATTAGAGTTGGACACACCGACAGGTGGGGTGCTTCAAATCCGTGGGCTAGTGAGGAGAGTTGGCCAAGAATTCGACTCTTAACTATCCCTACTGATTTGCAAGCACCTCTGTATGAATACGTTGAAACAAGGAAGATAACAACACAGAGAGATGATAAGATAAATGGAGTTACTAGAGCTGTTGGGAGGATTCATACCGACTTGTGCTTGCTGACAAAGTGTTGCGATTGTGCAAGAATTGGGATTGATGTTTTATATGCTATGATGTTGTGAATTCTTCAGTTGGATTACCCTACCCAACGCAACCCTGCTTATTGCGGTTGTTTTGCTTTTCCCTTTCTTCTTGAGACTGTTCACATGCATAGTTGGATTAGTTTTAGTCCCTTGTCATCCTGACACCACACAATCTTCCCATGGTATAAGGAGCAAAGTTCTGGGCATTTGGCTCTTCATTCTTGCAATTTTTTGCTGCTGCTTCAAGGATCAACACATTATGATTTTAGAACAACATTTTACATGATACATGTCTCATGGTTGGCGAAGGTTTCCAGTAATGTTGTTACTCCAACTAACATGCTTGTGTTGTTTGCCAATCAGGTAATATTCTATTGCCCCGAGCACAGAAAAGATGGTTAATGCAATCAAGGGGTTGTTCATCTCCTGGTAAGCTCCTAAATCCTGGCACAACTGGATCCATCATTTTATTCTTTTATTATCTCTTTGTAGTTTCCATTAATCCACTGGTTAATCTTTTTTTTCCAGTGATGTACCGATGGCACAGTTCATTGTTAATCTGAATGCCTCAATGCCCGCATCAGAGAGGTTCATCGTGCACATGCTTGACCCTACACACATGTTTGTCCAGCCTCATGTGGCAGAAATGATTAGAAGTAAGATATCAGAGTTCAGAGATCAGAACAGCTACGAGAAGCCAGCATGAAGGATCATCCTGTACCATGATTCGAGTTTCAAACTCTTCCAAATATACCTACATTTGTATTTGGTTGGTAGCTGTGTGGAATGATTACAGACTGAACATCATGTCTCACTCGTGATGTTCTGGTATGATAATATTTTAGGATCAGAAAATATTGTGATTTATCATGTCTTCTGCGTGAGCCTTTTATTTGATAATGCAGTTGGTGGTGTCCATACATTGAGAATGCAATTCCAAAATAGTTAGTTCTGTGGAGAATACAGTACAACTTTTTATGTAATCTTCTTCTTATGTTCTGTGAACTTATTATGAGAGCTCTAAATAGAGGAACCAAATAGAAGCTTCAAGAATAACTATTTTACACACATATCAGTTATCAACACGGTATTAAAATTCAAGAGCATGAAGTAGGAAAGGTAGAATTGTTTTGGAATTCATGAAAATGGAGTTGAAAGGTTGAATTTGGCCAAAGGCCGCCTTATTCATCAAAGCATGTGTCCCCAGTCGGTAAGATTGGAGCCTCCTGACAAGAAGATCATATGAGATTCTTATATGGACCAAGCCTACATGTACGTCACATGGAGAGATTTCCCTAAGATAAGTTGCTATTTGTTGGCTCAGTTATGCTTGTTGGAATGTATGTACTCCATTAGACACCAAAGAAATATGTTCTTGTAGAACTAAAAGCAGCCAGAAGAAAGATATCTTGGCTATTTTCCTGCTACTTTTGTATGGTCTGCAAGAGAAATGAGTGTCACAGAATGATCTGTGCACATGACACAATATGATGAATCTGATGCCCCTGTTTTACTCCAAGTAGCAACTGTGATCCAGAGAGAACATTTTCTTTTGAAAGAGAAGGCATAAGTGTTGTACTGAAATAATCTGGTGAACAATATAGAAACCACTGTTTACTCTGTTCAGCAGTCAGCAGAGACATGATGCATTAGCATGGAAAGGACTCGTGATAATTGACACAGATAGTTTACCCATCAGGTTTGCAGTTTGGTTCCATGTACAACTTTCTTCAGTTCAGACTTGAGATGCATGCCTGATTGCTTTCAGGGAAGTTCATATGCACTCAGATTTTCCCTGAACTTCGCAGCTAAACAAACAAATGCTCACTCGATCTGCACCCAGCTTGCTTGAAAGCAAAGTCTCACAGACCAAAGCTTAAAGCTTTGGCATGATTCAGAAACCACTCAATGGCATTACATGCTTTCCATTGGCTTTGCTTTGAAGCATTGCCCAAACAAAATGACTATATATACATGCATCCTCTCATCCCTCTTGCATACAACAGTCAAGTGTTCATCTCTTCTCCTCCCTACTGAGCAGTGAGCACCGATCATGGCTTCTGCTCACCTGAAGCTCGCCCTTGCTCTCCTCCTCCTCTGCGTCGGCGCATGTGTAGCTCGCAACAGCGATTTCTCCATTGTGGGCTACTCCGAGGAAGACCTGTCCTCCCATGACAGGATCATCGAGCTCTTCGAGAAGTGGCTCGCAAAGTACCGGAAGGCGTATGCGAGCTTCGAGGAGAAGCTCAAGAGGTTCGAGGTGTTCAAGGACAACCTGAAGCACATCGACGAGATCAACAAGAAGGTGACCAGCTACTGGCTCGGCCTGAACGAGTTCGCCGACTTGACGCACGACGAGTTCAAGGCGACGTACCTCGGCCTCAAGGGCGACCTGCCGAGGAGGAGCAGAGAGGTCTTCTCTTCCAACTTGAGGTACGAGGATGTCAACGACCTGCCCAAGTCTGTGGATTGGAGGAAGAAGGGTGCAGTCACCGACGTCAAGAACCAGGGCCAGTGTGGTGAGCTAATTAGCTAAGCTAAGATTCAATCCAACATAATTGTTCTTTACATTGCCGTTGATTTTACCTGCTTTCGTCAGTGTAAGTTTGATGCGATTAATGGTGTGTGAATTTGCAGGTAGCTGCTGGGCGTTCTCGACGGTGGCTGCAGTGGAGGGCATAAACCAGATCGTGAGCGGAAACCTGACGTCCCTGTCGGAGCAGGAGCTGATCGACTGCAGCACCGACGGCAACAACGGCTGCAACGGCGGCATGATGGACTACGCCTTCTCCTACATCGCCTCCAGCGGCGGCCTGCACACCGAGGAGGCATACCCCTACCTCATGGAGGAAGGCGCCTGCGATCAGAAGAGCGTAAGCGCGCAATGAACCACCACTCTGTCTCTGTCTGGACTCTGAAAATGCACTGTGCATTGATCGGAAGACTGCGTCTCAACTTAAGCTGATGCGCATTTTGGCCGGAAATCAATGGCTTTGCAGTCTAGCGAGGGGGTTGTGACGATCAGCGGTTACGAGGACGTGCCGGAGAACGACGAGCAGGGGCTGCTCAAGGCCCTGGCGCACCAGCCGGTGAGCGTCGCCATTGAGGCGTCGGGCAGGCACTTCCAGTTCTACAGCGGGGTCAGCATCGAATCAAATGCTATCTTCTTGCTCGCTTGCCATCAAATCTTATCGATCGAGAACCGAAACCGCAACTGAAAATGCATCTTCATCATAACCATACTGTACGTAGGGAGTGTTTGATGGCCCGTGCGGCGCGGAGCTGGATCACGGCGTGACGGCCGTCGGATACGGGGCGAGCAAGGGCCAGGATTACATCATCGTCAAGAACTCGTGGGGCCCGCACTGGGGCGAGAAGGGCTACATCCGCATGAAGAGGGGCCTCTGCGGCATCAACAAGATGGCCTCCTACCCAGCCAAGGACCACTGAATCCTCCAACAAACTCTAACGACTGATCGATATACCTGCTGCGCTGCGCATCAAGATGAACATCTGATTTCCCCCGGTTTTCGTGTGTTTCTCAAAGAGCAAAAATATAGGCACAAGCAAGCTGTTCGTGCTTTCTTTCGGCTGAAACGATGAACCAAATAATGAACCTTTCGAGTTCCCCTTACGATTGTTTTTTTTCAAGGATATACAAGGTCCTGTCCGAAAAACTTGAGCGTAACCGCCAAAGAATCGACGCTAAATTTAAACCGAAAACCGACAAAAGGTAACTCATCGTGAACATTTCTAACGACCGACAAAATGTAAGGTAACATCATCGCCGCTGTTGCGAATTAATCGCTGCGCAACCGCCAAGCGCCATTGCCTGATTCCCGAGAGTAAGATAAGAGAGTCGATCGACAGCTACGGCGATGTTGTTAAAAATCCTCTGATTGCACTCTTTCAAGATGAACCAAGAGACGAGAATAATACAACAATATGTATCCTTTCTTAGATGTTTTGGCGCCAAGTCCTAGCGTCAACCGTAAATCTTGGAGAGAGTCAGCCCACTAGACACGAGACATCGCGAGCCAATCAGTGCTACAAAGCGACTCAAAATTGCGCCGCTATCACAAGCACTCCTAGCGTAATATGATCAATGGTCCTTCCTAATGGCCGCAAAAACACACATTACTTGATTTTGCGCACCATGACGCCTTAGACGATCACCGCCCAACATCGCCGCCAGATCGCTAACCACATGAAAATTTTGCATTTCAGTAGGACCCGAGCTTTCCAAATAGTCTCCGCACACGGAAACCTAGTACGCCGACTTAGCAGAGTAGCAACTTGAGGCTTCCCAGCGCCAAAGTAAAGAATCGACCTCTCCCTGGGCTAGCCGAATATATTGCAATCTATTCCAGAGCCTTAATAGTTCAGCAACAGAATTTATGTTTGGTTGACCCTGCAAGTCCAGAATCCAAGTATCATTGTCAAGTGCTTGGGCCACTGTTCTATTCCTCCGAATGGAAGGTTTGACCATCCGGACGATGGACGGCACGAGGCCTTGGATGGAGCAACCGTTCAGCCAGCAGGCCTCCCAGAACAACATGTTCTTGCCATTCCCTAATCTGACCAGAATGGAAGCATTTAACATGTCAATTTCTTGTCGGTTACTCTGGGCTTGCAAACTACCCCAAGGCTGTGACACCCGTATACGCTGTAACCAATGTCATCGGATGCGCATGGCCTTTCCTAGCACCACCAAGTTGTGCACACCAAGCCCACCGAACTAGAGGGGGTGACAGACTGACGACCAAGCATCCAAGCAATTGCCTCCTGAGACAGATGAAGATCCTTTCCAAAGAAAAGCCCGACGCATTTTGTCAATCTCTTTCACTACCGAGCGGGGGGGGTCGAGAGTCATGAAACTAAAAACCGACATGGCTGATAGCACTGACTTAACCAAAATCAGACGCCCCCTTGAGAGAGCATTCTAGCCTGCCAAGCTTGGAGGCGATTGGCAACCTTGGCCAACAAAGGTTGAAAATCTGAACGCGATGGCTTCCGTAAGGAGAGAGGCAACCCTAGATATTTGCAAGGGAAAGCAGTGATGTTGCAGTGCAAACTATCAGTGATGAGTTGAATCTGTAGGTCATTGCAGCGGATAGGTGAAAAGGAGCTTTTAGCCAAATTAGTATGCAGACCAATGGCCTCACCAAAAAGTTGTAGGATTTCCTTAATGGCTAGCAGATTATCGCTCACCGGGGTTAGAAACACCACCGCATCATCAGCATATAAGGAGAGACGATGTGGTAGCCCTCGACGCCCCCTGATCGGATGGAGTAGCCCATCCTTTTCTGCTGTGAGGATCGAACTGTTGAGAGCGTCCATTGCAATAATGAATAACATCGGAGATAACGGATCTCCTTGACGCAAACCGCGGCCGTGCCAGATCGGTTGCCCGAGCTGTCCATTGACAAGAACTCTAGTGGAGGAGGACATGAGCATCATGCGTAGCCAAGAACACCACCTCGTGCCGAAACCTTTGTGTCGAAGAATCTCAAGCAGAAAAGGTTAGGACAATGAATCGAATGCTTGAGTAATGTCTAGTTTGAAGAGGATGGCCGGTTGTTTTTGATGATGTAGCATGCGAGCGGACTAACCAGGAAGAAGTTATCTTGAATAGAACAAGCTTTGGTGAAAGTCGACTGGTTCGGAGCAATTAATTTAGGAAGTTCTGAAGTAAGTCTTCGAGCAAAAACTTTAGAAAAAATCTTGGCAAAGCTATGCAAGAGGCTTATAGGCCAGTAATCCTTTGCCTCCTGTGCTTCTTGTTTCTTGGGAAAGAGGGTTAACAGTGTCTTGCTGAGCAGGTGAAAGCTCGCTCCCGCTAAGCGATCAACGGCATGGAAGGCTGACATTATATCTGACTTAATAATTGGCCAACAACATTGGTAGAAAAGGCCCGAGAAACCATCTGATCCTGACGCCTTCTCAGAGGGCAAGCACCTAATCGCTTCCCAAACCTCCACTTCTGTGAAATCAGCGTCCAGTGACCGTAAGTCATGAGAAGGCATACCAAGGTAGTTCAGATCCAGGGAATGTTCACGCTCGATTGGTTGTCCCATGATTTTGATGAAGTGATCAGGGCAAGCCTCTTCTAACCCAGACCGAGTGTGCACCCAAGAATCCGCTACTTTTAAGCTTGAGATGAAGTTTCGTCGCCTACTACTAGGGATAGCAATGGGGCCAGGTGGAACATCTCCATCCCCGAGAGACGAAAAATTCTCCATCCCCATCCCTGTCCCGGGTGCTATTCTCCCCCCGTTCCCCGTCCCTATCGGGTTATCGGGGCCCCACGGGGACCCATACCCGAAAGTTGAATCCCGAAAGAAGAGAAAATAATGTCCATAATATTATAAAACGAGTATAAACATCCACATGCAATACTAAAATGATAATATTTTTTGATCAATTAGCATCTGGAGAGTAAAAGATGCAAATGAGATTATCTGGCTATCACCTTATTGGGTTGTGCGGTAGTGGGCTAGTGGCCTACATGTCTTATCGGGAGCCATGCAGGTAGCGGGGATGGGGAGTAGGGGAATGGCCCCATCCCCGCTTCACTTGATAGAGAATTATATTTGCATATTAGCATCCTTGTAAGGGAAGAAATAGCCCTATCCCCGTCCTCTAATGGATGAATTCCCTATCGGGGAATGGGGAATGAGGCCCCATTGCCACCCCTAGTAGTAGAGGCAGTTTCCAGGACGGAGCAAGAGAATCCCTGTGACTTCGAACGCTGAGGTGTCTGTCTTCCCAACCTCCGACGGGACGTCAGAGCTGTCCACCACGCCCGACCTCGTGCTAAAGGAATGACGACGTGGACCAGAGTCGTCTGGGATAACGCACGGGAGGCCACCAAAGCCAAAATCATCGCTTGATGGTGCAAAAGAGATGTGTTGCTCTGCTGAAGAGGAGAAATCTTCAACCTCATAGATGTGGATGATGTTGTTGTAACGTAAGGCCTCTCGCACCTCCCTTGAAGCAGACGGCCTCGAGAACACTTGCGTCCCGTGGTCAAGGATGGAACCATCTGGGAGGGTGTTCGGTTCGGCAATGAACACCGTTTTTTCTTTCGGAATCAAACTAGGGTTTAGAGATCAAGCAACTAGACAGAATGCCAACAGGTCAGCATGTGTTGTAGACGATTCCGCGAAAGCCTCAATCCAACAGGAGGGGGCGAGAATGGCTGAAGTCGCTGCCAAACTCCAAGCATGCAGTGGCAGACCCTCTAAGCTTAGCTTTACTCTGAACTGAAGAGGTTGGCTAACTGCCTGAGCCAAACGCGACCACTGACGAGCCAAGAGGAGGAATTTTGATGTCTTGATGGGGCCGCCACGTAGAATCTGATCTTTGGTTGAGTGGGTGTTGAAGACAACCAGGAAATTTTCCGGGTAATAGGGATTAATGGTGAAGCTATCCTGCAGCAAGCCCCTCTCAACCTGGATTGCTTGTACGACCTCTTATGCAGAGACTTGTGGCCTCGTTCCCCCCACGCAGATAATCAATGCCCGTTCCAGACATTTCTCCATGTCGCGCATTGCCAGGGAGAACGGGACGACGCAGACCTCCCTGACGGGACGGTGAAGAGGGTTCCCGGGGGGAACACATCATCGACATCCCCGAAAAGGGGTGGAAGAGAGCACATTCCACCTCCAGTAATGGGACGACCTTCCTTGGCCGGAGACGAACGAGGCACTGAAGGTGGGCTTAGCCTCTGAGTCCGGCGACGCTGCGGTGGAGGAGAACGACCCGAGCTACCAGTGGCAGGGGACGAACTACGTAAGGCGCTTGTCGCACGACTCTACCGGATCGCAAAGTATCCCGCAAATCGACGACGCGAAACATGTGCCGACTTTGCTAGTCGCTTGAAGTGAACCGACGTGGAATCCGCTTTGCAAAAGCAATGGATGGGGTTTCGCAATCACCGCAATGCGGCCATCGGCAGCGCTTAAAGCAGCGCTCAGAGGTCACGCGAATCGTCATGACACGTACCGCCGCCGAGGTAGAGTCCTCCGCGCACTTAACGCCGATGAACTTCTTGCCAGTCGCCAACCTCAGACGATTTAGCTGCACCGACGGCGTTCGCCGATGAAGGCACGACGCCCTTGCGCTGCAGTAGCCCGCCGTCGAGGTAGAGCACCGACTTGCCCCTATCTTCAGTGTTCAAGACCTGCGCCCCACAATGATCGGGCTCAGCCACCATAGCCCTGGATGGGCTCGGCGGCCGGAGACTGAGGGTAGGCAAGTTTGACGAAAACGATCTGGCTGGCGACCTGCGGCGTTGGGATTCCACCGAATTTGGGCTAGAAAGCGAGGATTCCAACCATCTACACTCATTCTTAGACTTCTTGCCAGTGACTGCTGCCCTGAAGTCTAGGTTTTGAGAGGAAGAGCTCATTGGGATGTGTGCGCCATCACCAGAGTGACAGGCAGCGCCGAGATGTTGGGAGGCTGCAAAGAAGGTGGATGGCATGCTGGAAGTGGGCGCTGGGAGTGGCCGCCGCCGCCGGAGTGGCGAGCGGCTCGAGAGGAGCACAAGAGCTCAGGAACGCCCTACAAAACAGTTGCACGTAACAAAACAGTTGCACCCTTACGATTGTTCGAAGCAATGGTACGCGCGAGTTTGGTCATCTTTTTTTTTCTTTCTGGTTATATATGTTCAGTAACATCTGTGTGAAACGAAACGAGATGTTCTCCTGCCTCTGCTCCTTAAAAAGGAAAAAAGAAAACACGTGTTTGTGTGAAACAGAGACAACTGTGAGTGTGAGCAGCCATTGAAACCCAAGTCATACAACATGTCTGCAAGGACCAACGCAATGTTGATGATTCTAGCATGTCACACATACCTCCCATGAGAAGCCTAAGCATCCACAACATCAAGTACTGAAGCGACCTAATTGCTAGTAATAGCGACTTCAAATAAAATAGGTATGGAAATCACATGGAGAACAGTAGTAGTATCTGTTATGAATAGCGCATGTATTCAATATGGGGCCAATGGGCCAGTATATATACACAAGTACATATGGTGAATATGCAAAGAACCCCTTATAACAATGGGGAAAAACACATATACATATATATCTCTAACACCCCCCCTCAAACTCATGGTGGGTCAACAACACTGAGTTTGGAGAGGTAGAAACCATGCTGAGCTCGAGTCTGGGCCTTCGTGAAGAAATCCGCTATCTCAAGCTCGGAAGGCACATACCGAGAGCAATCACCGATCATGCACACAAGAACGCATAAAAGGAAGCATCAACACCAATATGCTTGGTAAGCTCATGCTTCACTGTGGTCACGCAATACCGAGCAGCACCGCATCGTCTGACAAGAGTGAGCCTGTAGTGACGTAAACACCAAAATCCTCGGCAACCACCGTAGCTGGCAATCTCGCCGCCAAGAGAGCCATAGCACGTAACTCACCTCTCGCACTAACGGGACATCGCACCGCTTCTTCGCCTTCCGTGCAATGAGAGAACCACCAAGAAAAACACAGCAGCGAGATAGACCGCGATCGAGGGATCGCCGCCCAAGTAGCATCCGAATAAGCTCAAGTCAGAACGAAATGGAGTTTGGAAAGAAAAGACGGCGAGAGATAGTTCCACGAAGGTATCGCAGAACTCAAGAAGGTGGTCAGAGTGGACTCGAGTGGGAGCAGATACGAATCGACTCGTAATGTGGACTGATAAGTGATATCCGGACGAGTAATAAAGAAGATAGACAAGACTCCCAACAAGATGACGATAGCGTAGTCTGACGTAAAGAGGCTCGCCATCGAGAGTTTGAGGTGAACATTGAGCTCCATGGGAGTCTCAACAAGATACCGATCGCTGAGAGAGGCACGATCAAGAAGATCCCGAATATACTTCTCTTGGGACATAAAGAAACCATCCGGAGTGGAAGTAACCTCAATCCCAAGGAAGTAACAAAGAGGACCAAGATCCGACATAAGAAACCGCCACTAAGACGAGCCTTGACAAAGGCAATGTACTAATCATCGCGAATGATCATGTCATCAACATACGTAAGAAGAAGAGTCCGACCACGAGACGAAGTGTGGACAAAGAGCGCAAGATCATGATCACTAGCCGAAAAACCAAAGCAGTGACTACGAGGAGAAGCGCCAAACCAAGCACGAGGGGCTTGCTTAAGGCCATAGAGAGCGACGAAGGCGACTGCACCATGCCCTCAGAATGTAATACCTGGTGGCGGATGCATGTAGACCTCCTCACGCAACTCGCCATTAAGAAAGGCATTCTTGACATCAAGCCGAGAAATGCACTCAATGACTGACGCCACCGAAAGAAGAGTGCGAACGGTGGTCATGTGGGCCACAGAGCAAAAGTCTCGTCAGAGTCAACACCATGCTTCGCTGGAAGCCACGAGCAACAAGACGCGCTTTATAGCGCCAAGAGAGCCATCGAGCGTAGTCTTAATCTTATAGACCCACTTACATGTGATGGGATGAGAATGAGATGGAAAAGGAACAAGATCCCAAGTACCAAGACGCTGAGGTCGCAAGCTCTCGCCATGGCAAGTCGCCACTCGTGGTGAGTAACAAAGATCCCCAGAGGAGACAAAGCTCACAGTAGTCGCGCCAAAGAAAGGCAAACGGCAGAGGCCGAATCGACCGCGATCGCGAGAGCGTGAGGCGAGGAGAAGATGACCCATCGTGGGAAGATGGAGCATCGTAAGAAGATGGAACATCGAGAAGATGACTCATCCAAATATTCTCAATACGAGGTCGACGAGTGTAGACGATAGTGGGAGGAGCTCGGGAGTCGAGGAGACGACACAAGCGGCGATAACGGCGGAGAGGCCACAGGGGAATATGTGGAGACTCGTGAGGACAGTGGACGAGGGCAAAACAAATATAGGAGTATCTCGAAAGGTCAAGAAAGACAGAGACTCACAGAGGAAGCCGAAGGAGAGGCAGACGTGGGTAGAATGGACGAGACTCGCCGAAGTCACATCCCGAGAAACCCGTATCCGACGACCAACAGATCCCAAAGACCGATAGCCCTTGTGCTCAGATCGCATTCTTAAAGACACACTCAACAGATCGAAGCTGGCTTTGGTGCGTTCGAGGCGCGAGAGAACGAGCAAACGCAACCAAACAGATGAAGGGCGAGTAGTCGTGAAGAAGACCACAGACGCCAACAGAATCGCACCTTAAGAGCGTAAGAGGGTCGGATGTTGAAGAGATAGGTGGCAGGGAAACAAATTTCTACCCAAAAGTGAGGTGGAATGGAGGCGCGATCATCGAGCACGAGCCGCTCTCAAGGAGGTGACGATGCTTGCGCCAGCTGACACCATTCTCGAGCATGAGCACTGTGACAAGAAAATCGAGCGAGTGCCCGCCAAAGAAGGAAGTCGCGAGGTGACGAGAGGTACTCGCCAAACAGACTAGCACGAAGACACGAATAGGAGTGGAGAACTGTGTGTGTATCATAGTGGCAAATTGTTTATAGATAGGCAAGGCCTCACTACGAAGACATGAAATATATCCAAGTGTGGCGAGAGAAATCATCTATAAAAATAATATAATAACGATGACCCCTTTCAAACGAAGGAGCCTTAACCCAAACATCCAATGAACAAGATCAAAGGACGCCGAGACACGCCTCACTATGAGGATAAGGAAGTCAATGCTTACCTAACTTACACTCGACAACTAAAGACACGCTCTCGAGATGCACTCGTAAGACCACGACTAACTAAGGACGATGCATGCAGATCCACAGATGGCCAAGACGGTGATGCCACCTGGAAAGAGCCAGACGGCGGCGTAGCGGAGAGACCGCAAGAATGGTGGCAGCTGGAAGGAAGGTGAAGCTACCAAGCTCCCAAAGACGCCAGAATCACTGCCGAGGGCCGAACCAACCAGAGCTCCGTGTGGCGCCCCAACACAACAAGAGTCGAGTCGAGAATAACCCGATAACCAAGGTCAGAATCCGCCACAGAAGAAGTCGCAAGGTAAGGCGAGGAACATGAGCAATGAAGGAACATGAAAAGAGGAGTTGCTAAGAGGACCTCACTGAGACGAGAAGAGATGTACCATCGCAGTGAAGAACACCGACAGAGAATCAAGGGGTGTAATGAAAGACAGAGTGGAAGGATCAGAGTCATGTGAAAAGATGCCCGTAATCAAGAATCCACGGAGGTACCGATCGTAGAAGGTGGTTTCTCGGCTCGAAGAGTCGTGAGTGCAGCCCGCAGAACTCGCCGAGGAGAACCCGGCGCAAGCGGCGCCAAGTCCGCTATCTCCCGCTCGAAGAGAAATCAAGAAGTCGGCGCAGCGCCGATGTAGAAGACCGCTGCGCTAGTAGAAGAACGACGAGAAAGATGCCGCCGCTTATAGCATCGGGACTCAATGTGGCCGACCTATTGCAAGAGGAGCAATGAGGACGACCACCGCCGATGGAGGGCGCCGCCACCACCGTGACGCCACGGAGGAGGCAGGTCGACGCGCGGAGCCGCTGGTAGCAGTGGGCGAGCGCGAGCACGAGGGGAGTGGTAGCAGCCATCACCACTCAGCGAGTCTCCTCCGCACGTATCTCGCGAAGAGCCTCCAGAGAGTGACACGAGGTGGTGACGCAAGGAGCCGGGCACGCCGCCGCCGAACTCAGACGGCGCAGTAAGGAACTCGTGAGATCCGCCGAAACCCAAGTCAAGACGCACGCCTAGGCAAAGATCGACAGAGCGACAGCCGGCAGCGCGGAGAGAGTCCACCGCCGCCAAACAACAGAGCTCGGAAAGCGTAAAAGCATCAACAAGAGCATCACCGCTGAAGAGAGTGCTCGCGACCACTGACAGTAGAGCATCACCGAGGGCTCAGCGCCGACGAAGGTGAGTCCACATCCGAAAGCGAGGTAGTCCCACAACCTCGCAGAGGAGAATCGAGGTGGATATCGGCGATGAGGACAAGAAGCACTCGAGCGCCGCTGCCGCACTCACCGAGTGTAGGCGCCAAAGCGATCCTTGTAGAAGTCCGAGCCTCTCGGTAGGCGAGATAGCCTCATCATCGCCAAGCGAGCAGGTCTCAGCAGCACCTTGTTTACCGCCGGGGGCGCAACAGCGAGGCTCGGCGTGAGGTGTAGAGCAAGCGCGACAGTAACATCGCCAGATAGGACGCCCTGAGACGAAGACCATGCATGTGGATGCGCATGAGACACGGTCGGTGTAATTAACACCATCAAGATCACCGGCAACGAGGAGGGAAACGGTACCCATTGGTAGGCGGCACCGATCGCGCGGCGATCAAGACAAATGGTCTCAACAGCGGCGAACGGCGCGCCGGTTAGAACTTTTGCTCTCTTTTTCTAAACCCTGAACTTAACGCCTTCGCCCCCGGAGAAACACACACACACACGCGCACACGCAGGAGGCGCGGTGGCGGCGCGCGCGGCGGCGTGGAGCGACGCGAGCGGCGGCGGGCGCGAGCAACGGCGCTGGAGCGGCGACGGCGCGCGAGGGCGGCGACGCCGCGAAGCCGAGGTCGGCCCGCCCGCACGCGCGCGGAGCTCACGGCTGGTTACCGGCGAGGGCGGGCGGCCGGGCAGGGACCGCGAGGGCGGCGGAAGGCGAGCGAGACGGCGTTCGGCGCCGGAAGGCGCGGAGTCCCGGCGCGCAGTGAGGCGCGGAGCCGGCGCGCGAGGAGGGCGGGAGGCCGGGCGCACGCGAGGAGGCCGGCGACGGCGGCGGAGGCCGGGCGACGGCGAGAGGCCGGCGGCGACGCGCGGAGTCCGGCGCGCGCAGAGGCGCGGAGAGCGGCGGCGCGCGGAGGCGCGGAGGCCGGGCGACGGCGAGGAGGTCGGGCGACGCGGCTGGGAGGTCGGCGACGGCGAGGAGGCCGGGCGACAGCGCGGAGGCCGACGACAACAGAGGCGCGACGCGGAGTCGGCGATGGTGGCGCAGAGTCGACGACTTGCGCTGAACTCCTAGGTAAGCCAAAACCCTAGTTTTGGCTCGACACTGTGTTATGAATAGCGCATGTATTCAATATAGGGCCAATGGGCCGGTATATATACACAAGTACATGTGGTGAATATGCAAAGAACCCCTTATAACAATGGGGAAAAACACATATACATATATATCTCTAACAGTATCATCTGGAAGAAAATGTGATGGAGACGGCAGCAATTCCCTGAAGCAATCAAGAGTGTCACCATTGGAATCCATGATCACCTACCATTTCAAGGACTGCCAAATGACCAATGCAATGAAATTGTCATGACACTGTTACTTGTCAAGCCGCAAGCACATGTTTCAGCATTTTCGTGCCAACAAAAACGAGGGGTGAGGAGAGTTTATAGGGTGGATTAATTCCAATTTCTAGCTAAAATATTTCCAAACAAAGATATAACCTTCTTCAACTCTAAGTACATAATGGTTTTCTCAATCGGATCTTAACATTGTACTTTTGTTAGCTGACTAGACTAAACCAAGAGCGAACCATAACACGGGCTACCATCTTAAGGGCCAGTTCGTGGTTGGTGTGCTCTGTTTTGCTGCCGAATCTAATCAGTTGTAGCAATATTTACTAATGCTTACTAAAAGAGGTGCTTCCAACTAACTGCTAAATTTTTTAAAAATATATTAAAAGAGGTGTTTTTGAAAAGCCATGCAATGCCAAACCGAGCTGAAGTCGTCAAAGAGGAGGAAGAAAAGCTAATGTAAAACACAGAAAGATAGCTGGCAACTCTTAGCAATGCAAAAGGTTGGCCTTGACCACACAAATCCGGTGGGCAGTGGGAAATCCAGCCACTTCTTCTTCTTCTTCTTCTTCTTCTTCTTCTTTCCCTGACAAGTACATGAAGATTGTCCAACTAACCCTCTCCAGAAGCTTCTATTGTATCTCTATCCAAATGCAACCACCAGCCCAACCCAACTAGTAATGTTTCATCCGTGGTCACTGCATTCAATCTGTAGCACAATAGAGACCGGAAGAAAGTAGTATTTGTAGTTGTGTACGGACAAATAAAATTGCAGCTTGCTCTGTCTTTTCTAGCTGGATCTCTCTCCTCTACTTTAGGAACATCTGGGCATGTAAGTAGTATAGTTTGGTGTGGATGTGTAATACTAGTACAATGCACACTTCCATGTGCACAACCGTTAAATTGATGATCCATTCCAAACCAGTAGCATGCCAGGGACAACAAATTTGAACCCTGAATACTAATTTATTTAGTGATGAACTCACGATTTATCATTTCTCTATAGCTGACAAGTGTGGGGGTTGGTTTTCACTTGGAGCTAATACACCTACCACCAAGATCTTAGAGAGTTGGGCACATGGTCCAGTAAATGTACGTAGTTCTTACACATCACAGAGAAACGATAAATCGTCAGTTCATCACTAAATAAATTATGCAGTTTTTTTTTAAAAAAAAAATTCAGGGTTCATAGTTTATTGTCCTTGGCATGCAACTGGTTTGGAATGGATCGTCAATTTATTAGTTGTGCATATGAAAGTGTGTATTGTACATCCTCCTCCTCTCATGTGCATCAACAATATATGACGTTTTAGATATTGATACAGTCTTCAACATACAACTTTGACCATTACTTTTTTATATAAATATACTCATAAAATAATATAATATCTTTTATATTATTAAAAAAATATGAATAATCTAATGATACCATTTTCATATAACCAATACAAATATTATATATATATATATATATATATTAGGGGTCAAAATTAAGAAAGTTTGATTGTACGTTTTCTAAAACGTCATATATTTATGAGAGTAATTAGCCTCCTTATGACAAATTCTTTGTGTAAAAGAGTCCAAGTGCGGATCTTTTCTCTCGAGGGGTAGTCCACATGAAGATCTGGATCTGAGAACAAATGAAGATATAGATCTGAAAGCAATTGTAAATTTAATTTAAAAAATAGGAGCAAAGGACATTGCCACACGATAGAATCACTTGGAATATATCAGGTCTTTGAATAGACTCGTCACCATCCACCAACTAGACAACTTTGAAGAGGCATGGTTTTCTTTTTGTAAACAACCAAGGCACATGTACAATACTTGGAGAAGAAGGCATTTTGTTAAGTAATTTTTCATGTGTTTTCACGTCAAGTATTAATTTTATTTATTACAAAGAAAAACATACACAGGTACCACACGTGCGATAAATCTGTGCACCCACGACTCCACGGGCACCACCAAGATGAGGTGATTCGCATGTCAATTGTTAACTTTGATTTGTTTAACGCGTGATTCTGATACATATATTTTGTTGATTTGACTCTATAAGCCGATTCTGATCCAATCAAGTGGATGACGTAATGCAACACAACGGTGTGTGGTATGAATATAAAGGATTTGGATGACGTACTGCATTGAAGTAGTCAACGCAGATGATCTAAAATAACAAAGCATTAGGAGCAGTTTTCACCATCTGATCGGAAACCGAAAGGTCCAAATCAGATCAGATCGCTGCAGTGTTTTTGCTCGGTTGCTACAGTGCTGCTGCAGTCACTCGCAAGTAGTAGGTCCCGTACTCGTCGCTGTGTGATCGTGACGATGACAGCATTGGCTGTGTGGCTGACAGGTGGGGCCCACCAAGGAGTCTGGTTCGGCTGGGGCGGGGGTAGGTGGATGGGGTCGGAGGAGAGTTGGGACTTGCCGAGCGTCGCGTTGAGGTTTTAAAAGAAAGCGGCGGCCCAACCGAGTCCCCTTGCGCCGTCTCGCCTCCGTCTCCGTCTCCGTCTCCGTCTCCATTCACATCACCACCCACTTGGCGGTGGTTTGGGATCTGCGACCGCGAGCCAACGGGCGGTATCCATCTCACCTCGCGTACACCCTCGAGAGAGAGAGAGAGAGGAGGAGGGGAAGATGTCGAAGGTGTACACCCTCGAGGAGGTCGCCAAGCACAACACCAAGGAAGACTGCTGGCTCCTCGTCGGCGGCAAGGTAGTACCTACGTACGATACGTCTATCTGTCTTCCCCCCTCTCGATTGATTCTCAGCCTCCCTCACCTAGCGATTCCTCTCGCACGTGCCACCACTCTTTGCTCATCTTTCATGATGTTTTCCTCTCCGATTCTTAGCCAAGATTTGGATTTTCTAAAATTAACAAAAGGATTTATATTTTCTGGGCCGCAATCGTGCTGACTAGTAATTGGCGACGGGCCCTAATCGATTGCAAAGAATTTGTTGGGTGACGGCTGACTGATCACCACCAAACCCTCAGGATTCCCTTTGTTCTTCCGAGGCCAACCGTTTTGTTCCTAAGACTCTTGATTCTGTGCCCGTGTGATGGTGATTAGATTAGACGAGCTGGCAGATCTCGCCAGGACCATAGAATTTTGTCTGTTTCACTGCTGATGCCCTGATGGATCGGTCCAACCCTGTGTTTTTGTCACCTGTGAATTCTTGGCTTGCTAATGGAAATGAAGTGTTGGGTGGGGGCCAAACCATGGTAATTCTTTGGCTGGTGGTTTGGTAGATTACACTTTGACTTAAATATACTTAGTTGGTGTAAATTTGTGATGGTCATAAATCACTTATACATGGGCTTTTCTTTTGGATCCTATCTAATCTGGTAGAACAAAAAAAATGCCTCTATGGTTCCCAAGTGTCAGCAGATCCATGCGATTAGTTAATTACCTTTTGCCCTATGTAGAAAATAAAAGTCTGTTTGGTTCATTTTTTATTTTGAGGGCTTCTTGGAATGTAGTATTTCTTTTCTGCAAAATGTAATAGTGCAGAGTAGACAGGGTTACAAGTAATTTCCATATCATGGTACGAACCACTCAAAACCTGCACAATTGTGAGAGATACTTTGCCATATCATTTGTAGCTCCAGCTTGTTTCAAACAGGCCAGTAAAACATCACTAACAACCCCATAACAAATTACATATGAAACCCACGGTAGATACCTTTTTCCCCCTCATACAAGTGAATTAACAATATAAAATTGTCCATAATTCTGCAAGGAGTACTAAATTCCCAGCTTTACAGTACATGCCTTTCGAGAGTAATTCGCTTATCCTCCTCAAGAATCCCTTTGTTCGGATTTGCCATCTGGAGTTCTGGACGGATAATGAAGGCATATATGATGCTAAATATTCAAAATATTGCTGGGGTTATGGTATATAGAGTTGGAATCGGTTCCGATTTATTCTGGATTTGGGCCTATGCAACATAACTCTTCAGATAATGTTGCTTGACCTTACAAAATTCACAGGGGTATCCAGCCTCTTAATTGTTTTGTGTTCCGTTCACATTAGGGGGCATTCCTGTGCTTGACAACTTAACTTCATGATAATGCAGTCCTTGAGGTCTCAAAGTTACATGTCGGTTTATACACCCAGTCACCCACTAATGAATCTACATTCTAATCGTGGGCTAAATATAATAACTTTATTTTGAATAATCTGTTTTCATATCTGTTGTGTGTATGCGTCCAAAAGTTCTGCCTTACGATACAGCCATCTAGTTCATGGCTTCAGGTACCATCTCTCTTAAGGCGAACAGTGTGCCCTTCCATAAGTGCATACATAAAATTGAATATTATGTTTCAATGCCCTATATCCATGTGCAGCCAAGAAGCAAGTTCCTTAACAAATTTTTAAGCAAAATAACTCTATTTTTATTCACACCTAGAAGTTATGTAGTTGAAGGTGAATGAATACCTCAAATGTTGGTAGTTCATACAAACCTTGTAGAATATTGATGTTTTTTCTTTATTCAGAACTTGAAGCTTTTCTTCAGATAAGCTCGTTTGATAAAGACAGAATGATTAGCCTTAGTTACCCTTTTTTAAAGGATTGCTCTCTTCTGTACTGGTTAGACCTGATAGGAACAATTTTATGGCAATGCTTTTTCATTAATGCTGTTACTTTTATGTCAATAAGGCTTGGAACAATGAGAAAATTTATCCCTTCTCTACAAGAAGATCACCAATATTGTGTTCCATTGTTTAGGTATACAATGTGACGAAGTTTTTGGAGGACCACCCTGGAGGTGACGATGTTCTGTTGTCCTCGACCGGTATGCCTTCTTGTCTGTGGGTACTAACTAGTAACTAAGATCACAGAGGATGTGATTTAAATTACTAATTTATACTGACATGGACCTTTTTACAGCTAAGGATGCGACCGATGATTTTGAGGATGTCGGGCATAGCACCACTGCTCGTGCGATGATGGATGAGTACTATGTTGGTGACGTCGACACATCCACAATACCTGCCAGGACGAAGTATGTTGCTCCGAAGCAACCGCACTACAACCAGGACAAGACCCCGGAGTTCATCATCAAGATCCTGCAGTTCTTGGTTCCCCTTGCCATTCTGGGCCTGGCTGTCGCTGTTAGGATCTACACCAAGTCGGAGTCCGCTTAGTGGTGCTGCTGCTGCTGCTGTTGGTGTTACAAAGGTCGAAGGTATTGAATAATAAGTTAGCAAGAGTCGCGCGACCCCTACCGGTGTAAACTGTGATGAATTCGTGGAATGTTCTGAGCTGTTGTGGGTTTTGTGGTCCTGAGGTGCCCACTTGGTAAGATTGAAACAAGCACAACCTATTATGTCTTGTTGATGACTTTGCTGATGACTTGTGTTATTAATTTGTTAGAACCATGTAGCAACTATTCCTACACGTACTGTGTGATTTTATTGGCTGGTGTTTGCATTGGCTGTTTGACAAGAGCTCAGATTCAGATTCAGTGCTTGCATCTGAGGCTCGCACAGTTTTCCTAGTGCCAGCTTCCTTCTCCTAATTCTTGCACGTATTATAACAATAAAAATTAGTTCATTCCTTGTCGGGATCGATGTTGAGATATCTGAAACAGCTTGCAATGAACGTGGCCGGCGACAAGTCGGCGCCGGCGAGGCCGCGGTAGTCGTGCAGCCACAAGGACGAGACGACTAGCTATGCACCTGCTTGATGGGCTGGGGGGGGAGGTGAAGTGAGGCAGGAGGAGGGAGCGGAGGCGGCGCGGATAGCAAGGGAGAAGATGGGGAGGAGGCATGGCGATGCGAGAGGAGGGATCAGTGGATGGCGTGGGAGGAGATGGGGATGGGCGAGTGAGTGGGGCAGTGGTGGCTAGGGCGAGAGTGGCGACCTCGGGGGGGATTGGGAAGGGTAACCCTAGGGTTAGGGACGCAGAGATGGGGCGGATGGAGCTAGGGTCCGTGGCAAAGCTGCGATCCAACGGCTCTGCACCTATTCAATTACGATCGTATGATAGCGATCCGACGGTTGTCAATCGCCGAAACGGGGACCTCGACGCATTTTCGAAAACCGAAGGTTTTTTTTTTTGCGAAAACGATAACATGGATGCTCCGAGGGCTCGCCATTTCCTTCCTTTTTAAGGAAGAAGAACAGGTGATCTATACTTACAATAGCATCGTGCGCATTGAGATGGTATAACTCAGCAATGGTGGCTTTGTACTTGTTTCATTCCTTAGCCTTCGACAAATCCATGTAATCCTATGAGGCATGCCGCCAAAGCTAATAGTAACAACGAAGGAAATGTGATAAGCATCAAGCTTTTTTTGGTACGCATTAATAAATAGCATTACATGAGCATACCTGTTCTGAAATGCAATAATGTCTGGTATAGGACCATTAGGATACCATTGGCAAATTGTGCTTCACTAAGCAATAACTTTCCTAATAATGAAAGAACAAAAATTGTATGAGTAAAAATGTTAGGAAGTACAACTACACCTAGGCGGCAGGAAAGGGAGGGTTGTAATTTATACGTAAATAGCCATAATTTATACGTAAAACAAAATTATCTTGGAACCCAATGTGTTACCATGAAAGGGATGATGGATATAAATCTTGTACACATGGGAGCACTAGTGACGCAACAATCTCTGCCTAATATTGATGACACTTGAAAGTCCAGCTAGCACATCAATAGAAGAATCTTGCAAATTGAATTTTACGTATTCAGTTTCACCAATAAGATACGGAGACTTGGTTCACATTTGGAATTACACACAAAAAAATATATTTTTCATTGGAAAGAGGTCTACGAAGACTTTTGGGAAAACATCAATGTTTTCTGGCTTATTTGGCAAAGAAAAATAGAGTACGTTATAAAAAAAAAAAACTAATTAGTTGCTTTTTCTTATTTTATTAATAGCCTTGTAGTAGTCTTAGATTTTTCATTTTGATGAACCTCGTTCTGAGAATTTCATGGAACAATTCATTTATTTTGTAGAGAGCACACAATTTGTATCAAGAACAATGCACACAACTTTAATAAATAAATAAATAAATGCAATATAAGCTACTGTAATCTGCCTGCTTTCTTGAAGTTATAAGACAAAACGAATCCTGTAAGCTACAATATTACATGAGGTTCATAATGAGAAAAGGCAAACTCTCATGCAGCCCAATCCGAGCTATATTGTTCATAAAGAAGTAGAAAGGAATTGTTAGATGCCAAACAAAAGAGAACAAAATAGCAAGGGAAAACTTTCAAACCAGTGATGCCAATAGTTAACCCAATGTAGTTGAAGAGATGATGCTTCAGTTTGATGAGGGTAAAGAATTAAATACGCAACTCACTAAATCAGCATATATTGGCTCTATCTAATCTGTACCATCTAAGCGAAGATCTTGAAATGTTGGTGAAAAAACATGTTAAATGTGTTAAAATAACAAGAAAAATAAGTACCTGGAGTGATAGATTTACATTCGTTAAACTCCTATATGTTCTGTTCTATAGAAAACACTGATTATATAGGCCAATGATGTCAACGTGTTTAGTTCATTTGATGTTTTCCACTTCAATTTTGGCATGGTATGGACTTGAGAAATGAGGTACCACAGAAATAGAATAGTACTTGATAAGGACATTAAGCAAATATGTATATTTACATTGTTCGCACCTACATCGAAAGCTTAGTGATTGCCGAAGCGACAGACATCTTCAAGAATTCTGTGGAAAGAGGAAGAAGGGGGCTCATGACATTTAAGGTATAGTTTAAAGAACGGAGGGATCTAAATATGTCAAAATGCTTTAAATACATACTTATCCAAAATGCAGGGTGTATAATTTAAGAAGCTTACAGACCATGGATGAGGATAATGTACTCTGAGAGGGTCAATCAAGAACACGAAAGCAACTCTTCGAATTGTCTACATGAATGTGCATAGGTTACACGCCAAGGTGAAAAAGGAATTTCGTAACTAAAAACAGACGGTAGTGCATTACTTTCAGTGGTATGGAAGTAATTTTCTCAATATTTATTGTTTGTCATATTTTTCTTATTTTTGTTTTGCTCTTGACATAGAAAATTTTGAACTTAAAATTTTATACGTAGTTTGAGAAGTGCATCTAGAAGCTTTTTAGGATTTTTATGTCGACTTGTTTCCAAAAACCAAAAGTGTTTACACGAGTACACCGTAAACGGGGATTGCATAGTAGGATACGATATGTACATGCCCACGGATCACTACAAAACTGATGTTTATCGCAAACAAAAAAGGTAAATGAACCTTGCACCACCAAGTACGCATATTATCCTGGCTGGGTTAGATCACACACTGAATTAACACAAGAAACACGTTTAACATGCCAACAGTTCAGCAAAGCTGATACAAATAACTTCAGCTTAACTGCAAATTACGGCTAGTGCGCCCGAGTTTATGTTACAACAACAGCAAGCCATCATACATATCGACAGAGATAACAAAGTGGTGGTGGCTTTAGTTTAGACAGCTAACAGCTTTCTCTCGTCCTCTCTAGTGCTAAATTTGTACAGTGAGCAGAGTAACATGTTTCTTACTCCTCTTCTTCCTCTTTACAGCTTTCAGATTAAACTTGCACAAGTGCATGACTCATATCATATCCCTTCTGCGTGGTCCTCAGCTACAGAATGTACACACTCCCTCTCCGGTGCAAGCGAGACAGTAGTATTTTATTTCTGACAGGGCCATACTGGCCTTATAGGGTTTCTAGTTGGAAAAAAAACGTGAGTGCAAACCTAGCCACTGTTAGCTGTACAACTGCATAGTTCGCCCTTCAGGCGGCGGTGCATGCTGGTTGAAGCCCCAGTCGCTTTTCTGCATGCACAAGAACAAATATAGTCGCATGTCAAGGGTACTCTATCATCGCTGAAGAGCGAAGATAAACACAAAGATAAACCATGCATACCTCCAGCGGCAACGAGCTTCTCTACGCGTGCTACTATGTGCTTCCCGTAGGTGTACTTCTTAAGCGTGTTCAGATGCGCTTTTATCCTCGTAAGGATCATCTCTCTCTGCTGATCATCACAAGTCTCTAACACCTTCTGTACCACATAGTTTGCAAACTGATCTTTCATCATTACCTACATGGACAATTAAGTAACTTCAGTAAGGTCGCTTCAATCAGCTTTCCATGCCTGAAGATACAACAAACTTCTAACCGAACAAATATTTGGCAAGTTTCGCTTGACAGCTTGGTAAAAAAAAAGTTGAAAGAACACAAACCTCAAGAGGTTCACTTTCATTAGTGGATCCAAGCATTTCACCAATCAAAATCTGGCGTTCTTCAGGATTCCCAAAGGCTAAGCACTTCTCAATGACATTTGAAGCAAACTTTTGCTGGCTCATTTGCACAATCTGTCCAATTAACTTCTCAATAATAGCAGATCTCTCATGTGGTTTGCCATGTTCCAGAACATGCTGTGAAGTTCAGTGAGTGGATTATCAGAAATGAAACATTGAGAAAATGGAAATGCCTTCCACAAGCTAACTAATAAAGAAGGTCCAAAAAATATCTCAGGATTAAGACTGCAAAGCTCCAAATCTTAGTATTCAACAATAGCAATCAGTGAGCAGTTAACATCCACTTGGCTAGCAATTGCTGAGCAGCAGGATCAGTATAATAACATACAGAAGCTATTGCACAAAACAGCAAACAGTCTACCTACACTTGGCTGCAAATCTCTTAAAAAGAGGAGATTGGCAATTCCACATCTTCTTGTTCACTAATAGGATTTAGCAAGCAACTAAAATGCAGTTGCTAGTAATTATCAAGCATTATGATCACTATGATAACCTACAGACGATACTGCACAAGATAGCCCACCTACATTGCACCACATAAATAGTAAAGCTGCATAGAAGTTTGGTCGAGTTCATAAAGCATGTAATACATCTTCGAAAAAAATGTGCATGGCACTGACCTGAACAACATAGTTGCCATATTGATCTTGAGCCAGCAAGCAAACGGACTGGAGAATCTCATCCATCATTATTTGCTGTGTTGTAGGATCATCACAGTGCTCCAGCACCCTCTGGCAATTCACATGATATGATGATGAGATGTTGCATGGTAACATCTGTAAACCTCAAAATGGATTTATTAGAGGCATAATATATAGTATTAGCGTACCTGTATAACCCGACAACCATATGGATGAGAGGATAGCATCACAACTTGACCATAGAATGTTGAGACAATGAACTGGATAACATGCTGAGGGATGCACTCTATGCATTTCTGTATTACATGGTTCCCATTTTGATCACGTACACAGCGCATGACATGTCCATCCAGCTCAGCAACCATTTTAGTCTGCTGATCTAAATCAACGACCTCTATAGCCTGCACATATATCATCCATGAGATAAGATCTATCCCTTGCTCTAGTCTTCCAGACATTTATGAATTTATATACACACATAAAAGGTTTGTCGTTTGTACAGACATGATCTAAATGGATTTATTAGAGGCATAATATATACACAGAAACAATATGCTTAAGTGTGCCAGCATTCATCCAATATATACTTGTAAAACAGAAACAGATGCCTGTGACAAGTTATTAGTACATTAATGCCTATTAAAAAAATCAGTGAAGCTGTATGCAAGAACTCTATATTTTCCCAAGTAAAAAAAAAAAATGTCAACTGATAAGCACCTTCTGTATAACCCGGCATCCATACATCTGAAGACTGAGAGCAAGGACACGTCCAATGAGCTGGTCAGCCAATTCCTTTATCTGAGTAGTGCTTCCATGCTCAAAAAACTGAACAAAAGGCAAATGATAAGGATACGCATCACACAGTCACACCCTCAAACAAATTATTTATTGTTTTTTCCTACCTTTTGAACAACATAATTTCCAAATACATCAGTCATCAATGTGAGAGCTTGAGGCATGATTTCTGAAAACACCATGTCTTTCTCTTCGATACTGGCTGTTTCTAGCTTTTGCTGTATGAATCGGCTTCCGTATTGATCCGCACTACAAATTATTCAATAATTAGTAAACGAACCAGGTAACCTTACAAGAAGATATATCTTGTACGCACTTCTGCTCACGATTAAGAAATTAGCAGTGGTTATCCAGTGCAAAGTGGTGCAAACAGCAAAGCACTCCTAACCTCTTTCAAATAAAAATTAGTATAGGGATAATCCATAATCTATAATCAATATGGACTAGAACTTTTTCGAAGGTCATGTTCTAAGGTACTCAGTAAAAGAGGAACGTAAAGAGACAAAATGAGGGGAGATGGTTAGTTTTATAAGGACAAACTGAGGCCATATGGTGGCCCATGTCAAGCCACATTACTAACTTTTTCCACACAAAAAAATAGGGAGATGCTTTCATAATTTTCCTCAGCTTTTGCACAATTTGTCTTTATGTATCTCTTCTTCTAGATTAAATCAAAACATCATTTTATGCCATATTGTAGCTCCGGTCAAACACTATTCAGTTATTCCCCTTTTTCCAGAGAGAGAGAGAGAGGGTATTTCTTGACTAGAAAGTAACATGACTGTATGTTGTGGGGTTGCTAGGCTTTGCAAGCTGTTAGGTTATCATGTTTATTGCAACCTCAATGAGAAGTGTACCTGAACTCAACGACATGACCAGCTATTTCAGAGAGCTCATAAGATTTGCTTTTGTTGCTCTTGAATTCCTCCAGAAGTGAGGGCATCAAATTGACGTCCATCTTTCCACCCAGGTCTGCACTCCATGAACCAAAGGAACCGCCGAAATTTCTCATGCCTGATGGAAAGTGCATGCTGCGTTCGCCATGTCTAAGTGGACTACCCGGTGCAGCAGGTGAAGAGGGAAGAACAGGACTCGTTAAAGGACTTCCAGCATAACCAAGGCCAAATCCAAGGTTTCCATAGTAACCATAGTTCTTCTGTGACTGAAGCAATGGACCAAGGTAAGCTTTCTGAGGACCAAGTAAACCCATGTAAGAACTTCCCAGATGGCCGCTGGCCATGAGAGGATCATCACAGCTAGCTGCAACTTGGGCAGCAATCTCAGCTGCCCGAAGGTACTGAACATATACTGGATCAATAGGAGTTTGAAGGGAAGTTGCTGCAGTTGGGCTTCCAATTCCATTGTAGTTTAGAAAGTTAGACACACCAGCTAAATTTTGTCGAGAAGATAAAGTTCCCCCTGGGGACCTAGAACCAATCCTAGGGGAAGCAAAGCCAGACCCAACTGACAAATTGTCAAACGATGTGAAATTACCAGCATTAATCTGATTTCTCATCATAGAAGAATTAGCCGAATTCGCAGAATACCCATCAGGTGCCTTAAAATGTCCTTGCTCGGGACGTTTCATGTAGGAGTGCTGCTGATTGCCATTTGTTTGATCACCTTGTCGATCAAAAAGAAATTTACGGACATTATCAACATCCTGATAGAGCTTAGACTGGTCCGTGGGTTGTCCACTAACTGCTCTAGATGATGACAAGTTCATCCCACATAAAGCAGCTACCAGATCATCAGATTCACCGATAGCAGACGAACTACGGCGGAAGGAAGACGAACCACCATTACTGTTCTTATCATTAGCAGTGACCTTCACACCAATTGGAGGCAGGCACGGGCTAGGGACCCTCCTCACAAGCTCAGGATCTGGGGATGCACTTCTAGAAAGTGATGAACCTAAAATAGAGGCATATGTATGTGATGGCAAATCATTGTCCTGAATTTCAGCCAAACTCTGCTCATTGCTGTCACACCGCAGGCCACCTATAGCTCCAGTCTCACGATGTAGAGCATAGTGTATTCCAGAAGAATCCAGAAAGTCATTGCGAATGTGGTTGGCACTCTGCCTATCCATATCCCGTTGATTTGAGTCCCCCTGCGTCATTTACAACAAGTTGTACAAATCTGATCAGTTGACATGGACAAAATGAAGCTGAAGAGAAGCAAATGCCCAAAAAGCCATATTAAATGTTTGTGATCGAAACACAGATTTGGGTGTTCTGCTCTATATGGCCATTAACAAGAACAAGATTAGTGAAGGATATACTGGTGAGCAAACAACAAAGTTTAGAAGCTTCTTTCTACTGGCCTAATGCAGGCATTCGCCCGCCCATCCATGAATCACAAATTGAAATAAATAGGCTACAACAAAGAGTTGCTGGTCCCCATGGATAATTATGCAGAAGACCATAGATGCAAATGCACCCGTTATACAAGTGAAACATTGTGAAGCATTGAACAATGTTTCTCGGGATCCAGTAACTTCGGAATGGTTGTTCAGGAACTAATCATAGCATTTCCAATAACCCTTTCACATAAATATTAAGAAATGCTAGTTGAAAGTTCGTAG
This sequence comes from Ampelocalamus luodianensis, assembly GCA_036346255.1. Classification (NCBI taxonomy): domain Eukaryota; kingdom Viridiplantae; phylum Streptophyta; class Magnoliopsida; order Poales; family Poaceae; genus Ampelocalamus; species Ampelocalamus luodianensis. The sequence continues at coordinate 73,416,732 of CM070633.1, read as the reverse complement.
GCCACTAATATCCAGCACTCAAACTGAAGCAGTCTTTCTTTTGTTCCATGTACAAGCTCAAACTACAGAATCTTCCAAGGTATATTCTTCAGAATTTAGATCATATTAAGAAGTGCCTCCAACCAATCAATAAATCGCACTGTACAATTGTCGTAGGGGCGCCCCACTGGCCCCACGACCCGGCGAAGCACAAAAGCTCTCCCGGAGGTCTCCCCAGAGACCTACTTGAAGGGGCCCCGAAGGCCCTCCGGGGAGTCTCGAAGACCCATCCAAAGGGGCCCCGAAGACCCTCCGAAGAGGCCACCGAAGGGCCTCACGCGGCCATCCCTGTGGGAGCACTTTAGTAACAGGACTGGTGGACCGGATGTACTCCCCGGGTAGACTAAGTCCAGGAAGATCCGTCGTGCGCCAAAGGCTACGCGTAGGGCGCGTAAAAGCCCATGCAGCCCCTACAGCCACAGTACCTTCTTAGGGGTATAAATGTAAACTCAGGTGCCCGGCAGGGAGGCTATAAATAGCCCCCTCCCACATGTAATAGTCAAGGAACAATTTTTGGGCAATATACACAGATTTACTTCCCAGTAACCGAGACCCTTTTCCGAGGACCCTTCGGTCGCTCTTAGACGCTAAGGGCCCCCTCTTTCTACTGTCTAGTCTTCTCGCTACGACAACAATAACAGAAACCTAATACATACCAAACCTATCAAATCCGAGATATAAGTTGCTCCATTGTGAAAATACAGTCCAATCAACAGCAGAAGCAGCAAGGTGGGAAATGTTAATTCAGCACTAGACATGTAGTATGAACCCACACTTCTCCGAGCTGCAGGGTCAAAACTTTTTCTCCCATAACATACAGCACTGAATCAATGTTTATACTGAAAAAAGAAGAAGAAAAAGATGAGATATTTCCTCGGAGCAACCACCTGGAAGATACTGGAGAAGCACCTCTGTCGACCAAGGTGGGTCCCGGGCAGCCCCACAAGCCCGTCCCCCGCCGCCGGCCTCCTGCCGTCACCGATCCCGCCCAGCCCGGAGGAGGAGCGGAGGTGGTGCTGCGCCGAGCGCCAGTCCTCCTTGGAGAGGAGCGGCGGCGGGAGGCGCGGGTTGAGGTGCGCATTGGAGTAGTAGTAGCTCTGGTAGGCCGGGTCGGCCCGGAGCTCGTCGTCCAATAACACGTCGCCGGCGGCGGCGGCTGTGCTGGCCATGGCGCCCTCGACGGTGGGCGGCGCGGAGCCACTGCGGAAGAGCTCGAAGTCGCGGTCCGCCTCCGCGCCGTAAGCCGCCTCCCCGGGGGTCGCCATCTCCGTCATCATCGGAGCACCACCAGGAACACCAGAAAAACGAGATCTTTACGGGCTTAGCGCGCTAAAATCCCGCCATTACCGTGCAACACAGCACTTCTCACTAGCCGGACCCAGAAAGAGGCGTTTTATTTTTTTAAAAAAAAAAACTAACCCGGAAATGGTCACTTTTGGAGCTTGGGAGGCAGCAAGAAGCGATTTTTGTTGCTCAGAGCGAGCGAATCGGAGAGGAAAGGTCCATGTGGCGTTGGAATGGTGCGGATTTGGGAGGGATTGAAGCTTCCCTTTTCCTTTCCTCGTCGTAGTAAGCAGCAGCGTGTGTGTGTTCTACTTGTTGCGGGGAAGAAGAGAAGTGAGTACCGACTGACTAGAGAAGAAAGCAGGGGTCAGATCAGAGGCTGCGTGCGGCTCGGTTAAGTACAACGGCCTGAGGGATTTAGGCCGTTGGATTGCGGATTGGACGGGCAAGATCTTCCAGAGGGGTTTGGGTCCTAGGGTTTTGAGGTCGCACGCAGGCCAAAGCCCAAATGCCTTTTTTGGGGGGGTTAGAGATGGGCATCAGGTCAGGTGAGCTCCAGCCAGCCAGCCAGCCAGCCAGCCAGGTCTTCCCTTCCCTTCCCTTCCCTTCCCTGTGTTGTTTGCGTTCCCAGCCTGCTCCACTGTGAGGTTCCTGAAAGAGACGGTCGACTCCAAAATTCATGAATCTGAATGATGCCATGCCATGTGACCCTTTTAGCATTCTGTGTAAATTTGGTCGAATTGAATTCTTATCACCAGCGTATTACTACAGGATAGAGGCCAGAAAGAAGGGATGCGATGAACTGGGGAGGAAACTGCGAAATTAGCGATCCATCACAGGCTCGCCCGCTCGCTCGCTCTAGAGGAAGCAAAGCCAGGAAGAAGCGATCACCGTCCTGCTGCTGCTGCTGCTGCTGCAGCTGCATGTACGAAAAACAAGAGTGAGAGCCAGAGATGATCTTATCGGATACCACCAATCCGAATTCCGACCGAAAGCACGTCTGGCCCACTAGTCAGGGCCGAAAGAGAGAGAGCAAATACTTGAGGCCCATTGTACGTGTGCCAGGCCTCATCCCTTAAAATACATTGCACGCTAGCTCAACCAACTCTTTTTATATCCTTCAATGATGAGCACGCGTGTTGCCTTCCGGGGAAGGATGACTTTTAGTGGGATTGACGTCCTCCGGCATTCTAATTGGAATATCACGGTGAGTAGTTCTATGACATTCGGTAGATCTAAGGTATCGGATTCAAAGAAAAAGTTCGAATCAAGATTTACGATATCTGCATTTGTGAGCGATAGATACGTTATGATGCATTCACACGTAATCCTAATCCTCCGTAATGTTAGAGGATCCTCCGTTGCATCCATCCATCGTCGTAACAAGTTAAGTTTCCAATTGAATCTTATGCGTCCTACTTCGCACCTCGCCCTCGCCGCAAATGGGAGGTTCCGGCTAGACACTAAGCATCACATCACCCCCCTCATCTAATCTAGCTTTCTTGACAAAATCTTGCAAAGCACGAATTTAATCCGGCCGCCACGTCCAAACTAAGCGAAACCGCGTGTCACAGAGACAAAGTTCCTCCATCCGGGACATCACCAATTAAGTTTGGTAGCCGTGTTAAATAAACAAGATTAGGAGTACATCTTCGATCGACGCACGCTGCTTTAGAGCTAGGACTTAGCCAACCATGCAACAACTTTTAACTAGCTACTTCAGCATGCCTAGCTAGGAGATGAGTTCAAACTTTGACTAATCAAAACTCCCAACAAAGTCCATGTTCACGCATAATTATCGCTCGCTGTCATCTAATTTGACCCCGCCGAATGTCAAAAGCAGCTAGCATCTTGGCAAGGAAAAAAAAGGTATTTATTAATCCGGCCATTACACTTCGATCGTATGATAATACAACATGAACGGCGGTTCAGATCAGGCAGAATTACTTGTTTCTCTGGTAAATGAAAAAAGAATTGAATAATAAAATGAGCTGTATCCGATTAATTAGGAAATGCCCCACACCCAATTATATAGCACTATGCACGGGAGAAGACAATAACGCAATAAGCTATATACTCCTCCTTGCAGCGGAACGAATCCCCGAGGCTTGGAAGCATTCACGTCGTTGTTTTTTTGCGAGCGAAAAAAAAACCTACCATTTTTAAAATTGCATCGATGTTCTTTTTCGGCGGTCGTCAACCATAGGATCATGACCGTGCGGCCGTAATCAGGCAGGTGCAAAGCCATCAGATCGCAGTTTTGCCATGGATGGCCCAGATCCGTCCGCCACGCCCCTAACCCTAGGGTTACCACTCCCGCGCGCCGGGCGCGCTCGCCCGCCTCCCTCCCCCGTCGCCGTCGCACTCGCCCGCCATCATCTCCTCACCTTCTCCCCTTTGCCGCCGCCGTCATTGGTACACGCGCAAAAAAATCTCACGCTCCCGCAGGCCTTGTCAAGGCGCCGCCGTCACTCCACCCACTCCCTCCAGATCCAGTCCCCTCACCCCCGCCTTCCCCTTGCCCTCTGAGGAGTCGGGTTCCTCATTGGACGTACTGTTGTGGAGGATAATAATCCCTACTCAAGTCCACTCGTGGTATGGTCTCTTGGATCTAGTGAAAGATCCCTGGAGGCGGCATTACTATCGGATGAAATGATACTCGGCTCGTAGGTGAAGCCGGTATCCATATCGATGTTGCGTAATTGGCCAAGTCGACCCAATTCTCCTCATTCCACTCTCCTACCATATAAGCATTAGGAAAATAGAGAATTTGCTGACAAGAAATCACCATAGAAGTCCCCACGATCGACGCCAATTGTCGGTGATCTAGAACTGATCTTACGTATGATTGTTTGATTCAGGGGGGTCTTCAAGATTAGGATTACACAGAGAATGACACAGGGAATTTGTACAGGTTCGGACATTCTCCGAAGAGAATAACAACCCTAATCATGTGTGACTATACTGAGTATGCTGGTTACAATCAAGCGGAAGACTAATGCTTGCGCTCTAGATTTTGCTTGCCCCCTCTGCCTTTTGACTCAACCTTTATATAACGTATGAAGAGGTGACATTTCCTTCATGTGAAGAGTCGTCCCAACGTTCCAATTGATGAACCGCTTAATGGCAGTTGTCGCTAGGGACGTGGCACCCCTATACGGTTACTCATAGAGAATAACAGCGCATATTAAACACCCCATGTGTTAAATACGATGTATAAAACTCCTTAAACGATTAGGCTCACTCGTCGGCGAGCCTTATCGATTATAGAGTTGTTGAAGCCAGGCTAGTTGTAAACCAAACTAGTCGTAGATGATCTTACGACTACTTGGTAGTCGTAGAAGGGCTTACAACCATACTATGGTCGTTACGACCATGGGGTGGTTAAATAATAATTAAAGGAGGATTATTATATCCTCGTCACCCGCCTTCCCCTTAGCTCCCCCCTCCCGTCTTGCCATCGCCTTCCTCCTCGCCGTTGCTAGCGCCACTCGTCATGCTCACCCTTGCCATCACCTCCTTCCCTTAACCCCATAGACCTAGCCAATGGTCCTCATTAACCGGATCGAGTGGTATGACCGACCAAAGGTTAGCGGTCAGACCGCCCTGGCTGACGATCAGATCGATTGAAGGGTGACGGTCAAACCGAAGTGTTGCTGGCGGTCAAACTGGGCAGAGAGCGATCATGCACAATGAGTTGTGGTGACTTCGTGCAATTGGCCAAAGTTATGGGTGTCTGTACGTACGTAGGTGTTGTATGGTGCATGTTTTGACTAACGTAGATCAAGTTGCGAAGAACTTGTGTCCAAAATCGATTTCTTAGTATATTGTTGTGCAGGTAGCTTGGAGTCAACTATGGTTGCTGGCGAGGATGATCATGACTAGGTTACGAGAGTCGAGGTCCAGAACGATCGAGGATTCTGGGTGAAGTGATTGCACTCAAGCATGGTATAAGATTGACAAAAATGACCGAACGAGAAATTCAGTGCAACGGATTGCATCAAGGTTAGTACAGTAGACGTAGCAAGGGTGTTGTCGTCGTTGAGAGATTCCGTTGACTCGCTCACGCTGTCCCGATGGCGTTGCCTTTCCCAATCCAACAACACACCCCTCTTAATCTCTCTCTCTGAACCAAGACAGAGGATCGAGGTCATCTCTATTCCCCAGTTGGTTCGATCGTGGTTTTGAGTTGACCAACTCAAGCAAATCACACACAAACGTCTTGCTAGATAGATGGTTTCCCTTCCCTTGTTAGGCCGGGGAGCGTGACGACGAGTATCCATCCTGTCACTGTCACAGTCACAGTCACAGTCACAACAATCCAGTCTCCATGGCAGTGGCACCAAAGAAGAAGGGAAACCGGAAATTCCGAGGAAGGAGCGAGCGGCTGACTCTCCAAAACGCTATCCTCGTTCCCCATTTCCCTTCTCTCCTCAACGCGTTTCCATTCTAATTCATTCCACCCTTCCATCCCTCTTCGCCCCGCCGGTTAAAAACCTCCTCGACTCGACCGCCTCCTCCCACCTTCTCCAAGGCAACCCACTCCCCAACAACCCTTCTTCTTCTTTCTCCTCTTCCTACCACTCCGCCGCCGCCTCCCTCCTCCGCACGCCCTCCTCAAGATCTCGGCCGCCGCTCCTCCCGCTGCCTTGTGTGGCCGGATCGAACCCCCGGGGGAAATAAAAACCCTTCTTGCGGTGCTTCCCGGGCAGATCTGAGCTTGTTGGAGCGCGACAAAGGCGGGATCTTTTCTTTTCTTTCGCCCAAGGGCGCGGTCTTCTTGATTCATGGCTTCCTCACCCGCCGCCGCGGCGCCGGCGTCGGCGTCGTACTGGTGCTACAGCTGCGACCGCTTCGTGCGCGCGGCTATGCAGGAGGACTCCGCCATCGCCTGCCCGAACTGCGGCGGGGGGTTCCTCGAGGAGATGGGGGCGCCCCCGCCCCGCACCGCCTACCTCCGCCGCCCGCGCGCGCACCACGCCAACGACCTGCGCATCCGCCGGACCCGCCGTGCCGCCGCCGCCGCCGCCGCAGGCGGGGACCGCTCGCCGTTCAACCCCGTCATCGTGCTCCGCCGCTCCCCGGCCGGGGCCGGCGAGGACGACTCCCTCGCCGCGGCCAGCAGCTTCGAGCTCTTCTACGACGACGGCGCGGGCTCCGGCCTCCGCCCTCCCCGAGAGCATGTCCGACTTCCTCATGGGATCCGGCTTCGAGCGCCTCCTCGACCAGCTCACCCAGATCGAAGCGGGCGGCCTCGCCCGCGCGCAGGAGAACCCCCGGCCTCCAAGGCCGCCGTCGAGTCCATGCCCACCGTCACCATCGCCGCCTCCCACGTCGGCTTCGACTCCCACTGCGCCGTCTGCAAGGAGCCCTTCGAGCTCGGCGCCGAGGCCAGGGAGATGCCCTGCAACCACATCTACCACCAGGACTGCATCCTCCCCTGGCTAGCCCTCCGCAACTCGTGCCCCGTGTGCCGCCACGAGATGCCCACCGACGCCGCGCGCTCCCGGGCCACCAATGCCGGCAGCGAGGAGGAGACGGTGGGGCTGACCATCTGGAGGCTGCCTGGAGGTGGATTCGCCGTCGGGAGGTTCGCCGGCGGGAGGAGACCCGAGGAGAGGGAGCTTCCGGTCGTTTACACGGAGATGGATGGCGGCTTCAACAATGGCGGCGCGCCGAGGAGGATCTCGTGGGGGTCAAGGCAGAGCCAATCGACGGAGAGGAGCACAGTTAGGCGCATATTTCGGAATGTGTTTGCGTGCTTCGGGCGCAGGCATTCGTCGAATTCTCAGGCCTCGTCTTCCCACACGAGGCCTGATGAGCTGAACGAGGTATCGGAACGGAGCGCCGTGCTCAGCCATGGCTCGAGAAGCCGGAGCACAAGCTGGAGGCTGGAAGATGGACACGCCGACGTGATGGTGCAAAGATAGGCCTGAACCGAAAGAAAGGTTGTTGATTGTTTCCGTTTCATGTTTTATGTATTTAGAAGAAGAAACACGAGGATTTGTGGAACAGAAATTGGTGTTGTACATAGGAGCAGCATCTACTAGATAACTTGCAGGGAAGAAGATGTCCACTGTGATTCTGAAATGAGCATTTGGTATTTTAGGTGGTGAATTGCTTTGTTGGTAGCAAATGATATGTTCGATCCTTGATTTCATTCGAGTCAATGTGGCACACACGATTCTTTGCATTTGTAAGAACAGAATGAAAGCCTGATGTTTACAGTGTCGCAGGGTTCAATAAAAATCTTGTTCCGGATATTTTCTGTTTCAGCCTCCGGCATCTTGAATTAGCTTTAGCTAGTATCATCTATCTGTTGCAAATATATCATGACTCGCTCGCCAATTTCTGGATGATTTCTATGTTGTTATCTTGTCACTGTGATTAGTGATTGGATCTCCTGGGTGTTTTTTTTTGTTCACAAGTCAACACATATATATCCACTCCATCTGTCCAAAAACAATAAGATCATCATTAATTCTTGGGAAAGAATCTGCCTGACTAAAATTTGGATGTAGATTGTTGTATTCAGATATTTTAGTTCTTTTTGGATGACTTATCTGAGACAAGATATTTACCATCTGCCTTCAAATGTACGCTACTGCTGTACTACTAGCCACTAGACATCACTGTCCTGATGTAAACCGCAGAAAGTAGCATCTACATGAATTTACCCTCTTTTACTGTCTTTTAGTTCCTTTATGTAGCTGAGAAGGACATGCATATCTGTGGTGCAGTAAAAGCTTGTAGATTCTCCTGATGGTTGACTAGCTTTGCAGTAAGTTTGCCTTCCCTTGATGGATGGGCGCCGGACGGACGAGGGGAATCCGGCAGGCCACCGGACCGACGAGGCGCGTCCGGCCAGCCACCGAATGGACGCGGACATGTGTCGCGTTCAAGGCGTGTCCAGCCGGTTACAGGACGGACGAGATGCTAAAAATGCAATTCCATCGCGACAGATGCTAATTGTGTAAAAAATGATGGTAACAACAATGACATTTACGCCAAAAATTCTTGTATGCAGTACTTGAATTGCTGCTGCTACATGCTTTCATTTGGTAGACCAACCAAGAAATATTCCTTTCTGGCATGGTCCATACAAGTATAATACAACCACTGAACTGGAACGAATCTGCTTTTTCTTCTTCTTCAATTGCAGTGTATGCAGGGAGGCCCAATGATTAAACTCTGCCCTAATCCTGTCACCGATGTCTGTTTTGGTAGTTGAGCTGCAACTGCCTGCAAACAGAGTTGGTGCAAGCTGAGGTACGATTTGCTGATTTTCTGTTCAGTTTGTCTGCAGAAAGAAATGCATGGACAAGTATTAGCCCAATATCTTTGATGCCACCATTTTGTCTCTAAACGGCTGCTGGTTTAGTTTTTGTCAAGTAAAGCAGTCTAAGGAGCATTGTGATGGAAGGAGTTGCTGTTAAACTTCTTCTTGACCCAATGCCATTTTTTTAAAATCTGAGACGAGACACTACTTGTAGATAGGTTTAGTGCATCTTTTTTGGGGTAAGGTTCCAATGAACATGGCTATTTTTACCAGGTGGATGTCATTGTCGTGATGAACAGAAAATGGTAGGCACATGAATTCACCACGTTTCAGATTCTTGCTAGAGTTGATGTGGACAGGCTTGTTTGCAGTTGTGCACCACATCAGGGGTTTTCAGTTCTGACTATATGTGTGCATTGCAAGTTGTTTCTGTTATAAAACCATGGCCAACACAATAACATTCAATTGAGTGAAGTGCAAAGTTTGCTTTCCTTCATCAAACCAACAGATTGTGCAAGAAATATAATGGGCAGGCAGGCGGCAGCGTTACTGTGGCCTTGTGCAGAGCAATTAGAAGCAGAGAAATTCAGAAAACGAACTGTGAAAGTGAGATTAATTAAGTAGAACTCTTCTCCGAACCCTAATTCCGTAACTACCGATTAGAGCACGCATGAATTCCATGGCAAATCCTTGTCCTTGGACGTTCGCTGCGCTGGCTAGGAGTAGGCTACCTTGAGGGGTTGGGCCCACCTTATCCATGCAACGGAACGGAGGCTGTTCTGCTGTGTCACGCAGACAGAGCAAGCATGGCAAGTCTTATCCGGAAGTCAACGATAAGCCTGCACTGCACTGCACTGCACTGCACTGCACTGTGCGGCCGCACTTCATCTTGATCACCACCGGCCGGCTTCAACCTTAATCGTCCGTAGCTCTTGAGTACTTCACTTGCAAACTAGCTAGTGAAGAAGAAGCAAATCTCTCTACCTCTGCAACTACGTACGTGCTCGCACCACTACGCAAGTAATAAGCGCTGCAATGCCCCCCGGCTGCCGTCGTCAATGCGCCTGCTGCTTCCTCGGTGGCCCGCTACGGCGGTCTGCTGCCACGTCCTGCCTGCCGCGCTGCTTCACTGGCGCCGTCGATGAGGAGGAGATCATCAAGAAGGGCGCCCCCAGGAGCGGGGCGGCGGTGGGCGACGTGGTGCGGAGGGCAACACGTACCTCATCGCCGTCGCCGTGCCCATCGCGCTCGTCGGCACCGCCTTCCCCATACTCTTCTCGCGCAAGGACACGTGAGTCCTCATCTTAATGACTTGCTACTCGATCCTCTGGAATGAAGTAGTGTTGTTGTGCACGTACGCAGGTGCCCCGACCCTGAGTGCGACGGCGTCCGTTGCAGTTGGGGCAGACGATCTGGGCCAGATCGACAAGTAGCTACCTACCTAGCTATCTCAACACACCTATATATCTATCTACTTGACTACCTGCATGCTCACCACGCGCCCTTAATGCATCATTTCTTACCTTCTTCGAGACATCTCCTGCTATGCTAGCCCGCTCTGTTTCGGACGAGAGAATTTGATAGAAATTTGGAAAATTCACACACACAGTCCTATAAAATTCCTTAGGATCCCCGTTTCTTTACTATTGTAATTTGTAAAAGAAGCGCTCGGTGGTGGTAAGTCTATCTTCTACCTCCCCACCTTTTAAGTTGTTGAAATCTTTTATGGTGCATGCATGTATTATCGTAAGGTTCTTCTGTGGACAATTGGATCATACACTCGTGTGGTTTACGATAAGACTCTTCGTGGTTTATTGATAGGATACGGATTATGTATGCAGCTTTTAGATGTAGAGATAATTACATTATATGTATATATATATTTTTTCAAATTTAGAATTTATATATGTTTATTTAAGATCCGTTGCAGCGCACGGATAATCTCCCAAAATGTGTACGTGCGCACGACGTGGTTCCTACCCAGCTCCTTGCTAGTCCGGCACACGCACGAGTGAAAGAGTACTGTTAATATGTCTTGTGCCGTTAAATGCATGGTCGGGGCTCATGGTGGGTATTGCCATCAGTATGCCGGTGACTAGGGTTGCCAGGGGGTGTTCCGGTCGCCGGTGGAGGTAGGCTTCAGCCCGATGAAACCCCTCAATGGATTCGCCCCTGTGACCTGTCCATAGCTATAGTCAGAGGCATGCACGATTCTCTGACTAGAAAAAAAAAGCAACTCCACATCGATCCTGCGACTAGCCAGCATAATATATATGCAAGTGCAGTGCTGCAAATGCAATGGTTTGGGCCAACGCAGCTAGCTAGCTAGCCTGGCCTGCTAGCTCTCCCCCAGCCCACATACACATGACGAAGACGAAGACGAAGACGAAGACGAAGCGACTCTCTGTGTGACAAGCGGGAAGAAAGAAAAGAAAGCGATAAGGACTGGAGACTGGAGAGAGTTACAGCCAGCCAGCCAAGGCCAAGCGACTGCTCCTGCTTACTCGCCGGCCGGATAGAACGATGGCAACGACCGCGGCGTGGATGCGGGTCGCGTCTCCGTTCACGGCCGCACCTCTCAGGCCTCCCTTATACGTCAGCGCCGCGAGGCGGAGGGTCTCGGCGGCGGCCGGTGGTGGCTCGCCTCCCACCGTGCTCGTCACCGGCGCGGGCGGCCGAACAGGTATATAATATATCCTGTTAATTTCACGTATTTGCCAGTCCTCGACCCTACATAAATCTTTGGTCTTGCAATGGAATCTGGGCCCTCTTCTCTTCCGGCATCGCTCTTTGGGACTTTGAATTGAAGCACTTTCTTGGAATCAAGTCGAATCTTGTCTAGTGCATGTACTCGGCCACTTGATGTACCTTCCATTTGCATACTCCAATTTGCCTCTCTGTGACTAATGATTCAGGCCAGATTGTGTACAAGAAGTTGAAGGAGAGGGCTGACCAATTTGTGGCCAGGGGGCTAGTCAGGACACAAGAGAGCAAAGGCAAAATAGGAGGCGGCGACGACGTGTTCATCGGCGACATAAGGGATCCTGGAAGCATTGCCCCTGCGATTGAGGGCATCGACGCACTCATCATCCTCACCAGCGCGGTTCCCAAGATGAAGCCCGGGTTTGATCCTACTAAAGGAGAGCGCCCGGAGTTTTACTTTGAAGAAGGGTGCTATCCCGAGCAGGTGGCTGGAATTAATCATTTGACATCGCTCACATTAGCAATGCCAACCTGCGCATCTCTTTTGAATTAACGTCTTGTGTTGTTTTTCACTGTTTTAAGGTGGATTGGATTGCCCAAAAGAATCAAATAGATGCTGGTAAATCTTCACCTTCGTCTTGCACATATATACGCTCTTTTAAGATTCAAGTAGTATGTTAACTTGTTGTGTTTTACGCAACGCCGTGCAACCAGTAATCTCAAAATGACTGGTCTGTCAGCTAGTATGTGCCATTTTTTGGGTCGACTCATTTCTTCTTTGTGTGTCTCAGTTTTTTTGCATCTTTATGCAGCCAAGACCATCGGTGTAAAGCAGGTAGTTTTGGTTGGATCCATGGGCGGAACAGACATCAATCACCCATTAAACAAGCTAGGAAATGGAAATATACTGGTACTATTAGCATACTCGAAGCTTGGGCATATCGTGTCTATTGTTTGCAAACTTGGCATGCTTCATGTTCTTCTAAATTTGCAGGTGTGGAAGCGGAAGGCAGAACAGTATCTGGCGGACTCTGGTCTACCATATACAATTATAAGGTTGTAACACAAAGACATTTGTTAAAGCTATAATTGTGAAATGCACTTTCTCTTGCATATTCCTCAAATAGTTTTTTTTAGAGCATATTAGCTTTATAGCATAGGGTTTCACTTTTCTTCCCTATAGACTGTTATGAATATTGTGTGTGTATTCATGAGGCCCAATGGACAATATATATAAGGAGTACAACGGAATATTACAAGGAAATATGCTATACATATATAAGGAAATACGAAAGGCATATAAAGAAATACAGAAGAATTTCTATTCTAACAATCTAGTCATAAACTCAATCATATGTGTGTCATGAATAAAGAAAACACTAGCAAATATAATCGAAACTGTAAGAATTGCCATGGTTTGAATCAGGGGATTGCATGTTACTTGTACTGATAACATACCATATTCATTTTCCATTTGTTTGCAGGGCTGGAGGACTACAAGATAAAGATGGTGGTGTGCGAGAGTTGATTGTCGGAAAGGATGATGAGATCTTGAAGACAGAAACAAGAACTATTGCCAGGGCAGATGTTGCAGAAGTTTGCATTCAGGTACCCTCATACAACGAAAGATGTGTTCCTGTAAATAAACTACTGCTCAATGTTTCTTCATCTACCAAACACAAAGCTTGCAGCTTTTACCTATACAACACATTGCATGTATGTTTCTCTATCTGTAGAGAAGATTTTGTGGTAAGTACTGATTCTATTGCCTGGTCCATCTGTGCCTTTCCTATGCAGGCCTTGCTATTTGAGGAGGTAAGGTTTAAGGCATTTGATCTGGCATCAAAACCTGAAGGTGAAGGGACACCAACGACAGATTTTAGGGCTCTTTTCGCACAAGTGAACTGTCGCTTCTAAGAAGATAAGATCATTTGAGCCAAGAAATGAGGGCATTTTTTTGTATGAAATAATATGAAATGTGTATTGAGTAAGGTTAGTTTCCTGTTTACTCAATTGATAAAATATAACCGTTGTTCAATGTAGTATTGTTTACATAGTGTTTTTTTGGGTTCATCTCGTGCCTTAATGGGCTGGCTTCCTAGAACGATTTGCTCATAAATTAAAAAGAATGACAAAACCAAAGTATTTTACAGCAGGCTTCCTATCGTTTATTATCCAGATAAATCCCGTCTCATATCCTTCCAAGATTGTCTCCAATGCTCACCTGACAAAACAAGTAATTTGTAGTATTCAGTATTCTAGATTCACTGTGTTCAGGATTTGTGTAAATAGATACAGAGGTCGGAAGTTTCCTATGCACCTTCGAGCGTGCATATGAAGAACAGAAGAACTGTTTGATTCTTACTGATCAGCATATGATTCATTAGGCTTCCATGTGGATATTGCATAAATCACTCCCCCTTTCCATCCTTGCAGCAGCCAGCCGTTATCTTCATCAGCAACAAAGTCATCACGATAAATTCCTTTCTTCATATCTATTACTTCTTTCAAGATGGCTGGATCGACAGGAAGCTGCTCGAAACCAGACTTGAGGCACCTTACTTGACACTGCTTGTAACTTTCTGGCCTCTCAATCCTTTCTGCACCCTCACACGCTATGATGTTAAATGCATCCTGCCCAAAGAGTCCCCTCTATCATCTTCCTTGCCTCATTATCCCGTGGACCATTTGCATCAAGCATGTCAAACATTGAAGAGTAATGGAACAGTACCTCTTTGAAACGTGTTATGAAGAAGGGAGAGCTGTATGACCCATTCGCAACGCCGAGAACAAAAATCTTTGGGTTCATCCTCCTCAAGGTTTTCAGCACCCTATCCCTTGCACTATTCATGGCTGCCGTCTCGTCGCCAAGATTCTTCATCTGGAACATGCAGTTGATTATAAGCACTTCGTCCTTGTCAATGTTGAGATCCTTGATTTGAATGCTTTCCCATCGTGAGGCAATGCCCTGATACTGGAAAGGTACCTTGAACATGTTTGCATAATCAGCTAACCGCTTCCCTGTCTGAATCATTTCGCAGGGGCGGAAACCTGGCCGGGGCACATCTATACCTGTGATTCGAAGCTTAGGGGTGGGTGGGGGCTCCTCCTTGTTTTGCAAATCGCTGAATCAACGACGGCCATTGAAAAGCCGAAGCAAATACCAAAATCGATGATGTGCACCCTCGGTTGCCCCTTTGAGACATCAAGAATAGTTTGGTTGGCTGTGGTGTATTGACGCCCTGTCGAAAGGGCAAGCTGCAAGATAAAGGCTGTGATAAACCTGACTTTAACACATCTGCGGTACTTGTTCGCTTCGCCATGAGCTTGTGATAAACCTGACTCCCGATCCCAGTCAAGCGTGCCTCAAGGCCATCCACCAAGTAAAATGCCAGCCTCTGAGTAGAATCTCCATCTGCTGAAGAGTGTTGTCTAATCTTCTTTACTAGCTCACTGGCCAACAGGCGGCCGTCAGCTGCTACAGCTTGTGCGCAGTGGACGAGGAGAGTCCTGAGATCAACCACCTCCTTGAGTTGCTTCTTATCCCACAACTTTCGTTGAGCAAGTCCTTTGCTTTGACCTTTCAGTGAATTCTTGCTTGCTTCCTTTGCCGTCATTTCTCGCAGACTTGTTGCTTCGTCGAAACTCTTCAGTGTTAGATTGATCTCAGTCGATTAGCCCAACGGCTAATCGGGCCTTGATCGCGCTTTGATTGGGAGCGCCCAGCCCAACCACTGGCTGACGGGCCCCCGTCGCGCTGCGTAATAAATAGAGGGTGGGGGCCGGCGGCTCGACTCACGAGGTTCGCCTGAGCCGCACCCCCCACCGACAAACCCTAGACCGATCTACCCTAGACCGTCATCTTCACCGGATCCGCCCCGCCGCCACCGTCTTCCTCTTCCCCGACCGCCGCTGCCGCCATGGCCAACTCCTCATCTACCTCCGACGGTCAGT
Source organism: Ampelocalamus luodianensis (assembly GCA_036346255.1). Classification (NCBI taxonomy): domain Eukaryota; kingdom Viridiplantae; phylum Streptophyta; class Magnoliopsida; order Poales; family Poaceae; genus Ampelocalamus; species Ampelocalamus luodianensis. Next base: position 73,401,473 of record CM070633.1, on the reverse strand, counting down.
GTCCTCACTCCCTCTCTACCCTTCCCTCTCGGATCTAGACCCCAGGCAAGAAAAAGAGACCCAACAATGGTATCAGAGCCTACCGGGTCGCCGCCGCCGCCGTTCTCTCGAGGTCGTCGCCGCCGATCGCACCGGTTTGGGCGCCGTCTTGCGCGTGCGCCGCGCGCTGTCTGCGCCGCCGCCGCCTCGCGAGCTCCACACACCGTCTGCGAGCGCGCCGCCGCCAGCCCTGGCGCGGGGTAGCCGCGCGCCACCGGCCGTTGCCGCCCCACCGATGGCGCCGCCGCTCCGCGGCTTCGAGCCCGCCCACGCGCCGCCGCCGCTGCCGCCGTCGCCGTGCCATGTACTCTGCGGCGCGCCGCCGTGGCGCCGTGTCGAGCCGTCGTCTCCATTGGGCCGATGAGGCGCCGCCGCCGCTTCTTGCGGGCCTCCGCGCTTCGCCGCTTGCGCGCCGGAGCGCTGCCGTCCGCCGCCGCCAGCGCTTCGCGGAGCCGCCGAGCCGCCGCGACCGTTTTTCGGGTGGGGCAAGGGCAAATGCCCTAGGTTAGGGTTTTGCTCCTTATGTATGGTGGCGCATGCGGGGCGTCGGATGGGATCCGACGGCGGTATGTTTTGGGCGCGGATGCGCTTATGGGCCAAAAGTGAATATGGGCCAAAATGGGAAATTGCACAGTAACTCTTGCTAAATGATTTTTTTATTGTTTTTCAGAAGCATTTATGAGTGAATTTGATTGAAATTTGATCCAAAATCTCTGTAATTTTTTGCACCAACGTGTTAATTTTTGAGAGATTAAATGAGTCTGATATAATGTACGTATAATGAATTATTTTAGAATAATTACGTTTCATTGCAAAAGTTAATGTTGATTGATTTTCATTATTAAATTCGAACAAACGGGAGAATTTAATTTTGGAAAAATAGATATAATTTCCAGAAATTTATGATATTGTTATTTTCTGACCAACGTTGATAATAACAATATTATAATTTTTTAATTGATGATTTTATGCATTATTTCTATTTTTGCCCAACGGTGATGTAGATTTAATGTATAGATAAAATTGATTTAATTGTATGTCGTATTTTTGACCAACGTTAGAAATAAGGCATATAATTTTGCTGTTATGTTCTCACTGAATATGAATTGTGTTTTCAGGAGGATACTCCTTAATGGGCTACATCAGGGATATCCCGGTTCTCAAAGGAGATAACTACGGTGAATGGAAGAAAAAGATTGATATGGCCTTCATCTTGGCTGAGGTGGACTGGGTAGTCACCACACCGTGTCCCACAGAGCCTATGACACCGGTGAGGGGTGAAAATGAGGCTGATACTGCTTGGCAGACCAGACAGAGGGACTATACTCCCATAAAAATGGCATATGATCTTGATCATAAAAAGTGATCCTTTGCCAACAAGAAATGTTTGGGTGTGATGAAGAACACGATTGAGCCCGCAATTGTGGGCTCAATCGCGAGAGTGACTTGTCACGAGTACCTTGAGAAAATAAAGAGTCGGTTTATTGGCTCTTCAAAGACATATGCTACCACGGTGATTAAGCGACTTGTGTGAAAGGTACTACGGTGGTGGCGGTGGCATAAGAGAACACATACTAAGGATGAGCAACTTGGCATCAAGCTTAAACCAATGAATTTGGCGATCAAGGATGAGTTCCTTATTCATTTGATTTTTGCTTCCTTCTAGGAAAAGTTTGACACCTTTGTTATCAACTACAACATCCACCAGAAATGGGACTTAGAAAAGTGCATAGCTATGTGTGTGCAAGAAGAGGAAATATTTAAATCCTCACATGGTGGTTCTATCAACTATGTGAAGGACAACAAGAAAAGAACTTCAATGATAACTTCTTCTCAAAGAACAAGGGAAAAGCCTCGTCCATCGGCCTCAACGAGAATAAGTTTGCAGTAGACAAAGATCAGTGTCTTCACTGCAAGAAGACGGGACACTACAAGAAGAACTGTCCCGATTACTTAAAGATGATAATGACAAAGAAAGGTGAGAATATTATTACCTTCATAAATGAATCCCTGTATGTACGATATTCAAAATCTACTTGGTGGATTGATTCAGGTGCAACTGTTCATGTTGCCAATAATATGCAGGGATTCCGTTCGACGAGGAATACGCAAAGAAAAGAAAGATACATTAAAGTCGCAAATGGAGTCCAAGCTGAAGTTGAAGCCGTTGGCGATCTTTCATTAAAGCTAGCTGATGGCTTCACTCTTTTACTTAGAGATGTTCTTTATGTTCCTCTTCTGAGAGAATTTGATTAGTGTTTCATGTTTGGACAATGATGGTTATAATTGTCATTTTGGAAATGGCAAGTGTGAAATAATGTTTAATAAAGAATGTGTTGGTCTTGCCATCTTACAAAATGAGCTTTATTTGTTATCATTATGTGATGATGTGAATGTCGTATGCGATAAAGGGAACGTCGCGTGCGAGAAAGTGAATGAATCCTCGTCTACGAATATAAACAGAAGACGAAAGAGAACTCTAGATGCGTCGTCGAAATTATGGCACTGTCGTTTAGGCCATATTTCGAGGGGGAGAATAGAAAGACTAGTTAAGAATGGTATTCTTCCTCCATTAGAGTTCTCGGACTTAGAACAATGCAGAGAGCGCATTAAAGGAAAATATGTAAAGAAAATTAAGAAAGAGCGCCAAAAAGCACGGGAATTCTACAAATTATTCACACAGACATTTGTGGTCCTTTTCTGTGAAAAGTGTGGATGGATATGACTCGTTCATAATATTCACAGATGATTACTCCGTTATGGATATATTTATCCAATCAAAGAAAGAAATGAAGCCTTAGATAAATTCAAGATATTTAAGGTGAAGTTGAAAACCAACACGATTTAAAGATTAAGATAGTCCGATCGTGGTAGGGGAGTACTACAGTCGACATACCCCATATAGACAAGTTCTTGGACCTTTTGCAAGGTTTTACTGGGAAAATGGTATAGTGACCCGATATTCTACAGGCGAACCTCGGCAAAATAGAGTAGGCGAAAGACGCAACCGTACTCGATGGATATGGTGCGAAGCATGATGAGCTATTCCACACCGCCATTGAGTCTATGGATGGGCGTTGAAAACCGTCATTCATATTCTCAACAGAGTGTCTAGTAAGTCGGTGCCCAAAACACCGTCTGCGAGTTGTGGACGGGAAGAGTTCCATCACTAAACCACTTACGTGTGTGGGAGTCTCTGCGAGGCTAAAGTATTTAACCCAAACCTTGGGAAGCTTGATCCCAAAGCGAGTAAGTTGTCATTTCATTGGCTACTACCGAAAAGTCAAAAGGTTTTCGTTTCTCTTGTCGAGACAGATATACAAAGTTTGTAGAAAGCGAGACACGCTGTCTTCTTAGAGGATGAAATGATGAGAGGAAGTATGGTAGCTCGTGAGATTGACCTTGAAGAGAAGCGGGTGTATGCGCCCACTCAGATGATTCAAGAGTCATTCTTCACACTACTCTTGTCATTTGCACCGACGGTGCAAGACAACTGTGGTGCCGGACTGTTATTGTTCCTCCTGTGGCAACAATGAATGATATTGAGGAACATGTTCTTCAGAATTCTATAGAACCCATTGCCACAGATGAGGGGGAGCAACAGCAGCCTCATGTACCAAATGAGGAGGCCCAGGAGGTCTCAAAGAGTAAGAAGATCGGCTATTTCGATGATTATCAGTTTATCATCTGAGGAATTTCAAATGGAAGATGATCCCATCTCATTTGAAGAAGCCATGAAGCGAAAATTCTTCAAAATGACTTGAGGCCATGGAAGAGGAAATGAGGTCCATGAAGGCTAATAAAGTGCGGGACTTGGAAATTGTTCCTAAAGGAGCCAAAGCAAGAGGTGTAAGTGGGTCTACAAGACAAAGCTTGACTCCCAAGGAGCGTAGAAAGATACAAAGCGCGACTTGTGGCAAAGACTTTACGCAAAGAGAAGGGATTGATTACAATGAGACTTTTTCTCGGTCTCATGTAAAGATTCTTCAGAATCATAATGGCATTAGTAGCACATTATGATTTAGAGTTACATCGGATGGATGTAAAGACGGCATTTCTTAAAGGGATTTGGAGGAAAAAGTTTACATGGCACAACCGAAAGGTTTTGTCGTGGAAGGAAATGAAAGAATGGGATGCGCCTAAAGAAATCGATTTATGGGTTAAAGCAAGCTTCAAGACAGTGGTACTTGAAGTTTGTGAAGACAATAAGAAAATTTGGTTTTAAAGAAAATGTAGAGGACAAGCTGTGTTTATGCAAAGTTTAAAGATGGGAAGTTTATCTTCCTAATCACAGTATGTGGATGATATCCTACTAGCTAGTAGTGATGTCGATGCACTCTTGAGACAAAGAAGTTTTGTCCTCAAACTTTGATATGAAAGATCTTGGTGAAGCTTCGTTCGTTCTAGGGATCGGAATTCAGGGATAGAAACAAAGGGACATTGGGACTATCGCAAAAGACATACATAGAGAAAATCTTAAAGAAATTTGGTATGCATAAATGTAGTCCTTCACTGCACCTATAGTCAAGGCGGCAGATATGAGGATTTTCAATGTCCCGAGAACAGTATGAGATCGATCAAATGAAAGCGGTTCCATATGCTTGGTGTCGGAAGCTTACGGTATGCTCAAGTATGCACACGCATACGACTTAGCATTTGTTACTGGGTTACTTAGCGATTCGAGCAATCACGGAATAGAACATTGAAATTGATAAAGAAAGTCTTGCGCTATTTGCAAGGAACAAAAGGCCTCATGATGACATCTGAAGATCGATTCACTCCATATAGTGGGGTATCTGATTCGATTTTGCGAGAGATGATAGAAAGTCTACATGCGGATATGTATTCACTCTCATTGGAGGAGCTATATCGTGGAAAAGCTCAAAGCAAACCGTCACTACATCGTCCACAATGTATGCCGAGTTTGTAGCATGTTATGAGGCTACGGGCGGTGGGCGGCTAAAAAGTTCATACCGGTTTGAAAGTGGTTGGCGACATCAATAGACCACTTAAGTTGTATCTGCGATAATGAACCCGATGCGTATGCCCACAACAATAAGTCAAGTGGTGCTTTGCCAAACACATTGACATAAAGTACTATGTTGTGAAAGATAAAGTTCGGGATCAAATTATAAGTCTTGAGCATATAAGTACCGCAAAGATGCTAACGGATCCGCTTACTAAAGGCTTACCACCCAACGTGTTTAGAGAACATGTAGCTGGCATGGGTTTAAGGAAAAGCCTATGATTCCTGGACTAAAAGATGACTCAAAAGATTAAAGTAACTATTTCAAAACCAGAGAGGTGTATTGTAACTGTTAAATCTATCGGCGAATGACCGTGACGATGAGACATGTTCTGTGCACTAATCTATGATGGAATGAGTAAAGTCAAAAGTAATTAAAGTTAAAGCATAGATTGAGATCAAGGGGGAGAATGTTAGATTGATCTCAGCCGATTAGCCCAACGGCTAATCGGGCCTTGATCGCGCTCTGATCGGGAGCGCCCGGCCCAACCACTGGCTGACGGGCCCCCGTCGCGCTGCGCAATAAATAGAGGGTGGGGGCCGGCGGCTCGACTAACGAGGTTCGCCTGAGCCGCACCCCCCCCCCCCCACCGACAAACCCTAGACCGATTTCTGAGGACTTGATCGTGCGCGGGAAGCTCCATCGCCGTCATCTTCACCGGATCCGCCCCGCCGCCACCGTCTTCCTCTTCCCCGACCGCCGCTGCCGCCATGACCAACTCCTCATCTACCTCCGACAGTCAGTGTCCTCACTCCCTCTCGACCCTTCCCTCTCGGATCTAGACCCCAGGCAAGAAAAAGAGACCCAACATTCAGACCATAGCAAAGCAGAACTCTGTCGAACATCTCATTTCGAATTATTGCACAAGAGGTGATGGCGTAGTGTTTACTGCTGCTCCCTTCCAAGATATCCAAGTCCCTGATACAAGGATTGTTCCTTTGGTCTGTCACCTCAAAGATTGCGTATTTGCTCCTCTCCTACTTTTGCCTTTGTAGTCAGTTTGGAAATGGAAAGTCTGTCGCTGTCTAAATCAATCACCAACTTATCAATACTTGGAACAAACCTCTTTGCCTCCTCGGCACCTCTCCTAAATTGCAAGGCAGGGAAGCTAAATCTAGAAGTCCACCCAGTGCTTATCAAGGGCTGATTTGGCAGAAAAAGACTCCTGCCATAGCTATATGGACTCGACGGGTTTGGCAAGGGCTGTAACATGTTGTAACTGGAACAGTCATTACTGAAGCTGGTGCTGCAGAGCCTGATGTGATTATTGTTGCTACTCCCATCAGGGATATCTTGTTCATTGTTGCTACGGAGTGGTGGCCAGTTAGGAGTCGGCGGGTACACCTGCCCAAGAATATCATAGAAGGGCTTATCAGCAGCCTGAAGGGCAGCCTCCCCTTGGTACAAGCCGACCCTGTCGTCCACGTCCTCCATCGGCATCTGGCTTATGTCGCGGAGAGCATTGTTTGATTTGATCCTGTGGTACTCAGGACTACCCCCCTGCAACAATCTGAATTTGGTTTTGCCCGAGGTTGCTGTTGACATTATGCACTCCAGGGCTGGTGACTGCACCAGACAGATATGCGCTTGATCCAATGGGTAGCTGGGGAAAGAACTGTGTATCATTCAGGTTGTAGTTGTACACGGTAAGTTGCTGCTGGGAAGAAGAGGAAGAGCCATCATATCATCATATGGTTGTTCGGTTGTTGTGATGTTGTACGGATTGTCAAGGAGAGGCTCAAGCACCATTGAATGTTTTTTTCAAAACTGAATATTAGATATGATTCTTCTTTGTCCCACAGCAAATGAATTCAGCTTGCCTGAAAAACGGAAAAAGGAGCTAATTTGTGTAAGACAGATTTAGGTTCAGTTTACTCATTTACTAGAATCTAGAATAATTCACATCCCCAACCCTAGAGGTTCATGAAAGGGAATTCTGCTCAGCTAGCTCATATTTTCTCATCCTCACGCAAACGCCTATTCCTATAGGCAGTGATTGCAAATTTGCAAGTGAGTCCTACCTGAATCCTGAAGTATCAAGAATTTTTGCTCGATCAGGAATGTAAGCAACAAGCGTACAAGCTCGAGAAAGCTTGAAGTAGCAAAATTACGCTTTGAGAATTAGATCGTGTAAAGTTGAAATATGCATCAATCCATCTTCTCCCATCGTATCGCCATCTCTCGTAAGAGTAAAAAAATATGGATACCTAAGAGGAACTAGGTGTCGATCTAATTAAGGAAAAACGGGCCATCAATTCATTAGTCAATGACAGTAGCTACACTCTCTAGTTTCTGTCCACCAAGCCGTCCTCAACCACAACCGCGTTATCACGACATGAAAGTTGGTTCCAGGAGTAGAAGCGCTGATCGGGGCAAATTGGTGAGGGTCGACAACCAATCCAGGTTGTTGTATAACCGCATGAATTGAAACACTCGAGCGTACCAATCAAAGATGCGAAAATTGACTATTTACCACACATTTGGTCGACGTTTAACAAAATACCAAAAAGTTCAAGGTAATAAATCATATACCACACATTACATTGTGCCCTTTATTTTTCCCCATCTCTAGGTTATTAAATCGATTTCCTTTTTTTTTTGCTATAACCCGCACGTGAAATGACATTCTTATGCTTCTTCTTCCTCCTTTTCTTCCTTGCCTTCGGCCATAACCGCCGCACGCTGCTCCCCCCAGCGTCGCCCGTCTCCTCCTCCCCCGACCTGGCGCCGCACTCGTCCTCCCTCGCCGCCGCCCTTTTCCAACCCCGTGCGCTGCTCTCCTCCTCCTTCCTCGCCGCCACCCTTCTCCTCCTCCTCCTCCTCCTCCTGATCCTCTGCTGCACTACCACCAAGCGGCTGGCGTCCCTGCTGCTTTGGAGGTTGCCGGGTCAACCACGGCCATGGTTGGAGCAAGGAAGAAAGGAAGAGAAGGAGCACATAGGTCATTTCGTTTGCATAGAAAAAGCAAAAAAAAAAGAAAATCGATTTAATAACCCGAAAATGACAAAAAAAAAATAAAGGACACAATGAAATGGGTATATAATATATTACATCGAACTTTCTAGCATTTTGTTAAACATCAACCAAAGTGTAGTAAATAATCAATTTTCCCATCAAAGATCGTCTCGTTCTTCTAAAGTTTAAGAGAGAAGAGTAAGCCAGTACTCAGGGACCGAGCATAGCTTAATTGGCGAAGAGGCGCCATGGTGCTTCGCTCATCCAGTTCAAGTCTTGCCTCTCCTTCTTTAGTAAATGCTAAAACTCTTGGTCAAATTCTTTTATAAAAAATTAAGCCAGTATTCCTTAAGATAATGATTACAAGGGAGCACCATCTGTTCAGTTGGCAACACATGGTGATCAAATGACATCTGGGAGGACGGCACTGAGGCGACTACGGTGAGTCGCGTCAATGGCCGGGTCAAACAACTTGTACAACCAGTGCGTAGCGTGTCCTAGGTCCGTCATATCTGAAAATTCAGTACATACATTGTAAGTACTACGAAACATATACAAAAAGTAATAAGAAGTTACTCTGCAATTTTTAGAGATTTTTAATAAGTGTCTCACTACTTTCCTTGTTTTAAAAGTGACTCCAGCGTTTTTAAAATATTTTTCATGTGAAAATAGAAACAAAATAAAAAGTTCAAAATATTTTTATTTACCTCTACGTAACCTATGTAGCGGCTCTTGTTTTTTTTACAATTTAAAGATGTGCTATGCTATTTTTCTAGTTTAAAAAATATTTTTTGCACTCACAAAAGAATTACCGAGCACAAATGGAAATCAAAATTATGTTGGCACTCACAAAATAATTACCGAGCACAAATGAAAATCAAAATTATGTTGGTATTATTTCGAACCCTGCAAACCCTACCTTGCAATTTTACATATTTATAATAGGTACTTTGCTACTTCCCTTGTTTACAAACAGGAACTTAACATATGAAATTGAATTCTAATTTTTGTCATTAACATAATAATTACTGCACACAAATTCAAACCAAAATTAACCTTGGATTATTTTGATGAAGCTCTACCTACCTCTTGTTTTTTTTTTACAATTTAAAGATGTGCTATGCTATTTTTCTAGTTTAAAAAATATTTTTTGCACTCACAAAAGAATTACCGAGCACAAATGGAAATCAAAATTATGTTGGCACTCACAAAATAATTACCGAGCACAAATGAAAATCAAAATTATGTTGGTATTATTTCGAACCCTGCAAACCCTACCTTGCAATTTTACATATTTATAATAGGTACTTTGCTACTTCCCTTGTTTACAAACAGGAACTTAACATATGAAATTGAATTCTAATTTTTGTCATTAACATAATAATTACTGCGCACAAATTCAAACCAAAATTAACCTTGGATTATTTTGATGAAGCTCTACCTACCTCTTGTTTTTTTTTACAATTTAAAGATGTGCTATGCTATTTTTCTAGTTTAAAAAATATTTTTTGCACTCACAAAAGAATTACCGAGCACAAATGGAAATCAAAATTATGTTGGCACTCACAAAATAATTACCGAGCACAAATGAAAATCAAAATTATGTTGGTATTATTTCGAACCCTGCAAACCCTACCTTGCAATTTTACATATTTATAATAGGTACTTTGCTACTTCCCTTGTTTACAAACAGGAACTTAACATATGAAATTGAATTCTAATTTTTGTCATTAACATAATAATTACTGCGCACAAATTCAAACCAAAATTAACCTTGGATTATTTTGATGAAGCTCTACCTACCTTGCTACTCAACAATTTTTACAGAGTTTTAATTGGTACCATGATATTCTCTGACGTGTCTTCCTATTTTTGCAGATTTATTTTAACCCATACACAACTAAAATGATGTAGTACATAAAACAACTAAAATGATCTAATATACTGAATTATATGTCGTTATTTTTATTTGCTAACCTACAAGGTTTTGAATTTAGGTACAAAATTGCAAAAACATTTACCTGCGAAATGACCGACCAGATCTACTACTCCGTCTCACTCTCCTCCACTACGAAATGGCAAGGTTTCGCTATATCTCCCCCCCTCTCTCTCCTCCATCTCTTCTTTTTTCTGGAATTAAAATGACATTTTCACCGATTTTTGGGGCTTAAATACATGGACCCAGGAACCCGCAGCTTCTTGGCGACAGTTGAAATGGCGACAGGAAGGTGGATTGACGACAGAGCATGAAATAAGTCCCTGTCGCTAATTGGAATGGCGACGGAAGCTTGTTGCCATTTCATATGATGACAAGGACCTAGTTTTTTTTTTTTTACTATTTAATTTTGTAATTATTTTTAAATTAATATTATTTAAAAATTCATCAAGTTAGCAACACACACGTAAGCTCACGGCACACAAAAAATAATAGAGGTGATTTGCTTCGTACCATCACAAAAATAATTTGAGTCGGAAAATACCATCGATGTGTCACTGACACATAGTCCTAGGGTCCACTTGTCAGCCTCGCATGCGTTGATAATTTCCAATTTATATATCTTTACAATAGTATCAAGGTAATTTTCTCAAGAAATTAAGCAAAGTCAGGAATTGAACAGACAACCTCCCTCCTTTGCGTGGTGTAGACACACAATCTGATCATCTTAGTGATTTTCGGGTAGTGAACTGAGTATCGTGCCTATGCCTAGCAAAAAAATGTGCGCTTGGGATGAACCTGAAATGAAATCTCGATGAATTTTGCGTGTCAGGCAGAGGCAGGTTAATGCCTACAAGTACGTAAACGTCGTTTCGAAGGCGGACAGCACCTCCCCTGTTTCTTGGCTCGCCCTAAACCCTCCCGGGAGCTATCTGGGGCCATGGCCAAGAAGCTCGGCAAGTCGCCGGCGGCGGCGAAGGAAGAGGATGCAGAGGGGTTGTTCTCTTCACGTTCTTTCTCCGATCTCGGCCTCCACCCCACCCTCTGCGCCCACCTCCAAGGTTGCTCTTCCTTCCTTCCCTCCCTCCTCTCCCTCTCTCTATGTGTGTCTCTCTAGGTTGGTGAATTAGTAGCTTGCTTCCCTCTGCACCCGCTAGCTCTCCCTGCTCCGGCCGCCACGCGATCCCATTCTCGCAACGCCAATGGTGCCCCATCCATCCTCCCAAGGCCTCGCCGAAGTGTAGGCAGGGGTTGTAAGCGTCACGCTCCTTCGCCGACCTCGGCCTCCACCCCACCCTCTGCGAGCACCTCCAAGGGTGCCCACCTCTCTCTCTCTCTCTCTCTGCTGTGATTTGGGAGTTTTCTTGGGGAATTAGGAGCTATCTTCCTAATATCATCAATGCCTTTTTGATCGAACTTGGCGTCTAGATAACAACTTATTTGGTGAATACCTTATCAAATTTTGTAGGAAAAAAACACCTTCCTGGTTTTATGCTCTAAATTGGAGTAAGAGAAACATAGCTTCTTGGTTTTTTGATCGAATTTAGCAGACTAGTCAGCATATTTTGGTGAAATCGATGCCGTAATAGGATATCTCTGGATGCAGCTCAGCGTATTTTGCATGCAAAGTGTCTGCTTCATGGTATCTCGTCCAACTGGCATAACGAATAGCACAGCATAGGGAGGTTTTCTTCTGCTCGCTAATCATTTTTTTCCTTCATTTCTTTGGTTTAGATAAGATGGGTTTCCAAGCACCAACGCGAATCCAAGCTCAGGCAATCCCGGTCGCCATGTCAGGACAGCACATGTATGGACCTTTCACAATCTAATTTATTACAGCTCCTTAGTTAAAGTACTGTTTTTCTCTGAAGAGTTTTTGTTTTGCATTGCCAATTGCAGGCTTGTGAAGGCAGCAACTGGCACTGGCAAGACTCTTGTGTACCTTGCACCGATTGTTCACCTTCTACAGATGAGGGAGCCTCGTGTCGAGAGAACACATGGAACTTTAGGTAATGACTTGTTGCCCTTTGCTTTTGTTTCTTTTTATGCATTTTGTGGATGTGTATCCAATTTATCCATTAGAACATGCCCTTTTTATCTCAATGTGCACATTTTGGTCGCCAGAACTGGTTGGCGGTTATTTGCAATGGAATTTGGCTCTGTTAGCTGCCTTTTACTGATAAGTGGAGTGCCATATCTTTTAAAACATAACCAAAGCAAATCATATAACTGCACACTATCAATTGCTAATTTTATTGTGAATGGCACCCTGTATATCTCATCCATTAAATATGTTTCTAATTGTATAAGGGGAAACCCCACTAATTGTCTTGTGAAGGACCCCCAATATTCTGAATGATGTGTTACTAATTATTTGATTGTAGCGTTGGTACTTGTTCCAACGCGAGAGCTATGCTTGCAGGTTTATGGGATTGCACAGCAGTTGGTGCATCGTTTTCACTGGATTGTCCCTGGGTACGTGATGGGTGGTGAGAACAGAGCAAAAGAGAAAGCAAGATTACGAAAAGGTATATCTTGTTCTATCAAGTAGTTGTTGCAATTTGTCATCAAATGTACCTTTATATAATATATTGTATTTTGACTCTGCGAATTCGTTATAGGAATGTCAATTCTCATTGCTACTCCTGGGCGTCTTCTGGACCACTTACAGCATACTTCATCATTTGATTATTCAAATTTGCGCTGGATAGTTTTTGATGAAGCTGACAGGTCTGGTAGCCATACATTCATAATTTGGTTAATCCTTTTCCATCGAAAATATCTTATCCAGCGGACACGACTCTTGCCACATTGGTGTTTGTATTTATGCAGCATTCTCGAACTTGGTTTTGGAAAAGCAGTCGAGGATATACTAGAGCTCTTGGGTTCAAGGAATGATGCTTCTGACCAAAATAAAAACAAAGTGGACCCTATGCAAAGACAAAACTTTCTCTTATCAGCAACGCTCAATGAAAAGGTGAATCGATTAGCCAAAATTAGTTTGAAGAACCCAGTGATGATTGGACTTGAGGAACAAAAGAAGCCTTTGGAAAGATCCAGTGCCCCGGGGAAGAATCACACTTCTCTATTATCTGATGACGAGGAGGAAATACTGGAAAAACGCAATGATATAATGGAACATGCGGTTGATGATTTCAAGCTTCCTGCACAATTGTTTCAAAGATATGTTAAAGGTAGCAACAATTTTCTCACTTGAAACTTTAAGCTCATGTTTGTCATGTGTTGCTTAAAAAGTTATAACAAAGCCTTCGTTTTATTCAGTTTCATGTGGTACGAGGCTTGCAGTTCTTCTTACTGTTCTTAAATCTCTATTTGAAAGACAAGTGTCCCAGAAGGTGAGTTCTATATATCCTGAAGCTGTTTAAGTTTCACTAGGCTATAAACTTTTCCACTGCGAGTTTTGCTAGTCAGCTGCCACCAATAGGTCCTGGAAGTCATAAGAGCTGAACTATTCTGAGTTAGTTTCATCTTCTTTCTGCAGGTTGTAGTTTTCTTGTCGACATGTGACTCTGTGGATTTCCACCATACAGTACTCAGCCAGCTTGAGTGGAGCCCTGGCTTGCAACTGGATATGGATAAGAAGCAAAAATTTATAAACTGCAAAGTGTTCCGTTTACATGGTAACATGGACCAGGATGACCGCAAGAAATCATTTTTGGGATTCAGTTCTGAAAAATCTGCAATTCTTGTATCTACTGATGTTGCCGCTAGGGGCTTGGACTTTCCGAAAGTTAAATGCATCATACAGTATGATTCACCTGGGGAGGCTTCTGAATATGTTCACAGGTACCTTTAGCATCTTCCGGTCAGATACATTTACTTGTAGGTTGCTGGTCTATTATTTCCTCTGTAATTGTCGTTGGATTCTTTGTTCGTGCGGGAACAGAATAAAATGTATGGTTGCAGCTATTTGCTCATTACATAGTTCCTTGTTCACTGTACTGCTGTTGTGGAACATCTTCTATCAAACAGGTACCCTATTATATTAATAATATACTAAGGTATTCCTGCACTGTTTAGCTCGTTCTTGTGAGTGCTGTTCCGTTCTGTAGTTTCTTATGAAGATATTAGGCATTCGATATATAAGCTAATAAAGACAAATTACCTTGTACTTTGCTTTTACTAGCTATCTTCTTTTGGGTATGTTTCAATAACTTTAATTGTTTATTATAGGGTTGGAAGAACCGCAAGGATTGGCGAAAAAGGGGAGGCTCTCATGTTCCTCCAACCTGTTGAAATCGACTACTTGAGAGATCTAGAGCTACACGGTGCATCTCTGACGGAATACCCCCTCCAAAAGGTTTTAGACAGTTTTCCTGTAAATGGACAGAAGCCTCTCAAAAGGAAGCAAATATATTTAGATATGCATCCATGGATACTATCTGTACAGAGAGCTCTGGAATATTTCGTTGCATCCGAGGTAATGCATTTTTTTCTCCCTTCTGTATCGTGTGATGAGTATCATATCTGACTCCTACATAATGAGAAAAGTAGTGCACATACAATACTTTTGATGATTATTTTTCATGAATATCGTAAGCTTTGAGCTTTTGTTACCCAAACAGATGCTTTATCATGTATTCTTATCCAGGCTACAACAAAGAATCTTGCCAGGGATGCCTTCTGTTCTTGGGTTCGTGCTTACACTGCCCACCGAGGTGAACTGAAGAAGATTTTTATGGTCAAGAAGCTCCACTTGGGGCATGTAGCGAGGAGCTTCGGGTTGAAGGAGCAACCCTCGTTGGTCGGAAGGTCACACCAGATGCAACTCAAGAAGAGGAAGAAAGAACAGAAGCGTGAAAGGCCTACTAAAAGGAGAAAGCTCCTGGCTAAGAAGTGAATCTCCATATCAGAAACGCTCGTCAATCGGACCTGTTGGTGGATCATGATCCACTCCAGTTTTGTGGACCTAACAACAGAGACCTTGTGAAGCTTTGACAGTGGCCGGAGAGCTAGACGAGGTCAAATTTACCGCTAGATCGCAGCATTGGTTATTTGTCTTGAAATGTAGCAACAAATGTACCATATTTGTTGTGATGAGATAATCTAATTACTTTCGTTTACCAGAAGCTCATGCCTGCGTTTTCTTCCTTTACAAATAGATTACACATGAGCGCTGGCACGGCACTCGGCTCGTTCAAAATCACCACTAACAAAAATTTACAATAATTGATGTGTTAAAACGGTTTATTGAACTGATGTAAGCGAATGATGTTTGACAGCACCACATTACAGTACGGTGTGGTAACTCGGTAAGCACTGTCGTTTCGTTTGATTCAAAACTCCACAAGCAATGTTCTAGCTCATGCTGAATTGAAACCATACTATCAAAATTACACTGGGATTCAGAAATAGCATTGCTGCCTGAACCGATTTGATACAATGTTTCTAAGGCTCTTTAATCTACACAGTTCTGGTGAGTTCCTTCTGACCGACCCGGTAGGCGCAAGTCCCATGGTATGTTCAACGAAGGAGCTTCTCAAAAGTGGGCCAAGCCGTATATAAGAATCCATGAAAGCTGCAAGCCACAACAAGCTTCTTGTCAGTAATCATTGGCAATTCCCGGCTGATTGAATTAGCATAGTCAAAGTAGTAATGTCAACACTTGCTATTGCTGTAAAATTTTAAGCTTGTGCTATTATTAGACCGCTCCTAACAAAAGATAACATAACCTGACAGTACTAGTTTTATGTGCTTGATGTGCATTTCCACATGGCGGTTTGGATTTTAGAATGATTATAGAGAACTGCACGGTTTGTAAGTAGAGAGAACCCGAAGGGACATATCTCCAAGGCAAAATAGGATTCACTTGAACACAGCTAGATTAGTACTGCTGAAACAGAACAGTTAGACCTTTACCAGGAAAAGGGTGAAAGAAGCAAACATTCCCTCCTGAAGTAGTGCACCATGGCCTCCAAATTCTTCCTCATCAATCTTCAACAGGTATGCATAGTACCAATAAATTACACCAGTAGAAATAGCCAGAAATCTGTAAAAATCCACACAATAAGTTAAGGACCCCATCAAAAGCTCACATGCTGATACTGAATGAAAAAAATTACAAAACTCATTGTGCTTTTACAGAAGCATGAAGGTAGTAATAGCTGATAACTGCAACATAGTGAAACACAGTTTTCAGGCAAATTCAGGTCATGGCAACAACACTCGGTGTATTTTGACTTGCATTTAAAATTGAAAATAACTAATTATTATTCTGCATGAGCTTTTCAGGTGCTACATTCTTATGCCCATATTCCCGGAGCATCAACTAAAGAGATTTGGAGGAAACCGTCATATTTACAACCACAAAATAATTGAGACTGCAAGAATCTTAACATTCAAGTAAAATAGAAAAAGGTCCCAATTGAAGTGCCACGCACACAGTACACTCCATGATTAATAATTTTAGTTGCAAAATGGCATGCTAGGCATGCTGATAGGTGATAGCTACAGGGTCTGCTGAAATGCAATTATCTTGTGCACAGTTATCTCTGGACTGAACCGAAATGCATCTCAGCAGATTGGCATGTGCTATATCCTTACAGGGTTAGTGCACCTGTGCTGTTTCAGTCTAGATGTCAAGTAAAGATCTGGTGGATGGCGAGATAATGAAAAAACCACAATTCATAGATAAGTGCCTGATTGATTTTATTTTATTAACCAGGCACTTATCATAGGAGGTGCTAAGCTGGGAGCACATACCAAGATCATTAGATGATTTCCAACTTAATTGGTTAGAGAGGAGGGAGGCTAATGATTACACTGTTGTTTTGTTTAGCTTTGCAGCCTTAGCTTAGAATCTCTGGAAATTTAGGAATAGAATAGTAATTGAGAGGAGTTTTCCTAAGCAACCTATGAATGTGATTTTCAAATGTCTGTCTTGTTTGCAACATTGGCGTGTCCTCCTCAAGGGGGTTGATCGAAGTAAACTGGATTGCTTCCTGGTGGCAGTTGAAGGCTGGGTTAAGATCTTTTGTTTGCCAGATCTTTCTTAATCCCCTGTTTTGTAATAGTTAGTTGGTTGTTTCCCTTGCTACTTTGTTCTTGCTTAGTGAGCTGTTGTTCCCAGCGTGTTAGTTTTCGGTCTCTTTTGTAAGGATCTTTTAGTTGCTTTCTATAAAAGCTGGGTTTTCCCTTATTTTTAAGTGCCTGATTGATTCCGCTAACATTCAGCTAACCAGATCCAACTCACATTTTTTTTTCACTTTTTGAAAAGAAAAGGCAGGGCCTCTGCCAATCACTATAAGATAGAAAAAGGATGTTCCACAGAGTTAATACAAGAGCAAAAGACCTGACAGCAGCTTAGAACAACATTTTTTTACCGCATCTTTGATTATTCACTAATTGCTACAAAACGGCAAATCATCCTGAAAACCAATAACATCGAGGAATTGGCCATCCTCCTAACTTGCAAACTAGAACTCAATACAACATGGGTTGTGCTCAGGTGCAAGGATCAACACAACATGGGTTGTGCTCAGCTCAGGTGCAAGGATATTGCAAAATACTTCATACGAGGTGCAAAATCAATTCAGGTATATAATACAGGAGTATACTATAGCCTGATAACCCCGAGCAAGGGAAGATGTGTCCTATTTCCACATTGCAAAGAGATCTGTTTCACTTGTTAACTCCTCTTTGCGCTCAATTACAACTACCCAATAACTCTCGAATTGGACCTGCACGTAATCTAGCTAAGAGAACCTGAACCTGGCAGTAGTACACAATTACTACTACATCTTATATCTGTTCAATTTAGCATCTGAACGTGAGAGACGTTGAAGTTGAAGACGCATCTGATTACCAAAGGAAACCTACGAATCTAGGGGCAAAGACTGGAGCTTTAGTGGTGCAGCAGGACTCACAGGACGATCCAGACGGCGCCGACGAGGGGGACGGCTCCCCAGAGCAGACCGCAGACAAGGCCCAGCACCTGCCGGATCCAGTGCACCGCGTCGAGCAATTGATCCTTGCAAGTCAACCAAAAGCATGATTTCTCCACATGAAATACTGTCCGCCATGTCCCAACTCCCAAGAAGCCAAGATAACAGTAGGATTGACCAAGAAGAAGACTAGTAGCAAGTAGTAGTACCTTGTCCCATGAGGCCTCCGGGTCGAGGTACCTGGCGAGCTTGGAGGGGAGCGCGTGGCCATTACCGTTCTGCTGCTGCGCCTGCGCTCGCGAATGCTTGGACGATGACTTCGTCTTCCCCATATCGCTCGCTCGGTGCGCGCGGCGCGGGATCCCCGAGGTGGGCGGCGAGATCGAGGAAGATGAGATGGGATCGAGCCGCGGCGAAAATCTTCCCTTGGAGCAGCTGGTGGCTCTTGTTCACGTCTACACCCTCGAAAAGTTTCGATATTGCATTTATGCCCCTATAAACAACTGCTAGTACAAAGTCGAGAGCAAACGATTGCCATGGACGATCATTCATCAGTGGATCACTGGTTTAGTGCTTATGCTTTGCTAAGGGTTAAAAAAAATTATAGTTTTATTATGTCAGGCCGTCAATCGTGCTAACGATACGATCTGAACTGTTGGTGACCCATTTGCCGATCCAATAGATACCAGAAAGGGTAATGAGAACGGACGATTACCAACTCTAATTTTTAAATAGTAATCTACTTCAGCTGACAACTCATCGGATTCCCCGCAGAAAACAATGCGAAAATTATCACATAGCCATATTGTCATTCATTGCCTTGTACAATTTATCAATTATCATGCATTGAATGCCATAAGAGCTTTGCATAAGTACAGCGCAAAATCCAGATATAGTAGTTCGTCCAGAAACAATCCAAATACAGCTATTATGCATGGAATGTTACAGAGTGCGAACAAGTGCATTAATGCAAAACTCGAGACACAGATGCGGTTTCATCTCCCCAAGACAAACATAAACCATGATGTGAGTTCATTCCTTACATTCCATCTACCATGAATTTGAAAAAGCAAGCAATGCCATCGATCCCGAGCACACACATTTGATCAGAAATCAATAAGTAAAGTTCAATTACTCGCCGCTTTTCCTAACGAACCTCAGTATTTCACAGCTTCTTTTAATATCAGACAAGTAAATGGGCACACCGCGAACAACATAGGTTGCCTGAGTTGAGTCACTAGATTAAACAAGATTGAACCGCAGCCAACAGTGATGCAGAACAGGATACTGCCACGGATTGCAATTCTTGCTGACAGGATACTAACCCAGCGGTAACTGAAAATCCTTGCCAACCCCAAAAAGTGCAAACCTCAATGATCATTCGTACCAAGTTTTGGGGTGCTTTAAACCTTTAGCAAGAAAACACTACTAAACCAGTTACTGTCAAATCTGTAATTTTTGAAGAGCCTAGGAAGTAGGTAGTCTGCTAGTGATGTCCTATAAACAAAAACTGATCTAGCCCACTATAAAAATATATTGTTTGCTGCCACAGAGCCAAATGTGCAGCAAAGCATATTGCACAAAAAAAAATATGTACAACTCAAATGGTCTCTCCAACTTACTAGTACATCCTCGGGAGGCAAATCTTTACTACTTAAAAAGACAATAGTGTTGATGAATGAAACATTTTTATTCTCCTGTCTCTAATTCTCTTTGCGCTGACAGGTGAGGCTAACACCTAGAAACCTAGCGCTTCGCACAGCTGCCCTCCCACCTCCCCCCTCCCCCCGCGCCTCCCTCCCTACCTACCTGCGCCACCCTCCCTCACCCTCCTCTCTCTCACGCCTCCCCGCCGACGCCTCCCCCCGCGCCTCCCTCCCTACCTACCTGCGCCACCCTCCCTCACCCTCCTCTCTCTCACGCCTCCCCGCCGACGCCTCCCTCCCTCCCTTGTGCCGCTCTCTCTCTCCCAACCATGGCACCGCCTCTGCCCATCCCCGACGCTCGCCCTTCCTCCCTCCCCACCCTTGGCCCCCGCCTCTCCCCACCCCCAGCGCTCCTCCTCGCCGCCTTCTCCCACACCCGCCATCCACCGCCGTGCCCTCCTCACTGCCCTCCCCCCTCTCTCTCTCCCTCCGACGGCCAAGTCCAAATCCCGGGAGAAGCCATGAGGCCCACTCCTGCTCTCCCTATTCGGTGCCAATGACGAGGAGGACAGGCAGGAGGAAGGGCTGACCAAGCCACCGCTAACGGCCACAGCACACCAGCGGGCCCCGTCCTTCTCCTCCAACGAATCGAATCCCGCGGATCTGAAGGACCTCATCGCCAGCCTCTACAGATCTAGGCCTCCCTCCACCCCTGACGTGGCAAAGATGGGCTCTATTCTCGTCGGGAATTGTCGCCAGCGACAAGCCCATTTTGGTAAGTGACGAGGCATTTTCGATCAGTGAGATCCCGTGTAGTGGTTACTTTGTTCCAATGGAAGTAATATGGGAGCTTCACAGGTGTGCGACTTCACGAGGTCGGCGTTGTACAACCCCAACCACGGCTACTTCTCCAAGCGGTCGGGGCCCGTGGGCGTGCTCGACTCCAGCATCCGCTTCCACCAGCTCGAGGGTACTTTCAGTTTCTTGGACTCCTCCTTTTGTCCCTTCTCCTACTCCTTTGCTCAATTTGTTTCTTGGAGTGGACTTTATGTGCGAAGTTTTGTCTGTGTTCTGACATTGCGTCAATCAGATAGGACCAGTTCTTCTTTTGTTTGTCGAGGTGGCATTTCCACTTTTGTTTGTCGAGGTGGCATTTCCACGAACATGTCGTGTGCGTGTGTGTTCTAAATGGAACAATTGTTACTCAAGCTTGTAGAGCCATTTGGGACTTAGTTGTTCTTTCCTGGGTGCTAAACTCCATTGATGTTTGCTCGATGTTGATTATGTTCCATGCTGTGTTAATATCTCAGACATTTGCTTACCGGTACTAATTGGATTTTACATCACGTAGGGAGGAGTGCATACCTGCAGCATCTTGATAAGTTGTATAAGAAGCATGATATCGCTTGTTTTACTCCAGTGGAGCTTTTTAAGGTACTTGTTTTTGTGCTTTAGCTCATAAAGAGAATGAGGTGCCAATTTTCTTTCCATTTAGCCATTGATGCATATTTTTATTCTCTGTTGCAGCCATGGTATGCCTATGCAATAGTTGATTCTTCTACATACAGCTAATCTTTCAGTCCCGTTGAAGGTACATTCTTAACATTTTCTTGTCACATAGTTTCGCACCCCAATTCACTTACTTGGTATTAGAAGTTCCAATTTCGCTTCTATGTGTGTTCTAATATCATGGCACATTATCATATCTATTTTCATTATTCACCCAACCATATGAAATAGATTCCTGTACTGATCAGATATATGAAATCGGTGGTGGTTCCAGAACATGTGCAAAATGCATACTCGATTACATGATGTTAAATGCTCCACCAAAAATCTACAATAATATGGAATACATGTAAGCAGCTCTGTTTTCATTTTACATATTTTACATATTGTACTTAGAGTTGCTCAGTGAGATTACCAAGTCCTATTTGTTTGGGAAGGGCAGAACAATGTGGTGCATGCATATGTCATATCGAATTTCATAATACTGGCTACTCTTCATGCTGCCTTGCATTCACCATTCTTGCGTTTTTGTTTTATGCGATCAAATATGCTTTGACCTTCCTTAGCTCCTCTCTTGCTTAGAAGCAGTTGAAAAGTGAAGTGCAGAGTCATTTGTCAAAGTTTACGGTGGAGCGTCGTGATGCAACTGACAGAGCTGCATGGGGTAAGCTGGCTTTTTGTGCCCAGTTGGGAATTTTTCTTACAATGATCCTTGTTTCAAATCAGTTACCTGGGCTTTGATAAGTCATCTTGCCTTATTTCCATCCTGCAATAGATATTCTACTATATAAGTATTTTGGTGCAACGCTGATATGTCTAAATCTAACATAGGTGGGTTACATTGTCTCCCTACCTGTAACTCCATGCCAAAATCACATTTATATCCAACTTTAGTACCATGATCTAAACTTTAATTATACCTTCGAAATGATTGGATTTCAATTCTTCATGTTCTTTTTTTGTAGGCCGCAAGGATCCTCAGCCATGTTGGGTGCTAATAATGCTTGAGGTATGTACTGCTTGGACTTGCTCCTCAGTTTCATCAATGACTCATTATATGAACCAAAGAAACAAAATGCCATCATCATATGTTATATTCCCCCATTATGAAATGAAGTTTATCTGCAGTTGGTTCATAGTCGCTAAAAGCCTACAGGTCTAGCATGTACTAGCATATAAATCACTATGATGCAGCAGAATATGTAGCAATACTTCTAATTTACGTGCTCTATAGATGTGGCAATTTAAATTCACAGGGTTACTGGGGGAAACAGGCCTGGTTAAGCTTATTGTCATTTACTAGCACTTCAAAATGAAGGCAGGAGGTTTAGATTATCTATTGTACTGATAGAAGGTGCTTATGAACTTGACACTTGTTCATACTGAAAATATACAATATTGGTTACCATCACAGTAGCAGCCTGGAACATCTGTCCGATGATCCTTACAAACTTGAACACATGGTCAGTGAGGTTCAAGTCCTTCGTCAGTTCCTCGGAATCTTTCATGTGTGGATCACATCGGAGTACTGTTATGGATATTTAAAAAACTTTTTGACAACTAAACACGTGAAATAAAGTATGAGGTATACATTTCAGACATTTGAACAAAATTTCACGTGGAAATGACCAAAATTTCACATGGAACTTGAACTCGCAGTTATATCTACCTTTGTCAAGCTTTATGGAAAATGAATACTCATTGTCAGGACTTTGCATGTCAACTTTGTTGAAGACGAACTTGAACACCTTGAAGAAAAATAAGGTAATTGTCAGGAAACATGGCATTAACATAATTCCCTTAAGCATAGCATTAAATCATCTAGTACCTTCTCCTCCAATAACCTGGAAGCCAAGAAACTTATCATATCAGGTAACACCGTAACAGCTTCTTCTATGTTCTTCATCCATGTTTCATCTCCGATGCTCTTTGCTTCAATAGCTTCAACAGCTGCCACAGTAGATGAAGTACGTCAATGTCACATGAACTTTGTAGGTAGAGTCCAATCAAGGGAACTAGTGACTGAGACAACAGAAATAAAGCTATGTTGTGCCAAGGATAATCCACAACAGCATGGCTCCCAAAACTAACACAAAAACAACAGAGAAGTTACCCTCAAGCTGATTTGGTACGATCGCGGCGTATTGGTCTCTCTTGTTCCTCTGATCAGTAACCAAGTCCTTGAGCTGCTAATTTATAGTAGACGTGCTTAAAATCGACTCCTTGTTAAGTTCACATTTTGATTCCTTTCTGACTTTAACCGCAGATTTCAGGCATACCACGAACCAATCATACAGCAACCCGGCCTAATGATGCAATAGTTGGGCAGGTCAAAATAAATGGGCAAGAATTTAGAATGTGCACTTGCTGGAGAGAGCTTTGTGCAATGTGCGAGATGAGCTTCCAGCTCCCGGAACCGACCCTTGAGTCCAGTGAGTTCCTCTGCACCATCAAAAACATTCACCGCTCACTCAGAAGGGAAAACTGGCTAATATAATCCTCACTGCTTGTCTAGAGTAACTTAGTGCAACATTAATCGAAGTCGCTGTGAATCCAAAATTTGACGAATCTTTCGAGAACACATGAAACGCGCACCCACATTTCATTTCACCGCTTTGCCGCGCAGACCAGGAAATAAAAGGGATTTTTTTTAGAAATTAGAGGGAGGGAAGGAGGGGCGTGCCTTGATGGGAGAGGGTCTGGTGGGAGTGGGAGTGGGAGCGGGCGGAGGCTGGGCGCTCTCGGGCGGCGGCGATCTGCCGCTCAAACGCCGCGCGCCGCGCCGCCATCTGCCGCCGCAGCTCCACCCCTCGGGGTGATGGACGGGACGGGAGCGTGCGTGGGCCTCGGGTTGGGAGGGGAAGGGATGGCTCCGTCGGGTTGGCCGCCATGGGGTTGTTTGCGTTGCGCCTCGTGTGTAGTGTAGGGCTTTTCTCGCGCTTGGACCTTCTAGTGGTGGGCTGTGATATGTCTACCACCACGGTCGTGTACATCTACAGTCGACCTCTTAGGTACTTTAAGAGTGTTTTTTCAAATGATACTTACCACTCAGCACGCTCGACGTACAAAGCTTTAGCCTCCCATAACCAACTCGCTCATCGAGCAGTTATTAACTAGAGTATATTAATATATCATGTCTTGTTTCGTGTGTACGAAAGAGCCTTTCTATTCCATGTAGAATTTTGTTAACACTGTATAGACGATAATAAATATATTATTGAAGCGTGATCGATGAAAAAAATAAGAAGTTGGTTGTCTACAACCTTCAACTAGGTGTGTGCACAGAATCCACTCAGCAAAAAATGGAAAAGAAAAAAAGCTGTGCGCACAGAAACAGAATCAATCAGTGTATCGGGAGGAGAGGAAACAAGATAACAGCTCCACTAAGTAAGCATAGTAGATTACTTACTGGTCTCTCGGTCTCTCGGCTCGGGTGGTGACTGACACCGAGATGCACAAAAGATCTCTCTCCCCTCCCCTTCCCTTCGCCAAAATCGCATCGCATCGCAGCCACACATTGTTTCCTTCTTGGCCTTCTTCCTCCTCCTCCTCTCGCGTTTCCTGATTTGTTTCCTCCAAGCAACCACCACTTGATGATTTCTTTGTCGTCGTCAGCTTCGCGCCGCGCCTCTCTCTCTCTCTCTCTCTCTCTCTCTCTCTCTCTCCCCCCCTGTGCGGCTCTCGTTGAATCCTTAAAGATCCCAGCACGCACTCAGGCTCCCTCTCGCGCCGCGCCCACACGCTTCCTCTTCCTCCCCGCGCACTAGCCACCACTCCATGGAGCTCCATTAGAGCTAGCCTGCTAGGTACAAGAGGAGGAGAGCAGCAACCCACCGGCTACAGACAGTATCATCCATGGCCGCGACCGCCGCCTCGCCGGTGGCCCCCGGAACCGGGCGCCTCAGCCGGCCACGGGCGCCTCGGGTGGGGATGCGCGGCGGGGCAGTGGCGGCGGCGGTGGAGGGGCCGTCGTGCCTCTACGTGGGGCCCATCGAGACGGCCAGCCAGGAGATGCTCGAGGCGCTCTACCAACAGGTACTACGTATATATAGGATCCCGTAGTTTAATAAATCAATTCCATTCTTGTTCTTGTTCCTTTTGATTAGCCTGCCGCTAGTTAGTTCAGTTAGTCCTCTGCTCACAGGCTCACCATGACAAGCCTCAGGGCCAAACCAATGTATGCTTCTTATGTATGCAATGCACCAATACTTTTTTTAGGTGATATCCACAAAACTTTGGTTGATACTGGTCCCTATGGTTTACATTCTTGCATTTGTACCGACAGTATATTTTTTTCTACCAAACACAACTAGCTTCTTAAGTTGCTTCCGTATATTGTATCTAGCTTCTTTGATGTTGTAATGTTGCCTAGTGCTACATGTAGTCATCACCATGTCCATCTATTCTTCAATCCTTCACAGGCCAGGGATTCCTACTACAGTGGCCAGCCTTTGATTGTTGATGACATGTTTGACAAAGTTGAGGTAAACAAAAACCTAAAATATACGTATATTCAGCTTTCCATACACTAGTTGCTCAAATTTCCTCTGCTGTTGCATCCTAACAAATTATATATCCCTGGCAGTTGAAGCTCCGGGTTTATGGCTCCCCATCCGTCGTAAAATATCCCCGTTGCAGCCTCAAAAGACACTCGACCTACGCAGACGCTGAGGTAACCTTTTCTTCAAAAAGAAAAGAAAAACTTTCTCTACACTTCATCTCATTTCTTCCAACTATACCCAGTACCATCGACTTACAGTTTGATGTTTTGATTGGCTTTTGGGTATAGGACAGGCGGACCACTCGATGCTTCTGGCATTATCAAGCATCTGGATGTTGCTTCTCCTGTTTGGTACCTCAGCATTTCTAGTTCCCAGTCTCTACACTCTTAGCCTGGCATTTGGAGATGCATTCGGAGCAAGGTACTTCTTGTACGGTGCGAAATCCCTTGACATGATAACAAGGGTAAATGACATGGTTTTAGTTGGACTGGGCTACCTGGTTGGTTATCCTATTGCATCAGCATCCGGTAAGAACACTTCTTAAGTAAATATTTTCTCAATTATTGGCGATACATGGACTTTCGTATTCACCCTGATATCTTGTCTTGGCCACATATCTTAATTCCATGCATTGATAAACCATCTCACCGTTTTATGTTTTCTGCAGTTGGTGCACTGCAAGGCTTGTTGACAAACAATTTGGTTGCGCTAAAAGGTTCTTGCCCAAATTGTGGTGAGCAGGTTGGATTCACTTCTAGTAGTAGTCAAATCTGGCTCCTTTTATTGTTAAATCAATGATTCTTGAAGTACAACATTTTGGTCATCTGAGTTAGTAAAGCCTGTTCCTGCCAGGTCTTTGCATTTGTGAAGACGGATAAATCCATTGAAGCACCCCACAGAGCAGAATGTCATGTCTGTGAGTGCCCATTGGAGTACCGCACTAAAGTTGAGGTATGTAAAATACCTAAAATTTTGATACTGCTTTTGCTGTATCAAAAAGTTTGGAGTCGGATTTATGTTTTTAAATGAAATGGATGCTAAACAACACATTTTTTTCTTCAAATCATCCTCTTGGGGAATCTACTTACATTATCACAAAATCTGCAATCCCCGTCCTATATTTTCTACAGGGAGAGTTGAGTGGTGTTAAGGGTATTAATGGTATTTCCTATTGTTATAGGGTTTAGTCTTGTGTCCCTTTGTGCTCTATATATTGTCCATTGGGCTATTGCAATACAACAAACCTTTCATACTTGTATCTCCCTCTCCATCTAAGTGGATCACATTCAGCTCAACTGTGCCAAATTTGACACTGAAGTTCCATATGCTAATGCAGCGCATATACTGGAATGAAAATTTCAACATAGTAAAGCGTCTGATTTCAGATTTCTATGTGGTATAGGAGGGGAATTATTTAGTTTTTGGTGCAATTTGTATGTAGATTTTGTGGCAGTACAGAAACAAAGTGTATCATGTCTTCTTATTCGACATTGCTCTGCAGAGATCCTTGTCGGAGCCTGTAAGAAGCTGGGTTTATGGCCGGGTTTATCTGGTGAAGCAACGGCATCCTAGGAAACGGAAATGGACGAAAGACTAAAATTCCAATTTTAGCTGTTGCAGAAATTTCAGAGCATCTTCTTAAGAGATGTCACTCTTCAGTCTCTTCTGATCCACTGAAACGCCTTTGAGAAGTCATTCTTATTGCTCCAAAGTGCTAATTGTATTTCCCTTTATCAATCCAAGCATTTTGTAAAGCAATACATTCCTTCCTGAGATTTCCAAACTCTGCAGATGAACACATGATAAATTGATGAAGCATTATGAATATTGGCTGGCCTCCAATTTTTTTATCGTTGTTTGTTATGGCGTATCTTTTGCGGGGACGCCACGGGGTTGCGGAGGTGAACGACGGTAGCCGGACAGGAACGCAAGGGATAGGGAGGTAGACCAAGGTCGCCCTCGATCGTGCGCTGGGTTTCTTTTCCAGCCATGGTGAGTCTCTGAACTTGGGGATTTGGAAAACTTTGATTATTATTGCTTGCCTCAAATCACATTATCTGGTCCCTAATACTTCCCCCCAAAAGAGTCCACAACATTGTTAGTTTGTTACACTGATTTACGTACAGTTCTGCCATCCAAGCTCCGGTTGCCCCCTCCCCCGATATGCAGTTCATTTATTTTCTTTTTTGAACTGTAAGCCATTTCATTTCAAGGAAGGAAAATAAAGTACAAGAGAAGGGCGGAGGTAAGAATACATATCAACTCCAGCAAAGGGAGATCAACTTGCCCTAGTTCATGTTTTAAAAAATGCAGACTTTGAGGGTGCACCCGGCATTAGAGTCGATGGTTCATGTTATCTGTGATGGCTATTCCAGATTCCAATGTGGTGCGCATGCATGCTGGCAATGCATTAGGCATTATCAACTTTTTTGTGCGAGGATTATAAACTTGTTTTGACTGTCGATATTCAACTTCAGCAACCCTTTGTTGAGCATTTTATCAATCATGATTTCCCCATGCTTGTTCATCCTCGATGTTCAGATCAATCATGATTTTCCCTTCCCCTCTTTGATGATTGAGTGGGTAGCCATAGTCGGAGGCTTCTGCTTCTCCTCTTGCGGCTTCTGCTTCTCCCGCAGTCGCTCCTCCTCCGCTTCCCTCTCTTCCGCGACAACCGAACGGCACAACTCGTTGTCGACGTCCGCCATGGAAGCATCGCCGCCACCCCGCGGTACCCAGGCACAGACCTAGATTTCGCGATCGAGGCGAGCCGAGGTAACCCTTATCCTACGGTCGATA
This sequence comes from Ampelocalamus luodianensis, assembly GCA_036346255.1. Taxonomy (NCBI): domain Eukaryota; kingdom Viridiplantae; phylum Streptophyta; class Magnoliopsida; order Poales; family Poaceae; genus Ampelocalamus; species Ampelocalamus luodianensis. Next base: position 73,373,156 of record CM070633.1, on the reverse strand, counting down.
ATTCAGATCCTCCTCCTGCAACCTTATCCATCAATTGACATGATCTCTACTATTTAAAAATTAAAGTTGATGATCGTCTGTCCTCTCTATTGTTTTTGGTGTCCATTAGATCGGCGAATGAAGCACCGACAGTTCAGATCGCGTCGCTGAAGATATTTGACAACCCGACATGATAAGACTATGATTATTTTTAACCCGTAACAAAGCATAGGCATTTTCAGTATTTTAACAGTGCTCAACTGTGTTGTTACACTTACACCCTGTTAAAACAAAACTTCACAGCAATAAAATTGGGTGTAAGCCGTACAATGCAGATCGCCAACATATACAAAAAATACGTACATACATGACAAATGGGCTTGAAGCTGCAAAAACTACACAAGAACAAAAGATAATTCAGAACTCTGCTGCCTCTTTACAAATCCCTCTAGGATCAGCCTACATTGCACATCAACAGATATCTCTCTAGCTTGTCATGATTCACTCACACTCGCCTCGGAGAAGCAGCAGCCTTCCCCTTCGTCGACGCCTTTGAGCCATTGCTGTGTAAGCTCCGACCGCTCGACTTCTTCTGTAGCTGAGGGTTCCCTGCCTCGTTGGCATCCTGGAGCTGTTCTAATACTGCAACCACCTGGTCCATGCTCGGCCTGTGCCTGGACTCCACCGAGAGGCATTGGAGTGCCAGCGCTGCAGCCTTCTGGGCCCTAGCAAGGGAGTACTGCCCGCCCAGCCGGGCGTCCAGGATGCGGAAGATGCGCCGCTTGCTTGTCAGGTATGGCCTAGACCACTCCACCAGGTTGTGCTCCCCGTTCGGACGGTTCTTGTCCAGCGCTCGGCGTCCTGACAGCATTTCTAGGAGGACTACTCCAAAACCGTAGACATCGCTCTTAGTGGTCAGATGGCCTGCAAAAAGTAAAAGGAAATTAGTTAGCGAATTCGACAACTTCATTCCAAATGGCTTCAGTTTTGGCGTTCGGATGATGCAAAAAGAGTGGCAGTGACAGTGAACCCAGTGAACCCAACGTGCAATAAGGCTGCAAAATTCTGACTATAATAATCCCGACAATTCAATTATATTTCAGGTAGATTTGGTTAAATCTGCAGCAAGGTACTTGCAATGTGTGAGTGTGTGACACATGCTCATTGTACTAATTGCATCTCAGGACTAGGAAAATGGAAGAACCACACTACCTGTTGCAAGGTATTCTGGCGCGGCATACCCATAAGTCCCCATCACCCTCGTGGAGACATGGCTCTTGTCACCAGTCGGCCCATCCTTTGCCAGTCCGAAATCAGAGAGCTTTGCATCATAGTTCTGAATAAATCGTCTGACTATTAGCTCGACCAATTAAGCTATCTTGTGAATTCAAAGGAGCACAATTTTAAGACTGCATACCACATCTAGAAGGACGTTGGAGGTCTTGAAATCGCGGTAGATGACTTTAGCCTTTTCACTGTGGAGAAATGCAAGCCCTTTTGCTGCTCCAAGTGCAATTTTCATCCGGAGGTTCCAGGAGAGAGGCTGGAAATGCGAACTCCCTGCATATTGAAACATTTTAGCATCATTCCTTCAAAACTGGGAAATAGCAGCCGGCGACTAGGAAAAGTAAAAGGCCAAACCCTTACTCCTAAAAAGATGATTCTCCAAACTCCCACGCGGCATGAACTCATAGACGAGAAGCCGCTGTTCGTCTTCGAGACAGTACCCGACGAGCCTTACAAGATACGGGTGCGACAGTTGTCCAAGGTAATTCACTTCAGTCTGCGCAATCAAAGGAAGACCATGTCATACACGATGCAAAACTGACATGAAACAAGAAGCCTTTTACCAACAAAATAATTGCTACTAACCAGCCATTCCCTGTGACCCTGGTAGCCTTCCTTGTTAAGCTTCTTGACAGCAATGACCATCCCCGTGCCTGGTCTAGTTGGGGCGAGCGTCCTCTCATCGATCCACCCCTTGAAGACTGATCCAAAACCACCTTCACCTAGCACACTGTCTGGCCGGAAGTTTCTGGTGGCGATCCTCAGCTCATTGAAAGTGAAGGCCTTGACATTTGCTGACTCCAGAATCTCACCCTCGCTCCGTGGGGTTGGCGGCACTGACGCCGCCAAGGCATGGCTGCTGGAGTTGCTCAAGGCTGCCCCATTCCTACTAGCAAACTTGGAAGTTGCCCCTAAACATCACACGACAGTACAAGCTTTCAGACTTCTGTCCATCATATTTTAGCGTAATCAAGTTGTTGTTCCTAATTCTTTATTTGATTTGTGTAACATAAAAGTACAAAAAGTTCATGGATAAGTTAGGTCGCACCAAAATACGAACTTTCCTCTTTAGCTTGGCTTAGAAAAGAAAATCAAACCTTCAGCATAGGACAGTCGATACCATGTGGGGGCATAGGTTTAGCCAAAAAAAGTAGCATCACAATTTGAACTTTCCTCTTTGTGATTTTTGAACTGTACACTTCGAACAATTAAAAACATGAAAGGAAAAGTCAGATAAAGTTAAATTTAGCATTTACATTCGAAGCTTCCTCTTCTATACTGGAGAAGGAAATATATTTGATCTTTACACATGAAACAATCCAAGAGGAAGAGCCTAAGCTCAAGATATAATTTTTAATAAGCAGGCACTAATAGTGCTAGGAGCCAAAATAGCATGTGATCAAGTGACCCTACTACTAGTGTCCAGTTAAAAAGAAATGGAATTCGCATCACCTAACACTAGTGTCCAAAAGAAGAGTAGAGATACAAAGCACAAAATTAACACAAACTAATGATCGGTCGATCGAATACTTCTGAAAAGAACTGGAAAACAAAAAACAAGACTGTTCAGCACAAATTAGTACTCCGATTAGAGTAGTAGTTTTGCTATCTGGGCCAAGAACACATGCGGAAAATAAAAGGTAATACGCACCTGAAGGGGAGGAAGCGCCGCGAGAAGAGGTGTCCGAGATAATCTTGGCGCCCCAGCAATTCCCCATGGATGAGGGCTCCAAATCCACGAGCACCTTGAGTAACCCGATCGAGAAGCACCAAACCGACCTCAAAAAAGGCGCCGCCTTTTTGCTCGAATAAACGAATCGGCCAAGGAGGAGAAGGCAGCAACTCAAATAGACGAACAGAGCAGCCAAATCGAATCACAAGCAAATAAATTAACCAGCAGAACGCCTCCTCTCCTTCTCCTCACAACTAATTAACGCTCGCAAGGGGGAGAGTAGATGGGGGAGAGGAATCCAAAAGGTGAGATCTTTGTTCGAATGGAATCAACCAAGGGAAGGGATATCTCGTGCGTTGTTGGGATCGAGCCAAGGGTGGGTTGACCTTTCGCGCCAGAGAGGGAGCGATGGATATTAGAGGGAGGGAGGGAGGGAGACCTCTTCTAGAAGGGGAAGGGGAGGAGGAGGAGGAGGAGGAGGAGAGAAACGGAGGACGCCATTAACGGCGGGCAGAGGAGAGAAAGGGAGAGGCAGAGCCAAGTGGTTGGCATCGACGCTTCTGATCTCTCTGCCATGTGGGCCTTCCGCCCCCCAACGCTTCTGATCTCTCTGCCATGTGGTCTCAGGTTATTCTTATTTTATTTCCCCCGGCTCTATGGAGTCCAGAGGGACACAACTAGCACTAGCTGCTAGCACTAGCACTAGCTTGAATAAATGAATATACTCAACTTCTCCGTAAAGAAAATACACTGTTTTTAATTTCAAAACTTATTTGACCATTTGGCATTCTAAACGATAGATATTATATTTTGTTTTGTATTTTTATTTAGGGTAGAAGTAGCGTCCGAATATACGATAGAAAACTTTTTATCGTACGCTCCAATGAAACATCTCCGGGTAACACACGCAATATTTTAAGCCAAAATCCACAACAAATATGCGCGATGCAACAAGAGATTGCTATGTGTGCACCAAATTTGCAGCGATACAACAACAAATCTCTATTTGTGCAAAAAAAACCTCCGTTGCAACAAAACTATCTCAATAAAATTAACAATCTATTGCCAAAAAAAAAACACTCGGATACAACAATCCTCGCCTCGTATGCAAAAATAAAAAAACTTGTTGCTACAAGATTTCAAATTAACAGGTTGCAACAAATCAAAACACTTCGTGCAACAATGGAGGAGAGATGCTGCAACAATTCGAGAGCAAAATATTCCTCATGTTGAAGAGAGACATTGCAACAAGATAGAAACTCTACTGCAACGAATTGACAAAACGACTGCAACAAAATATTCCTCGTGTTGCAATATCGAAGAATACCTCAAAATAAAAGCACTTGATGCAACAAACAAAGAAGAATTATCCGCAACAAATTCATAAACAAAACTATTAAAGAGGAAGAAAGTAACACCATAAGAAGTAACTCATCTCGGAGGAGGAGGCAGGCTAGTGCCTCGTCGCTAGTGCGGGTCCAGATCTAGCGGAGGAGAGATCGGACCGATGCCTCACATTGGTGGGCAGCATAGATCCAATGGGGGCGAGGGATGGGGGGCGGTGTCTCACGGATTCTCCAAGGGCAGCCTGATGCCACTTACGTCCGTCGCTACCGGAATACCCTCTCCTTGCAACCGTCGGATAATGAAGAGAAATACTATCTTGGGCCAGCGTCTTGCCACTATGCAAGGACCTTGACACCGTTGCCACAACTGATCTATGGGGAGAAGCATGGATCTCCGGCTACTCTACTGGTTCCTCTTTCTCCTAATTTAGAATTACTCGTATACTCAAACATGTCTAAATTGAGTGGATGCTTGGGTAGATCAAAGGATAGCCAATAATCGTAGATGCAAGAGTTGGTTTTGGTATTTGATTTGTGTACAACTGTTTTATATATATAAAAAAAAAAAGACGAGGATGCGCAGTTATTAGAGTGGGGCGTTCGATGCAGAGTCACCTGTCCGGACGTATCATTACTCTTTTATTTATGTCGGCATACATAATTGGTGCATGTACGTACGTATGCGTGGATGTATTTTCAAGTGGATTGCTCATGGCGTCACGGATAGAGAGAAACAAAGCGGGTATATATACATCGCAGAGAGCTGCGATAGGTAGGTAGGTTCCATGGAGCACGATTCATGCACCAGCGTTACAAGTTTTTTGTTTTTTTGACAGCCACGTAGGAAAAGAGTTGAGAGTGTGCGGGATGAGGATGTGATGGCATCAAACCGTCGGTACAGTCCACCAGCTTTTGTTTGTAATAACGAAGAGTGAACCCTTAATTTGCCTTGATGTAATAATGCTTCCTCATCTCATCTGTTGTAGATGAAAGCAAAGAAGAAAAATGGAAATATCCCGTACGTCCACCTTAATCCGAAACATTGGATGGGATGCTCGCTAGTAGGGATGGCAACGGGGTCATTCCCCGTCGGGGAGTGGTGGAACATCCCCATCCCCGTCCTCGGGTGCTACTCTCCCCCCGTCCCCGTCCCCATAGGGTTATCGAGGCCCCACGAGGACCCATACCCGCAAGTTGGATCCCGAAAGAAGATAAAATAAGATTCATAATGTTATAAAATGAGTGTGAACATTCACATGCAATACTAAAATGACAATATTTTTTATTAATTAGCATCTGAAAAGTAAAGAATGCAAACAAGATTATCTGGCTATCGCCTTATCGGGTTGTGCGGTACTGGACTAGTGGCCTACATGCCTTATCGGGGCCCCAAGCGGGTAACGGGGATGGGGAGTAGGGGAATATCCCCATCCCCGTTTCACCCGATGGGGAATTGTATTTGCATATTAGCATCCCCGTGGGGGAAGAAATAGTCATATCCCCGTCCCCTAATAGATGAATTCCTCGTCGGGGAATGGGGAATGGGGCCCCATTGCCATCCCTACTCGCTAGTAATAGTAAGGCCCTGTTTGGTACAACTTTAGATTCTCATTTTTCGGATTCTGCTCCTAATTCTCTGATAATCAACTTCTCTAAGAATCTGGAGCTGTCTGTTGAAAGCGTTTGGCTGGTAAGTTGACTCCAAAAACCATATGAGGGAGGATTAGAGGCAAATAGACCAAGCTACCCCTTGTACAAATACTTCTGTTGTGTCTTGTAATGCCGACTCGTTTCTCTCTATAAATGTACTCGAACTTCATTCAATTTTCATGGAATAAAAATGTACTTTTATATCATATAAGTGTTCAAATGATAATTAAATGCTATTATGTACAAGTATTGAAATGATCATGCTTTACACTGCACGTTTTGAGGGTTAACATGTAAGTTAGCCATGACATCTCAGAGGATTTGTTTAGTCCATTTGATCTATCGAGGTCATCTATATCATAAAAAAAAAATCTTGCACGACAAGGTCATAGCATAATCAGTTGTGCTTGACATCTCACATTTCTAAAATAGATTGATGGTTAAATCTATTCACAAGTAGTATCAAGAACAAATTCCTCAAGACATCTCCATTCACATCAGGTTGAAGGACCACTCGGGCTACGTCTTCTTTGCAATCACCAAGAACTGATCGATACACATTTGAAAATTGACAAACATGAAGCAAAAAAAAAAGGACAATGCATGCAGGAATGCTGAAACCTGCAGTTACTTCTAGCCCTATGTGCAATCACTACGGCACAGTGTTATAACAGAGCGAAATGAAATCAAGAACACATCCTAGGAAGTGATCTTGCGATCAAGCGAGCGGCGGCGGCCTCGGGCGGCCAAGACGATTTTAGCCCAAATATCAAATTGCACCGGTTTTAACATTTGGTATTTTTTTGGTGATGTTTTGTTCTCGGGCCTCGCCATTGCCCGAGGCCCGAGGCCCGCTCCGCCCTTGCGGTGCATCATCCGCTTCTCTTGAGGCCTTCATCTTGGTCATCTGCGTCTTCATCCGGTGCACACCTTCTCCAGCTCCATCGATCGCGATACATCCCATCCATGGCGTCTTGAGTTACGGTTCTCGGCTCCATCGATCGCCGATACATCCGTCCATGAGCGTCTTGAGTTCGGTTCTCCGGACAGTGCGGCGTCCTTGTGCATAGGATGACCTGGCCGTTGTCGTCGTCCGTCAGTCGAGCGTGAACCTGCAACGATGATCATAATTTTTTTCAGCTTGAGCAATTGCGATTTACTTCATAAATGTTAACAATTTAACTTTCATATGTTCAGTAATCAATAAACAGCCAAGTAGAATAGTGTTTTGCATATTGTCAGTTCCATACACAATTTTCATAGTTCTAAACTCACAATTTCCATACTTATAAACTCTAGAGTCCTCATAACACCTGCTGTTCAGAATTTCCATACACAAATTTCTACTCTAGAGTCCTAATAACAACTCTTAAACTCAGAATGCTTTTGTTAAATTCTACAAATTTCATCTGAATTTCCATACTACGATAACACACTGTATTGAGTTGATTCACACATAATTTGGTTTGAATTCCTAGGCCGGAAACCCACCGCTCCATATGCATAATCTGGGTGCACTACAACGAGAACACTTGAAATATCGGATGCGGGATACGAGACGATAAATAATTCTAAACAATACCATCTCTATGCATATTCGCAGATATATCACGGATTTGATAGATACTCTCAGGTGCACAATAGAAAAACAACAAACAGAGCACTAAGTTCATGCTCTAATACAACAATAACCATTGAAAGAACTATTTTGATGGAGCAATATGATATATGAAGTCGAAAGGAGAAATCAAGACAGCTAGATAATTATTCCCTTGCTAAATCTTCTAATGAAGCAAACAATGGACCTTTAGATGTGATGAAAAACTCATTCAGTACCAGCTTCACTTGCAAATTGAACATTTTTCCTTGGCCTTCCATCTGTCATTAGGCGCAAAAGACTAGTCCTTTCCATTCACTTGATGATTCAGAAGCAATCGTAGGGGAATAATCCAATCACTGGAAGGAGTGGAAGGAGAGGAGGATCGCGTGGGGCACCGGGCCGGCAGTGGTTAGGGTTCCTAGGATCCACGCAGGCACCGGCCGCACGCGCGGCGCTCGCACGACGGTGAAGAGGCACTCCGGGCCGACGGCGACGCTCCACAGGCGGGGCTCTGGGGCAAAGCGATGGGGACGCGCGCGCGAGGAGGGGCTCGGCGAGGCTCAGGCTAGCCACGAGGCACTCCAAGCGGCGGTGAAGAGGGCGCCCGGCGGCAGCGGCGCGCGGCAGCGGGCTCGAGGCAAGCGATGGCGATTGGGATGTATGCGCCGAGGGAGGGGCTCCAGGCGGGGCTCCTGAAAGATCTAGACCCGCCAATATGTGGTAATGGAGTTTTGGTGATTAATGATAAATCTAATTGGAAGACTAACACTTTTATTGATATACATATTGTGTAGTCTTATTTGGATATAAAGGTGAAAATCATGAAAGCATACAAGTGATTAAGTGATTAATGACAAATGCACTTGTGAGACTAATACTCTTATTGTTATATCATGCTTAGTCTCGACTTGGATATAAAAGCAAAAATCCAAGCAGTATGTATTCATAAATGACAATCTATTTGTAAGACTAACAATTCTATTGATTATCTATTGCTTAGTCTCGTTTGGATATAAAGATGAAAAATACAAGAGGTATGCATTCTACTTCTTCTTATTATATCTTGTTGCATTCCTCGGATCCAAAATATAGGTTAAACTCCACCAAAAAGGTTAACTTGGATATGTGCATATATTTCCATTATACATTTGTGTATGCACACATTTAGGGGAGTTCATTCTATATTTTGTGGTTTCATTAGTATTGATCCATATTCCTTTCCACATATATTAAGGATCTTTACTTTGAAATATATCCTTGAATATATTTAACTTGTGTAGTTAATATATTCATATGAGTATATACAACTTGTGTAGTTTGTATACACTCATATTTAGTATATACAACTTGTGTAGTTCAGTATATACTTGTAGTATATATAACTTGTGTAGTTTATATATACTCATGACCTTATTGTTTGATAGTATTGATCTTTGTGATCTACCTTGAAACATAACTCTTGAGTATATATATAACCGTGTTTATATATACTCATACCAATTATATTCAATTATTTGCAAATTGTGTTGTGGGACTAATGTGTGTTCTAAGATGTTTTAAGGCTTAGTCCCGGAGTTTGAATGATGACATGAAAAGGAAATGCAAAGGTGATAAAAGATTGACATGACTCAAGACAAAGGAGTCATGCATTGCATTCAAAAGCTTATGGAAATACGGTGAGTACCAGGCGTTGTATGCGCGGTAGTACCGCATTGTGAATGTACCGATTTACATGCGGTATGAAAATTCGATAGCATTGCTTTTGGACTTGGTTTGCTCGAGGTGGAGCGGTAGTACGGAGTTCATGTGGCGGAACTCACAGCGTGGGTATGACCGCAAATATGTTGGCGGTATGTAAATTCAGAGAAGGTATTTTTACGTATTTCTCGAGCCTCTGGAAATCGGTAGTACCGCATCGAAAGCGGTATTACCGGAGAGCGGTATTACGGATGCTAGTTGGCGTAATACCGCACCTTGATAATGGCTTGTTCAAAAGCATTTATGCGGTATATCTTGTTAATTAATGTTAATGACATTGTGGGACTAACATTTTCCATGAGTTGGATAAATAGGTTATGTTCGAGGTGATGAAGACTTTGGATGACATCATGAGTTGATTGTCATCAAGTCAAGGTTCAAGAAGATGATGCATCATGTGTTGATGCATATCAAGATCTCGAAGAAGAGATGATCATGAGTTGATCATCAAGTCAGAGAAGACTCATCATGTGTTGAGTGAGGATGCATCATGGGTTGATGCATATCAAGACGATGACCCGGACTTGAAGTAAAGATGTGCGTCATCAAGCTTCAAGAAGATGGTCAAGGCAAAGGTATGACTAGCTAGGGCTAAGGATGTGTTCCTAGTCTTTTATCGGTCTTGGTGTTTGGTTGGAAGACCGGATTGCTAGTATAGATTGCCGTACTATTAAGAGGGGTCTTGTCTAGTAGCTTGAGTTAGTCATGTGTTGATAGCTCATTGTGTTTGCTCTAGCTCAACTTAACATGTTGCCTATATTTGCGAATGTGTTTTGCAAATAGTTGAGGCTCATGGATAATCCTTGTAGCATGTGACTATACTTTGCAAATGTGTTTTGCAAGCGGTTGAAGTCCATGTACCTACTCCTTGTAGCATGATCTAAGTTTGCAAATATGTTTTGCAAATTGTTGGGATCATGTATTTTCCTTGGCATGGTCTAAGATTGCTTGTTGCTAACTCTTTGGACTTAGACCATGGTAGTGGCTCTTTGAAGTTGTGCTTTTGATTTGATAAAATGTGTTTGAGATCAAATCAAATAGGTGGGTTGTGTAGCCCTCTGAATAAGCTTTCAATAGAGTCCAAGATCACTCAATTCGACATCGAGTCAAAGTTATGACCTTTTACGAGTGTAAATGCGTGCTGAAAATCGGGTGCGGTAGTACCGCCCGTATAAGCTGTGATAGTACCATGAGAACGGTAGTACCGCCCCTTGTGAGTGCGGTACGACCGCAAATCTTCAGAACGGCTAGTTTTTGGTGTTTCGTCTCCAAACGGCTAGTTTTGGTTTGGGGCTATAAATACCCCTTGGCGGGTTGAGAGACAACCTTGGGCATCCCATTGAGTTCCTTTGAGCTAAGAGCAAGCTCTCTACTCCCATTTGTGCATGTGTTGCACTTAGTGAGGTTTGAGAGGCAAATCCTATTGCATGTGTTGCATTAGGTGGTGGATTTAGTATCCACGAGCTTTGACACTTGATTGGTTCAAGTGAAAGTTGGAGACTTGTTACTCTTGGTGTTTGCCGACACCTAGAGCGGCGTGGAGGCGTTGTGCGTCGGTGACCTTCTCAAGTGAAGCTTGTGAGAAGACCCGGCGATTGTGAGTGGCTTGGTGCTCGCCATCTCGGAGCGGAGTAAGAGCAACCCTAGTGGATCGAGGTGATAAGTTCAAGTTGGAGTCGGTTCAAGCGGTTGATCTCACTTAGAGGTGTTGGTTCGGTTGGAACCGGTTCAAGTTGTTTGGACTTACCTCGGAGGTGTTGCCTCGCGTTTGGAGCCGATCCAAAAGTTGAACTTACCTCAACGTGGATTAGGGGAGACCGGCAAGTCTTCGATCACCACGGGAAAAATATCGCCGTGTCAATTGTGGTTTGCATTCTTGAGCTTTACTTTGTGCAATTTACATTCATTGTATAATTGCTTATTCATTGTGTATGATTGCAATAGTATTATTTACATTGCTTAAATTGAATTGCTTACAAGTCAATGCTTGATTGATTATTATCAATAGACTTGTATTGTTGGTGCACTTAGTTAAGCCTAGTGGTTTTAGGCCTTATTTGTGCAAAATCGTATTTGTATTAGCTTCCGCATTAGAAATCGGTTTTAGCGCATAGAAGTTTTAAAACGCCTATTCACCCCCCCTCTAGTCGGCCTCCTCGATCTTACAAGTGGTATCAGAGCTTGGTCTCTCATTTATTAGACTTAACCGTCTAGAGAGTAAAGGATGGCGACTAGAGATTTTATGCACCTAGGTGAATCACCTCAATTTGATGGCACAAATTATGCACATTGGAAAATCCGCATGTCATGTTATTTTAAGGCTATGGGCCTAAATATATGGCGGATTGTAGATGTTGGCTTTTCTCCTCCATTGGATAGTCTTGATCCAACAATTGAGGAAGAGAAATGCTTACATCTCGACGCTCAAGCAATTAACGCTCTATTTAGTGCTTTGAGTGTAGATGTGTTCAATGAAGTATGCGATCTCAAGAATGTACATGAGATGTGGACACAATTATATTGCCATTATGAAATGTCCACTTCCACAAGTGATGATTGCATACAAGAATGGATGTCGGGAGAAGAATGCTCAACTTCTAGCTCCGACAATGATCACACATCAACTCCATCAACATCGCCTCATTGCTTTATGGCTAAAGGTAAAAATGAGGTAAATAATTATGAGCCTTCTTATGATGAATTGATAGATATGCTAGAAGATCTAAATGAATATTTAGGAATGGAGAAATCTAAATACAAAGTTTTGAAGAAAGAACATGTCTTACTTCAAAATAATTATGATATTCTAAAAGATGAACATGAAAAGCTCCTCCTAAATGAATATACTAGCTCCAAGGTGGATATAGGTGTAACATGTAATCTAATAGATGATTTGTCATGCATAGCTCCTATTTCTTACAATTCATCTAAAGTTAGCATATCCACATCTTGTGATGATTTAATTGATATGTCTTGTAGTACTTGTGAAAATGCTACTATTTCCTCTATGCTTGTTGAAACTAATCTTGTAGAGGAAAACAAAATGCTCAAGGCCCAAGTCACAAATTTGAAAAATGACTTGGATAGAAGCCACAAAGGGAAGGCCACTCTTGATGATATTTTGAGCAAGCAACGAAGCTCAAATGACAAGAGTGGAATCGCTTCACTCCCAAGAAAAGGGAAAATAGCAAGATGAGACACAATCAAAGACACAACAAGAACATCAAGTGCTTTGATTGTCATCAAAGGTCACCTCTCCTCAAAATGCCTAATAAGGAAGATTACAAGAGAGGACTTGGCTTCATCGAAATGAAAAGGTGAAGTTCATCCCAAAGCAAAAAGGAAAGAAATACTCAAATATCAAATGCTTTGGATGTTATGAAAGGGACACATTGCTTAGTGTGCCCTAACAAGGTAAATGATTTAAATGATATACCTTGTTGCTCTAAATTAAATACTTGATTTTCTCTATGTCTTGTGAGACTAATCTTGTAGAGGAAAGTAAAAAGATCAAAGATATAAAATGCTTTGATTGCAATGAGAAATGTCACTTTGCCTCCAAGTGCCATATCAAGAAAATGGACAAGAGAGGACTTGGTCTCACCGCCAAGAATAAGGTGAAGAGTCACCCAAAGCAAAATGGAGATAAATTCAAAATTATCAAGTGCTTTGGATGCAAGAAGTTTGGACACATAACCTCGGTGTGTCCAAATCAAAAGGATGTCAAGCCAAGACATTCAATGAAGAGGCAAGACGGCAATGAGCAAGAAAAGAAGACATCAAGGGGAAGCAAAAGCCCTACTTGCTACAATTGCCGGGAGAAAGGACATTTTAGTAAGGAATGTCCCAAAGGTATATCTCCTAAGCCTATTATTTATAATAATGATTATTTGCTTAGGAAGGATAGAAATGACAATGTGTTTGCTAGGAATGTTAGTTTACATAAAACTAATGCTAGGGCCATTTGGGTGCCCAAATCTATTGTGACTAACATTCATGGACCCAACCAAGTATTGGGTACCAAAAATGCGCTTAAATGATTAATAGGTACTTGGAGATGCATTGGGGGTTTGGCTCATTCATGAAGAAGTGAATTTCACCATATGCAAAATTGGAGCCAAGCTTGAGGATAATCAAGTCACATCATAAACCAATGCTATCTCGGTAACAAGTATTTACATTGAAGTATCTAGACCCTTTACCTTGTGTAGGTTGCATTTCATGAAAATCTTATAAAAGGGTTGTTCTTGCTCTTGTGCTAAATCTTGATTATTCAAATCTTGAGCAAGATTGAAGTGGCACATTAAGGGGGAGTGCTAAGTCATAATCATGTATATCACATCCCTATGTGTGCCCAAATAAATTAAGTGCTAGTAATGTTTTTCAAAATTGAGCCATTTAGCCAAAAGTCAAAATTTTGAAATTATTAGTATATCCTTTAAAAATTAGTTACAAAATGTATACAAATGCATTTCAAATGTTTACCAAAGGATTTGGTTCAAGAAAAACATATTTTAAATGAAAATGAGTTTCTACCCAAAATTCTAGATCATAGAATCTTGTTTTTGACATAAACTAGATTTTTGTGTAAAATCTATTATAAAAGGAATTTGATCTTCGTCTCAAAAGGAAAAATCCTAGAGTTGGTTATTCTAAACACTTTTCGTATTCAAATGATTTTCAAAAGACCAACTCATCAAAAGTTATTTGATTTTGAAACTCGTCCAAGATACTAGTTTGACCTAAGTGGTCACTGTCTAGCACTTAAGTGAGTTTAGCCATTTGAGCCTAAATTATTCAAATGAATAGATCCATGATGGTATCTATGACTCATACATAAAAATAGATCATTTAAAATTCATCTTTTGCTCAATTTGGCTCTTGTTGAGAAATTTCCTGAAAATCTGATTTTAATTGCAAAACCAAAAGACTAATTCAAAAAAAAAAACTAATTTCTTGAATATTAATTAGTCCCCTTAGTGCATAATGATCCTTAAAATATTTAATTAAGTTCAAAACTAGGGATCATTTGCATAAGTTTCAATTCTCTTCAAAATTCCCTGATCAATCCTTGAAGTCCCAGGAAAATCGGAACTACCGGCGGTCTAACCACGATACTACCGGATCCCGGTACTACCGGCCTTTGTACGGCGGTACTACCGATTATCCTGACAAAACAATCAATCTCAATTCTTTCAATTCTAAATCTATTGTGGTTGTTTTCCAAAGTTAATTTGATCTGTGGTATCCTTGCTAGCTACTCTCAAATACTTTTTGACTCTATATGCCATTTTGATCTCATTGTGATATATTTATCATTCAAATGGTATTCTTTCAAGTGGTAGCTCCTATTGATCTTCTTTGACCTCGGCATGAGAATCATATGTGTTTGATTCAAGTGGTATCCTTGTTTTTACAAGTGGTACTATTTTAAGTGATATCATCTTGTCCTTACAAGTTGTATTCTCAATTGATATCATCGTACTCCTTCATGTTGTATCTTTTAAGTGGTATCTCTTGTTCTCATTCACAAGTGGTATCTAACTCTTTTCATGCCGATCAATTCTTTGCTTACCAAGCTCTCACCGATACCTAATCACTTCTTATCCATGTGGTCTCTCCGATACCTCAAAATTCTTGATATTGTTTTTCAAGAGGTATCTTATCCAAGTGGTTTCTCTGATACCCGATATCTTTTCAAGTCTTATCTCTTCAAGAGATATATCTCAATTGTATCAAGTGGTATCATTTTCTCTCAAAGTGGTTTTTCTCTCTATCTCTTCTCTCTATGCCTTCATTGAAGATCTTAAAAAGAGAAGTTCAAGCACCTTGAGAATGCAAGACCTGTCGACGCATGTTTTCCACAAGTGGTATCAACATATGGATTTACAAGTATTATCTACAAGTGAAATTTACAAGTGGCATCGTCGACTCGTAGTATCCACAAATGGAGTTTAAAAGAATATCTTTCGACAAGTGGTATCTACAAGAAGTCTCTACAAGTGGTATCTACTTAAATTGTTCAAGGATTACCTTACAAGTGGATACACATAAAGATAATTGGACAAAGAATGCTTTTGTGTGTCAAAAGCAAAGAAACTAATTGAACGAATAAATCCTTTGTGTGTCAAAGGAGTAGAACCCTTGTGTAAGGGGGAGTTTTCCTAAAATATTTTGAAAAAGTTTTATTGAAAACCGTTTTGAATTTCAAAATGGGTAATCTATTATATGGGAAAACTAGTTTACAAAAAAAAACTCCTTTTTGGCCTCGTTTTGATTCTTCGGTGTTTATGCCAAAAGAGGATAAAGTTTATTTGATCAATTCATTTGGATTCTCTCTTGTGAGTTCACCCTATCTTATGTTTAGTCCAAAAGTGAAAGAATACTTTTGGAGAACATAAAAGGAAAAAGTTTAGGGAGAATGTTCTCACCTTATATCTTGCATAGATCATAAAAGGGGAGAATGTTTCGATGATCAAAATAATGAATTCTATTGCCTAGCTCATAAGTTTTACAAAGACTCTCATTTGCTTTAAGATTTGTTTTGGATTTTTGGTGTTTAATGCCAAAAGGGGGAGAATTTGTATGAGCTACATTTGGATGTTCTTATTTGATATCTCTTGTGATGCCTTAAGTGGGAGAATTCCTTCTCAAACTTTATACATGCATAGAGTCATATACATGCATATAGTCAAATATGCTTTCTTTCTTATCATATGTTGACTTATATCCAAATGTTGCTATTAATGATGGATTTGTCATCAATCACCAAAAAGGGGGAGATTGAAAGATCTAGACCCGCCAATATGTGGTAATGGAGTTTTGGTGATTAATGATAAATCTAATTGAAGACTAACACTTTTATTGATATACATATTGTGTAGTCTTATTTGGATATAAAGGTGAAAATCATGAAAGCATACAAGTGATTAAGTGATTAATGACAAATGCACTTGTGAGACTAATACTCTTATTGTTATATCATGCTTAGTCTCAGCTTGGATATAAAAGCAAAAATCCAAACAGGTATGTATTCATAAATGACAATCTATTTGTAAGACTAACAATTCTATTGATTATCTATTGCTTAGTCTCGTTTGGATATAAAGATGAAAAATACAAGAGGTATGCATTCTACTTCTTCTTATTATATCTTGTTGCATTCCTCGGATCCAAAATATAGGTTAAACTCCACCAAAAAGGTTAACTTGGATATGTGCATATATTTCCATTATACATTTGTGTATGCACACATTTAGGGGGAGTTCATTCTATATTTTGTGGTTTCATTAGTATTGATCCATATTCCCTTTCCACATATATTAAGGATCTTTACTTTGAAATATATCCTTGAATATATTTAACTTGTGTAGTTAATATATTCATATGAGTATATACAACTTGTGTAGTTTGTATACACTCATATTTAGTATATACAACTTGTGTAGTTCGTATATACTTGTAGTATATATAACTTGTGTAGTTTATATATACTCATGACCTTATTGTTTCAGTAGTATTGATCTTTGTGATCTACCTTGAAACATAACTCTTGAGTATATATATAACTTCGTGTTTATATATACTCATACCAATTATATTCAATTATTTGCAAATTGTGTTGTGGGACTAATGTGTGTTCTAAGATGTTTTAAGGCTTAGTCGGAGTTTGAATGATGACATGAAAAGGAAATACAAAGGTGATAAAGATTGACATGACTCAAGACAAAGGAGTCATGCATTGCATTCAAAAGCTTATGGAAATACGGTAGTACTGGCGTTGTATGCGTGGTAGTACCGCACCGTGATGTACCGATTTGCATGCGGTATGAAAATTCGATAGCATTGCTTTTGGACTTGGTTTGCTCGAGGTGGAGCGGTAGTACGGAGTTCATGTGGCGGAACTACGCGTAGCGTATGACCGCAAATATGTTGGCGGTATGTAAATTCGAGAGAAGGTATTTTTACGTATTTCTCGAGCCTCGAAATCGGTAGTACCGCATCGAGAAGCGGTATTACGGAGAGCGGTATTACGGATGCTAGTTGGCGGTAATACCGCACCTTCGATAATGGCTTGTTCAAAAGCATTTATGCGGTATATCTTGTTAATTAATGTTAATGACATTGTGGGACTAACATTTTCCATGAGTTGGATAAATAGGTTATGTTCGAGGTGATGAAGACTTTGGATGACATCATGAGTTGATTGTCATCAAGTCAAGGTTCAAGAAGATGATGCATCATGTGTTGATGCATATCAAGATCTCGAAGAAGAGATGATCATGAGTTGATCATCAAGTCAAGAGAAGACTCATCATGTGTTGAGTGAGGATGCATCATGGGTTGATGCATATCAAGACGATGACCGGACTTGAAGTAAAGATGTGCGTCATCAAGCTTCAAGAAGATGGTCAAGGCAAAGGTATGACTAGCTAGGGCTAAGGATGTGTTCCTAGTCTTTTATCGGTCTTGGTGTTTGGTTGGAAGACCGGATTGCTAGTATAGATTGCCGTACTATTAAGAGGGGTCTTGTCTAGTAGCTTGAGTTAGTCATGTGTTGATAGCTCATTGTGTTTGCTCTAGCTCAACTTAACATGTTGCCTATATTTGCGAATGTGTTTTGCAAATAGTTGAGGCTCATGGATAATCCTTGTAGCATGTGACTATACTTTGCAAATGTGTTTTGCAAACGGTTGAAGTCCATGTACCTACTCCTTGTAGCATGATCTAAGTTTGCAAATATGTTTTGCAAATTGTTGGGATTCATGTATTTTCTCTTGGCATGGTCTAAGATTGCTTGTTGCTAACTCTTTGGACTTAGACCATGGTAGTGGCTCTTTGAAGTTGTGCTTTTTGATTTGATAAAATGTGTTTGAGATCAAATCAAATAGGTGGGTTGTGTAGCCCTCTGAATAAGCTTTCAATAGAGTCCAAGATCACTCAATTCCGACATCGGAGTCAAAAGTTATGACCTTTTTCAGGAGTGTCGTGCGTGCTGAAAATCGGGTGCGGTAGTACCGCCGTATAAGCTCGCGGTAGTATGCATGAGAACAGTAGTACCGCCCCTGTGAGTGCGGTACGACCGCAAAATCTTTAACGGCTAGTTTTTGGCTGTTTCGTCTCCAAGCGGCTAGTTTTTGGTTTGGGGCTATAAATACCCCTTGCCGGTTGAGAGACAACCTTGGGCATCCCATTGAGTTCCTTTGAGCTAAGAGCAAGCTCTCTACTCCCATTTGTGCATGTGTTGCACTTAGTGAGGTTTGAGAGGCAAATCCTATTGCATGTGTTGCATTAGGTGGTGGATTTAGTATCCACGAGAGCTTTGACACTTGATTGGTTCAAGTGAAAGTTGGAGACTTGTTACTCTTGGTGTTTGCCGACACCTAGGCAGCGTGGGCGTTGTGCGTCGGTGACCTTCTCAAGTGAAGCTTGTGAGAAGACCCGGCGATTGTGAGTGGCTTGGTGCTCGCCATCTCGGAGCGGAGTAAGAGCAACCCTAGTGGATCGAGGTGATAAGTTCAAGTTGGAGTCGGTTCAAGCGGTTGATCTCACTTAGAGGTGTTGGTTCGGTTGGAACCGGTTCAAGTTGTTTGGACTTACCTCGGAGGTGTTGCCTCGCGTTTTGGGCCGATCCAAAAGTTGAACTTACCTCAACGTGGATTAGGGAGACCAAGCAAGTCTTCGATCACCACGGAAAAATATCGCCGTGTCAATTGTGGTTTGCATTCTTGAGCTTTACTTTGTGCAATTTACATTCATTGTATAATTGCTTATTCATTGTGTATGATTGCAATAATATTATTTACATTGCTTAAATTGAATTGCTTACAAGTCAATGCTTGATTGATTATTATCAATAGACTTGTATTGTTGGTGCACTTAGTTAAGCCTAGTGGTTTTAGGCCTTATTTGTGCAAAATCGTATTTGTATTAGCTTCAGCATTAGAAATCGGTTTTAGCGCATAGAAGTTTTAAAACGCCTATTCACCCCCCCTCTAGTCGGCCTCCTCGATCTTACAGCTCCGGGCCGGCAGCAAGGAGCTCCAGAGAGGGAGGGACTCTAGGCGGGGCACCGGGCCGGTGGCGACGAGAGAGGGCGGCGGTGAGGAGAGAGGGAGGCGGCTAGGGTATGCGAATCGGGAAGGGAGTGAGGCGACGGAGGGGACCGAAGGGGACGGAAGGGGAAAACACATTTTTATATGCAATGGCAAAAGGTGGGTAAATATCCTTAACTTAAGGGGTATTTTGTTTCTAGTAGGCTGGCTTCTCACGAGAATCCACAAGAAGGCTGCTCCTCGTTGCTAGTTCATTTTCGAGACAGCTCCTCGCGAGAAGCAGAATCACAAGTTTTGGGAAGCTGAGTGTTTGGTACAGCTCCACCAGATTCGAACAAGAAGCTAGGAGTAGGAGCTATACCAAACAGGGCCTAATGCGGGTACATCATTAGCCGCCCAAGACCATACCCTTGTTGGATGACAAACCTCCGCTCATTTTCACTATCATTGTCGTAGCAAGAAAAATCAGATAGTAGAGAAAGAAGACCTCCGATGTCTACAGAAGGAGCCGGAGGATCCTCGTAGGGGAGCTCACTTTGTCAAGAATTGAGTCTACCTTATTACATGGAGAGAGAGGTGGCTATTTCTAGTCTTCCGACATGTTACATGAGATTACGAATCTACCACTAGAAAGGTACTAAACCCGCAGGGGTTGCAGGGTTTTTTTTTCTACCCCTACGGATAGCCTCCGGCTCACGTTGGACCTTCCTGGTCTTGTGATTTTTTTTTTTGAAAGGAGAGATATTAACCCCCTTGGGCTTACGTGCGGCGAGATGGGCTTGTGATCATTCGCTCTTGGGGCGAAAAAGCCCACCTGGACGGCAATTACCCATCGAAATCTCTCCCTCCCGCTCCCGCTCCCGCGTCCGTTTCCCGCACTAGCGCGCTTCCTTAAAACACGATCCTGCACCCGGTCCATGCACCGACCCCGCATCTCCACCTTGCAAACCGCCTCGAGATCCGCGAAACCGCCGCCTCTCCCTAGCCTTAGGCTAGGGTTCCAACTCCAGAAGCCTCCCCCCAATTCGAAACCAAATCGCCTCCTCTCCTCCGGTCCTCCCCTCTCTCTCGCGCGACCCGCCCGCGGAAGCTTCTGGAAGGCTCGCCGGCGTGGATCGATGGAGGCGCGGCTGACTCCGGCCGCGGTGCAGGCGATAGCGGAGCACCCCGACGGGACGGGGACGATCCAGCCGGTGCTGCAGGTGGTGGACGTGCGCCCCGTCGCCACCACCAAGAACAACAACCTCTCCGCATCTCAAAAAAATAACAACCTCGCCGAGCGCTTCCGCATGATGCTCTCCGACGGCGCCTACACGCAGCAGTCCATGCTCGCCACCGCCTTGAACTTCCACGTCAGGGACGGCGCCATCCGCCCCGGCACCATCGTCCACCTCCAGGAGTTCATGTGCAACACCATCCAGGGACGCAGGTGACATTCGCCTTTCCACTCCCACCCCACCCCTATTTTGGTTGGCTTTTCGCGAGAAAGATTGGATCTTGATGTGCTTGCTCCTCCCTGCACGCTTCGCAGGCTTAGTGGGGGACTAATTGTTCGTTTCTGTGTCTGGGGGACTAGCGGTTCAGCAGAGGTAGAATCTTGTGGTCTTGTTGATTTGCAGGTAGGGGTGTTTGCACGCGGTGGGATTCAGGGTTCGTTTTTGTTGAAAGAAGGTTTGCACCCCATTTCCATTAAGGAAACAACATTACAAGAGTTCAGAGCCAACACAGAATATATAAAAAGCTGAAAACTGAAAAGCAGGTACTAAGAGCTGAGGGTAATCAAACAAAATGAAGAGCTCAGACAGCCACTAAAGCGTAAAACAAAACCAGCATCATCCATGAGATATCCTACTGGTACATGGCGCTCATCTGCTTCTAACTCCAAAAACTTCACTAGCAACCTTCCCAATTGCTCTAGCGCCCTTGAGAAGCACCTCCCGTCCGCCCTCCTTCCGTAAATTGGACCAAAGATCAATCAAACGACCGATAATATGAATCATCGAGATAGGTTCGGTTGGCTATTTTTTATGGAAACACGTCGTATTGCGTACTTTCCAAATGCTCCACAAAATAGTTGCTACCCCAACGACTAGCAAACTGCCCTATCCAAACAGAGAACAGCCGTATCTGCTGGAGGACTAAGCAGACCAAAAGTACAACTCATGATATTCCAAATATATCTCGACAAAAGACACACCAAGAACAAATGGTCAATGCTTTTGTCAGCTCCACAAAACATACATTTTTTTGCCTCCCACCCAACCCCTGTGGATAATGATGTCTTTGGTTAAAATGCTTTGTTTCAGAATTAACTAGATAAACACTTTAAGCCTTAGGGGAAGTTCAACCTCCCATATGAACTTATGAGGGAGCCCTCAGAAAATTATAGAAAGATTTGACAAAAAAGGTCCCCGAAGGAGACAACAGCCACACCAACCTATCATTCTCCGTCTTTAGTGTCACTCCATTGCAATCTGCTATAAGCCTATTCCACAGAACAAGCCCTTCTCCGCACACCAACCTTCTAAAACGAATATTATGATACCCGTGCTCAAAGACCTTCTAAAATGGATTCAGTGTTCTTTGGCTTGCACTTTTTTAATCCAGATTGAGGGTAGTGCAGGAAATGCTAGATTATGTAGTTGATGCGTGCGTGCGTGCTGGTATTTGTGTATAGGATGCCTAGTGTTCATGCGATAAGATGAATTGTGTCAAGGTTCACTTAACAAGAAGGGAAAATTGATCATTTGGCCCATCTTTGATGTGTCTTCTATCATTTGCCACAAAGTTGGAGAAATCGATCATTTGCCCTTTTGGACAATTTTGCCCCTGTCTTCTTCCTCCCCATCTTGTTTGCTTCGGCCATGGCAGATTGTGTGCTCACCGAAGCTGCACTGCCACCCTCCTCCCTTGAGACACATCGGTGCCGTGTCACCACAGAGAAGACAACTTTACCCACCGCCGCTTCCGCCATGGGGAGACCCAGGGCAACCTCTGTCGCCACCGCCAGATCCAGGCAGGCCAACCCCAAGCCCACGTCGAGGTGGGGCGGCATCGACCGGCGGTGCGGGACGACGAAGCAGAACTTGTGGTCCAGCGTGCTGACGGCGAGCGTGGGTTCCCAGCGCGCTAGCTCGAGGACGTGGCGGCCGTCGGGGTCAATGGCGACGCGGAAGTCATCTGGGAGGCTGACGACCATGCGGCAGTGGTGGAACTTTGTGAGGGGCACGTGGCGGTGGGTAGTCATGGCTTCTTGGCACTGGTGTCAAGGGCGATGGATATACGGGCGGAGGAGGTGGTCTCCATGGGGCTGTGGAGGCGGAAGCGCGCATGGTGGCCAGCGAGCTAACACTTTGGGGGCATGGGGTGGCCAGAGAAGAGAGAGAGCGACAGGGTTGGTGGCTTAGCGACGGTCTCTCACGGCGGCGCGACGTGGCTGGTCGTAGGAGGCCGGAGCCGAGAGAGACCGATAGAGGTGTGAGAGATTGTGAGGAAAGGCAGGACGAACGGTCGCTTCTGATCACCTGGTCTGCCATAGACGGAGCAAGCAGGGAAGAAGAGGAGAGGAGAGGAGGGAGAAGAAGGGGGAAGAAGATATGTGCAAAATTGTCCAAAAGGGCAAATCATCAAGTGCCTCCAATTTTGTGGCAAATGATCTAGTGCAATGAAAATAATGGCAAATGATAAAAGCCACATCAAAGGTAGGGCAAATGATCCATTTTCCCTAACAACAATGTTTGGCTTTCGTCCTCGATCTTGTGACTCCTGTCATAGGATCCCCCCTGTGGTGCTGCACGTTTTTAGTGATGCCAACAATGCAATATCTGTTGTAGGAGCTCTAAGACTACTGTTACAACAATGTTGGGATTGGTCTTTCAATCCTGCTTCACTGGGAAATCTCTTTGATATTTTTCGAATAGTATTTGATTAGCAGAACATATGTTGTTATTTCTTCACTCGGGAGTTTTCATTAAGTTCGAGCTGAACATGTTGCCCTTAGTGTGAATACTGTTGATAAAATGGGGGAGTTTGGTGTTGATTCAGTGTTATGTCCATGAATGTTTTGAGCTTTTCATGTTGCTGTTTTGCCTAGTATATACACATGCCTTCATGGAATCTTATTCTTTTGTGGATTCTAAGTAAGTTTTGATTTTCCAATTCCATGTTGATTTGATGTGCCCTTGTATCTTTGCGAGCGTGTTCCTATCCAATGGGGTCCGGTCCTAGTCAGTGGCGGACCCAGGATTAAAAACTAGGTATGGTGGAGTTGTAAGCTCAGATCAAAGAATATTACCTAAAAGCAAACGAACTCATATGCAATATTGCAATCGCACTCATATGAGTATATGACACTAAATGAAATCAACAAGTGAAGATAAAGATAGGACATCGAGAAATACCTCACTGCTTGGCTTAGCTTGTTCTCGGCCGCAGACAATGGTGTACTCTTGAATATCCTGAATTTACCATGAAGGAAACTGGTTTTATTTCCTTGATCTGTTCTGATCTTCGGGTCCGGAGACGACTTGAAGTAATTCAAACTAGAAACAAAAGAAGGATAAATAGGCAGAATTGTTGGAAACTGGAAAACAATGCATCAGCTTGAGCTGGCTTTAGTAGAACACGGAATTGGTCATCTCATCTCCCAAAGAAGAAAAAAAGAAACCGGAGTTGGACTAGTACTGACGCTTATGATAGAAAAACAAATTCTGAACTTTCTGAAACTCAATATTTCTGAAAGTTCAGACCCAGATCTGAACACTCAATGCTTGGAGGAACAATTTAGAATTGAGATGTGTATTTTGCGCTGCAACAATTGTAGTCTTTTTGTTTCTTTTCTCTGTTATTTATACTCATCAAAAGTTTACAGTTTTTAGTCCTTTTCGGAATCGCTACAGGACTTCGAAACAAGCTGCTACTGAAAAAACAGAATTCAACTCTGACTCAAAACTGAGACAGACTCTGAACCAACAAGCTATACTAGCTAAAGTTTATCAAGCATTAACTAACATCGATATTGCTTAACAAGTTTGCAATCCGATTGAAACCAGAGACTCAAAAACAGAAAAACTAACTTCGACATAACTAGCTTAAATCAATAGCTTACACTTACCCACAACTTCCTGATAATTTCAGCGCATGGTGTCGAACTAGTCTTGAGTCCAACCCAAGGGGGCTAGAAAAATTCAACCGGAAACTGGAAGTTTGACCTGCGATCTTGATACCAATAGAAACGGGAAGCTTCCGATCCAACCATCCAGGTGAAAAGCACTTGCAACCAAATTTCCAAAAGACTGGGTGTTCGGAAAGCGGGAGAGGGAAAACACTTGCCAAGGATTGATACTGAGAGTGGCCGTCGGGCGGCTGCGTTGGCAACATTCGAAAGTTGGCTGAAAGTGCCCTCTCCGACGGTGGTGGCCGCAGCTCCTCGCCCCCTCTGGCCAGTGGCGGACCGGAGCAACGCCCACGCCGCTCGCACTAGGGAACAGAGTCGCATCGCCGCCTGGCGCCCACGCCCACGCCGCACTGCTTGGCACCGGCGCCTGCGTCGCCACGTACCCACGCCGCATCGCCCACATGCGCTCCGGCCCTGCTCTGTCGCTCACCCTGCCTTTGTCGCCCGTGCTAGGGTTCATCGCCGCCGTCGCCTAAGGTTGGGAATTGGATGTTTGGTCGACCACTTCCCCGATTGGAGGCACAGGCACCCTTGAGGCCATGTACTGGGCCAAGGACAAGTGACGATGGAAAACTGGGTGGGCTAGCCCATAAGTTGAACTCTTGAAGTTAGCCCCGGCGGGCTCAACAACGACAACAGAGGGATACCAGGGAAAAGACGGGTCTCTTCTCTGACGCCGGTAGGGAGGCAACGAGGAAGAACGGGGGTAGGGGTTTCCAGATCGGCCAGAGCATGCCATAATGGTAGGTCCGCCCTGGTCCCAATGCGCTAGCTCGAGGACATGGCGGTCGTCGGGGTTGACGGTGACACAGAAGTCGTCTGGGAGGCCGAGGACCATGCGGCAGTGATGGAACTTTGCGAGGGGCACGCGGCGGTTGGCAGTCATGGCTTCTTGGCACCGGTGTCAGGGGCGATGGATATACGGGCGGAGGAGGTGGTCTCCATGGGGTCGTGGAGACGAAAGAGCGCATGGTGGCCGGCGAGCTAGCGCTTTGGGGGCATGGGGGTGGCCAGAGAAGAGAGAGAACGACATGATTGGTGGCTTAGCGACGGTCTCTCGCGGCGGTGCGACGCCGCTGGTCGTAGGAGGTTGGAGCCAAGAGATTGCGAGGAAAGGTAGGACGAACGGCTGCCTCCAACCACCTGGTCTGCCATGGACGGAGCAAGTAGGGAAGAAGAGGAGAGGAGGGAGAAGAAGGGGGAAGAAGACATGTGTAAAATTACCCAAAAGGGCAAATCATCAAGTGCCTCTCCAATTTTGTGGCAAATGATCTAGTGCAATGAAAATAGTGGCAAATGATAAAAGCCACATCAAAGGTAGGGCAAATGATCCATTTTCCCTAATAACAATGTTTGGCTTTCACCCATTATCTTGTGACTCCTATCATGGGATCCCCCCCTCCCCCGGGAGGTGCTGCACGTTTTTAGTGATGCCAATAATGCAAATATCTGTTGTAGGAGCTCTAAGACTACTTGTCGTAGCAAAAAGATTAGACAGTGGGTACATAGTACCCTTTTGTCTTGGGAGAGGAACCAAAGACCATAGGAGGTATACTTGCATTGCTCATGTGTGAATGAGGAGTTAGTATGGCCGATGACCCTATGTTGTGTGGGGAATTCAGTATCAGCGTCGCAATACAAAGAAGGCAATTTCAACGCCAACAACGGAGAAAGGAATCAACTAAGGAATGTGTGTCCAAGTTGGTTCTAATTACTGAATATGTATCATAAGCTATCTACGATTATATGCTTTCTTTAAATAGCGAGAAGGATTACTTTCTTTAGGAGTTGTATTCGAATAGGAACGTATTGATCTAGTACTATAAAGAGAGCCATACTCATTGTATCAATCAATCGAAATACAATATTCGTGTTCCCAAATCCTGAGTTCTCTGTTTTCCTGTCTTCTTGCTTGTCGACATTGTATCTCGTCACGGCGCTGGGCGCGCGCGGCTCGGGCGGAATCGCCGTAGCACATCGCTATCCCTTGCGGTCTCGAGGCATACCAATTTGGTATCGAGCCACCCTTAAACGATTGCTATGCGGGTTCGGAAGACGCAACGGAGGAGGTGTCCATGGCACAGCTGCTGCAATCCATACATATGCTTACGGTGCGCATCGATGGGATGAATCAACAGATGGGCGACGTGGTTACGCGTTTGACGGCAGTCGAGAAGCAACCCGCGGTAGAGTTGCGGAAATTGTGCATTGCCGCCACGGATCACAACACCCAAATTTTTTGGCACAGCTTAGCCAAACGTCTTCAACAACACTTCCCGCAACCACCGCAGCATCCTCAGCTATCCAATATCCACCATACTCCAGGACCAATCCTACCACCTTAATAACCGCCCCACCACACATATCCAGACCCACCACCATGCCATACCATCAACACCAGTTTCATCCTCAACTCCAAGAACATCACGGTGGCAATTACCCAACTGTGTTACCATCAGGCAATGTCTCCTCTGGGGTTCCACGCTACCATAGTCGGAGTTCCTCTCACGATGGCAAGGATGACCCTTTGGCTTGGATTAATAGATGTGAACAATTCTTCCGCGGACAAAGAACAGAAGAAACCGATAAAGTCTGGCTTGCCTCTTATCACCTCACTGGAATCGCCCAGTATTGGTATTTCCAGTTAGAACGTGACGACGGTACGCCATCATGGTCGCGTTTCAAAGACCTCTGTCATCTCCGATTTGGGCCACCGATAGAAGCAATCCTCTCGGTGCTTTGGCACGTCTTCCTTTCACCAACTCAGTTCAGGATTATATTGAACGGTTCTTTGCACTATTATGTCGCACAGAGGCATTACATCCACTACATCAGATGCAGCTCTTTACCGCCGGACTACCGGAACAACTGCGTATTGACGTAGAGTTACAAAATCCGACAGACCTCCAGGTGGCAATGAGTCTCGCCAGAGCATATGAACGTCGCGGGCAGGCGGCTCCAGTGGCGTCAGGAGCAGGCAACAGCCGTCCGAGCCCACGGTCGACGGGGTGGCAGCGACCATCAACTCCACTGCCGTTAGTACCACGACCATCAGCACCAGATAATGCAACCACGGCCAGCTCAACTACCACAGCATCATCCTACGGCCAATCGACGGCCCAGAATCCCTGCGAGATGGCGAACGGCGTAAGCAGGGCCTTTGTTTTAACTGTGACGAACAGTTTGTCCGAGGGCACCGTTGCCAACGACTGTTCTATATTGATGTGTCGGACGACGATGACGATGAGGGGCAGGACCACACACCAGCAGAGCCCAGTCAAGCACCCACAGTATCTCTTCATGCCTTGACAGGAATCTGGAGCATCAGGGCCAATGAAACAATGCAACTCAAGGTGATGGTAGGCAAGAAGGAATTCACCGCGCTCTTGGACACCGGGTCCACACACAATTTCATCAGTGACGGGATGGTGCTCAGGGCAGCAGTTCAACTCGAGCCCCGGGCTGGGCCGGGTGATAGTGGCCAACGGGGATCAAGTATCTAGTGGCGGTCTCGCTCGGGACTTGACACTGTCCATTGCCGGCGAAACCTTCACGACAGATGCCTTGGCTATTCCCCTCGGTGGATTCGACATTGTACTTGGGGTACAATGGCTACGCACGTTGGGTCCGGTTTGTGGGACTTCAACAACTTACGTATCTCCTTACGCGCGACGGCGGACACATTGCGTGTACGGCTTAGCGGCACGAGTGCAACAAAGACGAGCGATTCGTGCTCCAAAGAGGATCTCTCTCCGACCTATTGGGGAGTTTGAACACATCTTTGACGAACCAAGAGGCGCCACCGTCCGAGCATTTGATCACCGCATCCACCTTAGACGGTCGGACCGGTGGTATTCGGCCGTATCGATACCTGCGATTGCAAAGGATGAGCTCGAGCGTCGGTGTGCGCGATGTTGCGGCAAGGCTGTCGGGCCAAGCACCGGCATTTTCTTCACGATCTTACTTGTCAAGAAATCGACAACTCTGGCGCTTTTGTGTGGATTACCAGGCGCTTAATGAGTTAACTATCCGCGACAAATTTCCAATTCCAATCGTCGACGAGCTCATTGACGAGTTGAAGGGGGCACGTTTCTTCACAAAACTTGACCTCCGTTCAGGATATCATCAGGTGCGCATGCACCCTGCCGATGTGGAGAAGACAGCCTTTCGAACCCATCATGGACATTTTGAATTCTTGGTGATGCCGTTCGGACTCACTAATGCACCATCTACATTCCAGGCCTTGATGAACACGGTTCTACGTCCTTACCTTCGTCGTTTTGCTCTTGTCTTTTTTGACGATATTTTGATCTACAGTTCAACTTGGGCGGAACATTTGCAACATTTACGAAGCATACTCACTGTCATGCGCGATAATGGCCTCTATTTGAAACGGTCAAAATGTACCTTTGGTACGCCATCCGTGGCATATCTCGGCCATGTCATTTCCGCCAATGGGGTTTCTATGGATGAAGACAAAGTGATTGCCATTCAAACATGGCCACAACCACCATTCGCAAGAGGGCTGCGTGGCTTCCTTGGCCTAGCCGGCTACTACCGGAAATTCATTCGCGATTTCGGTTCTATCGCCGCCCCTCTCACTAAGTTACTCAAGAAGGAGACTTTTGATGGTCAGGAAGCGGCCATTGCATTTAGCACACTCAAGAAGGCTCTCGCGGCGCTCCCGTTCTTCACTTGCCCGACTTCTCCGTCGATTTTATCGTCGAATGTGATGCCTCGCACCGGGTTTGGCGATCCTCCACCAAGGCGTGGTCCTTGCGTTCTTGACAAGCGCCGATCGCCGACGACATCGAAGCTCGCATCGGCGAGCTCATCGGATTAGTTCATGCCATTCGTCACCGGGCGGCCATACCTTTGGGGTCGCTCTTTCATTGTCGTGACGGATCATTCTGATTTGAAATTTTTATTGGATCAACGCTCTCTACCATCCCACAACATCAATGGGTAAGCAAATTATTTGGGTACGATTTACGGTGGAATATCGCCCCGGCGGTTAAACACCGTGGCAGATGCTCTTTCCCGTCGAGACGATGACACAGTGCCGCTTTGCATTATCAGGACCAACGTTTTCCATTTTTGAGGAGCTTCGGCAGGAGGTGGTTACCTCACCCGAATTACAATCTCTCTGTTCTAAGGTTCAATCCGGAGAATTGGGAGCACCATGGTCTCTTTCCAACGGCCTTCTTCTGCATGGCGGTCGTGTGTATGTGTCTGCAGCATCACCAGCACTACAAGCGATTCTGTTAACAGCCCACGCTGGACACGAAGGTTACCAAAAAACGCTACATCGTTTGCGCTCCGATTTTTATGTCCCTCATGCACGCAAGGAAGTTCAGAATTTCGTTCGCGCTTGTGTTATATGCCAACAGAACAAGACTGAACATCTACATCCCGCGGGTCTGCTACAACCATTAGAAGTACCAGCGACAGTATGGGCCGATATTTCAATGGATTTCATCGAAGGATTGCCTTGCGTACATGGCAAATCGGTAATTCTGTCCGTTATTGATCGCTTTTCTAAATACGCTCACTTCATTCCAATTGGCCATCCGTATACAGCCACAACAGTTGCCCGCGTGTTCTTTCACGAAATTGTCCGACTACATGGCATTCCACATTCGATCGTGGCGGCCGTGACCTGTTTTACTAGTGCTTTTGGAAGGATTTATTCCGATTAACGGGTACCCGTCTTCATATGAGTTCTGCGTTTCATCCACAGTCGGATGGCCAGACGGAGGCCGTAAACAAAGTTATTGCCATGTATCTTCGTTGTCTCACGGGGGACCGACCACGCGCTTGGGTAGACTGGCTTCCATGGGCTGAATATTGTTACAACACATCATATCATACCGCTCTTCGTGACACTCCCTTCAAGATTGTATATGGGCGTTCACCTCCTTCCTTGAAGACATATGTTGAAGGAACTGCACACGTCGCCGCGGCCGAAGCACAGCTTCAGGATCGTGATGCATTTTTTCATGAAGTCCGTGAGCGACTACTACAAGCCCAGGACTATGCCAAGCATTACTATGATAAACATCATCGGGAAATTACATACGAGGTCGGAGAATGGGTATGGTTAAGGTTGATTCATCGCCAAGCTGCTTCCCTACCAGGCAGACTACGAGGCAAGCTGGGTCCAAGATATTATGGGCCATATCAAGTGTTGGCTCGCATTGGGATGGTAGCATATCGGCTCCAACTTCCCGCAGGATCACGACTTCACAATGTTTTTCATGTGGGTCTTCTCAAGAAGTTCTATGGAACACCGCCAACAGCAATACCAGTGCTGCCTCCGGTTACTGATGGCCGTCCAATTCCAGTTCCTGAAAAGGTCTTAAAGGCCAGCATTCGACGCGACGTTTGGCATGTCCTTGTACAATGGGTTGGTCTATCTCCTGCTGATGCTTCGTGGGAACCAGTGGAGGATTTCAAGCTTTCTTATCCGTCTTTTCAGCTCGAGGACGAGCTGTTTGCCAAGGCGGGGAGAGATGTTGTGTGGGGAATTCAGTATCAGCGTCGCAATACAAAGAAGGCAATTTCAACGCCAACAACGGAGAAAGGAATCAACTAAGGAATGTGTGTCCGAAGCTGGTTCTAGTTACGGAATATGTATCATAAGCTATCTACAGTTATATGCTTTCTTTAAATAGCAGAAGGATTACTTTCTTTAGGAGTTGTATTCGGAATAGGAACGTATTGATCTAGTACTATAAAAGGGGAGCCATACTCATTGTATCAATCAATCAGAAATACAATATTCTGTGTTCCCAAATCCTGAGTTCTCTGTTTTCCCTGTCTTCTTGCTTGTCGACATTGTATCTCGTCACGGCGCCTGGACGTCGCGCAGCTCGGGCGGAATCGCCGGTAGCACATCGCTATCCCTTGCGGTCTCTGAGGCATACCACCCTAGGGGGCGGGGCACTCCTTGGTGCCCTACTACGCCACTACTGTTACAGCAATGTTGGGATTGGTCTCTCAATCCTGCTTCACTGGGAAATCTCTCTGATATTTTTCAAATAGTATTTGATTAGCAGAACATATGTTGTTATTTCTTCACTCGGGAGTTTTCATTAAGTTCCAGCTGAACATGTTGCCCTTAGTGTGAATACTGTTGATAAAATGGGGAAGTTTTCATTAAGTTCCAGCTGAACATGTTGTCCATGAATGTTTTGAGCTTTTCATGTTGCCGTTTTGCCAAGTATATACGCATGCCTTCATGGAATCTTATTCTTTCTGTGGATTCTAAGAAAGTTTTGATTTTCCAATTCCATGTTGATTTGATGTGCCATTGTATCTTTGCGATCGTGTTCCTATCCAATGAGATGCATTTCTCTTTGTTTTTCTTCTTGTTAGCAAGGTTCCAATGACAAGAAAGCTCCAGCCTTCCAATTTGTAAAATGATGATGCTTGCTGCAGTAAAGGTGTTGCATTTTGTGCCAATGCTTACAACCTGCAATCTTTCATTTTGATTGCCATGTCAAACTAGCGAAACAAGTCGCATCACATGTTGTCACGAACTGAATTGTAGGACTTCCGTAAATTAGTCTGGAACCTTGTTTGTTCTTGTGGCTGTAACTTAACATGCATAATTCGAGTATTCTACTTGAATTATCATAGCAATAGCATGGATAGGCATCATAGGCTGTACTATAAAATCTGAAGGGGTGTTGTATTTTCCTAACTCTTCTGAAAATCTTTATTGTTTGCCTAACTACTTCAGTTTTATGGGCTGAGTTAATTTTCTAGAAAAATTGTCTTCTGGTAGAAGTAACCAGATTATTTTTTAAAAGGAGGAATATCCTATGTAGAACTTTTGATTGTTGATGTTTTTTTTTGGCCTGGCAATCCTTCAGCCGCCCTTGAAAAATATTGCTGATGTTATTTTATGGATTACTACTTATCAACTGAGTTGACCATTCTCCTGTTGCTTTTAGGATCATTATCGTTGTCAAACTTGATATTCTGCAAAGTGAGTGCGCCATAATCGGGAGCCCCAAAATCTACGTGTCGAAAAGCCTTAGTAAGGAACAGGGCCCTAACTTGCCGGCCAATGCTGCTCAAACTAATAGTGGAACCCATTCCATTTCCAGCAGCCCAGGCATGCTGGGGTCCTCCATTGCTCCAAAGGCAGAGCAGGTTGCTAACAATTTATCATATGGTGGACCCGATAATGGTGTTCAAGGCACAGTGGGCTCTTCTATTGATCGAACAGTAGGACCTGGTCCTAATATGGTGTTGTCTGGTGGATCTTATGGTACAATGTCAGCACAGAACACAATAAACGCCAACATGGTGCAGCCAAAATCTGAGCAACCTTTACCGAGCTCTCATCAAAACCAAAGGTTTGCAGTTCCCGCCACAGGTGGGGTTTTGGCCCTCCTGGCAATACTTATGGGCACCCTGCGCAGCCTTTGTATCAGCAGCCACCTCCAGTGTATATGAATAGAGGCCCTGTTGCTAAGAATGAAGCTCCTCCTCGTGTCGTCCCGATTTCTGCATTGAACCCATACCAAGGTAGATGGACAATCAAGGCTAGGGTGACTGCAAAGACTGATCTCAGGCACTACAACAATGCCAAAGGTGCAGGAAAAGTCTTCTCATTTGATCTCCTTGATTCACACGGTGGAGAAATTCGTGCAACATGCTTCAATTCAGTGCTTGATCAGTTTTATGACATAATTGAGGTTGGTAAGGTGTACTTGATATCTAGAGGATCAGTGAAACCTGCTCAGAAGAGGTTTAACCCTTTAAACAACGATTATGAACTAACTCTGGATAACTCAACATCTATCGAAATTTGTTCTGGTGATGATAGCAGCATCCCTAGGCAGCAGTACCATTTCCGACAGATCAGCGAAATAGAGAACATGGATAATGAGGCCATGGTAGATTTGGTTGGGGTTGTTACATCAGTTAGCCCTGCTGGTACAATAATGCGGAAGAATGGCATGGAAGCCCAGAAAAGAACCTTTCAACTTAAGGACATGTCTGGTCGGAGTGTGGAAATAACCTTGTGGGGAAACTTCTGTGACGCTGAAGGTCAGCAGCTGCAGTCTCAGTGTGATTCTGGTTTGAATCCTATACTTGCGTTGAAAAATGGCCGTGTTAGTGACTTCAGCGGTAGATCTGTGAGCACAATCAGCTCAAGCCAGTTAAAAATAAACCCAGACTTTCCTGAGGCCGAAAGGCTGAGGCAGTGGTACATAACTGAAGGAAAGACTGCTGCCTGCCTTTCTTTATCTCGGGAAGTGTCAAATATGGGCAGGGCTGATGTCCGGAAAACAATTGAACAGATCAAAGATGAAAACTTGGGGCGATCAGATAAGCCAGACTGGATCACTATTAAGGCTGCAATTTCACATGTGCAGACTGATAGTTTTTGTTATCCAGCTTGCACCTTGATATATAACGAGAAGCAATGCAATAAAAAGGTGACAAATAATGGCGATGGGACATGGCATTGTGACAGATGTGATAAGAGCTCTCAAACTTGTGAGTATAGGTACTTGCTTACGTGTCAAATCCAGGATCATACTGGTACTACCTATGCTACTGCGTTCCAGGAGGCCGGTGAGCAGATAGTTGGCCGCACAGCGGGAAAACTTTTCTCAATAAAAAATGATGACCAAGATGATGCACAATTCGCGGAGATCATGCAGGGGGTTCATTGGCATCTTTATCTACTCAAGTTGAGAATCAAGGAGGAAACCTTTAATGATGAGCAGCGTGTGAAATGCAGCATTGTTAAAGCCGAAAAACTGGATCCGTCGAAAGAGAGTTGTTGTCTTCTCGGAGCAATTGACAGCCTTTTGCTGGATGGTTTAGGCTCAGCCCCAGGGGTGAATAGCGCTGTTGGCCTTAATGCTGTTTTCACCAATTCAGAAGTTGGACAAAGTGTGCTTACCTCCAACAATGCCTATGCTATGAACATGGGTGGTGCAAATCAGTTTGGGCAGCAAGCAAGCGTTTGCGGCGGGATGTCTACTCCGCTATCAGCAACTCGAAATGTACTGACTTGCAGTGTTTGTGGGTCCAGTGGGCACAATGCGCAGAACTGCCCAAGAGGCTTGGATATGCAGCAACCACCAGCAAGTGGGGGCTTCACGGGTAGTAACTACGGCTCTTCAGCTGGCAACACCAGCTCGGGTTCGTGTTTCAAATGTAATCAGGCTGGGCACTGGGCTAGGGACTGTCCAGGGCAGGCTGCTGGCCCCCAGCAGCAGACATATGGGAATGGTGTCGCATCAGGAGCATACAGTAGGCAATCCTTTGTTGGGGGCGTCACGGGCAGTAACTACGGCTCTTCAGCTGGCAACACCAGCTCGGGTTTGTGTTTCAAATGTAATCAGGCTGGGCACTGGGCTAGGGACTGTCCAGGGCAGGCTGCTGGCCCCCAGCAGCAGACATATGGGAATGGTGTTGCATCAGGAGCATACAGTAGGCAATCCTTTGCTGGGGACTACTAAAGTATGTTGCCGATCAAATAGCATCTTTAATTTTTGTTTAGCTGTATGGGATCGCTCGCATTCTGTACAGTTGTTAAATCTGCCTTTTGTGTGTGGCTTCCAGTGTTCACTGGGTGCCTGGGTCTGGACCTTGTATTAGTACTTCCAAGTATTTAATCAGTGTCTGTTAAGTATTTTTTTCTGTTCTGAGATTTTGTAATGCCATCTCGTTATTGTTCTAGAATACATGAAGAGCTTGTGAAAAACGCACAAATTTCTTGCAAATGAACTCAATACTACTCGTATCTATAGTAAGACTTGAAGACATTGAAAAGTTGTCATGCTATTTAATACTTGCTTCTTACTCTGAAATTTAGAGTTGTGGCCTTGTCAGGTTCCTTAACGCAAGCCCATTTTAGTTGGAAAGAAACTAAATATTTGCATGATGCAACTGGTGCCCCTGATTGATGCTCATTCTTTGTGTATGGCTTATTATATATATGGTCGCGTTCCATCAGTCCACCTAGTTCAGGTAGCATTGTGTTACAACAGTTTGCTAAATTTTCTGGTGTTGCAGACGGCTGAACTCTTCAATGCTAACCGCTGAGAACACTGACCTCATTAAGCAGACCATTTTCACCCTTAAATATACTCCGAAGAATATTGAGGTTTCATCTTTGATAATATTCTACGTAGCTTCCACTCTCATACTTGTACAACAACCACATAAGATTTATTCCTTGTGTGCATACATTCAGAGTATCAGCTCAGACGTCTCTGGCTTCACTAGTGACGAGGCAACGAGGAAGAACATCAAGCTTCTCAACAAATCTCTTAGCAGACTATTGTGAATTTGTGATGGCTTGTCTTGGAGACGAGCAGCTATTTGATGAGATCAAGGTCAATCTTGAGAAGAGAACCTATTGGTGAAGCTTTATGCGTTTGTGCCATTTAGAAATCAGAATGGCACCCAAAAAGAAGTTTGACTGCTCCAACTGCATCAACTTTTTACAGAACATTGTCATTTAATAGCCTAAAATAGCCAACGATGGATTGCATTTGAAATCGATCAATACCGCATAGCTACATAATCTTTCTATAGCTAGCTTTTAGAGAACGGTTAAATACCAGAGACAACATGACGGCAAAACACCGGACACTTGACCCACATTGCGATATCTGCCCTGCAATTAAAATGATCGATCACATTATCTTGCGCTGCAAATCCGCGCACAATCTTTGGACAAAATTAGGACTCACAAGAGAAACAAACTCAGCTCAGAACATGATCCAATTTATGGAAAAGACAATGACAGAGGGACGAAGATTTCTGTAAAATATGGCTAATTTGCTTTGCGGTTTGCGCTCATACATTGTGGATCACGAGAAATAACCGAATATTTTAACATTCTGGTGCTAATACGACATTTCTACATCAGCAGATCCAGAGCTTAATCAACCATTGGATGCACTGATTTAAACCAAAGTTTCAAGATGGTCTTCATCAGTGGAGCCAACACTTATTGTAATTCAATCCCCCGGTTTTTATTCATTTTAATTTTAAATTATTACAGTGATTTCTCTTCATTCAGTATTCCTTTTCTTGCCTCTTTTTTATTCTCCTTTTCTTCTTTATTTCTCTCTTGTAACTCTTGGTTGACAACCATTTTAATATAATGGTTATAAGGTATAGATTTTTCTACCTTTTACGTGGAAAAAAAGAAGCCTTCATTGAATTGTAACAGCATAGTCGGAAAAAAAGAAGCCTTCATTGAATTGTAACAGAATAGTCGACGGTCTTGTTTACCTCGTAGGCTTTTAGGTCCAATCCATTTTTAGCTGTTACAGAAAATGTTAGCTTGACTGCTTGACTATGTGAAATCTGTTGGGAAACCGGGCCCAGGACCGGGAGTCCTGGTCCAAGGTGGGCTCCTCATCCCAAAAAACCCTAGAAGGGTCGTAACCTATAAATAGGGGGTGCTATTCATTGTAATTGATTGATCGATGGATGAAGGAATAAAGAGAAGCAAGAAGTCCCCTACATCTCGTGTTCATCTCTTATTACATTTCTTGTTGTTCATGTATTGTTCTTACGATTCTACGCTTGTCTACGAGGTAATCGCCGGATCGACTCGCCAATGACGGTTCCTCAACACGTTATCGCGACGATCGACTCTCTTCGATCGAAAAGTAATCGCCGATGAACGACACTTGTAGATCGAATCGTATTTTCTAGATCGCCAATTCGCAATTGTTGCTTTCTAGATTATTTTTCTTTGATGCAAATTCACTCGATATACCGCGAGCCGACTTGAAGTCGCCACCAAGCCGATCGGTAGATCGCATAAAAGAGAGGATGTTGATTGCACCATAGATCGTTGTATGAACAAGAACAAGAAAATAACATGCATCGCGGCCGTGCCACTTGCATCAGCTCGTAACGCCGTGCCCACGCGCCGTAGCGCCACACCTCGCGCCGCCGCCGGCCGCTTACATGGCCGCTGGCAGCGGCACCGCCGCCTACGCCGTGCGCGCCACCCGCTGGAGCCGTCATCGTTGTATTGCACGTCAATGACATCGCGCGCCGCACGGCGCCATGGAGCCGGCCACGCCGCCGAGCCGCCACGCGCTTATGCGCCCGGCGCGCCCGCACGAGCACCGCCGCCATGGCTACATGAAGCGAGCCACGCCCGCCGCCGCTCAGGTGTGCACCTCGCCGCCTCCGCACTCGACCCGGCCACCTCCGAGCATGCGCCAGAGGCGCACTCGCCGTCGGCCACACACCGCATGCCCGCCGCCGTCTAGCAAGATCGCATGATGCACCGCCGCGCGCCGCCTCAATGAGCAATGGGGAAGCCGGTTTCTACGTCGCGCATGCGCCTTTTGGTCTAGCCAAAGGGCCATAACGCCATAAGCATGTGGCCGAATGGGCTAGTAATTGACATTATGGCTACTAATTGGCATGGCCCAACAACTAGGCAAAAACAATGAAAGCAAAGGCCAAAGCGCTGGAACAAAGGCACGACGGAGAAGAAAAAAAGAAAAAGGGGAGAAAAGAAATTCTGGATTTTTGCAAATAAGTCCTCAGTCTTTTTCAAATTACACGCAAATTTTCTCATAATCGAAATTTCACATTTTAACCCCTAAAACTTGCGCTACTAAAAGACTTTTTGGAAGGGCTTGAGAATTCAAATTTTTGCATAATTTTGAAATTTGAAGCATATTTATTCTTGTTATTGTTATTTCTATGCAAAGTTTCAAGATGGTCTTCATATTGGATCACGAATCGAAGTTCAAGAGTGGAGCCAACACTTATTGTAATTCAATCCCGGTTTTATTCATTTTATTTTTAAATTATTACAGTGATTTCTCTTCATTCAGTATTCCTTTTCTTGCCTCTTTTTATTCTCCTTTTCTTCTTTATTTCTCTCTTGTAACTCTTGGTTGACAACCATTTTAATATAATGGTCATAAGGTATAGTTCGAATAAGCACCAAGACATGGCGGAATTTGTATTTTTCTACCTTTCACGAACGCGTGAAATCCGCACGCAACTAAAAAAGCCTTCAAGATAATATTGAATTGTAACAGAATAGTCGGCATGATCCACAACCATTAGTTGCACTTAAACCCCAAGCCTTCATACGCCTATTAGATGAATAGTGTAACAGAATAGTCGATATTTGAAGTATTTTATATATGTATTGCTTGCTTTCGCTACATATTAATAAAGTACATTATATTAGAACGCGTGTGGCGCCTATGGAGGAAGTGTGCTTAGCATGTAGCGGCAAAATGAAAACCATCCTAAGAGAAATGGTCTTGTTTACCAGCAAATATACTTGTATAATAGGCTCGTGAAGGTATACTCCCAATGGGCACAATCCAAGGATATTTGCGCTAACAGCTTCCGTGTTTTAGCTGAATACCGCCATTTAGCGTGAAGAAAGTGAAAAATAGCATTAGAATGTCTTCCTTCATATGAAAGCTATACTACACTAATATTAAGGACTTGAAAACCTAGAAGAACTTATCTATCTCTAGCATGATGAAATCAATCAATACATGAGACTGAAGATTTTGTGTTGTCCTAGACCTCTCGAAGGATAAAGTCCTCGCATTTGGGCGTGCACGCGTGAATGGTTGTGGCTACGAGAAATTGTGCAGTAATTTTCCCGATCATCATGAAGTTGTGGAGAACTGTCGCATTTGATGATTCATGAAAATGGGAATTAAAATTGAGCATTTTCTGCTTGGTGTAACTTTGAAGAATTGTAATTTACCAACTATATGTTGGGGACATGCATCCGCCGTGAGTACTCTCATCAACATTAGACCGTCGCCTATGACATCCATCCAACTATGCAACTAGCCAGGGTCGATCAAAACTTCTCATCTTCGCAGTCGGTTTGCAAGGGTCTCGCAATGGGTTTTCTTCTCCAAGATCCATAATGATCGAGATTTGTATAATGCCATCACGATAGTACATTTGATGGTTGGTTTCCGTCATTAGGGGAGGAAATCAACCATTGATGATAATGTGGAAACAATTGAAGTCTAGAAGACAATTGAAATCCGTAAGATAATTGAAATCTATGCATATGACCCGCGCACTAGTGAAGCAAATACTAAAGTCCGTAAGATAATTGCATCCGTAAGATATCGGCAAATTGCAGAGGGATCTTATACCAGGTTTGAGTGAGAAAACAAAAACGTGAACTTGATTGCAGTGATGCATCAATCATCACACAATATGAAGAATTCAAGTTTGCATATCACGGGGCACAAGATGAAGTGGTGCTCAAAATTGGAAGAAAAAGGCGAAAGAATAGTTCGCTTTGTGCTCATCACGCAGCTGCGTCGTCCCCCTCGGGGTGACCCACCCCACCGCCTAGTGCCCCCCCCTCGCCCGGCCGCCGCCACTATTGGAGTCCTGCTCCGGCCCCGACGGCCCCCCTCTCTCCTCCCCCCTTTCTCCTCTCCCCTCCTCCTTTCTCCTCCCCTGCTGGTTTTTCTCCGTCGAGTGGTGCTAGCCGGGCCCATGGTGTCCTGGCCGGATCGGGTCACCTGCCGGCTGGATCTGCGTCCTGGCGGCCAGCTCGTCGCGGATCCACGCCTCTACGGTGCTACGGCGTGGTGGTGGCTGGCGGCGCGTCGTCGGCGCCCGGATCGGCGCTCTTCTGGCTGGATCTGTGCTCTGGCGGCGTCCGGCCGCCGGTCTCTTCTTCAGGTGGCGACTGTCGTCTTTGCGCAGTGTCAGTGGTGGCTACGGCCGGATCCGGCCGTCCTGGGCCGGGATCTGCGTCCTCTGTCCCTCTGCTCGCCGTCGGCCCCTTTGCGCCCCTCTGTGCGTAGGCACGCCAACGTGTTCGGCCGCGGCCCCTTTGTGCGACACGTTGCGGATGTGCTTACAAGGCACGGGCCGGGTCGGGGCTCGTGTTCGCCGGT
The DNA here is from genome assembly GCA_036346255.1 of Ampelocalamus luodianensis. Classification (NCBI taxonomy): domain Eukaryota; kingdom Viridiplantae; phylum Streptophyta; class Magnoliopsida; order Poales; family Poaceae; genus Ampelocalamus; species Ampelocalamus luodianensis. The sequence goes on along the minus strand of CM070633.1, from coordinate 73,332,716 downwards.
GTGGTGCCCTACGTCGGCGCGGTGCTATTGTCGGTGCTGCTAGGCGAGGGTCGCTTCGCCTATACCACCTTTTGTGCAGGTTCGGGGGTGGGAGCCGCGAGCGAAAGCCCGGTTTGGTGCCAATGTCGTTGACGCCCTCGGGCACCATTCCCTCCCTGGAGGTGACATTATCGCGTCACCTCCACCCTAGATGCTTCTCCGGGTGAAAACCCTGTCCAGGTGTCCGGATGGGCGACGGTGGCATTGATGTCGTTACCTTTCTGAAGGCATCGCTTTGAGAAGCCCCTGCTCTCTTCGTTTTGAACCGTCGGCTTCTTCTATAGGTTACCCCTACGTTCTCGATTCACAGCGACTCTTCATTCTGGATTGGCACTTCACGACAACAGTTTGGTCCAATGCGCGCTCTTCCGAAGCGATGTGCTGCCAACTTGTGTGGCAGAGAAGTGCGGTGTGGGAGCAGGGCTCCGCCGACCGAGTGACTCGTGTGGCTGAGAGGTGCGGCGTGGGAGCAGGGCTCCGTCAGCCGAGTTGTGAGGGAGTCAGTTATTTGGTTTGTTTGCGCGCGAGTTGAGTTGGGTTGGTCTTGACTGTTGTCTGGTTGTGCTTTTTGGTGTGGATGTCGTTCTATTCAACTTGAGGCTGTATTGTTGTCTCGGGGTTGGCTGCCGGTTTCTCTCTGAAATCGTGCATTTGTTAAGGTTTTCGGGCCTGGTTTCTCTTATAAACTGGTCAATTCTCTTCTTCTTTATATACTTGCTCAACTAGTGCTCTAGCCCGCCGTGCTTTTTCAAAAAAAAAAAAATGGAAGAAAGAAATTTGATCTAGACAAGATAAAGAGCATGACATGAATAATTCATTCATTTCTGTATCCATCCAATTCTAGATTCGTCGTTCGATACAGCCGCTAGAACAAGTGAAACTACATTTTCGCGTTGAATCGCAATTAGTTACTTGGCCGTCCGTCTAATCTATTTCCCGATTCCCATCCATCCATGATCCATCCCTCTCCTCTCTTTCAATTCAGATCACAGGCTGAATCGTAGCAAACTAAACTGCTGACAAACAAGCCAAGCCGAGAAGAACAAGTGCCTCCCCTAGGCGGCTAGGCACTAAACCCCAACCCCGAATGAGTCCAAACCCAATAGATGCTGGTCCACGGGCCGTGGGTATGAGTCCAAACCCTAGTGTTTCATGCACTTTGGTGCCTAGGCATCTAAATCAATACCCGTTGATGTGTTAAGGCAAACCCTTTTCAAAATTCAAAATCGTCTTCAAACAAAATTTAACAAAACAAATTAATTGCAAAACTTTGTTCCTTCACATCTCTCTCAGTTAGGCCGAAACCCAGCCGTCCAGCCCATCTTCTTCCCTCCTTCCTCAGCCCGACCAACGGCCCAGCCGTAGTGCTGGCCTATTTCCCCCTTCCCTATCTTTTTCCCTTCCTCCCCAAGTACCCCCTCTCTCACACGCACGTATGCCCCGCCATGTGCTCCTCGAGCCCATGGGCACAGCAGTACCGCCATCGTCCATGCCGTAGCGCCGCCACTCTAGTCCACTGCTGACCACGCCGTCACCTCCAGTGGGCTCGTCGTAGTCACCACAATCCGTTTTGGGTGTCTCCGGATGCCACCGTAGCTCCCCGCGTCGGTACCGAGCTCGGTTGTTCTCCCCTCTCTATTTCAAATAGAAAGAAAGGAGAAGCAGTGGCCACTAGGGATTAATTAAGAGATAAGCACGTAATTGATTAAGATTTAAGTAGACATTATCCATTAGTATGACATGCGGGCCCGACACACTTAGAAAATCTAATTAAAGGTTGTGTTAAAAAAAAAGTCAGTGACATGTGGACCCCACTGGCTAGAACGTGCTCATAGACCCAGTCCACATAGACCGAGTTAGTGACCAGAGGGCTCCACATGTCACCCTTTGATAGTTTTCATGAATAAAAATAATAAGAAAAGGAAATAAAAACCAAAGAGGACCCACATGTCAGAATTTTTATAATTCCCCGAATTTCCTCTCGAGTCAAACTTTGGAGGATTCGTTCTCCCTCTTTTTAAATCCAAATGACTTGTTTTATGTTTCTAAATTCAAGATGATTACTAGCAACATCATAATTTTTTGTGTTCATTTGAATTTTGTTTAAATGTATTTAAGTTCATTTGTATTTATTCGAAGTCGTCATTTTACGCTTAAATAGATTCTAATGTCGTCGAAGACTTCGCCACTGTTCCTGAACAAGATCAAGACCAAGAATCCCTTGAGTAAGGCAAGTCCTTGTAATTGATCATGTTGAACCTACTTTTCAAATATAAATTACATTACTTTAAAGTATTACTTGTATGCTTATTATTATTTATGAAATGCTATGTTAAGTACTGACACATGGTTACTCCATATGTTGTTATTTACTATTTCCCTTTTGATTGTTGATATTATGACTACCTTGTCACCCTAGGCTAATTATTATGATAAACTTGTCCTTGGTTAAGTAAATATGGATAATGATCATGCCTAGAGATGTTTGGTGGTTAATTTGAATATGACACAAACATTGTCATTATAACACTTGGGACATAATATGATTCGTAGTATGGTAACGTGGATTACCACTGAAAACAGGGAAAATATTTTATAGAATGGTGGGGACTTGGACGAGTGGATGGTATGAGACCGGTGTAAGGGCTACACGAGAGTTGGGTTTGTGGATTATCTCGCGTGAGTCAATTAAGGACCGAATCATGTGTCATATTTTTGAACTAATAATCGTGCAACCACAAGTCAAGTATGGACGCGGCCTGGCCAAGTATTTTTGCTTAGTTTTGGCATAACTTCCACGCATAGTAGTAGGTTGGATTGCTTTCGTCGAAAAGGGATGTTGACTTCCCTCATAATGGTGGGTCCCTCATTGAAAATGTAGTTTGTTGATCGGAGCATTTTGGGTGTGCCCCATAACGGCCATATCCTAGTGTTGGTCATGTCTTAGTGTTGAGGGGTTTCCTCGATTGGGTGGGAAAAGTATCGGGATTAGGTATCGAGAAAGCCTTAGTGTGATCATCTTTGTCGCACATCTAAGGAAGTGTCATTGGCTGACATTATAAGTTGATCATATTTTGTAGGTAAAATTGTACAACCTCTGTAGAATGTATAATATATTCAAATAGCTGTGCCCTCGGCTATGAACATTGTGGAGAATGCCACAATTGATTAGTTTTATAAAATATTGATGGGAAACAAGATAATAAGGGATAGTTGCAACTATGGTATAACTAGAGGGGTGGGATTCCACTAGTGTAGGTGGAGGGATTTCACTAGTTGACATGGAGGGATTCCAATTTTCATGATGACCTTATATGATAAAACTTGACACTTTGGTTTTAAGTTAAAAATGGCTAAGTCCTAAGTTTGAAAAATAACTATGGTATGATATTAGCAAACAAAACTTGATTTGTGCTAAAATAACCATAGTACTCCTCCTTTGGCAAGTCAAGTATCTATATACTTGCATTTGGCATAAGGACTCGATGACTACTTTTGTAGTCATGGTTGCTCATATATGTGAATCCGGTTCCTGAATATACCAACCGGTGAACAATTATCTCTGCCTATTGGTAGTTGAAGATGACGCTAGGTAATAGGTCGTTTACCTTAGTCAATTGCCTATGAGCATGTCCTGAGGGTCATCACGGTTGCTGCCAGACTTCATCTATATTTGGCATTCTCGGCCTGTGATGTAAGATTTATGTGATCTATTTACACATATTTGCTATGATATTTATCCATACGGATGAATATGATATTTATAGATGTTGTAGCTATATGTACCGAGGGAGTTTCAAAAGGGGAAAGAAAAAGAAAAGGTGGGGCATTTTTTTTTTCCGGAAAAGGTAGGACTATTAGCTGTATTACAATTAGGCTCGCGTAGTAAGCGTTTCGTGTCGCACAAAACACACGAAACCGATAGTGACTGACAGGGCTAGCTAGGGCTCATTCAGTCGGTTATTCTGCACCGTCCATCCTGCAACGCAAACAAGGGACGTTTTGTTTTGTCGGCGAGTCCAGTCGAGGCAGACCATGGGCACGGCACACGAGGTGAGCCGTGCGGCCGGGTTTCGTGCCTTCACAGCCACTACTCCCTCTGTCTCGTTCTATTTCATCTTGCGTTGCAGCTTCCTACTCCCTCTCGCACTAGCTGTCTCATTCTCCAAGGAAGAAGAAGAAGAAGGATGCCTCGCGGTGGCTTCTCGGGGTCGCTGAGCTCGCCCAAGATCAACGTCGTCATCGACATGGGCAACCCCTTCCTCAACCGCACCGTCGACGGCTTCCTCAAGATCGGCGCCGTACGTACGCCCATTAACTCCTTCCTTCCTGCTGCTTCTTAATTTCTTGGTGTATATATTATGTATGCAAATTAATTAATCAAATGCGATGCGATGCGATGATGCCTATGTATGATTATATATAGGTTGGTGCTTGCAAGGTGGCCGCCGAGGAGGCATTCGACTGCCTCCACAGAGGTACACAACGCACTCGGCACCCCTCTACACATATATCTGCTTCTTTCTTTCTTTCTTGCCTGGTTGCTAGCTCTTGTTGAACTCACTAATTAATGCTAGGCTGCTAGCTGCATTTGATTATTTATTTATTGGCTGGCCTGGCTGTGTATGAGACGTACGAGGGGAAATGCGTACATGTTGTTTACCTCGATCACTTATGAAATCTCTGTTCCATTTAGGGAATTTGGGAATTTGTTGAATCCAATCTTGTTCTTTTGGGGATACAACTCAGGGAAGAAACGTAGGCATGCACCCCAAAATACTGGTCTAGCTTGCGCCGATTCAAAAAATTAGTCTAGTTCGTGACTGCACAAATACTGTCATGGGAAACAGAAAAGGTGATTCTAATCTCTCCAAGAAATTAATAAGGATGCATGACATTCAATGAAACAGTGCAGGTAATTAATATAACCAATTAGCCATGAGATATATGTGGATTGTGCACACTGTGTAGCCTGCATAGTGGACACTCTTCATTCACTGACTGTGAGATCGATGGCAGGTTCATTCTAATTTTTGTTACTGATATAGACAAATTAGCTTTGGTTCACAACATAGATTTCAGTTAAAAATTGGGCCAAGGCTGCTGCTGTCTACCACCAGCTAGCACTATGTACTGTAAGATTTCACTAGCTCACAGGAGAATGAGTTTTGGTAGTGCGCCCTTCTATTTCTGTGCACACAATGTAACACAATTTCTTTCTTTTGTTTGCTTTGCAGGGGATGTTTCGAAGCACAAACTTGAGCATACAGTAAGTATTTCCACAATGTTTCACACGGTTAAACCTTTATATCTTGACGACATTGTTCAATTAGAGAACATTTTATAGCTTCATGCCCTTGTTCAATTAGATAACATTTTATAGCTTGACGCCATAGTTCAATCAGACAACATTTTATAGCTTGACTCCATTGTTCAATCAGATAACATTTTATAGCTTGACGCCATTGTTCATTTAGTGAACATTTTCTGGTACAATTTGCCCTGAGCTTTGCCACTATCTGAGCGTGAATCCAGTCAATATTCCACAAGTAGTGCACTGAAAGGCAGACGATTCATTCTACTGCACAAGTGCCTGAATGTGTAGACTTTAGAGTAAATAAATAGGGACGCCCTTAAACTGACCCCGTTGGATTACACCAAAGTGGAGAAAAGACACTATACTGTTTAGTCTCAATCCAGTATGTTGCTATGTCAGTAATTTGATATGTAAGTCTAAAACCCTCACCTCTATTGCATAATTGCACTGTACTTGTGGATTAGTGAAAATTCAGTGGCCTTATTTCTTCACCTGTGTTAAGGTTCCTGTACTGTGCACTAATACGCTTTGCTGAATGTTATATGCAGCTGAAGAAAATGTGTAAGGAGGGTGCATATTGGGGTAACTAAGTTCAAGTTTATACTGTTTTTAACTCAAATAAATGCATTGGCATTAATCCTCGATCCGTTCTTCTTATGTTAGAGACAGATTCAGATGTTTTTTGGATTAATATGCAGGTACTGTTGCTGGAGTGTATGTGGGCATGGAGTATGGAGTGGAAAGGATCCGTGGTCGCTGTGACTGGGTAATAATTTTCTGAGAATGAATCTTTCATTCTTCTTGCAGTTAGTCGAACATTATGGGAATGAAAAATTATCTGCCTGATTTCCTTCCCGTCGCAAAAAAAATAATAAAATAAAATAAATAAAAAATCTGCCCACCTGAAATGTAAATATTATTATTTGGCTAAGATTTTTGGATAATTAGTACTATAAGAGAAGATTAAGACACTATATTGCACTGGCATCTCATACATCAAGATACGTTTACTTCTGTTTCCCCCCTGTCCTGAGATTATAAGTCTCATGTTGTGCTAATTTGTTACAGATCTTACCCATGTCCATCCATCAAAAAGTTGTTGATTCTATAGTCAGTTAATTCTTTTTATATGTATAGAACATGCAACCGAATTGCATGTTGCTTAGTGTCACAAAAATCGTGCCAAATTTCTAAACTTCTCAAAGTTAATTCTTTGCATTAAGGAAGAAGAAGAACGAGCATTCAGATACAGGCAGTTGTCAGCTAATTCTTTACATGTTCTAGTCAATCTTAAGAGTACTTCACGCACTTAAGTTTTTTATGCTGCTTATGGCTGGTGCTAATTAATCTCTCCCCTTTTTCTTGGGTACTCCTGTAGAAGAATGCGATGATTGGAGGTGCCTTAAGTGGTGCTCTGATCTCTGCTGCCAGCAACAACCACAGAGACAAGATCGTCAAGGATGCCATCACTGGAGGCGCCATTGCGACAGCTGTTGAGTTCATCAATTACCTCACTTAGTTTTGTAACTGCATTTGCAGTGTTGTTATCGGACAATAAGAATAAGGACTTCTTCATTGAAGCCATGTTCGGTTTTATAAACCTGTTTTCTCCATTCTTGTTTCCTTCTCGGCACTTGTGCTTTGTGTCCATGTTCTGAGCAATCATGTTCCTTATCTTTGTGGTTTGTGTAATACCCCGAAAGTGTGATAAGCTAGTAGTCGGGAGAGATTATTTTATTCGGGAGAGAAGTAAATGGAAATACGGGGAGGACCTGCTGGTAATTGCTCAAATTCAATAGTTTGTGAGGGGGATTTTCACAGAATTAACCCAACCTGGGCTTTGGGCCTGGCCCATGGGGGGCAAGGGGGGTGGCCGGCCAAGGGGGGCGCCACTTTTCCCCCTCCCAACCCTAGCCGCACCCCACCTCCTCCTCTTCCCCCATTGTGGCCGCACCACTTCCTCTCCCCCACTCCCCACCCCCCCTCCCCTCCACCAGCCCCTCCTCCATGGCATCACCCTCCTGCTGGCCGGCCAAGGCATCCCCGTTCTCGCTGCTGTCCAAAGGGGAGAAGGAGAAGGAGTTCCCCGGTGGAGATCGGTTCTAGGTGGAAGAAGGGGGCGAAGAGTGGAGATCTTCTTCGTGGGGGTAACCCGTCATCTTCCTGCGATCATACAAGGGTAACGTCGCGTGTTCTTCATTGGTGGAGGTGCCGTAGTTGCGGTTGGTGCCGTTGGATAGATTGTTTTGCATCGATTTAATAGATCGTGTTTTGTCCAGTAGCTTGCGCGGTCGATTTCATGTGGTTAGAGGCAGAATTAGGAGTTTGGATCTCCTAGAGAGTTGTAGGTTATGCTCTTAGCTTTCGTTGGCCGCCAAGATCGCCCAAATCCGATTAACGGTCTGGGAGTTATGATTTTTCTAGTGTTGCTGTCCTGTTGTTCTGTCAGATTCTGGACAGTCTGTGGAAAACTGGTTAGAACTATTACTTAAAGGGAGAATCAGGGGACCTCAGTATAACAAAAAATGTGGGAAATTTCCGTACCTTTTCATAGAGATAAAGAACGCAAGATTTGGACTTTTGTAGCAAAAGTTATGGAGGTTTTAGCGTACTGTCCAGAGAACCCGACGTGAATTCTGAGGTCTGAAATATTGGTTTGTTAGGGGCAGTTAAGGGCAGAATCAGAAGGGCTCCCCAACTAGGTTTATTTAGATGATTTGATAACCTTTCAATGAAGTCCAAGAACACCTAATTTGGACCACTGTACAAAAAGATATGAATTTTAGAACTTGACTGTGTTCAGAGGGCAGTTCAGCACTTAGGAAAGTGGGTCGGGATCGCGTTGCAATCCGCTACTTGTTGTGCTCGTGTATTTAATTCTTGTTTTTCGTTACTGTGGTCTTAGTTTATATTCTTAATGTATTAGGTGGGGGATTGGTACCGGAGGCAGCACCGTCTTCACGTCCTCCTTTCTCACGCGGTTAAGGCAAGTGCATTGTCTGATTCGTGGTTGTGTTTGATTGGTCATGATTGTGTGCTTCTCGATATGTGGTAGCATAGTGAGATTGTTGGCTTGATGTTGATTTAAGATCGATGGATGCTTCATATATGTCCATGCTCTATTATTATATGTTGTTCTTGTCTTGTGGTAATTTGATGATGATTAAATGACGAACATGTGCATATTGTGATCATACCGAGGCTTGGTCATGTGGTGACCAAGTATGTTTCCCTTGAGATTCCCGTCATGAATGTGACGGGCCCGAGATCCCCACACTCGTGGAGTGTGGGCTTGAGGTCCCCATTACTTGCGGAGTAATGGGCAATTGGTCACATGCGTGCGCGCACGAGCATGGGTATGCGGCGGCGGTTGCATACTCTGCATTACGGTGTAATGCACACGAAAGATAAAGAGAAATGATCCTTGAGCATTGCATTTGCATGTGAGATGTTTTATTGTTGCTCTTACGTATATGGATGCGATGTTATGGATTGAATTATGTGTCTCTTTATTTATGTACTTGCTGAGTCTGTGGACTCACTCTTGCTTTATTGTTGTTTTAGGTACCCAAGCCAAGAATGACATGCATGGGGAAAGTAGTTTGGTAGTCACGCACATGCCACATGAATTAAATAAAGTTGAATAGTCTTCAGATCGTATTTGTTTTTAGTAATTGGGCAAGGTGCTCAAAGGTTTTTTTTTATGTCTTGTCTCTTGTAGTGGTTTAAATGTAATAATGTTGAGTAGTGGAACTTCTTGCCTCTCTATTATGTTAGACACTTAGCACGTCTTTGATTATCTTTTGATGTCTCTGGATGATAGTTTAGTTAATATATGGATTATCAGAAGTCGGAACCTCAGTGTAATTAACTTTACAAGGAGGTTCTCATTGAAATTTATTAAGATTGCCTTGATTAGAATTATTAGGGTTTGTTTAGTAGCATTTCAGGCTCATGTTGGGCTGGGGTGTTACAGTTGGTATCAGAGCGGGCTGTAGGTCCGTGGTGAACAGATTAACGACTTAGGTAACTTAGCTTGTTAAAAAAATTTGCTAATGGTTAATTAAGCGAAAACGACACCCGTGGTGCATGAGGATGGGATGGGTCAAGCATTGCATTTACGCTTCTATTATATTGTATTGATGATTCCTATTATGAGATGACCTTATATACCTATAATATGATTATATGATTAGAATGAGTGTTGGTAGCGCGTGTTGAGAGGTTGAGGTCGTGGTTGTGGCCCCTGGCTTTACCAGTCACACCATCTTTGTGGTATGAGATCGGGAAGTGGTTATTTCGGATGTCTTAGTACAAATTGTCGATAGGGTGTATCTTTAGAAACTTGTTCTCTTCCTTGAGTTCGAATTTGGTCAACTCTTGTCCAGTAGTGGTTGATGAGGTTCTTTTGGGTCAATAGTTCATTGCGATTGGTGGGTTTCTTTGAGAAGGATTTATGTGTTTTCATTGGCTTAACTTGTCCCTTAAAACAATTCTTGTTTTTTCCAATTGTTGAGTTAATCTTGCGTTTGGTGGACTTGTTTAGTTGTCAATATTGACCCTTGTATTGGAGTTTTGTCTTTCATGAAAATCGTGACCCATCTATTTCGCTTGATGATTTGGATAATGAAAGTTTCCTTTTGCAAGTCCTGTAGTACGTGGAAGTTTTGATTCAATATATCTCTTTGGGTATTTTGAGTGTTGAAGTTGAAAGGTTCTTTTACTAAAGAAAATGCTAAACCCTCTAGCGATGTCGTCTCGTGGTTAAGTGAGCGATTATAATCGGAGAAAATAGTGGATATTATATGGGTTATCAAGTTGGGTGCGTAGTGTGGTATATAATCGATCTTAACTAAGGTCCTTATCAAGGAAAGTTGAATAAGTGGAGGTTGTCCTCTAGTAGTTTTGATGAGTTGTGACTATGAGTATGACAATATTTAGTTGGAATCAATAGAGTTATTAAGAGGTGTGGTATTTTGATGAATTGGTATGATCGTTAGGATTGTGGAATCAGGTAGATTTATTGGATAGCATGGAGTAATGCATCTCTATGGATTAGCCTACCATTAGTGATGGTTATGTTAAGAATGTGTTTGAACGATGTCATAGAGGATATCAAATTTGGAAATTTTCATAAACTAGTTACTTGATGATCATACATAATTGCTAGATTGAAACATGTATATTAGATTAGACGAACATTGAGGTAGCATGTTGTGAAACCTCGTTATGCAAAGCGATGAGATTATTAAATGTTGACTTTGTGTTTATAGATGGTTATGTGACTACCAAAGAAGTAGGACCCTATTTGTATACATGATACATACAATTAACAATTGTTAATGACATTGGAGCGGTGTGAGTAACACTAATGGTTGACTGGATGAATGAGTAAGTGGTCTCTGATAGTGTGCTTTGCGAAAGTATCATTTGATAGTATGAACTAGTTAAAATAGGTTTGTTTCACCCTTGTGGCTTATGTTTCTTTTGGAGAAATTTATGATGCGATAAGAGGCTATGATGAGTCTCGCTAAGAGTGTATTATTACATTACTAATGTGATTGTCAGTAAGGGATTATGATGATAATATTAAATGTTTTGTATAAAGGGATTTGGATCGCTACGCGGATGTTGATTAATTGAATATGTTTCTAGTTCGCATTTGTGATCTTTCGGACCGTGTTGATGTGATAGCTGAATTTGTTTAGAGCAAAGTGACATGTTGAGAGGTTTTATTAGTTCCTAAGTGGAATAGGTGTTGTGATCTTCAAATACTCTTTGTCAGAATTGCCATGGTGATGCTGTAACCAACGAAAGTCGAGTGAAGTAGAAGTATTTGAGATTGAAGTAAAGTTTCATAATTTGCAGATTATTGAAGATTGTCTAAAACTTTTGTTCTTGCCCATAAGAGTTTTCCCAAATTCTAAAAGCAGTGTTTTATTCTCGTCTGAGGTTTGATATTCTCTGATTGTGGGGCGTGCGCCTCAACTTTGATCATATCTTTTGGTTTTCGAGAACAGTTTTATCTGATTGTTTCTCTTGATCTTGTAACTACTGTAAGTGGTAACGTTTTCCTTTGTGCTGAGATTTATTTCTATTTGCCTCTTCTTCCAAGAAAGGGTTAACCGATTTGTATTGTAAAGTCTCGTAGGTGGTGTTTTAGCATCTAGACAGTGGTGGTCTAGTAGATGGTTTGGTGAACCCTTAGGTGTCAGGTTGTCTGAGGGGCCTGGATTAATAAATCGATTTATTAGAATAATCATTGGAGAGGATTTGAGTTAAAAAGAATATTTGTCTCTGGAGCTAATAGATTTCGTTGTCGCAACTAGTAGGACCTATAGCGGGATGTAGTCCAAGATTTGGTGTTCTTTTTGACCGAGCATTAGAAATAGCAAGTATGAAAATCTAGATCAATGTATTAGAGTATCGCAATTTGGTAGTATTGCGAGGCTATGAAAGTTATTCTTGATGATGTGGTTTAATGAGAGTGGGATTACAAAGTAATCGAATCGCCACGTCAATTAATGGGATAATGGAAAACGTTGAGTAACGTCAAGAGTGATTTAGCTTTAAATGAGTAACCTTCTGAGAGTTATAATCTTTGTAAAGGTAAACTGGTCAAGAAAATGTTTTTATGATGATGTTAATGAGTGAGTATGTTGGAATTGTGGGATTTTAGGGATTTAATATGAGGATTTCCCTATCTTGTACATGAGAATTTCGTTGCAAGAGTCTTAGAGGTTAAATTTGGGATTTGCATTATTATGCTAGAACTTTGATCGCCCAATGATAATGTGAAGAAGTAGTATAAGGGTGGATTTCGAATAGTGGGATGATCATTGATAGAAATCTTTTGATGAAATACATGAGACTATGTGAAGTGAATTCCGAGTTATTCATTCTTAAGGATTGAGGTAACGTGATTATGTGTGAAGATCCATTTTTAGGATGCATCAGAAGTTATCTATCAAAGTAATTTTGTCGGTAGAGGAGTTGACTAGAGTATTGTTTCTGTGGAGTGGATAGAGCCTCTCAGAGGTGTGGTTGATGTATTTCCGTTTGAGCATAGTGTTAAGAATGCCAAGTTAAGAGAGATAGGTTAGTGTGTTATGCGTTGAATCGGGATTCCAAAAAGTTGAGAGAAATTTTGTTTCTAAAGGAGAAATTGAGAAAAAAATTATTTCTCGTCTTTGAAACACTCTATGAGTTTTTGCGGATGTCTTTCTCAAACCGAACTTGACTCTATGTTGGCTTGTGCGGTTCTTATCAGTTAGAAAGAACAAAACAAATGATTGGTTTGGTCATTCGAGTGATTTCTCTTTTGGCGGGCGTGTTATTTATTTGCAAACTTTCTAATTTGAGGATGGAAAGGTTTTGTGATGGATTTCGATTCGGATTTGATTCTTTGACTACCGAAGTGGTAGCATAGTTGCGATGTGAGTCTTTTATTTCCAGATGGGTTTTGCTGGTTCAAGAGTTTGCTCAAAGGGATTTCGGTTGTGTGTTTATGGTCAAAGGAGGTGATCCTTGATTCATTGAAGAGTTCTATTGAGAGGTGGAACGAGAGTTCTATGTTCAGGTGCTTGTTGTGTGGTTCAGTGTTAAGGGAAAAGATAGCCCAAGGTACCTTGCTTTGTTCTAGTTAGCTACGGGAGTTTGAAAGTTGGCGTATCGTTAGGACCGTTTCGGGTCCATACACGGTATACGCAACACTGGGCGTGTTTGGTGCCAAGTGAGTACCTGAGAGATATAGAGGTTGAGTTTTGTTAACGTCATTGATCTTGAGCGGGATCTTACCTTTGGGTCTCTCTTGATGACATTCTCGAAATGTCGAGTCGACGTCGATACAAGCGTCGTTTTTCGTTCGGTGTTGTGGTCTCAACGGTTTGAGAGAGGCCACTTGAGAGTTGGAGTCTCGCATGAGCGAGTTTAGCAAGAGTTGATCGCGTTGGTATACATTGTTAAGTGCTAGTTGCGGTTATCTGCGTAGTTGGCGTTAGATTCGGGGTCGAATCCTGTTAAGGGGGGTAGAATGTAATACCCCGAAAGTGTGATAAGCTAGTAGTCGGGAGAGATTATTTTATTCGGGAGAGAAGTAAATGGAAATACGGGGAGGACCTGCTGGTAATTGCTCAAATTCAATAGTTTGTGAGGATTTTCTGAATTAACCCAACTGGGCTTTGGGCCCGCCCATGGGGGCAAGGGGTGGCCGGCCAGGGGCGCCACTTTTCCCCCCTCCCAACCCTAGCCGCACCCCACCTCCTCCTCTTCCCCCATTGTGGCGCACCACTTCCTCTCCCCACTCCCACCCCTCCCTCCACCAGCCCCTCCTCCATGGCATCACCCTCCTGCTGGCCGGCCAAGGCATCCCCGTTCTCGCTGCTGTCCAAAGGGGAGAAGGAGAAGGAGTTCCCCGGTGGAGATCGGTTCTAGGTGGAAGAAGGGGGCGAAGAGTGGAGATCTTCTTCGTGGGGGTAACCCGTCATCTTCCTGCGATCATACAAGGGTAACGTCGCGTGTTCTTCATTGGTGGAGGTGCCGTAGTTGCGGTTGGTGCCGTTGGATAGATTGTTTTGCATCGGTTTAATAGATCGCGTTTTGTCCAGTAGCTTGCGCGGTCGATTTCATGTGGTTAGAGGCAGAATTAGGAGTTTGGATCTCCTAGATAGTTGTAGGTTATGCTCTTAGCTTTCGTTGGCCGCCAAGATCGCCCAAATCCGATTAACGGTCTGGGAGTTATGATTTTTCTAGTGTTGCTGTCCTGTTGTTCTGTCAGATTCTGGACAGTCTGTGGAAAACTGGTTAGAACTATTACTTAAAGGGAGAATCAGGGGACCTCAGTATAACAAAAATGTGGAAATTTCCGTACCTTTTCATAGAGATAAAGAACGCAAGATTTGGACTTTGTAGCAAAAGTTATGGAGGTTTTAGCGTACTGTCCAGAGAACCCGACGTGAATTCTGAGGTCTGAAATATTGGTTTGTTAGGGGCAGTTAAGGGCAGAATCAGAAGGGCTCCCCAACTAGGTTTATTTAGATGATTTGATAACCTTTCAATGAAGTCCAAGAACACCTAATTTGGACCACTGTACAAAAGATATGAATTTTAGAACTTGACTGTGTTCAGAGGGCAGTTCAGCACTTAGGAAAGTGGGGTCGGGATCGCGTTGCAATCCGCTACTTGTTGTGCTCGTGTATTTAATTCTTGTTTTTCGTTACTGTGGTCTTAGTTTATATTCTTAATGTATTAGGTGGGGATTGGTACGGAGGCAGCACCGTCTTCACGTCCTCCTTTCTCACGCGGTTAAGGCAAGTGCATTGTCTGATTCGTGGTTGTGTTTGATTGGTCATGATTGTGTGCTTCTCGATATGTGGTAGCATAGTGAGATTGTTGGCTTGATGTTGATTTAAGATCGATGGATGCTTCATATATGTCCATGCTCTATTATTATATGTTATTCTTGTCTTGTGGTAATTTGATGATGATTAAATGACGAACATGTGCATATTGTGATCATACTGAGGCTTGGTCATGTGGTGACCAAGTATGTTTCCCTTTGAGATTCCCGTCATGAATGTGACGGGCCCGAGATCCCCACACTCGTGGAGTGTGGGCTTGAGGTCCCCATTACTTGCGGAGTAATGGGCAATTGGTCCTGTGCGTGCGCGTGCGAGCATGGGTATGCTTGGCGGCGGTTGCATACTCTGCATTACCGTGTAATGCACGAAAGATAAAGAGAAATGATCCTTGAGCATTGCATTTGCATGTGAGATGTTTTATTGTTGCTCTTCGTATATGGATCTTGATGTTATGGATTGAATTATGTGTCTCTTTATTTATGTACTTGCTGAGTCTGTGGACTCACTCTTGCTTTTATTGTTGTTTTAGGTACCCAAGCCAAGAATGACATGCATGGGGGAAAGTAGTTTGGTAGTCACGCACATGCCACATGAATTAAATAAAGTTGAATAGTCTTCAGATCGTATTTGTTTTTAGTAATTGGGCAAGGTGCTCAAAGGTTTTTTTTTATGTCTTGTCTCTTGTAGTGGTTTAAATGTAATAATGTTGAGTAGTGGAACTTCTTGCCTCTCTATTATGTTAGACACTTAGCACGTCTTTGATTATCTTTTGATGTCTCTGGATGATAGTTTAGTTAATATATGGATTATCTGTAAGCTGGAACCTCCGTGTAATTAACTTTACAAGGGAGGTTCTGCCGAAATTTATTAAGATTGCCTTGATTAGAATTATTAGGGTTTGTTTAGTAGCATTTCAGGCTCATGTTGGGCTGGGGTGTTACAGTTTGCATTCGTCAGAATGATCCTACGATGATTTGTTTAAGTTGAGGGAAAACAAATTTGCAAGTTGTAGCAACTGGGAGAAGTCTTGTATGCCATGATTGTTTATGATATTGGATCCTCATGACAGGGAAGTGTCTGAATTTTCCCCAGTGTTGTACCTTACTAGAAAGAAGATGATAATGATATTTTTTTTAAAAAGGAAATGGCAGGGGAACTGCCATTAATTCATTAAAGTAGGGTAGGGTATCAAGGTAAAAACAGGGGAAAGATCCGGTCCGGAAAAAACATGCAAAAAAGTGAGACAACAGGGGTGTTTGCCTCAAAACTACCTAGGAGAACAGAAAACTAAAAAAAGAAAAGAAAAGAAAAAGAGTTGTTTTTATTTAGAGTTAAAATGTGTTGAGTGTGGCCTCCGGCAAGTAGGCAGCAAGCTTGGCTGCCCCACTTATTAACCACGTCTGAGCCTCTTCTTTGATGATTGTCATCGTTTCATATGCCTCATTTCTTTGGTACTGGAAAATCATCATATTCCCCTCTTTCCAAATTTGTCAGAGAACTAGAATAATTAGAGAGGCTCGCCCCTTTTTGCTGGCGGTCACTTCAACGTGGGACCTCTTAGTCCACCAGTCAAGGATGTTACCTTGTGTGGAGCACTGTGTTGGGGCTAGAGCGTTGTGTTGCACCCAGGTTGCTACCAAGCTCCAAACCCTTTTGGCGTAGCCACATTCAACGAACAGGTGAAGTGTTGTTACTGGTTGTTTGTACAAAGAGGACACCAGTGGTCATTTGGCATGTGATGGACTGTTAGAATGTCTGCTGTTGGGAGCCGGTGTTGGATGAGAAGCCATGCGGAAATTTTGCATTTTTACGGCGCCCATGCCTTCCATATAAAGCATTGATAGGGACTTTGGACCGATCCCAGGAATTGGGCCTCATATGCTGACTTCGCTGAGTAAGCCCCTGTAGGCCTCCATTTTCAGATTATGTCATTAGGCGTATCCGGTGTAAGTATGACATGGTCGTGCATGTTAAACAACTTGACGAAGTCCCCCAAATGATGTTGGGTAATCTTTCTTCCCAGATCGGCTATCCATTTGCCTTCTCTCAGCGCTTCCTGTACCGTCCTGTTTTTCTTGGCTGCAATATGATAGAGGCTTGGTGCCAACTCTCTCAGCAGCATGGAGTTTAGCTAGGCATCTTTCCAGAAGTTTGCCTTGGTGCTGTTTCCCAACAGTATTTTCGTGGATGCTTGAAACAGGGCATAATCCACCTCATCTATCGGCAGTTGCAACCCATTCCATTGTTTCTTCGCTCCCTTCCATTGGTACCACAACCACCGAAGGCGTAGCGCTCAACTGAAGAAAGTGAGCTGAAGTACTTGAGACCGCCAAATTTTTTTGGGCGGCACACCACACTCCAGTTTACCTAGCATTTTCCTGGGTGCACAAATCGTCTCCGCTCCAAAACTCCAAAAGCACTTGTTAATTTGCTTCCGCACCCATGTAAGTAGCTTAGCTACTGTTAGTTGGTAGATGGGCATAGTTGTGAGTACTGCTTTCAGTACAATGATAATGATAATGTCTTGCAATTTCTGGACCTTCAACTGACATCAGGTAATTTGAGTATTTGACACATATTGGTGAAAGAATAATTATCATCAGGACCATCAGTGTATCTTGTTTTCACTGTCAACCCAAAATCCAACTCCTTTTTTTCCCCCTCAGCTATGCGAATAGAGTTTGTAAGCATTCAGAATTGCATCAACTGGGTCATCTGATACTAATAGACTGACATTGGATCATTGATTCATTCTCAATGCTATTATATATCACTAAGGGTTGAGTATGGGTGACTCGTATCTGATCTACTAGGACTTGAATATGTGTTCTATAAAAATTTCTATCCAAATACTAATATGATTAGGATTTCTATTTCCTTTCGGAGGAGAACTAGATGGCACTATATAGCCACGAGGGGTGGTCATAGAGAACACAAGCTATAAATCAACTGTGGATATCATGGGGATATGCTTGTGATATTTGGATGATGTTACAATTGGTAATGTCGTTAACGGTTTGTCGAAACACGCGTTTTCGTCAAAGTCTGGTTTGGGTTAGGTCAAATTCATGGGTTTCAGTGCATATATGTTGCATGATGCATGTTTTGACTAACGTGGGTCAAGTTGTGAAGAACTTGTTCCTGGAATCGATTGCTTGTCTATTGTTGTGCAGGTTGCTTGGAGGTCAACGACGGTCAACGGCGAGGATGATCGGGACTAGGCTTGGAGAGCTGAGGTTCAGAACGATTGACGATGCCGGGTAAGGTCAATGGACTCAAGCATGGTGCAAGATGGACAAAGGTGACCGAACGAGCAGTTCGGTGCGACGGGTTGGATCAAGCGGTGTGGGGGTCGGTGCAAGTGCCATGGTGGTTTCAGTGGGAGTCGGATGGGAGAGACTTGCCGACATGATGAGAGCCGTTGGATCAACCTACACGTGACGGAGCATGCGACTGCTTCGCGAAGATTGGACTCGGTCTTTGAAGAAAGGTCGGGAAGGGGTATTTTGGTAATTTTACCAAATACCGCCTTGGCGACCTTTTGCCAACCCATGGCGCAAGACGGTGCGTGGAGAAACGGATTAGGTCAAGAGGAGATGAAGACGACGCTTTAAAATGCGTGCGTGTGTGACCCGTTTGTGTTGGGCCTTAACGGGAGCCTATTAGGGAAACTCTTCTAGAAGGTCTAAGCCTCCACTATAAATAGATGAGGGTGGTGGATGCACCACTTCAACCCTTTCATTGTGTTTGAAACCATAGTTTTGTGGATATCATGGGGATATGCTCATGATCTTAGGATGATGTTAATTGGCAATGACGTTGAAGGTTTGCGGAAACATGCGTTTTCGGCAAAGATCAGGTTCTGTCAGGCCTCAGGCGGTCAGACCGGCCATGTTGGCGGTCAGACCGGCCGTGCCTCAAGTGGTTTATCGGTGAACTAGTTGGCGGTCCGACCGGCCGGCGGCGATCGAGCAAACAGTGTGGCGACGGCCATCTTCGAGCGGCCGACCGACCGCCATGTAAGTTGTGTTGAATTTGAGGTGGGCCAAAAATAGAGGGTGTAGGCAGAGAGGAGGTTCTACTACTCTTGGTCCCATAATTTTTGGAGCCTCCAGTCAAAAGTTCTATTCGTTTGAAATTTCCAGGGAGGTTGCGGATTTCAGAGTTGAAATTTTGGCTAAGTCATGGATTGGCGGTCAGACCGGCCTTTGGTCGCGATCGGCCGTGCGAGCGATCGAGCCGGTCATGGTGGCGATCGACCGGTTTTCACTTGTTTAAATCGGCCGTGTGGCGGCGATGGTTGTTCGTTAGGTCAATCTCATGGGTTTCAGTGCATATGTGTTGCATGATGCATGTTTTGACTAACGTGGGTCAAGTTGTGAAGAACTTGTTCCCGGTTTCGATTTGCTTGTCTATTGTTGTGCAGGATTGCTTGGTGGTCAACGACGGTCAACGGCGAGGATGATCGGGACTAGGCTTGGAGAGCTGAGGTTCAGAACGATCGACGATGCCGGGTGAAGTCATTGGACTCAAGTATGGTGCAAGATGGACAAAGGTGACCGAACGGGCAATTCGGTGCGACTGGTTGGATCAAGCGGCGCGGGGGTCGGTGCAAGTGCCATGGTGGTTTCGGTGGGAGCCGGTTGGGAGAGACTTGCCGACATGATGAGAGCCGTTGGATCAACCTACACGTGGCGAACAGCGAGTGCCGCTGTCTGGACTCGGTCTTCGGAGAAGGACCGAGAAGGGGTATTTTGGTAATTTTACCAAATACCGCCTTGGTTACCTTTTGCTAACCCGCGGCGCAAGACGGTGCGTGAAGAAGCGAATTAGGTCAAGAGGAGATGAAGACAACGCTTTAAAATGCGTGCGTGTGTGACCCGTTTGTTTTGGGCCTTAACGGGAGCCCATTATGGAAACTCTTCTAGAAGGTCTAGGCCTCCACGATAAATAGAGGAGGGAAGTGGCTGCACCCCCTCAACCCTTTCATTACTTGAAAACCCTAGTTTTTGCTTGTGTACTTAGGGAGTTGATAGTTGGAGGTTGGGGTTCTAGAGAGTTGGATTTGATTTCGTGCTCATGTATTGAGTCTTTGTCCTCCATTGATAGAGTGGCTGTAAACCAATACCATATCAAATCAATCCAAAGAAAGTTCTATCAAAGATGAGTTCATTTGCTTTCTTTCTCTCTATTTGGTGATTTTGAGTCTTTCTTTGATCCGCGAGTTTTTGGTTGATTTCTTGCCATGATCTAACTTGCTGCATCATGTGGGAACCCATCTAGGGTCTTCTTGATCATCAATCACCCACGAGCAAGTCTCTAGATCATATTTTGATTTTTGCTCGATTTTTGAACCACCTTCACTCATTTGAAGAAAGGTCTGAACTTTGGCAAGGATCTTCACGATCGTTGCTTGGGATAGGTTCCTGACATCCTTGGGAGGGTGTGTGTCAAGTTTCACGAAGTTTGGACGCACAAATCAAAAGTTAGATCAATTTGCGTTTTGGTTTTTCGGGTTGTTTTCACTGTTCTTGATCTAGAGGTCTGACCTCCCGAGGGAGAGGTCCGACCGCTGGGATCGGTCCGACCGCTAGGCCAACCGGTCTGACCGCCCCCGTGAGAGGTCAGACCGCCCGAGACTTGTTGATTTGAGTTTCTGAAGATTTTACTTCGGGGTTTCGATTGGATTCAATACAAGTCTTCCGCTGTGCATGATTGATTGATCTTCATAGCTTTCATAGCTATTGGAGTGAGATTCGTATTGAATTAAATTTGGGAGAAAAAGAGATCGTGCTCCTATTCACCCCCCCTCTAGTCGCCTTTTCGGTCCAACAAGTTTGCTTAGGGAGAGGATTAGTGGAGGTTAAGGTTCTAGAGAGTTGGATTTGATTTCGTGCTCATGTATTGAGTCTTTGTCCTCCATTGATGGAGTGGTTGTAAACCAATACCATATCAAATTAATCCAAAGAAAGTTCTCTCAAAGATGAGTTTATTTGCTTTCTTTCTCTCTATTTGGTGATTTGAGATATTTCTTTGATCTGTGAGTTTTTGTTTGGTTTCTTGCTATGATCTAACTTGCTGTGACATATGGGAACCCATCTAGGATCATCTTGATCATCAATCACCCACGAGCAGTCTCTAGATCATATTTCGATTTTGACTTGGTTTTGGAGTACCCTTCGTTCAAACTGAAAAAGATAGGAACTTTGGCAAGGATCTTCACGATCGTCGCATGGAATAGGTTCCGGACATCCTTAGGAAGGTGTGCCTCAAGTTTCATGAAGTTTGGAGTTGTAGATCAAAAGTTGGATCAATTTTTGATTTTGAAACCGCGCCGAAATTCTGTTTCTGGGTTGATTTTACTGTAGCTACGAGTACTATAGCACCGAGTACTATTCATTTGAGCTCTATTCTTTATCGAGTACTGTAGCGTCGAGTTCTGTTCGTTTCGAGTGCTAGCTACGAGTACTGTAGCACGTCACTGTAGATACGAGTACTGTAGCATCGAGTACTATTCATTTTGAGTTCTTGCTACTAGTACTGTAGCACGACACTGCAGCTTCGAGTACTATTCTTTCGAGCACTGTTCACCTTCGAGTATAAGCCACGAGTACTGTTCACTGACCACTGTAGCTTCGAGTACTGTTCATCAGGCTGTTCTCTTGTGTTTGTGGTCATTTCTTTTGGGGGTTTGAAGAGGATTCAGTTCAAGTCTTCTGTTTTACTAGTATATTGATCTTCATAGCTTCCATAGCTATTGGAGTGAAGTATGTATTGAATTTGATTTGGGAGAAAAAGAGTTTGTGGTCCCACCCCCCTCTAGTCGCCTTTTTGGTCCAACATCAACTCATCCAAAGCAAGAGACGCACGAGATGATTAAAGGCTAGGTTATTATTTAGCACTAGATTCTTGTATAGGGCAAGCATCCAAGGGTTCTAAAAGGTTTGAGAGGGTTGTAAGAGAACGACAATCCATTGTACTCTTTTGAGGTCGTGTTTAAGAAATTTACGGTCGGCTTCACCAAAGAAGAGGCTCCATGTTAATAGGTTTACTATACGAGATTTATCTACTTTATTCTTGATATCGTGCACGCTCATAACTAGAATACTAGACTTGTTCAAACCCAGGCCAGGGTGGGCTTCAGGCCGGGTTTGGAAAAGCCGACCTTGAATGTGTAGGCCTGAGCCCGAGCCCGGTTCGAAACCAGTGTTTTTCCACAAAATATTATTATTTTAATTCTTTTTTGGAATAGATATCAATATTTAATTCATTTCATGAATAAAAAATAGTTTTTTATTCTTTTTTATTGTCATTGTCGAGCTTTTTTTGGGCTTCAGGCCAAAAATCAAGGTCTGAGCCCGTAAAAATCGGGTCGGGCTCGGGCCGGGTCACTGGGCCTCCTATGAACAGGTCTAACTCGCAATGTATCTCGTAACTTTGATCCGATCTGGGGGATGCTACGCATAAGAAGGGTATCAGAGTATAACAAGTGGTATCAGCGCTAAGGCCAAATTAATCATTTTTATGAGAAGGTCGACAAAGCGTCAAGTAGCATAAAATCAAGATCGATATCTACGATGTGAAATCAAGTGGAGAAATACAATGACTAAGAAAATTTCAACGTGTAGCAATGCATGGTGACTGGTGAAGGATGCCACTGTGCAACAAGGGTTAATTGATGCTCTTGAAGGGGACAAAGCGGAAAAGACGTTCGATGAAGACAGGGAGATAATGGAGCGGAAGACTGTGAGTATAATACATCTATGTCTCTCCGATGAGATGAAATACTCGGTGATTAAGCATAATTCGCCAAAGAAATTGTAGAGTAACTTAGAAGAATTGTATGTAGTAAAGTCGCTAACAAACCGGTGGGTGCTAAAGCGGCAACTGCTTAGGTTGCATATAGAGGAATGCACACGGTTCGTTTACCATCTCAATGTCTTCAACAAGTTTATTTACCATCTCAATGTCTTCAATAAGTTTATCACATAGCTAACTAGTGTGGATGAAAAAATTGAGGAGAATGACAAGGTTGTCAAATTAGCATTATCTCTACCACCATCATGGGAGCAATTGGTGATGAATATTCTCGTCGGAAAAGACACTCTCAACTTCAACGAGGCAGTGGCATATTTATTGAAGACGGAGTCCTTGAAGAAGTTATCAGGTTCTTCATCCTCTAGTGATCAAGCATTGACTACCATAAGCGTTGCAAGCAAAAGTAAAATTCATAGGAAGAAGAATGACAAGAGCAAGGGCACACACGTATACTATCGATGTTACAATGAAGGTCATATGATAAAGGAAGGACTATCCAAGTTTATAGCAAATGAGGAGAGCATGCTTAGTGGCAGTAGCGAAAGATGATTCGGGCGTACTAGTCGTCAGTCAATCAGGTACTTCTCATGGATATATATTAGATTCAGGTTGTTGCTTCTATATATGTTCATGAGGGAGATGTTTGATGAATGATCTACACACCCATCGTATGAAACTGTTCACTTAACGGATTGTAAGGAGTATGCAATTACTGAGGTGGGAACGGTTACATACAAGATGTATAATAGAGCACATTACACATTGACGGAAGTTCGGTATGTTTCCGGTTTAAAGAAGAATCTAATATATGTGAGGTCGCTTGAACTTGAAGGTTGTGATGTATCCCTTCAAGGTGGAGTCATGCAAGTTACTTGCAAAGATCAGGTAATCATGAAAAGTATCTGGAGTAATGGAGGATATCGATTTATGGGTAATCATCAAGAAAGAGCAACTAATGGATGGTCTGATAAAAATCCTGATTAGGAGAAGGAAACCGTGTCATCAGCGGCAGGTACTTAGATCTCATCTGCAGTTATGTGTGAAACTTCAAAGATGTTTGCAAAATATAGCAAACACGAAGGTGAAGATGCGAGCTGTTGGAAGAAGAAAGACATGGTTGGACCAACCATGCGGTACCGACGAGCAGGTGGATCTCGGAAGCGGTACAAACCTATAGCATGGAGGGCTATAGGAACATGAGGTGTGAATCAAACTACAGAACAAAGGAGCTCTCAAGTGGAGGGTCCGGGTAGGATAGCCTGGTCATCGACACGTATACCGTGGTGATGTGTATGGGCTCTTGTGGTGGGGGCACTCCCAAAGGTGGGAGCAAAAAAAATATAGAAAAACAAAAATAGTGGAGCCGACTTAAGAGCGAATTCTTCGAGGTGTATGGCGACTTTAACGAATATGAGTTAAGGTGGAGATTATTGAGTATGGCTGATTCGTATCCTAGCATACTAGGACTTGGAGATGTGTTCTATAAGGATTCATATCTTAATCCTATTAGGATTAGGATTCCTACTTCCTTTCGGAGAAGAACTAGGGGCACTATATGAAACCATAAGGGGGTGGTCATGGAGAACCCAACTCACAAACCAACTCATCAAAAGTAAGAGGCACGCGAGAGGATTAGATGCTAGATTATTCTTTAGTACTAGATTCTTGTATATGGTATAGATCCGAGGGTCCTAAATGGTTCGAGAGGGTTGTGAGAGAGCGGCAATCTCTTGTACTCTTTTGAGGTTGTGCTTAAGGAATTTGCGGTCGGTTTCTTCAAATCTTTCTCTCTCGTCGTGATTATCTCGTCGCTGTTATTATGTTCTCTCTACAGGATTCATATACTTCATTTTAATATCATATACGCTCATGTTATATCTTGTAACTCTGATTCGATCTAAAAGCTGCTACGCGTAACAAGGTACGAGAGTATAACACTAAGGATGATAAACAACAAAATGCGACAAATCACAGGACATGGGAAAAGTAGCAAGCTTTTGGATTAATCTGATGGATAAGTCTTGTGTTGGCTTTTGCCGCCCTTCAAGGACAGCATCCTTGACTGGCGGTTAGCATCTCTTTTGGACAGAGCATCTTGGACTAGCTTTAGGACTAGCTTTAGAGGACAGAGCATCTAGGACAGAGCATCTAGGACAGAGCATCTAGGACAGAGCATCTTAGACTAGTATATGCTTGGCATATGCTTGGCTGGTTAGCCCTATAAATATGTATCCCCAACCCCTCAGGTTGGCATGACATTGTGAAGAGAAATATACAAGAAAAATTGTCCTATCTCCAAGTGTCATCCTCTCCATGAGAGTAAGGATCTTGCTATCACCAATAGTAAGAGTCCAGCGACTAACAAGTGGTATCAGAGTTTGTGTATCCTGTAGCCTGAGCATCTCCTCGCTCATCTCCTTCTCCGACCTCGCATGGCCCGGCCCAGTGAGCAAAGAATAGCTCTGATCGCCCACGCTCACTCCTCTCGGAGACGCGGCTCGTCGAAGCAGCCTCTCTCCACACAACAACCCCGATGAGCGCCATGTCCGCAGAGCGATCTCGGCGTTCGGTTGCCTCGAGCACGCTGGCGTCGCCGACGGCCGAGCTTCGCCGCGCAAAGCAGCGAGCGAAGCGCAGCGGCAGAGACCGCCGCAGCTGCGCAGCGGCGCCAAAAGCGTCGGCAGCGGAGCCGGCAGCAGCGGCGAGGCGGAAGTGGAAGCAAAGCGGCGATGCAGCGCGCGCGGCCGCAGCGAGGTCAAGGTCTCGCGGCGGCAGCAGCAGCTCCATCTCTCGCGATGGCAGCGCCGACGCGGACCTTGAGCGGCCCGGAGAGGAGGCGCGCGAGGCGAGTGGCGCGATGGGCAGCGCGCGACGCCACGAGCTTAGCGGCGATCGACAGCGCGCGCTCGCCGATGGCGCTCTGGAGGAGGCGCGCGACGGCGGTGGCGCTCTGGAGGAGGCGCTCGGCGGTGGCGCTCTGGAAGAAGCGCGCCACGACAACGGCGGCGACGGTCGATAGAGAGCGCGCCTTCACGAGCGGCGTGGCTCTCTCCCCGGACCGGCATCGTGGTTACCACGGGTTCCGGTGTTGTCGGGACGCCGCCCGGCGGTGGTGACCTACCTCACCAAGGCCAACTTCGTCGAGTGGGCGCGGTGATGAAGGTGAGCTCCATGTGCGGCACATGTGGGAGGCGGTCCCAGACGGCGACGCCGACTACGACGAGATCGACGGCGCTGGATGCCCTCATCGGCTGCGATCCGCCCGAGATGCGATTCGCTCTCCAACAAGCGGATCGCCAAGGAGGCTTGGGGCGCCATCGCCTGCGCACGCACGGCGGCGACCACGCCCGCAAGTCCACACTGCAGCGCCGCGCGGAGTGGGAGACCCCGGCCTTCAAGCCGGTGAGGCGTTGATGACTTTGCTCTCGTCTCAACACTCTGCGCGAAGTTGGTAAAGTTCGGCGACGACACCTACTGCGAGAGAGAGGCGTCGAAGCTCTTTCCTGCGTCCCCGAGAAGTACAAGCAGATGGCTCAGTCGATCCAGTCTCTGCTGGACCTCTCCACGATGTCGATCGAGGAGGCGATAGGTCGCCTCAAGGTCGTCAACAGTGATGAGCCACAGTCTCTCTCGGGACCCGTCACCATTGGCGGGAAGCTCCTCCTCACTCGGGAGGAGTGGGCTGCCGACCAAGGTGACAGGAAGAAGGGGGAGCCTTCTTCCACGACAGGCGGCCGCATGCGTGGCAAGCGCGGCAAGCCGCGCAAAGACGCCTAGGCATGGGCACGAGGACGTGCCGAGGGTGATGACCGTGGAGGCGCCCAGGGCGGCGCCGCTGACAAGCAAGAGCCGGCACGAGACGACTCTTGCTACAACTGCGGCAAGCTTGGTCATTGGGCCAGGGATTGTCGACAGCCACGACGCGGCCAGGCCCACGTCGCGCAGGCGGAGGAGGAGGAACAACCGGCCCTGTTCATTGCTCAGGCGAGCATCGAACTACCTCCAGCGGCACCGGCCGCAACGGCTCTTCTCCACCTTGACGAGCCAAAAGCACACGCCTTCCTCGGCGAAAGTTAAACAGCAGCAAGACCGACGGGTGGTGCCTCGACACCGCGACACCCACCACATGACCGGGCGGCGGGAGTTCTTCTCGAACGTGACTCAGCGTTCGAGGCTCATCAGTTTGGGGCGCCTCGGCGTTGAAATCAAGGACGACGCTCTGCTCTAGGATCGGGATGGCTCAGATTCCTCACAAAGAGACACACAAGACTTAGGGGGAGATTGATGGATAAGTCTCTGTGTTGGCTTTTGCCGCCCTTCAAGGACAGCATCCTTGACTGGCGGTTAGCATCTCTTTTGGACAGAGCATCTTGGACTAGCTTTAGGACTAGCTTTAGAGGACAGAGTATCTAGGACACAGCATCTAGGACAGAGCATCTTAGACATGATTGGCATGACATTGTGAAGAGAAGTATATAAGAAAAATTGCCCCATCTCCAAGTGTCATCATCTCCATGAGAGTAAGGATCTTGCTATCACCAATAGTAAGAGTCCAGCGACTAACATAATCTTCAGGTAGGTACAGCACAATGTGCGGTAAGATCAGAAACGGAACGGACAAAAGATACTAATCATTCTGTGAACTTCGTCAGTCAGTTTACTGCCGCCTACGTGGCTACGTTGCTTGTCCTTTCGTAATCCGAGAATCAACAGCTGGTAATTCACTGTGTCAATACCTTTTTACGTGATGCTCCAGCAGCAATAATTGGAGTGGTAGTACCAATGATTTTTTCCAGTTTCCTGCTTGCAAGTAATACGAGTGTTTGTTCATGAGCGGTCGTTTTCGTTATCTCCGCGAATGATTTGCATTCATCATAGATTTCTGGTGTTTTGATACGACCGGTAACCCACATGGCGTGTCGCCTCGATCGCACAATATATAAAAATGTTCTTTACGCTAAGAACAATCGATTACCAGCATACCAATAAAAATGCACACTTTACACGTACCATTCCAAAGTCTGGTATAATAGATTCATAACAAAGTAAGTCTAACAAAAAGTTTGAAATTTGCTAAAAATACAATACAAATAGTTTGAGTAAGATTTTACATGAATAGAAGATCAAAAAATCAACATACTAGATTGCACTACATTCACACCTTGAGAGTCTTAGAGAATTGGGAAGGAGTCGGAAGAGGCTACAAGGAGTAAGAAACAACCAGTTGGGGCCTTGGTGGCGACTTGGTGAGGTGGCCAGGTGTGTGGGGGACGAGTAGGGGTAGGGGTAGACTGCCGGTTGTAAAGTTATGGGCTGGGTTTCTAAGAGAATACACAACAAAAGGTATCAGAGGTATGATCTATGCAAGACTGATCTCTTAAATATTTTCGAATTCTGGGCGTGTCCGTACATACCTGGAGCCCTACAGGTAGGTCTGCTCTTATTACCAGTACCTTCCAATTGCTCGTGAAATTAACTTGAGAGAATCACAGCACATACAACAAATTTCACATCAAAAGCGTCGGTAGCAGTAATAATTTCAAGGCAAACGAACGGATCGATGTCGCTTCAGCTCTGTTCAGTCTCAAACCAAGGAACAGCGAACCTGCAGACAACATGTCAGCTGCAGGACATCACGACAGTTAAATCCGAGTCTGAATTTTTTTTTATGGCTGGGACATTTTCCCCTTTGACTATGACTACAACTACAGTAAGAAAGAAGCACCGCGAGACGCTAGGCTCAGTCCTCGTCTGAATTATTATTGGGCCTAGAGTTTGTTTAGTTAAGCACGGGCTCTATCTAATCATTCAGTTTGTTTCCAGTTAATCTGATTTAAGAAAAGACTCGCTTTTTCAACCATGGTGCTGTAGGGTGATGATGCTTCAGTATGCACATTGCCGTCCACTGTCCAGCACAACACAAAAAAAGCAGCAGAGCTTCAGTGATGATATTTCTCAAACTTTATGAACACCTTTCTTGCTCCATTGGTCACCTAGCTAGCTAGTATCAAAGTAGTAGTGAATTGCAATCTCTTTTCCTCGAAAAATCAGAGGAAGGCAGGTAGAAAGAGAGGAACTAGAGCTCCGCATTATCCTTATTCCTCCTCCCAAAGTGGTGTCGTGGTCCCTCGTTTGCTCGCGTCCATTCTTTTTGGGCAGAGAGACTTGCCTCGGCCTCGCCACTGCATCTCGCCACAGTCCCTGCCACTACGCCTTCCCGCCTATTTATACCCCCTCGCCTGCCTCCTCACCTTCATCACAAGCACAAGAAGCAATCTTCACTTCAGTAGCATTACTACTTGCTTTCTTGCTTGTGTTCGAGGCTAGCTAGGAGAGGAAAATGTCTTGCTGCGGCGGCAACTGCGGGTGCGGCTCCGGCTGCCAGTGCGGCAGCGGATGCGGCGGGTACAGAGATAACATATATACACACCTGAAACTAATTAGCTGTGTTGGTGCATGCATGTCAATTAACTTGTGGTGATGTGTAGATGCAAGATGTTCCCTGATGTGGAGGCCACTACCACCACCAAGACCATGATCATCGCTGCTGCCACCCACAAGGGGTATGAGTTGAATTAATTGATCATCACTGTTCATGTATAA
Source organism: Ampelocalamus luodianensis (assembly GCA_036346255.1). Classification (NCBI taxonomy): domain Eukaryota; kingdom Viridiplantae; phylum Streptophyta; class Magnoliopsida; order Poales; family Poaceae; genus Ampelocalamus; species Ampelocalamus luodianensis. The sequence goes on along the minus strand of CM070633.1, from coordinate 73,303,580 downwards.
CACACTTTTAACTAAAAATATATATGTGGAAATACATGCATGCCACTATACTAATTAAGATCGATTACCAGAGCAGAGTAAGAAGGTGATGATGACTTTGTTGCTTGTTCCCTGATCTGCTTGTTGCATGCATGTATATATGTGCAGAACTTCCGGAGGGTTCGAGATGGCGACGGAGAACGGCGGCTGCGACTGCACCACCTGCAAGTGCGGCACCAGCTGCGGCTGCTCCTGCTGCAACTGTAACTGAGGCCACCCGCCGGCCGGCCGGCGCTGAGCATGAGGAGCTAGGAGAACCCCACCACCACCCAGCGTATTACCTGCTAAGTATTATGCGTGCCTGCGCCTGTCTCTGTATGGCGCGTTAATTCCTGCAGGTGTTGAGGCCTTTGCATTGCAGGCCTTGGCATCTAAATAAAATCTCGTTCTGTCGTGTGTGTGTGTCATGGCCATCGCCTTGTTCCCTGGTATCATCTGATGATGATGTCCTCCTCATGCCAGGTTTAATATATGTGTCTCAACTTCGATGAACTCAACTCCTCTTGCTTCTTGATTAGCTTTATTATTTGTGAATGCCTCTGCGGAAAGTACCATACTAGCTCAAAACTCTGGAAAGAAAACTGTGGACATACTAACAGGTGCTGTGATCAACTAATCATGTGGCATCATCTGAAAAACCTCAGCAAACAGAAACAGAAACTCTGATAATGTGCCACAAAAAAAAATCATGTATCAGAACTCAGAACATGTGCAAATCCTTCTTGGCTAAAAATCTTTCCAGCATCAGGATTCAGGAACCCTGAAAAAACAGAGAAAAGGAAAGCATTGTAGCCAAACAGGTTCTCATGTCATGTGTCATGATCTGATGAGCGATGATGATTTTTTTTTGAATGGAAGGCAGGAGTTCTGCCATTTCAATTAAAGAGGAGGTTAAAAAACAGTAGATGATTTAATTATATGCCACCAAAGCCACTGAATTTCACCTAAACAACTGGGCTTGGGACAAGCAGGGCTTTAGCCGGCCAAAAAACTAATTATGAAAGGTTTTTTCTCGAAGCTGGATGTCCTCTTTTATTTGAAAGGCGAGGAACTAATTATGAAAGGCTTTTTCTCGAAGCTGGATGTCCTCTTTTATTTGAAAGGTGGGGTGCTGAGAGCTCGTAGAATCATTTTGGAAAATTCTCCTATTTCTTTCCTTCCATAGATAGTGACGATGATCAGTAGTCACTGGCCTAGGCTACCACTCAGATAAGGACATGGACACGGACGGCAGTGAGCGCGAGCGACGTCTCTCACACAGCCGATCACGTGCTGTGTTGTGGTCCATTCCGAAAATGAAAAGTGTACCTAGGAAAAATTACAACTTTTACGGCACTAATCTCACGGTGCAGGACAATTCGCTGAAAAGAGTGCAGAGTTTCTGAAAGAACCCGTTGTTCCTAAGCAGTATAATGTGCTGGGAAAGTAGTAACATTTTCCCCAAGGACAGTTGCTCCATTAGTCCAAGACTCCAAACAAGCCCCTCAACCTTTGATCGTCTTGCATTACATTTTTGCCGGGCATCATCTTGCATTACAATTGCTTCTCAACTCTAATGGAAATCCGGCCAGCATAGAAAGTACATCTCTTTTGGTTTGGATGATTAATTCATGCATGATTGAATGATTATTATTCAATCTGCGCATCTTGTCTCTTCACCAAATTCCATCAAAACAATTAATTTGGCTTCTCTGCTTGATTCTTCCTATGATAACCTTGAGACAGTATGATCTTTCAATTGAATGAACCTGGAAGAACAGACAAAGAAAAAGAGAGAAGCAGAAACTGATGATGGAAAACAAAAGCTATAGCATCTCTGAGCATCCAGTATTCTAGTCTAATCATGTCCAAGAATCCTGCTCCAGGGCACACATATATAAGCACCAAGTTCTTTCTAGCACCTCCCTTCATATATAGACAGAACAATTGGACACTTGTACATAATATAAAAAGGGAAACCACTTGTACATAATATAAAAAGGGAAACCACTTGTACATCATATAAAAAGGGGAATATTCTCTCCCCTTGTTGTAGAGCAGCAGTATAGTAATCCTACGCTGCGTGATTTCACATGAATTTTACCGGAAACAAAACATGCCCTCCGAATTTCCTGCTAAGAGAACGCAGGAATTCCACATAAATTTTGCAGAAATTTCACAAGAAACAATTCAATCTCCACGGGAATCAGGAAGAATTTCACATGAAACAATTCAATTTCCTGAATCCAACTGGGATTACACTATTTCATATAAAAATCATACGAAATTGGTGTGAAATTCATGCGTTTCAAACATGCCCGAAAATCCTCCTTTCCAAACAGATAAGTCTTTTCGCAGGTTGTTTCTTGCCCGGCTTGGTCATCCAGTCAGGAAAGGGAAAAGCAATTATGAAGCTAAATGTATGGCTCATGGATCAGGTTTGAATGACCTTAACTATCAAGATTCATCAATGCCAAATCAGGCATGACTTATGAGAGACCTCACCAGTAGCACAGTCCTATCATAAGTACTAGTATCAGTGGTTTCTGTCCAAAGACGTCACAGGAAACCAACTAGACCATGAATGTTGCAAGCTAAGATCCATAGGATATTCATCTTCTTCCTACTCATGACGACTCATCTCCTAGTACATATATTACATTGCACACTTGTATAAAAGTAAAACCACTTGCTCTCCAAGAATAATACGTTTTTGCACGTATCATGTATGCAAGTACTAATATACAACTCCAGCCTGCGCGATTGACTTGTCCCAACCAATCACTTGCTTTGTTTAGAGTTCACCATTGCAGCTCAATTGATTAATCAGCATAAGAAAGCCAATCAGTGTGGGTCTTGGATACTCTAATAATCTTAATCTCGGACTTTCCATGGATACGAAAGTCAGAGGAAGATGTGTATGAATAAATATGGTGATGTCTTGCAAATGTCAGCATGGCGTAGCAACATGGCAATCTTAAAGAAACATACAGCGGCCGAATCATGATCAGTTGTTATCCCGGGGAGCGGAGGACGGCGCCTGAGCAGCTTGTTGCATCTCACTGTCTTTTCGTTAGCATGTCAAGTGGAAGCGCAGTGATAAATTGATTTATCCTAGCGAACCAGCGATTTGAACCTAGCTTGTTCAGTTGTTCCTACGTGTGTCCGATCAAATTGATTAGCTGGGCACTTGCCATCTATCCTCAATTATTCATCGGTCTAGCTACTCTTTGATCAAACGATGGAAAACCCCTGAAAGAAACTGATTGCTGACGTAAATGCGGATAACAAATTAACCGTGCATTTTGCTTTCTACGACGAAATTTGAATTGCACAGTAGACGATGGTACAATACAAATTTGGCATGTCACGTGAGACGGATATAACGATGGATATGAAGTGCAGAGACAGACAGGACGTCAGGACACGTCGTACACGGGCTTGTTTTTGTTTTTAGTCTAGCCACCCTGAGGTTCCACTGTTATTATATACTCCTCAACACAAAGTCAACTTAGCTCAAGAGAAGAAGAAGAAGAAGAAGAGGAGGAGAAAATTGTGAAATGAAAGAGATAGACCCTGGTCAACTCCATAAACAAAAGATTAAGCTCGTGGCAATGTCAGCTCCTCCCTTTCCCCTCCCCTCCTTGAATTGCCGCACATTTTTTGCCCTCTCTCGGCGCCACATTCCCCGATGCGCATCGAGATCCGGCGACGCCGAGAAGCCGTCTCATCGATCACATCGTCATGGGCAATCGCGTGGCGAGGCTGGCGACGCCGTGCTTCGCGGCGGGCGGCGGTCACCGCGCCGACGGCTCTGTGCCGGACCTCGAGGGCTTGGCCGATGATGGTAGCAGCAGCATCGGCCACATTCTGAGCTTCGACGGCCGCGAGGGCCCGGCGTTCGCCGGCGCCATCCACGGCGTCCTGCTCCCGTCCAACCAGTCCACGCTGGCCTCCGCCGGGGCCTCCGTCCTGAACGACAACCTGTCGCTGTCCGGCTCGTCGTCGTTCGACAGCTCCAACTCCTTCTCGTTCCGGACGCTGCAGCCGCGGCAGTACTCGCGGTCAGTGCAGTACTGCACGTCGTCGTCAACGTCGCCGACGACCTCGGGCGTGTCGACGTCGCGGCAGCCCCCTCGCACCGACGAGCAAATCCTCGTGGACCTCTACGGCACGCGGCACCGGCGCCGGTTTCAGGAGTCCAGGAGCCCGCTCCTCGACGGCCTCCGCAAGGCCGTCGCGTCGGTGCTGCGCGTCAGACCGTGCGGTCTCCCCAAGAAGAAGCAGCACGACGAGCCCGCCACGACGGTGGGCAACGGCGTTACTATCATCGGCGCGATCAAGAGCAACGCCGAGAGCGGCAAGAATGGCAACGCGACGGAGGACGGCGCCAGCGCGGCGAGGGTGCAGTGGGCGCGCGGGAAGGCCGGGGAGGACAGGGTGCACGTCGTCGTGTCGGAGGAGCACGGCTGGATGTTCGTCGGCATCTACGACGGCTTCAACGGCCCGGACGCCACCGACTACCTCGTCGCCAACCTGTACGCGTCCGTGTGCCGCGAGCTCAACGGCATGCTCACGGAGGACGAGCCGGGTCTCCCCGACCAGCAGTCCGCGCGGTGCAACGGCGGCCTTCGCTCGGCGCGCCACCGCGGGGTGCTCGACGCGCTGGCGCGAGCCCTGCGGCGGACGGAGGAAGGGTACTTCGCGGAGGCGGAGGAGCGCGCAGCGGAGTGCCCGGAGCTGGCGATGATGGGGTCGTGCGTGCTGGTGGTGCTGGTGAAGGGCGCGGACGTGTACGTGATGAACGTCGGGGACAGCCGCGCCGTGCTGGCGCACCAGGCCGAGCCCGACCTGTCAAGCGTCATGATGCCGCAGCACGATGGCAATCTCGCCGGCATCAAGGAGGAGATCAAGCGGCAGTTCGACGCGTGCGAGATGAGGGAGCTCGCCGCGCTGCAGCTCACCATGGATCACAGCACCAACGTCTACAAGGTGATCGATCACCACTCCATTTGATTAATTGTTCGCTCATTATGTATACTAGCATCCATTGCCACTCCATTTAATCGATGCTGTTGCGTTTGATCGATGGATGCAGGAAGTGAGAAGGATAAGGAGTGAGCACCTAGATGATCCTGCCTGCATAGTGAATGATAGAGTGAAGGGCTCCTTGAAGGTGACAAGAGCATTTGGAGCTGGCTACCTAAAAGAGGTATGCATGCCACTGTCCGGTACTTGTAATTAACGAGGATTTACCATTATGAATATGTGCATTTGAGAATTTATCTCTCGATATACATGTAAAAGGTAAATCATCAAATACATCTATCTCATAATGGTAAATCTTCAAAATCCCCCTACTTAGCCTAACACTTCTAAATAAAACAAGTGATAAATTACCGCACATGTATCGATAGCCTACTTAAGCTATGTTGAAGTATGCAGAGGTAGAATGTAAGCATTTCCTCAAATCATCGAGTTCCGTGCACCAACCAATCCAAACAACAAACAGGCTTCTGTAAACCAGCACAGATCGTCGTTGATTTGACCAAGTTTGCTGTTGCAGCCCAGGTGGAACAAGGCTCTCCTGGAGGTTTTTCGGGTGGACTACGTCGGGACCTCGCCGTACATCACTTGCCGACCGTACCTCCGGCACCACTGCCTTGGGCCGCAGGACAAGTTCCTGATCCTCTCCTCCGACGGCCTCTACCAGTACTTCACCAATGAGGAGGTGGTGGCGCAGGTGGAGGCGTTCGCCGCTCGGTACCCCGACCAAGACCCCGCAAAGTACCTCAGCCACGAGATCCTCCTCCGTGCCGCCAACCAAGCCGGTGAGCATGTAGCATTTCGAGTACCTAGTTACATAGCCCCTCGTTAGTTACATCTTGGTTCAAGCAGGGGTAAAAGAAACTTTTAAGGCCCTGTTTGGGATCAAGGCCTAATTGTTTTGAGTAGGAAAACTACTTTTGCTTATGATCGTTTTTTGTGATGATGTAGGAATGGGGTTCCATGAGTTGCTCGAGGTTCAGCAAGGGGATCGACGGCGGTATCACGACGACGTCTCCATCATTATCATCTCGCTGGAAGGGAAGATATGGAGATCTTCAGCTTGAATTGATCCTGATTGATTACACACTGGCAGCATACATGATGGCGTCTGCAGCGTACAAAAAGGATTCGTTCCTATAAGCAGAGTAGTCCACATAAAATTTCTGCCTCTGAGTGACGAATTGATATCACGAAGCAGTGAGCAAGTTTTGGCGGCATTTTCTCTTGTTTGAATCGTGTTTCATATGGATGTTTAGTGCTTCAGTCGTCTGAACATCTATAAAGCTCCTTACAACTCTGAAAGGCAATAATCGGCATGATTCTGTCCACGGATCCTATAATTGTGGCATGCTCTCAACAACATGAAATTCGCGACACAATGCAGCAATTACCCGGAAAACTTCTAACCTAGGTGTACCACGAACATCATGCAATGCAACCTGTAATCCATCGAAACTAGGGAGCACAACCGTTGGCACTAAACTTTTGTGCCTAACTTGCTAAAGTTGTTGCCAAGAAAATTGGACCCACAGCTTAGCTTGTCTAAGATAATTTTGCCACAACTTATTATGCCTATGACGTGTAGGACCCAGCTAGAAAAAAAGTCTAGCATGTCTAACTTGTGGCAAGTAACCAAACACTAGATTAACTTGATCAAACCTGTCTAAGGAACTCCTAGTCTGCACATAGTTACTGGTTGAAGTAATTGTCCGTTGTTGCCATTGGTTGTTCCAATGCTTTTGTTTTCCTCAGTTCTCTATGTTTTTTTGAGCTTTAGGGTGGAGGCTGGTGCCGGAATTTGAAGTCATGTGCTTGACGTCAGAAATCGATGTTGGGTTCATCCCGGTACTTGGAAGCCCACATCGAGTTTGCTGGGATCTTGAGTAATGATAAATCTCAAAATCCAGGTAACTCAATTTCCTCTTTATATCAGTTTTCCATTTCATTTATTGATGTGATCCCTTTGGTTCAGCAGTAAATCGATCTTCACCACCACCGCCATGGCCGGCTCCTCCAACTCTTGGAAATCTCTCCCTCTCCTCTCCGTTCCTCTCGGATCATGAACCCCATTGCAAAGAAGAGAAGAACAAACAGGACCCAGCTAGAAAAAAAGTCTAGCATGTCTAACTTGTGGCAAGTAACCAAACACTAGATTAACTTGATCAAACCTGTCTAAGGAACTCCTAGTCTGCACATAGTTACTGGTTGAAGTAATTGTCCGTTGTTGTCTCTTGAGTAATGATAAATCTCAAAATCCAGGTAACTCAATTTCCTCTTTATATCAGTTTTCCATTTCATTTATTGATGTGATCCCTTTGGTTCAGCAGTAAATCGATCGTCTTTTGGTACATTATTGCAACAGTATTATCAAATTCCTATAATTCTTGGATTCTCGTTGAGCATGTGTTTCAATGTAAAGATTTTTATGATTGGAATAAGGTGAATATAAGGTATTGCGATGGGGCCTCATTTTCTGGGACTGTCGAAGATGAGTTGTAGGTCTGATTTGCCTATTTTCCTACAGATGTTGTTTAATCACCCATCAGGCATTCTGAGTATTCTGTGAGTCTTCGCAGAATGGCGCAAAATTCTTTTTCAGAGCCCAGCGTATCTGGGAAGCAGTTATGGATGAACTTCTACTGAAGGGGCTCGGGCATGCTAAACAGGTCATTCCTTGCAAGCACTACACTGCTTATTTTGATTTTCAAGCGTAGACATGATTCAAATGTATGGATCAATCAACCATCTTAAAGATGTTGTCAATTTATTTCTCGTCCTGCTTGGATATATGTGTTTTTATTTTAAGTTAACTGGATAAAAATATGGAAATTTGCATCATAAGCACACAAGGGATCTATTTGGTTGGTTTATTTGGATATCAGTTAAATATTGTTTTACTGAAATATAAAATGTTTCCACAGAAGCACAATATGCACTGATTTACGGCACTGATCAGTGATCAATAAATAATGTGGAACCATTACTATAAGATTTTTTTATCATTGTCCATAAGATCTCATTTTACTTTTGTGTTTACCTATAAGATCTTTCTCATAATTGTCTATCAACTACTATGGGATTATTTGACGGATTCCACTGATGTTTTTCTTACTACACAGTATGTATTCGCATGTTTACAAAATGATTGATAGTATGGATCTGATAGACTAATTACTTTGTCTTTGCCCATATAAGCAATTCGGCTATTGTACTGATGGTGTGATGCTGATATTCCTTTTCCAGCTTTCAGGCTTTTCAAACAGGATGCTCTGCTGGTGGGTTAGCCACTTACATTCACTCTGATGGTATTTGTGCACTGCTACCAAAGGATTCTAGGGTTAAGTGTCTTGCAGATGGTGGTTTTTTTTCCTTGATGTATGTTTTCAAAATCACCTTTGACTGCTGTGGTTGATTTTTGTGCATGTGCTTTGTGCTTTCATTTTTCAAATGCGTGCATGGAATAATTGCTCCATGTCCTGCTTATCTTCTGAAGTACTTTCATCTGTCAGTATTCAAATGTCAACTACTAGAACACTTTAAAGTTTATACATTCAAAAAACATTTTGCGCATCTGAACCTTGAAATCTTATGCTAGAGTACTCAGCTCTGAAGCGCCGATACGGCAGCTGGCCACATACCGGTATCCTTCGGTACGGGTATACATATCGGTGATAATTGTCTTTTTTAAAAAAAGAAATACATTTCTGATACGTATCGATACGGGCCAACTAAAACGCAGCCCAACCAAAAAAATCATTGTCCCAGCCCAACGGCAAGCCCTAACCTCGTCCCTGAGGTTGCCTACGCTGCGCCTCCCTCCAGCCAGAGGTGGTCGTCCTCCTCCGTCGCCTCGGTCGCCCTCCTCCTCCGTCGTCGTGCGCCTCCCTCCTCGGCACCTTGGTCGCCGTCGCCGTGCGTCTCCCTCCTGCGCGCGCCCTCCTCCTCTGCATCCATCCTCGGTCGCCGTGGCCGTGCGCCTCCATCCTCTACGCCCTCCTCTGCATCCGTCGCCTCGGTCGCCATGCGCCTCCATCCTCTGCGCCCCTCCTCTGCATCCAGCAGTTAGGTGTGTTTCCCTCCTCTCCACTTTGGTTCTTTCCATTAGTCCTCTCCACTGGGAAGTGGTAACACAACGACATTTGTAATTGCATGCAATAAATCTGACACTGGGTTTTGCATTCAACCATCACTGAAATTTGCAATTGCATCCTCAACAGAAAAAATTCAGTCTTCTGACAACTGGACACATACATTTTCATTTGAATTGTGCACACTGCACACACATACATCCATTTGCTACTTGGTACTAAAACTGAGAGAGGCTAGTTGCAGTAGCCAGTAGCCAGTAGGGCAGTGCTCTGACTCTCTGAGCCTTTGACTATGTTATGGGGTATGGACCCTTATGGTTTGTATCAGTTTGTGACTTATCACACACACACACACACACACGTATCGCTGTATCGGTTTTTGAAACTAAAACTGTTCAAAGAGAGGATATCTTGTTTTCCTAACTCTTGAGTTCTGAGATGAATCATCCCTGGATCAACCAGAGGTGGTGCATGCGCGTCCAGCTCTGACTTTTCGGATGGGTTTTCCTCGCAGTTCGCAATCCCTCTCTGGCATCACCTAGCTTACAATTCATTTCAAGGCATTGCCCATCAGCAAGAAGAAACATTGCATGTACTTTTGACTCTTGTTGCAGGTCAGAAACGATAAAGTATCTTCAAAACATTAGAGAACGGAAATTGTACTTGTTTGCTGTTGTTGTCAGCTTCTATCTAACTCATTATGTTCTTTTCTCCATTACAGAGAAGACATTTCCAGGCGAAGGACTATGCGGGCTTTCTACGGTGATGTTGTTCGTCTTCAGGTCCCTTTCCCAGTTCTCTCCCCCCTCCAAGAAGATTCTCCATTTCTAATATCCAAGTTTTCTTTTCTGAATGCTTTTTTTCAGGATCTGCGGAGAAGGTTTTTGCACTGCAGTTCAGACATTGAGCCGGGCCAGGTTAGTCTCTGAATTCCTGACAAATGACAACGCAATCATCTGCCACATTTAATTATACTAGTCATGTGCCCATGCATTGCAACGAAAACTCATATTGTACTGAAAGTTTAGTGTGCAAGGCATACTAAAAGTGTCTGAAGCATACTAATCACTTGAATATGTAATCATCGAATTTTCAAGTCATTTCATCGAAAAAGAATCCTCGCATTTATGGAAAATATTATAGAAAATAAAGTACATTTCGCATTGGTAGATTGGAGAGCCGCATTCATATTGACACATTATACTCAGATGTTGTCTTCCAACTCACATCGGGTTCCATAAAATTACAATCGAGTGATCAATGCCTCATCTATGTAGTTAGAACTCTCTGTAGACAGGTTTTTTTTTTTTTTTTTTTTTTTTTTTTTTTTTTTTTTTGTGAAAGTCCCCCTCATCTTCCTAGACTTGTGCCGCTTATCCTTCTCCTTATCCGCGACAGCGAGGATCTTGATGTTGCTTCTAGCGGTGGCTCTAGACAGCGCAACGTACAGCTATCTGTGAGAGAACACCGGATCGGAGAGGTAGACACCGATGTTCGGGATGGTCTACCCCTGTGCCTTGTTGATCGTCATCGCGAAGTTGAGTCTGACGAAGAATTGTTAATGCTAGGGAAGTATAATGAAATGGGGAGAGCAACAAGATAGTAGTATTCTAGAATGTAGATAATGATATTCATTATTCATGAACTTAACTCCTTTGTCAACATTGGGCTAAACTAAAATATATAGATACATTTCTAATACTCATCATGTTATGTGCACAAAGAAAAGGCAAAATAATGAATACAACAACAGGAAGAGTGCTAAACTCACATCCAAATCCAATCTACTCAAATCAAACAATGTGCTCGAAATTTTATTAGCCACAGATACAATGATGAGAGGTGATAATCAGTTGATACCTCAACTATTTAATGATAATAATGTGTTGCTGCGGTGTACTACCTGCAATTCTTCTGTGTGTTCAAACTAAGTGGACCAATGCAGGTTGGAGAATTAGAAAATAAAAAAGAAACAAACATAGTGCTGAATTAATGTTATATAGATAAAAAAACATGAAATCTCCAAATAGTACTAAATCAGATAAGCTCAAGATACTAAATCTAAAACATATGATTATCCCAGAATCTCCCCAAACAACAAACCTTACTATTACACCAAAGTTAACACCCGAAATAGTACTACAGAATATCAGGGTTAAACAACACTCCAATTACTTTCTACACTCCGGAATATCAGGATATGCACTCCAGCATCAGATAAAAATTGCTCCCCAGACCCCAAATTTTATCACCGTGTGCATTTTTAATGGTGAACTTATCAAATTGGTTTTTGATTTAAGTTTTCACATTTTTATGGTGCCATTTATAGTGTGAATTGCTCTATTTGATCTGAAAGAAACTATTTTATTAGACTAAATATCAGAAACTTCTAAAGCTCCATGTAGTTCGTTTTATTCCTTGGGGAAGCCACATTAGCTCCATTGTTGGTTTTATTTCTTGAGATACTATCAGAAAAAAATAGTAATAGGTAAAAATTTGTCATCCCAGACTCCCTGAGCTTATCACTGTGTACATTTTTAACAGTGAACTTATCAAATTGGTTTTTTATTTAAGTTTTCACATTTTTATGGTGTCATTTATAGTGTGAATTGCTCTATTTGATCTGAAAGAAACTATTTTATTAGACTAAATATCAGAAACTTCTAAAGCTCCATGTAGTTCATTTTATTCCTTGGGGAAAGTGCATTAGCTTCATTGTTGATTTTATTTCTTGAGATACCATCAGAAAAAAATAGTAATAGGTAAAAATTTATCATCCCACATCCCTGAGTAATCTACAAGCAGATGAAAGACATACTCGTGCAAAATACTAACTATTTTAAGTGCATGTCCTCCGTAAGTTAAAAGAGGAACCAAAGAGCAAAGCGCAATGAAAGGGGGCATGTAATTGCTTATTCCAAAAATTCCCATGTTAATGAGAGAAAATAAATCTATACCATCAATTGGTGGGCATATATATATTTATCAGATATATTATAGAATTTCATGATAGATGGTACTGTAGTATATGTAGAAATTTTCACAATTACATACAAGAGAAAAGGGAAATAAAGACTCGTTCTTATCTACAACATGATCTAAATGTTTCGATAGATACTATTTTTACCATCATACAATTGCAGCTGTATGGTAATTCATCTTGTTTCTTTCTATATGTATTGATATTCAAGAAGAACCCAAATGGGTTTACAATGTCTCTGAGCTCTCTACCAAGTTGCATGATGAGATATAGTTTCTCATGCTGATATTTATTGCTAGAGTATCTACCCAAATAGAACCATGTCAGACACAGAAAATGCAGTAAAGTATGCCAATAAACTATCAGCACATTAGTGACAACATGTCTTTGGCTAGTTGCCTAATATTTAACTTATGGAACACAAAAAGGTAATAGTAGACCAAAGTTCGCAATAATGTTGTACCCAAAAATTGATTAAAACCCATGTTTCGCAATACAAATTGATTAAATTGATGACAACAACCTAAATGCAAACACCAGGATAATATTCGTGAAACATTGATTAAAATTTTGTAGGACCTCTGTTCATACAGGAAAGGAGAAATTTCACAAATTAAAATGTTAAACATCAAAGCATGTACTATTACTATCACATCAATAAGTTCAACATTGACCTTCACACTTTTTCTAGCTCTAAACTGAATACTACTGACATGTAAAAACAGAGGTTGCTCTGTTATATATAGCTAATAAGAATAAAAAACATTTCTTGCTGACAGGTCATCTGCTATTTAGCTAATACCGAGACATATACTGTAGATTACCAACAAAGCCCGTGTAGCTCAAAGAGACCAGTAGGTTTGGTCGGTGAGACAAACTCAGAAACCACCCCAATGAATAGGAAATTTCTTAATTATTTGAGTATGCCTCAGTAGAGGGAAAAGTAGGCTGAACATTGTTCTTATGATTAGGCATAGATAAAATTCACAAAGTGTGGTAACGAACATATGGAGACAAAAGCAATCACAACATCAATACTGCACTATTTTGAAAGCTATGCACCCCAAAGGTTACGTGTTTTGTCATGCACACTAACTGGGACCATGACAAACAATTAACATTAGGAATATTACATGGGACCATTCTTGCAGGATATAGTATGACAACTAAAATTCCAAATTAATCCACCACCGGATAATCATTAACTATGACAACTAAAATTCCAAATTAATCCACCACCGGATAATAATTAACTTTTAAAAGCTTGTAGTTGCTGATGTGTAGTCAAGTAACCCACAAACATAATATTATGGCCAAGTTGACACGACATGCAACATCACTTACATTAACCACGAGAAATCATCTATAACAATGCAACTTGGGAGGTCAAGAACACTTTAAAACATTCTACCAGCCCTTCTGTGTCTTCATCACCTCACCTCTAACCCAATCCACCTAATTGATATAGTGGCAGAAAGAAGCAAAATTAGATGCAAACATGAAGGTCACAAACAGAGGGAAAGAGCAAATGCGGAAGGGGAAGAGCAAGTGTAGAAGGCGAAGAATAAACCGCACTTGCAACCGGCTCTATGTGCTCACCCTTAGCATTGCACAGTCGGTCTGCCTGTCCGCGCGGTGCGACGACGACACGTGGCGATGGCATGCTAGGTACGGGCACCTAAACTTTCAAGCACCACGGAAGCTGGCGCAACGCGGCCGGCGGTTCATGGGGCGACAAGGCCGTTTGGACGCAGGAGCCGGCGGCAAATGGTGGCACGTGGCGACGCGCATCGGGCGCAGGAGCCAAGAGAGTGCGGCAGCGCAGCGGAGTGCGAGCGGCCAGGGGCGCACGCAACGGGCGCGCGGCGCGCGAACGCGTGGCGTGACGTCAGGATGGTGGCCAGCGGTGCGATGGGCGGCGCGGAGGGCGCGATGAGCTGCATACAAGGATCGGCATCGTCAAGAAAGCGCATCAAGGATTAGGGGGTGTTTGTTGAATAATCCTTGATTATTGATTTATTACATTTACTGTTTTTTTGTAACGCCATTTTCAGTTTTGTGTTTGCATGGCAGTCATGGCATTGATGCTTTTGTATGGCAAGTAACGGTAGTCATAGTGGGTCAGTTTTTGCATGTAACACATGTAGTAATTAGTGAGCAGTTCCTCATTGTTGCTGGTATAAATAAGAGAAAAAACCAGGAAAATGCTGCAACAGTTTTTTGGGCAGCACCAAACACTCTGTTGTCATTTGTTCATCTCCTCCGCAGTGTGCTCGTGTGTGTGTCCAGGTGTTTTTGCGTGTGTAGACACCGGGCGATGCCAACAAGGAGCAGAGGAAGGACGACGCGGATCTAGTGAGCGGCACCGCAGAGGGATGGATTGCGGCGGCGATCAGATAGAGATGAGGAGCAGAGAAAGGGTGACCCAGCGCTCCACGTGGCGCAGCTGCCGTAGGCGACATGGAGCGGTGGCCGTAGGGGCCACCGCGGCCGCCCATGGTAACCATCGCGAGCAGCATTTGCATGCTCCTCCCCGCGGATGCCTCGGGCTCGGGCTTGGCGTCGGTAGTGTAGAATGTGGCGGCGCCCTCGAAGGTATCGGAGCGGGTGGGGAAGGACCCCGGAGAGACGTGAGAGGAGGTGGTGGACTCGCCAACGCTGGGGAGCAGAAGCGGGAGGAGGCGGTCGACGCAGCGCATGTTGGTGCTGCCGCAGGAGGAGACGCAGTCAGGGATGACAACCATCTTCTTGGCTTGTTGCTATTTTTTTAAAAAAAAAAAAAAATTGGCCCCATGCTGCTACCTTAATTACAAAAATAGGCTTCTTAGTATCAAAATTGCAAAACTGGCCCCCTGTTGAGCGCGGAAGAACTAGAGGCCGGCGCTTGGAACTTCCTGCGCTGGGGGTGCAGAACGGCGGCGCACAGCGTGGAAGCCGAGTGAGCACGGGAACCAGGGGTGCGACGTGGAACATCACGGGCTCGGGTGGCTTTCGCGCCACCGGAGCACGGTAGGGAAACGGCGGCATTCCGTGGTAGGGAGGCACGAAAATTGCCATGTAAGGGAAACAAGGTGGTGTGTGGGGGGTGGCGCCCATTAATCGCCATGTAAAGGCAGTGCCAACTTTGTTTGTCCTGCACATGATCCACCAGAGAGAGAGAGAAAGGATAAACGAAAGCAAGAAAAAAAAACAAGAGAGAGAGAGAATGGCAGGCAAGCAAGCAACATGAATTTTTTTTATGCTCCCCGGGCCCGCGTTATTCCGCGCCGCGCCCCTGGTTCCCGCACTCGCCCGGCTTCTACGCTGTGCGCTGCCGTTCCACGCCCCCCAGCACAGGAAGTTCCATGTGTCAGCCTCTAGTTCTGCCGAGTTCTTCCGCGCTCGGTAGGGGCCAGTTTTGCAATTTTGATGTCAATGACACTATTTTTGCAATTAAGGTGGCAGCACGGGGCCAATTTTTTTTTAAAAAAAATCCTTGATGCTCTGCTCCTTCCGCGGGGGGAGGGTAATGAAAAGAGGACCACGCCGGTAAGCGGAGGGCGGCATGGCAACGAAGCAGGAGAAGAGAAGAGGACACCGGTGAGGACAAGAAGAAGAGAGGGGACGAAGAAGGTTGAGGAAGAGATGAGCTTACACTGACATGTGAGCCCTTGAGTCCGCCTCGTCAGCATAGGGGTCAGCTGGATGTCCACGTGTGCCACATCGGCAAAAATTCAAAGGCGTTGAGGGTCTAGTTTTCAGGTTTTTGGTTGTTTTCTGAACTTTCAGAAGAGTTCAGATGAACTTTTTCCTTTACAAAATTCTTCCTAATTAAAACCAACATATGATTGGTATGGAAGTGATCCCACGTGATTTACGATCCTACGGTATAGATCGAGATACCGACAACCTTGAGAAATAGAAAGCATGTATACCAACGTAAGAGATGAAAAGGGTTGGGTATCAATGGAGTAGAGAAGCAAAACGACAGCGGCATTGGCTCCTAATTGTCGAGTTGGTCCTGCCCTGGCAGTATTGAAATTTTAGTGATGGGTCATTAGCGCATTAACCGCACTTTAGAAATTAGAAAGACAACTTCTTTCTTGTCAGATGACTAAGTGTGACACCCAAGTGATTATACACCACGACAGATCCCTTATGGACTATAGAATGAGCAAGTTTCACAAATATCTGCCTGTGTTTCGTCACACGAAGCACTAGGTCAATCACATGACGTGGAAATGCATCCAGGGCTTGGATAAGTTTCCAACTTGTGCTTTGTCCTGGTCAAATCGAACTACAATCAGCACTTGGCTTGTCTCTTGTAGTCGTCTCTTAGTCGCAGCGCTCTGCAAACAAAATTTCCATGTCACTATAGAGTATAGACAGACAGGCTCCTTTGAATGTCACTCTAGTCCACACGGCAACACTCCTTGGTCCTTGCCATTGCCCACGCTGAAGTCCAATTTTCAAAAGTAATCGTATGAGTTGTCCATAGATTTACGGACTAAACCTTGCATCTTGCAAGAAAAATTCCGGTAAGTATACGCACTAGATCTCACAAGGTCACTGCAGGTACAACACAAAGCACGTACGCCACTCATTGCAAGGACAACCCGACGTACAGCTACAAGCAACAGGCGCTAAACTCACATGACACATCAGTCGGATCATCTGATGCTCTATCACCAAGGGAACCATTACTACCAGTAACCGGACTGTGACAGCCGGACTGTGACGGACAGGGTCACAGAGATCTCTGTGACCCCCACAGTTAAAGAGCCGGTACAATGTCATCTGGGCGGTGGCGGCGGCAGCGTATAGCCAATTCATGGCGCAGCTGCGCCATCCGATGACCACCCTGCTGCGCCAGCGCCAACCAGTACATGAACCCTGGTCCCGGACCAGGCCATTAACACGAGACAAGGGCCAAAAATGGGCATGATTCATTACACAGGGGGGCAGACCGGCAGAGCTCACATGCCATGGCAGGCTAACTTAAGATATGAACTGAACTGCTTCACATCTCTCTCTCTCTCTCTCTCTCTCTGCATCCTTCACCTGTTCACCACACCAACACTGTGTGATGAATAGAGCTCTCTATGCATGCTAAGCTTAACCTGGCAATCCAAGAAATAGGGCAGACACATAGACAAAGGGGGAGTGGAAGGCTACTTATTTAGTTCCTATCTATAACTTTGACGGATCACCCAGAAAGTTGCTCCAAAAGAGGGGCTTTGGATTTCATCTGGGTCTGAAGAACCGACGGTTGTTTGAGCTTACTGCCCGTGTCCGCGCATTCTGCCTCACAGATCGTGCTCAGGCTTGTCCAGGGTACCACTATCGCTGTCGACCGTCCGGCTCGAGCCACGGCCAATCTTTGAGAGGGAGCCCATGGCCGAAGATAGCCCTTTGAAGCTGCTGCTCCCCTCACTGAGGTTGTGAGACCGCCGAGACCGCCTCCGGGTGAGCTGCGGGGAAGTTGGCTTGTCGGCGTCACTAGCAGTCCTGGTTTGGGCCACCACCAGCCGCGAGATGCTGCCACGGCAGAATGGGCATGCCGGTGAGGGCAAGGTCAGGGTCGTCGGGTTGGGCTTGTTGTGGCAGCACAGCGCCAGTGTGCACAGTGCGCACATTTGATGCCCACAGTCATGCACCTCGATGGTGCAAGCCTGGTCGAAGCAGATGCAGCAGAGCTCCGTGTCGCTCACCTGTGCCCAAATGATCCATCAGTCATTCATTCACTAGCCAAACAAATTACAAAATATGCTTATGGAATCCTAATCCGACGATATGACACAGAAATGAACCATCAGGTGTACCTCCGAGCATGCGTCGTCAACATTGTCATCGTAATGTGAAGGGGATGGCAGGGAGAACTTTGTGCCCTTCAAGATCTTTTTCTCCCTCTCCCTGTTGGCTTCCATCAGGGCTGCTTCCAGGAGAGCCTTTGCTTCCGGATCAAGCTCACTGATGAACTTAAGCGGGGAAGGCCAAACCATGGGCTCTGCTGATGAAGGGTTCAGCAAAGCCGCACATGCTCCATGGTTGCGCTTCAGCGCAACAGCATAGGGTATTCTCCTGGGGGAACATAATCGTTTACAGTAAGATGTCAGCAGCAGAGTACGAGCAGTTCAGCAAAAGAACAGATCAAGTTTGAAAATAACAGCGAGCCTTGATGGATTTTGCAAATGTAAGGCAGCAAACGGTTAGTGAGCTCACCTGTCACTAGACTAGTTGAATTCTACTGTTTATGGACAGCAGGGAGCATTAATGAATAATGAATACTAAACAGGTAAAACTGCACCTAAAATTTTGCTGGTACATACACCAACAATGCCTGTGGCCTTCAGCTATATACACTGAGACACGAACTGCATAATGGAGATATAGTTCTCACCCGGCCGAGTCCCTTTGGAGCCGATCAGCTCCCCAGGCGAGCAGCTTCCGGATGCAATCCAAACTCCCGCAACGAGCGGCCAAATGCAACGACGTGCTGCCAGGGAAGCTGCAGCAGCAACACATGAATAAGCATTTGCACCAGTGAGGAACCGATTGAGCCGATCCCCAAACTGATGGGACGGCAAGATCAGCAACATTACCCATATGAGCCGGTCAAAGCCGACACAATGGCGCCGCTCTCCAGCAAGACCTGCACACACCCCGGCCGCCCCTGCCTGGCCGCGAGATGCAGCGGCGTTGCACCGTGGTCGTCCCTGACGTTGACAAACCGGGCGAACCCCCTGCCGAACTTCGACAGCAGCAAGTAAGCAGTCTTGCAGACGACAGAGTCAATCCAGTACTACACAAGCATGGGGCAAGATCTCACCATGAGTCCGCCACCGGCGTGGTCTGCGCGGCGGAGAGGATGGCCTGCAGGCAGTCGACGTGGCCGTAGTACGCCGCGTGGTGGAGACAGGTCCTCGCGTGCACTGAATCAAACATCAAGATCTGATGCACAAATCGTACGAATCCATGGTTAGTGACTCTTGCAAGCGGAATTGCACAACAAGTTTGAAGCTTTGCTGACATTTGCGCCGGCCTGGAGGAGCTTGAGCACGCAGTCGATCTTGCCGTGCATGACCGCAAGCATCAGCGGAGTCTGGAGCAGAAGAAGGCAGCCAAAGAAAAAAAAGATGAAATTTTTAAGCAGCTAGTGGGAAGAAACACTTGTAAGTTGCAGCAAGAAGAAATTTTGATGGGATCACGCACTTGCTTGTGCCGATTCACCGCGTCCGGCTGCACCCCGCGATCCAAGAACATGGACAGCACCTGCGAGAAAGCAGTAAGAGAAGGCTCAGAGACCAAGAAGTGGAGGGGATCCATGGCGTGTGTTTGGCGCGTGAGAAGGAGCGATGGGGGGCTGACCTCGAGGCGGCCATTGGCGGCGGCGATGTGGAGCGCGGAGAGGCGGTCGTAGAGGGTGGCGCGGCGGGCGAGGGAGGGGTCAGCGGCGAGGAGGGCGCCCAGGGCGTCGAGTTCCCCGAGCTGCGCCGCGCGAAAGAAGTCGTGCTCGTCGCCGGTGCGGGCGCAGCTCACGCCGTGCCCCATGGCCGCGCCTCCAGCTCCCCCCGCCGCCGGCGAAGTGTGGGTGCCGTGCGCTGAAGAGTGGGAATGGGGGAAAGAGAGGTGTAGTCTTTACGCCTTTTTATTGAGCCTTTCTCTCTCCTCTCTTCCTTTTTTTATTTTTTTAAAAAGAGAGATCGATCGAAATATCTCTGATTTCTTTCATGCTGGTCGTCTGAATCAACCGGGTTTCAGCCTTTCATGGTATAACCGCTAATTTATGTCTGCGTTTAAGCACAGACGTGTGATCGATCGTAAGTCTGCCCGGTAAGGTAATTTTGCATCTTAATAGCACGTACAATAGTGCGATGTCAGCTGTCTCTGTAAAACTTACTACGTAGGACATTTGATGATGTGGATGAAAGATAATGAGCATAGAGAATTGGATCGTCTCTTATGTAGTAGTCGAATGTAACACAAGAAATAAGATATATTATACATGAAAGAGTTGTCTATAGGGACATGTAAAAATAATAATCAATTGTAGGAACTGTCTTCAGTGTTGTCTATAGATACATAGAGGGGTACTGTAGACATCAGTTACATATACTATTGTATATGCCCTAAGGCACCTAACTTCAACCCATTGTCTCATTAATCGACTAAAAAATGAAGGGTTTTCAATATACTCCGCATTCGAAACAGGGGTTCCTCGGGAAAAAAAAAGAAATAAAGGTGATTTTTTTCTTGGATAAAGTTAGCATATGACGTCTGATGCCATCAAACGCTTCGTCTTCAAGCATTCCTATCCCCAAGTATCGGTGTCTTTCTTACTCAATACCTATTTCTTTCTCAACTGAGTAACCGACTTTTCCCCTCCTCCCACATCCAGCAGCTCGCCAGCAGAACTCTGGAGCGACGCTCCTCCTCCCTCCATCTCCCCTCCCCCTCCCTCTCTCTCATCCACGTACTCTCTACCCAGTTCTTGATCTCAACAGGCAAGGGAGTCGATCTCCGTCTTGTTTGATGAGGGGATGGTGTTGCAGCGCGTGGTGGTGCACACTGTCGAGTCGTCGTTGAGCGACGAGTGAGGTGTCTCCAAGCCGTACTCAGGCGAGATCCAATCCAGGTGCACGTTGTCGAGCCGTGCAGGGGTGTCGCCGCGCCTTGCTCGACGCCATCTGTGAGGATCCTCCGTCGGTGGGTTGTTGCATGCATTTCGCAATTTTGTTGCAGCCTCGTTCTTCATTATTGCTAGATTAGCCTCAATTTGTTGCGTTAGTTCTCCGTGCAGCTTGACTATACTGCCCGCATCCCCACTGTCAAGCTTGTCAGTGCCAGGCTCCTCACCTCCGCCATCAAGCACTCTAGTGAGAGCCAAATACAGTGGTCGTCGGTGAAACCACACTCGTTGGCGTGCTCTCCTCTGCGGGAGCTGCAGCTCGTCCTTACTCGTCGTCCCCGGCAACAGCGATTCCCTACAAACAACAAACTCGGTAGTAGCCCACTCGGGGTCGGGGCGATGAGGATGTGGTGCCAGGGCCGCTAGATCCGGCCGGCGACGAGGTGGTGGTGTGGGCTGGTCGCCTCCTCCTACTTTAAGCCGATCTAAAATGTTGGCAACAGTAAGTCGAGTTGTTGCAGTGATTATTTTCGAATGTTGCGCTGCTTTCTCCAAAATGTTGGGACTGATTTAATGGTTTTTCATTTTTTGCTGCAAGAATGTTTCAAATTTTTTTGCAACAAATTATTGTATTTGTTGCCACAATTGTTCTCATTTGGTGCACAATTTTATAGTTTGTGTTTGCGTGTGTTGCATCGGAGTGGGAATTTTATTGAAACCATGAAATTGATTGTTACGGTTGACAAATTTTTGTTCCATCAAATCGAGAATTTTTATTGCAGTCCATCTAAATGAGATCTCATGGCTGGAGAGGGATTTGACGGTTTGAGGGAGCTCCCATCAAACGCCCGAGTGCTAGTAACTCCTATTTTTCTTTGAATCCTTCTCGTAAGTCTCCTAGAGAATTAACAAAGTCTTGTCTAGTCTTTCGGTGGTACTCTGATCGCCTAAAATAACTATTGGTCATTTCCTTTGAAATAAGTCATCAACTATAATTACATTCTGTGGTACAACTTGTTGAGTACTCAGAGTGCTCATTCTTATTGCAATCATTAAGCTGAAGTGGAGGAGTCTTCGTCTGCTTTCGAGGAGTTTTTCGATAAGGGTAATCGCTAGGTTTTAATCCCAGTCAGTTGCCTGTGGCAAGTCGATGGGTTTCCGCTGGAGTTATTTCTGTTCCGCTGCCGTCGACGATCGAGTTGCTGATCTTATGAAATAAAAAGAGAAAAATGGCTATGAGTTTTTGAAAGGAAATAGGGTTTCTCTTTATTGCAATGAACAGACGATTACAAAGATGCCTTAAGAAAGGCAACAGACTAGCTCTAATTACACTGAGTGTGTTGTTTGCTATACTACTGCTTCAATTAGCTTATTAATCTTCCAAAATCCGCTTGTTTTGGCTGTTCATCATATACCTTTAAATAATTGGCGAAGGGGTGGCAGTTAGTACTGAATAAGATACCTCTTGAAAGTGACACGACTGGTTGGAGAGGTAGTTTCGGTTAATAAGAGAGTAACTGATTGCCGGTTGGTGTCGGCAAGAGACGCAATAACCGTGGTTATTGCCAGCGACTCAGGACTGTAAACGTCGTGTGATTTGGGGTTGATAAAGCACATGTCCCATGCTTCACACGGAAAAGGATGCCTTTGAATTGGGTCCAAGTACCAATTCAAGATCTTTATGAGCAGTCATCTAGTCGAGCAATAGGTACAGAGCTCCCTCCGACCAGGTTACTCGCATAGCTACCTCTGGTATTTCAACGACCACAGGGGTCGTTAGCCGCGAGGTTTACGACCACATAAGCTGTGTGGCTTTAGGTTTAAGTGTGAAACCAATAATTAGGAATTTAATCCCCATCAGCTGTCGTCTCTTTATCTAGTGTCAGCCCTAAGTGGCTTAACAAGTGTAAATTCGACTATAAGGTCACAATTGTTATTTATTAATCAAATTAGTCGTTTATTCCTATATTCGTCTTATGTGGAATGATATTCATCTATGTTGACACTGTACGCACTAGCGTGATCCTGAACTAGTGCATTGTACACGGAGGGTCCAAATTTACATATTTGGATCATGACATAGCGTGGACTAGCGCGCCGTGCGTAGCACAGCCCAGGTTGAGGCTTACGAGTAGAATAAGCTATTCCGCGTACGGACACGGAACAACGCTACACACTCGTAAAACAAAAGTAACAAGTCGTCATCTTTTAGGACGTATAATTGATGAAGGCAATCATAGTGTTTTCCGGTGTGGCGGAAATGATTTTATCGGACGTATTCGTGGGGTATGCTATGCGTATAGTGGGTGCAAATTATTGCGAGCGAAAGGGAAATTTTTTGTAAGTAGACGTGTACAAGAAAGCAAGAGCAAGTTCCTTTTCATCATTGGCCTTTCGCTTTCGCATTCGCATTCATTATGCATTTCCCCCTGAAATGGTGGGTGCAACTGTGCAAGCTTGAATTGCTCAGCGTCCATCCATGATTCCCTCTGTTTTTAGGGCAGTATCCAATTGCGCGTGGCTAAAAGCAGAGGATCCCTCTCAAAAAAAAAGGAAGGTGGTTTTGGGGAGTTGTCGGTGCTAGTATTCTTCTTCTTGAATTCGAGTGTGTCTTATTTCTATCTACCCAAACTAAAACAAGCTTGTTTTTTAGGGGAATTTAATCCTGATGAGGCTATTCGATCCGTCCACTGAGCTGAGCACGGACCATGCTGGAAGATTCAAAGAGTTGGAATATCTTGTAGCTGTAAAAGGTGTGCTCACCTGCCAGATCATATGACATGGATGTGATTCTTCTTTTCCTCCTGTCCTGTCCTGTCCTGTCTGTCTTTTTCTTTCTAACACCGTCTTCCGTGCAGCATGCAAGTCACATTTGTCGTTCGAATGAAACTTAGAATTGATCCCCACAAACGGAACAGGGTAAGTACATCAAACTCTAATCATTAGTAGTGCCAATCAATCCCAATTGAAGCTAGGGGATGCATATGGTTTCAATTAGCAAATTGACAGAGAGCCCGCGATTCCTTCCTTGTGTATGTTCTTATTGGAAGCTCTGGGCTTCCTGCATAACAAAATAAAAGAGAGGAATATAACAGTATAACCAGTAGATCAAAGTAACTGAATGATCGATATAAGAGAGAAGACGAATCGTTTTGATTGTAACATGGCACTCGTCTTCGTATCCGCTCCATCTAAACCAACCAGTTGAAAGAAGCAAAAATGTACAGCAGAGATGTGGATGGGTACTGTAACCAATTAGAGATGTAGAGCAAAGTCGTACGTGAAGTTAATAGGCACCCAAGATCTCCCGTCGATCCATCGGTGCGAGCTCGCATACTACTAGTACTTGAGCAAGCTAGGTAGGTATGCGTGTGGTGTGGTGTGGTCAGCAAATTAATTAAACTAGGGTTGATGGCATGCACATGCTGCCATGGACGATAGAACAAGAATGTACGTACGTACGTACTACTACTAGTTGGACAACTGAACCCCTGGACTGGACTGGATTGCATTGCATGGTCCAAATTATTGACTCACTACGCACGCAGTTGTGAGTATATGCATGCATGCAGTAAAAACATTTCTATATAGAAATGTATGTATGGTCGATTTGGCCGCCGACTACTTCACTTCAGGGTAAGTACGATAATTTATCTCTTAGGTTTGTCGCTAAATACTCTAATTTATCTACAGATAATTTTAGAGACAACATCTTCAATAATTTATCTATAAAATCATTCATATCTAGTGCTATTGGGTACTAAGGGTGCGTTTGGTTAGACATATCAAGCTGAATGGAACCATCCTGTTCGGAAAATGAGTGTGATCGGGCGTTTAGTTGGTTGGATGGTACCAAACCATCCAAGATCTGATGGTTCCAAAAATGAGAATATTCCCTTAACATGCCGTATCATCCCGTTCGCCAAAAAAATCCGAACCACGCCGTTCAATCTGCCCCTCTCTCTCTCTCTCCCGCGCCACACCATTGCTTCAAACAGAGCATGTAGAATTAAAAAAGGTGACGTGACAATCTAATTTACAAGCTTCAAATGACTATATTTTCTAAATCAGGTATCCGATTTGCAATACGATTGAACCGTTGTGTTCCTTATCATTTTATCAACAAGAAATTGGCATATTTTAGTGCATATATATATATATATATATAATATATATATATATATATATATATATATATATATATATATATATATATATATATATATATATATATCATGCGAACCCCACATGTCATAAAAATTAATAAAGTTATTATTTTATTGGATTTAAAGTTATATTTTTTATTAAGTTTAAAATAATTATAGGATTTTTTGTGATTTTTTTAGAATTTTTTAACTCTATTTGCTATTTTCTAAAAATCTATTTGATTTATTGCTTTTTCTGAAATTTGAAACACTTGAACAGCGAGATTTCAAATTTTATTTGAGTATTAGCACATCCCAGAAACCTCAATGAATTATTTCAGGATTTTAGGATTTTTTTTTTTGCTATTTTATAGTGCCCGGATCTGTTCGGACCGGGTCCCGATCGGAGGAGACTTTCGGACCGTCCGAACGTCTCCTCCGATCAGGACCGTCCGATTTCGATCGGACGATCCGAACAGATCCGGGCACTATAAAATAGCAAAAAATAGCAAAAATATCCTAAAATTCTGAAATAATTCGAGGAGGTTCTTGGGGTGTGCTAACACTCAAATAAAATTTGAAATCTCGCTGTTCAAGTGTTATTTGCTTAAAATGGGATAAATAGTAACCGAAGTGTATTTTTTTTAGAATCTAATTTTCAAACTACTATAACTTTCAATTGCTAACTCCAAATGAAATAATTCTTTCACATAAATTCATCTAAAATCATCATCTAGCTACTGTAGAAAATTCATGTATTTTTGAACATTTTGAATTTTTAGGTTTTTCTTGGTATTGATTCGAGAGAGAGAAAAGAAAAGAAAAAGAAAATAATCCGGATGTGACAAAAAAATATTTATTAAAATGGGGATGTGACAAAATTGTTCTACTATTAAGATAGAAAATTTGTGGCAATCCAAATACAACCTCATTCATCAAATCAAACACCATCTTGAACCATCCAGGACCATCCAATCCCACCAACCAAACAAAATTATGTATCATCCTATCCCACCAACCAAACACCATACTTGTATCATCTCATCCAAGATCACCTCATCCATCCTGTACCATCTCATCCCATTCACTCTGGTTCACCCAACCAAACACACCCTAAGGTGCTAATGCCAACCAAGAGCGTCGGATCTAGTCCAAACGGCTTGGATCAAGGCGGGTGGGAAGCCCCCATCCACTTATGCAGTTTTGTGATAACCCCCTCCCCCGCGTCCAATTATTTTCCAACCTACCTTGCTTCATCTAAAGAGCCCGACTGGAATGCCATGAGACTGAGGTTAGTATAGAAAATAGTAACGTCTATTTTTTTTTTATGTTTTTCAAGAAATTTGCAATACCTCATGGTAGGTTGTATGGCGCTTGCACTTTTTTTCGTTTCTCACTGATTCGTTCCTGCTTCAATGTACAGAGTTAAATCATTTTCGAGAAAATAATTAGATGTGGGGGGTTTTCGCAAAACTGCATAAGTGGCTTGGGCCTTCCCACCCGCCTCGATCCGAACCATTTGGGCTAAAGATCTGACACTCCTGATTGGCATTAGCACATTAGCATACTGCATAAGGAATGTTTGAGCTGAATCCTTAAACATGTCAGAGCAAGGTGCTGTGTTTACGAGGACCGGGCTGTGGTTAGCTCTGCCGTCGTGCAGCAGCCCTTCTGGGTTTGGTCCTAGAGATCAAATCATGTGTACGTTCACCACTGAACGTGTGACTACACTCCACGGGGTATTGGATAAACTGACTCTGTTTACACGGAATCGAAGTGCTGTCTGTTTTGCGCCCAGCCCAGCCCAGACCAGCCCAGGAAGAATTGATGGGCCACCTGGCCCGTTTCCATCGTATTCCTCGTATATCATCAGGTATATATAATATAAGAAGTGAGATGAAGAGAGGGGAGGGGTCCCTGCAAAAGTGGCAAGAGCGTCGGTCTTTGATTAGAAGAAACAAACGAATATACTCTTCCATCCATGTGTACTTGAGCCATGTGTCTCACGTTCTGGACACCATGCATTGAAATTGCTTCAACCCTCTTTCAAATCTCACCAGCTCTTGCTCGTGTGTGTATTGCAGATCAACCCTGTCTGTCCTTTTGGAATCACATCTGAAAGATGGAAATGGGACGATCAAGGATAGGGAGCTAGCTTTATGCTGATGACAAACAGTTGCAGGCTTCATTTTGATGGCAAATTAACATTGCAAACTGCGAGTGCTGAAGCAATTCCAAAGATACAACTAGCGTATTATCATCGGCGCATCCCATGATCCCTTCAGATATACATTTTCTTTTGAAAGAAACATTCAGCTCAGATATACAATGAGAATACTAACATTGCAATGCAACCTGCCGGCTGTGCTTCCAGAATGGCGGAATCCATCCAGACAAAAACAACGATCCCCAGTTATTTTAGCCGCCTCAACAGGGCATTTTCTGAACCCTGAATGGATCTCCTTATACTTGCAGTTTCCAATATAGAATAGGAATACAAATACAATCCCAAGAAGAATGGATCTTTGGGGCGCCCTTGCGCAAAAGCAAATCAACATCATACGACACTGTATCACTATCACAACAATCTAGTCTCACCCTTCAAATCAACATCATATGACACAGCACTGCAAATTCCAATCGCAAACACGATCGAGCTCGCGTAAACTGATTTCTTATCAGTATTGTATACGCAAGTATGACACCAAACAAGTCTCTCAAGAGCGGTGCATTATTCACAGAACAAGAAGGCATTGGGCAGATGCTATAGCTAGTACTTAGTAGTAGCCACCGACTCCGTTGTACGCCATGGGCATCCCGTAAGGCATCTGCATCGGCATGGAGGTGTTCGACGCAAACACGCTGCCATTGCCACCGCCGGCGAGCCTGTTGAGGCCGGTCTGCCCCTGCATGCCGCCGTGCCGGTACTGCATCCACATCTGCTGCTCCTGGACCACGAGCTCCTGCTTCCTCTCCATCTCCGCCATCTGCACGTACGACGGCGGCGGCACGGCCAGCGACGCCGCGAACGGGTCGCCCCCGATCGTCTGCACGGTGCCGTCGGGGGCGGGAAGCGCCAGGACAGGGGTGGCCGCGCCCTGCCCCGGCAGCGCCACGCTGCTCGCGCTCCCGGACGCGGCCTGCGCGCGCACCTGCTGCCGGACGGCGCCCTGGTCGTACATCCCGTTCAGGAGCAGCGGGTCCAGCCCGCCGCCCATTGCCGCCTTCTGCCGCGACAGGTTGCTCGCCGTCTCCACCAGCGCCAGCTCCCAGTCCGCCTTCCCGGGCTCCGCGGCCGGAGTCTGCCACGCGGACGTCACCTGGGAGGCGTCGTCCGAAGGGAAGGCGACCCAGCTGCCGTCCGCGCCTTTTGCCGCCGGTGGCCCGGAGAAGAGCGCGAGAGCGAGCTTGTTGCCCTGCTCGTCCGCGGTAGCGGCGGGCTCCCTGAGGTCGACCAGGTCACTCTGAGCCGCCTGATCAGGTGTCTTCTTGGCCACCGGCGCAGCTTTCTCCGGCACCGACCGCGCAGGCGCAGCTTTGTAATGCTCTGGAGCCGGGAGCGCCTTGATGCCGTTCATGTCGTACTCGTCGGGCTCGTCGCTCCCGGCAGGTTGTTCTTGGACAGGCTGCTGCGTCTGCTGTCGTGGCAGGGGCGGCGGTGGCGAGGCCTGGCCTGCCCTGCCGCGCTCCCGCATGAATTGCTCCAGCGTCTCGATGAGCTTCTCGTCGATGCGCTTCACCTCTGGGAAGTCGGACGGCCGCGCGACGCCGACGTCGTTGCACCAGCTGTAGAAGGCGAGGAGGTCGTCGATCTGCCTGGCGGTGCTGACGTGTGCCTCGAAGGCCTTGACGCAGTCGGGGTACTCCATGTCGAAGAAGCGGTCGAGCAGGACGGCGAGCACGACGGATACGTCGGCGTAGAGCTGGGCACTCTCCTTAACCACGGGGTAGAGCGTGGCGAGCACGACGCGGCTGTGCCTGGCCTCGCCCGACGGGCGGCAGGGGAGGACGCGGTCGAGCAGCTGGCGCAGCTGGCGCGCGCGTCCCAGGAGCCCCTCGGGGTCCATGTCGTGCACCGACGTCGTCGTCGTGAGCGCCGGCAACACGCCGCCGCCTGTAGCAATAGCATGGTCGTCGGCGAAGCGCACGGTGCGCGGGGCGGGGAGGAGGGAGAGGAGGTAGCGGACGCGTTCGTCGAGGTAGAGCGCGTAGGCGCGGACGAACGCCGAGTGGTCCCACGACGCGGAGTGCGCCTCGTCGCGGAAGTCGGAGAGGAGCGCGAGGACGGGCGCGCCGCGGCGGCCGGCGGGGCGGAGGATCTCGTGCCTGAAGTGCGGGTCTCCGTCGGCGATGAGGCGGTGGAGCAGGGCGAGGCACTTGGCGGCGACGACGTAGTCGCGGGTCTTGGCGAGGCGGCGTGAGACGGAGGAGACGCAGGCGGCGACGTAGGCGCGGGAGTGGGAGGTGAGGTGGAGGACCTCCCGGAAGTGGCGGTCGTCGGCGGGGCCGTCGTCGTGTGCGGTGGCCCTGACGATGGCGACGTCGAGGTCCGGCGCGACGGCGCTGGAGACCTTGGCGATGCTGATGCTTGTCTGGTCCTTGACCGCGCCGAGCGCCTTGCGGATGGACATGGTGGATGGAGTATGTCGCAACCTACAAGGGGAAAATGCGAGCTTTGATGGGATCTTGGTCTTGGAGGAGGAGGAGGAGATGGAAGGAGGACTTGGAGGAAGAACAAGAGGGTGAGGACGGGACGCGGTTTTGGGAAGACGAAGAGGAAGGAATTGAATGGTGGATGAGGTAGCGGACGGGTGGGATGGGTTTGGGAGCGCGGAGTTGGTCGCATCGCACGCACGTAGGGCGGTAGGGGTAGGACTGGGACTGGGACTGCGAGAGGCAAAAAAAAGTCAACCGTTGCCGGCTGCCGCTGACGTTCCGGCCCCGCCTGCGGATTTCTCGAGGGAGTTGCGTGGATTGGTGCTGATTCTGCTTTCGTTTCGTTTCCTTCCCGAAGATTTCTTCTCTTCCGTTTCCTTGGGTGGACCGGAGACTAATCGATTCGATCGATTCGATTCGGTTCGGTAGTTTTGAGGGTAATTAGGACATATCTAGAATCAAAGGTGCCGATTAAACATGCAAGGAAAGGAAAATATCGACCGGGAGAATCGCAAGAAAGCGTATCATCAATCAGGTGATACCGTTCCATCTCATCTTACGCGTGCGCCGTGCTCGTCCTGGTCTTGGTCCTGGTCTCACCTGTCGCCGGCCGTCGCCTCCATGTCATCCATCGCCACGCCAGGGTTCACCGTTGTCATCGAAGCTCACCGGGCACTTGTCCTCACCTCCAAGTCGTCGTCGTCGTCGTCGCCAACCACACCAACGCCTCCGCGCAGCGCCGGTTGCCTACACCCTTCTCTATCGTCGTCGCGCCTCCGCGAGTCGAAGGAGATGACCATGGTGCCTCCGCCAAGGCCACTGCTACCATCGCCCCGCGTCGTTGCCTCCATGGCATCGCGCGACCGAGGCTGCCTCTACGCCATCGCCGCTACTTGCATCGTCATCGTCGAGCAAGGAGGCATTGTTGTCGCCGCCACTCGCCTTTACGCATGCGCGTGTGTGTGTCACGTGGGCCGGACAAGCTAGGGTTTGGGAAACCCTCATCAGCCGATAAATGGGCCGTGAAAGTTAGCCCAAAAGGTATGAACGGGATGGGTCCGGTCGGCCTTGGCATTTTTACAAAACAAACCAATGAGGTTTTGTATAATTATGCACAAGTCCTTAGTTTATTTTTTAAAAATACATCTTTTGGATAGAAATCTTACGATTTAAACCATGAAAATTTCATATTAATGTTCTAGGGTTTCCACTCGTGGAAAATTGCGGAATAAACCTCGAAAGTTTTTGGTTATCAAGTTTAAGTCGTTTAGCTTTATTTATGTACCATAAATTGTTTTTCTACTGTTTTAGAATATATAAATTCAATCTTTGCCTAGAATATTAGTAAAAAAATTGCAAAAAATACTAAAAATTCATGAATTGTTATTTACTACTAAAGTAAATCATTTTATTTCTATAACACATGGTTTGACTCAATTGGTACATAAGTGTGCATATTAATCTCGGTTGTTCTACATGGTGTAGGCAAGATGACCAAGAAACACTTTTGCGTGTTGGAGCCTAATGGCTTGAATTATCCAACATGGAAAGAGGATGTCGTAGGATACCTTGACTTCCATGGACTCGAGAAGACATCACTAGAGGTGCTAAAAGAACTGATGTTCATAAAAGATGGCTCAAGAGTACCCCTTTCAAACACTGCAATGGAAATTGCATGACTAGTTCATATATGAGAAGGGCCTATTTGGAATGTGAGAATATCTATGGGTGGCTTTTGGAAAGTCAAGATAGATGAAGCTTGGTGTCTTTGATCTAGAACTAGAACCTTCAAAGAAGAAAGTGAAGCTTTCAAGGACAGAAATAATAGAAGCAAACTAAAGGGACAAGGTAATCAAAAGAAACCTATCCAAGTTCGAGATAAGGGGAAGAAAAAGAAAATTGAGACAACTCGAAAAGGAAAAAGAGACTGTGGCAAAATACTTGATGTCATATGCCCTAGGTGTGATTGTCGTGGACACACCACAAGCATATGCACAACACCTAAGCATCTGGTAGAGGCATACCACAATATCAAAGAGATAGATGCATCTGTAAAAGAACTTGTGGTTTTCTTGTCAAAACAAGATGATGCCTATCGAAGTGATACATCTAAGATATCAAGCAAAGTGTGTCAAAGGAGATGGCCAATTGGACTCCTAATTGGTCCCTCAGTGATATTGACATTTCAATAAAGGATGTAACTTGTCTCGATTTAGAAAATCACCCTCAAAATGAAGGAGAAGTGTTTGTTCCAAATGATGATATTGTTCATCAAAAGGAGGACCAACTTGGTATCGAAAAGGCTCTATGCCCTTAAAAATGTAGAAGTCAACTCATGGTGTGTTTATGAAGGTGCTATCGCATAAGATACCAAAATTTGTTCAATCTTGAATAAGTCAGCAATATTACTATTAGGAATTAAAGTTACTCGTTGTAATTTTTAGTTCATGAGTTGAATAAAGTATTCCGATCCTTAGGGATATGAAGTATTTCCAGACTTTCAGTTTGAAGATTGTCAATATTGTGACCATGGCAGGCAACTGTGGTAATATTGCAAGGTCTGGAAGAGCTATGGTAGTGTTACCAATGGGGATGAAAATAATAATTGAGAATACATTATTATTCCCAGAATATACATGAACTCTATTAAGTATCAAGGATATCCGTAGTAATGGTTTCCAAGTGGAAACTAAGGAAGAGAACGGTTTTGAGTGCATTCTTATCACTAAGAAAGAAGGGTATCAAAAAGAAAACTATAGAAAAGCTCCTACATTTTCCTCTGGATTGTACTACACGTTTATTAAATGTGATGAAGCATATGTTGCGATGAATGTCCAAGTGAAAAACCCATAAATATTTAGAATGTGGCATGAATGCCTGGGTCATCCTGGAGGTAATATGATGTGTTGGATATTATAGCATTCTGTTGGCCACAACTTAAAGTCCAAAGACATCCTTGATCTAGCACATTTTGTGTGTGAGGCTTATGTGAAAGACAAGTTGATTACGTCATAATATCAAGGATGAATTGCCTGATTTCCTTGAGAGGATTCGGGGGGTATATGCGGACCTATAGAGCCCATGTATGGGCCATTCATGTACTTTATGGTACTAATAGATGCATCCACTCGATGTACGCATGTATATCTATATTCCACTAGGAATCATGCCTTTACCAAGCTGATTTCACATATGATTATGATAAGATTCAAATTCCTGGATCATAGGATCCAGTCTATACGAATGGATAATACTAGAGTGTAGCAAGCTGGGGGAAGGTACGTTCGTCCTTTATCGGTCTCCTTTCGATGCTAACTCGGTCCTTATGTTCATATCAATCAAGTCATGTCGTACGTTAACACCATCCTTTGTTTTGTCACTAATATTCAGTAAGAGACCAATCAAGCTATCACATACATTCTTCTCCACGTGAATGATGTCGATGCAGTGACGAACTTCTAAGTGCCCCCAATAAGGCAAGTCCCAAAAAATTATCCGCTTCTTCCAGATGTTCTTCCGACGGATCCTTAATTTACGTCCCTTCTCAAGCACAACATCGATATCCTTAACCATATCATATACCTCTTTCCCTCTAAAAGCCCTTAGAGCTGAATTGTCCTCCTTATTTCCGTCGAATTGTTTCTTCATCTTGCAGTATAGGCGAATCCTGGGAAGGAACCTACGGTGACGCATATACACAGTTTTGCACGAGTTATTCAACCATACACTCTCCATACCATTTAAGCAGTGTGGACATGCTTTGGCTCCTTTTGTACTGAACCACGATAGGTTACCAAAGACAGAAAATCATTGATGGTGCAGAACAACATGGTGCGTAAAGAGAAGTTCTCTCGTTTGTACGCATCTCATACTTATAGCTCTTCGTTCCACAGTGTCACAACATCTTCCAGTAATGGTGCTAGGTACGCATCAATATCGTTCCCAGGTTACTTCGGCTCTTGGATAAGTAGTGACATCAAAATATACTTTCGCTTCATATACAGTCAAGGAGGAAGGTTGTACATACATAGATTCATGGGCCACGTGCTATGTCGGCTGCTCATGTTACCGAAGGATTCATTCCATATGTACTCAACCCTAACCTTATGTTCCTCGGTTCCACACCGAACACTTTAAAGCTCCGATCGAAGTTTCTCCACTGGACAAAATCAACAGGGTGTCTTAGCTTTCCATCTTTCTTACGCTCCTCCGAGTACCAACGCAGCAATCTTGTCTTCTTTCGGTTCGCAAATAAACGCTTCAAATGTGGGATAAAAGGCAAATACCACAACATCTTAGCAGGAGGTTCTTACTTCACCTTAGCAGTATTCTTACGCTTGTATCGGGATGCTTTGCACACGGGATATACATGCATATCTGCATACTCTTTACGGTAAATGATACAATCGTTCGGACATGCATGTATTCTTTCTACTTCCATTCCCAATGGACAAAAAACCTTCTTGGCTTGGTAGGTGGTGCTCAGCAACACGTTTCCCTCCGGAAGGATATCCGTTAGGAGACCTAACAACGCCGTGAAATTTTTGTTGGACCAACCATTGCTTGCCTTCAATTTCAGCAGTTCAAGCACGGTTGACAACCTTGTGTATTCCGGCTTGCAGCCAGGGAATAAAGGTTTTCCCCGAGTCCTCCATTAAGCGCTCGAATTTACAAAACTCTCTCTCAGTGTAGTTCCCTTCTGCATCGCATAGCATCTGATCCAGATTGTACTCGTGCGACCTATCCTCATCAAAAGCATAGTCCGCATCCGGCATATCGTTGACTTTCTCGGCGATGTCATCATTATTAACTTCCCATATAATCTGCTCTTCACCGTGACTGGTCCAACATGTATACCATTTTTCGAAACCCCTTCGAATCAAGTGTTCTTCGATCTGCACCGAGTTGTTAAACATCTTCATATTACCGCAATCAATGCATGGATAGTATATAAATTCTATCCCCTTCTTCAACATATCCTGCTCGGCGGGTCTTTTAAAAGCAACCACACCATTAATTGACTCTTGACTCACACGGTTCACACCGTACATCCAGTTTCGGTCCATCTACACTACGCACGTAACAAATTAGTAGTATTAAATTGATTAAAGATTAACCTAGAACAAATATAAAGAGTTAGTATACATATCGTTACCCTCGAAGCTCACGACGAAAAATCCAAATATCCCGCAAGAATCCTGATCACCTTCTCCTTCTCCTCCCTCCCCCCTCTCTTTAGCTTCCTCCTTTCCTTCACCTCTCTAAGGTGGCGCAATGGGGGTGGCAGCTCAAACCGAAATTGGGACTGTCGAGGTGGAGGCGCTAGGGGGCAGGAGTCTGTCGAGACCCGATATTTATAGTGCCAGTATATCACAGACGGTTCGTATAAAGAACCGTCTGTGATGAGTATGATTATCACAGACGGTTCTTAATACGAACCATCTAGGAATTATCACAAACGATTAGTATTAAGAATCATCTGTGATGAGTGCGATTATCACAGACGGTTCTTAATACGAACCGTCTGTGAATTATCACAGACGGTTCTTAATACGAACCGTCTGTGATAGTGACGTATCACAGACAGTTCTAAAGGAACACAGAGCGTCCAGTATAGCCTGTTTTGTAGTAGTGTGGGGTGGGGGCGCCAGCCGGAGGGTAGGCTTCAGCCTTACAAAGCACCCCGGTGGATTCGCCCCTGAGGATGAGCAATCTCTGGTCTATACATGGTGACCGGTGAGTGTTTTTGTGACTAGATGTGTGTCTTTTTGCAACTAGATGCATGTGTGCCTTATGCCATGATGACACAAGTCAAAACGTGCCATGTCATGTCATCAGTTGTGCGTGCGAATGACCTAGAGACCACAGTGACCCACCCACTTAAAAGTTTGTTTGGATATATTATGATCCGACTCAATCCCTTCGGATTGACTCGGTTTGAACTAAAATCCTTTCCAATTTGAAGGGATTGGTTATAATCTATCCCTATCCAAACAAGCCCTAAACGAGAGTTGGTGACCTACATATGATATGCTGCAGCGTGAGCATGAGAGTGGGGTGACTCACTGGGACCGGTCGGGCAAATTCGGTGACCCACGGCGCAATTTACTTTTTTTTAAAAAAAAACGAAAGTCGCAGTACAGTACAGGCCATATGGTCGCCCGCCGGCCGGCCTGCTAGTCCTTGTGTTGCTGTGCAGCCGAGGATGGCTCGAGCGTTCGGCCCAAATAGAGAGACCCGATTCTTTGCGCAGTAAGTGGGCCGTGGGCCATTCGGCATGGTCGTGTTGTTCCCACGGTGCTTTCGGCCCTGTACGTCAGAGTCATCTGTAGGATGAATGGATCGTGTACATGCATGCACTGCACTGCAGAGGGTAGAGACGATCGATGCCTGCCTCTGCTGCTGCCTGTAACTCCGGTGAGAGGCTGAGAGCTACCAGCCGGGCCTATCTGATTTGTCATCTTCCTCCGTGCTATACATACATGTTAGAGATCGAGATACCAATGCTACCTATTACTATCCTATGCTATTTATATACGGACAATGTGGGAATTACTAGATCTCTCTCTCTCTCTCTCTCAGAGAGCACTGAAGCACTTGTCATGTACAATCAATCCTTCTAGTTGTAGAGCTAGAGACGATCGAGTATTTATTTCGCTGTTAATCCGGCCTATATATATATCTATCTAGCTACCTACCTCTTGAACGAATTAGCTAGGGCATATGCTTATAGCATATATAATACTTATATATTTCGTAGGAATCTAACAAGGAAACGACGACACCATTAATTTCTCTGTCGATCGGAATCCTTTTCTTCCGTTTGTTCAGTCTGGCCGATCGATCGATTGCCTATTGGAAATGTCTCTTCCATAGATACCCAACAAACCAGTTTGTTTGTTTGTGCGGTCCAAGTTATATATATTCCATGCAAACTGACACCATCACCGATAAGCTAGGCAGGCATGTACGCGATGCATGGACAGTCCTAGATAGCTAGCTACACAATCTGCCATGAGATACCTTAAAGAATATATGTTACATCGATCTATCTCGGATGCGGCATGCAGATCAGATCGCTGCATGCATGGGTTAAATCATTCATTCCTCAGGAATCCAAAAAAGGAATGAACTGAACAAAGAATTTAATTTACACAACTCTCATAGTCTCTCTCTCGTAGAGTCATGGTAGGAGAGAGGAGGATATAGATCAGTATATGTGCTGTAGTAGTGTGCATCGATCTCGGTCAGTGCATGTGCATGGTGGCTTTATTCTCCCAAAGGGGAGAACAGAACTGGGAGGGGCTAAGGCCTAGGCCTTCGAGAAAGCAAAGCAGCAAAGCAACGCAACGCAAAGCTAGCAGGGAGAATCTGATTCCCTCCGAGTAACACGCGCATATCAATGCAACAATTCCACATCTTGGACCATTCCAGTACGCATTACCATACGTATTAACCCTAGCTATAGCTGCTGCCTTCTCTCTCCACTCTCTCATCTCCCTGGGCTCTCTCTCTCTCTCTCTCTCATCCTCTCTTTCATCTCCCTTGGCTCTCTCTCTCTGTCTCTACATTCTTTCGTACGCTAATTCATTCACTTTTCTGTACCAGCATTGTTGCCAGCTTGTGCTTTTGGGCACACCGTTTCATCCATCGTTCGTTCCTAGCTAGACCACCTGTAAAAACACAACCACACAGGCACTTGTTCCTTCTCTTTCTGATCAGTGTTCTCAAACTTCTATGTAACTGATAATGTGTGCATGCGTTGCATGGTTCGATGGAGCTTGCTACCTACCTACCTTACCTAGCCATTCTCATGCATGCATCTCTCCTCGTCCAAGCTGATGCTCGCTGCTTCCATATATATATATATATATATATATATATATATAGACTCGAGAATCATTGTAAGATTGCCTGCCTAGCTCTAGGCTCTAGCTTAGCCGACGTGTACATACATACTATATCATAGACGCATATGCGTGCAGTGCCTTTTCTTTTGCCATTAATTTGTTTTCTTTAGCTAGCTAGGTCTTAGTCTTCTCCTATATGTATACTCGCAGCATTAGCATATGATACTTGGCTTGGCTATATAGCTGACCGGCCGGCTTATGCGAATGCTTAGTTAGTTACTAGCTAGTATGTGCTTCTCAATTTGCTAGCATATATAGATATATCCAATCTCAGTTAATTAATTAGGTACCAGTAGATCGATCGGTTTAAAAGAAACTAGGCTTATACAGAAGAAGTTCATGCAATTGAAAGTAGCTAGCTAGATATAACAATCTCTGCGAGATATCTTCACGCTTTAGTACGTTCTATCACTGTAAAAGGAGAAAAAGGAAAAGGTAAAAACTAAAGAGCCTTACTTTTGAATGGGCCTCTCGGCTCTTTGACTACACCCTTTTGCAGCCGTAATTAACATTGCAATGCTACCGCCAACCATAGAGATTAACATATGTGTAAGACTAATGGAAAATATATAGCCTAGTACAAATCGATGCTTGTATTGCGTGCTATATATCTACCTCAAATTTATACATATGAATTAAGCATGCATTCATATAGTGCATATATATATATATGTGCATGGCATCTTCAATTTCATTTTATCTGCCTACACATATATCTAGCTCCTAAGCTTACAGTCCAGTGATCAAATAAACTGAATTGCATCGGTTAATTACTAACTCAATTTAGTTGCACCAATTGCTCCAGTGCACCAAGCATGGTCGCAATTTTGGATCACAGAAAGCCACAAAGAGAACCACATTCATCTAGCTAGCATGCATGGAGAGATCAGAGAGAACACTATATATAGGAGAATTGACATATAAT
Organism: Ampelocalamus luodianensis; assembly: GCA_036346255.1. Classification (NCBI taxonomy): domain Eukaryota; kingdom Viridiplantae; phylum Streptophyta; class Magnoliopsida; order Poales; family Poaceae; genus Ampelocalamus; species Ampelocalamus luodianensis. Next base: position 73,265,201 of record CM070633.1, on the reverse strand, counting down.
AGGAGTTTTCATACATGAACAAAATGAAGAACAGTGGTACACCCAAATGCGCGAGAAAACCTAAAAAAAAAAAAAAGAACAAGAAACATAGCAAGTGATCATGCGAGCTAAACTAGCTAGTAATAATAATGATTGCGCATGATCAATTAACACACGCTCCATCCTGCCCCTCCGCCAGTTCTTGAGACATTGCAAATGCAAAGGCTAGCCTTTTTCTATATCACAACACCACCACATACCTAGCTAATTATTGGATTGCAACTCGCAATTAAGCTCATTACAAGAGATGGTTACCTGTAGTAGTATTGGAATAGGAGGTGTAGCCAGTGAGGTGATCACCATACATGCCTCCTCTTGGGTAGCCGTAGCCTTCCCTCTTTGATGGCATCACATGAAGCTCTCCTCCGTATTCGCTGTTGACGCCACCGCCGCCACGGCCATCTCCATCTAAACCTAAATGGAACATCCCCGGCATTGCCATTGCCGGCGCTGGCGCCATCGCCACCTGGTCCATTGCATGCAAGAACGGGAAGCTTTGCAGCTGCTGCACTCTCCATTGCTCCAGCCCGGCGGCGGCGGCGGCGCCACCACTCCCGCCGCCGATAGAGTAGCAACCCGCCGCGTCGACGGATGGCTTCCCCGTCCCAGAGAAGGTAGAGCCGAGGCTCATGGCGTCGAAGTCGGCAAGGCGGAGCAGCGGCGGCAGGATAGACATGTTGCTCCTTAGCATCGCCGGGAGAGCCGGTGCGTTGGCGGTGGTGCAAGCGGACGACGTCGTCGATCCAGCTGCGGCGGCAGTGGCAGCTGGTGCCCCCGAGGCCGCCGCCGCCTGCTTGGGTTTCGCGCGCTTGGCGTGGCGGCGGTAGCCACCGCCCACCGGCACGTTGCGGAGCGCGCCGCCGCGCGTCCAGTAGCGGCGGCACGCTCGGCAGAAGTGGCGCGGCTGCGAGAGAGAGTAGTTGTTGAAGTAGCAGAACTTGGTGTTGGTGGACTCGCAGCGGGGGCACTTGAGCCCCGGCTCCGGCAGCGGGATCCTTGCCAGCCGCGCCCGCTCAGCCATCGACATCGGCTTCGAAGGCCCCACCGACCCGCCGCCGCTACCACCTTCGGGGAGCGCTCCCGTCATGATTGATGGCTGCAGAAGCTCATGATTGCCGTCGCCGCCGCCGCCTCCACTGGCCTCAACCTGGTGGTGAGCATGCTGCTAAAAAATCGAATTAGCTAGAGATGCATCAAGAATTAAAGATAAGAAGCTCGGAAGCAAACAAGAGCCAGAATTAGCCCAGAAATTTGGCCAAGTATATACCAAGATAGTGTTTTGGATCAGAATATTTAGCTAGCCCTAGTATTCTCTTCCTTTTCTGTTTTAATATTGCTACAACTTTCTCCTTTTATTTGTGTTAGTTCTAAAGAGAGTGAATAAAATCTCGGGAAAAGAAAGGGGGGATGGCTGAAAATTACCTGGTTATCATTCCAGCTTGAAGAATCCAGGAAGGCAGGGGGGAAGATCATGGTGGGTGGGCGGTGATGTTATCTGGCTAGCTCTCTAGAGAAAGTGAGTCTTGTGCTAGGGTTTGGCTCTTGTTTTTTTTTTTTTCCTTTTCCCTTGTGCCTTGTATTTTTCTTCTGGTGTGGCTAAAGGTTGTGTTTGATAGGGGCCTGGAGGTAGTGGAGAGAGCTAGCCAAGGGTACTCCTCATGGGAATCATAGAGAGAAGAGAGAGAGAGAGAGAGAGAGAGATGAGACTGAGAGTGAGAGTGAGGTGGGATGAGCAAGAAAAAGAAGAAAAGGTAGGCATGTACCTTATTTTGTGGTTTTTCTTCTTTTTGTTGCTGATGAGGCCAGAGGGATACGCTGCTGTTTTAATTTGGTGCTGACAGCTAGCTAGCTTGGTGATGGTTCTCCACTTCTCCTTGTTGAATCAAAGGTAAAATATGCTCACCGCCTTGCTAAATATTATAGTATATGCATGTTATTTTGGTAAGTATAGACAATTAAACCTTTTCAATGTAACTACTAGTGTATAAAGGTATTTAGATTATTAGCTAGCTACATGAAAATTACACGGTTAGTGTTCTCATTTTAACAGTATTCCTTTATAGTATTAGCAAGCAGTTAGTGCTTCCGTTTTAACAGTATACTTTTATACAGTAAAAAACAGTATATTTTTATAGTGATTAAAGTTATATCTTAGAGGCCATAAAGTGTTGGCAAAGAGTTGTATTCAGGAACACAAAGAGTTGTTAGTTGGTTGCTTCAAGATTTATACCATGTAGGGGCGGAACCAGCATTGCTACCGCCGGCCGGGAACACCACCCATCCCCTCCTCCTTCCTCGGCGGAAGCGGCGGTTTCTTCTTCTTTGAAACCCATGAGCTACTGGAAACCAGTGGAAATGACAAAAATAGGAGAGAAAGTAGCTGCACGGACCAAGGGAAAGAGAGGAAGGAAAGAAGAAAACCTGAGGAATGGCGAGGTGGCCGCCGCTGGCGGAGACCGGAGGGAGACTGGGACAAAGAATACTATGAGTTTTTCGGAAGTGAAAGCCTGTGGAGTGTGGATGGAGAGAAAACGAAGGTTTTGGTTGCTACCATGCTGGATTGTTCTACCAGTTGGGTTCTTTTGGGCCTTAGGGATCTAAGTGTTCCTGGGCCGGCAAAACAAACTCATCACAAGCAAGGAACTAGTTGGGACTTGGGAACCACCAGTCTTTTTCTCACTATGGTTTGGATTGTCAAATCTAAACACGATGTTTGAGTTTGATCAGTTCCTGTCTGAAATTACCATTCAAACTTTTATTTTCTTTTGAAAATAATTGTGATAATCTTAGTTGGTAACTACAGTATCAAGGAGGGTCAGGACGACACGATTGAAGGGAAGGGATCTTAGGAGATCAAGGATATCATAGAGACAGACTGGGATGATGAACTTTAGATGAGAAAGACTAATTATGAATCTAAACTTTCCAACTAGTGAAGATAGCAAAATGACTGAAGGAGATAGGATTCTATCTTCTAAAGATAATAACTTGCTAATCAAGTTGATACTATTCCTAATCCAATCATCCATTGGGGGACTTGGGGCGGCCAGCGGTTCTCTGAAAAAAAAGGTTAGTTGAGAAATAAAGTAGGTAAAATGTGAGAACTTGAACTTATTATTAATTCATTGAGCGACACACTATATGGAGCCATCGAGCGAGGGCCTAGTGACCAAGCTCTAGTAGCGTGCGGGGAGGCAGCGGCGGCCGACACACCCACCGAGGAGGCGGCGACGAGCCGCCATACCTAATATTTAGTCCTGGGTCCGCCACTGATACTATGTTTGGAATGCTATTGGCTTTTTGACAGAGTTTAATGCAAACTTAGCTTTAAGTTCTCTTTCATGAGGTGTTTTCAGGGTGGATTGTCAAATAAATTGGAACCAATAGGAGAAAAGCCTTCTGTGGAGCTTACAAGCTGAATCACAACTGTTGATATGTGATCCGAATTCTAAAGAGGCGAAGGTCTGGTACGGATTCTTCTTCTTTTTCGGATTTGTTTCTGTTTTCGACTCGAGTCAGTTTTATGCCACTATATATACCCCTTGTAAGCCGCACGGGAAGAGTTGATGAATCATTAAAATCCCTGTGTTTTGTAAATACTTTTTCTAATATAGTGAAAGATCTCCGTCGTGCGCCCGTGGTTTTTTCCCAAAAGGGTTTTCCATGTAAAAATCGTTCTCCCTGTTCTTGATCTACTTTGTTATTTGCTTGTCGATTTCTAATAAGTGGTATCAAAGCCACGTTCGTTGCCCGTTTCAATCTAGGGTTTGTTCGACATGGCGTCATTGAAGTATGATCTTCCGCTGCTGCATCGGGACACACGATTCTCTCTGTGGCAAGTCAAGATGTGGGCGTTATTGGCACAATCCGATCTGGATGAGGCGTTGGATGGCTTCGGGATGAAGGCAGCCAATACTTGGTCCGATGAAGAGAAGAGGAAGGACAGTAAGGCAGTGTTCCAAATTCAACTTCACCTGCATAATAATATTCTGCAAGGGGTGCTAAAAATCACGTCGGCCGGTGCTCTATGGTTAAAGCTGGAAGAGATATGCATGACAAAGGATCTCACCGGCAAGATGCATCTCAAGCAGAAATTGTTCTTACACAAGTTGCAAGATGGAGGTAATGTAGTTAATCATCTTTTGGAATTTAAAGAGATCGTCTCTGACCTAGAGTCAATGGAGGTAAAATATGATGAGGAAGATTTGGGTTTAATTCTTTTGTATTCTCTGCCTAGTTCATACTCAAATTTTAGAGATACCATATTGTATAATCGTGATACACTCACCCTCAATGAAGTTTATAAAGCCTTGCATGCCAAGGAAAAGATGAAACAGATGGTGTCTTACGAAGGTTCGGGTTTACAAGCAGAAGGCTTGTTTGTTCGTGGCAGGCAAAAGGAGAAGAACTCAAACGGTGGATCTCGAGGCAAAAGTTCGAACGGCTACAAGGACCGGTCGAAATCCAGAGATAAGTACAAGTCGTGCAAATATTGCAAGAAAAGTGGGCACGACATATTTGCATGCTACAAGTTGCAGAACAAAGAAAAGAGGAATGACACATACAAACCGAAAGGTAAAACAGAAGATGAAGGAACGACAAATATAGCTTGTGATAGTAGTTCTGATGGTGAGATGCTTATTGTTTTTGTTTTTGCTAGATGTGCTGAAACTAATGATGAATGGATTCTTGATACTGCATGCACTTTTCATATGTGCCCGAATAGAGATTGGTTTACCACTTATGAGCCAGTCAATAGTGATGGTTCTGTTTTGATGGGTGATGATTCAGCATGTAAGGTAGCAGGCATTGGCTCTATTTAAATCAATATGTTTGATGACACCATCAGAACCTTATCGAATGTTCGATACATTCCGGATATGAAGAGAAATCTTATTTCACTTAGTGCTCTTGATTTAAAGGTTACAAGTATTCAAGTGGAGGTGGGGTCCTCAAGGTCACCAAATGTTCTCTTGTTGTAATGAAAGGTGACAGAAAGTCTTCCAATGGCCTATGTTATCTCCAGGGTACAACAATTACAGGTAATACTACTGTTGTTTCAAAAAGGTTATCAGATTCTGATGCTACTAATCTTTGGCATATACGTCTTGGACATACAAGTGAACTTGTCTTGGAAGAATTAAGCAAGAGAGGACTTTTGAAAGGATATAGCATCAGCGACCTGAAATTTTGTGAGCATTGCATCTTCGACAAGCACAAGAAGGTGAAGTTCAATACTTCGGTTCATACTACATAAGATATTTTGGATTATGTGTATTCTGATTTATGGGGATAATCTCGCAAGCCATCGCTAGGAGGTGCTTCTTATATGTTAACAATTATTGATGATTACTCTAGAAGAGTGTGGTCTTATTTTATGAAGCATAAATTAGAAGCATTTTTAGCATTTAAAGAGTGGAAGACTATGGTTGAAAGACAAACTGAAAAGAAGGTAAAGAAGCTTCGCACTAATTAGAGTTGTTCAAATGCCGGGCCGGGCCGGGCTTGAAAAGCCCGGTCACAAACGGGCAGGCCTGGCCCCGAGCCCAGCCCGAAAATCATTTTTTTCGATTAAAAGTATTGATTTGATCATTTTTTTTTTGGAATTAAAAAATAATATTTAATTCATTTCTAGAATTAAATAAATAGATTTCCATATTTTTAATTCATTTTTTTAGAAATTGGCCGCTATTTGGGCCCGATTTCGCCCCAGTGCCCACTGCACAGTCGGGCTCGGCGGCCGTGGTCGGCCGCCGTGAACAGTATAGCAATCGATAATGGGATGGAATTATGTTCTAATGAATTTGAATCATATTGCAAGACTAAAGACATTGTTAGGCACTACACCGTTCCACATACTTCTTAACAAAACGGTGTAACTGAGCGTATGAACAAGACCATCATTTTCAAGGCATGTTGTCAAATACAGGTTTGCATAGGTGTTTTGGGCTGAAGCCGCTTCCACTGTCTGCTATCTTATTAATTGGTCACCCTCTATTGCAATTGAAAAGAAGACTCCAATTGAGGTATGGTCTGGTTCCCTAGCAAATTATTCAAAATTGAGAGTTTTTGGTTGTACTGAAAATTAGAGCCTAGAGCTGTTACGTGCATCTTTCTTGGTTATAAATCTGGTGTTAAATGATATAAGTTGTGGAATCCTGAAACAAATATGATTATGATTAGCAGAAACGTTGTCTTTAATAAATCTGTCATGCTTCATGATAAATTGCCTACTAATGTTCTTGTTGAGAGTGAGCGGAATTAATTCAGGTGTTTAGGTGAAGCACTTTGTTGGTTCAAGTGACACATCAGGTAAGAAAAATATTATTGTTCATGATGCACCTATTGTTGAGGATCCTCCTATTGTTGAGCAGCCACCACAGCGGTCCATTGCAGTTGACAGGCCTAGGAGGGAGATTAATCCACCCAAGAGGTTGATTGAAAAAACTAATATTGTTACTTATGCTTTGAGTGTGGCAGAAGAAATTGAAGGTAATACAGAACTTTCATCATACTCTGAGGATATTAACTCCACTGATTGCAATAAGTGAATAACTGTTATGCATGATGAGATGGAGTCACTTGAAAGAATGACACTTGGGAATTAGTAAAGTTGCCAAAAGAGAAGAAGTCCATCCGTTGCAAGTGGGTTTTCAAGAGAAAATAAGGTATTTCTCCAAATAATGAGACAAGGTATAAAATAAGGTTAGTTGCCAAAGGTTATAGCTAGATTCCAGGTATTGACTTTAATGATGTTTTTTCCCCTGTTGTTAAACATAGCTCAATTCGCACTTTGCTCGGTATAGTTGCTATGCATGATTTTGAGCTTCAACAGTTAGATGTTAAAACTGTATTTTTACATACAGAGTTAGAAGAAGATATCTATATGGATCAACCTGAAGGTTTCATTGTTCCTGAAAAAGAAAACCTTGTTTGTAAGTTAAAGAAGTCTCTTTATGGATTGAAACAATCTCCTAGACAATGGTATAAGAGATTTGACACATTCATGCTTTCTCAAGATTTTAAGAGATCTGATTATGATAGTTGTGTTTATTTAAAAATTATCAATGGTTTAGCTATATATTTGCTCATATATGTTGATGACATGCTGATTGTAGCAAAAGATAAAACATAGATAGCAAAGTTAAAGGCGCAATTGAGTGGTGAATTTGAGATGAAGGATTTATGTGTAGTAAAGAAAATTCTTGGCATGGAGATATCCAGAGACGAGCCCTCTGGAAAATTATACCTAAATCGGAAAGAGTATATCGATAAGGTCCTTCGTCGCTTTAATATGCATGAGGCTAAACCAGTGAGTACTCGATTAGCTGCACATTTCAGATTATCTTCAGCTTTATGTTCACAATCTGATGATGATGTTGAGTACATGTCTAGAGTTACATATTCTAGTGCAGTTGGTTCTTTTATGTATTCCATGGTATGTTCTCGTCCTGATTTATCACATGCACTAAGTGTTGTTAGTAGATTCATGACTAATCCTGATAAAGAGCATTAGAAAACAGTTCTGTGGATTTTTAGATACTTGCATAGTACATCTAATGCTTGTTTACAGTTTGAAAAATCTAGAGATGAACTTATTGGTTATGTAGATTCTGATTATGCCGGTGATTTGGACAAGAGGAGGTCACTTACAGGTTATGTGTGTTAAAAATGAGGGCAATATTTTAATTCCAAATTTTATTAGAAGGCAAATATTGCAAAAGACTAATGATGCATAAAACAAGATCGCTAGCGCACAACTCATTGTACTTCACAATATATGAAAACCAGGATGTAAAAAGTCTATCAATCACACAAGAGACTTACGATGGGTCCGATGAAGAGCAGAAGCAATAGCAGAGTTGATGCAAGGCGTAAACGTAGATGTCGCAGTCGCGCAAAGCGGTCGCGCAGATGCGCTGCCTAGAACCTTATTGCCGCCCCTCGCAAGTCTCCACGGCAAAGAACGGTTCGAGATACCGCTTCCCTTCTTCACGGTGCACGCCGAGAAGAAGAGTCGGCAGGTTCGACACGCAGCATGCATGTTGAAGACGCATTAGAAGGAAGAAGAAATGGAGGCTATGCTTGTACTCTATGCACCGGACGCCTGCACATATATAGATGCGCATCGTAATCGACAGATTAAATGACCATTTACCCACCGTAATCGACACACTTAACGTACCATTTACCCATCGTAATCGTCACACTTAACCAGCTTTTACCCATCGGTAATCGTCACACTTAACTACCATTTACCCACCGTAACTCACGTCATCATCACTCAATAAAGCCTGAAATTTAAACATTTGAATCTCATTCAAACAGAGAGAGAGATGCATGGTTCAGCAAAAATAAGGTGGACTTGGTCGCAAATGGCGTGCCACGCCACGCACACGATCGCTGGCCGCAAGTCACAAGTCACGCGATTTTTCACGCGAAATACGCTGAACACAGCGGCGCGCGTGCGTGCGTGTGTGTGTTTAGCCAGAGCCCTCCTCATGCCATCCTCATCCATCCATGTGTTACATGTTTCAAGGAGTGGCAAGGACTCCACCTTATATGTTGGTCACTTCCACCTTGCCTTAGCAATATGGTACTAACCCATAAATGCTTTGGAATTATAGAAAATGGGCCTCACTCATATGGGCCAATTTCTAACAATGTGTTCGCCCTTGGTGGTTGTGCTGTGAGTTAGAAAGCAAGTTTGCAGGCCACTGTAGCTTTATCTACCACTGAAGCAGAGTATATGGCTACTGAAGCATGCAAAGAAGCTACATGGTTGAGAGGTTTATATATTGAGCTTTGTGGAAATACTTCTTGCATTACTATGTTTTTCGATAGTCAAAATGCTATATGTCTTACAAAGGATCAGATGTTTTATGAAAGAACAAAGCATATTGATGTCAAGTATCATTATATTTGAGATGTCATTACTCAAGGTAATGTTAAGGTATGCAAGATAAGTACTTATAATAATCCTGCTGATATGATAACAAAACCAGTTCCAGTTACTAAGTTTGAGCTTTGCTTAAGCTTAGTTGGTGTTAAAGTTTAGTCCAAGAGACTTTCACCGCACGGTGGTTATTTGTTGTTGGAGAAGTTTTTTTTTCAGATGCTACAAGGAGGGAATTCGTCTCAAGGTGGAGATTGTTGATATGTGATCCGAATTCTAAAAAGGCCAAGGTCTGGATATGTGGAGCGTCGCGTCGACAGACCTGGCCCATAAGGAGGCCCACGACGTAGCTCAGGGGTGCAGGGGGGGGGGGCTCCGCCCCCGGCGGTACAGATTCTTCTTCTTTTTTGGATTTGTTTCGTCTTCGACTCGAGCAGTTTTATGCCACTATATATACACCCCTTGTAAGCCACACGGGAAGAGTTGACGACTCATTAAAATCTCTGCGTTTTGTAAACACTTTTTTTTAATATAGTGAAGATCGCCGCCGTGCGCCCGTGGTTTTTTCCCGAAAGAGTTTTCTCTTTAAAAATCGGTGTCTCCTTATTCTTGATCTACTTTGTTATTTGCGTGTCGATTTCTAACAACTCACAACTAGCTAGCTCCACAAAGAAGTTTCAATCACTCTATAAATCTTAAGTTTGTGTTTACCAGCTGTTACAAGATCGCTCATTAAAACATTTCGAGAAACCAACCAATGTTATACTACCATGTGACAGCAGCTTGCAACAAATGGCCAAACCAACCAATGCTCTCTTTTTTCGGGATACATGAAGATTTGACTATGGTGTAGACTTTAAAATCATTGTTAATACATTCATCAAGCAGCATGCAATGCTCAATTGGATTAGAGAAAAGGATCAAATGATAATATTAAGACTGCTCAATAATCAACTTAAAAGATGTAATGGAAAGGGACATATATAACAGAACACATATAAGCTCTCTCTCTCTCAAAAAAAGAAGGAAATTGACACAGCTCTCTTGCAGTTCTAGAGTAAGTCCAAGAGACAAGACACATGCATGCAACAACCAAACTGCATTGGCTCAATCTGAAGTTGGGCTAGCTACATCCAACATTTTTGTGACAATTTGCATATGCATTCCAAGCGATTGCAGAGAAAGGTCTACATATATAGTCTTGGGCCGTGTTCTAGCTAGTTTGACTGTAAATGACAAAAGTTACATTATCAGTAAATTGATACTTGGAGGCTCCATTTGCATGGCTAGTGGATGCGATGTGTAAGTCGATTTCATCTGTTTCATGTTGACTTTGGTAATGGTAGCAGAAGCCAGCAGGTAGATCAATCTTTTCTGAAGCTAGTTAGTACATAAGAGGGTGTTAACTGAGTACATAAGAGGGTGTTAACTGTACTTACCACGAGAGAGAGAGAGAGAGAGAGAGATGTACTAAGAACAGGGAGGAATTTAGTCCTCACCAGAGAAATCAGTGTACAAAATGGGCCAGGCTTTGACAATTTTCTTGTCCTCCTTTGTGTTACAGGTAGGAGATGCCAATCATTGCGTTAACTCATGTACGGTTAATTTGGATCTTTTGCTTTGAGTTTCAGTAATTATTTCGGGGTCCAATTGGGATTAACTGTGAGTAGTTGAGTATGGCTTTCTTTGTTTTGAGCTTCTCACCTGGAACTCATCGATGCCCCTTTACAAGCATATTCTCTACATAGTGAGGTATTTATGTTGTATGAGTATTCAATTAGAATGTAAATATGAAAACCCATTAATTAATGTCATTTTGAGCGGTAGAAAATGTTGTTCTGCATATATATATATATATATATATATATATATATATATATATATATATATATATATACAAACTGATCGAGTTGTGTGAATGTATAAATATTAATTCATGTCGATTCGTTGTTTAATTCACTGGAGAGAGCATGCAGGTAGCTGTTCTTGATTGCGCATCTATATATGTATCAATGAAAAGATGGTGATGATTGCTTAAAAATAAATAAAGGTGTGATGGATCAGTGAATTGAAGCTAGCGTAGTAGCCATGCTCAGCTCGATTAGATTGCCCTGCTTGCTTCTGGTCTGGTCCCCAAAAGGAAAAAAGAAGCTACGAGTGGCGGACCAAGATTTTTAGGATGAGTGTTCGGACTTCAAAGTTAGGTTGTCTAGATATGTCGATATCAATATGCTGATATCGTGAGATGTCATCCCCCCCCCCAAAAAAAAATACTGCTACGACGATACATGTATATATAATAAAATACAAAAAAATATAGAAATTAATGATTTCATACAAGAAAATAGGCGATATAGAGCAAGCATAATAACATGAATTAAACAACAATTTATAGATATCAATGGCAGTTCAGGAGGTGGAAACTAGGAATAGAGCTATTTTAGTTCCAGACTTCTTATTTTGCTGAGTTATGTTGTTGTTGCAGGGTGCGGCGAAGGCTTGTGCTTGGTGCTTGGCTGTTGTTATTTTCTCTATTTTCTATTCTGGCCTGTAGCAGTTATACCACCAAAACTTTTTTTCCTCTAATAGTGATCGGTAGAGCTCCCGTCTTCTTTTTTAAAAAAAAAAACATGTGCTTGGTGCTTGGTCGTTGTTTGTTTTCTTACTTTTTTTTTTGTTCTGGGTTATAGTAGTTAGACTGTTAAAATTTATTTTCTTCCTCTAATAGTGATCGGTTGAGCTCCTGCCTTCTTTTTCAAAAAAAAAATTAGACAGTTGTATACCTTGCTGATCTGGCTCTGTTTTGCTATTTTCCCATCAACAAGAACCCCATCTAAGAATGTTCCTTCCATAGAACAAAAATTAAACTATATATTCATTGTCCAAGGCAAAGATTGTATTTTTATACAACATTCATTGGAAAGAACCAAGAAAGCAGAGGAAGAGGCTAGATTCCAAAAAGAATCGGAGCTGGAGCATAGCAGAGCCAGGGAGAAGAAGTGGAGTGCGCAGAACACACCTAGATCTGGAGAGATGACGATGACGGTGAGCTGGATATGCTGCTCCCTTCCCGCCGCCACGCTCTCTCCCGGCCACCGCGTTGCTCCCTTGGTGCCGTCGGCTCCCTTCTTCCCTGTTTTATCGTGCTGCCACTTGCTTGCTTGCGTCACATCTCTGTTCACTGGCACAAGTGTGATGCCGCACTCTCACCCTGCGCCGCTCGCGCCTGCTTGCCGTCACGTCGTAGCGCCGTGTCCACTGACCATCGCTCGTCTTTGTAGCCTGCGCCTCCGTTTGTTCGCCACTTGGAGGCCAAAGCTCCCCCAACACACCACACACACAACCATAGGATGAGAGAGAGAAAGAATAGAGGTTAGAGTTTGGTGGGTTGAAGTAGGAAGAAAAATGGATCTAATGTGTTACATGAGCCGCGCGCGAGGTGTGAGGAGTGAGAGCTGAATTTATTTGCGGACACAAATATATTATTTTGGCCTAATCAATAACATATACATCTATTATATCTATTATATATCAGATATTTTGCACACAAAAAAAAAAGTGTCCAGCTGAGCCTGAACACCTATGACCCATTGAGGGTCCGTCCCAATGGTAGCAGAAGCCAGCAGGTAGATCAATCTTTTCTGAAGCTAGTTAGTACATAAGAGGGTGTTAACTGTACTTACCACGAGAGAGAGAGATGTACTAAGAACAGGGGGAAATTTATAGATAGAAAGGTAACTTCAGTCCTCACCAGAGAAATCAGTGTACAAAATGGGCCAGGTTTTGACAATTTTCTTGTCCTCCTTTGTGTTACAGGTAGGAGATGCCAATCATTGCGTTAACTCACGTACGGTTAATTTGGATCTTTTGCTTTGAGTTTCAGTAATTATTTCAGGATCCAATTGGGATTAACTGTGAGTAGTTGAGTATGGCTTTCTTTGTTTTGAGCTTCTCACCTGGAACTCGTCGATGCCCCTTTACAAGCATATTCTCTACATAGTGAGTACGTATTTATGTTGTATGAGTATTCAACTAGAATGTAAATATGAAAACCCATTAATTAATGTCATTTTGAGCGGTAGAAAATGTTGTTCTGCATGCATATATATATATATATATATATATACGCTGATCGAGTTGTGGAAATGTACACATATTAATTCATGTCGATTCGTTGTTTAATTCACTGGAGAGCATGCAGGTAGCTGTTCTTGATTGCGCATCTATATATGTGTAGATGCAAAGATGACGATGATTGCTTAAAAAATAAATAAAGGTGTGACGGATATCAGTGAATTGAAGCTAGCTAGCATAGCAGCCATGCTCAGCTCGATTAGATTGCCCTGCTTGCTTCTGGTCTGGTCCCCAGAAGGAAAAAAGCTACACACACTGCTGTTTCCGCTTGCTTTGCCTCTATTATGTGCGTATACTGTGTAGCTCATCGATCTGTCGTTTCTTGTCATCCTGTAGCTAACTACGATCCTGCCCAACTAATATAAGCCTACTTGCTCCATGGGTGTCAGTGCATATACATACATACATATGCACGCATGCATGTACTGTAAAAGCAAAAGGAAGCTGATCCTGATCTGAAATTAGCCTAGTGGGCAGTAGCATTATTACACAGAGAATGGTTTTTAAGCATGATAAAAGCCGCTACAAGGACGATCGATGTTGCTTTCTAGTTCACCACGTGATCGTATATATTGCTTCTTTTTTTTTTCTGCATGACATCATATAGATATAGGCAAGCTTCTTCTCTACTTGTCCCTCCAGGTAGAGAGCTCCTGTCAGGGATATATATTATCTCACGGTAACTACAATGATAACAAGAAGAGAGTAGGTACGTGGTGAAATTTGAACCTTAACCTGATCCAAGAAAACCATGTGTGTACCTCTCTAGTTGAGCTACAATTAACCGTTGGTAATTCTTACATACCAATTGGCAAATATTGTGTAGTCAGACTCTGACGTATCAGACAACATAGAAGCGACTACCTTCAGTTTTAGCCAGGTCGGCCGAAGGACTGACCAAATGTTATTAAGAGAGAGAGAGAGAGAGAGAGAGAGCGAGCAACTACCTTGAGTCCTTGAGTTGAAGTGACGGACACACAACTAAAATGTAGCAGCTTTGTATAGTCAACAAGTAAAATCAAGACTCTGATGGGCTCGGACCGGCCCATCAGAGTACTATGCGCCCCTTGCCCTGGGCTCATGGATCGCCTGGGCTGGCGCCGGCCCACTAGGAGGATGCGAAGCGATGCAGTAGCTGACAGTAGCTGACAGTAGGATAACGAGTGAACAACCCCCACACCTGCTGCCGACACAGACAGAGAACCATCCTGATGATGTCCGTACAATTGGATCGATGGAGGAGCTATGCTTTGCTTGCGACGATGAATCATCCAATCCAATCCAATCCCACGTGGGTGGGAGTGTCGTTGAATATCATCGAGTTTCGTGCACCAACAGCCTCACCCTGTTACTGTGCTATCCACCGGAAAATGGCAGACATTCCGCTGGTTAGCCATATTATATTCAAGCCGATTTAGGTCATGGTCTAGGTTAAAAGACCTCCCTGCTGTAGATAGCGTAGCATGTTACTTAAGCACCAATTGGAATGCTTGTCCATGGACGGCATGCTCGTGCAGATAACGTGTTAATTGTCAGGCTGCTGCTGTCTGGACGGCATGCTTGTCACTTATCAGACACTGGAAAACGACGAACCGTGCACGGTGCACCGTGTCACCTCACCTACCTACCATTGTAGTAACCACAACGGTTAGTTTTGTACTAACCACAACCAAGCAAACATACGAGTATATCACTATATCTATGTCACACCAAGCTGCCTGCTTAACAGCAAAACGCATTTCATTCCAAGGCTGTGTTTCTAGCAACATGACAAGTGCAGCACAGCCTAGATATTTCAGTCAGTATACAGCAAGGAGCAGCAGCAACTGAAAGATCTCCATGGCAACAGATCAGGAAGGTCAGAACCTATTTATGAAAGCACCACTGGTTGTTCTAGTCTCATATCCTAGACAACACTCTTGGGCGAGCTAGAAAGAAAGACAATTGCATCAACTCGATCGATTACCATATGCAACTCTTAATGTCATCGTTTGCTGACAAACTGAAACACAATCGCAATCACGATGATGGTGGTGGTGGTGGCGGCGATTTCGTTGGCTCATCGCCTTGGGGGGCCTTTGCCAACAGCCTTCTCCTCCAAGTGTCCCTATTAATTCAGCCCTTCTTGATAGGTCTCTACTCTACATAGCTCTTCAGCGCGTTTGTGTAAGTCGAGGCGCGGGTCATGTAAATGCGTCGCAGCGCGGGCTTCAGGGTCTCCGCCCCACCCCTTGCCGCGGCCGCGAGGTCCTCAAGCACGGTAGGCGCACTTGTCGCCTCCTCAGTGTTGGAGCTGGATTCCTGCTCGGCCTTGTTGTAGTCATTTCGTCTCAGCTCAGGGCCGATGTTTCTGACCCAGGAAGCCCCAGAGAGCCTGGTTGCCTCCTTGAGAATACACCACTTGTCTTTTCCTCCTTGAGAAGCTTAGGCCGCTTCTCAAGATGTGCGGTGGCCGGTGGGTGGGTCTGGTAAAGAAGATGGACTCTCCAAGATATATCCTTTCCTGCAAACAACTCTAAACTGCATACAGACACAACACCTTCCTGTTTCTAAGTGAAGTCACAACACACACAGACAGTCACACCCTACTAAGAATGCTCCGCCCCTGGACTTATCCAAACTTGTAAGTGATCTGTGAGTGCAGAATCTTTGGACTCTGCTTCGATTTGCAGCCATCTTCAGCTAGCTGCACACAGAGAAATAATTTACCAGCACAAGAAGCTGGATAGAACTGTATGCTCCATACACTCATATATTCAAAGCATTGCTCGCCAAGTAGCCAGGCATGCATGAATGACCACAAATCTGTCGCTAGCTAGCTAGCTAGTCAGTGTTATCACTCGAACGATAACATATAAATTTGCCAAAAATTCCAGAATTTGCAGTCAAAAAGTAAGAGGTACTCAAAAAAAAACTTGTCCAACATCATTTGAGATGGTTTGGACATCTCCAACGGAGACCTTCTGAGGCACCGGTACGTAGTGAAATTTTAAGACGTACTGAAAACATAAGAAAAGTCAGAGGTCAACCAAGACTGACGTGGGAGGAAGGAGTTAAAAGATATTTGAGGGGTTGGAATGTAGCTAAAGAATTAGCTTTGGATAGAAGTGCATGGAAGTTAGCGATCCACGTACCGAAACCATAAGAAGATTTAAGGACGGTGTTTGAGACTCTCGTCTCAGATGACAAAATAAACGGTTTAGGGTTTTAGCCTTGTAGATTTTTTTACAAAGCTCTTATCTCTTTGATCTTGAAGAGATTTTATTCCTGACCTACTTCAACTTGTTTGGGACCAAAGGTTTTGTTGTTATTGTTGTTTTGCAGTCAAAAAGTAAGAGATACTCCATATGTAGTAGCAGCAAATTAATAATTAATATCAGCAAATGAATCCATAGTCATACGTACACCGCGAGCATTATATTTGGGAAATTATTAGTAGCTAGCTTGCATCTTATTGCTAGTGTGGTGAATGCATGGATTCACTCGATCGTATTATTGAACTGTCATGAGTAATCCATCGTACCTAGCTAGCGAAGTAGCGATTAATTACTCGTAGCAGCGATTGGCAAACAACTCCGAGTACGTACGTAATCAATTACGGGTTCAAGACGATCTTGTCGTACTCGCCGGCGTGGGAGGAGGCGGCCGCGGCGTCCTGGCTGTCGAGCGGGAAGAAGAAGGGGTAGGTCTCGTAGCGCGCCATGCAGCTGCTGTAGAGCACGCGGCAGCCGCGCCGGAAGCGGCAGTAGTTGGGCATCTCCGCCACCGCCTGGGCCACGCACAGCCCGCAGTCAGCCGCGGTGATGTCCCTGGTGCACCACCCCAGCCCGTAGATGGTGACGCCCTGCGCGAACCCCGCCGTCTCCCTCGCCAGCCCGCCGCTCGCCGCGTCGCCGGCCTCGTCCGCGACCCGCGCCATGAGCTTCCGCTCGGCCCGGTCGAACGCCGCCGGGTCGCCGCTGGCGTTCTGCGTGTTGATCAGGATGAGCGTGTAGCCCGTGTCCGGCAGGCCGAGGAAGTCGGAGTCGTCGTAGCGCATGAAGCAGTAGTCGTACCACACCCGCGCGTCGGCCCGGCCCCGGCACTTCGACGCGAGCTCCCTGGCCGCGGCGGAGATGCAGAGCGCGCAGTCGGAGGCCGGGATGTCGCCGCGGCACTGCGCGAGGCCCCAGATGGCGGAGTCGAAGCGGCCGGCGGAGGCGGTGGCGTAGAAGGCGGCGGAGGCGCGCGGGACGAGCTCGGAGAGTACCTGGCTGATGCTGGCCTGCGTCTGCGCACTGCTGAAGTCCTTGGCGCAGTACGTGGTCACCGGGTCCACGGCGGAGCACGGCTGCGGTGCCGCCGCCAGGAGCAGCAGCGGCAGGAGCAGAAGCAGCGGCGCCGGTGGAGACGCCATTGATGGATCGATGGAGCTGGACCTTGCTACGGAGGTGTTCTTCTTGTGGTTGATGTGACCTGCCATTTGTATGCATGCGTGGGCCATGTGGGCTCGATCGATCGGGCCGGAGTGCGTTCTTATATGCATGGTGCGAGGCGCCATGAGTGGCTGGTCTCTGAGCTCCTCGGCTCGTCCCAATAATTCGCGCGCAGCCAGCGTTGACCGCAGCTGGCTAGCTGGTGCGCGTGTGGTCTGGGGTAACACAGTCTACAGTGCAGTGCAATGCAATGCAGGGCAGCAAGCACTTGAATTGATCATGTCAACTTCTAGTACGATTGATTGTTCGATTACTTAGTGAGCAATTAAGCTCGATCGCCACACATGTTCGACGAGCACTACTAGTACCACGATTGACTGTTTGATTACTCGCTGGACATCGATGACCTTTTCTCCAGCAGCATGCAAGATCATATCCCTAACATATATCTGTACCCATCCAAACTCGATCGCGAAAGAGTGTACGTAATCTTCATTTCTAGAAGAATTACTATACTGCAAGCAACTGACTCAACACGTACGTAACGTACGTACCTAGTGTAGGTGTGCTATATATATATATATGAATTGAATTGTTCTGGTCGCACGAGCTGATCGCGCCATAATCTTCTCATTAGACATACAGCGGGCTAGCAGGCAATCGAATGCAACTTGCCAAAATGCTAACCAGCAGGTAAGATAGTAGTAGCATGTCAAACCTTGGCCGTCACCACCATGTTGATGAACAGTGTTCGCATTCGGTATCTTGCTCATGGCATTGGCAGCTCAGCCTTGGTCATCGCCATTTTTTCAACTGTATCTGCAAGTTTTCTTCGGCAACGACTGTTAAAAAACCAAACTAGCTTGTGGAATAAACTAACCAGCATCTAGTGAAACTTTTCGCTGACCGCTACTCCCACTCCTATATTGGATCCACGAGAAAGGTCAATGGGTGAACATGTTAGGGCGTTGTCGGTGTCTACATCGGCGGCGGGACTAACACTAATGTAGCGTCATATTGGTCAGCTCTTTCTGGATGTGGAGAGACTACTGAGCCATCAATCGAGACATTCATTAGGTCGCTATGCTGTCTGACTAATCGGGCACTCAAGTCCCCATCTCTCTCAGGCCTCAGCACAACTGAAATCCCCATCTCCTTCCAGAGGCAAGAGTACTACAACAGGGGGCATATGTATTGCAATGAGGTGCTGTAAGTGTAGTACCACTGGAACTGTGATATTGGAGAGATCAAAACCGTACTTGATATATTGCTAAGCACACATAATCATGGTAGACACACCCCCGTTTCTTTTTAGGGGCTTCTTCCCGCCGTACGCCTCCTCCATCGCGTCCACGTCGAAGTTGTCAGCCATCACCTTCTGGCTCTCGGCGTCGCGGGTGTAGACGAACTTGGCCGACTCGTAAGTCGCGTCGTCGGTGAACGCCTTCATGAGCTTCCACAAGGCCTGGAAGAGCCTGCGAGGGTTGTGGACGACGGCGAGGCCGACCATGTCGGGGTAGTAGTTCTGGAGGATGTGGATGAAGGCGCGGGAGTCCCTCACCTGGGTGCTCGACAGCGTCCAGCCATGGAAGTCGCTCAGCATCACCACCTGCTGATCCTGCCCGCCGGCGCCGTCCGCCATGCTCATCATCGCGTTCTCCAGGTGGTACACGGAGCATCGCAGCTGCTCTGACGAGGACCTCAACCTCTGTTACGTACGCACGCCAAGAATCCATGCATAACAACACACACACGCAAAAGCCCAGAATATTCAGAGCAAACTTATGGGGAGGTTGCAGAGCAATGTTAATACTGAGGAATTTGCTCCAAACTTATATAAATGATCAGTTTTGCAATAGTTTCATATGCAGATCGGTTGCAGAGTGCGATGTATGTTTTCAAGTGAAGTAGCTAGATAAGGTACCTGACTGCCGGGCCTGCCTACGAGGACAGTCCTGCCTTGCTTGTCCGAGTAATCGGCCCTGTATATCTTCCCAGACCCTGCTTCCTGCGCAACATCTTCCTGCATTCCAAAAGGGGATGGAGTCATGGATAGAAGAACGCATTACACAAGACAGTGCTAGTAGGCATATTGTTGTGCAGTTTCTGCAATCTCCACTTCTTCTGAATGATTTAATCAGTTGATATTCCGACTTTTCATCTTGAGTGGTAATATTGCAAGCATTACTCTATGTAGCGAGGATAGGACTTGATTACAGATCCCAATTATGTAGACTAGATGATGTATGGTATACCCAGCGAGTTGCTTCAGGCTTGTAGTCCAACCTCCACTTGATAGCTTCCTTCATCGCCTTGCTCGCTTTCTGCGACTTCCACCTTTTCAGCCCAAGGAATCTGCGGATCGTCGCGTCGGTAACGAAGTACGGCATAGCTGTTGCTAAGGGGCCCAGGAGCTCCCTGACCTCATCTACCTGGGGAGATTTCAAGTTAAATTTGCAGTAAGCATCTAAGAGCCAGCAGATTATACATACAGTGGCATTATATCCAGGCAGGGAAAAAATAGTTAGGTGCAAATTCAACACTGTGTTGTGTTCCTACTTTGCTTTGCTGTTGTTCTGCAGAGAGGCCTTTTTCTGAAGAAGTGATGCTGGCTGATTTCTTCAGAGAAGACATTGAATTTCCTGCACGGAGTTAGTCTCCTTTTGCATGTCAGAAGAAGCAGGACTAGCGGGGGCAAACGCCTGAATGCTGCTAGTCTTGGGCCATTGCTTATCCCTTTAATATAGTAAACAGACTTGCAAGAATACATAAGATATATGATGATATCTAGGAGCTTGAGTAGAATGCATGGAGAGCTTGCAAATACAACAAATCTAGGAGCGAATTAGAATTTAGACAAGAGCATGAATGCCGATGGTGATACCAGAAAGAATGCGAGAATGATGATACGGCAGTTGATGAAGTAGAACGGTAGTGTTCTTTATACTCACGTACTCTGCATCTGAAGTGACAATATAACCACTTCACGCGACCAAATTAATTGGGTTGGCTCCAGTTCCATTCCATCCGACAAAAATGTGTTGTAACTAGCTGACCGATAATTAATTTCGTCTATACTGTAAGCACGTTTAAATTTAATTTCGTTCGGATGTATGTTTTAGTGTGCTAGCAGTTGGCAGGAGAGACTAGACTTTAGTTTTCTTGACATCTCCGTGCATTTTCTGACACGTACAGGTTCACTACCGTAGATGAAGCCATGAAGGTGATTCAATCATCAGACCAAGAAGACAATGTTGCTCAAGTGGATCCAAACAGAATTCCAGAAATGTAACATCTCTTTTCACCCGAATCAACTGCACTTTTCTCTCCACTGCTGCAGATTTATAAGTTCTAGGTCCTAAACAACAGTTGTTAAGGGCACATGATAACACACAATATTATCGTCTGCATAGATATATAATGATATTCCAGATATCAAGCCAGGAAATGGGATCAGACTAAAAGTATCATAGCCAGAAGCTGATTTTTTTTTTCGGTCCAACAATTCAAACGCCTCTTATTAAATTACAAATTGGAGCACAAAGCGCACACAATTGGATAAACAAACAAAAAAAAGGTTAGGTTCATTTGTAACAGCAAAGTAGAACT
Organism: Ampelocalamus luodianensis; assembly: GCA_036346255.1. Taxonomy (NCBI): domain Eukaryota; kingdom Viridiplantae; phylum Streptophyta; class Magnoliopsida; order Poales; family Poaceae; genus Ampelocalamus; species Ampelocalamus luodianensis. The sequence continues at coordinate 73,244,108 of CM070633.1, read as the reverse complement.
GGCCGGCCACATTGAAAACGCACACAACTCCACGGGAATAGCAGCTGTTCCTTCACCTGCAGAGACAGTAAGGTGTTAGCATTAGCAATTTCATAAAGTATAAGGCAGAATATAACAGCATACCCCACGATTGAAAATCTAATATGATATGTCACGCATGCACAAGAAGACAGGAAGTGGTTACAAATGTTACAAATAATATGACCAAGTGACCAACGTCAAGCAAAGAGCGCAAATACTGTTCAGCTTTTTTTATTTGCTGTCCATGAACGGTTTAGCAATTATAACCATTGGAGAACCTAGCAGGTTAAAACAAATACAAACGAAAGCTTAAAATTGCCACTACTAAAATTAATCACTGGAGCACGGGACAATCTTTTAACAGTTACAAACAAAAGTTTAACATGGCCACAGCTAAAATTTTCTGCAACCGCAAAAGACCAATGGTTTATCACGCAAGTGTTGTCAAATAACACCATAAAGACGTCCCATGAGGAACCAATTTGGCCCTCAACATGTCCTCAACAACCAAGTACACATTCATACATTTTTAACAATTTAATTATACTTAGTACACATTCAGACATTTTTGACAATTTAATTATACTAAAGGTTCATATATGAGATACTGATTAAAACCAACAGAGTATCACATGTAGTCAGATACAGCTAATTTGTTCCAATGCAACATTCCAACTTTTTTTTTTGCCATCCAGAAGATAATTGGCGACATAAAATCATTTCTTCAAGATAATATTGCATAATCCAATCAAACATTACCAACATACGCATACAATGACCTGGAGAATATGATTATTTAATTATAGCACATAGCAGACCATAACAATGGTAAACATGGGGATCCTTTTTTTGCATCACCACAACTTACTCAACAAAACTGGCTCTTAGTTGTTGAGAAATTGATCTTCTCATGTATGCTCCTGTTTATGGTAAATAAAAAGGGGATCCATAAGATTGGAGCAGATCTACTGATCTGCAACTACACGACTAAGGCTTGGGCATCTTGATGGCAGTGAACACTCTAGGGATGACAGCTTTGATAGTGATGCAGAGATTCTGCGGTTTTCGTCCTTTCATTGCACAGAGCAAAATAACACGTCAAAAGTCTAGTCCGTAGTTTTGTTAGAATTACAGCGGCAGGGCGGGAGGCTTTGAGTGAAAGAATCTGCCGATTCAGTTGCAAGGCACAGACTGGTCTTGGTGAGAAAACTTGCTCATTCCTCTCCTTGGATCAATCATACCCCAGAGCCGTTGTCCCACGATTTCGTGTAACCAGATGCACCGCTAGGCAGGCAGAGATCAAGATATTACGGCATTTTTCAACTCAAACGTCCTACTTTCCCCTCTTTTCCTGCTCCTAATCCCCCCCAAACCACTCTCCCGTTTCCTTGCAATCGCCGCCGCCCCGCCGATTCGACGCATCATCAAGAAACCAACCAAACATCGCATGCCGGCGTCAAGCAGGGACGAAGGATAACAAAATGATTGGTTACGGAATGACTCTAATCTGTACCCTCCAGATCTACCACAAGCTGCACAAGGACTAGTAATAAACTAGAGATCTATCTAGGGATTCGGAATAGGGTTGACCTGCTCAGCGCTTCTTGTGCTCCTGGACGAACTTGGAGTTGTTGAGGTCCTCCTCGGTGAAGTTGGCGGTCATCTTGGCGATGAGGTAGCCGGTGATGGCGAATCCGGTGAGGAAGGGCCAGTTGCGGCTCCACTCCCTCCGGAAGAAGACCGGCCATGGATCGAAGGGCTTCATCTCCTCTCGATCTCCTCCTCCTCCTCCGGGTGTGCCCTTGGATGGAATTGGAATCTGCTCCGCTCCTCTCCTCTCCTCTCCTCTCCTCTCTGCGGCCTGCCGTAGCGGCTAGGGCTGGATGTTGGCTTACTTTACTTGTGTCGCCGTGGGTGGGGATCACACGGGCCGGGCCGGGCCGTGTTGAGCATAGCTCTTGGGCTTAGATGCGATCATCGGAATCTTTCGGCCCATATGGCTTGTCGGCACTGATGTGATGGAAATGGATCCAACGACGCGTTGTTAGGTTAAATGCCGATGATCGACCGTGACATTCGATCGAAAAGCAAAGATTAAGGTCAATCTCTGCTGTGTTTTGCTATAGTAAAATCGCTGCAATAGATATTTCATTGTTCCTACAGTATTTGCTACAGTATTACTGTCGAGTACTGTTTGCTCACTCACACATCGCTGTTGACGAGGATCTAATAATCTTCAATTAATTAAGTTATTTATTTGTAATACTTATTATAGATAATGGTGTCTTTAACAACCATCAGAGATACCTTTGTCATTAGTCTACAATGACAAAGGAATATTACAACTACTTTGTGATCGTAAGGTCATCTACGACCACCTTATGGTCATGAAGTCTAATACGGCCATCATATGGTCATAAAACTTTCTAGAATCAGGTCAACTACGATCACCCTATGGTCGTTAGAACTCATATGCATGTGGCCCCAATCGACTAGAGATTTTGTACACTACACTTATTAACGTGTGGTAGTTATACACGTGTTGTTTGCCTCTGACATAAATGCATGTATGTCTCTCTGTCTCTGGCGTAACTGCATGACGAGCATGCGGGGGAGTATCCCACTGGCAATAACCACCACCAACATGCCCAATCAATCAACCGTCAAGACATCTTCTGGCATTTAACAGCTGTCATCCATTCAGAAGCTATATGAAAGGCAATGTCGGTGGACATAGGGATATGAGACAAGAGACAGAAGTCATTAGTCTTAGTTTCAGTGACTTCTTTCTTATTGTAAATACGGTTAATACAAGAACACATGAGTAGAGTTGTTATTCTCTCCAGAGAATGTCTGAACCTGTCTAAACCCCCGTATCTTCTCTTATGTAATCTCGATCATAGGTATCCCTAGCATTCATTTCATAAAATCGTTATTAAAATATCAACAACGGTTTATACAGTGATCCTATGTATGATCCGTTTGTGATAACCAGCTGCTAGATACAAGAAGCCGGGCTGTCTTTGTCTCTACGATACGATACAGCAAGCAGGAGAGATCACGGCAGATACCTGAACAGGGACTAGTTGGCACAAATGTCGGACAGCGAAACACGGAAAACGATAGCACGATTGATGCATGTGTACTAACCACTAGCTAGCAGTACTACATAAGGCCTCTCTTCCTTTTTTTACTCATCCTTTTAGACCTCCACAAGGTCACCAATATGCACATTTCATCGTTACTTTTTTATATAATTATATATTAGTAAATATTTATTAGAATTATAGTGATGTGAAAGTATTTTTGATGCCAAATCTAGTAACATCATTTTCATGTGACAAATCTAAATACTTATTTGTACATTAGTAGTAAAAGTTTTAAAAAGTTGACTACACGCGTACTAGAAATGGCCAGATGAGCCGTGCCGACCGGGCCAATCCGAGGCACAGCACTGTTGGTCTGGCCCAGGCACGACACACCCCGCACTGTTTATGGGCGGCCAGTACTCCCACACGCGCTGCATGACAAGACGCATGCAGTGCAGTGTATGCTAGGCACGCACGAGCCCGACACAGCCCATGTGGCCCGACTGCGAAGAGGGGATGGGGAGGGAAGGCTAGAGGGTTGAGGACGGATCATTTGAGTATTAATAAAGCTCTTTATTATATTTTTAATGTGTTTGTCTTATTTTTTACAATGTCCATATGTATTTCTGAATTCTACATATTTTTCTTCTTTTATTTTGGATTTTTCTAAAAAAAATATTAAACTTTTGTGCCTAATGGGCTAAGTTAATCGGATTTGGCCCGTCGAGCCAACCGATCTCGGGCCGACACGGCATGAAAGGCTGTCGGGCTATGCCTAGGCTGCCTCGTTGGCACGTGGACCAGCACAACACAGCTGGTTTAATTCGCAGGGCAAGATAGGTCGTGCTAGCATGGACCCATGTCGTGTCGTGCCGGACGACCTATGTGACCACCACTAACACGTACTAAAACAACATCTAAAAAAGATGAGTACATGCAGCCGCAAACCTAGCAGCTCGCTAAGAAGGAATGGAAGAAGTAATATTCATATTCGTTGGTCTTAGGGCCATGGTTTTGCTGAAAACTCTAGTTGCTTCAATTCGCTAGTTTCAGCTAGCTAGCTAGGCCCACATGTGCACTTATGTATCTAATGATGCATCGTCAACTGATGGATCGATCATCAGTAGCTATTCCATTAATGTAATTAATCAATTACAGCATCATATACCGATCTGTTTATCTACTCTACTGGCTAGATCAACAACACGTGTGTATATATATATATATATATATATATATATATATATATGGGGCGTATCTAGTACTAATGGGTAATTCAGTGTTAAGGTGCTAATGTCAATCTTGACCGTTGAATCTGCATCTTGACCGTTGGATGTAGAAGCATGCAGGGTGTTTAATGAAGGTGCATTAATGAAGACGCATTGGATGTGAGAGCATGCAAGGTAATTAAATGGTTTGGAGGTGAGAGACTACATTAATCTTGGTTGTTCAATCCAAATCCAACGGTCAATATTAACATTAGCACCTTAGCACTGAACTATCCATTAGCACTAGATAAGATACTCCAATGTGACTTAATCGGAAAATTTTCATACCATTTTCTATATATATATATATATATACGATTTATATAAAAATGGAAAAATTTTTCTACTTTGAGGAGTAGTTACTCAAATTGATAAAGAGTATCCACCTTTGATATACCACCTAAAAGAACTTGATATACTCCATTATCACTTTGGGTATACTCATATACTAATTATAAGATACTCCAATGTGAACCACACGAAAAATTTGCAAGAGAATCCATAGTTTTTAGCATATTTCGTAAATACCTTCATATTCGCACATAAAAAGGAGTATGTCTAAAAATTGTACATACCACATATGAAAATGTGTAAATACCACCTATATGGTCTTATATACTCGTATACTACACATACATACTCTCGGTTGCGCAAGATACTACCTACGTTGTGAGATATGTGAGATACGAAATAGGGAGTAACTACTCCCGGGAGTAGAAAAAAGGCTTCATATATATATATATATATATATATATATATATATATATATATATATATATATATATATATATATATATATATATGAAAACAGTATGGTACTCTGATAGCATGTACTCTAACTTCTTATATACCACTTAAATCGTATGATGATATAAAAAAACAGAGATATATACATACATGTATAGATGGAAAATATCTGAAATGTAACGTGAAAAAAAGAGACATGCATGGAACGATGCAGAGTATGCTGGATGAATTGAAACCAATTACGCTTTATCTGGCTTGTATACACAAGCTCATAGTCATATACATAAATATGGATATGAATCTAACAGAAGCTCATATACACAAGCTCATAGTCATATACATAAATTTGGATATGAATCTAACAGAGACTTATATACACAAGTACCAACAGAACCTAATATACTAGAGACATCGGCGTCGGAGGAGGACTGGCGGAGGTCTGCGTCGGCGTCGGAGGAGGACTGGGAGAGGTCGGCATCGGCGTCAGAGGAGGACTAGAGGAGCATCGGAGGAGGACAAGAGGAGGTCGGCGTCGACTCTCAGCTGTTGGGGAGAAAGACCGTGTCGGAGGTTGGGGATTGCGGAAGCAATGGAGGACCAGAGCCCATGAGAGTAGCGGGAGGCCGGGACCTGCGGGAGCGAGCAAGGGAAGACCGGAGGAGTAGTGACCAGCCGGAGCCCGACGGAGGACTGCGGGAGTAAGGGAGACCAATTATGCACAGTAGCAGAAAAGGTGAAGCCGACATGCGCTTTATCTATCTTATCCTGCAATATGCCACAGAAAGAAAGAAAATCTGTATATGATGAACTTCGTCTCTTGTAGCTAGACGGCTACATTTGCCTAATGTAAACGACCGCTTTGGTTTAGTAGCTAATGGTAATAACATCGGTGCGTATACACAGTTTTCGGCTAGATAAGGTTTAATTTGCATAATCTTGGCGCGTATATATAAAAACAAGCGAACCGTGGATTTAATTAAAGGGACTGTCTATTAATAAGTTGTCTGAAAATTTCTTAAGTTTAAGTTACTTGTTGTGACCATTGGATCAATATCCAATCATATGACATCCATTGGATCAATATCTAATCATATGACACACCAATCTCTACACAAATCCAATGGTCACAACAAGTGACTTAAACTTAAGAAAATTTCAGGTAATTTAAAATTAGCAAAACCCTTAATTAAATCATTTTACGCTTGCATGCAGCAGCAGAGCTAATCCCTAAAAACAAGCGAACGGTGTGCCTGCTTTGTTGCATTGTGCATGTTGTTCGAACATTCAAATTTTGAACTTGTAATTATACGCGCTATTAAGAATCACATGCATGGACAAAGGTATGAACGTAATCACCGACGCTCGCAGGTTCATTATTGGAGGTAGTATATGCTTCTCACAAGTAGCAGCATAATACTAAGTTCAGCTACAATGTAGTACATACTAAAAAGAAGTATATATTGAAATAGGAGACTAAATAAAGAAGTATATCGAAAAAAAGATCAGGAGTATGGAGACTAAATAAAGAAGTATATAAAAAATATTAACATTGTCAGGAGTATATACTGAAATAAGAGACTGGGTGAAGGAGTATATCCCGAAAAGGAGTGTACATCCTCCGAAAAAAGAGTGTGTTGTGTTCATAAAAGAAGTATATTAATAGTTAAAAAAATGCACAACGTCAGGATTCCAATATTTGAACTAATACAAGTATTACAAAAGAGGTAAGTTGCACCCAATAGCTCAAAATTCAGATTTAGAAGTATATACATCTGAAGCTCATCTGCACTAGGTTCCATGCAGCAGCAAACTCATTTGGGAATGGAAGAAATATGTATGTTAAAGCAAGCGATGTAGCACATAACATAAGCCCCTTACAAGTAGACGCCATGAATCGCATTCGCGAGCACACATGGAAGCCATACACTTCTGATGGTTAGCATTTCATCAACGTCCTCTTGTTCTAGGCATTTCATCAGACATCTACCAGGCGCACACCTCTAGTGGTTGCATGTTCATGACAACATGCTTGCATTTAGCAGGAGCATAACCTATGTGTGTGGTACAAATTTTGGATCGATTTTGATAGACCTGGACGCATCAGAGACTTAGGGGTCAGTTTAGCAAAATGGTGGGACTCGATATCGGGTAGGGTTGAGAAAACACGATAGGAGACGTGCACAGTTATTCCAACCGGTGACGGTGACGGAGGCGTCGAGATGGACACTGGATTGAACACTAGGGGTAGGAAGCCTTTTTCCTACTCCTGGGAGTAGTTACTCCCTATTCCGTATCTCACAACGTAGGGAGTATCTTGCGCAACCGAGAGTATGTATGTGTAGTATACGAGTATATAAGACCACCTAGGTGATATTAATATATTTTCAGGGGTGGTATGTACAATTTTTAGACATACTCCTTTTTATGTGCAAATATGAAGGCATTTACAAAATATGCTAAAAACTATAGACTATCTTGCACATTTTTCGTGTAGTTCGCATTGGAGTATCTTATAATTAGTATATGAGTATATCCAAAGTGATAAAGGAGTATGCCAAGTTATTTTAGGTGGTATATCAGAGGTGGGAGTAACTACACCCGGGAGTAGAAAGTATTAATCATATATATATATATATATATTATAAGAAGTATGTACACAAATTTTTTGTATAAAAAGTGGATTTTTATGATATTTTTCATGGAACTCACTTTGGGGTATCTTATAATCATTATTGGAGTATGCTCAAATTGATAAAGATGTATCATCATACGATTTAAGTGGTATATTAGAGGTAGGAGTACGTACTCCCAGAAGTACCATACCATTTTTCTATATATATATATATGACGTCTGTTCCGTACTCCCGAGAGTACATACTCCCACTTCGAATATACCACTTAAACGAGTATATTATATTCTTTATCATTTTTAGTATACTTAAATATCAATTATAATATACTCTAATGCGACTTGATTGAAATTTTTTCATTGGGGCCTTTGTTTTTGCTATATACTCTTTTTTCATATATATATATATATATATATAAGAAGTATATACACAAATTTTGCTATAAAAATAGATTTTAATGATTTTTTTATGGAACTCATTTTATGGTATTTTATAATCATTATTGGAGTATGATCAAATTGATAAAGATGTATTATCATACGATTTAAGTGATATATGAGAAGTGGTAGTACGTACTCCAGAAGTACTATACCATATGTGTGTGTAGCAAGAGAATTGCTATATAACTTTCGACAGTTTTTTGAAGTCAAAACTATCACTTTTCAGTTCGTTAGATGTACTATAAAATTCGTGTTGTTGATATGCTCAACCTCTCAAAGTGCATGTGAAGAACATAACGGGTTCACCACATTATCGTATTTTATTGGTATATAATTTCATTCTTTTTTGTCTTTGTTTTTGCTCAACCTCTCAAAGTACATGTGATATTTTGAATTATGTGATCGAAATATGAGTCATCAATACTTTCAAGAATAATTACAGTGACTAAGAATAAAAATTACATAAATAATTTATTGTAATTTATGCATAATGGAGTTGTAAATGAACTTTGAAAATGTGATAGTTTTTTACAAATAAAAAGTCGAATTCTATGTAAAAATACCCATATAGCAATGTGTCATCGATTCAATTGTTGCCATCCAAAGGAAAGATCAACGTACTATATTAACCACTATATACAATAATACGTGTCACACTACCCAATGCAGTAAACTCGAACTTTTTTAAGATCCAATTTAGAACGCATGAATTTCACAGTAATCAATACGATTACCTCAGAAACCGAGAGAAGGAAGAAAAAAACTCTACATTCCAAATCTAGCTAAACACCCATCTAGGTCGTTAAGTTGTCGAGAAAAAGGAGGGCAGTATACTTGGGCTAGAGTAAACAGAAGTATGTTTTTTTTTATGTTGCTTTCCGATGCTAAGGTGGAGATTAAAAATACTTGGATATCGTTATCAGGGTACAATGGTAGAACGTTTAGTTATTTATATGTAGTCGTAGTAGCTTACAGCAAAGTAAAGTAGATGCAAATCAAAAATGCCTTGGCTTTAGAGGTTTGACTAACTAACACCATAGGCCATAGGCAGGGCAAGCCTAGCCTAACAGTTACAGGAAAGAAACAAGAATTGGTTCCGTTCCCGCGGCCGCCCGCCTGGGCGTACGAGTACGAGCAGCGCTCGAGTCGATGTCAGGTGGGCCCGGGTCGCCTCCTGCGGCACCCACGCTGACTCAGCCGCGGGCTCCACCTGCAGTCCACAGATAACCACGCTCCGCCGCTTCGCACTCGCACCACCCATCGTCGTACTCGTATCGTGAAACACCTCTTCTTCCTCTTCTCTTCTCTTCCCTTCCCCCACAAAAACGCGAGGAAAAAAAAACAATTTTTTTTTATAAGAGCCAGACGAACGAAGCCAAAGAGAAGCCGAGAAAGAGAGGGAGGATCCGGAATCTCGCCGGCCGGAGCGGGCGGGTGATGCCGGTGGGGGTTTTGACCGCGAGATCTTCGGGGGAGGACCGGGAGGGATGGTGCTGGGCGGCTCCTCGGCGGCGGGGGGAGTGGAGGACGCCGTGGTGATGCAGCTGGCCACCAGCCAGGGGGAGGATAACGTCATCACCATCAACTGCCCCGACCAGGCGGGCCTCGGCTGCGACCTCTGCCGCACCATCCTCGAGTTCGGCCTCCGCGTCACGCGCGGCGGTGAGCACCGCCCAGACCTATGTACCTCTTATTATGTACTTCTGTTTGTCCTTCTTCGCTTCGATTGCTGCCTCTTTTCTAAAGTTGGTTCTACGAAACTCGAATTGCTTTCTTTCTCGCGAGTGCGAATTGGACAATTAGATCGGAGAAAAGGTTGGATCTTTCCAGGATCGTGGATCGTTGTGTGCTTGAAAGCCTGCTCCTTTTTTTTTTTTTTCTTCTAGCGTAGCGTGGTTGGTGAGGACGGCTTTCCTCTCCTCTTTTTTGGATGGCAGGTTTTACTCTCTCTTTTTTCGCTGTGCCGTTTGGCTTGTTTCCGGAGGAAAAAGATTTGATTTTTAGCTGTTTTCTTTCCGGCCAACAATTAGGTATGCAGCTCACGCGCGACTTGTTTTGGGCTCATCGTTATCTCTGCTCCATTTCTTTTCGTTTCTGGAAAAGGCTATTTTTTTTTTTCCTTTTCTTGTGCCAAATTGCCATCTAATCTAAGTTTCCTGTTCATGTCACCATGCGCTTCTGTGTAAAACAGTACGTGCCTCTTGCTACAGTTCATCCGTTGTTGGTTAGCAATCATCTTGCTACAGTCATGTCGTTGTTAATCAATCATCAGTGGTGCTACTACTATAGTAAACATCCAAACTGGCGAACCATTGCAACTTGCAAGTACTTGCTCATAATAAACAAGACCTGTTTAGTTGCGCTACAGCACCCTGTTTCACCTGGTTCTTCATAATTGTACTACTATATCTTTAATTACCCTTTATTATTATATCATCTAAAATTCGAGTCTTCTGGGATCTTAGCAGACGTGTCCACGGACGGGCATTGGTGCTATGTGGTGTTCTGGGTCGTTCCCCGCTCGCCGTCGATCAACATCCGATGGGAGAACCTCAAGAACCGGCTCATGTCGATGTGCCCTTCATCGTACGCCATCCCTTTCTACCCTGACATCACCCAGCCAGGCCCCTCGCAGTTCTACCTCCTCAAGCTCTTCTCGGCCGACCGGAAGGGGCTGTTGCATGGTGAGAACATATCTTTCTCTCTTGCGTTTTGAATGGCTGTGCCATTGAAGTTGTGATATAATTACAAGGGAAATTTTATGGTGCACCCACTATTATATGGGCCGGTGATTCCGTAAGATCCAACGGGTGATATCATTATTACCATTTAGGAGGTAATAGATCACCAATGGCCCTTTAAGGTTAGTTAGGACATTTTACTGCATACAAGGAAGGAAAGTAAGGGAGCAAATAATATCATTAATATTTGTCATTTAAAGCGCAATAGTACATAAGGATTAAGCACTAATCATGCCAACTAATATTATTATTTTTGATCCTAATGATTCCATGCATGCTCCAAATTGCCTCATTTGTTTTCTTCCTCGGGATTCCACGAAATTAGAACGGTTAGTGTTGGTTGAAAAAAAATGCAAAGCAAAACTTAGAATTACATGTGATTCTATAAAAAAAAAACTTACAACTACGCATCATGTTCTTCTCTCTCTCTAAATTTCCCCGCAAACAAAAAACAATGGAAAAGGGTAAAAGAATTAAAGAACCAAAATGATGAGTAATTATTTCTACTTTTCAAACTTGTAGCACGTAAAATGGCTGGTTATTTTCAGTGTGCTTTGCACTGATTGCACATCAAAAAAATTTCGGTTGTGATTTTAAAAAACCAACACAACACAAACACTGTCCACTCAATCTACAATTTCTGTAGATAGTCTCGTATTTACTCATGGTATGCGGGAATTAACGAAGGAAAGGAAGAAACATACTTTACATTCCATTTCAAAATTTCTTAATTTAGATATGACCTCATAACTCCTGGTAGAAAGCCATGACATACAATTCCATTGCTAACCTCCTAAGATGAATGACTAGGATTTAAACTTGGTCTTACCCTATAAGCGGTAAGTGGTGCACCTTAAAAGAGCTCATAATTACGATTCGCAGATGTGACGCACATACTATCGGAGTTAGAGCTTATAATCCACAGAGTGAAGGTGTCGACCACGCCTGACGGAAGAGTTGTGGACCTCTTCTTTATCACCGATGGCATGTAAGTTGCGTATCAAAGTTCAGTTGTTTTTGTGCATGTTGCTGAAGCATTAGCTTCAGTTCTAAGTTTTAACACTCACTAGCTGCTGCTTTAATGTTCAATTGCTGCTTATTCCAAATGGTGTTGGTTAGTTGCATGACGTGATAATTCTACCATATTTATGACTGTTAATATTTCTATCTGAAGGGAATTGTTGCACACAAAGGAAAGGCAAGAAGAGACTTACTCCATGCTGATTGCTACCTTAGGTCCTTCCATAAGCTGTGAAATTCTATTAGCGGAAGGGTTCCAGCAAGGATTCTCCTCTCTTCCACCAACAATCTCTGAGGAACTGTTCAGGTTGGAACTAGCTGACAGCGAGATCTGTTCAAGGTCTCTTTGTGCAGAGATGAAAAAGATGCAGAAGGCCACCATCAACTTTGACAATTCCCTGAGCCCTGCACACACACTGCTCCAAATTATTTGTGTCGGACAGAAGGGGCTTATTTATGACATTTTGAGAACACTGAAGGACTGCAGCATTCAGGTACTTGGAGATATATGCATGGGTTGCACATAGCTAAAATTATTATAGTCTCTCTGCTGTTAAATCGTGATTATCTGTTGTCTAGTCTTCAATAGGCTACAATTCATGGCTTACAAAGAACAGTAGTTGCATACTTGCATCACCGTACTTATTACTTGTATATAATTCAAATGGTTTGTGTATATTATCTTATACCATGATTTGTTACTCTAATTTAGGTAACTTATGGGCGTTTCTGGTCAGACAAGAAAGGTTTTCGAGAGGTGGATCTTTTTATCAAACAGGCTGATGGCAAGAAGGTTATTGATCCTGAGAAACAGGATGTTCTGCGGTCACGCCTGAGGTCAGAGATGCTCCATCCTCTCAGGGTGATGATCGTCAGCCGTGGACCTGACACGGAACTCCTTGTTGCCAACCCTGTTGAGCTATCCGGGAAGGGACGACCGCGTGTATTCTACGATGCTACTTTTGCTCTGAAAGCGCTTGGAATCTGCATTTTCTCTGTAAGAGTTGCACACTAATTAGATAAGGTGCAAAAATGTGTTCATAATGAAGTTAGTATTTACTGTTTCCCTTTTTCATTTCAGGCTGAAATTGGGAGACAGGCAGCGTCGGAGCGTCAATGGGAGGTCTATCGATTCCTCCTGGACGACTGCAAAGAATTCCCCTTATCGAACAGCCTGACTGATAGGAACCGTGTTGTCGATAGGGTAAGGAGAACACTGTTGGGCTGTTTCAACTAAGGCTCGGTTTCTATCTCCATGAATCCAAAGCTTGAAGACTACTGCTTCAGTCAGTATCCATTGTATCCAGTTAATTACATTTACCTACCAACAGCTCTAATTATGGCTACTCCAGGGTGGGCAATCTCAGCGCTAAACTTGCTGGCCAAACTGGTCTCTCTAGTACCCAGCATCACTGCCTGCAACTGCCAGCTTCTGTTCATGTCATTGAACAATGCTGTGAATGTGTGACCTATTTCTCAAGATCAGTGGTGTTGGAAAAGGGAAGAAGCTTCATCTATGTTGCAGAATTTCAGAGCTGGCAATCTATGTGTAACAAAGGAATGGAGGACATATCACAAAAGATGTTGTTTGGAGCTGCACCCTCTGAGCAGTGTTGTAAATGGTCCCTGGAATCGAGAAATGAACGTTAGCGCATTACCATCTTCCTGCATTATCATGTTGCCCACACGCTGCTATGAAGAAAGAAAGAAAGAAGACGACAGAAAAGAACTTGTTTGGTGGGAGGAGCAAATCGAAGAAGCAATTATTGTGCTTTATTTGGGTCAGGGGGTTACTGGATACTGACACAGATACAGCAGTTTGTTGTAATATAGTGCAAAATGTGCTGCCTGCCTCACCTGCCTTGCTTTCCTGCCTCCCTCCTACCTTCTTGTATGATTGCTACTTCCTCAAGAGATCTGCTATTATGTAGGAAAAAACACTTTGTTTATGTAAGGCATATGCACTAAGTTGTGAATGAACAAAGGAATGTTCTACTGACTACTGTGTCTCTACACAGTACGTACTTTGTGTTGTATGCTTGGGCCATTTTGATAATTTCTCAATTAGAGAAAAGTAGAAAAAGAAAAAGAAAAGAAAATAGTGGGGCCCACCTGTCATTGGGAGGGAGAGGATAAGGCTGGAGACTTAGTCTCCAACCCTAAGCTGCACACGGATGGGGCTTTTCCCCTCTTGGCGGCGGCGCAAGTATGTAGCGGGCGGCTCAAGCGATTTTTGCGTCGGCCGTTGGCAGCGGCAGCGTCGTGGCTTCCTCCTCCTCCTTCCTCCCCGAACGGTACATAGAGCTCTCTAATTTTTGGTTCCTTCTCTCCTCTCCTGATTTGGTTTTTGCTCTCGAGCTGTGTGGGCTGTTGCGCTGTCATGGTTGAGCACGACGCTGTCGGCAGCAAGGTTCGGCCATTTCTCCTCCTTGCGCACCCCTGTTTGCCTATCTCCTTGCGCCATCTCCTTTGAGGTTGCTGTGAGTAAGATGGGGAGTGCGCCGTTGTGGTTGATTCCAGTCGGTTTGGTTCTTGATTGGGGAGAGAAGAAGGTTCGGTGTGGTGGATTTGCTCTTTGGTGCATTCGGTCGGTGCATCTCGCTATTAATTCTTGTGCGGGATTCTTCCTGGTACCTTGACTTCTCGTTTGGTGTGTCCCGAATTGTGAAGAGTGACATTGTATCTCCGACGACCACGTCCGTTTCACCGTGGCACAACGGGGTAATTGATTTTCTGATACAGCGTCTCGATGTGCCTTGCCGGCCGACTTAGTGGCTTTGAGTGACATCCGCTCCATGAGCTTGCATTGTCAGATTCTATTGTTTATTGTGCTAAGTGTGTTGTGCTAGTATTAGTTCCAGATTGTATTGTTTTGATTTAATCTAGCATCGGGGGACTTTCCATAGTAATGTTTGTGGGCTCGATATATGCTCGATGAGGAATTAAGGTCAATGTGAGATTGAACATGACAATTTGGATATAAATTGGTCTTGAGTTGTTAGATTACTTGTTTTTTTTGTATTGTGTCATACAATTGATGCTTGTCTGTTCACTGTGATCTATCTCTTTCAGTCATCTTTGTTTGTTGGTACCTTGTTACCTTGTGTAGTTGGATCATTAACATGTTGTCCAGTGAATTTTGAATTGATAATTTGCTTTACATGACCTGTTAGATTAGTAAGGTTTTATTTGAGCTCAAGGCCTAATTTATTTCAGAATAATTGTTATATTTAATTTATGATTGAATCTTGACCCAAGTGGCGAGGAAGCCATGAATAAATCTTGAGCAGCCCGACATCTGAGAGCAATAAATAACCAACTAAAATCTAAGCAATATGTTGATTTTGTATGTTCTCATATTATATCTTTTGAACATATTGCCATGTTTAATTGGCATGAGAAGATTATATTTTGTATGTTCTCATATTATATCTTTTGAGCATATTACCATGTTTAATTGGCATGAGAAGATTATATTTTAAACTTTATGTTTATATGTCATTTCTGTCATTTATATGCTGTTGGAAATATGCCTTAATAATCATGATTAGTGCTAGAATAATATTTGAATATTTGCTAAAACTGCTATTTTCACAACACTTTGAACCAAACACTTCATGGCTGCATCCCCTCCCCTCTGGATTTCCATGCTCCACGTCCCATTGATTTTTGTTTGTTCTGAAACACTCGCATATGGGCCCTTATGTTAGTCAATAATACATCAGTCTTAGACGAAACAGTAACACTCCTGGTTTATACGCCAGCAATAGTTGGTCTTCTCTTCAATGATATGGGGCATTCTTGTTTGTGGCCAACCTAATAGTTTGGAGACAGAGATGCAAAGATTTTTTTTTGAGTCTCAATAAAACTAGTTATAGCGTTACAAGAAAGATTAAGATGGTAGCAAATGCATTGCGTAGTGCACATTGAACTCATCCGTGGGTGAAGAAGCAGGATTCAGAGCAGGATGTTTGATATGTAGTGTGGTGGAGAGAGTGACTTCTGACTTGTGCGGCTGATGGTTTTGGAACGGAGACATCTGAACCGTGGATGAGCCATCATGGCTGTCTGCAAAATGCAACTTGCCCAACTTGCAATAATATAGCTTTGTTATGGATTAGAGATGAATTAATGGTGTTGCAATAATAGAGCTTGCAAAGAGTATGGACACTTCACTAGCTTACTCATCCATCGACCACAGGTTATTATTAATCTACAATGATCATTGTGAACTTATGATGCCTGTTTCATACCAAAGGTAAAGTTCTGCCCTGCTATATACGTTGAAATCTTACGCTTTTATTAAAAATACTAATTTGCATAATGATTACTGTACCATCTACCAGAACATATACAACTAGTGAGAACCCCGGACGTTGCTGCGGGCGCATTGAAAAATTACATATATGCATTGAGACATGAAAATCATTTGACATAATTTGAGGTTCTAAATATAAATGGGGTCATTCGTTATGAGTTATAGGAAGTTGATTCTCACAGTAAGGAATTCATAATCAAAGTTTACTCTAATGCTAGGAACACATATGGCAATCCACAATAGATAATGAAAAATAATGAAGCCAAACTCTGCATAGGAACCTCAAATTCATAACGAATGAAGTCAAACTTCAAATTAGAAATGTTATACAAAATTCCTAACAACAAACTCATAACGAATGACCCCATTTATGAATTCCTAACGGCAAGGTTCCAATCCACGATACATATATGTATTTATATTGCTAGGAAAAGTTACTTCCTTCCAAACCTCAAATTAGAAATGTTATACCTTATGACATGGTATGGCAAGCAATGCAAGTAGGCACCATATTAGCAAACAATGAAGGCCCAATTCTGTACACACTCTACAAAATCCACGTTATAAGCATCAGCAAAGTGATCTGTAAAAGAAAAAGGAATGACATCTTATACACAATATAATTGTTTGGTTAGAGGAAGCAATAAGTTGGTTCTTATTTTCAAAATTGAACTAAAGCCACATAAGGGGTCTAGTCATTTTATCAAACACACAGGAGGACAGTAAAACCATATGGAAATAATTAGCTAGTCAATTCACCAATCATGAACCCAAAGATCAGAATAAAGCATTGATGCTGAAATTTGAGAAACACACGCACTTCTTCTTTCTTTCTTTTTTTGCAAGTAAATGGTAATTCTGGAGCGATGAAAAATGTGTTCGATTTTATGAGCATTGGAAATATCTAAAAACTACTCTCGTTCGCTAATAAGCTACATTAGATGAACCAAGCAATTGTAAAGAGGTTAGCAAGATGTATGGACAACTATACATCACCTGAAAATGCATCTTGTGCTCCCTTTGCCATGCCAGATGTGGACTCCTAAAGTCCTAGAAAATGGTTAATTTGTTAAGAATAGATTCAATAGACATATTTTATTCACATGGTTCAATGAACAAAAAACAAAAACTAAAGTGGGGGCACCGATATATTAGTACTTACACAACGGTTAACCAAAATGCTTAGAATCACAAGACTTGCAACAAGATACATGATTTCAGATGCAAATATATACTTGGTTTCTCAAACATCAATGCAAGTAATTACCTCCTAATGAGACTATAAAAAAAACTTCCTAATGCAAATGCAGAATAACTTGTGGATCCTGGGTCCTATTGATTAAGTGATATTAGGATTAATATAATTATTAGTCCAGCAAACATGGAAGAGAAACAGTTGTCACCAATTTCTCTACACTGGCTGTGATGTAACAAATGGTGTTCCGATCTTTTGATGAGAAGGATAAATCGATTTGGGGAGACGACTCTCATAATTCGGCTACCAATCGTACATGACCAATATGCCCGGCAATCGCTGAATCAACTTCGAGATTGTTATCAACCTTGCTAGAAGCACGATCGATCTGATCATGAAGATCAATTCCTGCATGCAATCGAGAACAAGCAAGAGCGAGATAGATAAGCAATCTGAAATTGCAAATAGGAATAAGTTTCGTATTGAAAAGTGGGGTTTCGAAAAACAATATCCCTATTGAACTTGTCGAACAAGAGGACAATATATAAAGTAGCAAAGGCTAAACTTTAATCTAACAAAACTCGAGTTTAGCAAAAGGGCGGCGGCTCCTATAAGAGGAGTTGCGGCCAAGGAGGTGGCTAGGGTCATCCTAGGGTTGGGTACGACCAGGGAGGAGGACGCACCAACCTAGGCTTGGCCCGGTACTATTACAAAGCCCAAATTGGCTCAAACAGGTGATGCGGCATTTTCTTTTGATGATTGCGATGCGTAGACAGTGAATCTGAAAGTGGGGCTGGATCCGTTGGAAAGGCCTCATCGTAAGCTTTCAATCAAGTACTCGTGCACCTCTAACGGACTCCGTATGTGTGATTTATGCATGTTTTAATTCAGTGTTGTCGGACTGACTCCAAATTTATCTGGAATTGAAACTGGGTCGGCCTGGACTTTTTGTGGTAGTAGTGCTGCTTCCCTTGCCTGGGTTCCTAAGTAGAATGACATCACAAGAGTTAGGTAGCAACCCATCCTCAATACCAAAATTATGAATTCCTAGAAACAAAGTTACCTGATAATTTAGTTGACGAGCACATGCTCTGGTAATTGATCCTTGCACATCAAGTTGAGGAGTAGAAGCAGTAGGTATGATTGTACCAGTGGAAGGGATGTCCTCATCAGGTTGCATGCTCGCGGTGCAACGATCTCAGTCAGAAACCATGGAAGCTTTTTGAACAGTACTCATGAAATGACTTTATTGTCTTGAGCAAAATAGTGAGTGCACATCATGAGGGGAATGATCTACTACAGCAAGCAGCAATTTGAAAAGCTGACATATTGTGTTATTTTCAATAACTTTATCGACTATTACCTGAACAGAAATGTAAACATGTGGATCATTTTTCACTCACCATGCCAGAAGACAGTCATGTGCTTTGTGGAATTCATTTACCTACAAAGAAGAACGTGTCCAAGACCGCAAGACCGGATCGATGTCGCCTTTGACACCTACGCACAGCTCGGCTACGTCCACGTCCGCCCTATGACTGCCGTCTCCGTGCTGCACACCATGCACAACAGTTGGGTAATTTTCGGTTATATGGTATATTTAGATTTTATGGAGAATTTGCGTTTCGTATTTAGGCAGTATTTGTTATGGATACTAGAATTTGTGTGGTATCCTTTCAGGATATATAGAATCCGTTCTGAATACGAATAGTTGTTTACTCTCAATAAAAGAGCATACTTGTAATCAGTTTTATGGAAGTAATGGAATATAGAAAAATAGAGAACGCTGCATGCGGTGCATGCAACACCAAAAATCTCTCTGCCGGATTCTTGCGTACGTGTGTTTTCCAGAGCGTGTACGTGTCTTCCGTCTTTCAGCGTGTCTTCCATCTTAATTCGATTGGCTTCCAGTGCCATCCAGTTGCTGCTGTGCGTGAGTCAAGGCACAACATGTGCTTGTATCTTCATCTTTGATCCAGCATGAGCACAGCTTCCAGCGTACATGTGCTTCTCCAAGGATTGTCATCCGTGCGTGTACTTCGGTCTTCGATCGGCTTCCAGCGTGTGCATCTGCCGAAGCGCCATCCGCGTTCTGCTGAGAAGTTTTGCCGAGCGTGAGTTTTGTCTTGCACTAGATCGGTTGAATCATCTTCAGTTTGGGCCAACAACAACGACGTCGCCGCCGTCGCCGAGGACAAGCGCGTCTCGCTCATCGTCCTGCCCTTCCACAGGCGGCAAACGTCGCACGGCGACGACGTAGAGAACCTCGGGCCCGAGTGGCGCGCCGTGAATCGAAGGATCCTCCGGGAGGCGCCCTACTCGGTCGCCGTCCTCGTCGACCACGGCTTCGGTGGCGGCGATCACGTCAACTCGGAGCAGGTCGCGCACGGACGACCGGGAGGCCCTGGAGCTCGCCGGGCGGATGGCCGAGCACCCCGTCGTGCAAGTCACCACCGTGCAGCTCATCGACGGCAAGGCCGGCAGCGAGGAGCACGCCTAGGTCAGGATGCGCCCGCCCAACACCGAGAACGCCGACAGGAGCTACACCTTCTCGACAGCCGTCGTCAGCAGCCACAGGGAGAAGGTAATAGATAGACAATGGCTTAACATGACACGCGCGGCGGAACACGATGAGGTTGTTATGTGTTCTTGACGACGGTGCATGCAGGAGCTGGACGAGGCGGCGGTGGCGGAATTCCGGCAGAGGATGGGGTCCATGGTGCGGTTCGAGGAGCGGGTGGTGGTCGGCAACGTGATCGAGGTGGTGGTTGCGATCGGCAAGAGCCGGGAGTACGGCCTGGTGGTCGTGGGCAAGGGGCGGCTGCCGTCGGCGATGGTGGCGGAGCTGGCCGTACGCCCGGCGGAGCACCCGGAGGTCGGTCCCATCGGCGACGCGCTCGCGACGGCGGAGCACGGCGTGACGTGGTCGGAGCTCGTGGTGCAGCGGGACGACATGAGCAACGCCGACGAGG
This sequence comes from Ampelocalamus luodianensis, assembly GCA_036346255.1. NCBI lineage: Eukaryota > Viridiplantae > Streptophyta > Magnoliopsida > Poales > Poaceae > Ampelocalamus > Ampelocalamus luodianensis. The sequence goes on along the minus strand of CM070633.1, from coordinate 73,223,667 downwards.
TGCCGGTGTCCGTCGTCGTGGACGGCCGCGCTCACGACGGCGGGGAGGTTGGCAAGGACATGGGCGAGCCATAAAACTTGCGCTGAATTAATGGAATGCTCCTCAAGTGTCACCCCTACTAATTATCGACTAGCGTAGGAAGGACGATGGTGGTGATGATATGTTAGTGAGTCCGGTACGGTGTTGCTTGACATGTAATTAAAGGGTTTCGTTTCGTTTTCTTTTCAGAAGAGCAGGCATATTATATACTGATACTGGCAGCAAATTAATAAGCAAAATGCTAAATTAACAAGGTTATTGTAACCTGTACCGCACATATTACTAGTTTACTTTTCAAGCTGGTTCCATTACCAAGAAAATTTGTGAACCAAGCATGCTACTATATATCTATCTCTCGAGCGTTTTGCAAGTAAAAGGCAAAGCCATTTTATATATGTTGAACCTGAATATCATCCATGTCATGTCAGTGTGTAAAAAAAAACAAAAACTTTCTTTTCTTTTTTTTGGAGAGGATCAGATCAATCCATGTCTGCTGTGCATCGGGCTACCAACACCTAATTGGGCCCAAACGCCACTCCGTACATCGGTGCAGCACCAGCGACCAAATGGGCCAGTCCGGGCCGGCCCACGATGCGATGCGACGTCGAGACACACGGGTGGCTACTGAGGCGTGGGGCCGGAGGTCGGTGCCACCGAAAAGAAGAAGAAGAAAAAAAAAAGATGCCGCGAGCGAGCGTCCATTCCACGCGACTCCCGCACACAAATACCACCACCTCTGCCTCACCACCCAGGCGCCCACTGCGAGCACTAGCAGCAGGCGGGAGAGAGAGAGAGAGAGAGAGAGAGGGCGAACTCAAGAAAGAAAGAGGGAGGGAGTCTCTTCCTTCTCCCCGCGATCGTCTCCGAGGCTGCCGAAATGGTATGCACATCGCCTCCTCCCCTTCTCGTCTTATCTGTCACCTGCAGGTACTGCTTGCCTGGTTGCTTCTTACTGTCGTGTGCAGTATTTATCTGCTCTTCATCGGCTGCTCTAGATCTTTGTTGAGCAAATGCAAGAAACAAATTGAGTTATAGGTGACCATTTGGTATGTTGGCAGTTTTCCCCGGGAAGTAAGATCTCTTCTAAATGCGCTTAATTTAGCGTCGATTTGGGTCATAGGGATGAACAAGTGAAATTGTAAGCGGGTGCCTTCAATGCAGCCTCAGATTCGTCTGGTAGAACAAGAGCTTGGACTGTTTGATGTGTGTGTGTCCAGTGCTCTAGCTGCAAACCACCCTGACCTTCAGTAGGGAGTTGGACATATGTATACTCCCGTCGGCCGTCGGTCCCTCAGTTGGTAAATAGAGTGGCGCTTTTGTAGGTGCTGAGTAGTTGGTGACTGCCTGACTGGTGGCCGCCGTTGCTTCATCGGGAAACCTTAATGGCCAACTTGTAGTTAGATTACATTATGATGGCCCAGGTCCTATCTATCTCTCGTTCCTCATAAACACGCACAACACGCAAGAAACAAAGGAAGAAGATGAACATGCGGAGCTTCTTTTGGTAACTCACGCGCTAACTCGTGCCACTATTTCTCACTACTTGCGCCACTAGCATGGCAAACTCTAATGCATGACACAACTAGACTTGATGACAAGATTAATTCCAACAGATTATTGGGGGAATCATGTAGTTTATTGTTTTCGTTGTAGTGCGTTTGTCTAATGATCAGATATAGAAAGTTTGCAAGTGAGATCTCACCTCTTATTGACTTGTGATAGGTGAATAGCCTGTCAATACTAGTACTCGTTATTACTTCCCTAAAAGGAATGACAAAGCGCAACCTGCTGCCAATGACACAATGCATGAAAGACATAGTATTTCAGAGAAAGATGCAAGAGGAGTCATCACGTTGTTTTTCATATGAGTTTCGCTGTGGTGTATGGTCCTCGGTCATGGTTTTACCCTTTTGTTCTCCGTAAGCATTATCATTGTTTGATGTGGACCTGTGAAGTGCTTATTAGCTTGTGGTATGTGGACATTCTGCCAGTGGAGCTTCAGATCCACTGAGTAGACCCCTTTCGCAGAATTCAGTTAGTTCGACAGCCATTATCCTGCCAGGCATTTGTAATGAATTCTTTTACAGCCAAAACTACTCTAAAAAAGGCGCAGCTAATTTCAGTTACTCTGTTTTTTTTTACCAAGGCAAAGAACCCAGCTTTAATAGAAAGCTAATTTCAGTTACTCTGTTGCCGCATCATTACCTGTTCTTAATCAATTGCGCTCACAACATATCTTACGGAAATACCTTTTCTAAAAAAAATACTTCTTCAAGTGTAGCAAGTGGCTGTTCCTTAATATAGGGATGATCTATGTGCAATGGTAATTTACTTGGCTTGACTGCCTGTATTTTTACTTGTAGGCGAATGCAGCATCAGGGATGGCTGTGGACGATGAGTGCAAGCTCAAGTTCCTGGAGCTGAAGGCGAAGAGAACCTACCGCTTCATCATTTACAAGATAGATGAAAAGAAGAAGATGGTTGTTGTGGAGAAGGTTGGCGAGCCCGTACTGAACTACGACGATTTTGCTGCTAGCCTCCCTGCCAATGAGTGCAGATACGCGATATTTGACTATGATTTCGTGACTGCGGAGAACTGCCAGAAGAGCAAGATATTCTTCATTGCATGGTTAGTACTTTCTTCATTGGTTCTCTGATTCACTACACTCTTCACTATAATGTAATTGTGTAGCTGATTCACTTCACATGCCGATAAAGGTCTCCTGATACATCGCGTGTGAGAAGCAAGATGATTTACGCGAGCTCAAAGGACAGGTTCAAGAGGGAGCTCGACGGCATTCAGGTGGAGCTTCAGGCGACCGATCCAACCGAGGTCGGTCTCGATGTTATCAGAGGCCGTGCAAACTGAGCATGGCAACTGTGCTGCTCTGCTACCTAAGTATTGAGTCCCAGATGAGAATTTAGTGCTCCCCTGAGGCAATGGTTATGAGTTGTTATCATCTACTACTTACGGAACGAATGTAAACTATATCCGGTGCAATTACAAATTTATCCTTTCTGCGTGCTAATTCCTGGATCTTGATAACTTGTCACACTTCCTGATGTGATCAGTTACATCTTGATGATAAGAATCCTATTCAGAATGTGCCATTACTCCATTAGTAACCCATCCTTGTGCTCTGCTTTCTAAGCATCCCGTAGAAAGGTGCAGATTTCAAATTGGAAAATGGCTTCCCTTGGTTTAACATCCGACATTTAAAAAATCATGGAATCAATTTGAGAACATTTATCTGAACATCCATCGGAAGTGTGCTGCCTGATGGCAACTTTTATGATGAAGCTGGGAGAATATCACTACTGTACCTGCTGAACATTGATTCAAAACACTCACTGGCCTGTCTGGCCAATTGATGGATCTAATCAACAACTATCAGAATCCATAACCACCTACAGCAGTACAACCACAAGGCTACAATCAATGAACCACAGAAAAGGCAACAACTGCGGTGTCATATATTAATAATGCTAGATTTGTCCACCAAAACATACATACAAAAACCAGTTCAAATCACAGTAGGCCAGTAGAGTTCTCCAACACCTCACACACAACAGGAAACACATGATGATAACAACAGACTGGATTTATTTATATGCATCCATCATATTTACATAATGAAGGTGCATCTGCAGAACCCGAAAGCCCGAATGCCTTTCAGGAAGCCTCAGCAGTGGAGAAATGCATTTTAGCGACAGTCTCACGCAGGAAGCTGCTTCCACATTTGGCTTCTTGACTGCTGTTACCATAGTCCAAGATCTCGGTCTCCTGTTTGCCGAGATCGTCTGGTGCAGACCCACCACTGGAGGTGCCAACATCTTTCAGTCTGTACAAGTACACGGTGCATAAATAAAAAAAAGTTTCATCTACAAATTCGCAGGGGGGACGAAGTAGCAGTAAAATGCTAGCAATCTTACCCAGGAGCCTGGAGCACAGCTGAATTCTGGCTAGCATTGTGCTGTTTTTTCTTGGACCTCCCCTTATGCTTCTGTTTCTGCTTGTTCTTGTCCTTTTTACGGGACTTGGAACGTCGCTGGTAACTGTAATTCACTGAATGACAAACAGATGTGACAGGGGGATCATACACGTCGGGGGCCCATTTGACGTGCCGATTTTCAGTTTTTGACGCCATCCCATTCTTTTGGCGGCTTCCTTTCATTGCAGAGACGAGCTTCAAAGTTGACTAAGGCAACGAGAAAAGGAAGAGGGAGGTCAGTTCATCATTACACAACATTAACGACTAAGCATTTCTGACTTGCCAAAGGCAAGGTTCCGCAAAGCAAATAGTGATTGGCCAACACGGTGAGGACAAAAAAACAGTTGGTTCACATGAATGTAAAAGCAATTCTGGTTGTTTACGTTGTGAAATTGCTAACTATGCCCTACATGCATGGCTAACAGATGCTTTTAGCGGTACTAGGGCAGTAACATTAAAGAACAAGCGTAGTGATTGATCCAGGCCAAAATCATATTATAACATCATGCTTATTATATCTTCCCCTGGTTGCCAATTATAAGAGCGACACAAAGGAAGAACAGCACAAGCCATTGTATCTCATGCAGGTTTCATAACTATAGGCGGTAAGCAACAAAGTTTACATTTCCACAACAAATATCAGCGTATGATATATGAACAATTTCAAGCAATTGTATCCAAGCTTACGATTATTCTTGCAAGTAAGCAATCATTTGATCAACATTCATATTAACCCATCGCCCCATGGTGACAGGAAAGAAAAGATATATTGGCTCGTCACACTTGCTAATATGGACTGGGCGCCTATACCCCTTGAGCCTTGGCCTCCAATCTCTAAACACACTGATGAGTGACGACAGATCAGAATATTGGAAAAACTTGTTGAAGTAGTTCGACATGTTGCTAAAACCAGCTTGAAACCACTACTAGCCACTAGTTGGAATTTGGAAACCGGCCTGTCGTTAGAATTAAAACCTTTTGTCATAATGACAACAGCCTAAGAGTCCAGTTCAAGTATACTTGAGAAGGCAAAGAACTTACAATACAATGCTGGTCATTTGTTGATAAATGATAACACAATTTAACATGAGGCACTCACAGGTAAGGACACGGAGCGCTCATAAGTGGGGGCATCATTCGGCGTGTCATCTGAATCCTCCTGTTGAGCCTCACCGGTAGAGGGAGGAAAGGTGGCGCACTTCTGGAGGCCTTTCTTCACCCCCAAGCCCATGGACTTGGAGAAATCCACACACATTCCAGCCTCCAACGAACCATCCGCATTCTCCGCCTGTGGAGAAGTTCCATCTGGGGCGCAATGCTTCCGCAGCGGAATCTTGGTGTCACCAGAAGAGGTGCCGTCAGAAGTCACCGCTAGCACTCTCCCAAGACCACAGGAACGACCATCCATGAAGCAACTCGCTTGCCAGAAGAGTAACAGGCTAACACCGCAACCGTAAAACCACAAAACGACAGTGAGCTGATCGATGCTGAAAAACAGCTCTATTGCTCCTCCTCAGATTACCCACGCATCAACATGGATGATATAGAAGAAATAGAGCAGTATATATATATATATATATACGGCATAGATAAATTCCTTGGCTAGCTTAGCTAGCATAAGAATCCTCCTAAATTTGCAAAGATTTGGTGAAATAAAGAGGGGTATTAGTATCACCTCAGGCTCAGTCACAGCGCCGCCGGTCCGGTCCAGTCCAGTTCAGTCCAGTCCAATCCTAGCGCGAGCAACCGATCCAATAAAGTAAAATCCAATCCAACCTAGTACAGCACAATATTGCACAGCACAGCGCTGTGGTCTGTGGCTGTGCTGACCACCGGATAAGTCTAGCTACGAGAGGACGCGATGCGAGGAAGAAGAGGGTACGAGAAGGCTAGATAGATACAAGGATGGGTAGACGGACGGAGGTAGTAGGAGGAAGGGCTAGGATGGGGAGAGGGATTGGGGATGCCAATGAGGCGGTGGGAGCAGGAGGAGGGCGTCCTCGCGGCGCAGGGGTGATCCCACCTGCACCGTCGGAGGCATCGTGGAACCACCAGCGGCGAGGTTGGATTGGGTAGATCTGGGCTCGGGGTCGGAGGAGGATGCGATGGTGAATGGTGGTGGGCTGGGCGATGAGATTGGGGGATTTTTCTTTCTTTCTTTGCTCTCCTCTTTTCTCTTCTTCGATTCTCTTCTCTCGCTTCACGCGAAAGGAGTCAACACTGAGGGCCATATATAGGAGCAGCAGTGTGGTGTGGATAAGCGAACACGTCTATTGTAGTGCAGTGTTGTGTAGTGTAGAATTTTTGGCGAGGAGGGATTATTGGGAGTTGAACGATCACTATATCTTAATTCTTCGGGGTACTAGCTTGTTGCTCTTTGTAAGGATGGTCTCCATCGGACATCAGTTCACCCTAGACGTCAGTCTGCTGTCAGCATTTGTCGATAGGTGGAGACCCAAGACGCACACCTTTCACTTTCGGTAGGGTGAGATGACGGTCACTCTGTAGGACGTCTCATTCTTGACCGGCCTCCCGATCTAGGGTGAGCCACTTGTTCCGGACACTCTGTCGGCGGACTAGAAGGCCAGGAGCATCGGTTTGGCGTAGCTGTCCCGGAATGTGCACGTGGTGTCCCCGGACTTGGCTGAGACACTTTAATCAATGTCCGCAGGGTGCACCTGATGAGGTCGTTAGGACACACCCCGTTGCTTACCTTCTTCAACTCTTTGGTTGTGTCCTATTTCCAACCACACAAGGCGATTAGTGCTACTCCAACTTCATCCGCGTCGCAGAGTCTTTGGTTGACGCAGAGGTTGGGCCGATGCCTTAGTATAGCTAGAGATCAGCCGTCCTTTGCGCCACATACCAGGAGTTGTGTGACGCGTCGCGGTGTAGCACCGATGGTACCCCCAACCTGGCTGTCAGCTACGTGCTCCTGCAACTGTGGAGTTGAGAGCACTTCCCTGTTGGGCAGCCGTCCATCGAGAGAGCGGTACACCCGTACGCCGAGTCGGATGACCCGATAGACGGGCCCACCATGGGCTTACGGTGGAATACTACCTGTTTACACTAGGCTAAGGACAGACTGGCGAGGTGCTACTCGTTATTCCACGAGTTTGAGTCGTTGCACAATAGCAACATCATATGGACTACATGGTATCCAGAGTTCGTGCACACGATAGCGCCGCACGGTCTGTCCGTGCAATGCATACAGGACGCAAGACTATGGACGACGAACTGTCGCTTGGTGTTCGCACATATGGTGGAGCCTTATGCGCCGCAGCGCGTAATGTGACAGTTTGGTATGTACCAGGTCATGCCCCCTAGATGGCAGGCTCCTGTCGTGAGCCATATACCTATGAGTCAAACTTCATCCGAGTAATGTTTACAGTTTTCACGTCTTCTTTTCTACCATCAATCCTTCCAGAAATGCAAACAATCGAGGGCGGGTCGGCATAATCAAGACTGACGTCCAGTCCAGTAATAGTGGACTACGACATGGATGGAGAGGGCACACTTGAGGTCTTGCATGAGCAGCGTCCGTACGACGTTCTAACGTACAACGAGTACATGGAGTGGTACGTGCCACGGACGTGTGCAAGACTCGCCCTTCCTCCACCGGAGCGCCCAGAGCAGCTGACGAGCCTCCACCGCTCGTTCGATCGTCACACCGCTTCGCGGCGTGATGTGACGACACCATAAGACACTTAAAACCTCTGATCATTTTATTGATGATATTTGTACTATTCATTAATGAACCTGTTATGTATGTCACTACAATTGGAGCAGACGCATCACATCGCAAGCACATCGGAGTCCGCCATCCGCAACCCAGACACAACACCGGCGGGGATGATGAAAACTTTGAAGTACATTTTCGCAGAGTCGAAGAAGATAATAAAGAACTTGAGCTGCGATCGTTCGATGGACGACGTCCTGCGCATCAGACACCAAGTGGGGGGCCAAGCTCACCCGCTAGGTCACCACGACCTAGCGAGTCTAGCCAGCGTCGTAGCGTTCCCTGTCGGTCATCCACGGACCAGATCGGCGGGGAGGTAAGTTATGTACAAATCTACGTTCTATTTTTTTGTTATGCTTTACGTTCCGCTAACATCATGTCGTTCTCCTGCCGCAAGTCCATCAGGATGAATCACTTATACAATTCACGTTCGGTACACAGACTAGCACTCCCCCTCGGTCATCTGCACTGCACAATCAGGAGGTACGAGATTCTCAATTTACGTCCAAAGTGTTTATTTCTACTAACATCATTTCGTCTTGCAGCCTTCAGTTGACCGTGGGGGTGACGGCCAGTTCACGTCGACTAATGATGATGATATAGGCCTCCCAGCTCCTACTAGGGAGCAGTACACGCCATCAGGATTTGGACCATGGCAGCCAGGGTATGCAGGGCAGAGCTCCTCCGGATTGGCTGACACACCATACGTCCAAGGCCATAGCTCATCCACACGACCAGAGTTGCAGGCATCGTACCTTGGGGCGGACAAACCGGAAGTGCATTTATAGAGTCTGTCGTTCATGAATTCTTCGGAGGTGGGCCCCAGGTCGGTATGCGTCATCGGGGCGACATGTACGCTTAGCAGACTCAGCTGGGCAAAACTCAGCATACAGGTGTACCTCCGCCCACTCAACGGTCTCCATACCCCTTCCGATCCGACATACGCTCTCCACACCGGCTCACGTATCCCACGGGACATGCTTGACGTAAAACATCCAGACACACATGGAGGCAGTCGCAACAAGGAGAGAGTAGTGGCTCAGATGAGTAAGTCATATTGTATCCCATGTTATGCGATTATGTTTTGGTATATTTCTATTCATATTTTGTTTTGCTACATTTGTACGTGTATTTTTGTTGTTTTGTGCGTACTCCTATGCCATATTGTATATCAACATCTTCAATGGAGTTGCAATGTAGATTTTTTCCATACATTCTAAGCCACATGAAATTATGAAACCCTAATTTCCAAAACCTAAAATCCAAATGTTCCAAACCTAATGTAACAGCCCAAATTTTAAATTCCAGTTGAAAATAAAGTTTAATGATTTTTGTGGAATTTTCAGAAGCTTTTACTTAATCAATTTGAAGCTAAACAAATTTATTTACAAAATCTATTACCAAATAATAGCTAAAAATATTTTATTTAAATCCCAAATGTCCCAGAGAATTTCTGTGAATTTTCTCAAAATTTTGGACTTAATTTGCTATATTCTAAAGCCTAATTGAATTATCAGCAATTATTTAAATCGGAAATCAAAAGAAAATCCCCAAACAATCAATGGGCCGAAACCCACTCGACCTGCACCATTTTCCCACGCACCGCACCACCACCAGCCCGCTCACCCTTCTTCTCTCACCGATGCCGGGGACCACCGCCGCCTCTCTCTCTCGCACTCGCGCCGTCTCGGCCGATTGTCGGCCGTTGGATCTAAATCCAACGGCCAGCTTTCAATGAAGCAATCGAGAGTTCCGAACGTCCCGCTCAATGGTGACCGTTAGATCAAAATCTGACGGCTCTCAGAAGACCTAGTACTTAACTACTTCCCCGCACCCCTCGATCTATCGTGACCGTTGGATTAAAATCCAACGGCTGCGCCCAATCCACACTTACCGGTTCACGCGTTCTGTTTCGACCCGTCCGACCAAAATCGGACGTGCCTCCGTCGTCGTCTTCCTTTCCTTTCTTTCTCCTTCGCTTTCCTTTATCGCCGCGCCATCCGCCATGGAAAGGATTCGAAAACCTTCCATACTCGGTGAAATTCCGATCTAAATCCCGCGATACGCGCGCATTTAAACCCCTGATCATCGCCGCGTCCATCATGGCCCTTTCTTAACTTTCTCTCGCCGCGAATCCCCGATTTTGCTCCGCTGCGCCGCATGGACCTTCTTGCGCCCTACGAAGCTCCGGCCACGCCCGCGCCCTATAAATAGGACCGCCGGGACCGCCTTGACCTCCACAAGCAGTAACCACCACCCACAGCTCGCCTCTGTCACCGTAGCGCCCTAATTTCGAAGTTTCCCGCCGGCGAAACCCTTCGGCTCTTCTCTGATTCCGGTGCCACCAGAACTCTTCCGTCCCCACCGTCGGCACCATCGTCATCGCCTCGTCCTTGCGAAGCTGCTGCCACCACCCACTTCGCCGGAGGACATCGGGATCACCTTCTTCGTCGACGACCGCACACCGCTGCTGCAGGACTCCGTCGCCGACGACCTTCCCGTCCCGCTCCGCCGCCGTTTTGGTAACCCACAAGTTCGCACCGATCTCCTCTACATTTTGCGTGCCACCATTTAGCTCGCCGCGGCGTAGAACGCCGGCGAGACCGCTCACCGGAGCACCACCGGTCTCGGGCCTACGTGGCCGGCCACGCACGCGCCACAGTGGCGCCACCTCGACGTTTCTGTGTGCGTGGCTGCCATGTGGCAACCCACGTGGCTGCTGGCGTGGCAAGCCACGCAACCCCGCACACCGATCCACCCGTGGACTTGGTCAACATGAGCCGTGAGACCGACATGTGGGTCCCACATGTCAGAAATTCTGTTAATTTATTTAAATTCCAAAAATTCCTCGCTGCTGTGAGACCGACATGTGGGTCCCACATGTCAGAAATTCTGTTAATTTATTTAAATTCCAAAAATTCCTCGCTGGCATCAGCATTGCGCAATAATTAGATTTTTCAGTAGAAAAATAATTCGGCAAATTCAATTAAATCTCAGATTTAGGTTTAAACTTCAAAAATTCATATCTTTTGCATCTGAACTCCAAATTGGGTGGTTCAAGTTGCACAATTTTTCTAAAATCATGATCTAGCTATTTAAACCAAAATATTTCAATTTGGATTTATTTTGAGCTGAGTTTTTGAATTTATTTTAATTTGAAGTTAATTTATCGTATTTTCGCGTATAGACCTCGACGACTCCAGAGAGTTAGATCCTTCTGACGATTTAGAGTTTCAAGACTTCAACGAAGGCAAGTTACACTATTGATCATATTGTTCCCAGTATTTTAAAGTATTTAATTCATGTTTTCAAATTACTATTGCATGCATATGTTTATATAAATGTTTGAATATCCTGTTTTTGTATATAGTTATTCCAACTTCCATGGTATGGCCAATTTGATTATTGAATATGAATGCCTTGACACCCTTAGGTAAAATTTATCATATGGTTAGCAATGCTTAGATCATATTTATAAATTTGGGAAGGTTTAGCCAAGTCTTTTACAACTTGATTCCAATTTGATTTTGTGGTATTGTTTTACCACGAAAGTTTATAAAGAGGTTTTTACTCTAAATAAAATAAAATGGGTTTGGACTTGGGCGAGATGGATGGATGGTGGGTGCAGGTTCATGCACGGGCCTAATCTGGTTAGAATTAAGGCCCAGGGTTTTAATGGAAAGACGCCCAAGTTAGTTAAGGACCGGTCTTTGAGCGTATTTGGCTACGTCTTACCGTACCACCACATGTCTGGAATGGGACAGATTTGGCTAAATAATTTGTGGCGTCTTAGTGTTATTTATGCTATGTTGTATGTGTGGGTGTTGGTTAGACATTAGTCCCACCTGGCGCAAGAGGGGGCTCCCGGAGGATGGCTAGTCCAATGGTAGCGAAACCTTAGCGGGCATAAATACATTAAGATACTGCATTGTAACGGCCTCATGATAATTGCTTAGTCACACGCCTACGGAAGCGTGCTTTGGCCGACATTAAAAGCAAATTATCTCTTGTGGGTAAACCTGTACAAACTCTGCATAGTAGAAACTATTCGAATAGCCGCGTCCGCGGTCATGGACATGCCAGCAAAGCCACTCTAAGTTAGACTTGTTTTTGGTTTATAAAATGATTTCCACAGATGATTTTAGGATGGATAATCCTATGGTAAAATTGGGCGGTTAGCCAAGTGATAGGAGGGTATCCTTCACCATTCATTTAATGGAGGTTATCCACTATTCATTGTCATTTTAATCACTGATTTTAGTTATAATATAAAAACTGGCCTTAGAAAATTATTATTGGTACTTAACCTGGAAATGCTGTTTATGCAAAATAACTCTGTCATTATCCTTTGTTTACCTTATGCGTGCATAAACTTTCAATATTAGGTGTAACTTGTAAGCACAGAAGTTGTGCTTACTCTTGCTGAATAATCTTTATTCAGGAGAAGACCTCTATCAGGACGGTGAGGATCTTGACGACTAGGCTACACCCCCAGACGATTGCCTGTGACAAGTCGTGTGGTCTACTATTACTTTGCTTCCGCTGTGTTAGTTCTTTTCTATTTGGCCTCAGGTCCCTTTTGTAATAAACTCAGAAATTATTATTAATAAAGTGCGTGATATGATTTTGCTATCACTTTTGTTTGACTGTGTATACTAGAAATCATGGACTAGTGTATAAACACAGAGAATTCGGGATCCTTCGCTCCCGGGTTCGACAAAAGTGGTATCAGAGTCATATCGACTGTAGGTCGTGGCCCCACAATTTTCCTAAAGACTTATTTTAAAAAACTAAAACTAATTTGAGTCTATCCAGAGTCATCTCTCAACCCTTCTCTTTAAAACGGTTACTGACTCATCTCTTTCTCAAAAATTGTAGATGGCCGAGGTACCGGACGCTATCTCTCATGGAGTTCTTGCTGGACACTGGGCCGAGCTTCTTTGGGAGATGATGCAACATTTGGACTACAAGAAGAGGCCAACATTCCAGGGCTATCGGTACAAGGTGGGAGAGCGACGTCTCTGGAGGGTGGAAGTGCTGATTTACTCTGATCTGTCGCCAAACACGGTCTTCCACACCTTCCACGCTCCGATCAGACGCGACACCTTCGCTGATGGCATTCAGGATGCAGCAAGAGAGGCAGTCTGTCGTCTTCGCCACACCTATGACCGCTACCTTGTCGGCACCGGGTTTCACTATTACCCGATGCATCTTCCGACCAGAGTCGACAGCGTCTTCTGCACCGCCAAAGAAGAGGATTCCCCCGAGCTGACGCACCAGGTGGACTTGACGAAGGCACTGGACTATGCCTACGGGAACACTCTGGAGGACTTGCGCATCGCCCAGACGGCTTGGAGTATACTAAGCAAGGTCAAGGCGATCAAGCAGTAGCTAGCTAGCTAAGGCGGCGAGGCTAGCTCTAATGAGATAGACTACACCCCCAGTACCCCATAGATGTTTTCCATTAGTCCGTACTTTAGGCGCAAATTATGAGCTATCAATTACCCTTGTGATGGCCATAATCCATTAATAAAATAAAAGAATAAAAGAACTATTTTTGAAAAGTTGGTTCTTTGTTGTGTGTTATTGGTTCTTGAGCTATTTTAGACTTATCCCCCCTTAGAATTCCTTGCTATCTTTTCTAAATCCTTGGAAGATCCCGCAGATGGTGAACACCCGCAGGAAATCTTTGTTTTTATCATAGACACGCAAGAACTCATCCTGCAGTTCCACCCTACACCCTCGTTCTGCCAACTGCCCAAGACTGAGTATGTTATTGTACAAACTTGGTATATAGTAAATTTCAGGTAGCATATTCTGATCACCGTTCTTGCATTGCAACATCATTGATCTTTTGCCTCTTATCTGCACCGTGGATCCGTCACCAAACTTGATTTTGCCTAAAATCTTCTCGTCAAGCTCATGGAACATAGAGCGATCTCCTGTCATGTGATTGCTTGCTCCATTGTCCAAGTACCACAAATCAGTGTAATTGTGGTTGTCTTCCTTCGTGCGTAGTTTAGGAACTATATTCTCGTTCAGCATCACCATGATCGGCGTCTCTTTGACACATAAGGAGAGAAGCAGGGTAGGATCGTCGTTGTTTTCACAGACTCGGTTGAGGTTTATCTCCTCGTTCTTCTTCTTATTTCGGCAATTCGAGGCGTGGTGCCCATACTTATCGCAGTTGAAGCACTTTATGTGGCTGCGACACTCCGACGCGTAGTGACCGAATTCTTCACATTTAAAACACTTGACATGAGACTTATCACCTGATCTGGCACCACCGCCTTCCCCATCCCAGTCTCCATGTCCTCCTTTGCCGCCTCGGCCACTTTAGCTGCCTCGCCCGCTTCTATTCCTCGTGCCACTGTTGGAGTCTTGACTCCCTTCCTTTTTATAGACAATGCTTCCCATTGTGCTGTAGAGAGCATCAGTTGTTCATCTTCTTCTTCTTTGCGATGTTGTCTCCCCTTCAAACTTTCTTCAAATGCCCTGAGTCTTCCAATTGCTTCTGACATGGACATTGTGGAGACATCACCCCGCTGCTCGATTGTCCCAACAATCGGAAGAAAACGATCAGGAACAGCACCAAATAGCTTTTCAACCACTGTACTGTCCTTTACTTCAATACCGAGAGAGCGAATTTCTCTAACTATTGTGGAGAGCTTCTGAGAGAATACACTGATCGTCTCGGAGTCCTCCATGATCATACGATCAAATTGCCTCTTCAGTACTTGCACCCTAGCTTTCTTGACGCGATCTTCACCCACATGAATCACCTTGATTGCATCCCATGCTGCCTTGGTCGTTTCCTTCTCCGCAATGACCATCATCACTGCGTTCGGCACAACTTGGGAGATTGTTGCTGAAGCGCCCTGGTCTCTTTCTTCCTCAACCAATGCATTGCCTTCTACTGCAGCCCATACACCAAGGGATCGTAGGATGATTTTAATTTTTACCTCCCATAAGCTGTAATTTGTTTATGTCAACATCAGGTACTGAATTGGAACACTTCTCAGTAACGATCTTCCGATTGTCAACGTTTTGACTCCGGTTCTTGCCGGTGGTGTCTCCTTCTTCAGCGACTGATCTTCTGCCATAGCGGACGAAGCCTAAGCTCTGATACCAAATGTTGGAACTTTTCTTGCTCTTTTCTTCTATCACGCTTCTGTCCAGAGATACACTGCTTGGTCCTTGCACCGTGAGACCAGATGATCATCTGCCCCCCGACGTGGCTTGCCTCCCGTGGGACCCAGGACGTGGATGTTCGAGACAGCGCCTCTGGCTCTAGCCTTGCTAGCTTCACGAAGTGCCCGGCTAGCCAGTAGTAGCACCTAAAAAAACATTTTGCTTGTCTTTCACATAGCTATTCCCTACTAGACAAAACGATGGGCAGAAGTTTGTCTCGGGAGCATTGCTCCTCTTTTTGATTTATTTTTATTTCTCTTTCACAACTCTTGACTCTTTACATGGCTAGGCCTGCATTATATACACACGCAACCCGACTCTGACTCTAAAACTCAATAAGCAACTGACTTGGATATAACAACTATCCAGAAACGAAAACTAACAAAAATATACTAAAACAAGATTAACTCTAACAACAATCACTCTTATAAATACGAGGCGAAAATGCGCCAATACGACCAAAGTTTCGTTTCGTTTCGTTTCGTGTAATACTCACTAGTACAGTTTCAGTTGGGCCTTTCTGTGGTTTCTTCCTCGATCAACTCAGGCCCACTTTAGCAATGCATTCTGGCCCTCCAAGCCTTTCTCCACTTTAGGCCTATGCCGACCCAGGCTTCTTCCCCTTTTTCCAATTTCCAACTACAAACTTTCTTTGTCTTTTCCTGTTAAATTAAAAACAAGGCAGTAAATTCCACAATAACTTACTTAAAGAAACCCTACACACTATGATTACCATTGCATGGCTTATTTTCTCTAGGGGCCTCCCCTACAGTTTCCATTCAAAAAAAGTAGTACTAATTCTATAAGATTTCTTTTTTCAGTTGTCTCGCTTCTTTACACACCCTAATAATTGTAGCCAAAATCTGGAACACAAAAATGTGGGATTTGTCAAACCTTTTATGCATGTTGGAGCTTTTTGGTATTTCTGTAAATTATTTGGTTTTTTTAAATCATATTTTGAATTTCGCAAAAATCAATTAATCAAGTGCAAATGGGATAACGTCAAGAAACTTCAAATTAAATTAAAATGATATTTTGAATCACCAAATCAAACATTTGAATTGAAAATTGAATTTAAAAGCAAAGGAAATCAGAAAAGAAAATAAAAACCTCAAAAATTTGGATTGGGCCAACTTCTGACTGGCCTAGCCCATCTCCCATTTTCATTTTCTCCTTTCTCCTTCTTTTTCTCCCTAGCTAGCACATCTTCTTTCCCTTCCTTCCGGTCCAACCGCGGCCCGCCTAGCTCCATCCCCTCCCCTCGGAGTTTTTGGCTTGCTTTTGGAAGGAATTAGCAAATCCATTTCCCTCGCAGCCAAAATGACAAAAATGGCACTGTTGTAAGTTAGGCAGGTGACACGTGTCCCATTCCGCACTCCCGGACCGTTGCAGCTTCCTGCCACAGATCGGAATTGCTTCAGGCCACGTGCCGCACACTTGAACCACATCAGCCCCCCTGCTGCACACCCGAGCAGCAGCAAGGTACATGCCGCGGACCCAAAACACCCAACGCTCGCCCCGGGCCCTCCAATGAGTGTCCTCAGTGCAGTCACTTTTGGTCTTCCACCACCACTTCGATTCCGCGGGGACCATAGTTGCCTTTGCGTTGTCTTACCCACTCTCAGTTGAGCGAGGTTTCCAACGAGTAAAGTTCTCGGGCGCCACTGCATAGTTCAGCATGTACTTCTGCTGAATGAATGTCATGTTGTACTTCTCCGAACCGTCGATTCATTGGAAGAAGTGGCAATGCTCTGACGGCTGCCATTATGCACGGATAGAGCTAGCGAAGTGTTAAACGCAATATGCAATGCAAAAAAACCCATGTGCGATATTCTCTTACGCATATATCCCCGCACGTGTAGTACACCTGGGCGAATGTGTATGGGTGTGTGGACTGAATGACATTTGTTGGGTTACCGCAGCCGCACTGCGGACGTGGAAACTCCGATGGTAAAGGTGCATCCATGCAAGAACGACCAGGGTAGGTTCCCGCCTTCCCGGCAACCCACTTCCGCTTCCATGTCATCTCCCCATAGTCTAACATCTCCAAGCCCAATGGTGTGATCTCCTCGACTTCTCTTCTCCCTCATGTCTCTCTTTTTTGCGAAATTAGTTCGAGTGGAGTGTTGGCTGTGGTGGTGGATTGTTAAACTTGTTCAAACGTCGGGCTGGGCCGGGGAGCCTGGCCTTGAATGGCCAGGCCTGAGCTTGACCTAGCCCGAGGCGAAGCATAAAACTAGGGTGCAGTCCATAGACCTGTTCATGGGCAGCCCGACCCGATTTTTTTGGGCATAGGTCCTAATTTCCAACCCCACCCGAAGCATAAAAAGCCCCAATTACATTAAATAAATGGTTAAAAATATTGTGTTGAATGGCGGTGAACTCACGTCTGCGTGGGAATATGTGATAAACATTTTGTTAAAACATTCACCAAAATAATTTGCACTATTTAATCTACATTTTCCTACATCGCGAAAGCAACTACATTTTTGCTAATCCTTATCTAATTACGTCACCTAATCAGTGGCTAATTAACATATTAGTAAATTAATAACGACTATCTTCCTAATAAGATGTGTAAAAAATGCCATAACCATCAACGACCATATTTAAGCAACCATAACATTGCCAAATAGCTAATCACACAATTAATATACAACATGCATGCAAAAAAATGATCCCTTCTCAAGATCTTCGCTTGATCTGGAACTTTATCAACTAATACACCGCTCTAAATTATCTCAAATCGGCAGTAAAATCAGAATTTATCACTACCTCGCTCTCTATCTCTCTCGCTCGCTCCTCTCTAGCTTTTTGTGCCGAGCAAATGGCTTATGTGGGTGGAGAGAGCGACGGGCGCACGGTTTAATGGCGTGCGGCAGCTACCACCAGCCCTCCAAGTTAGTGGCAAGAACAAGACCTAGATTATCGAAACATTGAGCAAGGTAAGTCGTCACTTTGATCGTATTGTACCTACCTTTTGAATGCAAAGTATATTGTTCTAAAATATCAAATGCATGTTTTACTTTGATTGCAATTATGGTGTCATTAGCTCGTAGTTAATGCCCTAGTGTTAAGTGAGCTATTAAATCCCCTTTCTTAATATTGGACACTATCGTTTGTTGCCCTATGAATAATGGTAAAATTAATTAGTCATTAAGTCCGTATCTAAGTGTCATGTTTAACCTTGCTTAAATATGTTGGCATGTGAGCATTAAATTGCCCCGACATCATTTCAATCATCATAACTTATTTTGGATAGCCATTGAATGGAGATGGCTTTTCTATGTTCATCGGTAAATTCGGATCCCGACACTTTCTACAAGTTGATGAAGATTTTTCACTGGCACCTATTGCAGTGCACCAACAACTTGTTCATCTTGTTGCTGTTGCTGTTGCTTTTGCATTGCTGTGCAGTACTTCGATCCCGAACTGCTGTTATGTTGAAATCTTGTGCAACTTCCTTCCAACTCCAACCAATAGTGGTCACACTCCCTTTAGTTCACCAAAAACGGGCGCTCCTGATTGGCCCGTCGCTTCCTCACGCGGATCGCGGCTCTCAAACGGATCCCCACCGTCCAGGTCACCTGGATCCAACGGCGTGCGCCCCACGTCACGCGGATCGCGCCCGCGCCGCGGGTGTATATAAGGAAAGAGAGAGGAGAAGGCGCCGGATTCAAAATCAAACCAAATCCCTCCAGGTAGATCCTCTTCCTCTCCAGTTCCACCCACGCCAAGAGATGGACGGCGCCAGTGCTGGTGGCGGCAAGGTGAAGAAGGCGCCCGGGAGGAAGTACGGTGGGCCGAAGAAGAAGCCGGTCTCGCGGTCCGTCAAGGCGGGGCTCCAGTTCCCCGTCGGCCGCATCGGGCGCTACCTCAAGAAGGGCCGCTACGCGCAGCGCGTCGGCACCGGCGCCCCCGTCTACCTCGCCGCCGTCCTCGAGTACCTCGCAGCAGAGGCAAGCAATGAAACCCCCTTGTTTATGGAAGAGCATTTGCCAGCCAAAGCGTAGATTTCTTCTTCTTCTTCTGGTTACTGCTTAGAGACAGACCAGACCGAACACAAGAGATTTGCTGTGGTTATATATCCATCGAGCAAAGCAGAAATATTTCCCCAACATGGTTAATTGGCTAGAATAGATAGTCTCAATTAGAATTGCTGCTTTTGTACGTTTTTGCAATCTTTTTTAAGTTAACCAACATATACACAGTAGGATACTCTCCTACTGTTTTCCTTCAAAAAATAAAAACATAAAGATTAAGCCTACGTTTCTTCTCGGCAATCCATTCAACTGGACTAACAAACCGAGGCGATTCTCGCAGGTGCTCGAGCTCGCCGGGAACGCGGCGCGCGACAACAAGAAGAACCGCATCGTCCCGCGGCACGTGCTGCTGGCTATCCGGAACGACGAGGAGCTCGGGAAGCTGCTGGCCGGGGTCACCATCGCGCACGGCGGCGTGCTGCCCAACATCAATCCGGTGCTGCTCCCCAAGAAGTCCGCCGAGAGGGCCTCCGGCGGCGAGAAGGCGGCCAAGTCGCCCAAGAAGGACTCCGGAAAGTCGCCCAAGAAGCAGACCAGGTCACAGTTTGGGCTATGAGCGACTGACTGCTCATCTGTCTGCTAGGCTCTGTTCCTTCCTTCCTTCCTTCCTTTTGTGTATGTATGTATTGTAGCTGAGCAGTCTAGTGGCAGTATTGTAGTTGATCACAAGCAACTCAAGTGCTGTAACCAGTGTGAGATTTGTCTTGTCCTTTGGCTATTAGTCCGTAATGTACGGAGAAGAGGAAGTGCCTTGCTTTCTTCTCAACCCATCAGATTTGCGATTGCAATGTTGCCCCTCGTCCCGTAATAGCAGATCTAGCCAAGGTGACAGATATGCCACCTGAGAGATTGATGCAGCTTCGGCGTTGCACAAACTGAATGTGCTTGCCAATGCGCGTTGCACGTCATCTCTTGGCGATTTGCAAACCAATCCGCTTGACATGACATACCTATTCCAGATTTCCGATTGCCCGGGTGAAGTACGCAAACAGACCAGGCTCTTTGCATGCTCGTTAGGCTTCCAATCACCGTGGCCAAAAAGATGGTGCATGACAAATTAAAATCTGAAACCTTGCTTGAATCGTATCAATAGCATCTACACACACCAGGGTATCGATAAATCACAGGCGCGCAGAGGCCGGAAAAGAATATTTCCTCACTCACTCTTTGTAAGCTACTAGCGGTATATAAGGGAAGCCACACCAACAAAACAGTAACAGTACTCGCATGTACATAAGGTAATAATATCTCCACGGTTTTCGTCAACATCCTCCCGGTCCCGGTAGTGACAAGCAAGTGCACCGAGCCGAACCACCAAGCAGCAGTTTACCTCCTCAGGCCCTCCACGATGTAAGTAGCATACAGATCCCTGTGTAACAAACACCACATTGGCGCAGTGTCAGCTTGATGCAGTCATGGACGGCACTCTTCCTCGCATTTTACAAAACCACGGCCAAGGGTATAAAAACACTCACATGGAATGCTGGATGGCTTCATAAGCAGCAGTTGCGGGCAGAAAGTCGTTCACGGCGACCTCCTTGTTCTCATTCTTCTTGTCTGAATGTACCAGTTAAAGAAACCGTTCAATCTAAGAGGGTTTCGCATTGTCTTGGCCTCAAGTTGGTTTACACATGAATAACATGATACATGATCTATATTTGAGCCATCATGAAATGAGAAATGAACTCAGAAAATGCACATATGGCAAATACGTATTGGTAGTGTGTTGAAAATGCAGGAAACCCACAATGTTAAGGCCAAACCACGTATTTTCCTAATAGTAATTTGCAGGCTTAATACGTATAGGAGAGTTTTGCAAGGAAAAAAAGGAAACGGGTTATTTGCAGAAAACTCGTCAGAACACAGAACTAGATATTAAGTGGATCAAAAAGGATACAGTCCTCAAAAAAGCGCCGGATTTCAGCCAAGCGATGAGGTGGGAGCTCCTTGATATCATTGTAATGCTTGTATTCCGGATCATCAGCACAAACTGCAATGATCTTGTCATCTGCCTCTCCCTGTTCAAACAAATATTGGCATCAGGATACCTTTGCCTTCCTTGGGCTGTCAGGGTTGAGAGATGAAAAGCAGACCTGGTCAATCATAGGCATGAGGCCAATGGCCTTTGCACGTAGGAAACAGCCTGGTATAACTGGCTCCTGTATACACAATAAAAAAACACATTTTAAACGGCTTCCCAAACAAAGAAGTGAGAAACGGTAAGATTAGTGAATGCGAATTTGGTCTAACAAACTATTATTGTTCTCCAATAGGTAAAAGAAAGGTCCATGCTTTCACATTACTATATTAACACAAGATCAAAATCTTACTTTCCACCATAGCAACTTCTATTGGCTCAAAGAAAATATTGTTATGAATAGTGCTTGTATTCATATGAGGCCAATGGGCCAGTATATATACACAAGGTACAGGTGGTAAATATGCAAAGAACCCCTCATAACAATGGGGAATAACAACTATACACATATATCTCTAACACCCCCCCTCAAACTCATGGTGGATCAACAACACTGAGTTTGGAGAGGTAGAAGCGGTGCTGTGCTCGAGTCGGGCCTTCGTGAAGAAATCCGCTATCCAAGCTCTCAAGGCACATATCAAGAGTAATCACCGATCATGCACACAAGTCCTCGTGAAAGAAGCATCAACACCAATATGCTTGGTGAGCTCATGCTTCACGTGATCACGAGCAATACCGATAGCACTGTCATTGTCGACAAGAGAGGAGTTGGTGTAGTGACGTAAACACCAAAATCCTCAAGTAACCACCGTAGCAAGTAATCTCACGCCAAGAGAGCCATAGCTCGCAACTCACCTCTGACTCGAACGGACACCGCATCTGCTTTCTTCGCCTTCCGTGCAATAAGAGAACCACCAAGAAAAACACAAGAAGCGAGAGATAGACCGCGATCGAGGGATCGCCGCCCAAGTAGCATCCGAATAAGCCTCAAGTCAGAACGAGTGGAACGTGGAAAGAAGAGACGGCGAGAGATAGTCCCGCCAAGGTATCGCAGAACTCGAAGAAGGTGGTCGAGTGGACCCGAGTGGGAGTCAAACAAACCGACTCGTAATATGAACCGGATAAGTAATATCCGGACGAGTGCAACAAGGTAGACAAGACTCCCAACAAGATGACGATAGCGAGTCGGATCGAAAGAGGCTCGCCATCGAGAGGCGAGGTGAACATTGAGCTCCATGGGAGTCTCAACAATCTGATTGTCGATGAGAGAGGCGCGATCAAGAAGATCCGGATATATTTCTCTTGGGACATAAAGAAGCCATCCGGAGTGGAAGTAACTTCAATCCCAAGGAAATACCGAAGAGGACCTGATCCGACATAAGGAATCGCTCACTAAGACGAGCCTTAACAAAGGCAATGTACTCAGAATCATCGCCGTAATGATCATATCATCAACGCACAGAGAAGAAGAGTCCGACCACGAGACGAAGTGTGGACAAAGAGCGCAGATCATGATCACCGGCCAAAACCGCACACCAGTGACCACAGAGGAGAAGCGCCAAACCAAGCACGAGGGGCTTGCTTAAGGCCATAGAGAGAGCGGCGAAGGCGCATGCACCATGCCCTCAGAACAGAATACCAGTGGCGGATGCATGTAGACCTCCTCACGCAACTCGCCATTAAGAAAGGCATTCTTGACATCAAGCCGAGAAATGCACTCAAATGGCAACAGACGCCACCGAAAGAAGAGTGCGACGGTGGTCATGTGGGCCACAGAGCAAAAGTCTCGTCGTAGTCAACACCATGCTCCCGCTGGAAGCCACGAGCAACAAGGCGCGCTTTATAGCGCTCAAGAGAGCCATCGAGCGAGTCTTAATCTTATAGACCCACTTACGGTGATGGGATGAGAATGAGATGGGAAAGGAACAAGATCCCAAGTACCAAGACGCTCGAGGCGCAATCTCTCGGCATGGCAAGTCGCCACTCGTGATGAGTAACAAGATCCCGGTGAGGAGACAAAGCTCACTAGTAGTCGCGCCAAGAAAAGCAAAACAGGCAGAGGCCGAATCGATGGCGATCGCGAAGAGCGTGAGCGAGGAGAAGATGACCCATCGGAGAAGATGGAGCATCGATGAAGATGGACCATCGGAGAAGATGGCTCATCCGGAAGATCCTCAAGACGAGGTCGACGAGTGTAGAAGATAAGGGAGAAGGTATCAGAG
Source organism: Ampelocalamus luodianensis (assembly GCA_036346255.1). Taxonomy (NCBI): domain Eukaryota; kingdom Viridiplantae; phylum Streptophyta; class Magnoliopsida; order Poales; family Poaceae; genus Ampelocalamus; species Ampelocalamus luodianensis. The sequence continues at coordinate 73,200,463 of CM070633.1, read as the reverse complement.
GGAGGAGCTGCGGAGGCGAGAAGACGACACAGCGGCGACAACGGCGGAGAGGCCACAGGAGGAATATGTGGAGACTCGGTGGGACAAAGTGGACAAGGGCAAAACAGATATAGGTGTATCCGAAAGGTCAAGAAAGACAGAGACTCACAGAGGAAGCCAAGGAGAGGCAGATCGGGGTAGAATGGACGAGACTCGCCGAAAGTCACATCCCGAGAAACCCGCATCCGACGACCATCAGATCCCAAAGACCGATAGCCCTTATGCTCAGATCAGATCCCGTAAAGACACACTCAACAGATCGAGCGGTCGGTTTAGTGCGCTCGAGGCGAGGAGAACGTAGCAAACGCAACCAAACAGATGAAGGGTAGAGTAGTCGTGAAGAAGACCACGAGGCGCCAATGTGGATCGCCCTCAAGAGCGTAAGAGGTCGGATGTTGACGAGATGGGTGGCAGTGGAAACAATTTCTCGGCTGCAGTGAGGTGGAATAGAGGCGGCAATCATCGAGCACGAGCCGCCTCAAGGAGGTGACGATGCTTGCGCCGCGACACCATTCGAGCATGAGCACCGTGACAAGAGAATCGAAGCGAGAGTGCCCCGCCAGCAAGGAAGCTGCGCAGGTAACGAGAGAGGTACTCGCCAGCAGAATCGGCACGAAAGACACGAATAGGAGTGGAGAACTGTGTGTGAATCATAGTGGCAAATTTTTTATAGATAGACAAGACCTCACTACGAGAAGACATGAAGTATATCCAAGTATGGCGAAAAATCATCTATAAAAATGATATAATATCGATGACCCTTTCAAACGAAGGAGCGGACCCCAAACATCCGAATGAACAAGATCAAAGGGCGCTGAGACACAGACTCACTATGAGGATAAGGAAGTCAAATGTTTACCTAACTTACACCGACAATCTAAAGACACGCCTCCGAGATGCACCCTAAGACCACGACGAATTAAGGATGACAGACGAGATCCACACAGTGACCAAGACGGTGATGCCATCGCCGAAAGAGCCAGACTGACGGGCGCGGCGGAGAAACGGCGCGGTGGTGGCGGCGGAAGGAAGATGAAGCCGCCAAGCTCCCAGAGACGCCGTGAGTCACGCGGCGAGGGCCGAACCAACCGAGCTCCGTGTGGCGCCCCGAACACAACAAGAGTCGAGTCGAGAATGACCCGATAACCAAGGTCGTTGATCCGCCCAGCAGAAAGAAGTCGCATGGTAAGGCGAGGAACATGAGCAATGTAAGAAACATGAAAGGATGAGTTGCTAAGAGATCCTCTACCAGAGATGTAAAGAGATGTACCATCGCAGAAGAACACCGACAGTGCATCAAGAGGTGTAATAGATGACAAAGTGGAAGGATCAGAGTCATGTGAAAAGATGCTCCGTAATCAAGAATCCACGAGGAGGTACCGATCGTGTAGGAGGTGGTCTCTCGGTGCAAGAGTCGTGAGCGTAACTCGCAGAACTCGCCGAGGAGAACTCGGCGGCAAGTAGGCGCCAAGTCCGCTATCTCTCGCTCGAGAGAAACTGCAAGAAGTCGATGCGACGTTGTCGTAGAAGCACTAGTGCCGCAGAAGAACGACGTGAAAGATGCCGCTTCTTCTTGTAGCACCGGGACTCGCAGGCCAACCTTGTCGCAGAGGAACAGTGAGGACGCCACCTCAGACAGAGGACGCCACCACCACCGTGGTAGCCACGGAGGAGCGCAAAGTAGCAGTGACGAGCGGCGAGCACAGAGGAAGTGACATCGCATCAAAGACCACTCAAGCGGGTCTCTCGCGCGATCTCGGAAGAGCCTCTAGGAGAGTGACACGAGGTGGCGTGCAAGTAGCCGGGCACGCCTTTACTCGAACTCGGACGCGGCAGTAAGGAACTCGTGAGACCCGCCAAACGCCAGATCATCACTGACACCAGCAAAGACGGACAGTACGACAAACAAGAAGATGCGAGAGAGTCCAATCGACGCCGCATGCAGAGCTCGAGCGTAAAAGCGCCAACGATAGCATCACCTGCTGAAGAGAGTGCTCTCGCGACCACTGACAGTGCGTGGCATCACCGAGGGCTCAGAGCGCCGACGAAGATGAGTCCACATCCGAAAGCCGAAGGAGTCCCACAACCTCGTAAGAAAATCGAGGTCGACATCGGCGATGAAGACAAAGCAGCAGCCGAAAGCGCCGCCATCGTACCATTGAGTGTAGGCATCAAAGCGATCCTGTAGAGGTCCGAGCCTCCGGTAGGCGTAAATAGCCTCATCATCGCAAGGCGGCGGTCTCAGCAGCAGACCTTGTGGCCATTGCCGGGGTAGCGCAACAGCGCCGCTCCGTCGGAGGTGTAGGCAAGGCGGACAGTAACATCGCCGAGAGGACGCCCAGAGACGAAGACCACGCATGTGGATGCGCATGCGAGACACGGTCGGTGTAATTAACACCATCGAAAATCACCGCAACGAGGAGGAAACGGCACCATTGGTAGGCTACCGACGCGGCGACCAAGACAACGGTCTAACAGCGGCGCTGAACGGCGCGCGTTAGAACGACGTTTTTTTTTTTTTTTTTAACGGGCCTCTTTAGAAACCGTGGCCGTGGCCGCTTGGCTCGCCAAACGCAGCCGAGCGCCGCTAGGGTTTCTTCAAGCGGCGTCACCGAGGGCGCGGCGGCGCGAGCAGCAAGGCGGCGCGGCGGCGTCATCGAGGCGCGGCGCCACCGAGGCGGCGCCACCGGGACGTGGGAAAGATGAGGCCGGCAGCGCACCAGTGAGGAGGCGGCGCGCGAGCGACCGGCGGTGGAGGAGCAGCGGCCGGCGCGCGCGAGGATCGGCCATGGCGTTCAGCGCGCACGCTTCTGCAACGGATGAGGCGTGGAAGCCGCGGTTGAGTCGGCGAGCGACGAGGGAAGTCGACGGCGGTGACGACGACGACGGGGAGTCGGCGTGCTACGGCGAGGCGACAAGCGAAGCGACGGGAAACCCTAGGTAGGGCTCTGATACCATGTTATGAATAGTGCTTGTATTCATATGAGGCCAATGAGCCAGTATATATACACAAGGTACAGGTGGTAAATATGCAAAGAACCCCTCATAACAATGGGGAATAACAACTATACACATATATCTCTAACAAATATATGGCACATGTTTTTATGTTTCTAAGACTACAACTAACTAGAAGATTCATATGAACTTTGCAATACACAAAACCAAAATAGTAGACATACCTGCATTATAACCAGCACATCCAACGGATCACTGTCATCACACAGCGTGCGAGGAATGAATCCATAGTTGTGAGGGTACACAACTGATGAATAGAGCACACGATCCACCTGCACAACCAAATAAAAAACATAAAAGTTTAGAACCACTGGAAGGGAGTACCACGATAAGAGGTACAAAGAATCGCATTACTTTACCATTATCAGTCCAGTTTTCTTGTCAAGTTCATATTTAACCTTGCTGCCCCTGGGTATCTCAATGACCTGTCAAAGAAGTACCATCCACTTCTTTCAATTTTTATGGGGGGTGAAAACTCTGTAGCATGTATTGGGAGGTGCCAACCAACACATGAACTTGAAAAGTTCAAAAAGATAAATGTGGTTCATACGACCTTAGTTTTTTGTTTTTTTATTTCAGGAGAGGCTTTTGTTTTTCAACCAAAGTGAGTTATGCTATTGACACAGACTTCAGGCAAGAGTATAGAATAAAACTTAAGCAAGGAGAAAATCACTAGTAATATGTTAGGATGGACTTACACAGTTGAATATAGTTGGTGCACCAGGCCCTACATGAAGAAGTCAAGAATATAAGTTTTTTTATTCTGTGAGAAACACAGAAACTGGCAGCCTGTCTAGCTAGATGAGTTGTCAAATACCTATCTCAAGATCATGCCAAGGATGTGCTGCAACAGATCTCTGGGACATGGATGACAGGATTCTTTCATTCAGAGCAGGGGCCTTTAGAGGTGAGCTTGTCATATTGTCCACAGCTTCAACAGCGGGAGCCATCACAAGAACCTGTCAATGATTATAAGCTTTCCAATTAAATTGTTTCAATAGAAGTCAAGTTAATGTCATCCTGGAAGAAGGAACAATGTGAACTGGGGAAAATGGTTGAACGACCAAATATGATAACATCAGGCTAAGAAATCGTAGGCACAAATGAGCAAAGCCAAAATTCATAAGAAATTGGCAAACTATGAAACATTGTACACATTACATGTTCCATGAATATAAATATCTCAAATTTATCTGGAACACACACTTTGAACAGCAATGACAACCAAACAAGGGAACCGACGAAAGCAAGCCTTCGGGGATCAGGGGAGATCAAATCAAATGGAACAAAAGAATCATTTTAAGGTAAGAAACACTATTTTCTGTCGACAAAGTATAGAGGATAGGATCAAATGGAGAGTGGGTTTTCATGTTGCTTTCCCAAAGATGGATGTGAGTACCCTCTCTGATTTATTTACAAATGACAAAGCATAGGTAAACTGATCAACATCTGATCACTGATGGGTAATTCATTACAGAAACACAGACTTCTTGTTCTACCCGTTCATTGAGATATCGAATGTGCTTGATAACATAGAAGATGTGCATCATATCACCAGTGAATAAGCAGCAGTGTGAGGCAGGTCTTTTGGCATAGATTCTCATGCATGCACGAAGATTGTGTTCTTGTGGTCAATGAAATTGGCAAAGCTACGATGAAAAATTAAGGAATAAAAAAACCTGATGTAGCATGATACCAATACGAACAGAGGCCTGTAAGATGTGCAATATGGAGAACATAACGTGGCGCAGCAGCCCATACAAAAAGAGCATGCATTATGCGCTATTTGCAGAACTAACTTATAGTGGACAAAGCACACCTCTTAAGAGTTGCATGCACAATTGTGTGGCTAGTTCTAGACTTCTAATCTATATATAGAGCAGAGCGATAATTATGTGAACAATCATCAGACTTGGTGTGTGCAATTGTGTGGCTAGTTCTAGTCTATATATAGTGCGATAATTATGTGAACTTATATTATGCACAACTAGCAGACTTGCCGTGCAAGGCTAGTTCTAAACTTCTAGTTGTGTGAACAACTAGCAGAGTTGCCCAGCAATTGCACATATAGTTGTAATCAATATATAGGGTAACAGTTGTATGAACAACTAATCAAGTGTGAACAATCAGCTATCCAATCAACACGGCTACATACATAGAAAGTTACTACATACTAATATACCATTAGGTTTAGAGCTGAGTGTAAAAGGTTCTTCCGGGAGCAGACTATTTCTTGGAAACCAGATTGCCATGGTTGGCATCGAGCTAGGACAAGTTATCAATGATTTACACGCATTTAGGACGACTTTTTGAAAAGAATTTGCATGCAAGAGCGTTTATTGTCCTGTTGAAAGCTGGTTACTAAATGAGTTGCCAACACCGGATTGATCACAGTCCGCAAGAAGGTATATCCAAGCCGACATACGCTACTAGTATGATGGTTTACACTTGACAGTTGAAACTAACGATTTTTTTTTCTTTGGTTTTGTAGAAACCACTAACGGGTAAGAAAGCAGAATGGAAATAAAAATCGGGCTCTCAAGACTCTAATTTGATTTGTAAAAAAAGAAAGAAAGAGAGACTGGTTTGTGAGTATGTGTGACAACGACTGGATGATGCATTGCAAGTCCTAAACATCTCGCTTCGTGGATCAAGCTTCGATGATGGTAACATCCATATTCCAAAATATTTGAAAACAGATTTCTCTCACCGTGAGAGCTACACACCAAACCCCCCAAAATCACAGGTGATGGCGACAATACCAGATGCGGCACGAGGTCACCGTAACCAAAAAACAGGAAAACAAGTAACAAAACCGACTGATTCGACGAACAAATTCGTCGATCCAAACAACACCTAGACGCCTCACCACCAATGGCAGGTCGCAAATAATAGGTAGCTCGCTTGGAGGTGGGAAGGGGGGCAAAGTAAAGGGGAGCGAGGAGGAGGCGCACCTTAGATCTGGTCTGGAGCGGGGAGAGACGAAGGTGGTGTGCGCTCGAGGAGGAAACCCTAGACGCCTCACCACCAATGGCAAGGGGAAGCTTTTAAAGGAGGCGAGGGGAGGGGAGGGGAGGGGAGATGAGACCGACAGCGACAGGGAGGGAGGGAGGGAGGAGGTGTACTTCCCGCTTCTTTGCTCTTCGCCATGGAAAGTCACGCTTCCTCGAGCTTCGTTTCGTTTCGTCGGCTGATATTTTTGGTAATAAGCACCGTGGACGTGGATTCACCAAACAATCGCAACAATGCCCTCCGGCTATGATGGGATCGCGATTTCTATCAACTCGGAGGGTGTACAGGGCATCCGATTCCCGATTCCCCTCCACGTGGTGCGCTCTCCCTCCGACTCTCGGGGACCACAGGGACGCGGAGGTGGAGCCAGCCAGCGCAGGAACTGAATCATCTCCGGCGATCGGGCGGCGCGAGGGTGTCGTGTCGGTGGGAATCCAAAAGGCTGGCGTGGAAGCAACGTCGCCCGCCAGACGAGAACGAGAACGAGAACGAGAACGAGGTTGGCGCGTCGCGTCGCGTGCCCAACCGTGCGGTTGCTGTGTCCGGTGGCCGGTCCCGCTCGTCCGTTGGTTGCAATGGGAGGCGCCACCTTCCCTTCCCGCAGGCGTCTTGAGACTTGCGAGTCTGTTGAGAGCACGAGCAGCGTCGGTGCGAACGAATGCGCTTGCGCCGCGGCTGCGTACTGGACAGCTCAGCTCAGACACAGCAATATCGATGAATATCATATTTTTAATGCAAAATAAAAAGATAATATACAAGTGTAAATTGATCGTGTGATTCAAGTATTACATCATAGGCCGGAAAAGATAAATAGCTGTGGTGACCCTAGGATATGCCCACAGACAATCGATCGGGGTAAGCAATCTAGTACTTGTCGTCATCTTCAACTCCCGACGGGAAGGGGGTAACTGTTAACAAGTCGGTATCTTCGGCACCGAATACACATATATGAGTAACCATAAGTACAAAGTTACTCAGCAAGTCCTTACACCAAATACAATTATATATATGCTTAGCTTGTCAAATGAGGAGTTTTATGGTTATTTCTTTTAGCAAAAAAACAAGTTTTTTTTCTCTCAAACACAGTAATTATTTTACAAACCTATGACATGGCCACTTGGACTTAAAGCCAAAGTGTCGTTTCTATAAGCAAGTTTTATACAAAACAAGGTTCCATCCACCTATCATTAATTATGAGATTCCATTCACCTATTATTAACCATGAGGTTTCATCCGTCTCTTATTACCCATGAGGTTCCATCCACCCGACTCTAGATCGTTGCTACAACCATTTTTATGTTAACCACTTTTTACCTATAAGATATAATCAACTTATAATGTCGATCATGACACGCTTTCTTAGGCGTGCAACAAAGATGATTATAACAAGGTTTTTTCGATACATAGTCCCGACACCTTTCCCGCTCCGGTGGGTGGTCCCTCAACACTTTGGTAGTGACTGTTACAAGGCACCCCTAGAATGCTCCGTTACGGGACACATTTTCAATGAGAGACCCTTGTTGTGAGGGAGTCTGCCGCTCTTCTCGACGATAAAACTCATAAAGAAATCCACCTACTACTAGGGGGGGTTTGCCAGAAACTGAGCAAAGTAATCGATATGGTCATTCGACCCTTATAAGGAAGATAAACTCGACGTCTTCTCGTGAACTTGCGGCGGCTCAAACGTGAGTTCTCGTGAGCGTGGCGTGTGCTCCGGGAGGCAACGCGATTACCCCGTGGCACTTGGAGAGGGGGAGCAAGGCTTGAGGAATAGGGGTGTGGCAGGGAGGTGTCGATGGCGCCGCGTCATCAGTGTCATACGACGCGAGAGAATGAGGGGGGGCCCTCGGGAAGAAGAACAGTGGTGGGGGCTGACGGGTGGGATCGGGCCCGCACTACAGTGAAGGTGCACACGAGAGAGAGGGGCAATGCTAGGTTGGCTGGCTGCTAGGCCGTGGCGGGAGAGAAGGAGAGAGGGAAGAAGGCGACGATCGGGTTAGCTTGGTTGGGCCGCGGGGAGAGGTTGGGCCAGCAGTGTTGATTCGACCCAAGGGGAAGAGGGTAAAGGAAAGATTTGAATATTTAATCTGTGATTCAAAATGTGATTTGAATTTGGATTCAAATTCGAAAATGGTTTTGCACACAATTAAAATTTTAGATTTTTGCAAATCTGAATTTTTTAGGCAAGGAAATTGCTTTAAAAATTTTAAATTGCAAGGCAAAGCTTTTGAAAATTTTGAAATGCAACCATTTTTTTTTGAAATTCATGAAATTTATGCCTTCTTAAATTGGAGCCAAATTTAGGCTCTTACCGGCCATGTGAGTTAGTGCTAGGCAATGACAAGGGGTTCATGCCACCCTGCTAGTGCCAATTGGGGTATCTCCAATAGTGTATTTATTATCGTCTCTTAGTTATGCCACATTAACAAAATCCTACGTGGAGGAGAGAGGGGAAGGAGAGAGAGAGAGCACAGATCATCTCTTCCTGAAAAGACTGTCGTGCACACCAAACACGATATGATATATTAATCTACTCTAGATGACATATATGTCCGTTTCAAAGGAAAATTATGAAATATAATTCATAAGGTGACTGAAATTTTTAAGTATAAGTCACATTTTTTATCCATTGGATCAATATCTAATCATATGACACACCAATCTCTACACAAATCCAATGGTCACAACAAGTGACTGAAACTTAAGAACATTTCGAACGACTTAAAAGTGGCAAGACTGAAAATATAAATATTGAAGAGTGTGGTAGAAAGACTATCTATTAGAGACGTTGTCTCTAAAGATGATGTGACATATGTTAGAGACATGCTTACCCTTAATGGGCCTCCAAGCACAACAACCCCGTGAAAAGCTTGCGCATTCCGGAGAAGAATGTCTCTCTCTAGTCATGCATCTACTCCTAGTTCACTCAATTACTCCTACTCCTCCTCGGAAGAAAATCTGACGGGGGAGGGAGGGCCACATCCACATCCTCCCCTCCATTTACCGATCGATGGACGCCACCGAGAAGTTGCCAACGCCCAATGGCATCATCATGAGCACGCACGGCACTCCGCGCGGTCCCGTCCCATCCGTAGGCTCCGCACGATTCGCCGTCTCCGTTTCAGCGAAAGCCGGCGACCGGCACGCGTGCCAAGCCTTTGGTCGCTCGACGCGCGAGCCTGCCTAGCCATGCCGTTCTCGCCTAATTGCTTCTTGTCACTTCATGCATGCTAGTGTTGCGTTCCATTCCATTTGTGCGACCTGCGTGCGTCAGAACCTCGATGAATGGAGGATGCCGCCTTGGGTCCGCGCGTGGAGGAGCATCTCGTCGGCCTCCACCCTGGGTGGCCTCCCGTGCCGGAGGCTGCCGCACCCGACGCACGCTGCTGCCCGCACAGTCACCGGCGGCCTCGTGCAGGCGGCGCCGCGGCCGTCGTCGAGCTGCACGGAGAAGAGGGAGTTGACGGGGCGGTGGTCCGAGAACCGCGACTCGCCGCGCACGTACCACAGCTGCTCCATCCCCTCGCCGCGCCACAGGATGCGGTCACACCTGCGCAGGCGAAGCATACGCATGCGCCGTAAGGATTCGAGCCCAAGTTGCAATAACAAATGCATCCTATACTGTACTAGTAATATGCCGCCCGCGACAACGTGTTGGGAAAAGACGAGGCACCGTTGCAATTCTTTACGTGCAGCTGCACTGCATTTGCATGCATAAAGTTCGTCATAGCTTGCCGCAACACCAGGCAACCAGGGCGCGACAAGGACTGCTCACCATGGACTTGAGTCCATGCTACTCGATCTATGCTGACTAATTAAACCTAAACCACTGCGTGCTAGCGGTAGACAAGTGACCAGAGCTAAATGCAGAGCATCTGACTGTTCCTGATTTCTGAATCCTACTAAACAACTTGAAGAATTTCCAAGTTTTCTTGGTCTCGAACCATCGATCGGCAGGACGTGGCGCGGCTAGGCCGTATTTGTAAAATCTTTATTGGCTTGCGATGGGAACATGGTGACGGAATCACGGGATTAAGTCAATACCATCGGATCGGCAGTTAGATCAATATCTTGCTAGGTATGCGAATGCATGTGCCTCCCTCGCTCACATGATCGATGCAGGTGTACTAGTGCTCAAACTGCTCATGCATGTTCTTCTCATGTCGCATCACGTACCATGTGACCTCTAATTAAGCCATATTTAACTTAACTGATCCTAGCCGCTACGTGTTTATTTTGTTAGTAGCCTCTGATCGACTAGAAATTTCTGTGTCAGTTAGTAGCAATTAGTATTTACCATGCCGGGGTGCGCTTCTTCTCCCGTGACTTGGAGGAGCTCATGGCGTAGGCGTCAGACTCCGCCAGGTACTTGTACGTCGGCGGGAAGCGGATGTGCCCTTCCTCCCATCCGGGGAACACACGGCCGGCTCTCTGCTCTATCCGGAGCTGCAATGATAGAGATACACAAATCCACATCCATTTAGCACGGAGTCTGAATTTGTGTCATTGTATCTGGAAATCTTTGCTTAATTTCGAACCTGATCTTTCTCCAGCAGCGCTTGCCAGTCGCTCCTCTCGAGCAACTCCTGCGTGTCGCCGCAGCTGCCCGTCAGGCGGTAATTCAGGTCCCCGAGCCATATGACCTTGCTGCAAATTCATATCCATTCAGACATGCATGATCAGTCAGAGACAGAGTAGAGTCACAACATATTAAAAAAAAAAAACATGTGAATTGATGGACAAGGGTTGGTACTTTCTTGATGCGAAAGAATGACTTACTCGTGCTCCAAGATGGTCTCCGGCGACAACGCCGGCTGCCTGGAGAACCGGTGAGGCCGTGGGAACCTCGTCCTCTTGAGGATCTCGACGACGTCGCAGTTCCTCCGCACCTCGTCGCCGTCCTTCTCGCCTGACGCCAAGTGCGTGCACACGAAGCACAGCGTCGTGCTCCCTTGCAGCGTCAGGCTTATCGAGATCGAGCCCTTCATTCATCCATCACGATCATTTCAAACACAATTTATCAGGATATCAACTCTGGCAAATTAAGTTTGCATTTGCATTTGATTTTTATTTATTTATTTATCAAAGTTTCAAGGAATTTAATCACCTTATTTCCCATGTAGCCCATAATGCCCCTGCCAACACAAGAAACCTTGAGGCTGGTGACACAGGGCATGAGGTCGGCCCGGACCCACACGCAGAGGAAGATGCCGACCATCTGCTTGCTAGCAGCTAGACGGTACCCATGCCCTGCCCTTCCATGCATCGTCACAAAACCACCCATCTCCTCCTCGCTACTCGACTCCGGGTTCGAGCTACAAGGCTCACTGTCGTCGCTACTCGACTCCGGGTTCGTGGTACAAGGCTCACTGCCGCCTTCGTCTGGCTCTGATGCCATGCTGAGTCTGTCCTCCATTGCTAGCGGGTCCGAGAAGCTGACCCTGGCCTTCTGAAGAAGCTCGGGGTTCGCCTCGGTGGCATACCGGTAATCGTGGGGAAAACTGTGGCTCCTTTCCGAGGAGGAAGGGTTTAGGGCTCGACGAACGAGGTCGAGCCACTTGTAAGCGGGGCCCTTGTCCTCGGCCCCGAGAACATTTCCAGCGTTCAGTGGCACTATTTCCTGGAAGCTGTGACATGATAACAAAATTAAGACATACTAGTACCAAGTCTTTCAGTATCGCTCGCAGTCGCAGTTGTTGCTCAAATGAAATGCATCATTGTGTCAGTGTTCCATGGAACAGTGGTAGTTTGTTTATGCTGGCCTAGGCATGGTAGGACAGGGGAGAAACTAGCAGTAAATTAAATTATGTACTAGTACAACAGTCATGGGCTCTCAAGAGTGATGGAATAATCATGATTAGGTCCAGAAATCCAAACACTGAAACCCATGACCATAGCTGCAGGCTGCAGCTAAGCTCTAGGTGACTACTACTCCTATGTAAAGTACATCATGTCATGATTCTGGTCAGCATGGGTTTACACTGGAATGAATCAGCATGGGTTTACACTGGAATCCACACCGATTTACTCCTACCAATTCATATGAGTGAGCACACTGTTTCATGATCTGCACGAGTGGAGCTCCCCGACGAGCCGGAACCATGTTGCAATGAAATGGCAATTGCAGCACCACTTGTCAAACAACCAGACCACCTTTTGCTATGTCAGTAAGCAGAGGCATGTCCGTCATCATAATCAGAAATGAATACCCCACTTAAGATTTATTCTAGTACCAGTTTCAGAAAACAATATGATTTGACGTCCTAGAATCCAATATTGTCAATTACTGGTATGCCGTGAATTTGGATGAAACACACACAGATCAGATGCAAATACATGTAAATTAAGTAGACAAGCAGTAGTGCATACCCAAGAACGTAGATGTGAGCTGGAGAGGAAGAAGCATGTTGGTTGAGGAGCCAGTCAGAGAGGTCCAGCCCTTGATGCGGCGTTCTCCCTCCCACGTTCCACGTCCCCACAAACATCCTGTATCATAATTCATACATGCATGTATAATACACGCAGCAACACCATCATTAGCCTCAGCTAAGGCTAAGAGATGAGGGTATACAATTAATTGTCGCAACTACTGTCCCTAGATTAAAGAACAACCAACAAAGTCACCAAGTCGTCAGTCCCAAAATATTCCCAATGTTATCCACTAATTCGAGCTAATCCATCCTTTGAAATTGAACTGAACTCAATTTAATTAGTTTTTGAACTTGTATGTGCTGAATCATGCTCGCCTGTTCACACAATAGGAAGAAAAGAAACATTCATGGTACAGCCTGCTGTTTTGTTTCTCTCTCACTAGATCCATACATAAATATAAGAAATGCGCATTTCGATCGGCACACGTAAGCGCTGAAATGCTAAGATGTAGTATCATTCAGCTCGACCCACCTAAGTTCCTTAGGAGGCTGCCACGACGAACTTGGCGGCTGTGATCCATACCGGGGAGGAGGCCTCAGATTTTCAGAGCTCTCTACCAGCCAACCACCTAAAGCATGGACAGGAAGTAAAGCAAAAAATTAAGAAAAAAATACAAACCAAATTGAACTCAATGACAAACATCTGTTGTTTTTTTATTTTTCAGAAGATTAAAACTTTAAAAACGGCATGCTATGCTACTCTGTGAAAGCTCCCTTTTGCATCTCGTGAAGTAAACGTGGTAAAAACAGTAGCTTTGCTGTCTCTTTTGATACTTTTGAAACATAAAGAGTGGAGTTGTTGTTGCTGTAGTTGCAGCAGCAGCAGCAGTTGGTACCGCTTGTAAAGTTGTAATGTACCTGACAAATCTCTCCTCGTGAGAAGGCTGCCATCTTTGTCCGAGCAGCTCTTCCTCCTCTCCTGCTGTCCTTGGCCAAAGCTCTCATCTGTTTGAACACAGCAAAATCTTGCGATTAGCCATAGTAAAAACTGAAAAAAAATTTATTGAGGCAAAGAAAAAGATGGTTTACAGATCTTGTTTGGGGATGAATGCTTACCGACGCAATCCGAATGGAACTCTGAATTCTTCATGTTGAGCCATTTCTTGACCACTGTTTTTGTTCTCGGCCAGGACGACGACTGCGCAAATTAACAGAGGGAAACTCCTGTAAATAAAGCACCAAGGTTTTTGAAAAAGAATAAATTTGAAGGAAAAGGTTGTTCAAGCATCAATCCAAACCTTTGGGATTCTTGCATTGCGTGTCCTCATGTCGGCTGTTTACCTCGTTGCTCTCTGCCAAACACGGGGGCAGGCAAGTTAAAAGAGAAGCTCATGTGATGAGGGACTGGTCTGAATAGAAAAATGTAGACGGCTAATTAAAGAGAAGGAGATCTCCTAATGGTTCGCTCTTTAGGTTTAAAGTGGCAGTATATGTTGTAAAGTGTTACTAAATCTCAAGTAGTACTAACTAATCTATTAATTGCAGGGGAAGTGGAAGTACTAGTACTACTGATTAAACTAGTGCATTGCTCGGCTGGAACTGGAATAGTAGATTAGGCTCAAGATTAAGGGATCGAAGAGGAGGAAAAACAAAGCGAAGCAAAGTGGGCGGTGCATATCTGTCAATCTGTTAGGGAGTACTAAAATCTGCATGCATTAAGAAATGAAGTATTACTATCAAGCGTCAAAAGGCAAGCGGTAGTAAGTAGGAGTACATCTCTCGATTGTTCTCACTATGGATTGATCCGCCCAAATTTCAAATGGGAGAAATCAAGATGGAGGGGGCAAAAAGGGGGGGAGGCTTTTCATCTTTCTACAATCTACACAGTCCTATATCTTCCTACGATTATTTTTGAAAAAAAAAAATCTTACTACGATAATCACTAAACAAGAATAGACGGACTCTGAAGTATGCATCCAAGAAACCAAGAGAGCATTGCAGTTGCAGTTGATGGTAACAGGAGCTAGCTACTAACTGTCCATGATCTGGTCTTGCCAAAGAAACAGAGCACGGCAAGAAGAATGGAGAAGATAAGTGCGCTTACCTTACCTCAACAATCTGTAGCAAGCGGGGAGATGCAGAGACCAGAGAGTGGTAGTTCTTGGAGTCCTTCCTTTGCAATTGCAGAGAGGGGGAAGAGAGGGAGGCAGGCGGTTACCGAGTTGGAAGATTTAATAACGGAACGGGGGAAGACAAGGCGTGGGTGAGGTGAGGGAGAGGAGTCGGGAGCTGGCTGCTGCCTTTATAGGTAATGTAAAGCAGGGGGGCAGCCTGAGCCGTTGGTCACGTTCTCGCCTCCCGGTCCCTTCTGTCTCTGCATGTTGGGCCCACATTTGTGGCTCTTCGGCTATCAAGCTGGTTCCCTATAAATTTTAACCTCTTAGGGGTTTTCTATGGGTCGTATATATAACCCCACAGATCAAAGTCAAGTAGATAGATCCTGGTAAATCGAATTTTCAAGTCATCCGTAGTTAATAGCTCGGCATGTTGTTACACCTATGTATGACGAAACTCCTAGGGCACACATGAATTTCCCCGCAAACAACTCAATTTCCATAGGAATTTGGGAGAAATTCTCGCGTTCCAAACAAAACATTAACTTTGATAGTAGAGTACTGTTTTTGGATGAAAAAAGTCTATTTTTCAACCCTCAACTATGGTGTGAGTCCGAATTTCAACCTCTAACTCCCAAACCATTTGAAACGCAACCCTTAACTAACCAAACCAGGTAATATTACCCTCTCTGCCAATTCTAAGGTGGTTTGGACAATGTGTCCGCCACGTGGATCCTAATCATGAAAAAAAAATAAAGAAGCATTTTAACCCTATTCATGTAACAAGTCAATTTCCGTAGAAATTTGGGAGAAATTCTCGCTTTCCAAATATGACGTTACGTTTGATAGTAGAGTACCATTTTTGGACGGAAAAAGTCTAATTTTCAATCCTCAACTATAGCCCGAGTCCGAATTTCAATCTCCAACTCCCAAACCATTTGAAACGCAACCCATAACTAACCAAACCAGGTCATATTACCCTCCTTCTGCCAATTCTAAGGTGGTTTTGACAACGTGTCCGCCACGTGGATCCTAATCAGCAAAAAATAAAGAAGCATTTTAACCCTATTAATGTGGTTGGGCCCTATCCGACAGTGACAAAGGGAGAGAAGTTGTTTTCTACCTCTTGTTTTCGAACAGAAGAACACACGTACAATGCTTTGGGTGGCTGGTGGAGAAGACCGACGACAACTAGATGACTGTGAGGCACTGGGAATGCCAAAACGAGATGCTAGTGACGCAAGGAAGCTAGTGGTAGTAGAAGTTCAGGGTTTGGGGCACCAGAGACACGTCGACGACAGAAGTGGATGTCGGCGGTGGTCGAATGAAGGCGACAACGGCGCTACGGAGGTCCGCAATCTGAACCATGCGCGTCAAAAGGCAGGCAATAGAGAGGGGATACTATTGTGAAAAGAAATCGGACCAAAGCTCATTGGAGACAATGTACGGTGGCGGCAAAGATGAACACAAAGTGACGTGAAAGGATTTATGAATCTCTCGCCTAGGCAACGGGAACGTGGCGACGATCCTCGGCTAGTGTTCGGGCGGTGGTGGTAAGACTTGGCTCTCCTCGCGACCAGATCTGGGAGATGTGTAATGGCATGGGGGTGGGGAGAGGGACAGGCAACAGAGGACGCTGATGACAAGTGGTACCAGCTGCCGTGGTTTTGGGGTTGGTGGTGTGAAGTGGATCGGAAGAGGGGAGGGGTGAATTGGGTATCTTTTTCGAACTATGCCAAATTTAACAAATTTAATGCAACCTAGAAACTACTTCCAACCTAATTGCCTATTGTTTGTTAGTGTGCTAAATCAATTTCGAAATATGCTAGTGAAGTTTTGCAACCTAAGTTCCAATCATACACAAGTCTAGTAATCTAAGAATTGAACCAACAATAATTTAAATGCGAAAACGTAAAAGAGACAAAAGACAACCGAATTTTTTATCGAGGTCTCGAAGATTCGGTGATCTTCCCTAATCCTCGTTGGAGTACTCTCGCAAGAGTATAGCTCTTACTTGAACCCACGCAAGGATCCAAGCAATACACTCATGGTAGTTGTTCTCCTCCCGAGATAGGTGGACTCTAAAACTTTACAACCCTTGTGGTGCCTTCTACAAGCTTCTCTTAGTCCTTCTCCTCCCTGGATAGGTGGACTCCAAACCTTCACAACCCTCGTGGTGCCTTCTTTAAGCTTCTCCTTAGAAGGTCACTAAGAGCACACCACCAAGCCATCTAAGAATCACCGAATTACAAGAATAATAGGCCTAAGGATGTCAGTTGAACCCAGTAAGATCAAGTAACTAAGAGTGATGCACACTAAGGCTTAATCTACTCTCTCACACTCTCAAAATCTCACACTCTCAAAATCTCAACTAGAAGTCTTTGAGTGCTCTTGAAATACTCAATATGTAAGCTATTGTTTTAGAGTCACAAGAGGTACGCTTGACCAGGATAATACGCCTTTGTTTATTTTTCTGACTTAGCTAAAATTTGATCCAAACTTTGGGATCCTCGCAGCCACAACTTGATCCTTAGCACTCTCTGACTAGAACTAAGCTAGAGAGACCTAGAGTGCACCACAACTATTTACCAATCTAACCTAACTCAAGTTACTAGCAATGAACCCCGTTAATAGTATGGCCAAAGCAAAAAAAAAAAAAAAAACGAAACCTATCAACTAAAATGATCAACACTCGACTCCTTGGATCATTTCTAGCCACAAGATCCTTAATCTTCATGAAGAATATGCTTTATCATCATTTGCATACATGGGGATCCAATCCAAGAACAACCCATATCCATCGTTAGGACCTAACTTATCTTAATCATATTCAAAACCAAAGTTAGTCTTAATGATTTAGGAGTCATTAATCGCCAAAACCACATAATCAACAAATTAGGGGCCTAGATGCTTACACGGTGGCATGCCCACATGCACATGGTGGCTCAAGTTAGGTGGATGAAATGAAAGAGATAGAAGGGCAAGGGGAGAAGAGGAAGAAGAAGCTAGTAGTTACTCACTGACATGTGGACCCTATGACATAAGACATTTGTATATGTTTTATTTGCCAAGTCATTGCCACATCATGGCCATGTCAACGTCCACACATCAAAACCAATGACAAGTGGGGTCAAAACCGGACTGGATCGGGCACGGAGTCATGTGGCATGGTATCGATTGTTGAGAGTTATGTTTTAGACAGTTTTAGAGATCCGGGTTGAAAATTAGACCAGGTCAATAGTTAAGGTTAAAAAAATAAACTTTTTTTCTTCCCTTTTGGATTCTAAAATTCTTTGACGTAGCATGTGGTTGCATTTTTCTAGAGAGATTTGTGCATGTACATGTAAGTAGCATGCTTGCTACATAGCAGTAGTCTGTGTCACCCTTGGAGCCAGCAGGCTCATGAGTCGCCAGGTTGCTCCTCAGCTGTTGCATGGGGCCTGAAGTCTGAGCCAATGGCCACTTAACACCTATGACACTCTCTACCACTGACCACTTGACACTTAAGAGAAAGAGACTCTCTGTCTCTGTCTCTGTCTCTGTCTCTACATCTGTGGGCATTGTTTGTTGCCCTGCCCTTTGGGTTTGGTGCAGCAGATGAAGGCACACCGGGCGAGCACCCGCTTTTCTTCTGACCGACCGCGCTGCGCGTCCCCAGTTGCTGGCACCAGCAGACAGAGACATCAATATGCTAGCTTACTAGCATGACTTGATATGATCATACATACATAGTTTTACATACGTAGGCAGCGTTCACCAGCCATGCTTGCTCTGGATGTGAAAAAAATGCTCTACCTATGAAGAAATCAAGCAAATTAAACTTGATTTTTTTTAAAAAATAATATTAGTTTAAAAGATAATTACAAAACTAGACACATATCACCATTCTAATGTCGATAGGGACCTGTGCGCCGACGACAGGGGACTCAACAATACAGAGAGCTCCCTGTCGCCAATTGGAATGACGACAGGCTTCCAATTGACGATAGGGACCTGTGCATTGGCGACAGGGGACTCAACGGTACAAAAAGCTCCCTGTCGCCAGTTGGATTAGCGACATGCTCCTGTCGCCATTCCAAATGGCGACAGGGAGCTCTCTGTACTGTTTTTTTATTGACTATTTTCGAGTACATATTTTATCGATAAATCACACTGATGTTACATAACATTCTGCACAACGTTGTCACATACTTTGTCGACAAATCACAATGATATTACATAACATTCAACGCAACGTCTTCATATATTTTGTCGACAAATCACAATGACATTACATAATATTAAGCGCAACGTGGTTACATACTTTGTAGACAAATCACACTGACATTACAACCCATTCATCACAATGCCATCACTACCTAGTTTTTTGACAAATCAAAGTGATATTACAAATCATTGAGCACCACATATTTTAGTAAGATGAACCTTTCCCGTGGCCACGACCTCAATGTCCGCCACGTGGACTGCATCGAGTAGGGCGGTCGGATGAGGTCCCAGTGGCGACGTCCGGACTGCCAATGTCTCATTCGTCTTGTGGATTTCTCGCAGGGCATTTCTTGAAGGTGTGCCTAGACTCCCTGCAAATGGAGCATTTCTTCATACGACACCCGGCTTCTGCTTTGTCTATGTCATTCCTGATGCGTAGTACCTGTCGCCAGCCATCCTTTCCCTTCAGCTTATCAATGTCCACGGCCTAGATAAGTTGCTCTCAGGTCGGATGGCCAATGAAATGACCAACCACGTTGTAGCCATACATCTCAGCACTCTAGGTTTGTATCACCTCCTCCTTGTTGAAATAGTCAGAGAGATACTGGGCGAGATGCTACACCACCATCAAACATGCGGCCATGACATGAGAGCAGGGTCTATGCAGAAGAAGGGGCTTGTTGCAAGTGCATACATAACTAGCGCGGCGTAGCGTGCACTCGTGGGTAATCCATTCGGTTAAAAAAATTACCTGAAAAGTGGGTGACCGGATGGGCAGCGCTTCGCTAGGTTATCTCCTCCCCTCTCCTCCTCTCTGCTCCTCTCCCCTCTTTTTTTTTTCTGAATAAAAGTGAGTTATGCCATAATTTTAGGGTTTCAAGGGTCTTTTTATAGAAGAGATTGTATCGTCATTTGGAATGACGATAGGGACTTGCGGGATCCCTATCGTCATTTGAAATGACGGTTTTTAAAATTTTAATATTAAAAAATTTAGGATATTTGTCGCCAATTCAACTGACGACAGAAACCCTGTCGCTAGTGCACAGGTCCCTGTCGCCAATTGAAATGACGACAAGAGCCTGTCGCCATTCTAATTGGCGACATGCACTTAGTTTTGTAATTTTTTATTTTTGACTATTTATTTTTAAAATTAATAATATTTTTTTTAAAAAAAATTCAATTAAACTTCACCCCGAAAAACACAGCAATTGACCACATATAGATTGCAACAATGTATAATACTTAACCCCATGCAAATATGTAGGTCCCGAGGGCTGGCTCCACCATTGGGAGCTAGGAATTCATAAAGCATGCTGTGTTGAGCTGTGAGGCTGCATTTATCGACCGGTTCATTTAAAAAGGGGAGGCATGCTTAAAAAATACACAGCCGAAGGACGCGAAGCAAAGCAAACCAAACAAAATGGAATGGAAGCAAGCGGGTAGGTGTAGGTCCTCCCCCGGAAGGAAGCACTTCTTCCTTAGCGAATCCGCACACACCGTCACCTTCTTGTCCCTCACCAAATCAGAGCCACACATCTCACGCGTACCACTCGGCAGAGACGGAGTGCTGCGGGTGCAGGTGCGCGTGCGCGGGGTGCACCTATCACGCAGGAAGACCACTCGGCACACCTTGACAGTGAGGTTATCGTGCAGCTGCCGCTTGCCGTTGCGGTAGCACGGGCTGCCGCTGCGGTGGCCACTCGGGGGTTGGAGTTGGCGTCGTCGGGATTGAGGATTTCAGCGGAAGCCATGGGAGGGAGTGGAGCGGCGTCGGAGAAAGCTCCCCTTTCCCTTCTGCATGCGACCAAACGTGTCGAGGTGAAGCGAAGCCAACACGTGCGAATCCAAAACGGCGGGGACAAGAGGAGGAACAGCATTGGACGACCCAAAAAAATTGGCCAACATGGCCCGTCTCCCTCGCTCTAATACTGCCTCCATTTAACCGGGAGGATTAGTAGCAAATATAAACCAATGTCTATCTATTTATCTATTGAGGTTCCTTCCGAAGCCTTCACGTTAATTAACCCTAGGTGGAAAAAAGCTAGAAATTACCTCTTTCATCGGCGGAAACAAAAATGCTAGAAATTCCCATATTAATTAGGAAAAAAGAGAGAGAAAGGAACTTGACCATCCAATTTCTATGACTTATGTAACCTACGGATTGGATTACATCTACTATGCCATACTACCATGGAAAGAAAAAGGAAAGTAAGATGCCATCGGGAAGAGCAATGTCCACATCCGAATCCATTGATTAAATTCACCCATAAGGGCATGTACAATGGTACAGACAGCTGCTGTCTATAGCAACTATCTATGTCACCTATAGACAGCACTAAAATCAGCTCATACAATGGGTTGTCATGATACAGCCGGCTATAGAATTGTAGACAACACACAATCTTTAATGCTTTTTCTTGGTTTTGTGCTCTGATCAATGCAGGATTATAGACAGCAATATTCTCTTTCTTCATTCTCTTTCATTCACGTCACCAAAAGTCCTATATGGCAAATGCTATAGACGGCTGACATAAGCCCATTGTACATGCTCTAAGTTGTGCACCAGAATCCTATATGCACAGCTCAGAAAAATCCTATACGCACACTGCCTGTTGCACCTTTAATTGTTCAAAGTCTTCTTCTTCTTTTATCTATATACTACTCCCCCGTTCTGCAATATAAGTTGTTAGAAGGTCATTCCGCCATTGAAGAAAAATGAAGAGCGTTTATTTTGTTGTAAAAAAGGGCAGTTTTAGCAAATAGTCAGATTTATTTACAGCATAAATAACAATGATTAAGGCATAATTCCAGCACATATAATTGACAAAAATAACATATAAACATGTAATGCCTGCGTGTCAATTAACCAGGATAATATGCTTGAAAGATTGAATAGAAAAACATACAAAATCAGCATATTGTTCATATTTAGAATGTTTTAAGATTGTTCTCAGTCTCAGATGTAGAGTTGTACAAGATGTAATCCTGGCCTTTGTCAATACTTTTGTCAAGATTCATCACTAATTAAAAATGATAACAATGGATCAGACTATGAGCTCAGAATTTTAATACTCTACTGATTATGTCAAGAATTATCTCAAACATCAATTTTACTTTCAGTCAATAGAGGGTTATATGATTAACAGTGCACAAGTAATCACTTGACAGAATAAAGAGACCACTAATTTAACCAAAGTGAGTCTCTCAGCCAACCAACTAACAAAGGAACAACAAGATCACAGTATCAAAGGAATGTAATTAACTCATTCACAGCCAAAACAGAAAGTAACAGACACAAGCTAATTGAGACAATCTGACAACGGCAAGCAATCCTAGCAGCTCAGGTCTGATATTGATACCAAATTAATTTGACAATTTGACAAAAATCATCACTGAGCAGTAAACCGAACCCACAGAATCACTAGCAATATCTCTTAGTACTAATAACAAATCAATTCCAGATTTGAACCAGTACAACACGCACATATATATGCAAAGTGATGTGCAACAATTGGAATACAGTACAGGAGTTTGCCGCATAAGATCCACAAGAATGCATTGGCCGAGTGCACCTCACCACCGAGCACCAAGAAACCAATGAACCGAAGCCCTCTACCTCCTTAAGATCAATCCAGAGCCGATCAACACAAGCATCGACCCGTAAGTCCTAGAATCCCCTCAACCGAAAATCCCACAGAGGATGAGGCCAAAGGGAAACCGGCGGGATGGCACCAAAGGAAATCAAGAGCTCACCACCAACAACTTAGGATCAGCTATAGTGGCGCACGGCCTCCAAATTCCTCCAAAATCGAAGCCAAAAATTGATGAGGAAGAAGAAGATTCAAAAGTGGAAAAAATCAATTGTTCTTGGGTGCTGAAAAGAAGAGAAGGGGCGACTTTTTAAGAGGAGAACAGGTGCGCCCAATGCGGTGGCGGCGAATGGCCGGCTCCGAAGAGCCCGGGCTAGCCTGCGCCTCCTGCGCCGTGAACGCTAGCATGAATTCCAACCGAAGAAGCTGCCGAGCGAAGTCTCCAACCTTATCTCTTCATAGCTCCAACCGACATGTGGGTCCCACTTCCTCATTTCTTTTCCTTTTCTATTTATTCTTTTCTCAAAATGAGAAATTCCAAAATAGCCCTCACCAAATACAACATATGTGTATGCTAATTGGAGGTTCTCACGTAGAGGGGAAAAGGCTAAAAATTACCACATTAATCAAAGAAAAATAAAAACCTAGAAATTCCCAAAAGAGAAAAAAAAACACATCTAGGCCATCGATTTTTTAGGCTTGAATTAAAAACGTTGCGATTGCTACGTGTGGTATCGATCATGTATTAATAATTCCTTGATGAGTACGAATTCAAGACTACATCTCATAAACACGCAGTGTAGAAAAATAATAATATTTGGACTCTTGGTCTCGCAAAAAAAAAAAAAAATTGAACTCTCGGGCATATATAATCATGTAAAAGAATATAAACATCGTATTATACGACGATCTATACTTAGTGGCAGGTGAAGCACGAGCTAACAAATATAGAATTTTGTGAATCGAAGCAATAATTCTATTAACATATATTGATCTTTTCAATTAAGAAAATAGAAAGTAGCTCACTTCATATTTGCTTGCCGGTGCACAGGAGCACGAGTTGATGACTAGTATACACAACTCAGAAGCAGCCCTAGGATCAGAGAACCGGCCATTATCAGTATTGCAAGAGGATATAGTAATTAACTGGCTAATTAACTAGCACTGCACGCACTAACCGTCATTGCTAGAAAGAATTAAGATTTGATTAGCTAGCTACGAGCGAGGCTACTTCAATCAACTCTCGTCGTACTTCTGAGTCACTATTCCCATTCCATTACATATATGTAGACACCAGCAAAGCAAAGCAAAGCACCGATCGATATTAAGTGATTTTGTAGCCACTTTAGTCGTCGCGGAATAATCCCTTTGGCCTAGTTAGTGACCAGGTGCTAATGAGCTTGATAAGCTATATATATATATATATCTAGCTATGATCATGATAAGATCAAACAAGGACGTGTGAATTTGGTTTCATCGATCCTTCGGTTAAAGCATTAAATCAACTTGACTTCTTCTTTTTTATTATAAAAAAAATGTAAAGATATCAGCAATTAATGCCGTTGGCAGTCACACAAGATTTCATATGAATTAACTAGAGCTCAACTTGTACCATGACTAGTGAAAACGACGATCGACTTAGTGGGCGTTAAGCTAACTACGAACTACTAACCAGTTGATAACAGCAAATCGCTCGCCAAATATCATGTGAGGTCACACCAGCTTAGCTTGGTGATCAGAGTAGGAGAAAATTCATCCTGCTCCAATGTTATAGTAACACCCCGTGCGACGTGCATACTACTACTGCCTCTGATCAAATCAAATTAAATTTGATTACATTTTAACGATACCGACCCCGGGAAATTTTAACTTTTAGTAACCGCTCAGACGACCGGCCGTATATGATTACATATTAAACTCGTACAAAGTAATCTGAAAATTTCTTAGAAACGGCGCATCCATCGACCCCATCAGTACTCTAACAAGCGATAACCCAAGCACGGCAGGATAGATAGCTAGATACTAGTAAACTTGGATATCTTTTGCACACCGTATGACGCTTTACGAATCACTTTTGCAGCACTTTTACATTAGTTAACGCTCAATAGATTGTGGCGGGCGGTAATAGCTAGCAATTAGGTAAAACATGGGAGAGCGTCAACGATAATGACATTACATTCTGCCGTCAGGATCATCATGGTATATTCTACCTAGCTCCCTTCACCATCATTCGTGCAGACGAGTGTGTGCCTAATTAATACGTATACAGATCGATCTCTTGCTATTCTTCTGTTGTCGTTGGGAGAGTCGCGGCACATGCAGGTTGGTGCAGGCATACTCTGCTCGTGTTCAGACCGATCATTCTCTCTCGCAAGTGAAATCTCTCTCGTCATTCAGAAGCTAGCTAGCCGGCAAGAAAGTGATGGATTGCTCATGGCCTCATGGGGGCATGCCACCGGCTGGGGTTGGGGCTGGGGCTGGGAGGCGCGAAAGGCAAGCAGAAACGCAGGAGCTCATGGTTTGGCCCAGGAAATTGGTGGACAGAATGAGAGGTATAAGTACAATCTGTGATCGATCGTCCGACCGATTCAGAAAATGTTGGAGAGCTGGTCTGGGGATCTGATTTGACGGTGGTTCAAGTGAAAAGGGCACTACAAATGAAGGGAAATGATCGCAAATGAAGTAACTGTCTCGGCCTTCTTTACTTTGATCATTCACCTCACCATTAGTTTCCGGTGTTGCGCTAGCTACGTACGGCATAAGTTACCAAGGAAACATGAGCAATACGAACTGTCCGGACCCGGATTTGTATCCAGACCCTCTGTGTATACTCAGCTAATCCCATAATCACTACTAGCTAGCTCACACAATACAATATCGATGAATATCATATTCATACATGTGAATAGAGATAATAAATAAGGTAAATAGATCACAAGGTCGAAATCTTACATCATGTATCGGGAAGGCCAAATACAAATGAACGAAAAAGATAAATAGCCGTGGTGACTATCAAGATACGTCGACAAGCAATCGACTGGGGTAAGCGACCTACATGTTTACCCAACATGTTTTAGTCACAATTTTAGGTTAACAAAAGTAACCAGTGATAATTTCTTCACAATGCACAGAATTGGGGGCACAACTATTCAAATATATTTAAACAATTTGCAGAGGTTGTATAATTTTACTCATAAGATAGGATCAACTCATAATGTCGGCTAAGACACGCTTCATAACAAAACTTTTTCAATACCTAGTCCTGACATTAGACCCACTCCGACGGGGAACTCCCTTAACACTAGGACAATGACCGTTATGGGGCGCCCCTAGAATACCCTTCGTCCAGGTATATTTTCATTGAGGGACCCTCTGTTGTTGGAGAGTCGTGGCCCTCCTTGAATGCATAAGTAACTAGGGGCGCAGGTTTTCATGCCGGAAACTAAGTAAAGTAATTGGTCAATTTTATCTCATACTAGACTTGTGGTAGCACGATTTAGTAGTTATGCATGGAACACATGATTCAGTCCTTAATTGACTCAAACGAGACAATCCACCAACCCACTGCGTGCACATTGCACCAATCTCAACCAACCACTCGCCCAAGTCTCAACCATTTATAAATCTATTTTCTTGTTTTCAAATGTATCCAAGTTCTTGTTGTGGTAATGTTTGTGTCCTATTCATGTTCAATTACTAAGCAGTGTCTAAGCACAACCAATAGTCATATTCATTTAACCAACGAGGGTTTTACTCATATCTGACATCACCGTTTATTCTTGCAGCACTTGCGAGGGGACAACACTCTGCTTCAGCCGTCGTTGTCATGGAGGGAGGCGCAACACTTGCGAGGGGACAACACTTTGCTTCAGCCGTCATCATCACAGAGGGAGGCGCAGCATACGACTTCGTCGCAAACGCGACGTTGTTCCACTGCAGACATCGACCCTGACTCGCCGCAGTGCCAAGACGACGGGTTGGGATCATTGGCGCATGGCATTCAGCCGCAGGGCATTCAGTCGCACGTGCGGGAGCGCGACCAGTGGTTTGCCGAGACGTACCAAGGGTACACCGTGCAGCATTACGGCATAGACTGGCCAGGAGAATCCTCGTCCACACAACAACCTACTCAGGTACGCTTTAACGTAGTTGTAGCAATTTTCGCAATGCATAAAACCAATGACTAACTCACCAAGTACCCTTCCCTCAGGATGAGCACGTGTGGATCGATAATATGCTCAGCTTTGACCCGGACACCTACACTGAGATCACCGCAGCGACGCCTCCCACACAACGCCCCTACTACGGCTTGCGAGACGTACGCCACTCCCCTAACAGGTTCACCTTCCCTGAGGATCAGCTACGCCGTCCGGGCAATCGACGGGGCGATGTACCATAAGTAATGTCATGGTCGTATAATGCATGTTATGTAATATCATTATGTATTGTGTGCAGCATGTCATGTTATGTGATTTACGTAGTGTCAGTGTGCAGCATGACCTTGTGATTTATGGACACAACATGTTCTAAGCTTGGGTTTGCAGCATGACCGTGGTTGATCTGCTAAGGGATCCAACACTACCTCGTGGACGCGAATTTCCTTCAACGCTGCCACACGATTCCTCCTCGGGCCCGCTGCCTCACGGACGCGATTTTCCTTCAACCCAATTGCAATTCAGCCGCATGCTATATATGGATGCTTTTGCTACCATTCACCTCACTCTTCATTTTCTCTTCTCCTTTCTTCCAGTCTTACACGGGATGTCTACGACCTCATCTAACTTTCGAGTGAGCAGACAATTAGAATCACTGCGGCAGCAGCTGGTTTGCCCTCGTTGCAGGGATCCGGTGAATGTGTTCACCTCGCATACGCCAACGAATCCATCCCGAGTGTTCATGAACTATTCAAATCTTACGGTAACTTTTGCCTATTCATCTCGAATGAATTGCATTCGAAACAACATGTTGTTTTTTTCACTTCAAGCTGTAATTCTTTTTTAGAGCACAACATGCCAGTTTTGGCAGTGGGCTGACGAAGCTGTCCCAGTGGTTCAAGATATTGCAATGCAAATTGCTGCCTTGCAAGACGACTCTCGTGGTGTTCCTCCATTTCGTCTAGTTGTTCGACCCTCCGATCCACTAACGCAGAATGAAGAGAATAGACTTAAAAGACTGGATGAAAGGATGGAAAGAGTTGAGAAAATACTTCAGAAATTAGTTAAGCTAGTTAGTTTTGCGGTCTTTCTTCTATTATTTCTTGTTGTTGCCAAGTAGAAGTTCAGTTGTAATGCGATCGTAATCTCCACTTTTTATCTATGCATCGCAGTCCGTCATGAATGAGAATAAAGCAGTAACATTATGTACGAATGGATGAACTGCCTGTTGAAACCCTAATTGAAATGACTGAACAAAAATTCGTATTCCTATCAACGCTAATCCAAACTGGAAACCCTACTTTTTTTCATTTATGCAAACCCTAATTGAAATGACTCAAGAGAATTGTGCAGTGCATATACAGTATGGAACCACAACATTTCTGACCCCAACATTTCAATCTACTATTTTAGGCCATCTTCATAATCACAACTAGTGTTCTCAGCCCCTTTAATTGCATTTTGTAGAAGCTCCATAAAGTAATATGCTTTAACTCCGTCATTTTTAACAGGCGCATCATAATATCACTTACCTTCCTACTTATGACTCATTACTATCTTAATCGTCCTCGTAAAATTTCTCAGGAATTTAGTGCACTACAACAATATACGACGATCACAAAATGTTATTACGAGTCTGACAATTTTTGTGCCCTTGATATTCTACGAAAATAACAAACAGACCAACCAACGTTGTCGCTAGACTTTTATTTTCCCAAAAAAAAATAACATCATACAATAGATTATGTAAAAAAATCCAGAAGTAATGCGATCAGCAACCGCAGCAATCAAGATATTATTTCTCTTTAGTTTTCTCTTTTCCAGAGTCTTTTCTAAGCTTCAAAAAATTAAAATAAACAATTTCTATTTTAGTGTATCAATTAGAGCTTAATTGAAAATTTTAAAAAATTATAAAAAAATTTAAATGAGTAAAATTAACTTCTATTAAATTCAATCTTTTTTAACAAATTTTTTTTTTTTTTTCAGTTTTTTATCTATTTTTTCCTTTATTTTCCTAAAAAAATCCAATCTGCTAACCCTAAACTTTTTTTCCTTTTCTTCGCAAAGATTGTTGCTTGGCAAGTCACGCCATAGTGGCGGCAAAGAATCGCATCTTGTTCGCTCTAAGAACATGTTGGTCGCGCAGTGACATGTTGGCACCTACATGCTGCCAATTGGCACGGCATGAACTCGGTTGCTGCCGTCTCGGACGGCAGCAGGTACTAGGATGGGCACGGCATGAACTCGGTTGCTACCGTCCTGGACGGCAGCGGATACTAGGATGAGGCTAAAACTGAAATTTTGACGCTAAAGAGCTAGTTTAGGAATTAATTTGCGCTACAGGGTCAAAACAGTCCATAATTCGAAACAGAAGCACTGATCTGATGTACGTGAGGAATGTGCAGATCAACACTTGGACTCCACCTTCGTTACGCTGATTATGGATGCATGTACAACCTTCTTGGCGCGAAGCTGTTCAGTGGGCCGACCACGCATCGATCTACCACCTATTTAATTAATTCACATGATGCATCATCACCGAAAACAAAAGGTGATTAACCCATCAGATCGCACATAAACATAAACGTCAAACATGAACATGATGTAAACAGGAGGTCGCGCGCATCAATGATAATCAATAACCCCCTTTTAGTATGCTTGATCCGCTGCTGATTAAGAAAAATATTTGGCTGCGACACGCGCCAACACCGCGCTTGTCGGACACATTAGGTGGCCAATAATCGCCAGGCGAATGAATTAATCAAGGGGAGCTCGTCCTAGCTAGCTGCCCAACCACACCAAAACACCTCCTAGCTATTTGCTGGTGAGGGGTCATGCATACATGCACATATGCTGCCTTTTGTTAGCAGTTTGCTACGACTATACTAGCTCAGTAGTTCTACTACTTTGCTCTTATTAACTTTTAGCTAGCATCATACATGTGCCTTCATGATAGGGAATGAGCATGGTGGGGAAGGCATATATATATATGCACCTGTCTGAATGTAGCATGCCCTTGTGCCACAAAGGCAGCAGAAAAGGACGTTTGAGGCAGACAACTGCTTGTTCTTTCAGATCAGTGGTTAGTTGTCAACTGACGGCACAAGAAGGCAAAATGGCAAATGCATCATGCACATCAAAACCCACCATGTATATATGCGTGGAGACTTTTTTTTTTGTGTGTGGTGTTGATGAGTTTTTCCTAATCACCATTTGAAGTGACGGCTTAAGTGGGGAGAACTTTCCAGGGAAAGCTAACAAACACAAGCACTAGCTAGCAGAGTAGCTATTAATTATGAGTATGTGGAACATGAGAACCACTCTGCTTAATGCATGTGTATATGGTGGAAAACATATATAGCTACCACCACTCCCACACCCCATTAATGGGAAACTGATGCGAAATTAACTAGTATACTTGAATAATCATCTGTTGTGCAAGGAGCTGCATATATACTCCCAAAAGTCAGGTAATTCTTAAATATTAGTAATTCAGGTAGTCCTCCATAAATTTATTTGCCATCTGAAGAACAGATGAACTATCAGATCGAGAGCGCATACATAAGAGAGATGCTACTACTACTACTACTACTACATCAATATACAACGCTGTGTACAAATCATGCCGAAACAATCCAGCATCTTCTCACTGAATGCTCATTCGCAAGGAGGATCTGGACCGCAGTAGGCATTTGGATGTCCATACCAGATCTCTCGCCAGCAAATTGGTTCCCTGAATCCTGTCTCCTCAACTGGTGGTCAGCCAGAGATCTTGGGGCGTCGGCGTCGGCCTCCCCAGAAGGAGTGTTATCTCCGATCATGCCGGTCATTTGGCAAGTCTGGCGAGAACGAAACTCAAGAATTTTCCAAAGTAAGAACACTAACCATTCGGAAGTTCTGTCCTTGATAAAGGATGAAGCCCAAGCGTGGATGCTGGCAGGCGCTAGGAAGCTGCAGATTCTGAACGACGCGACGCAAAAAGCGCAAACAGCACAAAACTAATTAGCAATCAGTAATTAGTAATTAGTCGATAGTAGGTTCCGGAGTGTAGGGTCAGTAGCTCTCTGGCTGTGTGCTTTTTAGGCAGCAGCAACTTCTTTTGTCTTCTCTTTGTATTTGGATAAAACTTTCCTTCTTCTTCAATGAAATATAGTAGCTCTCCTGCTATTTTCAAAAAAAGAAAAAAAACATCAATATACAATAGAAATACTACTGTACAAGCACAATAGAAAAACCACTGTAGAAGCAAGTCCAATCTTTTGGGAGGTGGTGGTTGGCTTCCAGGAAACCAGCAATTGAATCAAGGGTTTGTTAAGAAATCACACAGGCTAGCTAGCCAGCGGTTGTGATGCAATGGCTCTTTAATTGGTGGGTTCACGTGTTAATCAACTTTTGTGATGGCGATGTCCTGCAGGGTTGCTTAATTTAGCGCTTTAAGTAACCCAGAGACCTTGCTTGCTGAACGCATGCATGACGATAATTCGCCGGGCATTAGGTTGGCGTGGCGCGCTCGGCCGGTGTTAAAGAATTGCCATGTCGATCGTCGTCTTTACTCTTGTTTCTTAGCATAACAACTCTTGTTTCAGTGACAAAACAACATAACTGAAGGAACAGCAAGATTTTTGTCACGGGAAGAGAGAAAAAGAATGGGAAAGAAATCGGTGTTGGTTGGGGATCTTGAATTCTTGCTTTTAACCATTAATTAAATGATGCTGCAAATGCGCACAGCAGATTTCCAGCTCTATCTGTCACACACAATGTTGGACTGAAAAGGCGACTAGAGGGGGGTGAATAGGAGCACGATCACTTTTTTTTTTTGCTTCAATTGAAAACAAAAGAAGATATTGACTCCAATAGCTATGAAAACTATGAAGATCAATATATAAAAGCGTAGCGGAAGATTTGTATTGAATCTCCTTCAAATCCCCAAAAGAAACAATCAAAAACACAAAAATCAGCCTAATAAACAGTACTGATGAACAGTACCGGTCATACCGCATGAACAGTGCCGGTCGTACCGCACTCCGGTACTACCGCGTGAACAGTGTCGGTCATACCGCGGTGAACAGTAAAATCAGGCGAATGAATAGTAAACAGCCTGAAAACGAAAAACAAAATTGACGTAACTTTTGATCCGTAACTCCAAACTTCACGAAACTTGAAACACACCTTCCTAATGATGTCAGGAACCTATTCCATGCAACGATCGTGAAGATCCTTGCCAAAGTTCTTATCTTTTTCAAATTGAACGAAGGGTGCTCCAAAACCGAGTCAAAATCAAAATATGATCTAGGGACTTGCTCGTGGGTGATTGATGATCAAGAAGACCTAGATGGGTTCCCACATGTTGTGCAAGTTAGATCATAGCAAGAAACCAACCAAAACTCATGGATCAAAGAAAGACTCAAAATCACCAAATAGAGAGAAAGAAAGCAAATGAACTCATCTTTGAGAGAACTTTCTTTGGATTGATTTGATATGGTATTGGTTTACAGCCACTCCATCAATGGAGGACAAAGACTCAATACATGAGCACGAAATCAAATCCAACTCTCTAGAACCCTAACCTCCAACTATCAACTCCTTAAGCACAAGAGCAAAACTAGGGTTTACAAGTAATGAAAGGGTTGAAGGGGTGCAGCCACCTCCTCCTCTATTTATAGTGGAGGCCTAGACCTTCTAGAAGAGTTTCCTAATGGGCTCCGTTAAGGCCCAAAACAAGCGGGTCACACACGCATTTTAAAGCGCGTCTTCAACTCCTCTTGACCTAATCCGCTTCTCCACGCACCGTCTTGCGCCGCGGGTTGGCAAAGGTAACCAAGGCGGTATTTGGTAAGATTACCAAAATACCCCTTCGGCTCTTCTCCAAGACCGATTGAGTTGTGCGGCACTCGCTGTTCGCCACGTGTAGGTTGATCCAACGGCTCTCATCATGTCGGCAAGTCTCTCCCATCCGGCTCCCACCGAAACCACCATGGCACTTGCACCACCCCGCGCAGCAGATCCAACCCGCCGCCGAAGCGCTGGTTCGGTCACCTTTGTCCATCTTGCACCATGCTTGAGTCCAATGACTTCACCCGGCATCGTCGATCGTTCGAACCTCGGCTCTCCAAGCCTAGTCCCGATTATCTTCGCGTTGACCGTCGTTGACCACCAAGCAACTCGCACAACAATAGACAAGCAAATCGAAGCCGAACAAGTTCTTCACAACTTGACCCGTTAGTCAAAACATGCATCATGCAACACATATGCAATGAAACCCATGAGATTGACCTAACTCAAAACCCAACTTCCAAGTGAACGAAACTTAGAAACGAATCGGTATTTACGCCAACCAAGGACCCAGATTACTCGCGATCGCGGTCGTGATCTGCGCAAATACCGCGGTCGCATCGCTTCTCAAAGGAATTCAAAACTCCTCAATTACATTGTCTCTGGAAATTACATACCGCACTCATTAGGCGGTATTATCAAGATCTGCGGTTGTACCGCGCCTTACACGCGTCATACTACTGACAATTAACTGACGGTTGCTAAACTTTGCGAAAGCGCGTGTCTCGACAAACCAAGAACGACATTGCCAATTGTAACATCATCCTAAGATCTCAGGCATATCCCCATGATATCCACACACAAGCAATTAGAATGGAGTAAAAGTGTGGATCTGATATCTTTGTACGAGTAAAAGTGAGTAATAAAAAAAAGGTAAAACAAGAAGGGGGGGAGAAGACGATGGGCATACAAATAACATGGGCCCAGCAAGCGATTAGCAATGGGTTTTGTGTCCGGAGCCCAACACAGCTCGGTCCAATAGCCCACGCCTTCCGCTCGTCGCGAGGCAAGGCCCAACATGGGCGTGGGCTCCCAGGCCTGGATGGGCTTCCTCTTCCGTTTGGAATGAGCGTCGACTCTGGCCGGTTTGGGTTGAGGCCCACCCATGCCGTCAGCCAGCCAGCAACGCCACCGTCTGAGTTGTGACTTGTGATGAAGTAGAAACACCCATCAAATCCAGCATCAGCATGGAGTATCATCATTTGATGCTCCTTTTTTTTTTTTGCTAGCCTTTTGAGCGCCTTCCCGACGGCGAACTCGACCCCGCAGACGGCACACCCGTGCATCTTGGGCCTGCAGTCCGGCGAGCCCTCGCCGCCGTCCTGCCTCGGCTTCTTGTGGCTGGCGCGGTGCCCGCCCAGCGCCTGGAACTGAAAGGACAGGAACCTCCGCCTACACGTCTTGCACTCGAACACCCTCTCGTTCCCATGGCCGCGCGCTACTGGCCGCTTCACGGCCAACGCCAGCGCCAATGCCGCGGATGGCTGCTTCTGCCAGCCAAATAATGCTCGTCGTGCCGCCGTCGTCGTCGTCGCGGTCAGCTCCAGCTCGAGTCTCTCCATTAACAAGTGCAAGCTCAAGTAAAAAAAAAAGATTTGTGAGAAAAAGAAGAGATTATAGCTAGATGTGGGCTAAAGCTTAAAGATGCTTAATTAGATTTGTAAATGAGTGGAAGGGGGCATTAGAGAGGGCAGCTATTTGTAGTTGTAGGCAGTGGCAAAACCAGAAAGAAAATAAAGAGTGGGCTCAAGGGACTAAGTTATATTGATACCCACATAATTCTTGTGCTACTTGAAATTGAATTGCTAGTTACATAAAGTTTGTTTCTCCATTATTGTAAATCTACGAACAAATTGAAATCTTCGTCACGACACAAAATACAACTAGATAGACTAGATTACTGTCTGTACATCATCAACAACAAAAGTAAACAGTAAATTATCAAGACAATTAGTCAATTAGACAGTTATGTATTAGACAAAACATACCAAATTCTAGACGTGTACTCTTCTACTCGGTTGTAGCCAGTGGCGAATCAGCTTTCTGGCTTGGGCACTTCAGTCTTCAGCAGCTCACGTGGCTCAGGCTCTCAGCAAATCGCCTCGCCTCCTCTCCTCTCAGGCTCTCAGCAAATCGCCTCGCCTCCTCTCCTCTCAGGCTCTCAGCACTCAGCAGTCAACAGAGCAAATACGCAAGCAGATCAGCAGAGAGCCAGCAGCCAGAGACTCCCTCCTCGCCTCCTCGGTGGCTCCTGGCCTCCCTCGGCCAGTCGTCCAGTCGGCCTCCTCGGCGTTGGCCCGCCGCCCCGCCCCTCGCCTCCTCCGGGCTCCCCTCTCCCTCTCCCTCACGCACACAGCACGCACCCTCGGTGTGGGACCGGTGGGGACGTTCGGACGTGAGCTGGGCATGGGCTTCGGCAAGGCCCACACGCTCTCGGTAGCTCTTGCTCAGTTGCTCCCGTTGCTGCTTCTTCTTCAGTTCTTGTCTGACACAGGCGCAGGTGCGCAGCCATGGCATGGCAGCGCCGGAGGTTGGACTTGGGGGCGGGGGTTCGGGTGATGAAGCCTACCCGGTGGATTCGCCCCTGGTTGTATGTCGAGTAAATGCAAATGCACGAATCATGACGATGATTAGGATGAAGATTAACTAGTGAAGCAACAACATTTAGTTAATGGCAACTAGCCATTAGGGTTAGAGGGCAGTTTGGAAGGCTTTTCTTGCCGAGGGTGAGCCAACTGATTATATGTGCTCACTGTTCCATGCATTTCTTAATCTTCCGACACGCCAGCAACGAACAGCGACGAAACTAAGCATATGTACGTACTCCGTGTCTTTGCTTCTACCTATAGCTGGAGAGACTTAATTCACACACTTGAAATTTCTCACAGACCTTAATTTCTTACAAATTGAGTACTATATAATATACTACAGATCAATGTATTTAGCTTAGCTACAAGTGTACGTCAAGCAGCAACCAAATACATGACAAGTCCAAGCGCACGACCGATGGAAAGGCACTTTAATTCACAGTTAAATTTATATGAAAACCTACGTGCGGCGAACACCGATTTACACCGACGATGATTGCATGCATGCACAAGGTCAATGTCTTCCATTGCCATTCAGATTATGATGGTCAAGTTTCGTTAATTTCCTTGATCAATAATTCTACGCATATCACATCACTGCTCCCTGAGGTGAGCAACGAATTGATATGAGCAAGTTGCCGTTCTGTACTTGTAAACTCAGTTACTGCAATAACCAAGAACATATCACACATCCATGGATTAAATAGATTTTGTGTCTCCGCTTGTGACTTAGTAAGCTAACATAGCAGCTTCAGTTTTCCACGTATAGTATATACTGTATGTGGAGATGAGTATTATACACTTGCAAGAAGAGTTGCGTCAGAATTTCGCTTCTCAATTAACACTTGTTTTCTTAGCAAGAGCCAAGAGGTGATTGCACACATGAGAACCACCATCGTCTAAATTAAAATTCAGGTTTGAAGATTCGCTTCAGTGCAGTACTACTCCTCAGGGCATCTCTAATAGTTTGTCTCTTAGTTTGTCTTTAATACCCTCCATGTCATCTTGAGACAATATTAGAGACAACTATTCCAATAGTTTGTCTCTTAGATTGTCTCTAACACCTTCACAAGTATTTAAGTTTTACATGAATCAAATAACTATACTGATCAACACTAACTTCAATCTTTGTGACCTACATGTGTTATTTGGTTACAACTACATATATAAACAAACAGTAATTCTAACACCAAGCCTCACAAGCATTGAAGCTTTGCATGATAATTTCAAAGGAATGAAAAACAAAGTCAAGTTCTTATCCAAAAAAATATTGAAGCTCTCATAGCTGAAAGTATGGAGAACATCATAAGACTCTTTCTCATCAGCACAAGACTAGAACACGAAAGATATAGATCAAAACTGAGCAAGTCATTCGGATATCAAAGAACACAGGATAGTTCGTTAATGTTATTTCTGCTTACCAAAATCTTTGTGTTTGAATACTGCAAGACAACCATCACAGCCAACTTTACACAAGCACACTGTCCTATCTTTCGATGAGGTCAAGAGATATAAACAAGCCTCACAAGCATTGAAGCTTTGCATGATTTTAACCCTAGAACTGAACAACAAATCGAATGCAGCAACAGTACCAGCAGCTGCTAGTCTTTTCTATTACATCCTTGAAAGGAACAGCAAACCATCCAGACTGCCATGTTTATATAGCTGCTAATCATGTTGCATCCATTTTAAAGCCCAGGTTCATGAGCAGCTGCCGCAGGGCCTTCCACCCATTCTCTACTGGAACACCATCCTCGGACAAGATACTATCATCATCAGTTCTTTCAGCATGATCGTCATCAGCGTACGTTCCGACACTGCCGTTCTGCGGTGCCGTGTTTTCTAATTTTTCATGAAGTTCATATTGAATTTTCAATTCATCCATCACTAACTGATTCAAGAAAAAAAGCATTGTATGAGTATGATAATAGATGGAATGCATCATTCAAATGACATCTGGCCTTAAAATAGGATAATATGAACTATTAAGAATGATCATCGGAATATGAACTATTAAGAATGATCATCGGATGAGATCTATGCAGCTCGCACTATACACTAAAACTAAAAGCCACCATCATTCAAATGACAATTGGCCTTAAAATAGGATAATATGAAATATTAAGAATGATCATCGGATGAGATCTACGCAGCTCACACTATACACTAAAACTAAAAGCCAGCAACATTTTTCAGAAAATCCCTGAATTGTTCCACTTTACACCCATGTCCTTCCACCATCTAGTGATATGAGTGATCTAATGCTTGAAAATTCATTTCCCGTTGGCAGTTCATACTCATGGGAGAAACACGCTGTTGGAATTTTGTCGGACCCGGATTTTCTAATCCAGAATCCTCTGTGAAACACTGTGCTATTCCCTGGATCAGTAGCTAGCACTCACAGATACATCACTGAATCAATTCATACATGGCGTAAAACCATACCATTCATTAATTAACACAACAGAGTTTACATAGACCGCGTCGGTCGAGTTTTACAATAGGGGCGATCGGACCAAATTGCTTACATTACAAAAGCGGGCGACAGCGGAAGCAAAAGGGTGAGAGCTCATCTCTCCACGAGCAAGCGGCGGGAAACCGTGTCGCGACGATATTAACCATGGCTTGGGTAATATTGGATGCACGCAAGTACCGACGAGTCAATCGGATGGCGAGACTAGAACATCTAAAGACTACTCTCGCTTCATCATCTCCGGACCTCCAACACGGATCCTCGTAATAGTCGTAATCTCCATGATTTCCTGCTCCTGAGGGTTTTGGGGGGGGGGAGCGAGAATGAGCACAACTTCCGTGCTCGCGAGCCAATACACAATGCAATAATATACATGCAAGGCTTAACAAGGATGGCTCAGGTTCTTTTATTTGCTAAAGCAACATTTTCAATTATCATAATTACAAAGTCCTATTACTTAGCATTGTTAACAAATTGCATTTTTGCTAAATAGAGTAATTGTGCAATAATTTATAATGTGAGAGGTTCCTCAGTGGAAACTCTACCTTATGCTTACTTTTGATTGGGTCCGTCCCCAATTACCAACATCACTGAGTTCAAGCACTCAGGCAAAATCCAACCTCAGCGCTAGGTGAGCCCACCACATTTTTCATCCCAACCACAAGATTTTTGAAATAGAACTAACTCGAGTAAAGATTCCTATGTCCGCCTTTGACCGTAGGCGCGGCTGTTTAAACAGTTTAGACTCTGCAGAGGTTGTACACTTTACCCACAAGAGATAGTCATACTCGTTACCCCACATGATTCCTTAGTCATGTAGTTGAGCGACCGTCACAGTAACCTTTCAAAATATCTCACCCCTTCCGTCATCTCACCTATATGGGGTTACGCCCATATGTTGGTGCGGGATGTCACCCCCTACATCTTGCTGTAGAAGGCACTTCACCATCGGTGTCCCATTCAAACGTGATCAAGCTCACACTTGCACCCTTTATTGTCCCTTCCGTGAGACTGACTTTCAAGGTTCAATAAATCTACTAAGCCAAGTTGCAGTTTGCAGACTTGTGGTTGTACTTGTTTTACACGGGAGGTCATGACAAGATTAGGTCCTTAGGGTTGTCTAGGCGGATCATTTCACACATTAACATTCTTTGGGCTGCATTCGCACCCATCACCTACTCTTCAACACACAGTCCGCCCAGACAGTAACAGCAATATTAGGGTTTTGAGGAGTAAAACCAAATCACCACATTTATCTCAGTCATGGACCACCAATGATTGCCCAAATCATTTTTATGTTTAAAGGGATGATGATTGGGATATTTTAATATCCCGGTACTTAAGCAAGACTAGCATGTCGCTTAAGTACAACCTATAGCTAGTATTACCATATAGTTACTAGGGTGACAAGGATTATTGGATTCAAGTTGTCAAGGATGGCGTAATAATTAATTAATCATCAAATGGGTATTAACTACCTTAAGTTTTAACATACATTTGATTAAAGAATTAAAGCATGCAATTTGCTATTTTAAAATAATATAATTTACATGAAATGTAGGCTCAATATGATCAAAGTATTGACTCGCCTGGGATATAGGCTAGAGGATCTTGATAATCTTGTGCTCGATCAACTTGGGGATCTCTGGCGTCTTCAAATCCTAGTCGGATAAATGTACCGGAAAAAGGCACAGACAAGCAAAAAGAGCAATTAAATACAAATGAACAACAAATGAACTCCAAATTGAACAAGACCTATGCCATTAGTAAGGTCTTGAATTAACAAATTTTTAGAAATTTACTTTATAATTTTTGGAGCTAAAATGAGGGAGATGCTAATTTTTAAAACCTCACTTTTGAATTAAAAAGGAAAAGGAAAAGAAAATCAATCCAAAAAAGAAAAACTGTCGGCGGCCCAAAACCAAAAGGCGGCCCGGCCCACGGCCAAAACCACGCGCAGGGGCGCGGCCCACGGGCGCGACTAAAAGAGGCAGGCGGGGGGCTCGGGCCAGCAGATGGGGAGGAGGCGCGGCGGCGCGCGGCAGGAGGAGATGGGGCGGCGGCGCCGCGGAGGTCGATCAGCGGCGACGGCGACGGGGCTCGAGGGGGAGGGTCCGGGGCTCACGGCGATGGCGCGAGGGAGACGGCGACGACGACGACGGCGACGGGAGCGACCGGAGGCAAGGCTCGGGGCGACGGCGGCGAAGCTCGTCGAGCGGCGGCGGCGACGGCATCTTCACGGAGGTGAGTCCCCCGGCTTTCTTCTTCTTCCTTCTTGCTTCTTCTTTGATTGGGGAAGAAAGGGATGAGTTGGGGGAAGAGGGCAAGGGAGGTGCCGGGCTTTAAAGCCGAAGAGGGGAGGAGCGGGGAGGCTCGGGAGAGGGGACCCCGGGCGAGCGTGCGGCGATGGTGATGATGACGCCCGGGCGTGCGCGGGTGAGGCGGCACAACGGGCACGAGTGTGGAAGAGGAGGTGGTGTGCACGCGAGAGAGGAGAAGGCACGAGCGGGGAGAGGACGGCTCGGCGATGGCGTGCACAGGTGGGAAGAGAATGGCAGGGGGAGCTCCCGGGTGGCAGAGCACACGAGGGGAGGGGTCCGGGCGAGGTTGATGGGGAAGAAGGGGGGTCCGGCAGGGTTGACCCTGGGAAGGGGGAAAAAGGGCGTCACAAATTTTCTGACAGAGAATTCATTAAACTTTCCAAATTCAATGAATATGTAAAGCCAACACTCACCATCAGGGGGAGACGAGATTTCATCAGAAGTCACCACATCCCCATGGACCTCCTCATCAGCCTGCGGTAGCAATCGTACCTAAATCATCAGTCTCTCCATCACAAGCGCACCAAAATAAACACACCACATGCGCTCACACCCAATTTCGATTTGATGCAACTTAATTACCACGGGCGCTAGCGCTACGTCGCCCTCCAGCAGGGGCGAGAGCGGCTCGAGGGGCTCCTGGAGCGAGGCGACGAGCACCCTCCACCGGCCGGGCGCGGCGAGGCCGGCGCCCACGACGCGCCTCGGCCCCCGCACGCTGTTGTAGCGGCGCGACCGCCGGACTCGCACGAGGATCCGCAAGCGCGGCAGCCGCCGCGCCACCGCGGGTTCCATGGACGGGGATTTCGCGGGCACGGGGAAGGAAAAGGGCGCGGTGCTCTCGCGCACGCGGATCTGCCGAGAAGAACAGACGCGTGAGCAAGCGACGACGCCCTCCAACAGAGAAAATCATTCGTCGCGAAGCCTCGTTTTGAGTAAAGCTACGGTCGTCTCATGAAACGACGATTTGGTCATCTCTCCTCTTTTACTCTTCGTCGTATCATCAAAATGTCTACATAGTATCTCTTAGAAACAAGTAAAATAAACTATTGAAAATACCTTTATTAAATTATTGAAGACGACACAGAATTACATAAATGTAGACGGAATCTCTGCTTTATAGTGCGTGTTTGTTTGACAAGAAGTATTTATTGTATTAGAAAATTAAGGATGCTTTCCATTTGTCCACAGATGTGCTCATGTTACCTCATCAAGCATGACATCAGGGGAAGCCTTTTTTCCTACAAATATACATAGTACGACGACTACTGCTCTTGCTTCTGTAGTCTAAATAGTAAGACATCCGATTATCTAATTATCCCAATGAAATCCAGATCTCACCTCGTCTATACGGTTAGAGCGCCGAAGTTATTATAAACTAGGGACTGGGGTTCCCTTTCAATAAAAAAAAATCAGGTAAAATTTGAATAAGAAGAAAATCCAGCAATGCAAGAGAAGCAATGTTTTGTTTCAGTTCACAATGTGATCATCGCTGAATACTGTAGGCGATTAGCTGCGTATGCAGCTGGGTGAATCCTGAATCTCAACGCATATCGATCGAGGCTTTATAAGTTGGCCGTTTTCTTTTGTTCCAGTCCTAATCGCCACATAAGC
Organism: Ampelocalamus luodianensis; assembly: GCA_036346255.1. Classification (NCBI taxonomy): domain Eukaryota; kingdom Viridiplantae; phylum Streptophyta; class Magnoliopsida; order Poales; family Poaceae; genus Ampelocalamus; species Ampelocalamus luodianensis. The sequence continues at coordinate 73,159,131 of CM070633.1, read as the reverse complement.
TAGCTAGGCCGGTGCACTATCATTGATACCATCCAGGCTTAACTTAAGCCTAGAGCAGCTACACGTCCGGCACTGCTGCAAAGTGGCATATTACCTAAGCTCAAATGGCGACGAAGGAACGAAAATGCCACATTGCCGTCAAATTCATTGCCACCACATATGCTGTTAGGAAAAATAGGGACAAAGGAGGCACGAATTTCTACGTAAAAAATTCTTACGGAAAAAAACTACAAGCGTCAATCGGCGATGATCATTATATGATGAGTGTTTACAAAAACGCCAGGGGATTACAATGAGCCAGCTTTTCTCCCCGTGTGGCTTACAAAAGGTATATAAAGGGGTAAAAGGCCTTGGAGTCCAAGTAAAAAACTAATCCGCTAATATGGCAACTAATCCGGATCCTTCCATATTAGAAATTTGGATCACAACATCAACAATCTCCACTTTAAGACGAATTTCCTCTTGTAGCATAATAATAAAAAAATCATCAATCATCAAATATCTCCACAATAAGATAAAAATCATTGTGCGCTACTTAGTCTTTAAGACTAACCTGTAACACCAACTAAACTTGGGCAAAACTCAAACTTAGTAACATGAACTAGCTTTGTCATCATATCAGCTAGATTATCATGAGTACTTATCTTGCACACCTTGACATCACCTTGAGCAGTAACACCTCGAATAAAGTGATATCTCACATCAATGTGTTTTGTTATCTCATTGAACATCTGATCTTTTGTAAGACATATAACACTCTGACTATCATAAAATATAGTAGTGCAATAATTATCTCTACAAAGCTCAGTGTACAAACCTCTCAACCAAATAGCTTCTTTACAAGCTTCAGAAATAGTCATATATTCTACTTCAGTGGTAGATAAGGCAACAGTAACTTACAAACTTGTCTTTCAACTAACAGCACAACCACTAATGGTGAAAATATAATATGTGAGAGACCTCATCTTGTCCAAATCACCAGCATAATCAGAGTCAACATAACCAACAAGTTCATCTCTAGAATTCTTAAACTGCAAACAAGCATTAGAAATACCACGAAAATATATGAAAATCCACTGAACTGCTTTCCAATGCTCTTTTCTAGGATTAGCCATGTATCTACTAACAAAACTCAGTGCATGAAATAAATTAGGATGAGAACAAACTATGGTATACATAAGAGAACAACTACACTGGAATATGAAATTCTAGACATGTACTCAATATCATAATCTGACTCAGGACATAAGTTTGAAGATAATCTTAAATGCGAAGCTAATGGAGTACTCACTGGTTTTGCATTATGTATATTAAAACGATGAAGAACTTTCTCAACATAACCTTTTTGACTAAGGTATAGCTTGCTAGATTGCTTCTCTCTAATAATCTCCATGTCAAGAATTTTCTTTGCTGCACCTAGGTCCTTCATCTCAAATTCATTACTCAATTATGCTTTCAGTTTTGCTATTTCTGACTTATCTTTTGCAGCAATCAACATATCATCAACATAGAGAAGCAAATAAATGGTTGAGCCAGTAGCAGTCTTTAAATAAATACAACTATCATAATCAGACCGCTTAAAATCATGAAAGAGCATAAATGAGTTAAACCTTTTGTACCATTGCCTAGGCGATTACTTCAAACTATAAACAGATTTCTTTAATCTACAAACAAGGTGTTCTTTTCCAGGAATAACAAAATCCTCACGTTGGTCCATATAAATATCTTCTTCCAACTCCCCATGTAAGAATGCGGTTTTAACATCTAATTGCTCAAGTTTATAATCATGCATAGCAATAATACTGAGTAAAGTGCAAATAGAACTATGCTTCACAACTGGAAAAAAAGACATTATTAAAATCAATACATGGAATCTGACTATAACCTTTTGTTACCAACCTTGCTTTATACCTTTTTGGTTCAGTAGAAGAAATACCTTTCTTTCTTTTAAAAATCCACTTGCAATGAACATACTTCTTCTCTTTTGGTAATTTCACTGATTCCCAAGTGTCATTCTTTTCAAGTGACCCCATCTCATCATGCATAGCAGTTATCCACTTATTACAATCAGTGGAGCTAATAGACTCAAGGTATGATGAAGGTTCTATATTATCTTTAATTTCTTCCGCTACACTCAAAGCAATATTAGCTTCTTTAATCAACCTCTTGGGTGGATTAATCTCCCTCCTAGGCCTGTCAACTGCAATGGACCGCTGTGGTGGCTGCTCAACAATAGGAGTATCCTCAACAATAGGTGCATCATAAACAACAATTTTTTTATCTGATGTGACATTTGAACCAACAAAATGGTCCACCTGAACACTTGAATTCTGCTCACTCTCAACAGAATGAATGTTAGTAGGTAGTTTATCATGAAGCATAGTAGATTCATTAAAGACAATGTTTCTGCTAATCACAACCTTCTTTGTTTCATGATTACACAACTTATATCTTTAACACCAAATTTATAACCAAGGAAGATGCACTTAACAGCTTTAGGTTCTAATTTTCCATTATCAACATGAGCATAAGCGGTACAACAAAAAACTATCAATTCTGAGTAATTTGCTGGGGAACCATATTATACCTCAATTGGAATCTTATTTTCAATTGCAATAGAGGGTGACCGATTAATAAGATAGCAAGCAGTGGAAGCGACTTCAGCCCAAAAAAACACCTATGCAAACCTTCATTTGACAACATGCAACGAGCCTTGGAAATCATGGTCCTGTTCATATGCTCAGCTACACCGTTTTGTTGAGGAGTACCGGGAACAGTGTAATGCTTAACAATACCATCAGTCTTGCAATCTGATTCAAATTCATCAGAACGGAATTTCATCCCATTATCAGTGTGAAGTTTATTTACCTTCTTTTCAGTTTGTCTTTCAACCATAGTCTTCTATTCTTTAAATGCTGAAAATATTTCTGATTTATGCTTCAAGAAATAAGGCCACACTCTTCTAGAGTAATCATCAATAATTGTTAACATATAATGAGCACTTCCTAGCGATGTCTTGCAAGATGGCTCCCATAAATTAAAATGCACATAATCCAAAATACCTTCTGTAATATGAACTAAAGTATTGAATCACACCCTCTTGTGTTTGCCAAACACACAATGCTCACAAAATTTCAGCTTGCCAATGCTATGTCCATCAAGAAGTCCTTTTTTGCTCAATTCTACCAAACCACTCATGTACCCAAGACGCATATGCCAAATATTAGTAGCATCAGAATCAGATAATGAACTTGAAATTACAACAACATTATCTGATATTGTAGTACCTCGCAGATGGTATAGATTAGCAGATTTAATATTAGCTTTCATCACAACAAGAGAGTCTTTTGATACTTTCAAAACTCCACCTTCACCAGAATACTTGTACCCTTTAGCATCAAGAGTAGTCAAAGAGATGAGGTTTCTTTTCAAATCTGGATTGTGCCTCACATCTGTCAAAGTTCGACAATGTCATCAAACATCTTGATCTGAACTGAACTAATTCCTGCAACCTTACGAGATGAGTTATCACCATCAACATAGTACCACTTTCAACAGATTCATAGGTGGCAAACCAATCCCTATTAGGGTACATATATATGAAAGGTACATGCAGAATCAAGAATCTATTCATCATTGGTCTTAGCACATCCAGCAAAGGCAACAAGAACTTCTCCGTCAGAACTATCATCAACAGTAAGGAAGGCTTTACCTTTATCATATGGTTTACCTTTTGACTTATAATATATAGTTCTCTTTTCTTTATTCTGCAGCTTCCAGCATTCAGAGATGTCGTGCCCACTTTTCTTGTAATATTTGCACGACTTGTACTTGCCTCTAGATTTCGATCGGTTCTTATAGCTGTTCGAACTTTTGCCTCGAGATCCATTGTTTGAGTTCTTCTCCTTTTACCTGCCACAAACAAACAAATCTTCTCCTTTTGAACTTAAATTTTCAGAAGGTACCATTTGTTTTATCTTCTCCTTAGCATGCAAAGCTTCATAAATTTCATTAAGAGTGAGAGTATCTCTACTATATAATATGATATATCTGAAATTTAAAAAAGAACTAGGCAGAGAACACAAAAGAATAAGACTCAAACCCTCATCTTCATATTTTACCTCCATCGACTCTAGGTCGGCTACGATCTCCTTAAACACCGAAAGATGATCAAGCACGGATCCTCCTTCTTGCAACTTGTGAGAGTACAACTTCTGCTTGAAATGCATCTTGCTGGTGAGATCTTTTGTCATGCAAATTTGTTCCAGCTTCAGCCATAATGCAACAGATGTCTTCTCCTTCAAAACCTTCTGTAAAATATTATTTGATAGATGAAGGTGAATATGAGATAAAGCCTTACGGTGTTTACGCTTCTCATCTGCGGTCCATGTGGTAGGTTGCTTCGCAAATCCTTCCAATGCATCATCCAAATCCATCTGTGCCAGCACAGCCCTCATCTTGGCTTGCCACAACGAAAATCTTGTGTCTCGATCTAGGAGTGGAAGATCATACTTCAAAATCGCCATGAGGAATAAATCTTGAAAATTTCTGGTACTGATATATGTAAATCTAGTAAAGACCACGGCCCCCTTTGATACATATTCTGTGTACACGAATCAAAGATGACCAAATCTCCTGGTAGCTTCTCGTGAGCACGTAACAAAAGTCACCGGAATTAGAGCACTCCACGAGATCACAGGAAACCTTGCTCAGATATTGATTAAAAAAATAATTTTTCTCTGACGTGATTGAAACAGGAGACCCTTGCTCTGTGATTGAATTGAAGGAAGATTGACTTGGGGCCACCTGTGCGTTGGAGCCTTGGCCAAGGCTTGGCGCACGGACCGAGGAATCGCTGGCGCCGCCGTTTTTCTTCTTCTTTCTTTCCTTCCGCGTGCACGGACCGAGGAATCGGCCTGCGCGTTCGGACGATGGACCGAGGCCCATGCGATGCAAGCACGCGGCGACGTGCGCCGGGAGCGGACGCCTGGACGAAGACGCGCCCTTAATATGCATCGACTATATATTTCGGTTTCTTGCATTCATATACTCTGGTCGCTCATATTGTAAAGCCTGGAGAACATCTCGATTAATTTCACTGGTGCACAGCGTTAATTAGGTCAGTATATATAGTTGTAAGCTAAGTTACAGAAATCTCCAGTATCGTGTTTTCTCTGAAGATTCTTCGTTTGCTACCATGACGGGACATTCATAATAGAATTACAGGTAAAAAATTACTACATTAAAATAAATTTTGTCGTTAAAAGAACAGAAATGGAAATATAGATGTAAATTGCTGGTCACTGGAAACATTTTGGCACAGGTGAATCTCCCAAACCTTCTAGACAAACATACAAGCTAGCTAGAACATTTTTTCAAAGTATTAATCATTAGTGAAGAGATTTCTATTCAATGGAAGACTTTTCTTTTCAATGGAAGACCTTCATTGTGACATCAATTATCAAAACTTCAAGCATGCATTATATACCCGCCTTGACATTGTTGTACTTACAATCCGTTTACTCTATATTTTTTGTACTTACAATCCGTTTACTCTATATTTCAAATTTCCGGGAGAAGAAGCACATATACTAAAAGAGGCAACATGACATGCATGGAGCACCAACTGAAAACCAAAAGCTCCATATATTTTACTCTGATTAAATAATTACATTGAGCCACTTGACCAAAGGGTTTTTTTATCAATAATAACCGGAAAACCCAAGGTAAATCAGCTTTGGTGTGCCTCCGAGCCACCGAAAGCACGATATCATCTCAAAGACACCCAAAACGGGTCATGCCTTCCATTATGGAAGGCACTGAATTATTGCTACAAAATCTGGATATCTCCATTTAGGAAAGAGAAAAGAAAAAAAAAGGATTAAAAAATTACAGCAAAAGTAGGATATAGAAGTATTGTACTATTGTCCGGCAAAAATCCGGCAATAGAGCTAGTAGCCGACGCAGTCCATGGCGATGGTGCCAGTGTCCATGAACTGGTGGAACGTGATCCCGGTGGCATTATGGCCGCACTCGCCATCGGTGTCGGCGCCGTCGGCACACGGTGGGTGGTTCAGGTCGAGCCACAGCCCGCGCTTGATGCCATCGTCGTTGTCGTTGCTGTCAGGCTTCTTGTCGACGACGATCGCCGGCGGCATGCCGCCCGTCATGGCACGGTGGAGCCTCATGTGGCCACCGAGGGCCTGCCCGATAGCGAACTCGAGGCCGCAGATGGAGCAGCCGTACAGCTTGGGCTTGGCGAGCGAGAGGTCGCCGCCGCCGTCCGCGTCCATCCTCGGCTTCTTGTGGCTGGCGCGGTGACCTCCGAGCGCCTGGAAGGACGGGAACACGCGATTGCACGTCTTGCACACGAACGCCCGCTCCGGGCGCGGTCACCGCGCCCGGCGACCCGGACTGACAGCGCCTGCCCCTGGCCGTGCGACATGAGCATCAGCACGCGCGCCATCTCGCTCTCCTGGAACGCAAATCTCTTCATCAATGCTTACACAGTTACTAAACCAGCTACCAATAAATCTCTGAAGCTAATCGATCTCTGAAGAAATTGAGATGTAAGAATGGAGAAGAAGCACATCAAACTGCAGGTGTATTTATAGGCTGGATTATGTCACTGTGAGGTATACATGCCGCACTTTTGTAATTATTATAATTTCTAAAATAATAATTGAATCAACAACAACATATATACTAAGCATATTTTGAACTATGAACAACAACATGACCATTAACTCAAATATATTTATCTTATATATATGCACTAACAAGACAAAACTTAAAACAAGAATGTTACTAACAGAAGTAGACATCAATATCATCACATGACAAATATCTAGGAAGCAAAGTCTAGTCATATCAAACGACATCATCGCGACTTACAGATAATCGCTCGGACGAAGGTAATGATAAAGTCTAATACGAAGAAGACGACACATATAGGATGATGGAGATGTGGTCGGTGCGTCTCGAATCGCATGCCCTCGACGGTGCAGATTTAATTAAGATATTGAATAGACTAAGCCCAAAAATTCCGACACATGCACCCTAAAGTAATTGACCAATAGGCAGTAGCGACTTTTTATTCTATATAAATGAAAGCACAAGTTGGCCTTAGAAGGAGTTGAAGAAACGGATGCCTTTTGCTTGCCGAGAGAAACAGTCAGTGAGGTGTCTAGCTTCTTTATATCGGTTCTTGAGTTCTGACAGGTAAGAGGGATGCATCTGCGGTGGAGATGATTGAACACAGAAGCAAGAGCACACGACGTCGAGTTTCGCCGAATCGACGCCGTTCTTCTTTGGAAAGGATGCAAGTGGCTCGTTGACCGGATCTTGTTGTCCAAACTGAAGAAACAAAAAAACACAAAAAAATTATATGCCGCCAAAACAATAGCAATTTTTCTGATTTTTTCTGCTCTATATTGTCCTTGTTCATACTTCTCTTCTTACAAAATCCGATTACACATGGCCTCTTTTCAGATTTCTACCGTGCTCGGATACGTAAAGCAGCCCAAAATATAAACTAATATTAAACAAAGATTACCTAACAGATCTAAGAGCAGTTTTTATTTTTTTAATCTTTTTAAGAAATACTTTAAAGATAGCCTCTTTCTAACTTTATTTCAAATTATAACCCTTTGATCACGCCATAACCGTGGCGTGACCAAACTATGCTGTCACGCCACCTATCACGGCGTGATCAAATCTGTCAGATAACCCCCCAAGCCAACACGTGTCCGTGTTCGGGCTAAATCTTATCACGTCAAGAGGAGTGGCGTGACAACACTCATTTGTCACGCCAAGATCCGTGGCGTGACAACGTGCTTTTGCTACGCCACGCGTGGTGGCGTGGTCAAAGAGATTAGAATTGAAAATAAAGTTAGAAGATGCTATCTTTAAAATATTTTTTACAAAAGGATTAAAAAATAAAAACTGCTCCGGATCTAACTAGGATGCATCTGTTGCGATAATGGAAAATCTGCAGTAGGATGATGCCATGCTACAGCGCGTGTGTCTTCAGTTCAGTTCAACGGAGGGAAGCTTCAAGTTTGGAATCCGGACAGATTATTGGTCATACTGCTGCTGACTATACTTCAGTTCATGAGGGCTTTTAGAATCCGGGTCAACGGTTTCTTTTCTAGAAACCTGTCTTGTTTCTTTTCTAGAAACCTGTTTTGTTTTAGAGAAACTAAGAATTGAAGAGCAGAATATTGGATAAAGTGCGGCAGATTATCAACAGGATTCATTAAAATTTGGTAGACTATCAACAGGAAAGAACATGTCAGAAAGTAGAAAAGATGAGATGATATGAGATGGTTGTTCTTCTGACAGTAGTACTTTCTCCTCTTCTTTTAATGCAACACGCGTCTTTTGCGTGTTCCGGAAAAAGTAGAGATGGGATGAGATAGCTGTTCTGGTGACGGTGGTGTGCATAAGCCACCATTGAAATATTCAAGGCTTCAAGATTAAAAGCTTTTTCTTGGTTTTATTCCGTAAGTTTAAATAATGACATGATACTTTGTGTCAAGGAGGATCTATTTTTTCCCTGGAATATACTGCAGCGCGCTGGTCCACTGAACTTTTTTTTTTTTTTTGAACAATAAGGCAGGAGCTCTGCCATTTTCATTAAAGAGAGCATAAAGCAAATTCAAGAGAACAAGGAGAAACTCAGTGGGAGTGAAACCGCAACTAAGACACACCTTGCGACTATAACACCAGAGCAAGGGACGCCAACTAGCCAACTCTAATAACACCCTAGCCAGCTCTGTCGCACAAACACAACAAAACCAAGGGAAAGACATCGCCTCCCAACCAACTCGCAGGAGCTTCGAACTGGTAGAACCGGACAGCGTGGAAGACGCCCTAGCACCGACGTAAGAGAGAAAGAGGCAGATGCAGGTAGGACCACACGCTAACAGGGCCACCGGTGAGGAGCTTTGAAAGAATTGGGTGAGGAAGCAGATCTTTCTCTCGGCAATGACAGTGGATGACGCAGAAACGAAGGACGGCAACTCCACCTCCTCTCCCCCTCCGCCCACGCGGCTCAATCAAGGTGAACTGGACCAGCTGCTACGAAACGGGGCCGCTGGGACAGTCGTCTTGCACCTCTTGTGCCTCGAGACGACCCTTCAATGGCAACAGCCCCCTACTCGGGCTCTTCCAACAGCAACAACCCCCTACCCGGGCTCTTCCGATGGCCGGCCTGCAACTTCTCAGGATGACGGCCAACACACGGGGTGCCCTCGACATAGCAACATGGAAAGCCGACCTTCTCCTCTCAGTCTCGCGTGCCCGGGGTGAGGAGACTTCTCTGGCTTTCTTTGGCAGCGGCCGGATGGAACACTGGATGAACTTGCCGGCGGTGACGCCGCACGCTCGGCCCCATGGCCGCTGCGGCCACACCGGCCGACTGATGGCGTCATCGGCATTGGGAGGGTCTTCCCGGCGTGGAGCACCAAGGCGTGTGCGAAGACAACGACGGCTCCAGGGATGAGATGGCAGCTCCCTTGAGCAATGGACTCCCCCCGACGCGAGTGAAGACGACGGTTCCTGTACGGCGGATTCCAACTCCACATGCGACGGTGCCCCCACACGCCAACTCCACTCGCGGCGCCCGACAAACTCCCATGCCGCCGACGCCCATCAAGCCCACGGCCGCTGCGGCCACTCTGGCCGGCTGAAGGCAGCATCAGCAGGGGGTGGGCTTCTCCGGCGTGGAGCACCGAGGCCCGCTTGCCGCTTGCGAAGACGATGGCCCCAGAAGCTGCTATGGCCACTCCCGCTGACGCCAAGACGACTGCCCCAGATGCCAAGACGGATCGCGACGGGATCCCATGCCGCCGACAGTCGACATTATCGGCTGCTCTGACCGGCCGTAGCAGCATCGGCAGGGGGTGGACCGCCCCGACGCGGAGCATCGAGGCCCACCCGGCAAGTGCGAAGACGACGGTCCCTAAGCTCCCGGCGCGTGAAGGACGACGACGGCGGCGGCTCCCCGCACGTCGGACTCCTCGGCGTTAGTACCCCCGAGGCCGCAACCAGACGCTGCAACGGCGGGTGGCGTGGCAACCGGCGACTAGGGGCGCTGGCAGCCCGTGAGCTCCAGCGGCCAGGGGGGCGGCAGATAGATCTAGATCTGTCCTCCAAGAGGGGGGCTAGTGACCCATGAACTCCGATCAGGGGGAGCTCCGCGTCTCCAGAGGTCCACCGGAGGCTCGTCGCGTTGCCCTGGATGGGACGCCGCCGCCACACCGTCCACGGACGGGGCACAGCTCCCTCAGCGAGAACAGGAAGGGGGGGAGGGGGAGAGGGAGAGGGAGGGGAGGCTTGGAAGGAGGGATGGGGGCCGCCACCGGTGCCGGAGCAGCGGCAGCGGCCAGCGGGGGGCTAGGGGGCGAAGGCTCTCGAGGATGGAGGTGTCACCTCCCGAGTCGCCCGAGACGAGCGACACGGGAGCTGTTCGTCCTCTGCTGATTCGTTGCCCTCTAGTTCCTGGTCCACTGAACTACTTTCAATTCTGCAGAGCTTACTTCTGTCAGTTCAGTTTGGTCATGAATAGGCCAATAGGGCAACTTGGAACGACAATCAGACATCGTACCGACGATTACCTGCTTGATGAATGATGAGCTCATGAAACGTCTCATGGTTTCTCCAAATGGCACATGAACAGTATCTTGCATCTAGCGCCTTTTGCACTTATAGTGCTGGCACGACAGTATCAGAAATGCCTCTTCCAATTTGCGGCTACATGATACTTCATCCAGCCGAATAGCCAGCTTAAACAACCATCGAGGAGTGTTATCTGGGGCTGAAATTAAATTAAGACAACTGTGCCTGTTAAATAAATAGTTCCTGCCGATGATTGGTTCTTGGATTGCTTGCGTCTACACTGCACTAGCTGATTGGACTCAACTGATCAATAATTGCTGCATGTTGTAAGCAAGAAAGAAAGTTGGCCTAGCTACAAATTTATCTACTTTTTCTTATTGCAACTTGAGTTAATAGTGTCATCTGTTGCGGTTTGATGGATTAGGATTTAGGAGTTCATGGCGTCTTCAATTGTTCCACACAATGGAAGTGTTTGATGGGGATCAAATGGAATCTTGCTCCTGCTCCCAGTTCAGAAAAAAGAAACAACTAGGTCAAGATTCTATGCGTTAGATCAACCTCTTGGTTATGTCTGATTAAACCCCTATAGAAAGTAGCAACCGAAGACTACTGCTGTTCAGTACTTGAGATCTTCAGAGTTCAGATAAGTAAGTAGTACATAGATGAGAATGCGCATGTGCTCGCTGCATCTGATCATGTTAGCAGCACATACATGATACAAGGAGCAAAAAAATTGCAAAGGTCACTTGGCAATATGGTCCCTTCTGCAGCCTGAAGCAACATGATTACCCTCACTGTTTGCGACGTTACGCTCAAGCCAGTATAAAAAGGAAATAATTGTTCTCTGTTCATCAGCTACCCAGTTGTTCTAGAAGATTCAGAGAACTTGGTGCACGCAAGTTTATGCACAGCATGATGTTCTTTTGCCCTGTGACATAAATGAGCAATTTACAGTTGCTCTGAACCTGTTATTTAGTCGCCGCCGATGATTGGTGCTTGGAGTTCCACTTGTCCCTGCAACTTCATCTCATTGGTTTAGCACTAATCACTATGAACTTGTAAGAGGGGATGAGCCCCGGACATGACAAATAACGTAAGATATCTCTAATAGTGTATTTATTGTCGTCTTTTAGTTACGTTACGTAAACAAAGTTCTACGTGAAGGAGAGAGATAGAGGAGAGAGAGAGCACAGGTCATCTCTTCCTGAAGAGACTGTCGTACACGCGAAATAAGACATGATACATTAATCTGCTCTAGTTGACATGTAGGTTTATTTCAAAAAAATATAAAATATAAATGTTGGAGAGTGTGCTAGAAACTATCTATTAAAAATATTGTCTCTAAAGATAATGTAGCATATATTAGAGATAAAGACATAAGGTTATCTCTAACTATTGGAGATGCCCTAAGTAACTCTTGTGTCCCTCTCAATCTGACCTTGCGCCTGCCATTCTCCGCATAAATGATAAAAAGTAGAAGTTTGCTTCGCGATTTGCTTCAAGATTCAGCAACAGCTGCATCAGAGATCCAACACTTCCATCATCTCAAACGTATGCAAATTGTTTAAACTGGCACAGTTTTGGTGTCCAATGCTCCAATTTGCTTGTGTCGACTTACTTGCTAGTTATATCTGATGTCTTGGTACTGCAGTATCAAAGCACAAGTCTGATTCCTTGTGCAATTCCTTTTATCACTTTGTGAAACATGCTGAGCACAACATTATCTATAAAATACACATTAGGAAAATGTCAACCATCATTTCTGAAGACAGGAAAACCAAAAAGACAGTAAGAAACGGTCGAGCTGTTTCGGTTTTCTGTGTCTTCTTTGTGAATATTTTTATGTATATGTAGTGTGCTGACCACTGAATGCAAAAGAATCTTTCAGGAACACTACTTTAGCTAGTGCTGATTCAAAAGGTTAGTTACATAATATCATATTAGGTGTTTCGTCATGGTGTTGAAACTGTGATTTCGGGTTGCGAAAAGGCAGTATATTCCTCTGTGATTCAGGGGGGAGATTTTAAGTCACCTTATGCGTCCCATGCTGCTTAAGAGCCGGCATCTTAATTTTCTGGAAAAAAGAGAGAGAGATGAGGAATCAGACAGGTACTCTGAAATTTTAGTATTCACAATTTTTCTGAAGCCTTGAAAAATAAAATCGAACTACAAATCAGAAAACAATGACCCATGAGGTATTAGTATTTTGTTTAGACCCTAGAGATACTGGTTTCGATTCAGTTTGCTTGCCATGTTCTATCCACTTCTCTCCTCTTGTGGCGCGGTTCTAGGCTGCTCCAAATAAAGAAGTGTGTAATTTTAAAACAATTATGAACTGTATAATTTGTGCTAGTAGGTGTAAGTGGCTTAGCGCTGTGATGCTACTCATCAATAGGTTAGCATACCTTTTTCCGTTGAAAATATCTGATTAGTAGTACATACAAGGGCAATGGAGATGAAAGATTTACAAATAGAGACGAGAGTAGATGAGAAGTGAGCCATGATGGAGTTCACTTATCTAGAGTAGGGTATCTTGCTGATGGATCATCTTACTGAAATTTTGCAGCTTCGATCTTGCTCATGAAATACTCTCTGTATGATGCACAGCTAAAAATGATCAATTGACAGATTTGTTTCCTTATCATATGCAATCTGTTGCTCTTTTTTTAGGGAACACGCAAAAGACATGCGTGTCTTTGTATTAAGATAGAAAAAGTTTTACAACAAGAATTACAGAGCTAGCGAAAGGAAAGGAAACAAGACATAAATGGACTGGAGGATGCTCCCCACCCTACGCCGCTTGAAGCTGCTACAAACTAGCTAAAGCTACTCTCTTGGTAAGAAATAATTCAACCCTCTCGCACCTGCCTGCTGGCAGATACCCAACTCTTGCCACAGCTTTGCTGCAACTCCAGGCAGACCCGCGAATTTGTTTTCGAAGACACGGGCACTCCGCTCCTTCCAGATAGCCCAGATCGCTGGAATCCAGCTCTCTGCGGTGCTCCTTGGGGGCATGCTTTCTAACGCGCATCCACCCGTCATAGAGACAAGAATCATGTCGCGGCGCGGCACGTCCCAGCCCCAAATTGCGAGGGATGCGCATCCGGAATTGCCGCACCCACAAACAATCCAGAAAAAAGGTGTTCTACGCTCTCTTGGACCAGGGAGAAGAATTTGCAGCTGCCGTGATTAGCCAATCCTCTCCGTTGCAGACGATCTGCCGTCCAGCATCGGTTTTGAAGTGCTAGCCGGACAAAGAATTTACATTTGAGAGGTGCCAAGTGTTGGACCGAAAAGGCGACTAGAGGGGGGTGAATAGGAGCACGATCTCTTTTTCTCCCTAATTGAATTCAATACGAATCTCACTCCAATAGCTATGAAAGCTATGAAGATCAATCAATCATGCACAGCGGAAGACTTGTATTGAATCCAATCAAAACCCCGAAGCAAAATCTTCAAAAACATAAAAACTCAAAACCTAAATGAGTTGGGCGGTCTGACCTCCAACTAGAAATCGGTCTGACCTTTGGAAATCGGTCGACCTCTCAATACATGGCGGTCGGACCTCCGTGCCAATGAATGTGAAATCACCGAAAACCAAAACGCAAATTGATATAACTTTTGATTCGTGCGTCCAAACTTCGTGAAACTTGACACACACCTTCTCAAGGATGTCAGGAACCTATTCCAAGCAACGATCGTGAAGATCTTTGCCAAAGTTCAGACCTTTCTTCAATTGAGTGAAGGTGGGTCAAAACCGAGTCAAATAGCAAATATGATCTTAATACTTGCTCGTGGGTGATTGATGATCTTGATGATCCTAGATGTATTCCCACATGTCACGCAAGCTAGATCACGCACCGAAACCAAGTAAAACTCATGGATCAAAGAAAGACTCAAAATCACCAAATAGAGAAAGAAAGCAAATGAACTCATCTTTGAGGAAACTTTCTTTGGATTGATTTGATAGGGTATTGGTTTACAAATACTCCATCAATGGAGGACAAAGACTCAATACATGAGCACGAATCAATCCAACTCTCTAGAACCCTAACCTCCAACTATCAACTCCTAAGCACACAAGCAAAACTAAGGTTTACAAGTAATGAAAGGGTTGAGGGGTGCAGCCACCTCCTCCTCTATTTATAGTGGAGGCCTAGACCTTCTAGAAGAGTTTCCATAATGGGCCCGTTAAGGCCCAAAACAAACGGTCACACACGCGACGCATTTTAAAGCGCCGTCTTCATCTCCTCTTGACCTAATCCGCTTCTCCACGCACCGCCTTGCGCCGCGGGTTAGCAAAGGTCACCAAGACGGTATTTGGTAAGATTACCAAATACCCTTCTCGGTCCTTCTCCGAAGACCGAGTCCAGACAGCGGCACTCGCTGTTCGCCACGTGTAGGTTGATCCAACGGCTCTCATCATGTCGGCAAGTCTCTCCCATCCGGCTCCCACCGAAACCACCATGGCACTTGCACCGACCCCGCGCCGCTTGATTCAACGATGCCGCACCAACCGCCTGCTCGGTCACCTTTGTCCATCTTGCACCATACTTGAGTCCAATGACTTCACCCGCATCGCCGATCGCTCAACCTCAACTCTCCAAGCCTAGTCCCGATCATCCTCGCCGCTGACCGCCGTTGACCACCAAGCAACCCGCACAACAATAGACAAGCAAATCGAAACCGGAACAAGTTCTTCACAACTTGACCCACGTTAGTCAAAACATGCATCATGCAACACATATGCTGCTGAAACCCATGAGATTGACCTAACAAGCAACCATCGCCGCCACACGGGCCGACGAGTTGAGTGAAACCGCCGATCGCCACCCTTGGCTTCGGCTCGATCACGATCACGGCCCGACCGCCAACAAGACCGGTCGACCGCCACCAGTGGACTTAGCCAAAATTTCAGCGATCAAATCAGTAACCTCTCTCGAAATTTAAAACGAATAGAACTTTTGACTGGAGGCTCCAAAAATTATGAGACCAAGTGCAGTAGAAACTCCTCACTTGCCTACGCCCTCTATTTTTGGCCCAGCTCCAAAATCCAAACTTCACTTAATGGCCGGTTTGACCGCTCACAGGTTTGGTCGGGATCGCCACACCGGCGGCCGATCGCCACTAGTTCACCCGTTAAACCACTAGAGGCACGGCCGGTCTGACCGCCAACATAGCCGGTCTAACCGCCTGAGGCCTGACAGAACCTGATCTTTGCCGAAAACGTGTGTTTCCGCAAACCTTCAACGTCATTGCCAATTGTCACATCATCCTAAGATCATGAGCATATCCCCATGATATCCACACCAAGCTTTCCAGATCTGCTTGTGGCCCGCAAATTGAATGGACCCGAAGAAGAAGGCATAGATCGAGTCCATTTCCACTGTACGACGATCTTCTCTTCCTGGTTGGAGCTGAATCGACGAGATTATGGTCCAAAGACGCAAGTACTCCGTGAGGGCTTGAACCGTTAGGCTGCCTTTGATGTCGTTAGCCCAGGCGTTTGCAGGAATGCTCTCGGCCACTGACCGTGATTTTTCAGTCCTCGCACTGACCAGATTGCAGAGCGCCCGCGCGAACGATTGGACTGAACTATCAGTCCAGAAGAGCGCCAAGTCGCCATCTCCCAGTTGCACACCGATGGAGGCTTGAAACATGGCATGAACTTGTGGTTCGTGCGATGCGACAAATTAAGCTCAACCGAGCCCAAGGTCTCGAGGAACTTCTGGTTCCTTGGCAGCCACATCCAGCGTAGACGTAGTGCATAACCCATAAGCCGATCGAAGGTCGAGAATGCCGAGACCGCCGTACGAAAAAGGCCTGCATACCTTGTTCCAGGGAAGAGAGAAGAGGGCCCTTCCAGCCGGGCAATTTGGAGATGATCTTGTCGACTAGGGGCTGTAGATCCACCTTCCCAAGTTTACCCCACCCACGACCACGACCACGACAGGGGGAGTCCCAAATACTTGAGTGGAAAATCCGAAAGGGCAAGTTCCAACTGTTCCGCGTCGCAAAAAAATTGGCGCAGTGGAGCTTTTCTGGAGATTAGCACAAAGACCAGAAGCTGCTCCAAAGCTTGATAAAACCCGGTTTTACTACGGCCAGGCCATGCCATGCCATGCTGGGAGGGGGAGGGGGAGGGGGAGATGAACATCACCATGCCATCAGCGTATAAGGAGACCCGGTGATCAATCTCCTAGCACCGAGATAAGCATTAAGAATGTTCGAGGAATCCATCCGCTTTCCGGAAATAAGCATTAAGAACTTCCATTACTAGGATGAAAAGCAACGGCGACAAAGGATCGCCTTGACCTAGGCCCCGAGCATGAAAGATTCTTTCCCCGGGACATCCATTGAGAATAATTCGAGAGGTGGAGCTTTCAAGGCAAGCCGAGAAAATGGTTTTCCATGAGCAGGGCCACGACACCGTATCGAAAGCGCGAACAACGTGGCCTTTTTCCGCTGTTTAAAGTTCTTAGCTGCCATATGGAGGAACTTGAAGTTGTGTTGAATACTTGGTGCAACAAGGAACGCACTTTGGTTGCAGTGGATCATCTCAGCGATGCGTCCTCGGAGCCTTGAGGCGAGGATCTTAGAGAAGAGCTTCGCAAAGCTATATATGAATGAGACTAATTGGCCGAAAATCTTTAACTTCCGGCGCTTCCTCTCTCTCCTCTCTCTCTCTTTTGGAATGAGAGTGATGTAGGCGTTGTTCAACGGATGAGCTCCCAAGCTTGCGTTGTTTAGGTTGAATAACGCCTCAATTGCTTGTAGCGCATCGCGCTTTAACGACCTAGCTCCCAGGCTGACTTGTAGAACAACGTAATTAACGCAGTGAACCCGGAGCTTTCTCAGTGGGCAAGCTTTTGACGACTGCAGTGCTCGGAAATAGGCTCTCCTCTAGGTGGGTGAGGTGAGGTCTTAAACCGAGAAATTCCAATTCCAGATTGGAGTGTGTGGTGGTCTACTCTCGATCGACCAAGAAGATGATCATCGTAGAAGCACTAGCAGTGAAGCCAGCATGTCCTAGATCCTTGTCTTCTTGGGTTACAACGAGGCGGTCCCTCTCCCTCCTCAAGCCAGTTGACACGGGAACGCTGTCTAGCCATGCCCATGCATGGTGATGGTGGTGCTGGTGCATGCGCTCAAGGTCAAGGGAGGCCAATTAATCCTTATCCTTATCCGTCAGTGATGGATGGCCCAAGCTTCTCGAACGTACGGCTTGCAAAAGGCCCTATTGCTTTGGCCAAAATGAAAATGATTCAAAATGGAAACGTCGCTTGGACGACAGGGAGACTGCCGAATCTGTTGCTCTCACAAGTGACAAAATGGGTGAAGGAAACCTGCTTTTCACAAAGAGTTGAGGTCGTTTTCAGAGAAAAAAAAGAACACGAACGACTTGCTGCGTTCGGGGCTGGAGCGCTCACTTTGCTTGGGCAATCGACCTGCTTGCTTGCTTGCGTCGTTGTGCACGCACCTCACCACAATTTTTTCTATGCTTTTGGTTGCCTTATCCACGTAGGTAGCCACTAGTATGATGCAGACTAACAATAGTATAGTATCCGGCTCTAAGGCCATGTACAACGTAAGGGATGCTAGTTTCTCAACGTCATTGTCATGTCACATAGGTGCAAGACCTGCCTTTTCTCTCCAATGGTTAGCACTTGTTTCACTTTTCCTGTAGGACCCAAAATAAATAAATGAACCGATTCTCTCCCTACTCTCTCTCTCTCTCTCTGCATCGATCCCTCCCTCTCACGCATCTCTCTCCCCCCCCATGGCGCCGCCAGCTCCGGTGGACTCCACCACTGCCAATGACATCTACGTGTTCCTCTCTGTTGAAGTATAAATGAATTGTCCGCCTTTCCTTGTGAGCTTAAGTTTTTGGGTGAATTGATTGGTACATGCAACTCAATATGATATTAGAGCTGAGAGGTTTTGAGTTCAAGACCCGGTTGGTACAATTAAATAATAATAATTGTAACCCATTTTATTCCACCTTTTAAGGCTGACGGAGTCTACACGTGAAGGGGGGTGTTGAAGTATAAGTGAATTATCCGTTTTTCCTCGTGAACTTAAGTTTTTGGATGAATTGATTGGTGCATGCAACTCAATACTCTCCGCCACCTCTCCCAATCCCCTTCCATTGCTGACAGGGAAGGCCTTCATCCGGCAGCGGCGAGCCTCAAGCTGGCGGTGGCAAGCCTTCATCCAGGCGGCGGTGGTCTCCTCTCAATCCATGGCACAGCGGCGGCCTCCTCTCGATCCGGGTGACGGCAGACCTCGAGCATCGACGGCGAGCACTTGAGCGGCGGAGGTAAAGCTTCCCCGTCACGGATCCGGTGGCATCGTCCTCGATCCAACACTGGCGTCTTCGATCCGGCACAACGTCCTCGCTAGCCGCCTATCGGTAGCTTTGAATCGGCCGACGGCGATGAAGACTGTGGATACAAATGTTAATACTAGAGGAATTTGGTCCCAGGCTGCACCGTTTGTATCTCTAATTTCTTTTCGTAACAAAATATATAGTAATTAACCTGAAATAGACCATGGTAATTCCAGGGCATAAATAACTCTCCCAGGCAGCTGAAATTGCAAAATACTGGGACTCTCAACCTGTTTTACGATGCAGTCAAAATTTGACAAGGATAAATAGAAGATATAACATTTGTCTATTGCACATTTGATTGCCTGCTAAAATGACTCACGATCATAATGCCCAAGAACCAACATAACTCTTCGCGCTGTTCAATTAAGGACACCAACTCTTAAAAAACAAATACTAACAGAATCATTTGGCCTCAGCAGCAGCCTTATTCGAGCATTCTGATGAGAGATGGCCGGCAATGCCGCATTCATAACATGTCCGCCTCTTCTTTTTCTTTGGAGGCACCGTGTTTGTGTCATCACTGACCTTCTTTCCATCAGAAATGGGTAAGGGTGTACTTGAGCCACCATCAGGTTTCTCTTCGTCAGAATTACTCTGAGTAGCCTTTTTGTTGGGGCAAGCTGACGAGAGATGACCGGAAATGCCACATTCATAGCATTTCCTCCTCTTCTTCGAAGGTGCTGAATTTAATTCATCACCTATTTTATTTTCCTCAGAAACGATGGAAGGTGCAGACTTTGGTTCATCATCAGGCTCCTTGTTGTTAGAAACAACCTCAGCAGCCTTTTTGTTTGGGCAAGCCGATGAGAGATGGCCAGGAATGCCACATTCATAGCATGTCCGCCTCTTCTTCGACGATGCTGTGGCTGAATCGATATTAGCCTTCTTTTCATCAGATATGACTTCAGAAGCCTTCTTACTAGGGCAAGAAGAAGAGAGATGGCCAGGGGTGCCACATTCATAACATGTACGAATCTTATTCTTCGATGAATCTGAGTTTGCATTGTCATTGAGTTTCTGGTCGTCCTTCTTGGGAACAGCACATCTGATTCTGACTGGCCGCCCCTTAATCACCTTCTGGTCAAGCTTCATAGCAACAGCGAGAGATGTGCCATCAGAAAAATCAACATGCGCATAGCCTTTGAAATCACCTGTCTCCTTGTCGGTTCCAAATCGGATTGATGAGATCTTGCAGTCAGAAAAGAACTTCTTTAGGTCATCCTCTGTTATGTCCCATGTTAGGTTTCCAACATATATCCTATTGTATCCCTCTATCATCTTTGGTGCAAAATCTTCTTTTTCACGGTTAGATCTGTAAGGCTGGATTTTCAAATAAGGCTGGATTTTCAAATAAAATCCTCCCCTGAAATGGTTAACAAAAATGTTATCGCTTATGAATTATGATTAAAACAAAGAAGGGGTAACATTCAGAAGGTGATGTGCTTACATATCTGCACCATCAAGAGCCAATGCCCTTTGTGCGGCGGCGTCAGTCTGGACAAGAGAAGTCAGTCAGGTTCCAACCTCCAAAGTCCAAACAAAGGCAATGGCCAAAAGCATGCTGCTCACAATGCATGTGAATGATTTACAATAACAGATCAAGATGTCCTATGCTGGTATCCAGTTGACTTTGATGGATTATATAAAATTAAATGGAACATAAGAGTTTGCTCAAAAGTTGTACCACAAGATTTGCTACAACATCCATCACAACCAACAATATACAGATGAATGGCATAAGAGGATTTGGAAACTAAACCTACAATTTCTACACCAGAAACGTGAATATGTCAGATTGCCATTTGAATATAATTAGTTGAATCAAACTCTGGTGCCATCAAAACTTTGCACGTTCAGTGCATTAGAAAAATGTCTTAGGTACTTTGATACACTTGTGAATTTGACATCCCTCCAAGAACAGGAATGCAAAACTAAAAGAAAGCAAAACAGATTTAGAAGCAGACCTTAAATGTGAGAATGGCAATACCCCTGAACTTCCCGGTCTCGGGAAAAGTCATGCAGTCCAGTGCAGTGATACTGCCACATCCTTCAAAGAAACTTCTAATGTCATCCTCAGATGAATAGTATGGTATGCCACCAACAAACACCTTCTTTATACTTTGCTCACTGAAACAAGGATGCAAAACAAGACACAATGTTAACAAGGCCAACATCCTGCAAGCAGTTAAATGACAACCAATCCACCGCACTCTTTATCAACTCAATGAATTCACCACCAGAAAGCAATCAAATTACACTATCACTTCACAAAGAAATATAGTTACCTTCCAACATAGCAGACAGAACAGGTGTTTCTTTTTAACGAACAAAAACGGTTTTTTTGTCACAACCAAATCAGATGATCAAGCAGTTTCTTATGTATTGTAGAATTTACACTACTTCAATAAATGGCAAAGCTAAACAATCCAAACACGAGTAACCCCTACATTTGTTAATCACCTACGGCTATACTGTTCTAAGCTACTAACATGCTATGCTACTCTCTCTCTGATCTTTTAGCAAAAACAGCATCTTAAAACCTCTCCTATTTCCATGGTATGTTCACGCCAATCTAACAAGAAATCGAGGTATTCGAGTATGAAGGCACCAATATGGCAATATGGTAAATCCCCAACTCACCTATCTTCTGCCACAATCGGATCGTTGGATCCAACTGCAGGACCAGCCACTCCCAACTTTTGTTTCTTCTCCCCCGCCTCCACCTTAACTGTTTTTAGACTTTGCTCACTGAAACAAGGACAGAAAATATTACACGACAAATGTCAACAAAAGGACCCCAAACAGCCAAATAGCACCACAACTCGCCTCATTAATCCGATGAAGACATCACTAGAAAGCAATCAAATTCAGATACATTCCTCATCAATTAAATGAAAATACCACTTGAATGCAATCACATTATAGTCTGACTTCACGAAGAAACAAAACCATTGCTTTGATCACAACCAATCAGATGGTCACAATTTCTTATGCTCTACAGAATTATGGGACTACTTATGAATTGCAAAGCTAAACAACCCAAATTAGAGTATAACCCCTACATTGTTCATCACGTAAACGGCTACACTGTTCTAAGCTCACACTGTACCAACATGCTATGAGACCATCTCTGATTTCCTTTTTTTCGCAACAACGCATTTTAACATCAACATCTCTCCTATTTCCATGATATATTCGCGCCAATCTAACAAGAAACTAGGTAACCGAGTACAAAATCACCAATCTGTTACGCCCTAACTCACCTATCCTCTGCTACGAGGGGATCGTCCGATCCAACTGCAGGATCGGCCATTTCCAACTTCTGGTTCTCCGCCTCCGTTTCCGACTTTAGCTTCTCTGCGGCCTCCGCCCCCATTAATCTCCTAATCCTCCTCTTCTCCTTCTTCTCCTTCTTCTCCTTCCTCCTCTCCTCCCTCCTACGCTCCACCTCCTTCCTCCACTCCGCCTCCGCCTGCTGCCTCAGCGCCGCCGCTTCCACATTCGTGATGCGTGGTTTCTGCGGGGACGGCTTCTTGGGACGCTTAGGGCGGGGGCGCTTGGAGGAGTCGAGCCGCTCCTTTATGGTTTGCGTCTCCTCCACCACCCCCGCCTCACCGTCGCCGGCGGGCAGGAGGGTGCGGAGCTTCTGATTCAGCTTCTTGCGGGCGAGCACCATTGCTGCTGCTTCGGTTGGGTCGCGCCGGCTGCGAGCCTGCGAGGAGAAGAGGTGGAGGCCGACACGACCCTAGCCGGGCTTATATGGGCCAAAGCGGGCCTGAAACATGAAAGACCAGTGTCCTGAGCAACAAATCAGGCCCGTTAAGGCCCAATAGGCGATCACTACCCTAGCCGAACCGAACCGGCAAGAGCAGCGAGCAGCACAACCCTAGCTGAGCCTGACCACCGATCGCGTGTGGAGACGATGGCCGGGAAGGCGGCGGCGGCTGCGGCTGTTGCGAAGTGGGCTGAGGGGTACCCGTGGAAGGACAAGCTGGCCAAGTACAAGGGGGAGCTGACCAAGGGTGTGTGGGGGTACTGGGAGCTCGGCGCCTGGAAGCCTCTCGGCCTCAGCGCCCGCAAGCGCGCCCGCCTCCGCAAGGAGGTCCTCCTCGCCGGCGAGGACTGGACCTACGACCCTCCCCGTGGCGAGATGCGCACCAAGCGCAAGGGACACAAGTGCGACCGCATCGCCGCCGAGAAGTAAGCGCCGCGCATTTCTTGGCTCGCCCTTGCGATGTGCCTCCTTGCTTCATGTTTGATTCGTTTTTCAGGCGTGCTAATACTGTTGAACTGATGAAGAAGATGCCCCAGATGCTCCTCGACTACAAGGTTTGCTTCCTCATCTCATCCTTGTGCTTCCTGTTGTTCCCATTGTCATCTAGTGTCTAGTGTTTACACACTGACATTCTATTAGTAATCCTCGTGTATAACCATGCCATTTCCCAGCTGATATCAGTAGTTTAGATGTATTGTTTTGAATGTCAGTGTTTATTGCTCGACGTAAATTGGTATATTTAACTTTTTTAAAAATTTATCTAAAGCTGGCACTAACACCCTCTCAGTGTCAGCTGTGGGACCCCGGGTTATCTTCATAAGACCGAGACTAAGCATGGTCTTAAGGACATAACTTTGGTCCTCCGGTAAATAGATTCTAACTTAACTCAGTCTAAATGAGAGGCTTAACTGAAAACTAGAGCTCCGACGATCATGCGCGCCGCCCCTCTGCAAACATTACATGATTGTCGGTTCTTCAACAAGTTAAGCACTGCACTTAGCGAGTTAAATAGAAAGCCATGAACAGCGAGTATGATTTATATTGGCTTCCAAAATCAGCGACCAATATATTCATACTCTCATGCAACGTCGGTCGCATCTATACAATGCTCATACATAAATAGTACAAAAGTCATACATCATAGTTCCAAGTTTACAACTAATACAAGTGGCCGACCGGCCAAATTAAACAAGTTCATAAAGTAGCAGCGGAAGCAAGTAAGTAAACCAAAATACCAGCAGTGATATGCTCCATAACCCATCGGCAACCCACTGGGGTTAAAAGATAGTACTACTCATCAATGTCGCCTAAATCGACACTGACAAGCTCGTCGGGTTCGATATCTTCCTCACCTGTAAGAGCCAGCAAACATCTGGCTGAGTACCAAAGAGTACTCGCAAGTCTTACACAAATAAAAATTAGTTATGCATAAGGTTGTTCCAAAGGATGGTTCATATTGGCTTAGTTTTGCAAAAGAGACGCAACAATGTACAACCTATACATACTAGTTTTTCAAGTGTCATTTCAAAATCAGATTTGAAGTAGAAGTAAAGCATGTGAACAAGTAATGAATTAAATAATAAATAAATCATACAAATAGCAAAGTGACTGTCCACTTTGATACAACAACAAGTATGAACATCCCATTCATGACAATACCGAGTTTACCCACAATTTTACTTCCAAGTCTAACAATAAGCAGCCACAAACTCAAGCGATCGTCCATAACCGGAGACACGGCTATTCGAATAGATTTATACCCGCAGGTGTGTACTACTTTACACACACGACTTGATTAGCCCGTAAGCCTCCAGATGCCTCCGAATATAGCATACTTCCTATGGTATGCCGGCCGGGTAAAACAAGATATGGTCGTTTTTAGCAAGAAGATCACATTGGACTAAGTCCCTCAATCCAGGGCTCCTAGGAAATATAAGCCGTTAACGGGCTCTATGCCCTATCGGTCCAAAAGGAAAATATAGGATTTCTCGGTCCCATGCCCTTACAATTTCACCATCGTGGGACTCAACACAACAAATCCCCCCCCTTACTTGACCATACGACACCCATACACCGCGTGTGATAGCACGAGTGTTGCTTGAACCGCAGGTACCCAAAGTTCGGTCCTTAATTGTCCAGACAAGTCCACCACTTTCCCAAATCTTGTGCACGAAGCACCATCACTAACCAACACTTGTCCAGACCAAAAGCTCATTTTAAATGACAAAGTTTAACTCATAAAGCAGATACAAAGATCTGAAACAACAATATATAATGAAAGTTGTGTTTATCCCATAATTGTCGGGTTATTCCCGCCAATCAGCTACCGGTTCTAGACTTGCATGGCTAAGCAAACCCGAATAATATAAATTCACACATCCTATCTTAAGCATGTGGTGCTGGAATAATTCAAGGATAACCTCAATGAATAGGACATAACTAATCTACATATCACAAAAATAATGACAATATTAAAGTAGCATGCAAGCAATTATCATTGCACTATCCTAACAAAACTGGGATCAAATATGATGCAAAAAGAAAGTTCAAAGGATGATTGCTTTGCTGGAAAAGTAGTTGTTCACTCTCAGTAGCGTAGGAGTCAATATCAATAGGCTTGGAATCTATATAAATACAATACCGAATAAACATCGAGAAATACCTCAAAATTCAAAATGCTCAAAAATGCATAATTTTTCTACAGTAGCTAAGTCATGATTTTAGATGATTTTAGGTGAAAGGATTATTCTATTTTGATTTAGTATATGAAAATTATGGTGGTTTGAACTTCAGATTTCAATGTACCCATAATTAAGCAATTTAAATATTTGACCAAAATTTGTAGAGCAGTGAAGGATACAAGGATTATATGGATAAATGGAGAATATTAATACAAGTCCAAAACAGTTGAGTTTGCTTCAATTGGAGTTTTCATGATTTAGTTATGAATTTCTAAAGTTATCGTCATTTTCTTTTGTAAAAGTATTAATGTTAATGGACCAATTTCCAAGATATCACTTTCTGCTACAGAGAAAAATTTTAAACCAATTTTTAATATAAAGTTCATTAGTAATGAAAATTATCAGAAGTAGTTTCACTCCTTTTGGAGTTTAAATGAATTAGTTATGTATTTTTGAAGTTACACATATTTTACAGTGCATAAATATATGGGTTTCGAATTTCTTAAAGTATTTATCACTTTTTCTACCGAGCCACGCGTTAGCCGCAGTCACCGACAGTAGGGCCTGCGCAGCAGCGCGACCCACGTACTCGCGCGATGACAAGTGGGCCCGCTTGTCAGCGACCCACGGTGACGCGGCACGCGCGCATGGCAATCGGCCGCGCTTGTGAGTCGTTGGATTAAGATCCAACGGTCCAAAATCGTGGCGCGTTCGAGCAGCTCGAACGCCCAACCGATCCGACGCCATTTCGCATCGCACGGTCCACAATCGTAGCACAACCTACCGTCCGAACGGCCATCAGATCCGCATCGCTGATGTCGATCCGACGGTCCACAATGATTCAAGTGTAAGGGATGGCTTAAATACACAGCACGTGTTTAAAATTTTGGGCCCACACGTCAGCCTCTGCTTTGTTTAGTAAACGTGTTGGTTTTCTGAGCGCGGGGCCCGCATGTAAGTGAGTTTAGTTGTTCTTTTCCGACAGTATTTAAATGCTAATGATTAACGTTTAATTCCTAATTATTTGCTACGATGAGTCGTCCGAGTACGACAACGGATTTCGATCCAAGACGCTTTTCGGCGGCTCGCTCGGCGCGGCCGTGCGCCACGGCGGCGTCGGCCAAGGGCTGGGATAGCTGCGCAATAGCATTGCGCATCTAAGAGTGGTGGCTACAGTGCCTGAGGTGGACTACACCGGCGGCTAGCCGGCGTTGAGCGACGACGCTCAATACGGCAAACATGAAAATAGCAAAGTGTAGCACCGCAACGTCATTCAAGCGAGTGCCCAGGTCCTAGGGACTAAAAGGAAGCTACCTGAGCGAAGAAGGGTGCTCGGGAAAGCTTGGAGTAGCAAGAGCTAGGCCGGAGTTGAAGAAGACGACGGCGGCGGCGGCGCGGCTCCACACAAATAAGGAATTCTAAGCAAAAAGGAGCACAAAGGATGCTCGGGTTAGTTCAAGGACATTAAGAGAAGGATATCGGTGTAAGTAATTGGACAATGGCTTACCAGCCGGAGCTGGAGATGAAAGACAATACAGTCGGCCGAAAAGGGGAACTTCACAATCCGACACTTCCTGTGAAGCAGTCATGAAATTGATTGAGGGTAAATATTTAAGATATCCTAATGCACATTATGACGCGCAAGATTTAGGATAATACCTCCCAGATTCGAGAATGGCAAGGTGAGCTCCTCGAGTGCGCGCTCTAGGGTTCCAGAGAGCACAAAGCTGGACAGGGAGCTACAAGCAATGAAGGAAGCTCCCATTAGCAAAAATGGAGAAAGCATCGAGTAGGGAATTGAGGGCTACCACTCGGTGGAAGCTTACCCTAGAGGTGCCGAGGGGAGAGCTTCCTTTTCCTCAGCCACCGAGAGGAAAAGTGAGGAAGAACGGGGTGCCGAGGGGGTATTATGCCCAGGCGATGACGGAGATGACAACGACATCAACCGAAGGAGCTCGGGGATTGGTTGCTAGGGGCGGTGGATTGACGGCGTGAGAATCGTTCAACGGCTCGGAGCAGATCGCCTCGGCCGCGTGGAGCTCAGCTCCTGCGCGAGGTCAGGGATGAAACTGACAGGCGGGCACACGGCGTCAACGAGACAAAGAGTGGGAGGGAGCCAGCGCTACGTGGCTCCATGTGCATCATTGGATCTGGACCTAACGGCTGAGATCTTAAGTGTTGCTTTGAACTGCCCAAGAGATGAGGAAATCTGGACCGTCAATTCTAGATCCTAAGGTCTGCATGTCTCGGTGCAATTTAGTTGACTCGACCGAGTCAGTTCGTCAGGTCGGGTTCGAACCTGAGGAACAGTGCCGACTAGGGTTTGGGCTTTAGGGTTTGACTGAGTTTAAATTGTCTTATTAACTTTGACTGAGGCCTTATAAATATAAATAAAATCCCAAAAATTCCGAAATAATTCATGGGGCTCTCAGGCGATCTAGTACCCATAAAAATTAGTGAACCCTACTGTTCATGATATAAAGTGCATAATTTAAATTCAAACAAAATGTTGGTCTTTAGATTGTGTTTGAATTTTCTTAGTGTTCAATCTAGTCCCAAAAATTTAGGAAAAATTATATTAATTCATGATAATTAATATAGTATTTGAATAAACTATTTCCAGAGGAACTTTAGTAGCATTTGTTTCAGTTTTTCTTTTGGAGTTCAAATTAAAGTGTATGTTTAATATTTGTTTTGAGATTTTCCAAGTGCAATACTTAATGAAAAAGTTTCAAAACGTGATGCATGCTAATGAGATGCATAATAATCCTCTTTATTAACTTGAGGATGTGACATCAGCCTTAATCACACACTACTGTAAACCAATCCCTTGGGGTTCTTCTATCTAGTAGTAAATATGAGCTGGTGGAGAAAGCATGGAGATTCATAGTTACTCTAATACATGCCGGCTGTTTAAGAGCCTGTTAGGTCCTGTTTGGCTTATATCAGGGCCTATTTCGCGGTTTTCGCCTGCTTTTTTATCCTTAACTTCTCATATAATCACAAGATGGTGTTTGGTTCTAACATATGCCCTCTATTTGAGATCCTATTAAGTCTGGTTTTCCTTAGATCAGGGCCTGTTTGGCCCAGTTTGGATTCTCAATTTATCATATGAGCACAAGTTGTCCAGTTGTAATTTATAACAGTGTATGAAATAAAATCTAGAGGTTTTGTAATATTTTGGTTCCACAACTAGCTTATGTTAGCATAATGGAAATATAGGTAGTGTTGTTAACTAGGAACTTTTGTGCTTGATCGGTTGTAAGCATAGCCATATTTAGGGTCATGCACTCATGCCCACCTTGTATAGATAAGCCACACGAAGCTGGCCGCCTAGTGTTATGATCTATTTAGGCACTTCCCCATAAAACCTCCTTCAAAATCTACCTTTTGGCCCCATGTCCCCCAACTGCAGCTTATCTAAGCATGAGGCATTTGCATTTAGGTTGCAGCTGCAGCTGGGCCAGGCAGATCCAGGCCTCATCCCTGGATTATCATTCAAATCAGTGTAATTCAGCATTAAAGATTTAAGCATAAGCTTCACCTCTATAGGGAAAATTACACTGCTGGGGGTGTCTCAGTTGTACTATAAAATTACAAGAGTTTATACTGTAGGTTTTGTGCAACAATGACTAAGACTTGTATAGGCCCAGACCAATAAGCCAGCTTATAATATAAGCATAAACTATTCCGATCAGACCGCTAGAATGGTGATGGAGCACGGAAAATAAATATCTGCACCCATAATGAAACTTCTGGATAATTGCTCACCACTTTTTATCTTATCATGCATAAATTAGTAATGGCTCAATTTGAGAAATCTGTTCTTTCCAAAATTATGCTGCTAGTTTCAGTTGAGCTGTTATCAAACTGCTGCATACCTTATTCGTGCAAGACCAAATGTCGTGATGGGCATGCCTTGAAAGAAAATATCTGACTGGCTCTTCTTTGTCTGTGTGTGCTTGAATTTTTGCCATTTCAGAAACGTAGATGGGAGAAAAAGATGAAAGAGGAGGAGAGTGCAAAGAGCTGAGATCAAGCAGCTCATTAAGGATGCTGCACTTCCTAAATAAGGTTGAGATTTGATGTAGCAGGTTCTTGACTGGACTGTGATATCACTTTTTCCCCTCTTGCTGGCTTCCAGCTTTCCTGTCTCCTATCGCAGTTTGGAATGCAGATATTTGATTATATAGTTCCCAACATTTTGTTCATTGGATCATGATTGTAGCCAGGCCCAACCTCTGTTGAAACAGATCAATTATGCGTACACCTTTGCTAATCTGTGCCACTGTCCAGTGTTGGATATATCTTCCCTTTTGATGATATGATGCTGCTATGCATGCTGCTGGCCTGGTACAATAACAAAGCTGACGACACTGACGCGTTTTTGGCTATCTTGGAAAGGAGATGAGATGGAGGATACCTGTGCAAGTGGCAAATTAAAGGCAAGAGCTCGCTTGTATCAGCTCATTTTTGACCTGGCTTTCCAGGGACCAAAAGGCCAGTGGCCATCTCGGCTCGCCATGCACACGTGGCGTCGCCAAGCTCATGCGCGCACGCCTTTGTATTGATCTGTAAGTTTAATACTGCTTTAGTTTGTGCAGGACAACTAGGCTCTACCTATGTATAGTGGAATAAATAGATTGTGCATCTGCAGGTATAGTGCTTCTGTTAATTATTCGAGGATCAACTGGCTCGATGATAGTGCTGCACTGTTTTCTAAGCTTACTGATGCAAGTGAAAGTGTAAAAGTCGATGATCTTCTTGATAAGATAAAAGTTGAATAAACCATCCTGAACCTCACACATGAGAATAGGTAGTATATATTATCGTGCTATGCATTATTACTAAGGTGCGATTCCAACCGTACGTTTCACGTAACGTGCACTGCCACATCAGTTATCCTATCAGTTCACCTTTCCTGGGATGAATGATGAACAAGCCCTACCTTACTGCGGCCAAAGATAGACACATCAATAGTACTATTATTTTCTCAACAATGTCATATTAGCCCTTCAGTTTAATGACTTTAATCTGTGCCCCTTTAATTTACGCCCTCATTTTTTTTTACAGAATTTACACCCTCGTTCGGAATGGAGGAAAAGCAATAGGAGGAAAACTCTTTCCTGTGAAATTATTACGGAGTTATATGTTCCAACCCAAACAAGTCTTCCTACTGAACTCTTTGTTTTTTTGTCCTGTTTTAATCCATCATCGTGAGTTTGGGTCTCATTTTTGCCCTTCTATTTTGAAATTCGATCACAGCAACTTTGAACAAACAATGTTGATTTTAAGCTGATTTTCTTGCAGGCATTAGATTAATTAAGAATGATACTAATCCAAACCAAGAAGGTTTGAAATGGATAACGGGGTATACTTTTTGTGTGTGTGTGATAATGTTGGGTGGATACCCACTAATAGCATGGTTGAGTGGTAGACCACCACGGCGACTACTTTTCTACTGTTGTATGTATTTTCCCCTATGTTATTAATGTAATTACATACAATAGTATCATTTTCTTCTGTTGTTCCAAAAAAAAAACAGAAATACATATATAGGAAAATGGTATGGTACTTCACATCTTATATATCACTTAAATCGTATGATGATACTAATTTATCTATTTGAGTATACTCCAATAACGATTATAAGATACCTCAAAGTAAGTTCTATGAATTTTTTTATTAAAGTCCACTTTTTATAGCAAAAATTGTGCATATGCTTCTTTTATATAACAAAAACAAAGGGCTCCAATGAAAATTTTCAATCAAGTCATATTAAAGTATCTTATAATTAGTATTTAAGTATACTGAAAATGATAAAGAAGTATAATATATTTGTTTAAGTGGTATATTGAAAATAAGAGTATATACTCGCAGGAGTACAGAAAAGACTTCCTATATATATTGTCAATGCTCGCCGCGACGTCGTCCAGAGCCTGCTGGCCTGCGTAAGCAGTAAAAATGCAGGACAAATTTACTTCATCTAGATTTTCATTTTATTGTGTTTAGGATAGCTATTTATTGCTTGTAGATTGTCATTTTACTGTGTTGAAGATAGCCATTTATTGTTCCTTGCTCGGTGGCTGATGGACCTCCCATGTCCTCTTCCTCGCCTTGTGATGGAGGGAAAAGGGACGCCATAGGCACGTAGCCCCTGCGGCAGGCTACGGCTAGGAGGACGGTGCTGGTCGACGTGAGGGCTATGGGCGCACTGTCCGACGCCGGCAGTGCCCCTACGGCTAGGAGGACAGTCCCGATCAATGGGGGTGGGGTGGGGTGTGGGTGCACCGTCCAACGCAAGAGCCTTCTTGCTCTGTTTGGCCCTTCTCCTCTTGTCGATGGATGGTACAGATGCAGACGACTCGCTCCCTCGACGCAAGCAATGCCCTAATCATGCGGACTACCTTCGTCTATGCGGTCTCGATTATCCGATGGGCCTTTTGGATCTGCCTCATTGCCTTTCCCGCCTCGTCATCGAACTTTTCTAGGGCCTCCATCGCAAGTCATTTCTTCGCCTTGCTCATGGATCGGACGGAGTGGCCGAGCAGTGCGTGCATCATCGGGAACTTCCCAGCGGTAGCATGGGTAGCTTCCTTCGGCAGCTCTGCCTGTGCTGTTATACTGGCCAGTAACATATACCCTCCTTGCTCCTCATCTGGCCATGTGATTTTAACGTTATCTTAAAATTATTATTTTCTCAAACGGAATTTACTGCAACGCAAATCTTATCTTACTACTAACTAAGAAGGAGTAGACCACTCACGCTGAGCTTGCCAAACGTGTCCTTCACGTCACAGTCCTTCGTCCAGTCGGCTGCAACGATCTTGTCGACGTGGACAGTCGTGAAGTGTGCGGCTCGTGGGGTCTGAACGGCGTCAATACTATGGACACACCTCAGGTTGTCGAGGTAGTAAATCTGTGACATAGATTTTATTGTGTGTTAGTTTACAAATTACTGACTGTAATCTACCAATTTCCACGCCTTGGATTTGATGCAAAAGACTAAAAGGGCGTGGTTGCTTACAAGCAAAAAGGCGGTGTATCCGTTGATGGACTTTGTGGTCTTGTCCTTTTCTTGTTCCAGGTGCGCGCTGCCCCCCTTAGGTCTTCGACGACGGCCTTGCACCAGTCGATGCCACCAAAGTTGGCGATGTCCTTGGTCAGCACAACATCCTTCTCGGTGATGCTGTTGCTGGCTGCTGGGAAACAACTTGCTGAAAACGACTAGGAAGAAACACCTGATCGTCAAGCTATCGATGCCCCCGGTGCAGATCCTCCTCGGCAACACCTCGGTTTTGATGTTGCCGCTCTGTGGCACACCGAGCAGTCGCTTCAGCTCGACGAGCTCAGCAGTGCTTGTGGCCAGCAACACCATCGGTGTGTCCCTGCCACCGCACGGGAGCCTGAGAACACACTTCACAGCATGGGGTGTGATTGGGATGCTCCTGCCCCCAACGGCACAGAGCACCATGTCGGTGGGTCTATCCTGACCATCCGTTTCTCTCAAGGCCCTCGAGGTTGAGCTTTAGGAGGTCATCGAAACTGAGCTTCGAAACCTTGCTCAACTGATCTAGTGTTAGCTTGCCAATGGTTGCGACAACGAGGGCAGGGGCGCACCTGACACTGCTCGTGTACGGACCTCGCTTCCTCTCCACCGCAGCCTGCTTAAAAAACAGAGAACGGACGTGAAAGAATCTATGACAAAATAAGCACTAACTTTTACTGTTACGACTACCGTTTTATTGTGTGCTAAGAAAGGCACAGTATATCATGTTTTACTGACGTAGTGAGCAAGAATTACTGGAACCTAAATTGGGATTTACTGGCTATGAATACATCACGTTACCAGGACGAACTCCATTGCGGGCTCCGCGGAGGTCATCAAAGAATCGTTGGCCTCAGATTCGACCGGCTTCCTCTTCTTGCCTGCCAATTTCTTCCGACAAATACCCGTGAGTGGATGCGCAACTGGCACCTCTAAGGATTGTGTTTCGGTAGGGTCGAGATGACTATCATCAATGTGTGGCACCACCGTCGTTTGACAGTCCGTGATGGTGATCTTCCTCACCTTCAAGGGGATCTCGCCGGATGTCCTCATTTACTACAAGAGGCGCAAAAAAGGGCAAAAATCATGAGTTTTACTGTAAAAGCGCCGTATATTTACTTCAAGCAATAGCTCATGCCCCCAATGTTGTATCGCACGCCAGGATTTAGTGGATCCAGACTCACTAGCATTGAGAAAACCCCGCATTGGGGGGAGGGGTCGACTGTAAGAACTCGATTGTGCGCATTTGGAGAATTTTTTAGGCGAAACCCACCAAAATCCTAGATCAAAATGAGGATACACATCCGCGCAGCCGGCTAAACAAAAGAAAGGATACCGGCCAATCACCACAAAATGCACGTGCGGTTGAGAATCACTCCACAATCACACTGCAAAACCCCCTAGTTATTTTCCCCACTGCAAGAAAAATGCACGGGGTTATTTTTACTCACAACGGTGTACGTGCAGGGTAGGGGGGTGGAGACGAAGACCACCGCTGTTCCTGCCAAGGATGGGGGCGGTGGAGATATGCACGACAGTAAAAATGGATATCACAACTGTTGTGATATGCACGACAGTAAAAATGGATACCACGTTTACTTTCATATACGTACCAAGTTACTGGTAGATGAAGTTGCATTTGATGTACTCACGAATTTACTAGACGCCTGTGTAAAGACAGGAGCGGAGAACCCTAACGAAAAATCCGCTGAGAGTTGCGCGAAAGTAAGAATGGGTATCACATTTACTTTCATATACGTACCAATTTATTGCCGAATGAAGCTGCTTTTACTGCTCTCATTAATTTACTAGACGCCTTGTTAGAATTTATTGGCATATCCTGTCATAGTGCATACTGGCCGTGTAACGTCGTCGTAGGGGCATGGGTTTGTGGCCCACATCTATTGTGATTGATCCGCACGGACGGGGTCCTAGCACGAGTGGGTGGTGACAGGCGGATCGTGCGCTCAGTGGGGGGACAGGCTCGGTCGGGGCGTGTGGAACTTAAATATTGTAAAATTGGGTGTGCTTCTGTGCTTATTTAGATCATATTCAGTTCAATTGAGCTACTTTTACTTGTAAACTTATTTAGTTAAGTTGGAACTTATTTAATTCATTTTGGAGTTAAACATTTTAAAGTTCCGACGTATAGGAAGGATAACATTTGTTTAACTTCAAACAGTTTGTAAAGTGATAAATCAAGCAGATTAAACTAACAAAACTTAAATTAACAATAGATGGTACCTATTCAGTTAACCTGATACGATCACAGTAGATTTCAATCTTAAGTCGTATGATTCATTTGTATCGCGATCTAGACAACTTTATACAAACACAAGCTAGAAGACTAGTGTATGATCTATACACACAGATCAATCGATCTTAAAACATCTGCAGTTACTAATGGATCAGCGAGCGAGTGCGCGCGGGCCAATGAACCTGATGGATCGAGGGAAATTTCAGCTGCGGGCCGCCGGAATCACAAGCACGCACCACCGCTGCTGCATGCCGTGTAGTGTGCGCTAGGTTGCTGCTTGCTGCTGCTGCTGGGAGAGAGTAAAGAAATGGGAAATCTGACAGAGATAGCTAGGTCGCCGGATACGACAAACGATGGACAGGTGTTACGTGTCACTAAGTAGTGCGATCGAAGGGCCAGAAATAGCGGGTGGCCCTTTCAGTCGCATTTTGCAACCATCTTTAATTGGAACGGGCGGGCGCACAAGCAGGCACGCACGAGCACGAGAAGAAAAAGGAGGAGATGGATGGTGCGATAAGCACGCAGGGACCGATCGCCATCATGGGGTCACCCCCTCGCTCGCTCGTCCTTGCAATGGTACCCATGGATCCACCACTGACATCACCAAGCACTAACAACGGCACTAGCTAGTAGCCAGCTGCCACCACTCGATCCATGTGTCCATGTCCTCCACTTGCCCTGCCCTGCCTAGCTCTATATATAACCCAAGTGCTCCGTGCAGAGGCTACAATATCTGAGCAATTTACTAGCTAGTTAGTGTACACACTGATATATACAACTAAGAGAAAGTGTCCATTGATTAATTTCCCCTTCCTTCTTCGATACATCCGCTGGGCCGGCCTTCTTCTGAGAGGGTACGTACCGTGCGCCTGTCTGTCTGATCGATGGTGGTCAAGGCGAAGAAGATCGCGGCGGCTGCGAAGAGAGGAGGAAAGAGGAAGAGGAAGAGGAGTAGTTGAGGAGGAGGAGACCATGTGTTGCAACGACGACAGCGGTGGTGGTGGTGGTGGGATGAGGAAGGGGCCGTGGACGGAGCAGGAGGACGTCCAACTGGTATGGTTCGTGCGCTTGTTCGGGGAACGTCGTTGGGATCTCTTAGCAAAGGTATCAGGTTTGCGCGGTGGCGGGTGACCTAGATCGAGCACAAGCAGCATGCATCACACACCACATATATATCTATATGATATGCATATAGATATTCCCCCAAGCTATGTCTTTCAATTCAATTCAATTCAATTCAGTTCCGTATCAATTGATTCCTCATTCATATTTTCGTAGCTAGCTAGGTAGATGCATATGCATATGTAGTGGTGGTAGCTTAGCTAGCTGGTTCATGAATATGATCGATATATATATATGCATATACATACAGTACTGTATGGTGGTGTTGCATACTTGCATGCATGCTGCGCTAGCTCGCACCAGGAGACATGCATGAGGACGGGCAGTGAGGTGCTAACCAATCTCTCTCTCTTCTTCTTCTCCTTGTCTCTGTGTGCGCGTCCGGCACATGTTTCGGTTCTGGCTTTGGTGATTTGCAGGTCTCAAGCGCACCGGCAAGAGCTGCCGCCTCCGGTGGGTCAACTACCTCCACCCCAGCCTCAAGCGCGGCCGCATCACCGCCGACGAGGAGCGCCTCATCCTCCAGCTCCACGCCCAGTGGGGAAGCAGGTGGTCGCGGATCGCCAGGAAGCTACCCGGCCGCACCGACAACGAGATCAAGAACTACTGGAGGACGCACATGAGGAAGAAGGCGCAGGAGGAGAAGAAGAAGAGGGCTGCCGCCTCAGCCTCGCCGTCCTCCTCCTCCTCGTCCACGACGACGTCCTGCTCGGCCTCCCTGAACAACGGGACGTCATCGACATCATCGGCGGTGACCGAAGCACTAGTGCAAGAAAGCAGCAGCGGGGACGAGGCCGAGGAGACCACCACGGCGGCGAGCCAGCAGCAGCCTCGAGATCAGCAGGACCACTACTACCTCATGGACCAGCTGTGGAACGAGATCGCGGCGGCCGAGGCGGCGACCAGCTATGCGGAAGGCTGGGGAGCCGGTCACGTCGTCGCCGCGGAGCCGGCGTCGTCGATGCCGTCGCCGGTGTGGGAGTTCAGCGCGGATTTTTCGCTGTGGAGGATCGATGACGAAGAGTACTACAAGAAGATGCTCGATGCCTCATGATGCATATCATCTACTCGTATATGCCTTATTACTGCTATTAGCTTAGCTGTCTCTGAATTGAAAGGCTTATATGCCTTTCATTTGCATCAGATCATACATATCCTTGCATTTGTCTACTGTAATTATACGTTGATCATGCATGGTACCTAGCTGGTTTGCTCGATCGTCAGATTAAGTCGGCTTGATCATCTTGTGCAAATTAAGTAACGGATTTGCTATTTCTAAGTTGATTGAAATTTTCTTAAGTTTAAGTCAATTGTTGTGGCCGTTGGATTAGTGCAAAGATTGATGCGCTATGTGATTGGATTTTGATCTAATTGATAAAAAAAATTGACTTTTGCTTAAAAAAAATTCAACCACCTTACAAATAGACAATTCTGGACATGTACATGTAAGAGTTATCAGAGTAATATATACAAATATCATACAGCTTGTGACTCACTTGCATATATAGCACCATGGTATGGCATGGTTAGGCATTAAACCAAACATGTCCTTTAATTAATTCGTGAAAAATAAAGAGACAGGTATATCAAACTTCTAGCAAAGCAAAAAAGAAGAAAGATTTGATGCAACTCGATCGATCTTTAATCTGTGGATATATATGGCTGTAGACAGATTGAAGATCTTTGAGCAAATAGTGCAAGGGAAAAAATGCTTCAACTAACGATCCACTAGAAATTCACAAACTTCATTATATGTAAATGACGAGCTAATTATAATTGAAGTGCTGTGCACAGTAATAACCACATGTCCTTTTGAGATCTTTTGGCAAAGCACAAAAGAAGTATAGTCTAGTAATATACCACCATTAGAGGTGTCATGTGGAATTTTGGTTCTCTCCCTTGCTAGAAATATATATATATATATATATATATGAAGAAGAACAAATTCAGGCGTATCTATGCAAATAGAGAATCTGCACCAGAAAATATATATTCCAAGTTACCAGAAGCACGCAATCGATCAGTGGTGCATGGCGGCGGTGGGCTGCATGGGAATCTAATAATAGAAGAACCGTACCCTCTCCAGGCCAGCAAGCAAGCAAGACACAGGCACACACAATGCAAGTCAAGTAACTACTCGAGATTAAAGATGCTCAGATCATGCAAGAGGGCCAGCCAGCTGCAGCGCCTGCAGGGAGTGACAAGCAAGGAAGAAGGCTCAAGGGATCCATCCATCGCCATGCCATTCCACTGTGCAGCTCTCTTTCCAGCTATTCCTCACATCTGATCTACCTTTCCATCCCTCCTCCCATAGATAATAGTCCAATCCCATCTGACACAGTAGTCTTTGATCTCAACTGAGAGTGATTAATGGGTGATCGATCTACACCAGCTGTGGGGCCATCCGCACCGAAAATGCTACGCGTACGTACAAACTTCCTTCAAGGACGAGTAACCACCGAATTTATTAAGAGAAATTAATTCCTCTGTATATCGGCGGGGCCTTTCTGTCGGTGACTCGTTGATGGGATTTTCACACATGTTGGACACGTCTCATTTGTAGGTGCAGCATATCTCCACGGGCCGTGCAGGTTGGAATCGAGGAAAAAGTCTAAATGGCTCTGCGATAAAGGACGAGTTGAATAAAAATGGTGGCGGAAAGGTGGCGATAAGGAGGCAGGTTGCTCACACTTACCTTTCTTCTTTCTGCGATTGCTTTGGTCCTAACTCTCATTAACCTAGCATTATCTCTGTGATTTGTTTACAACCACTAGTGGTTCACCACAGCCTTCGGTGTTAGTGTCCTCTAGTGTGCTAGTAACCCCACACTAGATGAGCTCACCCCCGTTAAATTTGTTCCCCACTCTCCAATATATTGCATGCTCTCAAATTCTCTATTCTTTTCTCCCCTGCCTTCTTTTTGACAGGAAATCCGTATAATTGATATTTTTCTGATGGCGCCTGCATGGTAGAGAGGGAAGCTAGCTAGGTAGAAGAATCCTAATTAATTGTTTCTCCGGTACCTCTACATAAATAAATAAAGCTAGCTAGCTAGTGTTAATTTTCTGTGGGAAGATGACACATAAAGTTGAAAACGTAGTCTACTATATGTTCTCATATTCTTCGGTCAATATTCGTCAAATGCACACAGATTCTGTAATTACTGAATGAACAAATTCTTTCTATCCAATCGATTGATCGACTTTTCATCCTCCGTTAATTCTAGCTTGCCACTTTCTGTTACAGAAAGATGACACAAAGATTAGCTGGTAAGTGAACCTTCAATGGTATGCATGCAGCTGGATATTTGTGATTCACATCACGTGTTGCAGCTGGACCGTTGAAGCCCCATTTGGAACGCATGCATGACAGGGGACGGAGCCAGAAATTTTATACGAGAGGAGCTAATCGACAAAAATAGCCGTTATGTTTCATTTGGTTTCAAGCAATAGTTCTAACACCTAATTTAAAAATTTATCTACCTAATGATCTACCAAACTAAGATCCATATTATTTTGAGGTCAAATAGTTACATGAGAGTGAGACACACAAAATACAAGTAAAAAAAGACAAGATAAACTAATATGTTTAGTGTTTAGTTATAATCCATGCTCACCAACATTTCATCGCATTAAATCTCACAACCCACTCTAAAATTTATCATTGCATATTATAGTGTCGTATTGCGCCTCCTGGTGCTCCTTTTCTCATGCCCAAGTACTTGGGATTGTGATAGATGAGCAAAAGTCAGAAAGGTTGTCGCTACTAGCTAGCTACTTCTTGGGAATACAGGAAGATGCATGGGCTGATCTTTTGCGTACATATACATGTATTATTGATTAGATAGCCAACACTTAGCCTATAAGATTTTGAATTTAAGTTATTGGAGAGACTATACATGTATTTCTAGAGTTTTGTTTCACATGAGATCAGAAGGGCGGTCTGGATATTTTTATTTTTATTTTGGAAGCATGGGGGAGCCATGGCTCTCCAACTAGCTCTCTGCTGTCTCCATCCAGATGATGCATGGTTTATGTAGGAATTTCGTAAGAAACCATACCTCCAGTGAGTGCATGTGGATGTTAACTTTCCTGGGAAATCCTCACGAAATAGATGCAGATTCTATACCGTGGATGAATTAATGTAGCTAGCAAAGATGATGATAGATCATTGGTGCACCTAACGGCTCTAGGAGAGTCGTTGAGTAGTCAAACCAATCATCTCATGCACCCATGGTTTGTGGATTCGATTATTTGATTAGATGAGCCAGCGGCATTGCTAAAGCTGGATCAAACTATATATTACCTTTTCTTTTAGCCCAGAAATGATAAAATTAAAGCGATTCCAAGCTCCAGATGAGGACACGTGCATGGTGGTCAGGTCAGGATTTTTTTTAAAATAATATTATTTTAAAAAATAATTACAAAAATAAATAGTCATTCCAAAAAATTACAAAAATATATGTCAGTTCAAATGGCGCCTATTCAACCTGCGGCGGTCAAGAACCTATGTGACGAGGACCTGTTCAACCCATGCGCCGGTCAACCTATTCCTATCGAAAAAAACCGAGAGAGAGAAGGAATGAGAACATAGTAAGCTCACGGTTTGTCGCGAGGAGAGATTCAAGCGAGCGACGGTCATCTAGCCGGTATGCTATAAAAACATCGAAAAATCAGTTCATAATTCATTTTAATTCCGAAAAAACGGCGAATAACCGAGAGAGAAGGAGAGAGAAGAGAGAAGAAAGGTAGCTCGGCAAAGCTCGACTAACGGTGGCAGCCGGTTTGTCGCGGAGGAGAGATTATCGTCGAGCACCGAGTACATGTTCAAATTTGGCATATTTTGATGTGTTTATATTTGTTAATTTATTTCATTTAATTGAATTTTTGGGATAAGTCGGTCATCGAATAATCATGAATGGAAAAATGATATATTTTTAAAAACTTTGTACATAATGTGAAAATCTTGTTGGTTAGCAAACAAAAATAGTGACATAGAATTGAGTAGGTTAGATAAAAGTAGTCAAATTGTGTAGCACCTTAAGAATATATTTTAAGTTGTGTAGAATTTAAAACAATTCACCCACAAGTTCGTGGTCATGTTTCGTGAACAAGATGTTCGAAATTTTTCATTAGTGATATGAATATCATTTTTCCATTCATTTTTTCCATTACAATGGCGAATTAGAATAATTCCAGCTTTATTAAGCTCCCATTCACGAGTGTACACGGTAATTTGCCAAGTGCCCAACATATATTATTAATGCAGGAATTATCTTTTAAACTAGAAAATTTGCATGACACATTTGAAGATTATAAAGAAAATCGCAAAGAGCCTCTGCCGGAGTGCGATCGCGCACTCGCAAAGAAGTTAAATATGAGGCACGCACACGGGCCCGAACACGCACACTCAACCGCCGCCCACCGCTGCGCAAGACATCAATGGACCGCTGCGCCACCGCTCATCGCGCGCGCGCGCCACGCGCACGCCGGCCGAGGAGGAGGAGGAGGAGGAGGAGGAGGAGGAGGAGGAGGAGGCCGGCGGAGGAGGAGGAGGAGGAGGAGGAGGAGGAGGAGGCGGCGGGAGGAGAGGAGGAGGAGGCCAGCGGAGGAGGAGGAGGAGGAGGAGGAGGGAGGCCGGCGGGAGGAGGAGGAGGAGGAGAAGGAGGAGGAGGAGGCCCGCCGACGCCCCGCCCGCCCGCCCTCGCCGGTGCCACGTCCGCCGCGACCACCGCCCGGCGCCGCCCCGCCGCAGAACGAGCGCCCGCCCGGCGTCCACTAGGTATAGCCTTCCCTTCCTCCTCCCTTCTTCTGTGGAATGGTGATGGCGGCGGCGTGGTGGTGGTGGTGGCGGCGGGGTGGTGGTGGCGGTGGTGGTTGTGGCGGTGGTGGTTGTGGCGGCGCGGTAGTAGGATGAGGAGTTGATATATATGTGGTTGTCGGCCATCGTGCCGTTGGTTTCTTGCGGTTTTGGAAACCTCACCAGACAGTGGAGAGTGTGCCGCCAAATTTTCAATTGATGATTTT
Source organism: Ampelocalamus luodianensis (assembly GCA_036346255.1). Taxonomy (NCBI): domain Eukaryota; kingdom Viridiplantae; phylum Streptophyta; class Magnoliopsida; order Poales; family Poaceae; genus Ampelocalamus; species Ampelocalamus luodianensis. Next base: position 73,117,210 of record CM070633.1, on the reverse strand, counting down.
GTTCCTTTTTGCGAGAAGACAGTCGAGCCGGCCGGAGTACCCGACTGCCGCACTGCCGTCGCCGCCATCGCACCAGCCCCACCACTACCCGCTAGCCCGACTCCACCGCCACCCAAGGTAGAACCCTCTTTTTGTATCATGTTCAGAGATCACGAACCTCGATTAGGCGTATCTCGTTGAAAGAGATACGGTTGGAAATATGCGATCTTTGCATATCTATAATCAGATCTGCTTTGAATTGTCCACGTTTTTGGACAAACGCGGATGCGATGGGGTTAGTTTCCATGGTCCGCCTCCGATCCGAGACAGATTTTGCATCATCTCCCCGTTGTTCTCCGATACACACTCTCCGCAGAATCGATACCCTTCTTAGGCGAGGAAAGGGACATGGAATGCCCGATTTTATTTCTTGGTTCAAACAGAAGGTACCGCCCAATTTACTCTCGCATTTAGTTTGACATTCCAAGTTCCTCGTGCGTGCGAATAATATAACGATCTATCCGCTTGAGCTTGCAGGCGTGGATGCGTCTATGAGTACCGAGTTGAGACAGTTGCCGATGGCTTTGCCTATAGGGTCGGTCATTTACCGGTTATGACGTGAATGGATATCGCTTTCACACAACAAGCTACGAGCGTAGTCGCCCAATCAAGAACCACAAGTTCGGAGTTTTTACGCCCCTTGATGGGGTCGAGTATTATGGAACAATTGAAGAAATATACGAACTCAAGTTTCATGGTTGCAAACCTCTTAACTCGCCATATTCAAAAGCCATTGGTTTGATCCGAAGTAACGAGACGGACTCCTAATCTTGGGCTAGTCGAAATTCGACGAGATTCGTCTTACCAGAGACGATGTCTATATTGTGGCTCAACAGCCACGCAGTTTATTATACGTCATACCCGTACAAACCAAAGAGCATCTTAAGGGTTGGTATGTTGTGCACAAGGTATCGCCACACGGTAAACTACCTGTCCCAAACGATGAAGATTACAACTTAGACCGAAACACATATGACGGAGAGTTCTTTCAAGAAGAGGGGCTAGAAGGGAGGTTTGAGATAGACTTAACCGAAGCGATCGGAATGGAAGTAGACAATGAAAGGGTTGTTGACGAGGACGCTGGAGATGAGGTGCAAAATGTGAAGGACTTACAAATGCTTGAGCGATTACATTTAGGCAATGACAATGATGACAACATTGCTCCTTCGGATAGTGTTGATTATTTAGACATGGTTGATAGTGATGATGAGACTTATGATCCAGCTAATCTCGATCATGAAGATTATTTCTAATACATGTAATACTATGTTATTTTGTAATTATGTTTTGTTTATTTTGCATCTCTTTCTAAGTACGCCTTGTTTATCCGTGCTTATTGGTTTACTCTTTTTAATTGCGGTGATTGAACAACGATGGCGGGCAGACGAGGAACATCGCGTCGCTTTACCGACGTCTAAGGCCAAGTTACTGTACCGAGGAGCCGACGGAGAGGAGGAGGAGGAGCAAACGCAGGAGGAGCGTGTCGCCGCCGCCACGTCGCGTGGACGAGGAGTAGGTGCCGCAGAGGACGAGGTGGAGGAGGAGGTTCCGCCGTCGGACGACAAGGTGCCGCCGCAGAGGGCGACGAGAGGAGAGGCGCAGGGGTTCCGCTTCCTGCTTCGTCGGGTATCTATTTGCGCAGGTCCCACGAGCCTCCTCAACGACCGATACCTCTTCACGACGCCACGATTCGACTACTGGGCAAAAGTAAGTAACTTTAGATGTTATCACTACTTCATATGATATGTTGAAAATCACAATAGAAACTAATAATTTTTCTTAATCACTTGGGCAGAATTGGACAAGAGGTGTCAGCAGTGCTCACACACGCCAAGTCAATGGCATCCAGGGCTTCGTGCAGGAACACTTCGGCCCGTTGAGTACGCCGGAGTGACGGAGCCGGCCTACACGTTTGGCCACTCACGCCGCAGACGATGCTAAAGATCGGGTGGGGGTATTCAACAACAAGGCGAGCGTGAAGGCCGAGGTGTGGGTAAGTCTTCCTCCCAATACATTGCTCAATACATCGCATTCATTGGACATTCTTGAAATAATGACCGATACATCGCGTCTATATGCGGATTTCTTCAGATGCGAGGAGGGATTTGAGGACAGGCGCTTTGGTGGCTAACAATGTTTGTAAAACTCGTGAAGGACATGCATTACGCAGGCGCGTCTGTGCCATCAACTTACAACGCGAGCTTCCTGGAAGGAAAGTCACCAAAGCCGACGCAAGAAGCATGACGTCTGACCGCAGCAGCACTGGAGGTAAATATAGGACATTAATACGATTTCTTTTGAGATTAAGTAGGCTTAATTTGATCTTCTTATATGCCATGTACTTGATGACGTGTAGGCGATTCGTGGTGGTGCGCCCAAAGATCCCGATGGCCGGGCACGATGGTGGACAAGTGGTGCGCCCCAGTGGGAGGAGACGACAACGCTTGCCGGGGCGGCGTTGATGATGCCAGTATACCACACCATCAAGGCAACCTTAGCCTCGACGGATACGCACAAAGATGGGTACGCGAATTCATTTATTTATTCTAACGCTCAATTCTACATGATTTCTAATCATCTTGCTTTTTCGCGATCGTCACACCATGGTGGCCAGCCTTGCTCCCGGCTCAAGGCATTTGCTTTGGCCCACAAGGGCAAGGCGACATCCGACGTCGACTACAACCCGGAGGACCCGCCGAGGCGTCTGCATCGCGACCGGCCCACGGCCCTCGGTGAGTACACGCCGATGGCAAGGTCGGTCCATGGGACAGAGTGCGATCCGAGCACCGTGACCTTGATGGAGAAGTCGCCATGAGGGTGGGAGGAGGCAAGAAGCATGGGCGATGCGGCTTGGCGATGGCGCACTCGACACGCCCAAAGACTCCCACTCTCTCTCAGATTCGAGCAAGGAGCACCGGCTCGAGCCCGACCATACGCCTACCGGCCGGACACCGCACACTACTAGGATGGAGGCACTCCAGTTATTCTGTTTTATTAAATCGTTAATTGATTTTTACATACCTTAACTTTGCATTATTGTAACATACCGGTGAAATATTGTAGGCCCATTGCAAGAAGAGAGAGGCTACGGGAGGAGATGGAAGTGAGGATGGAGGCCGACCGGGAGAGGATGGCGGCCGAAGGGAGGCCGCAATGTGCCGGAGGCGGAGATGTTTCAAAGACATGCAAAGTCTTGGCGCCGCCACGGTGTACCTCGCCACTGGGCTATTCGCTCCACCTCCACCTCCTCATGCAACTACTCCTGTGAGTATGAATGTTTTAGTTTGTATGTTCATGCTTAGGATCAAACCATAATACTACTTGGAACCTAGTAGAGTATGAATGTTTTAGTCATGTATAGTATATATTTATCTTGTCTCACACATGCAATCTCTTCTCCTTTGTGCGAGAATCAATCGGCGCATCGAATGATGTGCCTCGTCACCCTGAGAGTCGCGGGATCGAATCTTGGGCCTCATCACCCCGACGATGCGCCATGAGCAGTTTCTTTGTTATTTGTGGATTACTTGTGGTTTCATTTGTCGCACTCAACACTTGTGGTTGTGAATGATGGATTACTTGTGAACTTATTGTGATATATTGTGACACATGTGATGTTTGTGATATATATGTGATGTTGGTGATATAAATGTGATGATTGTTTGGTTGGAAAGTAATAAATAAATAAAATACGCTGTTTTTGGTCACTTTGCCGAGTGTCATGACCAAGGCACTCGGCAAAATAACCAATTTGTCGAGTGTCAAAACTTTGCCGAAGTGTCATGGTCATAACACTCGGCAAAGTGACCAAAACTTTGCCGAGTGTTATGACCATGACACTCGGCAAGGTTCACGATTTGCCGAGTGTCGATGACTTGACACTCGGCAAAGGAGACTTTGCCGAGTGTCTTCACTTTACACTCGGCAAATCTGCCGTCACCGTTGCCTCGCCATCACGGCAACTTTTCTTTGCCGAGGGTCGGTCGCACGCTCGGCAAAGGCTTTGCCGAGTGTCCGAAAAGACACTTGCAAAGAAGGCTTTGCCGACAGTTTCTTTGGCGAGTGTTGTCTGCCGAGTGTGGCACTCGGCAAAGCCTTTGCCGAGTGCATTTGGGGATTTGCCGAGTGCCTGGGACACTCGGCAAAGCGCCTGATTCCAGTAGTGTTTGTACACAATGTGAAAACCTTGTTGGTTAGCAAACAAAAATAGTGACATAGAATTGAGTAGGTTAGATAAAAGTAGTCAAATTGTGTAGCATATATTTTAAGTTGTGTAGCCGGTAGTGATAGCACAATGGCGGAATTAGAATAATTCCAGCTTTATTAAGCTCCCCATTTGTGCACGGTAATTATATTATTAATGCAGGAATTATCTTTTAAACTAGAAAATTTGCATGACACATTTGAAGATTATAAAGAAAATCCGGAGTAACTGAGTAGGGTCGGAATTATGTAGCACTGGAACGATTTAGGATCAATCTCCAGAAATAGGAAGGCGCCTATTATAAATCTGTTAAAAATGTATTGAGTAGCTAAGTAGAGTAATTATTTTGTTAGTGCCGAAAATACCACTTAATCTTGGAGAATAGTCTGACACATGAAAATCGTAAAGAAAATATGTAATCGCTACATATCCTACGTAAAGATGCATGAAAAAATTATGAACTTTGTTTATTGCTGCATTTTCTGGTATGGCAGATGCAGGCCAGTATGAGTTGCTTGACCCGGTGGTTGACACACATAACCGTAGCCGCCTGAGTACCGTGCTTCCCCCGGAGGGCGAGGCGCCGATTGAGCTTGGCGCGTTGCGGCTGCGCACGCCATCAGGGCATGGAGGTTGCACCCAGACTGGGTTGCGAGGTTCGTATATTTCTAACCTAATGCACTCCACCGTGGTTTGTTTATTTTACATGCAGTCACGTTTGTTCTTAATCGTTTTGATGCAGGTTGCGAGCGGCAGGCCTCCTTTCACTCGCGAGGATAGTGGAGGCGACGTGGAACGTCTAGGTGTTTTTCGTACGACTGGGCCCTATTGACGACACTGGTTGACCGTTGGAGGCCAGAGACGCACACGTTTCACCTTTCGTGCGGGGAGATGGCACCGACGCTGCAGGACGTGGGCTTCCTGACTGGGTTGCCATGCACAGGCTCCCCCTTGCCGACGTACGACATCCCAATCACGTGGCACACCGACCTCCTAGCGAGGTTTCACGATGTGCTCCCACCGGGCAGCGGGTACACCGAGTTCAGCAGCCCGCACGAGCCGACATTGAGGTGGATCTACCAGTTCTACGTAAGTCTTCGTAACTATTATCCTCTCGCATAAATTCGTATGTGAACCTTACTGCCGTGTACATGTCTTCTTGCAGCCCGAGTATATGGCGTAGAACGCCGGCAACGTCGTTGTTAGGAGGCACTTCGAAGCCTACCTGCTGTGGCTTTTTGGGTGGATCTTGTTTCTGGGATCCCACGGCGAATGCATCGACAAGCACTACGTCCGGTACACGCGTGAGGTGGCGGACTTGTCGGTCGACGAGATCTCGGAGTACACTTGGGGTCCGGCCGTGCTGTGCGCGACGTACCATGCACTGTGCGACGCGTGCCACCGTGCCCAGGACAGCTCCATCCTCTCCGGATGCCCGCTACTTCTGCAGCTGTGGTCCTTGGAGCGCTTCTAGATCGGACGACCACAGCTGGACTTGGGAGCGTACGCGGTCAACTTGTACGTCCAGGACGACGATGTGGACGAGCCGACCATGGGCACGTTGTGGTGCTGCCGACATGTTAATTTCATGATCATTTATTATTTTCATATTATAATCACGATTTCCTATGCTAACTTTACGGTGTTCTATTGCACAGGTTACATGCACGCCGATCACTTCGCAGGGGTCTTATCCGGAGTACGTTGCGATGTGCGATCAGCTGACGGATGACCGCGTCATCTGGACACCGTACACTCCAGAGAGGGTGCACGCGTGCGCGTCATCTTTTTAGTTAAATTGATAAATAGATGGTATTTCATCTATGTTTCCTATGTAAGCTAGTTACTGGTCTCGGACTACTTCAGAATACATAGAGGGTTTCAGATGTGTAAATTCAAGTCCCGACGCCATTGCCTCCGTCGCCGCCATCCTTAGGGTCGCCAAAGATGCAGGGACCCTTTTTGGGGCTCCTAGGTCATCACCGAGGTCCAGCTCTCCAACGTTGAGCTCAGCCGAGCGCACCCATGGCGTCTCCCCTGTTCCGGTGCGAATAGAGGGAGAAACATTGTGGCAAGATCATTAGGGATTAATGACATACTTAGTAAATAATTTAATTATTAGTTAATGTTAGTATGGCATGCGGGGCCGAGGTTATTAGAAAATCTAATTAAGAGCCAATTTAAATTCTGATTCTGACATGCGGTCACACCCTTTAAAATACACCGTGTAGACCCGATCCAAAGACTCGTGCCATTGACCCCTGGGCCCATCGTTACCGTGGTTAGTGACTCATGGTTTTTCTTTAAGAAAATAATTAATATCATAGCCTTGCTCGGATACATTGACATATGGGTATTAATTTTTCCTAGTCTTGCTATATACATTGACACGTGAGTATTAATTTGTCCCGGTATCATTCAAACATCAAAACTTGATTTGGTGAAAGCATCTAGGCTCCTAAAAGTTGCTTTGGTAATTAATGATAATATGTTATATATGACTAATGTGATTATTGAGTGTTTAAAAGGCTTAGTCCTAGTGATGAATACTACAACATGTAGATGCATGCGAAAGGACAACATGAAGATCAATATGTTTCAAGGACAAGGTACAAGTAGTCTATGGTCCTTTTTCGTTTTACCGATCTTAGGAGAAAAGGTTGGAAGACCGAATTATAGGTTAAACGTTGTACTATTAAGAGTGGTCATGACTAGTAGCTTAAAAGCATGTTCTTGTGTATTTTGGATCACTCTAGAATCATGCATGCATTTGGAGTTTTTAATTGAAAGCAATTTCTGTTTTTCTCAGCAGAAATCGGTAGTACTGTAGTGTACTCAGCGGTACTACCGCTCAATGGTAGTACCGAAGTTCCTTTGGCGGAACTACCGTTGAAACGTTCGGACCTCCGAACGTATCTTCTGATCGTATGGTCAAAAGACGTGGTCCGATCGTCCAAGTCAATCTGGGCGGTCCTCGTGGCCACCCCGTTTGTTTTTAAGCTGACTTGGTTGTTCTTGTGCTTACGGTAGTACCGCAGTGTACTTTGCGGAACTACCGCTCAACGGTAGTTCTGAGTTTCTCGGCGAAACTATCGGTGATCGTTCTGATCGTCCGAATGCTAAATCATGCGGCTAAGAAGCGTGGTTCGACCGTTCGTTTCAATATGAGCCATCCACGTATTTAGTTTGTTCGGACTGTCCGATAGTTGCTCTAATCGTGTGACTAAGAAGTGTGGTCCGAACGTCCTTTTTCATCTAAGCCGTCCACGTGGCCAGTCTGATCGGGCAAGCTGTTCTATTCGTTCTTGAACTAGCGAAAGTATCGACGTGCTTGGTGCGGAACCACCGCATCGCGGTAGCACCATTTAAAGCGCGATACATTTTTTACAGAACGGTGTTTTCTTGGATTTTGTTTGCTCTTTGGAAGTGTGGTAGTACCGGTGTGTTTCTTGCGGAACTACCGCATCCCGGTATGTCTGATATTAAGTAGCGGTATGTTTTTTCAGAGAGTGTCATTTTTGGACCTCAAAGCTAAACGGAAGTACCGGCTCTTTTTCAGAACTACCTTTAAAACGGAACTACCGTATGATAGTTGGCGGTAGTACCATGCCGAATTTTCAACGGCTCTTTCAGAGTAATTTAATGCGTCTGCGCTTATCATTGATGTCTATTTTCGGTAGGTGCGGTAGTACCAGCCATTGAATAGCGGTATTACCGCTTGTACTGAAAATCTCAGGGATTTGGTCCCAACGGTCGAATTTGTTTGTAGGGGCTGTAAATACCTCTCCATCTGTTCTGGGACAGAACAGTGCTTTCACATATACATCTTTGATCCAAGAGCATTCACTTCACACCTCATACTCTTTATTGCATTCATTGTGAGGTGGTTGAGCCAAATTCAAGTGCATTCATTCTAGTTTGATCCATTACACTTGATTGCCGTCAAGCGAAGATCGTGATTCATTACTCTTGGTGTTACCAACAACTAGACGGCTTGGCGGGAGTTTGCACGGTGATCTCTTCAAGGAGTTTGTGAAGAGGCTCGGTGCCATTTGTGATTGGTTTGGTGTTCATCATGTCCGGAGCGGAGGAAGAACAACCACTAGTGAAATAGAGGAAAAGCTTAATTCGTGGAGCCGGCTTGATTGGTTCAAGTTTCCTCAATATGGACTAGTGAAGACTTCGGTTTTCGATACCACGGGAAAAACTCAATTATCTTCATTGTGGTTATTTTTTGTCTTTACTTTCCGCATTTACAATTCTAGCAACTCTATTGTGCTTGTTTTACTTAACTAGAATTGTATTCAATATTAATATTAGCTCTTTATTATGTTTAGTTGGATAGTAGTTCTATCATTATTGTGCTAGGAAGCTTTGTTAGAACTATCTGGTTTAAGGTTTTAAATTAGTTGATAAAATTTAGAAACCTCCTATTCATCCCTCACTAGTCGGTTATCCTTGATCTTACATTTGGGTGGCCATCGGATGGAAAAGGTCGATATGTTAAAACTATTTTCAAAACCAAAAACTCAAAAATCGTCTTCGACTTGGGTGGATGGTAATCTAAGGTAGGTGCGGATGGACCACGAGATCTTGTAATGTGATAGCTCCACCCGAGTTAATGAAGCACCGAATCTTATGATGGTCTCTCGGACACTAATAGTGCAGCCACAAGTCTAAAATAGGTATGACCTGACCAACTAATTTGAATCGTCTCGGCGTTGGTTACGTGATCCGATGGAATACGAGAACTATGTTGGATAGAGACCTTTTTTTCGTACAGCGCAAGACGGGGCCTCCGCTGGATGGATAGAATCCCTCAGCGGTTGAGACCTTAGTGGGCGTAATTGTGTTGGGGCGGTGCATTGTAATGACCTTGTGATGATTGTCTTAGTCACACGTTACGATAATGTATTGACATTACAAGATGATCGTTTCTTGTGGGTAAAGTTGTGCAACCTGTGTAGAGTGAAAACTGTTTGGATAGCCGTGCACATGGTCATTGGCGATGCGCGTGAACTTGCACGATTAGTTTTAGTTTTATAAAAAACCATTTGTGGGTGTGATAAAACTGCCGAGTGAATAGAACACTGAGTTTTTGTCCTGGGTGGATAGAACCCAGTGGTTATTAATTGGTGGATGGAACCCTAAAACCGGTATAGCATGTGATGGATGGAACCATTCTTTGATAGTAGATTGATGGAATCTTCTCTAGTATTATATGACTCTAAACAATTTCGTACAACTGGTTTAGTCAAAATGCTAGATCACATACTTTTACGTAGTCTATTCGAAAAATGTCTTTAGGCAAAAAAAAAGTCTTCCTTTGATCACCATTGCATCTATTATAATTGCATTCTGTGTGTTGCCTCGTGGAGTACGGTTGTACTCACACTCGCTCACTGTAAATAAACTCAGAGCCTTCTGAACAAGACCCTACACCTACTTCGTCGTGTCCGTACCAGATGGAGAAGACGATGGCGTGATGTAGGGCGGGACCCCAGTGGCTTGCTTGTGGGCAGTGCTGATGGATCCACATTTTGTTATCTGCTTCCGCATCTACCTCTGCTTTCTTTAATGAATTATGTACTAAGTATTTGGCCTTTCCGGCTCGTATGTATATGATGCAGTAATGTATCTGTGTGTACTGTTTACTGATCCAAATAATAGTACATTATGACAGAGGATTCCGGAGATCCCGACACAGAGATCAATCACGATCCAGCGAGGACTGCAAGTGATATTAGCTGTTTGTTTCTGAGAGCGATGGGTACTTATTATACATCTTGCCAAAGTGCAAGTGATATTAACAACGAAATGCGCAATTGATCAATAGTAAATTGGTTTGAATAAACACTCTAATGCACGCAATTCTCCTGCGTGTTGTGAAGAATTAAAGATATATGTATAGTGTGAAGCCCCTTTTCCCCCTTCCCGGGTCAACGCTCGCGGACCCCCACCCTCTTCCCCGTCAGCCCCTTGCCCGGACCCCTCCCGACCGTCGCCTCGTGCGTGAGAGCGCGTAGCGCCATCATCATGCCGTCCTCGCACGCACGCCTCCTCGCCGCCATGATGCCCTCCGTGCGCACGCTCGCGCCGGCGCGCGCTCGCGGACCCCCTCCTCGCGCGGCTTTAAAGCCCTAGCCCCGGCGCCCTCCCCTTCCACTCCCCTCCTCCCCCAATCCTCCCCTCCCCCGAGAAGAAGAAGAAAGAAGAAAAGAGAAGGAGCCGAAGCTTACCTCCGTCGTTGCCGTCGCCGTCGCCGCCGCCGTGAGCCCCACCGCGCCCGAGCTCCTCTTCTCTCTCGCGCGCGCCGCCTTAGCCGCGCCCCTCGGAGCCGCCATGGCCGCCGCCGTGGTCTACCGCCCGGAACAACCCCATCGTCGCCGCACCGCCACCTCTTCTCCCGCGCGCCGCCGCTCTCCCCCTTCCCCTCGGTCGCCGCCTCCTTTCACCCCCTTTGCGCCGTGTGTCGCTTCGCCGCCTCTCTCCCTTTTTCCTTCCGCCGGGCGGGCGCGCCGTGGGCGCGCCTCGCGCCGCAGCGCAGTATGCTGGTCGACCCAAGGCCTTGGGCGGGGCTGAATGTTTGGGCCGCTTTTTTTTTATTTTCTGTGAATTTTGGTTTCTTTTTCTATTTTATTTTAAAAGTGAGGCTTTAAATATTAATATCTCCCTCATCTCAACTCCAAAAATTATGAAATAAATTTCTAAAAATTTCTAAAATCAAGATCTTGCTAATGGCATAGGTCTTGTTCAATTTGGAGTTCATTTGAGTATTCTTGTGTATTTATTAGTCCTTTTGCCTGTTGTGTCTTTTTAGGTACCTTCTTGCGTAGATTTCGGAGGCAGGAGACCTCCACGTCGATCAAGGACAAGACTACTCGGACTCTCTCCCTACAACCAAGCGAGTCAATACTTTGATCATATTGAGCCTACATTTTATGCAAATTATATTCTTTTAAAATAGCAAATTGCATGCTTTAATTCTTTAAACAAATGTATGTTAAAGCTTAAGGTAGTTAAATACCCATTTGATGATTAATTATTTATTATGTCATCCTTGATAATTTGAATCCCTTAATTCCGTTGTCACCTAGTAATTATATGGTAATACTAGCTATAGGTTGTACTTAGCGACATGCTAGCCACTGCAGAAATACCGGGACATTAAAATGTCCTAATCATCATCATTTCAAACATAAAATGATTTGGCGGTCATTGCGGGTAAATGATTGAGATGATTGAATTGTTGTATTTTACATCTCAAAACCCTAAAGCGCTAATAAATGCAGACGGATGGTAAGATGGTGGAGTGCGGATGTAGCACGAGAATGGTGGGAATGTGGTTGAGCCGTCGGACAACCTAAGGACTTAATCTTGTCACGACCTCCTGTGTATAACAAGTACAACCACAAGTCGCAACAAAGCTGCGACTTGGCTTAGTACATTTATCGAATCCACGAAAATCATCTCACTGGAAGGTTAAAGGAGGCACAAGCTCGGGCATGTCGGGCTTGGATGGGACACCGAGTCAAGGGTGAAGTCGCGATCACGAGGTGTAGCCACGCTACGCCCGATCGGCGAGTGGACATCCGCGCAACTTATGGGCAAAACCCCATATGGGTGAGGCGAGGAAGGGACGAGATATTTAGAAAAGTTATTGTGACAACCTCTCGACTACGACTACGGAATCGTGTAGAGGCAACGAGTTAATTGTCTCTTGTGGGTAAAGTGTACAATCTCTGCAGAGTTATAAAGCGTTTAAGCAGTGTGCCTACGGTCAAAAGCGGACATGGGAACTTAACTTGAGTTAGTTCTATTTCAAAAACTATTGTGGGTGGTATGAAAATTGTGGCGGGCTCACCTAGCCCGAGTTTGGATATTCACGGTCTTTGTACCCGATGTCGTTTAGTGGTGGATGTAACCACAATCAAAATAAGCATGAAGGTGGAGGTAACCTCTGCTAATATAAATATTGCACAATTTCTCTCTTTAACTAAAATGAAATTGTTAAAAATGCTAAGTGCTAGAAATTTGTACTTATGATATTTAAAGTATTGCTTTATGCAAATAAAAGAACCGAGCCATCCTTGTAAGCCTTGCATGTATATCATTGCATTGTGTATTGGCTCGCGAGCACGTAGTTGTGCTCATCCTCGCTCTCCCCAAACCCTTGGATGATGGCGATGGAGAGACTATGCTTACTACGAGGAACCGAAGTTGATGGACAAGGAAACGATGAAGAGTAGTCTAGGATCGTAGTCTAGGCCTCGACGATCTAAGTTGACTCGTTGGTACTTGCGTACAACCGATATTATCCGGGTCCTTGGGTAATATCGATCGTACCTGTGGTGCCCGATCGCTTACTGTGAAGAGATGAGCTCTACCCTTTGCTTCCGCTATCGCTTTGATTGTTACGTATTGTAATCAATTTGGCACGATCATTTTGTTGTAAAACTCAACCCGACGTGGTCTATGTCACTCTGTTGTTTGTAATATTGATACTTTAGTTCACGCCATGTATGAATGATTCGGCAATGCACAGTGAGTGCTATCTTCGATCCAGGAATAGCACGGCGTTTTCTGAAGGATTCGGATTAGAAAATCCGGTCAAACGAGTAATATCGAGCATACGCATTTGTAGAGTCTTAGTTAGATTGGTCGTTGCCTTAAGGACTTGGATCTTATTTTCAAAAACTAAGAAAAAGCTTTGCTAAAAATATAGAGTATTTATTGCTTCTACTCTTCACTCCTAGTCTGTACTTATCTTTATTTCACTTGAGTTTTACCTTGTCTTGACCTCCTCTTGTTTTCAAAATTTGTAGATGGCTACCCGTCGTCGGATGGCAGTGGGACCTCCTCGTTCACGGAGAGAACGAGGAGGCTTCAGCGGACATGCCGCCGGTGATCTTTGTACCTTGGTTTTCCCGTCGACCTCGTTCGTGGTAGGATGGCGAGATCGAGACCGCGAGTCTGGACGATGGAGGTGTACCTCTCGCGTGGTTGGCGAGTTCACTTCCTTCCTCTTGGGGCGAGGCACCGGCGTAGCCGTCATGGCGCCATTCGGGGCGCGCGCGCGTCGCTTCCACCCGCTTTGTGTTGGAAATGCGAGGATCTCTTCGAGGTCACCCATACGCTTCTACCGTACCTCCCGGGCGAGGCGTGTCCCAGCAATTTCGACACGAGGCGGCGACCTCGCTTGACGCGGCGAGTCCGGCTACGCGGCGATGATAGCCACCATCACCGCGCCATGGATGAGATCGAGCGTGCGGACACTCCTCACCGGCGGCTATGCCCACTCAGACACCGCCGAGCAACATGGTCGAGAGTGATGAAGCTCACTCCGCTGCGATGCAGAGAGAGGATCTTGCGATGCGAGGAGAGGGCGCCGCTCTTGCGAGTTGGCACGCCTCGAGCCGCCGCTACGGTCCTGCCCGGCCCGGTTGCACCTATCGTCGCCCCGTCCTCCGGGCCGAGCCGGCGTTCCCGTCGAAGGACCCGTCTCCGACTCACGACGCAGCGGTCGCGCGCCGCCGTCCGCCGTCGCCTAGGAGAGTCGGCCGTGGGCGCAGCCCGATCCACCGCCGGGTTTGACGAGTCGATGCGTGGGCGCCACCTCGGCCGTTCACGTTCTCGCTCCCGTTCGCGAGCTTGATCGAGCCGTTCGTTTCGCTCCCGCAACAGCTATCGCTTTGTGGTCGGTCCGGTAAGCGGTGTCGATTAGTTTAGGTTAGCTAGCAGTGCTTGCTGGGCAGTCTTTTGGGTTGCAAGCACTTTTGTTTCTTTTCTTTTGTAGACGATGTGTTTGTATTCTGTGTCATGACTTAGCTTAGTGTATAAGCTTTGTTCGAGAGTCATGTAACACTTAACCCCCTTATTATAGTGTAGCCGCTCTAGGCTTTGTATTGTACTTGCTTTGTTCTTTTGTTGGTTTTGTTCTTGTCTGTGTGTGCCTTAGAGGGCTAGTGAACCCTCATATACTCCCTCTAGTTCTAAGCTTGAGTTTCTTGAGATGCCGCCAAGAAGAGCTGCGCCCGGTCAGTGGAGCCTTCGCGCGAGCCGAGGAAGAGGCGTGGCGTGGTCGTGGCCAAGGCCGAGGGCGAGGCCGCCTCCTCCACCACCAGCAAACCCGACAATGACCCAAGTCATGTTTAATGAGATTCAATTCTTGAGCGTTACTAAACAATCGTGTTGGACGGCCGATCGCAACTCCAAGCTAGCAGACTTCCTCAGGACAAGACCTCTCACCTTTGCTGCGGCCAATGAACCGCTAGAAGCTGAAGACTGGCTCAGGGACACTGAGAAGAAACTCCGTCTTGCCATTGCTCAAATGAAGACAAGGTGGATTTCGCCACCCATCAGCTGAAAGGCGCCGCCGCTGCCTGGTGGGAGAATTACCTCGCCGCTCGAGGTGATGAGAATCTAGAGGAAGAAGAAGCCGGAATAGCGGAAGTCGTAGCATCTACGATTGGAGCCCCACAAGATCCGCTACCTGCGCGCAATAGAAGAAGTTGCGAAATACAACAAGTGAAGTTGAACCCGCATGGCGGCCGATTCTGCGGGAAGAATTCAAGGCGCTTCGGGGCCAACCGTACCAGTGGAACAATGAGATTGAAGAAGAATGAATTGAGCTCTCAAGCGGTCGGATGTCGATAAATGAGTATCTAACCAAGTTTAACAGACTTGCTCGCTACGCCCCAATGATGTAGCGGATGAAGAAGAAAATCGACCGCTTTGTTGAAGGAATGCGTGAGGACATGAGAGGACGACTTATCCTCCATGATTACTCTAGCTTCCAACGATTAGTTAATAAAGCCCTCATTTGTGAAAATGAGAAGAAGCTCTTGAGATTAGCGCAAAGGAAGATGTCATTTGAGGCCACAAGGTAGCTTTCCCGAAGCCTACATTCCAAGGCGGCTCATCTTTGGATCGTCTGCGGCCTCCTCTCGAAAACTCAAGTTTCCACCCGCGTCCCCAAGGAAGTGGATTCGGTGCTCTCGCCCGCCGGCCGGCAAGCGGCAGATCAACCCAACCCGACAAACCTCCATCGCCGCTTGTGGAAAAAGGACACTTCGCCAATCGTTGTCCTACCGTCGAATGCTCGGCAAGGCTCAACACAGGAGTAACGCCGGTTCAAGGCGGGACCCGACCCCAAGCAAGAGTCGCGGACTTCACGAGCATCAAGGTCTACACCAACACAAAGCCACGGCCGTGTGAACCACGTCCACACCGAGGAAGCTCAAGGTGCCTCGGGAGTACTAATGGAGTGCGTTCCTGTTAATTCGATACCGCACAAGTTTTGTTTGATTACGGAGCTTGCACTCTTTTATTTCAAGAAAGTTTGTCGAAGGCTTAAGTTGCCAACCTATAAGTTAAAGAAACCGTGGTACTTAGCTCACCCGGGGACCCTTTATGCTACCTCGGTCGGTCCGGGGTAGAAATTGCTATGGAACATTCGGATTCCTAGCAAACCTTACGGTGCTAGAATCTCAAGCATGGATATCATCATAGGGATGGATTGGTTGGCCAAGTATCAAGGATTGATAGATTGTGCCAACAGAAAAGTGGTGCTCACCAAGAACCCAGAGACCACAATAAGAGTTAGTGTGGATCGTTCCTCTCCTTTGAATAGAACAATCCACCACATTGGAGAGTTGTCCCTAGAGACAACGCCTGTAGTTCAGGCTTACCCCGAGGTCTTCCCAGAAGAATTACCAGGCATGCCACCAGACAGAGATGTTGAGTTTGTCATCAACTTGAAGCCAGGGACAGCCCCAATTGCTAAGAGACCATACAGAATGGCCGCTGACGAACTTGAAGAACTTAAGACACAAATTGAAGACTTGCAAGACAAAGGTTTCGTTAGACCTAGTTCTTCTCCACGGGTTCGCGATTCTCTTTGTGAAGAAGAAAGATGGCACCGCCGATTATGTGTGGACTACTGAGCACTCAATGATGTGACCATCAAGAACAAGTATCCCTTACCTCGCATCGATGACCTGTTCGATCGGTTGGCGGGAGCATCGGTTTTCTCCAAGATAGACACGAGGTCGGATACCATCGACTTAAGATCGGGAATGAGGATATTCCTAAGGCGGCTTTTACCACCGGTATGGCTGTATGAGTTCACCGTCATGCCGTTTGGCTTGACCAATGCGCCGACCTACTTCATGAACCTCATGAACAAAGTATTCATGGAATACTTAGACAAGTTTGTTGTCGTGTTCATAGGCGACATCTTGATCTATTCAAAGACCAATGAAGAACATTCGAACACTTGCAATTGGTCTTAGAAAAGCTTAAAGAGAATCATCTTTATGCCAAATCTGATAAATGTGAATTTTGGCTTCATGAAATCGGTTTCCTCGGACACATTGTATCATTGGAGGAATTGCAGTTGATCCATCCAAAGTAGCAAATTGTAATGGAATGGAAACAACCCACATCGATAGCGAGTGCGTAGTTTTCTCGGTTTGGCGGATACTCTGAGCGCTTCATTGAAGGATTCTCTAAGCTTTCCAAACCAATGACCCATCGCTTAAAAGGAAAAGAAGTATGATTGAATGAAGCTTGTGAAAAGAGTTTCCAAGAATTGAAGAAGAAGTTAACCGCCCCAGATATTAATCTGCGGATATACATCAAGACTTGAAGTCTATTGTGATGCATCGCGCCAAGGTCTTGGTTGCGTACTCATGCAAGGAGGAAAAGTTGTAGCTTATGCTTCCGGACAACTCCGTCCTCACGAAGACAACTATCCAACTCATGATTTGGAGTTAGCGTGATGAGTGCATGCCTTAAAAATTTGGCGACATTACTTGATTGGAAATCATTGTAATATCTACACGCACCACAAGAGTCTCAAGTACATTTTCACCCAATCGGACCTCAACCTCGGCAAAGAAGATGGTTAGAGTTAATAAAGGATTACAACGGATGTCCATTATCATCCCTGGAAAGGCTAATGTAGTTCTTGATGCATTAAGCGTAAATCCTCTGCGATAATGTCATGACTCAAGAACATCAACTTTGAGCTCTGCAAGGAATTTGAAGCCCTCAACCTTGAGTTAATAGAGCAAGGCACACTAGCCACAATAGAAGCGTATCCAACTCTAGAAGAAGCGGATCAAGGCCGCTCAAGAAGGACATCACGAGTCCAGATTCAAGCATCTCATGGTAAAGGAAAGGCCCCTAAGATGTCGAGAAGATCGCGAGGAATCTATGGTATGGGAAACGTCTCTTTGTTCCCCACGGAAGGAACTCAAAGATCGATTCTAAAGGAAGCTCACGATTACACACCCACACACAGCGGCACAAGATGTACCAAGACATGAAGATTTTGTATTGGTGGCCACGAATGAAAAGAGATATCGCGAGTATGTAGCTTGTTGTGATGTATGTCGTCGAATCAAAATTTGAACATCAAAGACCAACCGGATTGCTACAACCCTTACAGATCCCTCGGTGGAAATGGGAAGAAATCGGAATGGATTTCATTACGGTCTACCTCGAACTAAGTCCGGATGTGACTCGGTATGGGTTATAGTTGTGATTGACTAAAGTCGCCACTTCATCCTGTGAAGACAACCTACAAGGGAGACAAGTTAGCCGAGTTATACATGGCTCGTATCGTGTGTTTGCATGGAGTACCCAAGAGAATAGTCTCCGATCGAGGTTCTCAATTTACCTCGCATTTTTGGGCTAGTCTGCATGATGCCCTTGGAACACACCTTACCTTCAAGCCTGACCTATCATCCATGAGACCGATGGTGACGGAAAGAACAAATCAAATCCTAGAAGACATGCTTGAGCTTGTGCTTTGGAGTTTACTGTAGGCGGGAAAAATGTCTACAGTATGCCGAGTTTGCATACAACAATAGTTATCGATCAAGTTTGAAAATGTCCCCATTTGAAGCACTCTATGGAAGAAAATGCGAACTCCTCTGCATTGGTCGAATCAGTGAAGGATATGTCTTTGGACCGGATACTCTCAAGCAAGCTGAAGAGAAAGTTCGACTAATCAGAGATCGCCTTCAAGCCGCTCAGTCTAGACAGAAGAGTTATGCTGACAACCGTCGAAGAGACTTAACCTTCGAAGTTGGAGATGCCGTGTATCTCAAGGTATCGCCGCCGTGGAACCGAAGATTCAAAGTTAAAGGCAAGCTCGCACCAAGATACATAGGCGTTCGATCACCGCTAAGCGTGGAGAAGTTGCCTATCGGCTAGAGCTACGAAAGTTTGTCGAGCGTCCTAGCGTGTTCCACGTCTCTCAACTAAAGAAATGTCTCAGAGTACCCGAAGAGCAGACTCCTGTCGAAGCCATCGCACTTGAGAAAGATTTGACTTATCCGGAGCACCCTATCAAAATCCTCGACGTCGTCGAGAAGCGGACAAGACGTCAAGTCATCCGTCTTTGTAAGGTTCAGTGGAGCCATCACTCAGCCAAAGAAGCCACCTGGGAGCGAGAAGATCAACTTAAGCTGGATTTCCCGTCCCTGTTCTCGGAGCAGCTCGAATCTCGGGGTCGAGATTCCGTTTAAGGTGGGTAGGATTTGTGAAGCCCCTTTTCCCCCTTCCGGGTCAACGCTCGCCGGACCCCCCCCACCCTCTTCCCCGTCGGCCCCTTGCCGGACCCCTCCCGACCCGTCGCCTCAGTGCGCAGAGCGCCGTAGCCGCCATCATCATGCCGTCCTCGCACGCACGCCTCCTCGCCGCCATGATGCCCTCCGTGCGCACGCTCGCGCCCGAGCGCGCCGCTCGCCGGACCCCCCCCCCTCCTCGCGCCGGCTTTAAAGCCCTAGCCGGCGCCCTCCTTCCACTCCCCTCCTCCCCAATCCTTCCCCAGAAGAAGAAGAAAGAAGAAAAGAAGGAGCGAAGCTTACCTCCGTCGTTGCCGTCGCCGTCGCCGCCGCTCGTGAGCCCGCCACCGCGCCGAGCTCCTCTTCTCCTCTCGCGCCGCCCGCCTTAGCCGCGCCTCTGAGCCGCCATGGCGCGCGCCGTGGTCTACCGCCGGAACAACCCCCCATCGTCGCGGCACCGCCACCTCTTCTCCCCGCGCGCCGCCTCTCCCCCTTCCCTCCGGTCGCGCCTCCTTTCACCCCCGCCGCTGCTGTCGCTGCCGCCCCTCTCCCCCTTTTCCTTCCGCCGGGCAAAGCGCGCGTGGGCGCTCCGCGCCGCCAGCCACATACACATCGACCCAAGGCCTTGGGCGGGCTGAATGTTTGGGCCGCTTTTGTTTTTATTTTCTGTGAATTTTGGTTTCTTTTTCTATTTTATTTTAAAAGTGAGGCTTTAAATATTAATATCTCCCTCATCTCAACTCCAAAAATTATGAAATAAATTTCTAAAAATTTCTAAAATCAAGATCTTGCTAATGGCATAGGTCTTGTTCAATTTGGAGTTCATTTGAGTATTCTTGTGTATTTATTAGTCCTTTTGCCTGTTGTGTCTTTTTCCGGTACCTCGCCCGCGTAGATTTCGGAGACGCCGGAGACCTCCACGTCGATCAAGGACAAGACTACTCGGACTCTCTCCCCTACAACCAAGGCGAGTCAATACTTTGATCATATTGAGCCTACATTTTATGCAAATTATATTCTTTTAAAATAGCAAATTGCATGCTTTAATTCTTTAAACAAATGTATGTTAAAGCTTAAGGTAGTTAAATACCCATTTGATGATTAATTATTTATTATGTCATCCTTGATAATTTGAATCCCTTAATTCCGTTGTCACCCTAGTAATTATATGGTAATACTAGCTATAGGTTGTACTTAAGCGACATGCTAGCCACAGCTTAAATCGGGACATTAAAATGTCCTAATCATCATCATTTCAAACATAAAATGATTTGGGCGGTCATTGCGGGTAAATGGTCGAGATGATTGAATTGTTGTATTTTACATCTCAAAAACCTAAAGCGCTAATACCGTGCGGACGGATGGTAAGATGGTGGAGTGCGGATGTAGCACGAGAATGGTGGGAATGTGGTTGAGCCGTCCGGACAACCCTAAGGACTTAATCTTGTCACGACCTCCTGTGTATAACAAGTACAACCACAAGTGCGCAACAAAGCTGCGACTTGGCTTAGTACATTTATCGAATCTCAAAATCATCTCTTTGGAAGGTTAAAGGAGGCACAAGCTCGGGCATGTTGGGCTTGGATGGGACACCGAGTCAAGGGTGAAGTCGCGATCACGAGGTGTAGCCACGCTCGCCGATCATTGAGTGGACATCCGCGCAACTTATGGGCAAAACCCCATATGGGTGAGACGAGGAAGGGACGAGATATTTAGAAAAGTTATTGTGACAACCTCTCGACTACACGACTACGGAATCGTGTAGGGCAACGAGTTAATTGTCTCTTGTGGGTAAAGTGTACAATCTCTGCAGAGTTATAAACTGTTTAAACAGCCGTGCCTACGGTCAAAGGCGGACATGGGAACTTAACTTGAGTTAGTTCTATTTCAAAAACTATTGTGGGTGGTATGAAAATTGTGGCGGGCTCACCTAGCCCTGAGTTTGGATATTCCTGGGTCTTTGTACCCAGTGTCGTTTAGTGGTGGATGTAACCACAATCAAAATAAGCATGAAGGTGGAGGTAACCTCTGCTAATATAAATATTGCACAATTTCTCTCTTTAACTAAAATGAAATTGTTAAAAATGCTAAGTGCTAGGAATTTGTACTTATGATATTTAAAAGTATTGCTTTCGCAAATAAAAGAACCGAGCCATCCTTGTAAGCCTTGCATGTATATCATTGCATTGTGTATTGGCTCATGAGCACGGTAGTTGTGCTCATCCTCGCTCTCCCAAACCCTTGGATGACGCCGATGGAGAGACTATGCTTACTACGAGGAACGAGTTGATGGACAAGGAAGCGATGAAGAGTAGTCTAGGATCGTAGTCTAGGCCTCGACGCAGTCTAAGTTGACTCGTTGGTACTTGCGTACAACCGATATTATCCGGGTCCTTGGGTAATATCGATGCGTACCTGAAGTGCCCGATCGCTTGCTGTGAAGAGATGAGCTCTACCCTTTTGCTTCCGCTATCGCTTTCGTGTTACGTATTGTAATCAATTTGGCACGATCATTTTGTTGTAAAACTCGACCCGACGTGGTCTATGTCACTCTGTTGTTTGTAATATTGATACTTTAGTTCACGCCATGTATGAATGATTCAGCAATGCCTGTGAGTGCTATCTACTGATCCAGGGAATAGCACGGCGTTTTCACAGAGGATTCGGATTAGAAAATCCGGGTCCGACATATAGTGTCGAGGCAGCAGATCTAGACAGAAATCGATCGGTCGGATGAGCATGAGCATGAGCTTATCCTCCCAAATTTTCTCGGAATTATTGATGATTTGCTACTATAAATATGTGTATTTCATAATTTGTTTACTATATGTCTCACTGATATGTAGATCCTGAGGCTATATGTCGGAAGATATAAAGTGACAAATCATAAAATACACATCTTTTACAGTGGCAAATCATCGAATCCCCTATTTTCTGTTCTAGATGATGTGCACTAAATTGACGCGCGAATGCACAGTGGTGGTAGTAGTACGTGGAGATTGCAAGGTACTATCTATGTAGCTAATTAATTAAAGGATTAGGCTAGATGGATGGATGACATACTTTGATTAATTAAGGGCAATTTCTTTCTTTCATCATCAAGTTTGCGCATATCTATGCGATGGAGTACGTACGTCGTGTGAATTTTAGTTACCTGCCTGTCACTCGCTACTCATCAATTCGCCATGCGTGGAAATTTCACAACTTTAGTTGTATTAATTCAGTACAGCCCAAGAGCTAGCTAGAATTACTTCATAGAAAACTAAATTCTACTACAAATTAACATATAATATATGCTTTGGCTAGCTCTGGTCAAAGAATAATATTACTGCCGAGAACCTGTTTCGTTCCCACCACTTGCTCATCGCCACAAAATTAAAGGCAACAACGGAAATGTGTGGGGAGTGTTGGCGTGGCCAAAGCGGTCATATTTAAAAATAGGTTGGACGATGGATAACTGATAAAAATAAATAAATTTTTAAAAAGGATGAAAAAACTCACAGAATACTAATAACGGATTTGCTATTTCAAAGTCGTTTGAAATTTTCTTAAGTTTAAGTCAATTGTTGTGACTATTGAATTTGTGTAGAGATTGATGTGTCATATGATTAGATATTGATCTAATGGATAAAACATGTGACTTATGCTTAATAAAATTTCAGTCGCCTTACAAGTAGCCAATCCCTACTAATAATCAGTATTTGTTTATCTTTTATACATATTTTTCTCGGGGGGGAAGCGGGACTTTGTTCATCCACGAACAATGCTGTTCTTTGAAACCCACTTACACCACACATACTCCACATTGTTTGGTGAAAATACTAGGAAATCAGGTGCGTAGACCGTACGTGGTGGCTACTTCTGGGCCGTACATCATGTGAAAGCCTGAATGATCGTTGGGCTCGACTGCCAGCCCGTACATAAGCCCTGCCTCAGGTCATGCAAAATTGTACAAGGCCCGTATAAAATTCAGGCCCGAATCTGTCTGTCTTCTTCTCTGCCATCTAGCTCTCTCTCTCTCTCTCTCTAGATTGCAGAATATCTTCCATGGAAAATGGAAAAGTACTCCGCTATTCCACCAAAATAAAATGGAAATGGAAATGTCTAAGCTGCTGGGTAACCCAGCTTATAGGGCCTAAATATAGGAAGCACAATAAACTACTAGAAAAACTAGAATCTTCTTCCCCAGCCGCATGCAGGTTGGTCGATCTGGACCTCTAATCTACCAGCAGTGACGAACAGTTAGAAATCTGGGGTAGATTCAGCAACGACAAGAAATGGGAAGTCGCTGTTGAAAAGGAGATGATGCTATGATTGGGGAGAGAATAAAAAGAGTAGAAGCGGTTCAATCGGAGTTTCGACCTTTTTACCTGGCATGGATCGATCGAGCGGATTGATGGATGGATGGAGACCTTTACCTGACACGACGCAACTTTACGGGATATACAAGGGCACGCAGAGCAGGAATTAGCCGGGCCCGACATGCAGCAAGAATTGCCACATCATAAAAGACCTAATAATTTTCCCTTCTTTCTCTCCGATTTTTAGTATGTCCTCCTCCTATATATCTTCACCTCTCCCTTCTCCCCTCCTCCCCCGAGATGCCAGATTTCTCTTCGAGTTCAATGTGTAGTAGTTCCGATACCAAGAAGAGAAGAGAGAGAACATCTTGGTACTGGTGGTTGAAATCGCACACTGAAAATGCTAGTCTCGATCTGCTCGGCTCGGCTCTCGTCAAAATGCAAAATCATGGTCCTGACGACAGGACAGCACCTGTTACTGTACTTGAGGTGGTTACTGCACATGAGAAGAGATGGAGCATGCATGCATGCATCGACGAGGTAGCGGCCGTATCTCAGGTGGTACTGCGTGCTTGCTACTATGACTTGCTGATCCATATATCACTACCAGCTTTAATTCTTTTTCTTAGAGAGGAAGCTGCAAGTTTCTGCCGTTACCTGCTGTTAAGGTCACTATTGTATTTGTTGGGCTGCAACGTCTGTAACTCAATTTCACGGATTCTCATCGACACAAGAGTAAGAGTACTCTCTCTTGTGAAAACCATTATCCAGAGGAGAAGGAACACATGATATATATATATATATCCTCAACTGAGCATCGAGTCAAATACACGATCGACGTGCGCAATCGTGAAGCTAGACAACAAAGCGTATCCTCGAACGACAAATGGCAAAGCCCCCCAGGAGATACAATTGTGATTAGCCTCGTAGATACAAAAGCACTAGTAGTACGTATTAATGTGCACGCACCTACGTACGTATGAATAAACCACATGCTCCGTACGTATATATATATATCGTTCTATCGATGGATCCATCCATGCATATCAATTTCAAGTCCGTCCATATGTACCAATAATTCCTCTGCTGGCTGATCGATATCGCATAGTACGTATTAACCCTAGCCCTAGCTAGCAGCTGCTTTCATTTGGGATGGGCCATGCGTATATAATGCACCCAATCAATCAATTCACTCATCCTGCCTAGCTTACGTGCATCAATTAATGCAACAACGATCGAAATATCGACGGGTATACGCTCACTTTTATGATTATTATAATTTCGAAATCAATAATTGAATCAGCTTATATGCTAGGTGCGAGCGAGCGTGTTCTTCTTTTGCTTGCTTCAATTAGGTAAGACCAACTCCACCTTATATATTGGTCTCCTTTCACCTAGACTAGCAATATGGTACTAATTAAACTTCCCACCTTCCACCACGCATGAGCGGGTCTTTAGGATTTTTCTAGGATTTAATTAGAATATTGAATGATCCAAGCCCAAAACTCCAAGAGAATCATCATTAGCTAATGTATGTATCGGACTAGTAGACCTGCGGGAGATGAGAGGAGAAACGAATTAACGATGATTAGTCGACGTGACCCTGATCAAAAACAAAGAAAATTAATTAGCATATAGAGCGGTGGTCGACCTCTTTAATTTGTTTAATCTAATTTCTCCTCTTTTGGTTTGCATGCAAAAACTTCCAGGTCGGAGTTTAATTTCTCCCCCTACAACTATACATTTTTCTTTTGTGGCACTTTCCCCTTACTAGCACCCAGTTGTTTGCAACTCTCCTTTGCCGCGCCGTTTTCGTGAGATTTTTTTATGACGGTGAGGTGGTCTTGCAACGTATATAGCGTGGTGATCGAGGTGGTCCTCTCGGGGCCAGCAAAAATCTGCAGCTAAAAATGATAAATACCACCGTGTACTGTTGCAGCTTGAGTAAAACACCTTGGGTCGGCCCGAGACCCAGGCGGGTGCTGGCTCCGCCCCTGCTTCTAAGTGGGTTTTTGTTAGTCTGATGGATATATATACTCCCCCACATGAGTATATAGATAATTAGAATGTGCTTATTCATTGGGGAATTCATTTAGCTATGTAATTAAATTCCTAGACAAACCATGTGAGGCAACAAGGGCATGCAGATTTAAAAGGCCAGGAGGTACTAGCTACATGCAAGAAAGAAGAAAAGCAGAAGCACTTTACGAGAAACAAAGGATAAAGTGAGAAGGAAAGTATTAAAGTGCAATGCAATATGTTGAGAGAGAGAGAGAGAGATTACTAGGGGCCAATGCCATGCATGCATGCCAACATTTGGGTTTGATTTTCTCAATTTCTGTGGGTACCTTACCTGCAGGCCAGGATGGTGACCTGCATGCATGGCCTGGTCTAGGCCAGGACCAACACGCAATGCAAACCAACTTGCGTTGCTTTGGGATCCAACGCTTTATCTTCTTTTAGACTTTGATGTGAGCCCAAAAGTCACAAACCTAATTAACCTAGCTAGCTCTACCTTTTTTCATGGTTGATTTGAACACAATTTGACACAATGCACAGTAAATTTGAATCGTACGAGTGTACAGTTAAACTAATGCCATAAGCTTAAACATCCTCTCGTTTCGGTTGTGACATGCATGCAAACACCTGGGCCCTACGTGCTCTCCCATATTTTCCGTGTGTTGCATGCATACGTACGTACATGCAATGTTAACTACCATATATAAATCTCCACTCAAACAGTAGAGTGCATCGAAGATACAATGTTAACCACAAATTTGGGATTCGGGGAAATCTTTGAGCCAGTAACCGGCGGCAGGTCATGCTTTCCCTTCTTCTTTTTTTCAAGAAAATAAAACTGGATTGTTCTAAACTGTGCGTATATATTGGAACTCCGGTTCACTAGAAAAACTTAATAGTGTGTTAACTAACAGCTAGTTAGACTACCGATGATTGGTATATATTCAGGTCTATATCTATATCTAATTTGTTATTCATATGTTGATACATATTTGTCATCATCTAACATTAATTACTTTGTTTTAAGATTCATAACTTTTTATTGAAAAAAGTGCCTCATGAGGATCTAATAATCCTTATTTTACTATTTATCTGTAATTAATAGGGAGATTTGATTATTTGTCACTGCCAAAGATGTGTAAATTCAGGATTTGCCACTTATGTGCCTATAACATGTGGCCTCAGGGACCCAGATGTCATTCACACATGGAGTAGCAAATCCTGAAATCAACATCTTTGCAGTGGCAAATAATTGATTATTCTCAATTAATATTATGGGTAAATATGATGGCATACGACTATTAGGTATACCCCTTATAGTCTTAAGAAAAAAGCCAACCAGGTGGTCGTAAGTCCTTCTACGACCACCTCTATAATCGTAAGTCCTTCTACGACTACCTCATGATCGTAAGTTCTTCTATGATCACCCTTGGTCGTAAGTTTTTCTACGACCAGTACCCAATCGTGTGTCTTTCTACGACTACTCCCTAGTCGTAAGTTCTTCTACGACTAGCTTAGCTACGACAACCTCGTAATCAATTTGGCACATTTGTCTGTATACTCTATTGATTACGGAATCTAAGTAGTTAATATACGTTGTTATTCTTCGGAGTAACTGCACATAACGTGTCATTATCTCTAACAAGTAACTGCCAGACGACGTGGAGGGGTTACTATTCTGACGATTACTCTCATTATTACGTCTGTTATATAGAATAATGTGGCACTTCTTGACCTGAAGGAACGTCTACCTCTCCACGCATTATAAAAGGGCTTCAATCAGATATAATAGGGGCAGAGACAATCAGGAGCACAAGTATTAGACTTTATCTTGATTGTAACCAGCATACTCAATACAATACACACAGGAGTAGGGTTGTTATTCTCTCCGAAGAAGGATTGAACATGTATAAAAATCCCCGTGTCTTTCTGTCTGCGCTTGATCAATTGTGAAAACCCCCGAATCAAACAATCTTTACGTAAGATCGGTTCTAAAACACCGACAGTGTCCTAAAGCAAACAGTGGAGTGTATTGCGTAAGTGCATGTATGGAAAGATACAAGTAATGTCGGCCACAAAATTGAGCTTCAAAGATTGCGCACTACTTGCACTATAGAGGAAAATGGTATGATACTCCTGGGAGTATGTACAACTTAATATCCATAGTGTGTCCATTCCTTACGTAGAAGATAGAGAGAGAAAAAAAGCAGTTTGCAACTTAATTTAGAATTAGCTAGCTACCTGGCCAATCATCACTCTTGTGTCTACATGTCGATCCCTCCTTGATTAAGTATAAGTACGTCATGGTTATTGTTTAGACATCGATCGATCGGCAATTAGCTAGCAAACAATCGAATTATGATACGTTGGAAAGTAGGTAGTACGTGGCAAAAGGGTGTAGCTTTCATGTGATATGGGCGTTTGTTTAACGAGGGCAGTGGTTGCTGGTTCTTCGCATGTAGCCATTATATTAGCGATTAACTTAACTGAGGAGTAAATTAGAAGTAGTTTCGATTCCAGGCAACTAGGCTGGCCCAAATGCAGCTGATCGATCGAGCTTTTCATTCCCGATACTTGATAGATTTTGTACTGCATGCGTCGCCGATTCAGAACGCGTAAATTTTGCAAGTTCATTCCGAGAGAGATGCAGGGGCTCTATTGGAACCTAGGGATTCAATAAGAAGTCGATCTGTATGTACAAGTTCATTATATATGCAAGCACTCAGTAACCCAGTACCGCATCCGCATCCGCATGTACGTATGAATACAAGGGCGGCGACCGTGCCACGTGGCCCCACCCCGGCAAGTTTTGTCCCGTTGCGCGCCGCACGTGTACGTGCGGGTGACACGTGGGCCATGTGCGGCCCCGTCCCCGGATACGACAACCGCGTCGGGCGCCGCTACTGCTACTACGTCTAGTGTCTGCTACCGGTGTGCGTGTGCCGCCCCCCTCCCCTCCCCTCCCCCTTCTTTTCTCCAAACCAAAGCGTTTAATTAGTGCGCTCCTCCTCTATTTGCCCACGGTTCACCGTGATCAAACACTAAATTAATACTTAACCTCTCACAAAGCATTTAATTAGGGGCTGAGAGAGAGGAAACATCACAATCACTGCACTCTAGCTTCTCACAATTGACAAATACAGTGGCGGAACCAGGGTTTCAATAAGCCTCAAGCCCAAAACTACAAAGCTATAAGTCTACAACTAACGTTAAATACTATCAACACTGAGGCATAACAAAAATATAACGCAAATGCACAATCGAAATAGAATTTGAATTCTATGTTTAACAATACGACAAAATAGATAAAGCATATAAAAAAAGAGAATGTAACATACCATTAGCACGAGGTAATTTTTGCTTAATTAACAAAGATTTGGTTTATTTGACCCTATCATACCTTCATCAACAATAGTACAAGAATCTAAACCTGCAAAGGTAAAATTGCATATGTAAATCAGGGACACAAGACCACAACGTTAATTTTAATACAAATTACGAAATAAGAATGTAACATACTACTAGCACGAGGTAGTTTCTGCTTATGCGTCCTCATACTTTGAAAACAAAAGGCGACATCTTTAGCAACACTGTATTCCAACCAATCATACCTTTTGAACCATTCTTCGTGAAAGCTTCTTATTTCACCGTCTATTATTTTCCGTGGAAATTTATGGCCACTTGGTCGGCATGATCCCAATAGCAAATACTCCCTTCTAGCGGCATCCCTAATGTCCACATCCAGCTCCTCAATTGGTTTCCGAAGCCCGGGATCGGCAACAATGTCATCCGGATTAAGCACAACACGGGGATTGTTTTGTGGGGTGATACTACCTCCCGTTTCTATTGTTTCTAGAGTTTGATTGGATTGCAATTTAAAATAAGATGCCAATATCTTGGTCCTCTTCATCATGTATTTCTAATTCTAGTACATCAAATATTCAAATAGAAAGTTGATAGATATACACTAACACTTATACTGTCATACAGTGAGTCATACTCATAACTTCATAATTCATAAATCATAAGTCATAAGTCATAACTAATTAACTCATTTACAAATTTACTCATACAACTATACAAGCCATGAATCCAATCTGCCAATGCCAATTATGTCATTATGCCAAAGTCTTAAGTTTGTAACAACTAACACATCAAAGATTTCGAGCTCACCTCACCGGGAGCCAGCACTGGTGGATGGTGGTTGAGGGCGGTGAGGACTGAGGAGAGGAGCTGAGGAGGGCACTGCTGCACTGGGGGTGTAGCAGGGCAGAAGGCAAGCCGGCTTGGGGCTGCGGCGTGCCGGTGCTGCACTGAGGCGGCCTGAGGAGGCACTAGACGCTGGGGGGAGGGCGGCACTAGGCGGTGGCCGGTGGAGCCGTGGAGACTGGAGAGGAGTCGGGGGTGGCGCTAGCCTCCGGGCTTTCGGTGAGGAATGAGGAGAGGAGACGGTGGGGGCAACGTCGCGGCGGAGCCGAGCGCTGAGTGGCGCCGCGGTGGAGAGGAGGCGGGGATGGCTGGCCGCGAAGAGGAGGATCGCTCACGCCTCGCTTGGCTCAATCGCTCGGGGAAGAGACCGAAGGTGGCTAGGTAGGTGGCGGCCGCTGGCACCGGAGTCTTTGGATCCGCTCCCTCACGCAGCTTGGCTCATTCATGATTGGGTGACTAGGGATAGCCTCGAGCCGCCAATAAATGTCGGGCCTGGCTACTGTGTAGTGATTTTTTTTATATATATATTTACTAAAATTTTCCACTAGTATTTTCTCTGGACCTCGGGCCATTGCCCGACCAACCTGAGACGGGGGGAGAGAGTAATGGTTAGTTTTACTTAATTAGCTCCTCGCATAAAAAAAGTTACTACTGGTGTTTATCAACCTTGTCATTAGTCTTTGGTTCCCCAGCGGAGTACGTAATTACAATTTACAATTCTCTCTCAAGGTATGTGTACAGCGAACTCAACCTGCGGACGCCGTTTACTTCCTCAACCAGCACGCGCCCTCCGCAGCCGTCGGATGAGCACAGGACAGAATCTCCACCGCTTCCACGCACCGCGTCCGCACGCAAGCTCAGCCTCGCGATACACACCGCGCGCACACACACAGACACAGGCGGTGTAGGAAATAAGTAGATACACGAGCCTGCTGTTAGGCACGCGCGCGGTCGCGGTGTGTACGCTCACAACTAATGGCACTGGCACAGTGCTATATAAATCTGCTCTTAATGGACAGTATCTTAGTGTAGTTTTTTAATTTATGAGGAGTGTTAAGATACTATCTTTCCAATGCATTGTTTCTTATAGTGTAGTATCTTAAGTTGTTTCATTTAATTACATGCATGAGGCTGTTTTGCGTTGGATTTTGAGCTGAACTAGTATTTAAATTAGATACTAGACTACCCTCTCTGTTCATTAACTATGGTGCCACATCATTATTTTACCTACATGGCATGCTTAGATACCAGCCAAAGTGAAGCAGCCTAATATTCCAAGTACAATATGCAAGCAGCAGATGTTGTTAGTCCTAGCTAGGTCCGTATATACGTTTATCATGTTTCCTAATCCCCTAAGCGCACAGATTCCGAGGTTCCAAAAACAAAGCAGAAGAAATGAAATTGAAATTTTGGAGGAGAGCGGAGTAGAGCTAGTAAATTTTTGTGTTGCACTGTTGGGCTCACATGATTAGTTTTGACGGGTAAAGCCGTTGGGAGGCGTTGGAGTAGAGGCGCGTGAATTGAATGCATGGTCGCCTGTTCCCCCGACGAGCTCCGTCTTTCCTTGGCGGCTTCAGTCGTCTCACTCTCATCCCAGCTCGAGCTACTACCCTACACGCACACTAGCATGCGATCTAGTGCCATGTTGTTGTTAGCTTGTATACAAAACATATACATACATGGCCGGTCCTGGCTACCGTCACGACCGCAACTGATCATGGCTAGCTTGTCCTGTTGATAATATCAATTTCCCCACTACGTTCTATCCGTTTCATAGTTTAACAGTTGCTGTCTATTGAATTGTAAGCATAACAATTGGAGTAGTAAATCCGGTGCTGGACTATCGTGGTTGAAGCATACATAGCTAGCTACGAGTTCAACCTCGAGATCACAAAAAGAACTCTCAAGATAACATCGGACAAGAGCAAGATGGGAACTACAAAAGGACCGTATAAATAAACACATGTACTGCGTCTTTAATTTCTTGACACGGCAGGCTAGCTAGCTAATGGCAAAAGCCAACATGTAGGAGGCCAAAGAGGGGCACTAATTGCCATGGGACCCTGAACCTACAAACAAGTCCCCAAAACCCTTGCTAGTTGCTAGAGAGAAAAGAAACTAAAGGTGATCGATCGCCTCACTTTGCAATGTTTACGTTGAAACCAAAGGGGATGGATGGATGGATGAAGATCCAATGTACATGACCCCTCCGGATTTGTGTCCCCCACGGCCCTTGTCCTCTTCTCCCTCACACACACAGCGAAGATTAATGAGTTATATTACCTGTTTGCTTTTGTTAGCATGATTTGTCCATTAACTGTTTAATTTAGTAGTTATATATAGCCCACAGCTCGAGCTAGTTTGTTAGTTAGCCGTCCTATATATATATGCCTTGTATGCTTGTGTTTTGCCGGTGCATGATCTTCTACCTCAAGCTTGGTGTGGTTAGTTCATGCCTCTTATGATGTTTTGCTCTCCATGAATTGAAGAGCATGCATGAAGATCCTATGCATTTTCATTGTCAAAGCACGACACGACAATTAAGGGTCCATTTGGACAGGGAGATTTTATGCTACTTAATTTGTTACAAATTTTAAAAAATGAAAACACAGATGAGAACGGTTGGTTGCATGCCGGCGCGAGCAAGACTATGGAGTATTTTTTTTCTTCCCCCTTTTAGAATAGCATTAGCATGGATCTTGATCCTTTGGATTACTCACAAGCCCCCCCTTTGTGAACAGTGTTTTGTAAGGACGTAAACAACACTCTACGGTGTACTATAGCAAAAATGCAGCAACAGTAAAATATGTATTGTACCGGTTTCACCGTGGAGAAAAACAATGCAGCAAAATACTGTTTGATTGATTCGGACCTTCGGTTTTCGATCGGCGGTGAAGATCGCTCCTAACGCTATATCACTGTAGATCCTTGCATTGCATTTGATAGCTTAAATGCAAAGGATCCCAGTCCATTAGCAAGCCATCCAAGGTTGAAGCAGCTAAAGGTCCACCACATCACATGGTGCCATTTCCTATGCAAACTTTTGTCTCCTCCTCCTTCCTCCCTCTCATTGTCACGCACATAAACAAGGGAAACTTATGTCTCCTACATGAAGGTTTCAACACTGCTAATGCCTACCATGCATGCATGCATGTAGTAGCAGCAGCAGAAGAAGCAGAAATGTGGTACTCACTAGCTAGTGTGTCGTCTTCTCCCTTGAATTGATTTCTGACCACTGATCGGCTACGTGCTGTCTTGGCTAAACGTGTAGACCGACTCAAAGAAAAAGCACAACGACGGGGAGGTGGCCATCATCTACCAGAACCAGATGCACGGGACAAGGTCAGCTCCGCCTTGGGTCCTTCCTTGCATAGTGTTGTAGCGTCGTCTAGCTTTGAATACTACAACATATTTGGTTTGTTATACAACTCTGATGCGTCCATAAAAATTGTAATTGTATTTGTTATACAATTGTATAAACTAAAATATTTATACATGATTAATATGCATTGTTACTATCTGTGCCTATCAAAATAAGTGATGCGTGTCGATGATTGGAACACGGGGTTCCCTATCGACCTTATCCGGAAAAATGATACGAGAACACTATAAAAAAAGAAGACCTTTTATTGCTGTGGACACACCGAGTGTATGTATGAGAATATAATGTGGATGTTACATAATTGACCGAGTGATCATACGAACTCGTTGTGAATGTTCTTACAGAGAGTACATGGGCTATCTCCTTTACAAATATTGAAGGGGTGGTAGTTAATACCGCTAAAGACGCCTCTGATCTTCACGCACGATCTTCTGTTGAGTCTTTAACTGTCACGTCTTTTAGGTAACTATCGTAAGTTGCCAGATGCGCCAATTGCTGAAGAGTGAATTCTTGTCATATATCCTAGATTACTTTAGGATAGAGATCTTACACCTATGACCAAACTCCATTATAATCCTTAGTGTCTTTGAGCCTCTTTGCGAAGCTTTCTTTGGCATTCTTCCTTCTGTTCGTCTTTTTCGCCATTTTTATCAATTTACCCGAAACAATAGAGGCCAGGGGTATGTGGAAGCACTTATTTCAAGCTCCACGACCAAATGTCCAAGAAATATCCCCCGCTACCTATCAAGGATACATGGCGGGACTACCAGAAGGAGTCATTCTACTTCGAGGTTCCCGGAGGTAGTCAACTGAAGTACACCCTCCGCCGATCTAGTCTACTCAGGACGTGAAGAAGGAGAAGACCTCTCTGAAGCTCACAACTGAAGCGGAGAAGTTGGTCGACACAGTCATCTCACTGGTGGCTGCCAGACTAATTGGTCGGAAGATTATTCATCACTTCCTCAAGCACAAGATTAGCCCCCTGAAGAAAAGGGTCCACTATACTTGGATGCTGAAAGGGGATAATGACCCAACCAAGGATAACTCTGGGGTATGTTACTTTCCATATTTCTTTTAAGGCAATATTTTCACTTTGTAGTATAAACAATGTTGAAGAATGTAAGGGATGGCTCAGAGCCGATCTCTTTTGACGACCATCCCTCCAGCCTAATTGGGGCGTATGTAGAGTTCATAAATGAACAAATGCAAGTATGTATAAGTCTTAATTCTAGTCTTGATTTTTTTTAAGACTGTAGCTTATAAAATTTATGTTTCATAATAAATATGAGAATTTTCATAAAAAAATAAATAAATATGAGAACAAACAAAGAAGTTGTATTGCATAGTAAACAAATCTCATCTAAATTAAAGTTTAACCCAGCGAGAAGCGATTTCACCTCTAGTTGTAGCTTCTTTGCTAGAGCTCATGTAATCGGCTCCATTGGATTTTGTACATTCTTCTTATACTGAATGAAACTAGCTATTGGTCTTAAAACTTGTATATCATGAACAATACCATGTGAAGTAGAGGACGGGCTAGCGCTAGGATGTCCTCGTCAACAACCCTGCATTGCAAGTCGCCAAAATTATGGGTGGTCATGCATGCAAGCATTTATTGTGCATGGAGTCTAAATGCGAAGGAACAACAAATTCATTAGACTAATGATGCACTGTACTATCAATAAATCCGGTCAAACTAACATACAAACATTTGAATCGAACTTATCTAAATCTTTTGGAGGGAAGAGGGCGAGGTAACTAATACTCAAAATATTGTAGACATTTTAATTATAAAGCCATATGTACGGTTTGCGCATGTAACTTTAAGATTTGCAGTATTTCCTAGTGAATTTCTTGTTTGCTCTACAAATAAGCAATTGTGGTTCTAAGCAGTGAAAATGTTGTTAGACCAAAACTTTAAAATATCTATCTTTTTAGAAAGCATTTTTTTTCTTCAGAAGAACAGAGAAGCATCAATTCAGGTAGCACGTAGCGGTGTAGCCCCATGAGACGGCTAAAAAAGGAACAATAAACCTCACACTTTTTTCTGAGTTTTTGCTCATTTAGTCTCTTTTTGAAACGAAATAGCAAATGTAGCCTCCGCGTCTGAAATAATAAAATTAGCATCACGGTAGACTAGATAGATGTCATGTGTTCTCTACTGCGCTCCCATTCCGTTGAACCCACCTGCAGCGCTCCCAGTCCGCAGCAGACCACTTGTCGCGCTCCAAATCCGCGGTAGGATAGTATGCACATGTGCCTGCCGCAGACAGACATGTTCCTACCATAGGCAAGCATGTTCCTACCACAGCTGGGAGTGCTGCAGGTGGCCTCCGTGGACCGGTAGCGTGGTAGGTGTCTGCCGCATTACCATTTTTTCTATTTTCATGCGAGTATGAGCTACTTTTACTATTACAAATTAAAAATACCAATTTAGGAAAAAAATCTCTTTTTTCTCTCTCCATGCTGAGGCCAACTTACATAGGAGATAGAGGCACTTCTCTTTTATCTCTCTCGCTCTCTCTCACGATTTCTAATTTTCCATGAAATGCAGTTTCCTTTCTCTTGTTGATTGCCCAGATGGCAAGATATCATAGGTGATTGCACATTCCATATATTTTTATTCCATAATTCTCTCCTCTCCCCCAAACCTTTCCATACCTTAATCTTCTTCCCAAACACAGAGAGAGGGGAGACCCCTGCGGCCTGCCTACCCGACTACCTCCTCCGTCCTCCCACGCAGGTGCACACACTCTCTCCTCTGCTATATATACCACGTTTCTCTCCTCAAAGCTTTCTCGAACTCTGCCTCTTCATCCCCCTCCACAAGTCCACAACCAAACAACGCAAGAGAAAAAGGAAGAAGAGATCAAGCAAACGTAGCAAGAAAGTGAGAGGCTTTCGGAGAGGATGGCAATGGAACCGCTCCCTCTCGGCTTTGGAGACGCCATGGATGCGACTCTCCTCTCCTCCCTCTGGTCCTTCCAAGATGATCTGCAGCCGCAAGAGGTAACAGCAACTAGTAGTAGCAATCTCTTAATAGCCGCGCGGAGTTTAATTTGCAGTTTTTTTTGCATTCGTCTTCTCCTTTTAGTAGTATTGCAAAGAATCCTTGCTGCATTTCTTGGCCATGGCAGCAGCAATGGTTAGCTTTCTTGCGGTGTTTGCTGTTCCGGGAGTCTGCAGGGGATGAGCACCCTGCGTGTGTGTGTGTATGCGTGTTTGCCGTGGTCAAGGGGGTTAGGCAAGCGACGAACTAATAGGGGATTAGGGGGGCTCCGGGGCTCGAGACGCCTTAACGTAGTGGAATTCTTCTTCTCTCCCTCCCTCTTGCAGTCTTAGCTTGATTTCCCTTGTGGAAAATTAACTTGAGTAGACTTGCTACTTTCTTTAACCTCTCCTCTTCTAGTTTGGTTTGGTTTGGTTTGGTTTGGGTTAGGTTGGGTTCTTTTCTTTTCAACCAAAGTTTGGCACTGTAGTGAGATGCTGTTGTTTTGCCTTGGGTCCCTGCCTGTGAGGAGAGAGATCTCTTTTCTTTCTTTTCTTAATGTTTATCTTTCCCCTTTTCCTTTTTGTTTTCGATTTCTGAAGCGTGGACTACCCCCAAGTCTCCACTACCAGTGGTTGCATGATGCAATCATCTGGAGGAATCAAAATCATTTGCTCTCGAGATCATGCACCCATGTCCTGTCCAGCCATTACCTTGTGTTTGGTGAGGAATTCTGTTTGGTACTGCTCCTGGCATATTAGCTAGAGGAAGCAACCATTAGGTACTACAAGTATGTGCTTGATTATTCTCCGATTAATTACCAATACCCATCCAATTTTGATTCTCTGGTCCATCAAATTGCTACTAGTGGTAGAATCTTGAATCTTGTGCATGGCATCTCAACTCTCAAGAGACTATTAATCTTTGCTTGCTTGATGGTGCAGGGCGTGGAGGAGCTGAAGCAGAGCCTGGTGGCGACGACGCTGGAGCTGGAGGCGGCCAAGGAGGAGCTCAAGAAGAAGGAGCAGAGCATCGCCAAGCTGGCCGACCTCGTCCGCCAAGTGGCCAAGGAGCGCGACGACGCGCGCGACCAGCTTCAGCACCTCCTCGCGGCCTCCAAGCCGGCTCCCACGCCGCCGCCGCCGCCGCCGGCGCTGGTCACGTCCAGCTTCACCGACTCCGATTGCAGCCTCGTGTCGTCCCCTGTTGACCCCTTCTTCGACCCCGTCACCTCCTCCGACAACCGCTGCAAGCTCAGCAGCTCTCCTCCCGCCAAGCAGAGCGCCATTGCCAGCGGCAATGCCAGCGCCGAGGCCGACGCCGTGCTCGACATGCTCGCCAACAAGAAGCCGCTGCCGCAGAGGGGCAGGCTGCTGCAGTCGGTCATGGAGGCGGGGCCCCTCCTGCAGAACCTCCTCGTCGCCGGGCTGCTCCCGCGGTGGCGCAACCCGCCGCCGGTGCACGCGCCCGACACGATGCCGGTCGGCGTCCGCGGCGGCGGCTGCTACGCCGGCGCGCCCCTGCCTGGCGCCAACGCCGCCGCGGTGCTGGGCTACGGAGGTGGCAATGCCTGCATGAAGAGGCCCACGGCGGCGATGTCCACGCCTGTGATGACCATGGTGGCCGCCACCAACTGCTCACCGGGCTTCGGCGCCAAGCGGCACAGGCTGCACTGATCCTTCGGTCGGATGCGATGTCCCGGCGTCCGTGCGACCGGGCCGCGCGGTCGTTGGTTGGCTGGTCGTGTGCGTGTGACTGACAGGTGCGCGCCGCGGCACACCTGTCAGTGACGAGGGATCCACCGAGGAAGCAACGATCCAGTGAGAGTGAATGTTTCCTTTTTCTACTATGTGCAATTTAGAGAGAGAGAGAGCACAGTGCGAACTAGAAAAAAGAAGAAGAAGGATAATCCACGGTAGTAGTTGCTGACTGCATAGTGTCATGAGCCATAGAACTAGAGTATAGAGTGATCGGTGCTTAACTATGATGTAAATTAAATTAAATTAAATAGGAAGGTTTCACGTTCTTCTCTTGTTTCCATCTGGTGCCTGTGAGTGTCTTAGTGAGGATGTTCATAGCTTGACATGGCAGCTAGAGCCAATAATTCTTGTTTTGTGGTGAGGACTTTTGGTTCCATCGATTTCATTCATGCCCTTGGGTTGGCTGAAGTCACAATTCTTATCCTTTTTATGGGGAGCTTGTTCTTGATATATGTTCTCTACAGATTTTAATAGATGCTATCTTTGGGTGTTTATCTTTTATCTGAATGATATGGTACTTATCCAATGTTTTAATCAAAGAATACATGCCGGTCTGAGACACATGCAGCAAAATCTGCAGAGAGAAATCTGAACACTGGCACAACCTTTTATCTTAAGAGCTATCAACAAAACTGAGGATCTCTAAGAAGAAAAAAAGAGGAGGATTATACTGAAACTTATGCCATGTTCATCAGCAATGGACGGTGTCATAACAGTAGGTGCCAAAGTTTAGTTGGAGTATTCGATTGACAAAACATTATTCTAGAGAGGAGACAAGTCTTTATCCTTTGCTAAAGTTCGTCCCGGGAACACGAGACTTGTTCCCATGCATCTCTTTTTCATTTATTGAGCACAACATGGGTGACGAACTGACGCCGAATATGGGATGCTTTCAGCTGCTTAAATGCATTGCATATCCCAACATCTTTTCGACACAAAGAGCTTCATCCAAGGAACTCTCCTTGACTAGACCAATTCTTTTTTGAGAACTGCTATACATCTTTCAATTTTAGTGCTCTGTGATTGGTGAGAAAGAGGAAGAGAGGGTAGGAAGTGAGATTGGGTTAGGGATATAGGGTAACTTCTTTTTTAGTGCAGGAGAACCCATAACTGCTCTCTTACTTCTTAGTCTTGGCAGGTTAGCCTGTTAGTGTTAGGTCTGACATGAGCAGACGGAAGGGGCTTCAGGCTTCTTACTCCTAACCCAATGCAAGTAAACTTTAGAGTAGAATCTACCAGTTTTAAGCCAAGCGTGAGAACATACAAGACGAAGAGAAACTATATAGCTCACACAAAAAAAAGGTCTGGAAGTGCATTGCATACCAAGTAGACAAATGTCTTTAGGATTTTTCCTGAAGCATCAATATAAGCATCTTCCATATCATTACAGAGACAAAACTTAATTTGTCCGTGTAAGTGCATAGGCCATATCAAAGGAAAAACAATGATCCATTTACAAATACACAATATCACCATTCAGTGGTGCTTTCACCGGTAAATGGTACAGAATCACTAATAGAATGACAGAAAAATCTTACAATCCATCGTGCCAGGCAACATCACCAAGGGCATGCTGCCCCTGAGAGTACATACTGAGTAGAATGCAAGAAGCTGCTGCTTATCCTTTGACATTTGATGTTAGATACTTTCATCATCTCCTCAATCCTCAGGCCTTTGCATTAGCTGGTTACACATGCATGAGTGGTACAGCCCAAACAGAAACTTTATCTGCATTGCAAACATGATATCACGCGTGCTCATAGTGCTGGTAATTGAGGAGGCCATGCAGGCAAGTAACAAATGGTGGAGAGTCGGTCTGCATAAAGCATTCCCAGAATATTACCAATTCCTAACTATTCAGCAGCATCAAATTGGATGATGAATCACTGACCAACAGAACTTGTATCAAACTCGGCCAGAAACAGACTGCTTTGAGCTTTTCAGGTCATGAGTCACTTGATTCAATAAGAAGAAACATCTGATGCTTAAATCATGCCAGCCACATCAGAAAGCGCATGCTGTCCCTGTGAATACGGACTGAATAGAATGCAAGAAGCTGTTGCTAACATATTCACATTAATGTTAGTATGTTACAAGCTTTGAGAAATTTTTCGGGCCTTTCGTGCTAACTAATTTCACACGCATACATGATACATCCGAAATAGAAACTCTACCTGCATTGCAAAAAAGGCATATGCGCTAGTAGTGCTGGTAAGTGAGGAGATCAAGTAGGAAATGTTGAAAAGCTTGTGTATATAAGGAGCTTATGAGATTCTCCTATTCAATGGACATACTACGCGCACTTTGCTTTCAGGCCTGTAATAGGTGAAGAATACTTGATGCAATGGTGCCACTGCCAACACAACTAGTACAACAGCATAGGTGATTCAAAACCCTCAAATCTGAGTATGGTGATGCATACTGATCAAGATAAATGCTTTTATGTATAAAATGCCAAAACCCAGCTAGTCCACCAATTGCCATGTCAGAAGATAAATATTGAGGGTTCATGTTTACTTGACCAATCTGTTTATATGGTAATGCAGGTTGAGAAGATGCATTAGTGGGGAGGTCTTCAACACGTAGCGCACTCTTATTCAGAAATCTCTCAACTTAACAAAGGACATTCAACTTTCAAATCACATTCTGAATGCCGGAACTATGTACTGTTCACCAAAGTCAGCTGCACTTGCTTTGAGCAACTTTCGACAGTAAGCCACAATAATAAAATAGGCAATCTTAATTCATGCATGTAATGGTACTTAAGCAGTTCTCTCAGTTTATTTAAAAAGATCACTTAAGAGTCCTTGACGTGATAAAAGGCATCCTAGCTTGTAGTAAGAAGTGCCAAGTATGTGCAATCCTGTCAAAAAAGGAAATTACGTAAACTTAGCAAAGCCTTTTGTTTAGTACAGGTCTGCAGGGTACTAAAAATGGCGTTGCATATCAATAAACTCGAGTATTCAATGCATGGACTCACATCATCACAGAATACACAACATAAGTTTTTTAACACATGGCTGAATCTTGATACTCTGAAAGGAAGAATTTAAGCACATATAAGAATCAGCATAAACATTTGGAAAATGCATATATCTTTAACAAGGAAAAAAGCACATGTTCTTAAAAAAGAAAAGGGATATAAGCTGATAAGCACAAAGGAATGCCATAGGATTGCATTTTGACAAGCGTATGGGTGAAAAAAATAGACTCGGAAGTCCTGAAAAGAACAAGTAAAAATGCATAAGAACAAGGACTGTAGGTTGCAATTTCTCTCATCAAACAGAAAGAATCTTTATTGAAGAGGCCATCAGATAGACTATCGGTTACCTAAAAGATCCAGCCGACAATATGAAATAAAAGCAATAGAATGCCATCACGATGCAAACATCCCTTTTGTGCCGCTACATGACTGAATTCAGCCACGATAACATCTTCAGTAAAAATGAACACACAGAACTCGGTGGGAAAGCATGAGGATAGAACTCTCACTGAACATTGAACAAGCGCGAAGGCCAGTGCTTGCCGCACTATGCGATTAGCCGATCGCAGCAGTAGATACTAAATAGGGGCAGGCAAAGCAAGAGCTTGATCCACAACAGGCAGCATCTGCTGAGCCCTCGAGCACTATAAATTGTCAACTCCGTCTTCCCCGATTACGTGTTCAATTCATCATGACATAAACGCTAGCTCAAAGTTGTACAATACTGCAAGAATGATGGATGGATAGGCATACGCGTCAGCAAAACAACTACCCCCTGTGCTCAGGACAGCCAATCCACTTTGATCTCTCCTAGACCGTACACCAACAGGACAGCCCGGGTTGGAGAAAACACAGCAGGGTACTCACAATCAGGGGACAAAATCTACACTTGGCAACGAACTAGGCGCAAAAACACGGAATGGACCACTACACTAGAATAGTACAATCCAATCCAATCCAATCAATGATGGGGGCCTCGGCTCACCTCGCTCGTCGGCCGCACCCGCGCTGGGCCCCACTGCGCCGCCGATGGGGGCGCACTGCTGCAGGAGACGAGAGCGGC
This sequence comes from Ampelocalamus luodianensis, assembly GCA_036346255.1. Taxonomy (NCBI): domain Eukaryota; kingdom Viridiplantae; phylum Streptophyta; class Magnoliopsida; order Poales; family Poaceae; genus Ampelocalamus; species Ampelocalamus luodianensis. Next base: position 73,075,685 of record CM070633.1, on the reverse strand, counting down.
GTGCCCCGCCGCCGCCGTGGTCGAGGAAGCGGCTGGGTCGGGGTGATGGGCCTGTGGGCTGAGCTGTGGTTAAGGTGGGCCCACCGGCCACCGCGGCAGGGCCAGGGGGACCACCTTGTCAGTGAGGCACCGCCGTTTCGCTCTTCAAATACCCTCGCATTCGCATTGGCGCCCAAGCATAACCACCTCAACCAACTCTCGCTTCTCCCTCCTCCATCTCATACCGCCCCGCAACCAGTTCTTGGAAGGAATCCACCGCTCTCTCTCGATCCACAATGGAGGTGTTCCAGGGTGCGCACTTCGTGAGGCTGCGGTCCCGTGTCCGCCGCAGCATGTACCTCGTCGCCGAGGACGACGGCTGGGACATCGGCCTGTCCGACCAGCGCGCGGCGCACAACACGGTGTGGGCCGTCGAGCACGTCGCGGCCCTCCACGGCGGGCCCTTCGTCCTCCTCCGCGGCGCCTACGGCCGCTACCTCCTCGCCACCGACCTCCAGGCCACCACCGGGCCCTCCCACGGCGTCTCCGCCGTGCAGCACGGCCACGCCCACCACCCGACGCCGCCGGGCATGCTGTGGCAGGCCATCCGGAGGGGGAGATCCTTCGTCCTACGCAACCCCACTGGGCGCTACCTCCGCGCCAACGGCAGGTACCTCAGGTGGCGCACGGCCGTCACCGTCGCCGGAGACAACGCCAGTTCGATGATGCAGTGGGCGATCGAGGTCGTCCCCCGCAGGCTGGGGCGCCCGACCCTTGTCGATCCACCGGCCCAGGTAATTTCTTGGGTTCTTGTCGATCCACATGCGCACAATTCTTGAATATTAATTTCTCGGGACATTCTTGCATCGGTTCTACTACTAAACTGATTCTTTGAACCTTTCTTGGCACGTTCTTGCATTGGTAATTGGTTCTGCAAATCGATCGTGCGAATTGAAATAAGGTCCCTTTGAAGCGACGAATTCTGCAAACTAAGTCAAATTTCTCTGGTTCTTGGCTAGATCATGCTACGTTCTTGCATTAATTGGTTAATCTGTGAAGTGATCGTTCGAATTGCATTGCAAACGGTGTCAAATCAATGAAAATGCATGATCATTCGTGCGCAAGTAGTTACCTTTTTTTTATCCCTGCGCTCGTATGTCTGTCAGATTTGTGTCAATTCGATCGCACTGGTTAATTGGCATGGTGATTCATGATTCATTGTTACTGAGTGTTAACTGCGTTGTGCAATTAGCAGCTGATGCGGCGCCGTAGCCGGCCGACTGAGGGGGAGGTGACTCGGATCATCCGGTACGTCCGAGCCGACGCCAATGGGAACATCAACGAGCAAGCCTGGAGGGCTATCCGGGTCAACACCAACAGCCTGATGCAGCTGCGGCTCACCTTGGCCAACCGCCTGGGCCAGAACAGGGACGCGCTCCACACCACCCTCTGCGTCCGCGCCGGCCGCTTCGCCCGGCTCTCCCCTCTGCTCATCGACCTGCCTATCGGCAACGACCACATCGACATCGTTGTGCTCTCGCACGGGACACCAGGTGAGAACAGTAGCTCATTGTACCCAGTTGTTCACTGTTCTTACCTACTGCCACATTACTCCATTGTTCATTGTTCCCAGTAGGTCCGTGACTTTGTTGTCTACTCAAATCTTGCTGATTTCACTAACATTGTTCATTAATTGTTCTAAGAGTAGTGGCCTGGCCTGTAGTTTGTTTTACTGTTCCAGTAGCCACAACATTGCTCTTACTTGTTCTTATTACCAACTGTTTACTGACTTGTTGTCTACTCAAATCTTGCTGATTTCAGTAACATTGTCCACTGTTCTAAGAGTAGTTCATTGTTAGTTGTTAGTTGTTTCTAATAACAACATTGTTCTTACTTGTTCTTATTACCAACTGTTCTCTGACTTGTTGTCTACTCGATGTTGATGAATTTCAGCGGACAATGCGTTGCGGTACCCATTTGTGGATGCTTGATGGAGTACTGTAGAAGATAGCAGCAAGGTCTCCTGGCAAATGGACATCACCAGTGCTTTGGACATCCTACAGAAGTGAAGTGGCATCATTAGGATTTGCTCTATTCTTTCACTACTACTTGGATCAGTACTGAGGACTACTAGCTCGGTTCCCTCCCATTTCTTCTGCTCAGTGTCCTGGATGGTGTCAGTTTTGCTCGTGCCTTTACCGAAACTAGTAGTAGTAGTAGTTAGTTACTGAAAATACTCGCAGAACAGGTGGCAGTACATGGTTTTGACAGAGAATGTTATCTGAATATACCCATCGATCGAACAGCCAGTGTGTTGCCTTCTGCTTTTGCTTTGATCTCTACATCAAGTGACCTGTAGCAACGTTTTTGATACACTGCTGTGTGAAAATGTCAACCGGCAACTGATTCTTTTAGTAATGAATGGTTTTTGATAAGAGAATGTTGTCTGAAAATTGAGCTCTCTTTGCAGTGTGTTGCCTTCTGCTTTTGATATGATTTGTATGTCAAGCATCTGTGAAAATATGATGGTTTGAAAAAGAATGTCGTGTGACTGAATGCCAAATGGTATTGGCATAAAATGTTGTCCTAAAAGAGCCCCCTTTGCAGCGTGTTGCCTTCTGTGTTTTGGTATGATTTGTATCTCAAGTAATCCGTGAAAATGTGAAGTTTTGACAGATAATATCGTGTGACTGAATGTCAAATGTTATTGACAGATATGTTGTCTGAAAATAGAGCCCTCTTTGCAGTGTGTTGCCTTCTGCTTTTCATATGATTTCTCTATCAAGTAAGGTAATCTGTAAAAATACGACATTTGACAGAGAATGCCATGTGACTGAATGTCAAATGGTAACTGATGTTTTTAGTACTACTTTTGAACATGTCTTGAAAAGCTGATAATACTAGGATAAGAAGATTACTTCGACTTGTTGCAATGGCCCCTGTACTGTTCTATAGGATTACTGCTGTGTGTGCCAATGTGATTTCTTACGGATGATTTGCCTTGAGTGAATGTTTTTTTAAGAGAATTTGCCTTAAGTCGGGAGGAGCATTTCTTGCTGAATTAGCTACTTAGGGCATGTACAATGGGATAGACAGCTACTGTCTATAGCAACTCTCTATATCACCTGTAGACAGCACTAAAATCAGTTCATGCAATGAGTTGTCTTTTTTACTTGTCTTTATAGATCATACAATCTTTTAATGCTTTTATAGAACTAAAAAATATAGTTGAAAAGCCTCCTTGGTCGTGGTGAAACAGTTGGTTATAGGATCATAGATAGCATATTTCTCTCTCTTTATTCTCTTTCATCTACATCAGCTTAAATCATACGTAGAAGAGATTATAGACAGCTGATGTAAACCCATTATACATAACCTTATCCCATCACCCAGATTGATTAGGAGTAAAAGGTTGCATTGCTGTAGTCGAGAGGTTGTCACAATAACTTTTCTAAATATCTCGTCCTTTCCATCATCTCACCCAAATGGGGTTACGCCCATATGTTGCGCGGGATGTCCACCTCAGCGACTGGCGTAGCGTGGCTACACCTCAGCGACTGGTGAACTTCACCCTTGACTCGGTGTCCCATCCACCCGACATACCTGCAGCTTTTGCCCTTTGTCCCTCCAGTGAGGTGACTTTCAGGATTTGATAAATGTACTAAGCCAAGTCGCAGTTTGTTGCAGACTTGCGGTTGTACTTGTTATACACAGGAGGTCGTGACAAGATTAAGTCCTTAGGGTTGTCTGGACGGCTCCACCACATTCCCGTCATTCTCGTGCTCCATCCGCACCCACCATCTTACCATCCGCCCAGACGGGGTGTTAGCAGTTTAGGGTTTTTGAGATGTAAAATACAACAATTCAACCATCTCAGTCATTTACCCGCAATGACTGCCCAAATCATTTTACGCTTGAAATGATGATGATTAGGCATTTTAATGCCCCTGCATTTAAGCAAGTCTAGCATGTCGCTTAAGAATGCACCTATAGCTAGTATTACCATATAGTTACTAGGGTGACAATGGAATTTAAGGGATTCAAGTTGTCAAGGATGGCATAGTAATTAGTTAATCATCAAACGGGCATTAACTACCTTAAGCTTTAACATATGTTTGATTAAGGAATTAAAGCATGCAATTTGCTATTTTAAAAGAATGTAATTTGCATAAAATGTAGGCTCAATATGATCAAAGTATTGACTCGCCTTGAGTGTAGGGAAGAGGGTCCAAGTAGTCTTGTTCTTGATCAACGTGGAGGTCTCCGGTGTCTCCGAACTCTACGCGCTAAGGCACCTAAAAAGACACAAAAGGCAAAAGGACCAATAAATACACAAGAATACCCAAATGAACTCCAAATTGAACAAGACCTATGCCATTAGCAAGATCTTGATTTTACAAATTTTTAGAAATTTATTTTACAATTTTTGGAGTTGAAATGGGGGAGTTATGTATATTTGAAGCCTCTCTTTAGAATTAAAATAGAAAAAGGAAAAGAAAAAAAACTACAGAAAAAGAAAAAAAACTAAATCGGCCCGCAGGCTCTTTCGGCCCAGCCCAACACGGGCGCAGTGCGGTGCGCGCCCACGGGAGCGCGCGCCCACGGGGAGGAGGCGCGCCCTAAAAGAAAAAGGGAGGGGGCTCTGCCAGCAGAGGGGAGGAGCGCGCGCGCGGCAGGAGGGGGAAGAGGAAGGGGGAGGGCGCACGGCGGTGGCGACCGAAAGGAGCACGGCGGCGGTGGAGCGACCGGAGGGGGAGAGGAAGAGATGGCGGCGGCGGCACGCGGGGATGGAGGGGATCTCGGAGCTCACGGCGATGACAACAGAGGGGAACGACGACGACGACGACAGAGGGAAAGGCTCGGGGCGGCGGCGACGACCGGAGGTAAGCCCTCGGCTTTCTTCTTCCTCTCCTTTTCTTCTTTTCTCGGTTTCTTTCGCTTGGGGAAGAAGGGAAGGCGGTGGGGAGGCGAGATGGGGGACGGGGCCGAAGGGGAGGCTTTAAAGCCGGCGGGGGAGGAGGACAATGGTACCGGGGGGCGTGGGGCACCGGCGGAGCCGGGGGAGCCGGGACGGGACGGGAGCAGGTGCGGCAAGGCGACGGCGACGAGCGACAGGCGACGGGCGACGGGTGAGTGGACGCGCACTCGCGAAGTGGAGTGGGTGGGAGAAGACGCGCGCAAAGGCGAGGACAAAGATCGGCGCAGAGGGGCCCGGCGAGGACGAGTCGGTGGGGGAGGTGACGCGCCGCACGTGGGGGGGGGTTGACGGCGCCGGGTCAAAGCTGGCCGAAGGGGGAGAGAGAAGAGGGGAGGAAGAACGGGAGGGGGTGTTACAAACCTACCCACCTTAAACGGAATCTCGACCCCGAGATTCAGGCTGCTCTGAGAACAGGGACGGAAAGTCCAACTTTAGCTGATCTTCGCGCTCCTAGGTGGCTTCTTTTGCTGAGTGTTTGCTCCATTGAACTTTGCAGAGGCGGATGATTTGACGTCTGGTTTGCTTCTCCACGACATCAAGAATCTTGATTGGATGCTCCGGGTAAGTCAGATCTTGCTGAAGGGCGATGGCTTTTACGGGCGTGTGCTCTTCAGGTACTCTGAGACACTTTTGAGCCGAGACGGAAACACGCTGTGGATGTCCGACAAATTGTCGCAACTCCAGCTTGATAGGCTACTTCTCCTCGCTTGGCGATGATTGGGAATGGGCCTATGTATCTTGGGGCGAGCTTGCCTTTAACCTTGAATCTTGGGTTCCACTAAGTGGCGATACCTTGAGATACACAAGATTCCAACTTCAAAGGTTAATTTCTTCGACGGTTGTCGTGATAACTCTTTTGTCTTGATTGAGCAGCTTGAAGACGATCTCTGATCAGTCGAACTTTCTCTTCAGCTTGCTTGAGAGTATCTGGTCCGAAGACATATCCTTCACCAGATTCTGACCAATGCAGAGGGGTTCTGCATTTTCTCCCATAGAGTGCTTCAAACGGGGACATTTTAAGACTTGACTGATAACTATTATTGTATGCAAACTCGGCATACGGTAGACACTTTTCCCAGTCTACAGTAAATTCCAAAGCACAAGCTCGAAGCATGTCTTCTAGAATCTGATTTGTTCTTTCCGTCTGACCATCGGTTTGAGGGTGATACGTCTGATGAAATCCGGTGGGTTCCAAGGGCATCATGCAACCAGCCCGTAAATGCGAGGTAAATTGAGATCCTCGATCGGAGACTATCCTTTTGGGTACTCCATGCAAACACACAATACGAGCCATGTACAAATTTCTGCTAACTTGTCTCCCTTGTAGGTTGTCTTTACAGGATAAAGTGGGCGACTTTAGTCAATCACAACTATAACCCATACCGAGTCACATCCGCACTGTTCGAGGCAAACCGGTAATAAAATCCATTCCGATTTCTTCCCATTTCCACTGAGGGATTTGTAGGGGTTGTAACAATCCGGCTGGTCTTTGATGTTCAGCCTTGATTCGTTGACATACGTCACAACAAGCTACATATTCGGCGATATCGCTTTTCATTCGTGGCCACCAATACAACATCTTCGTGTCTTGATACATCTTGGTGCTGCCTGGGTGCAGGGTGTAAGCTGAGCTGTGAGCTTCCTTTAGAATCAAATCCTTGAGTTCCTTCTCGTGGGGAACAAAGAGTCGTTTCCCATACCATAGATTCCTTCTCGATCTTCTAACATCTTAGGGGCTTTTCCTTTTGCCATGAGATGCTTGAATCTCTGGACTCCAGGATGTCCTTCTTGAGCGGTCTTGATTTGCTCTTCTAGAGTTGGATACGCTTCTATTGTGGCTAGGGTGCCTTGCTCTATTAACTCAAGGTTGAGGACTTCAAATTCCTTATAGAGCTCAGGCTGATGCTCTTGAATCATGACATTATTGCAATAGGATTTACGCTTAATGCATCAAAGAACTACATTAGCCTTTCAGGATGATAATGGACATTCAAGTTATAATCCTTTATTAACTCTAACCATCTCCTTTGTCGAAGGTTGAGGTCTGATTGAGTGAAGATATACTTGAGACTCTTATGGTCTGTGTAGATATCACAATGATTTCCAATCAAGTAATGCCGCCAAATTTTTAAGGTATGCACTACTGCTGCTAATTCCAAATCATGAGTTGGATAGTTGTCTTCGTGAGGACGGAGTTGTCTTGAAGCATAGGCTACAACTTTTCCTCCTTGCATGAGCACGCAACCAAGACCTTGGCGCGATGCATCACAATAGACTTCGAAGTCTTGATGTATATCCGCAGATCAATCATCGGTAAGTTAACTTCTTCTTCGCTCTTGGAAACTCCTTTCACAAGCTTCGTCCATTCGTACTTCTTTTGTTTTTTAAGCAGGTGGGTCATTGGCTTGGATAGCTTAGAGAACCCTTCTATGAAACGTCGTAGTATCCACCAAACCGAGAAAAGTACGCGACTTCGCCATCGAGGTGGGTCGCTTCCATTCCATTACGCTTCTACTCGGATGGGTCAATCGCAATTCCTCCAATGGATACGATGTGTCCGAGGAAACCGATCTCATGAAGCCAAAATTCACATTTATCGCACTTGGCATAAAGTGGTTCTCCTTAAGCTTTTCTAAGGCCAATTGCAAGTGTTCAAAGATGTTCTTCATTGGTCTTTGAGTAGATCAAGATGTCGTTCATGAACACGACAACAAACTTGTCTAAGTATTCCATGAACACTTTGTTCATGAGGTTCATGAAGTAGGTGGCGATTGGTCAAGCCAAACGGCATGACAAGAAACTCATACAGCCATAGGGTGGTGAAAGCCGTTTAGGAATATCCTCATTCCTAATCTTAAGTCGATGGTATCCCGACCTCAGTCTATCTTGGAGAAAAGCGATGCCCTCGTCAACCGATCGAACAGTCATCAATGCGAGGTAAGGGATACTTGTTCTTGATGGTCACCTCATTGAGTGCTCAGTAATCCACATAATAATCGCGGTGCGTCTTTCTTCTTTACAAAAGCATCGCGAACCCTGTGGGGATGAGCTAGGTCTAATGAAACCTTTTCTTTCAAATCTTCAATCTGCGTCTTCAATTCTTCAAGCTCGTCAGCGGCCATTCGGTATGGTCTCTTAGCAATTGGGGCTGTCCCTGGCTTCACGTTGATGACAAACTCGACATCTCTGTCTGGTGGCATGCCTGGTAATTCTTCTGGGAAGACATCGGGGTAAGCTTGAACTACAGACGTTGTCTCTAGGGACAACTCACCAAGGTGGTGGATTGTTCTGTCCAAGAGAGAGGAACGGTCCACACTAACTCTTATTGTGGTCTCTGGGTTCTTGGTGAGCACCACTTTTCTGTTGGCACAATCTATCAATCCTTGATATTTGGCCAACCAATCCATCCCTAGGATGATATCCAACGTTTGAGATTCTAGCACCAGAAGGTTTGCTAGGAATGCGGAATGTTCCATAGCAATTTCTACCCTGGGACCGATTGAGGTAGCATAAAGGGGTCCCCTGGGTGAGCTAAGTACCACGGGTTTCTTTAACTTATAGGTTGGCAACTTAAGCCTTTCAACAAACTTTCTTGAAATAAAAGAGTGCGAAGCTCCAGAATCAAACAAAACTTGTGCGGGTACTGAATTAACAGGGAACGTACCCATTAGTACTCCTGAGGCACCTTGAGCTTCCTCGGCTGTGACGTGGTTCACACGGCCATGGCTTTGTGTTGGTGTAGACCTTGATGCTTGTGAAGTCTCGTGACTCTTGCTTGGGGCTTGGGTCCTGCCTTGAACTGGCGTTACTCCTGTGTTGAGCCTTTGCCGAGCATTCGACGGGTAGGACAACGATTGGCGAAGTGTCCTTTTTCTCCACAAAGTAAACAGTGGAGGTTTGCTTCTTGGGTTGACAGATTCTTTGGTTGCCCGGGCGAGAGCACCGAATCCACTTCCTTGGGGACGCGGGTGGAAACTTGAGTTTTCGAGAGGAGGCCGCAGACGATCCAAAGATGAGCTGCCTGAATGTTGACTGGGAAAGCTACCCCGTGGCCTCCAAATGACATCTTTCTTTGCGCTAATCTCCAGCCTTCTTCTCATTTTCACAAATGAGGGCTTTATTGACCAATTGTCGGAAGTCGAGTAATCGTGGAGGATAAGTCGTCCTCTCATGTCTTCACGCATTCCTTCCACAAAGCGGTCGATTTTCTCTTCTTCATCGCCTACATCATTGGGGCGAGCGAGCAAGTCGGTTAAACTTGGTTAGATACTCATTTATCGACATCCGACCGCTTGAGAGCTCAACTCGTTCTTCTTCAATCTCATTGTTCCACTGCACGGTTGGCTCAAGGCGGCTTTGAATTCCTCCCATGGAATTGGTCGCCATGCGGTTCGACGCTTGTTGTATTCCAACAACTTCTTCATCGCGCGGCAATGGCAGGACTAGTGGAACTCCGGTCGCAGATGTCGCGCTTCTAGTGCTTTTTCGCTTCTTCTTCTTGACTCTCATTACCTCGCGGCGAGGTAATTCTCCCACTGTGCAAGGCGCGCTTTTCACCGATGGTGGCGAAATCCACCTTGTCTTCATTTGAGCAATGAGCAAGATGAAGTTTCTTCTCGTGTCCCCGAGCCAATCTTCACTTCTAGAGGTTCATTGGCCGCAGCAAAGGTGAGGGTCGGGTCCCGAGAAAATCTGCCGCCTTGGAGTTGCGACCGGTCGGTCCAAGATGTTGATTGCTTAGCAACGCTCAAGAATCTGAAGTCACAAACATGACTTAAGTCATTGTTGGGTTTCTTGGTGGTGGAGGAGGCAGATCTCGTCCTCGCCTTGGCCACGACCACGCCACGGCTCTTCCTCCTACTGCGCGAAGGCTCCACTGATCAAGGCAGCTCTTTTGGCGGCATCCTCAAGAAACACCAAGCTTAGGACTAGAGGGGAGTATATGAGGGTTCACTAGCCCTCTAAGGCACACACAAGCAAGAACAAAACCAACAAAAAGAACGAAACAAGTACAATACAAAGCCTAGAGCGGCTACACTATTAAGGAGGGTTAAGTGTTACATGACTCTTGAACAAAGCTTATACACTAAGCTAAGTCATGACACGTAATACAAACACATCGTCTACAAAAAAAGAAACAAAAGTGCTTGCAACCCAAAGATCGCCGCAAGCAATCGCTAGCTAACCTAAACTAATCGACAATGCTTTCTGCGGGATCGACCACAGCGTACATATTGTTCGGGAGCGAAAGAGAACGGCTATGATCAAGCTCGCGAACGGAGCAAGAACGTGAACGGCCGAGGTGGCGCCCACGGCCGACTCGCCGAATCCGGGCGGTGGATCGGGCCGCATCCACGGCCGACTCTCCTAGGCGACGCGCCGACGGCGGCGGGCGCACCTTCTTGCGTCCGTGTGAGACGAGACGGGTCCTTCGACGGGAACGCCGGCTCGGCACCGGGAGGGCGGGGCGACGCAGGTGCAACCGGCCGGGTAGGGACCGAGAGGCGGCTCGAGGCGTGCCAACTCGCAAGAGCGCGTCCTCTCTCGCATCGCAAAGATCCCTCTCAGACTACTGGCTGGAGTGAGCTTCATCACTCGATCATGTTGTTCGAAGGGTGTCTGAGTGGGCATAGATGCCGTGAGGAGTGTTCGGCCGCTCGATCTCATCCATGGCGCGTGATGGTGGTCGTCATCGCCGCGTAAGCCGGACTCGCTGCGTCATGCGGGGTCGCTCTCGTGTCGAAAACTGGGACACGCCTCATCGTGGAGATACGTAGAAGCGTAGGTGACTCTCAAGAAGAGATCCTCGTACTTCCAAAGACAAGCGGTGGAGGCAACGCGCGGCGTCCCGATGGCGCCATGACGGCTACGCCGGCGTGCCTCGCCCCGAAGAGGTAGGAAGTGAACTCGCCAACCCCGGCGGAGAGGTACACCTCCATCGCCCAGACTCGCGGTCTCGATCTCGTCATCCTACCCCGAACGAGGCCGACGGGAAAACCAAGGTACAAGATCACCGGGCGAAGTATGTCCATGAACCTCCTCGTCTCTCCGTGGACGAGGAGATCCCACGGCCATCCGACGACGGGTAGCCATATACAAATTTTGAAAACAGGAAAAGGTCGGTAATAAAGTAAAACTTAAGTGAAGTAAAGACAAGTACGTAACTAAGAGTGATGAGTAAGAGCAAGAAATATACTATATTTTGTCAAAGTTTTTCTTAATTTTTGAAATTAAGACTCAAGTCCTAAGGCAACGACCAATCTAACTAAGACTCTACAAATGTATGCTCGATACCACTCGTTTGACCGGATTTTCTAATCCGTAATCCTCTCAGAAAACAACTGCTATTCTCTGGATCGATGAGATAGCACACAGATACATTGTCGAACCATTTCATACATGGCGAGAACCATACCATTCAATAATTAACACAAAAGAGTTCACATAGACCGCGTGGTCGTTTTACAAGACGGGCGAACAGGCCAAAATTTATTACATCACAAAAGACAGCGGTAGCTATAGCGGAAGCAAAAGGGGTAGGGCTTAACTCTCCACAGGCAAGCGACTGGGGCAACCTGTGTACGACTGATATTAACCAAGGACCTGGATAATATCGGATGTACGCAAGTACCGACGAGTCCGCTAGACTGAGGCGAGACCTAGACTATAGAACCTAGATTATTCTTCACCGACTCCATGCCCATGGATTTCTGGTTCCTCGTAGTAGGCATAGTCTCCTTCATCTGCGTTATCTGAAGGGTTTGGGGGAGAGCGAGAATGAGCACAACTTCCGTGCTCGCGAGCCAACACACAATGCAATAATATACATGCAAGGCTTAACAAGGATGGCTCAGGTTATTTTATTTGCTAAAGCAATGTTTTCAATTATCATAACTACAAATTCCTATCATTTAGCATTTTAACAAATTGCATTTGGTTAAAGAGAATAATTGTGCAATATTTATAACAGCAGAGGTTCCCTCCACCTTCATGCTTATTTTGATTGTGGTTACATCCACCACTAAACAACACTGGGTAAGGAGACCCAGGAAAAACGATCTCAGGGCTAGGTGAGCCCGCCACAATTTTCATACCACCCAACAAGGTTTTTGAAATAGAACTAACTCAAGTTAAGTTCTCATGTCCGCCTTTGACCGTAGGCACGGCTCTTTAAACAGTTTATAACTCTGCAGAGATTGTACACTTTACCCACAAGAGACAATTAACTCGTTGCCCTACACGATTCCGTAGTCGTGTAGTCGAGAGGTTGTCACAATAACTTTTCTAAATATCTCGTCCTTTCCATCATCTCACCCAAATGGGGTTACGCCCATATGTTGCGCGGATGTCCACTCAACGATCGGCGAAGCGTGGCTACACCTCAATGATCGTGAACTTCACCCTTGACTCGGTGTCCCATCCACCGACATACCCTGAGCTTTTGCCCTTTGTCCCTCCGGTGAGGTGACTTTCGTGATTTGATAAATGTACTAAGCCAAGTCGCAGCTTGTTGCGGACTTGCGGTTGTACTTGTTATACACAGAGGTCGTGACAAGATTAAGTCCTTAGGGTTGTCCTGGACGGCTCCACCACATTCCCGCCATTCTCGTGCTCCATCCGCACCCACCATCTTACCATCCGCCCAGACGGCGTGTTAGCAGTTTAGGGTTTTTGATATGTAAAATACAACAATTCAACCATCTCAATTATTTACCCGCAATGACTGCCCAAATCATTTTACGTTTGAAATGATGATGATTAGGGCATTTTAATGCCCCGGTACTTAAGCAAGTCTAGCATGTCGCTTAAGTACAGCCTATAGCTAGTATTACCATATAGTTACTAGGGTGACAATGGAATTTAAGGGATTCAAGTTGTCAAGGATGGCATAGTAATTAGTTAATCATCAAACGAGCATTAACTACCTTAAGCTTTAACATATGTTTGATTAAAGAATTAAAGCATGCAATTTGCTATTTTAAAAGAATGTAATTTGCATAAAATGTAGGCTCAATATGATCAAAGTATTGACTCGCCTTGAGTGTAGGGAAGATGGTCCGAGTAGTCTTGTTCTTGATCAGGCTGTTACAGTTCCCAAATTACTCCATAATTACTGCGTGAGAAGCCAAGGAGACTGCAATTAACAACGCAAACAATTGAATGACCCAGAATTGGAAACTCTTCACCTCCCTCCTATAAAAACAACGCAAACATCTCCATCTTAGCATCCGAATCAACCCCAAGAACCACAGAAACAGCAAGCCAGATAGAATCGATGGCTTCCAAGATCTCTCTCAATCTGCTGGTGGACACCAAGTCGAAGGAGGTGCTATTTGCGGAGGCCGGCAAGGAGTTCGCGGACTTTGTCTTCAGCCTCCTGACGCTACCGGTCAGCGCCGTCGTGAAGCTCATCTCAGCCGGCATGGTGCAGGGCAGCATCGGCCGCCTGTACCAGAGCGTGGAGCGCATCGGTGGCTCCTACCTCCTGCCCAACAAGGACAGGTTCGACCTGCTGCAGCCCAAGGTGCTGCACCCGGACGCCCGCGAGGAGCTGCTGCTGCAGGGCGGGGAGACCAAGCGCACCTCGCCGCTGGCCAAGTTCGAGCTGTACACCTGCGCCGGGTACTGCGCGACGGCGACCATGGAGGCCAAGGCAGAGTGCCCGCAGTGCAAGCAGGCCATGTCGACGGAGGTGTCGTTCGTGCTGCCGTCCGCGGCGCCGAGGGCCCAGGGCGTCGGCGCCTCGGCGCCTCGGCGGCGGCGTCCGGGTCGGGAGGCGGCGACGAGGGCGGCGGGTACGTGAAGGGGCTGGTGACCTTCATGGTGACGGACGGGCTGGAGGTGACGCCTATGTCGGCCATGTCCAGCATCACGCTGATCAACAAGTTCAGCGTGGGCAAGGACGTGGAGCTCGCCGAGAAGTTCGTCAGCGTCGGCATGGACGAGGTGAACGCGGACACTGTTTCTTGGATATATTCCTTGCGATGAAGAAGCGTTTGTAAACTCGTGATACTTTCTTGTTGCTTGTGTAACTGTGTTGTCTGTTAGGGGCTGGCTCTTCTGAAGGCTGCGCTGCGCTCTGATACGGTGCCCTCCGTTGTCTTCCTGACAAAGAAGTGAAGTAGTGATGTATACAAGATTACACCAAACTGGGAGAAGAGATCGATAGTGGTATTTAGGCCTAATAACGGGCCAGGGTTTATTGGGCCAAGAGGGTTAGGCTGAGAAATGGGCTGAATTCGGGTTATATCAAACGGGTAAAAATAAAAAAGGGTAAGGATATGATTGGACCGGCTTTAAATAGGATTAGGCTAGAACTTAGATATGTTAGTAATTTTGGGCTGTGTAAGGGCCCAACCCTCTTTGTAGCACATGGGTAGAATAGGGTTGGCGAAGCAAAGTCCTCATTCGTCACCCCTCGCCTCCTCGGTCGAGCAGATCTCCCGACTCTCCTCCCCCTCGATGAGCGCCGCCTCAACAGCAATGCACAGCGGTGGCGGTGGCCGTCTTCAACTCCGAGCACGCGGGGAGGGAGATGCTGCATCTTTCCCTGCCGGTAATCCCCCCTCTCTCTCAACACGAGAAGCATTTGATTTTCCCCCTTTTTTGGGTTTTGTAGGGTTATAATCGGTCATCTTCAACTCCGAGCACGCGGCTCTGTCGTTGCTGCATCTTTCCCGCCTGGTAATCTCCCCCTCTCTCTCTTCCCATAAGCAGCGTTTGATTTTCCCCCTTTTTGGGTTTTGTAGGGTTATAATCGGCTTTCTTCAACTTCGAGCACGTGGATCCAGTTGGCGAGCTATCTCTGATGACCTCATCTCTACTCAACGCCGCTCCTTAATTGGGTCGATCATCTTGACCCTGCTGCATAATCGACCGTCTTTTCTCTGTCGCTGCTGCATCTTCCCACGAGGTAAAGTAAAGAAATATCCTCTCTATCCTCTGCTAGATCACGGTCAGATCTATCCATGGACAGCTCAATCCTGGTCTATAGATCTGTTCATTTGATTCCCCTCCCCCTTTTGGGCTTTTTCCTTGAGAAGATGCGTCCCAAATAAGAAAAAGAGTAGCTGGTGATAGTATCAACAGTGATATATCATATATGGCACCATCCTGCCCCATAAGATGTTTGTCGGCATCGCATGGTGATGATCCAAAGGAACTTAACAGTAATATTAATTCTGTTAGCTAGACCAAATGTTTAACCTCTAGGTTCAATTCAGATTTAATCGAGAGAGATCCTTCATTTTGGACAAATTCTGAACTAATTTGTAATTTTTAAATTACTTGCTTCAACTATCAAAAATAAATTTTTACACCCTTGAACATATATATTTTTATCAAAATCTGAATTCAACTTGTAGATTTTCATTGTACTTTAGGTGTGAATACCTCTCAGATTTTGTTTAACCTCTAGGTGCATATGAATGGATGGGTTTTGTTTCTTTGTACTTTAGGTGTGAATACCTCTGATTTTCATTGATGAAGTCAACTTGTAGAGACGTATGTAATTAGCTAGCTAGCTAGGTTAATATTGCATCAACATCACAATTAACGTGGAGTATTTTACTTTAAGTTTAAGCAGCAGTTGTACCTTCTAATAATATGAACTATTTTCTTATGATTCAATATCTACTTTCTAATAATATGAACTATTTTCTTGTGATTCAATATGAAGGAGAAGCAGTGGAACAACATAGTGGTTGTGAGTTGCAAGAAGACATTTCAAGGCCAAATGCACAACTGTGAACTTGTGATACATGAAAATAGGTTCAAGATTATGTTATTTCCAATAGTGCTCTAAGTATTTGAGGAGTGCAATACCCAAAATTCCAAACTTCTCTGGTCCATATTCTAGATAAACTTGTTCGTCTCTATGCTATGATCTGCATTCTCTTATTTTTCTTGTCTTGTGTCATTGTAACAAAGCAAACACGTTTTCAAAATTTTAAGAAATCACATGGCCTAACACCAAGTTGTTGTTTGTTTTAATTCCTTTTAGCCGAAAATCCCAGGGCTGACATCATGCTGGCGTCATAGGTTGATTTTCCAGTAGAAAATTAAAGCCTGAAATTCCAAAAATCCTTTTTAGGGTTATTTTATGGATTTCAATCTTCCAAAGGCTATATCTTTTGCAACCGAACGTCGATTGAGTCCATTCAAATTTCTAAATTCATCTAAATTCGAGATCTATTTATTTGAGATTTTTTATTTAATTTTTAGAGTTTGTTTTCTCTCTATATTTATTTATTTGGTTTATTTACTCTGTTTGCGAGTAAACGTTGACACTTTGGGAAGTTTTGAGCAAGGAGGAGTTCACCAAGATCAAGATCAATTCCAAGGCAAGTCGTGGTCCTTTGATTGTATTGAATCTATGATTTCAAAAGTATATTATTTTATACAATTGCATGTTATCTTTATACAAATTATTTTATACCTATTGTCGTTATGCCTCTATTGATTATTTGAATGTCATGAATCTTTTGTTACCTTAGCATGGGTAATTTTAGTTGGACATATTTGTATAACCAACATGGGTATCATTTTAATACTTAGTCAAGCTTAGATACGATGGGTTCATCATCACATGTGTCATAATGATTAATATTGACTTAATGAACTATGGAATTGTGATGGTTAGCCACTGTTGTTAAAATTTATGTACCATGATAAGCTATGTTGTTGGTCTTAGTTAAACAAAATGGTTTTCGCTCGGGCAAGAGGTTGGTGGATTTGGAGGGTTCGATGAGTACACTGTGGGTTTGTAGTAGTCTCGCCTGAGTAACTTGTCAAGGACTTAATCTTATGTGCTATTGAACTGGGCCTTAACCGTACATCCACATGTCTGGTATGGGACAGGCCTAACCTAGTAAGTTGTGGAGTTTCAGCTTTTGACATCTCAGATAGTTTGTGGGTGGAGGTGTGTATCCTTTTCTAAGGTCACATCACGGGACGGTTCACCACTTTCCTGTCCAACGTTGTACGTCAACCACGATGAGGTTTTGGTTGGCTGTAGGTACAATGGGAGAGTCAATTGTTGAGATGAAACTTTCGAAAGGTTTGGTGACAATCTCTTAGTCACGCACCTATGGAAGTGTGTGAGCGGACATTATAATTTGATTACCTCTTGTGGGTCAACCTGTACAACCTTACAGAGTGTAAAACTATTCGAATAGCCATGTCCGTAGTTATGTACGTGTCTAGGGATTTCACACGAGATGTACAGTTTCTTATAAAATGAGTCGGAGTGTGAATGTGAAGTTCACTTGATGAATATAATATTTTGTTTGATGAATGTGTAATTCACTTGGTGGATTGTGTCGATTGGTGAATGGGGATTCACTTATCTTTGGTTTGGTTGGGGGTGAATAGGAAGTTCACTGATTGTTTCAAAGAAATTATTTAATTGCTTATTATCGTTTTCAATTTAGCATTTTAATCTATTTATTGTGTTTATCGTCAATACTACTTTCTGCAAATGAACTATACAGCTAATCTTTGTTCAAGCCTTGCATGAATACTATTTGCATATATTTTTTTCACGACTTGATGAGTGCTTTATGTACTCACAGATTCAATTTCTGCGATTCAGTTGAAGAGTACCAAGCTGTTCAAGAGTTCTTCGCTCAAGAGTACCATGAAGGTTTTGTGGATTAGGATGCGTTCTCCACTCGATTACCTATGGACATGTTGATTGGCCATTTCAAGATTTTCGTTCTGCTGCAAGAGTTTATTTGTTTTTTTAGCCCTACGTGGCAAGTTAAGTAAACGTTGACTATAAGGTCGGGTTATTATTATTATTTGTTGTTTTGAGATTTTTTTTAGTTAAATCGAATAAATGGATGATATTTCATCGCCGTTTCTGTGTGAGCTAGCTGCTGATTTGGGACTAGTTCAGAATACACCGAGGGTTCCTGAGATGTATTTTCGGGTCCCGACAGAAAGCCACCATGACAGGTCAAATTCAAAGTGCACTGGTAACACTGTTGTTGCTTACGCTCAAGTGAGATAAACAGAGGGAAAAGATGATCTACCTCTGACATGATGGCACCTTGCATACACCACTAATCCACAAGTTCAGTTCACTCAACCAAAAACAGTTGAATAACCCTTTGACCTATCATCCTTGAGCACATGGAACTGCAACCTAATCCTAATATTCAAACAAGTCACCAAACCAAGATCACGCACTGCTACATCTTTGGCTTACATTATAGGGCTCTTCCCACTCTTAAACTCTGCTAGAATTGAGTCCCTTTCAGCTTGAGCTTTTATCACCATGTATAGATAATGTTGGCCATTTGTTCATGTTCAGAAAGAGGGCGTCCTCAAGGTGCTTCATGAACAAGTAATAGCTAGCAGTAGTAATAGCAACTAGGTAGCAATGGCGTGCTACGCTGCGCCCGTGAAATCCAACATAAAGCGTGAGACGTCGAGGTGAAATGATTTGCTACCACTTCATAGTCGAATACTTTGCCTGAAAGGCATAAACGCCAGCAAAAGGATACAACACAATGTGGAAGTCACAACAAATGTCGCTAAGTGATATGAGGAACACCTCAACATGTGTTCCAAGTCAAATACTTTGCCTGAAAGGCATAAAGAGCAGCAAAAGGACACAACACAATGTGGAAGTCACAACAAATGTGGCTAAGTGATATGACTATGAGGAACACCTCAACATGTGTTCTAAGAGCCTGTGTGAGTTTTTAACTTGCAAAAGCAATAAAAAAGAGTTAAAATACTTTACACTATAATTCTATCATAAATAGAGAATATTGTGCATTATTCAAAGAGATACTCAGAAAACTGGATGGTTCATGAGGAGCAAGTGCTTAATCTTATTGTATCATGTTTGGAACAATTTTTTGGTGACATACCAACTGTCTAAGCTCTTAGAATTTGGAATATAGAGAGGCGCAACATATGAACAGAAGCTAAAACAAAATATATTAATGGCTACAACAAATTTTTATTATGTTGTCGCAACTGAAGAAATTGGGGAATGTACTCAGAAGTTGGTTTCTACAATAGAGTCTTGTAAAGGCCGCTTTTTAAATTTTGGGAAGAAACTAAGCATTATGGTCCAGTTCAATAGAAGAAGATTCACAAAACTAAACAAAACGAAACTACGGTAAGTCATGTCTGCTGGGCAAGTCAGTCTAACATCTGATTAATATACTTTTGGTGTTCTTCACGTTTGGAAGAAGTGCACATGCACATGACCACAATGAACTGAAGCAGACACCCCAACATGACACATATGTAAATAAATTCAAAACACAATATAGTATAAAACAGAATATAGTAGTATTGTTATACAAATAAAATCATAATACAATATTAGCTCCAAATAGAACCAAGAAGCCGATATAGGCAACTGTTTAACATACAACATCGTTGTAACACACAGTCTCACAAATGTATCAACGAATCATCGGCAGATAGGCAACAACTTCACGTCACATAAGGTTTGCTGACAAAAAGGTCATGGATGGTATGTTATCAAACCCGCCGACAGGGTAACAACCTAATAGGGGCTTGAAAGGTGTAAGTAATCTATGTATTTTTGAACAATAATCTAAAACCTTATGAGTTTTGTACGTAGAGCGTCCTTGAATTTAAATAAATAATTCAATTATTATAGTTGGAGTATGGAAAAAAGGGTTGCAAAAGGCTAAGGATAAGAAACAATAACACTTATGGCATCTGTAAACTTGTATGCTAAAAGGCATTCAATTCAATTCAAAAGAAAGAATACAAATAGATATGTTGCAAGGTTCATTAAATAGATCCTATTAGATTTTGTCGAAGACGAAAAAGGCGAATAACGTACCATGGCTTCTGCCAAAAACAAAAAGACAAGATAACCCCAACTAAACAGAATCCAGGGACCCATAAGTAAGCCATGTGGGTTGCCGATGGCCATAACAAGGCTACATCGACCTGCAAGGTAAAATAAAAAAATGATTAGTATGCTGTAATACTTAGGATTTATTGCATTCGTAGGACATGAGATAAGATATAGCATGATGATTACAATTCATTTTGCTCGGCTATTGAAATCTAGCACATCTATTATAACTAAACTCACATAAGGATATGATGACAGAAAAGTACTGCATCGGCAGTAGTGTATTCTGAAAAACATTTCATCATGCAAGTTATTTATTTTTTAAAAAAATCTACTCGGTCTTCAATCAATCTATCCATGACATGTCTTCTTGAAGCAATTAGAACTATTCAGTAACATGGTGGGAGATCATAAGCACAAAGACTGACCCGTTGCATAGTAAAAAAAATGAAAATTTCTTTCTGACAAAAGACTGCACCTGCTCTATGTAACAACAAACCTGTTGGCGAGACGAACTAAAGAAAAGTTGCAAAATAGTATGGCTTTCGTTTCTTAGTTCTGCAAATCATAAAATAGATAGCAATGAATAAACACTACAGTGCACATTTAATCAATCAAAGTAATTCTTTATTTGGCATATGTAGGAATTGAAAAGCACCATCTATGGCAGAACTAAAACCTACCACCTAGAACAACTAACACCAGGAAATTGCTATAGATTGGCTATACACCAAAACCAAGTGTCATACAACACGAAACACTCCTAGTTCTTATCATTTTTCTATCCTAAGATCCACAAAAAATATTCGACACAACTCGTGAACTCTAAAATCCCTAGTGATAGAATTTGAAAACGGGGAAATTCCAAAAGAAATCCCAAAATTATGCATGAAAAAACAGAACATATATGTCAAAAGTCCTGAGCGTGTGGAATATATACCTGCGATTTCCAGTGTGGAATATATACCTGCGATGTGCCTCAACAACTTTAGACATATTACCATCATATGTTGGAATAAATATATCACCTGCGATGTTCGCCCGTGTAGAATATATAACTGCGATGTCCCTCAACAACTTTAGACATGTTACCATCATATGTTGGAATAAATATATCATTTTCCAGTGATACCAAGTAATCCAGTGTGGTACTAAAGTAAGCCATAAAACTCATAATGAAATCATCGTCTGAAGAATGATTCACATGATGTGTTGTACTTTGAAGGCTCATAAGAAATTTGATTAGCATACTATCTGGAAGCAAAGACTTTGAATGAACAAATCCAACTCGGCTGGCATAAGGAAAAAGGATGTTGCAATCAGTGAAATCGTATAATACAAAAAAAGATCAAGGGTACTACTACAACATGTTTCGCAAGGAAAGCGAAGCGCGTGTGGAATATATACCTGCGATGTCCCTCAACAACTTTAGTCATATTACCATCATATGTTGAAATAAATATATCATTTTGTAGTGATACCAAGTAATCCAGTGTGATACCAAGTAATCCAGTGTGGTACTAAACTAAGCCATATAACTCATAAGGAAATCATTTGCAGAAGAATGACTCACATGATTCGCTGTCTTTTGAATGCCCATAAGAAAATTGACTGTTGTAGTATCTGGAAGCAAAGACTGTGAATGAACAAATCCAACTCGGTTGATGTAAGGAAAAAAGATGTTGCAATCAGCGAAAATGTATAATGCAAAAAAAGATTAGGGGTATACTGCTACAACATGTCTAAAAATTAAAGCGGAGACTTCAATATCAATTTTTAAAAAACAAATTGGAGGAAAGGAGAGCGCCGGGCTGGACGCGGAGCAGTAGGGAGCCGTGCCGGACAGAGGGGGAGGGTGTTGGCCGGAGGGAGAGGGTGGAGGGTGAATGAGGAGGGCACCGAGTGGAGGCCGAAGGGGGGCGGCCGGCAGTCGGATGGGGAGGGGGAGGGCACCTAGCGCCGCTGCGGATGCCAAACATAGGGGAGGATTGGAGGAAATGGGGAGGAAGAAGGTGCGTGTAACACGGAGGCCAAGCGACGCGCATCTCTAGGAAAAGGCTTTGCTTCGCTGGCTTCGCCCGGTCCACATCCACGAGTGAGGCACTCGAGGCGACGTCGTTGTCTACCTGGACCACACATAGCAACTCAAGCAAGAGGGCGGGCAGCCATGTGAACCAGACGCACGGACGACACAGGGTGACGGCACAGGAAATCACACTGAGGGCAGTACCTTTGACCGACTGAAGAAAGTGCGAGGGCAACGTACGAGCAAAACACAATTGGGCTAGCCGAGCAAACAACCGGAAATCGAGAACAGGCAGTGGCGCACCGCATTTACTGGAAAAGCGATCATCGACAACACACGAGTCATGATCCAAGAGGACTAAACGTACGGAGCTCTCCATGCAGCGCCATTTCTACGGGGCTTAAGAGAAGGTAAGATTAGTTTTTTTTACTGCTGTAATAGCAAGTAGTACGATATCATTCGTCCAAGAATTTTTTTTCACCAATTCTCGTCACAGCCGAACCAGAACAAAACATATACAAATTTGTTGTGGTCCTAGTAATCACACCGAATACTACTATCGAATTTTCTATAAACCTTGCAAATTTCTACACAAGCATGAGCCCATGCGCTTATCTCCCAGCACAAGCACAACAATAGACAGATCACAACAACTTTAATGGCAGGAACAAGAAGGACAAGAAAAAAAGGATTTCCTTCCAGATCTACCAATTATGCCTAAAAAAGACATCTGACAACCAGATCTACCAACTACAAACATCAATTGAATTACATTGCCACAAAATTTGAAGCAGAGAGGGGGGCATTCGGGTTCCATACCTTCGGTTCCTGCAGTGAAGTCACACCAAGTTGAGGGAGGGAAGGAAGACCGGCGTCAGGTGGCCGAACGGGGGTTGCGAGGAGGGGGAACGACCAGCGAAGTTAGGATTAGGGCGGCAGAGGAGGTTAGGGTTAAGAGCAGCGATGATTGCTAACCTCAATGGGAGGAGAGAAGGCCGAGAGATCGCCAGAGTTCGTTGCAGTTGCTGACCTCGCTCCGTCCGTGCGTCGCCTATGCTCGAGCTCTCCCAGCCCCCCACCAGTTCTGTTGTTCGTGGAGGAATGAAGGAGGTGGCGCTGTGGGGGAAGAAGAAGAAGAAGAAGAAGAAGAAGAAGAGGTGGGGGCGGCGGTGAAGAAGGAGGAGGGAAGCCGGGCCGCCGGGGAGGAGGACGAAGGATTGCCTGTCGACTTCGGCGGTGGAGGGAGGGAAGACCGAAGCAAAGAGGAAAATGACGGGGAGACGCGCTCGGCCAATCCGCCTGGTCCCCTTCTCTCTCTGCGCGCGACCACATGTGGCGAGCAGAGCCAGCGCCAGCGCGCGTTGACCTAGCTCCAATCCAATCGAATGATGAAAACAACATAGCACAAGGATCGAACGGCGTAGGTAAAAAGGCCGAAGTGGCCACCATGAGAGAGAGAGCCCGATCGTGCCTCCTTTTATAAAGAAAGATGTTCAAATTATTCTGATCTGTTCAGATTGGCATCTACCTGTAGTGGTAGCTGAGACCAGGTGGTCAACGGGGTAGATTATTTCGTCTAGATTAGTTTAGCCCTTGCTTCCCTCGTCTGGTGTCAGAGACCGTACAACTGTTGCTGTGCAAAGGGGCGCCTTGCCCGTACTGCACGCCTCTGTCTCTCTCTCTCTCTCTCTCTCTCTTTCTCTGCACACGCGCCGGAAGTGGAGGCGAGCCTCTCAGCCACGCGGGGCCGGGGCCGGGGCCCACCACCGCGCGTGCATTCATTCATTCCAAGTGCGCCTCCGCACCGTCGCCAATCGCCATCGATCGCCTCGGCCTCCTCTCGGTGCCGCTTTGGTTAGGGCAGACGCGGAGAGAGGTTGGGGCCATGGCGGACGCGGCGGCGCTGCCAGTGGCTGCGGCCGCGGGGACAAGGACGACCGCCGCCGCTGGGCGGCCAGGTGCGGCTTCGCGGTCCTCGGCATCATGAGCACCCTCCTCGTCTACGGCGTCCTCCAGGTGCCCCTCCTTCTCTAATCGAATTACTATCAATGCCCGATTTCCCCACCGACGAATGCCGTCGAGTGCGATGCTATATTCGAATTAGGATCGATCTATCGTGTTTGTTCTTCCTTCCGGAGAGATTTATTTACGGTACAAAATGGTTATTGAATCTGTGCTAGCCTGGAGGCTGACCGGCCAGTAGCACATTCGATGGGATTCATTTGATTCAACTGAACCGGGGATGTGTTTCCCTTTGCCTTTGCCTCCATCAATTATGCGACTTAAATTGTTAGTGCGCGCTATGCTTGCTGGGTGGAAGATCTACATGCTTACTTGTTTCCATCAGAGAGCCGAGTCTTGCCCTGCAAATAAGCTGTCAGTATGGTTGATTCCTTCACGTGCTAAGTTGCACACGAGTTCCTCTGATTTCACCCGCTATCTCTCTCTCTCTCTCTCTCTCTCTCTCTCTCTTCTAGTTTGGGTCATCACAATTCAAATTGAGAAAGAGACTTTGCAAAATTTTATCAATTCGGTAGTGGTACTAATACTGGTGATTGACTGTTCATGCCAGCCTCCTTCCAAATTCTGCTAGGTTGTGCCACATAGATGAATTAAATACATATCTCAATGTTCTGTTCTGATTGGAAAATAAGATTATACTTTAGTGAATGGTGTATTCACAAACATGTCCTTTCGATGTGCAAGTACCACAACTCTTTCATTCGTTTTTATTGATATTCTGTTCTTTAACTAAATTGAAAATATCCCATTGCTCTTTTACACTGCGTACATGGACATTATCGCATATTGATAGGTTCTTATTTCAATGTTTTGTAGGAAAAAATCATGAGAGTTCCCTATGGAACAGAGAAGGAGTTCTTTAGATACTCACTTTTTCTTGTTTTCTGTAACCGCATCACCACATCCATGGTGTCTGCACTGGTGTTACTGGTAGCTCTCTCTCTCTCTCTCTCTCAGTCTACTTCTTGCACTTGTCTGAATCTGCCAGACTCCTAAATCCTATATATCCATGCAGACGAGTAAGAAATCCTTGGACCCTGTGGCTCCAATCCACAAATATTGTGTGGTCTCTGTATCAAACATACTGACCACAACTTGCCAGTATGAGGTTATATTGGTTTCTTTCCTGCATTTCTAGTGCCATTGGTGTTGGTTTGTGGTAGGTGTTACTTCTTTGCTGAATATGTGACATGATTTTGCCAGGCCCTCAAGTATGTGAGTTTCCCTGTCCAAACGCTTGCCAAATGCGCGAAGATGATACCTGTGATGGTAATCTCTGCTATACAGCAACAAGTGATCTAGCTAACTTTTCATACATCTTCGCTATCTGCTAGAGAAGTATAAATTTCTTTCATTTTATAATGGTTCTCGGTTAACTAATGTTGGTCTAAGCAATTAGACTGTACATAGTCTAGTTTGGTGCCAATAGTAAGTGGGATCGATATGACGATATGCATGGATCAGCTCGTAAAGATATGAAAAGGCAATGTTTGATAAGATGTTTATGAGAATTATTGTGCAAGATGAATGCGAGGGTCTCAGTTCATCTAACACTACTTTGCTGGCCACTTTTCACTCATCTCTTTGCTATATGTTAAAAACACACAAAAAAATCCTGATTGTGATTAATCATCTTAAGTTTGTATATGTAGACATGGATTAATTTTGTCTTCTGTAATTTATATATTACATATTTGATTTTATTTCCTGGATAATCAATATGGTCTCTTCTTATAAATATTGTCTTCTTTTTTATTGTTTGGTAGATTTGGGGGACAATAATAATGAAAAAGAAGTACGGTGGAAAAGATTATATCTTTGCGGTCATTGTGACTCTTGGATGCTCATTGTTCATTCTATACCCGGTAATTCACATGTCCAACTCACTCCCCTTTATTGTTGAGCATCACATGATCACGTGCTGAATGAATGTCCATGGCTAGACAATGTATTGGAGAACATACATAAATTTCAATTACGATCAATGAATGTCCATGGCTAGACAGCCTATTGGAGAACATACATAAATTTCAATTACGATCAATACTGCATGCATTACAAATTATAACAGGTATAGGACACATTCTGGGATTGAAATAATAGTAGGATGGATATGGGGGTTTTATCTGTCCCAAGTCCCAACAAATTATCTTAGTTAGCATGTTCAGGCACGGGCATCTGGAAACTGCTAATAACCAACCAGTTACTTCCGGTGGTACTTAGCCAATGCACATATGACCAGTACCCCTTTATATTTGATGATGGCCCTTGTAAATTATATAGCATGCTGAACTGTTAACATTTCTTCTGAAGTGATTGTTTCCTTGTTGTCTTCATGGATGCAGGCATCAATGGATGTCAGTCCATTCAATAAAGGCAGAGAAAGCACTTATTGGGGTGTTTCACTCATGCTTGGTTATCTTGGGTACAACTTCTGCTTACCTGCTACTTATTTCCATGCTAAAGAAAATAAGCAATAATATTTAAATTTATGAGGCAGCTCATGATATCCTGTGATGGCTCAGTTTTGTGAAATTTTATGATTTGACAGCTCTATGTGACATGCAAACTGCTTTTATGTGCACTCACAATATTACTCTGTTCTCTTCCAAATGTGTTAATGTTGGCATGCTAGAGCTATACTTTATTCCTTATATACGAACCAAATACATGTATAGCTATGAAGCATGGAAATCTAGACTATTGGAAAGATAGATATGTCTAAATTCAGAAGTTAGCTTGGCAGTCCCCACTAGTGAGTCATACTACTGTTTGATTGCTATGGTATTAGTACAAGTGCACTATTGGCTGATAAAATTCAATGTTTTGTTGCTTACTTTCTTTCAATCATATATTCATCTTTGACACTCAGGTTGCTATCTAATTTGATTCCTTTTCCTTGTTGACTTCTGGATTTCTAGATTTGATGGTTTTACAAGCACCTTCCAAGATAAACTCTTCAAAGGATACGGCATGGAAATACACAACCAAATATTCTACACGACAATGTGCTCTTGTCTTCTTAGTTTAAGTGGTAATTGCTTATCCATATGGTTACTGTCTTGTCTTTTCATTACGTCCTGCACAACATCTAAAATTTAACTTAATTTTATATATACTGGAACCAAATCTGCTGAAATTTGGTCGGCAGTTCTGTACTTCCATGTTTCCATCAATGCCTTGCCTGTTACATCTATGCTGTACATCAATACTTTTTTAACAGTTGTTATGACCGTGATTTTATATCTGTTACTTTGTTCCTTTTACAGGACTTATTGTCCAGAATCATCTGATTCCAGCTGTGGACTTTATGTTTCGTCATCCAGATTGTTTCTATGACGTCATAATCCTATCCAGTGTAAGACTTACCTTTTGATCTTCTAAGTGCAACGTTGCTTGTTCCTTGTTTGCAAATGAACCAGTGGAGAATATAAAGTACATCCATGTAAGGCTGATGGATATAGGTGGATGCAGAGCCAATATCACATATGGAGATGAAATAAAATAGTGTCTGGTAGGACGTGAAATTTAGGGCAAATAACACTTTGCACTGCCTCAAATTTTATAAGTTGCCTCTCCCGCACTCACAAATTGAAGCTAAACCATATGTATGCAATATATCTCTTTGCTGTGGGATTTAAATTCCATGTTATTCCAGGTTGCAACAGCTAGTCAGTTCTTCATATCCTACACCATTCGAACTTTTGGGGCTCTCACATTTGCTACAATAATGACAACTAGACAGGTGGATACTGTTCTCATCAGTGCTACGTACGTACATCTATATTATTTAACCTTTTCCTAACAGTAACTCTCCATATATTGTTGTAGTTGCTGAGTATATTACTGTCCTGTGTCTGGTTTGTACATCCCCTTAGCTGGATGCAGTGGGTTGGTGCTGTAAGTCATCTGTCTCTGTCTCATCAGTCATCTCATGATATTACCTGTTTTCATTTCAATTGTTATCAACATTCTGAACGTACTACCAGGCCATTGTATTCGGAGCCCTATACACAAAAAGCTACTTGAGAGGTAAACCACAGAAGGCGGCAGCTGCAAGCCCATCATCTCACGGTTCCAGCCCAAATTCTGCTAACAACGGCTGACCAAAATAACATCGGAAGATCTACTTCGCCTCGCTACACCGGGCCCAAGACTTGGTGTCCGAGATGAATGACATAGTACATCCTGACGAGTTAACTTGACAGACAGATTCTACTGTCATGTTACAGCTCCTGCCTGACCTGGAGCTCTGAAGGCTGATGGTATTAGGTTAGCATCCAAAGACTAATAGCTGAGGCAGCCAACCCAATGATGGTAGATTTTCATTTTTTTTTTCAAACATGTGATGATAAAATTTAGCAATCAAAGTTGTATTTTATTGACTTTGAAAGGTAGAACATGTTGGAGCTTTTTTTAGTGGTGCTAGGCAAGAGTCGTGAACTTGTGATCAAACGACAATGTTCTTCTTTTGGTTTTCCTTTTTCTTTTCTACAGAGGTCGGGAAGTGTGTGTGTATATATATGTGGAATATATCTAGTGCTAATGGGTAATTGAGTGCTAAGGTGTTAATGCCAACTAGGAGCGTCGGATCTAGCCCAAACGGCTTGGATCAAAATAGGTGGGAAGCCCTAGCCACTTATCCCCCCCCCCATTCTTCCATCTTCTTTCTATTCCCCATTTCCCTCTCCCTCTCCCCCTTCTTTCCTCTTGGTGATTTGCCCGACCAAAGCTCCCATGATGCCGCCTTCTCTGGCTCGGGCTTTCCCCATGGCGTCGTCGTCGCTCCCGGCTCGACTCCCTCGCGTTATGGCCCGTGCCCCTGCCCCTTGGCCCATCGCGCCCCTACGCCATGGGGGAAGCCACCCTCCTCCTGGTCCCAGGTACCGCCCTCCTTCCCCCTCCCGGCCAGCCCCGCACTGGTCTCCTCTCCAGTGCGGCCCCCCTTTGGCGGTGGCCCACGGTGGGCTTCACCAGCCAGCGCAGCCCAGCTAGAGATTTTCGTCCACGTCGGCCTAGCCGCATGCAGGTTCATGTTGCGTCGTATCCAAGTCTGAGTCTAACTCGACAGTGACACGACGTCATGGACGCCTTCGATTCTACTCCCGCTCTCTCGCTCCCACCTTGCACTGCGGACGTCGTCACTACCATGTCAGCGACGAGGAAGAACAGGGGTGCCGTTGAGGATTCGGTTCGATGCCAGCGATTAGTCGACTCGAGCCCGACGAGGAGGACTACAAGGTGTTCCTTTGCTCAGCCCGAGAGCTATCCTAGGGTATGATGTCAGAGACTACAAGACTACGGAGTTCTTGGCGGCGTTTACTACTGCTCCTACGAGATGCAGCTGTTGTACGTTGATGTCCTACCACGACGACGCCGAGGGGGACTACTTCAGCGCCGAGGGAGGACAGTGTTAGATCCCGAGTGGAATCTATCATATTTGGGGGTGAATTCAACAAGGAAACGAGAGGGAAAACGGATAAACCCTAAAAGCTAAGAGAACTAGATATTGGCATAATACTTTGATGCATTTTTCATTCCATTTTCTAGGTTTATAAGGGAATACATGGCTGTAAGAAGTAAAACGAAATTACATTCGGTTAAACATGTTTTCACCCGCGCTAATTACTGTTCATCGTAATCGACACAAGGATGATGTAAACAGTTAATACTTCAACTATTCCAGTGCATTGATCTTCACTTGAAAGGGTATCCAACCATCTGAACCGTCTGATCATCATAAAGTTTCCCCTTGAGTTACCTGTCTTCTCTGAAGACTGAAGCTGAAACTCTTATTCTGACAATTCTTCCCCCTCAACTCCACACTTGTCCTAGGGTGTGAGAATCTAGAAACCAAGATCGAATAGTGCATGAATAGAATTCTAGGAAAGTACTCTTGATGAAGTCAACATCCTCCCATGATGCATTTTTAGGTGGTAGATTTACCCATCAAACAAGCCACTGTGCCACCAGAGTGTGGTTTCTGGGCATGGCTCGGGTTTTAGTCACTTGCATTGGCTCCGTTCTTATCTTCCCATCTTCTCCCACTAGTGGTAAATTAGGACTAGGAATTGCATTTGGACCATAGTGCTTCTTGAGCTGACAAATATGAAAAACTGGGTGTATTCAGACTCCCTGCGGTAGTTGCAATCAATAAGCCACTTTGCCAATTCTTTGCAGAACTCGAAATGGCCCATAAAATTTGCTAGTGAGCTTTAGTGCTTGCTTAAGACCAAATGCAGCTATTCTGTAAGGTTGCATTTTCAGATAAACCATGTCTCCATCGGCCAATTGCCTCTCACTCCTATTCAGATTAGCATATTTTTTCATCCTTGATTGAGCCCGTGCTAAATTGTCCTTCAATCTATTCAACATAATCTGTTTTTCTTCTAGAAAGTTTCTAGCCTCTTCATCTTCAGGTCCTAGTACAACTATCTAATTGATCAGAGGGGAAGGAAACCCATATAAAGCCTCAAATGGAGATACGTTCAGAGCAATATGGAAAGTTGTATTGTACCACCATTTTGCAAGGGGTAACCAGGATGTCCATTTCCTGGGTCCAAACATTGCCATGCATCTTAAATAAGATTCTACACATTGATTAACCCTCTCAGTTTGACCATCTGATTAGGGGTGGTAAGTTGTACTGAACCTCAGCTGCACCTTCAAAGATTTGAATAATTCTTGCCAAAGTTTGCTAGTAAATATACTGTCTCTATTTGATACAATTGCCATAGGAAACCCATGCAATTTGAAAATGTTGTCAATGAAAGCCTGAGTGACTGATTGCACTGAATAAGGATGAGATAATGGGACAAAGTGAGCATATTTTGTGAATCTGTCGACCACTACAAAGATAGCCTCCTTTCCTCTGGAATTGAGCATACCCTCAATGCAATCCATGGAAATATGGGTCCATGCCATGTCAAGAATCGACAAGGGTTCCAATAGCCCTGGATACTGACAGTGTTCAGGCTTTGAACGCTGGCAGACAACACATTCTTGAACAAAATTATTGATTTCCCTCTTCGTTCCAACCCAATAATATAGGTTCTTTACTCTCTGATATGTTGCTACCATTCCTAAATGTCCTCCAATAGATCAAGTGTGTAGTGAGCTTATGATATTCTGCCTCAACTCCTTTTCATTGCCTACATAAATCCTGCCCTTGTATATAAGGATCCCTGAATGATAAGTGTAACTAGAATCAGGGTTGGGGGGTTAGAGATAATTGCTCCATTAATTCCTTGCATTGTGCATCATTGACATAGCTACTTTCTACTGTCTCCATCCAACTAGGCACTGCTATTGAAATGGACATTGTTTTTGCCCCCTTTCTTGACAAGGCAACAACAACCTTGTTCTCCTTCCCTTTCTTATACTCAATGACATAATTGAATTCCAATAGCCTTAACATCAACTTGTGTTGTATTCCTTCTGAAACCTTTTGTTTAGTTATGAACTTCAAGCTTTTTTGGTCTATTTTAATTACCAATTGAGTTTCTAAGAAGTAGTGCCTCCATCTTTTTAATGATTCTATGATAGCCATTGCTTCTCTGTCATAAGTAGATAGTGAAGCTGATCTAACTCCCAAAGTCTTGCTAAAATATTCAATAGGCCTTCCTTTTTGCATTAAGACTCCTGCAATTCTCGTCCCACTTGCATCAGTTTCTAAGGTGAAAGTTTCATCAAAATCTGGCAAAGCCAATACTGGGGCTATGATCAAACTGCATTTCAACTTCTCAAAGGCTTCATCCTGAGGTTCCTTCCAATCAAACCCTCCTTTCTTCAACATATCATGAAGTGACCTACAGATAATCCCATAATTCCTGATAAATCTCCTGTAATAGCCTATCATACCTAAGAAACTCCTCAATTGAGATACATCTGAGGTTTAGGCCAATCATTGATGGCACTAATTTTACTGGGATCAGTGACTACTCCCTGTCCTGAGATTGCATGTCCTAAATACTCCACTTGGGGTGTAGCAATCACACACTTACTGAATTTCATAAAGAGTTGGTGTTGCCTCAGTAAGCCTTTGCTGTATATGAGTATATCATCGAAAAACACAAGAACGCACTTCCTCAGATACTAGGAGAAGATGTTGTTCATCAAGGACTGAAAAGTAGTTGGGGCATTAGTGAGGCCAAAGGGCTTGTAAGGTACTCATAATGTCCCAGATAAGTGTTGAATGCAGTTTTAGTTATATCTCCTGTGCTCGTCCTGATTTGGTAATAACAAGATTTCAAGTCCAATTTACTAAAAACTGTAGCTCCATGCATCTCATCAAGCAAATCCTCTATAACTGGTATATGGTACTTGTTTTTGACTGTTCGGGCATTCAATTTGTTTTGACTGTAAGAAGTAAAACGAAATTACATTCGGTTAAATAGGTTTTCACCTGCGCTAATTACTGTTCATCGTAATCAACACAAGGATGACGTAAACAATTAATACTCCAGCTATTCCAGTGCGTAGATCTTCACTTGAAAGGGTAAACAGCCATCTAAACCGTCCGATCATCATAACGTTTTCCCCCTTGAGTTACCTGTCTTCTCTGAAGACTAAAGCTGAAAGTCTGATTCTGACAGACAGGCAACGGCGCCGGTGGCGCGGCGGCTGGGTCCAGCGCTAACGCGGCTGTCGTCTCTCCAAGACAAGCGGAGAAGGGCGGCGAGCTCGTCTACGATGAGGACACCTCCTACAACACGGACACAGAGTGCGAGTGTGGCCGCGCGCGGTGCACGTCGTGCAAGCAGAGCAAAGCGCCGTTTGTAGGAGGAGGAACAAAGCGCCGACCAAGGCGGGCGATTGTCGGCGAATAGTATAGGCCCCGAGGACGGCCACCGCTCGGTTCGCTGTGCGTCACCTCGTTTGCTGCGGACAAAGCTAACATGCAGCGCGATAATTCTCGAAGAGACATGCAACTGTCTACTTCAAGCCTTCAACTAATCCCACACAAATACTCCCTCCAGTTTCACAAAAACACATTGTCCTGGACATCGACCCAGTTCCCAAAAAACATGTTTTTCGTGAACCAAAGCGAAAGTTTAACTGCACATATTTAAAACATGTTTTTTTCGTGAACCAAAGCGAAACATGTTTTTTGTGAACCGGAGGAAGTAACTAGCATAGTGTTGTGCAGTTTAAAGTATCTGACGCGTGTCACTTATTGGTTGCATCCTGTTCACATGGTCAAGCAATAACACAATTAAATGGATATTAGCACCAAGCTAGACCTTATCATTGTGATTAAATGGTAACTATGGAGTTTGGACATCAATACATAGCAATTACAGTGGAATGTATGACGAGTGTTAGATGATGATAGCAAGTACGAGATAATCGAATAATTACGTTGCCAATGAGAACCAAAGAGGAATAGCTAACAGCTGGGTTCTATCTTATAGAAGTTAAGACCAATGGAGCCACTTATAAGCCAAGAGGATTACAAATCTGTTCTTTTCCAAGATGTACAAGAATTTTTAGGGGTGAAAACAACACGGCGATCTTCCGGCTTCTGAGCTTACATTACAGGGGAGCGGATAATATACACCCAATTGTGCCAAAACCCGATCCATGTGTGTTAATTCACAGATACAACGTTCTGGCAGCCTCCTGCCATTTTTGACACAAGCAAATCATATGAGGTAGGCACAATTGCCAATCCATCAGTTGTACTAAATGGAATCTGTAGCCTATATGTTCAGGGGGAATGGTTGTAGCGGCTTATACCTCGCTGACAATCACCAGTGTATGGAGCGATGCTGGAGGAAATGCCTTCATCGAATGATAATTTGCGGCTGAGTTTGTTAAGCTACTATAATACCCTGATACCTATAGCCTACTGTTAACGAGCATTCAGCACTTCCAGAAGATTCTCGGTTCCATGCTCCTTGAAAACCTGCATTGTTCAAATTCAACAAGAGTCAGTTACAAATTGTCAAGCAGAACAAAGGTTGCACGGCATGAAGTAACGTTGTACTCAGTTGGGAGCGTATTCTTAGTCTGTAACACAAGTCCACAAATACCGCTTG
Source organism: Ampelocalamus luodianensis (assembly GCA_036346255.1). Classification (NCBI taxonomy): domain Eukaryota; kingdom Viridiplantae; phylum Streptophyta; class Magnoliopsida; order Poales; family Poaceae; genus Ampelocalamus; species Ampelocalamus luodianensis. The sequence goes on along the minus strand of CM070633.1, from coordinate 73,041,786 downwards.
GTATTCGTGTCATTTGCAAGGACAACGAAAACTATTGGCTAAGTAATATTCAGATAATATCAAGTAATTCCATGCAGGGTTCACGATTCAGGCCAAGATTATGCGGATTCCAGTAATGCCAGCAGTAAGCAGGAGAGCGATTTCTAGTATGGTCCAGGGGTTCCATAAAAAATATCGACCAGATTCATTCTTTCCAGATACCATGAGACGATAGGATATGATTTCTAGTATGGTCCAGGGGTTCCAAAAAAAATATCGACCAGATTCATTCTTACCGGATACCATGAGCTGATAGGATATGTGACCAATAAAAGCACAGTTAACCTAAGTTCCATGTACTCCTCCAGATAAACCAGACCCATATGAAAACAATACACAGTATCAATTTGTGGTATCAAACCAGTTCCTCTCATCACGGAAAGCAACAGCTGCCTAACTCGCATAAATTACAGGGAAGGCATTACACAATTTTCTCCCACTAGGAAGATGGAATGTGAAGTAGGTGCCACCTAATATAAAAGGGAAAAAATCCTTTTGGTCAAAGTCTTACGCAAACAGAAACTACAATTTCTGATACCAAATGGCGCGAAATGATTTTTGCCATCCACATCCCAACTAGAACTGTGTCAACGCATAGTTATGCCTGTTAGTCAACCATCTGGACATAAGCTGTTGCGGACTCATGACTACATAAGCATGTCGCATATACAAAATTAGAGATATATAGTCGTAACATAATATACTCAGTAAGATAGCATATGCTACATATATAGTCAAAGTTGTCTGGCACTAGAAATTATGCATACCAGTTACAAAGTCAAGCTGACTAGGTTTTCCCTTCCTAAGATGGCTCAGTATTGTATGTGTGGTTGTGAATTTGTAATCCATAAATGGGAAAGAACCAATGTACTTGTCCAGTAATTGCTTCTAAAACTTGTCGATCAGTGTCTTGCAGCCAATTGACCATCAAGGTACATTCAAATACTACAAGCTGCTACCAGATGTGTAAAATTAAATTGTAAAATACTAACTCTGAAGAAGTCGTTACCATAGTGTGAAGCTGTGAAAGCACAAAAGAAAAGAGTAGAATACAAAAAGTTTGGCTTTCTGATTCAAGTAATTTCCAGATGATATAACATATAAAGATCAATATCCATTTGGTGGTAGAATCAGAAACTAAACCAAAATCTTTCTACACAATAATAGCATAACAATGGTCCTTTTTTTTCCTAAACAACAAACATTAATTTTACAATCAATAATCGCAAAGGGCAATAAGAGACAAGAGTCCACAATAGGTGAACATTGAGCACGAAGCAATAATAAATGACGGAAAAACTATCTGAGCATCGTAGGGCGTAGGCATTAAATACAGTCATCATCTAAAGTAAGAATTTAGCAGTCCCCTACCTCCTACACTATTTATAAAGCTCAAGTGGCACCTATGCTTCCTAGTTAACAAGCTGAGCAGAATACACAAAAAAAGAGTTGTATAGTATGTAAGCACCTTAACAGGAAGAGTATTGCTGAACCCCTTTTGATGAAGAAAATCACCAGCAACCTGCTGCCAATCAACAGTGTCAACACCTTTACTATTCTCATATTCACCTCCTACCCATATGCATACCGTTCTAACTGCTTCTCCACTTCTGCTGGCATTAGGAGTAACAAAAATCAAAACTGATTTTGGGTCAAGATCCTTGCGGGCGAATGTAATTAGCTTTTCCATGCTGGGCCAATGGTAGACTAGTAGTTGTATGTTACTGCAAGCCCCTGAGTAACTGTCAGTATGCTCAATTAATCCAGTTTCAGTGTGTGCTGCTGAACTACTGCCGGTGCATTTTTCTGGGTAACACACACCAGTGAGCTTTTTCACACCATTGGTGTTACTCTTATTATCTGTGACTTCCTCTGCTCTGCGAATACTAGATGGCACCCTTGGCGGTAACACTAGATCCTTTTGGAGTGATGGTAGCTTCAGAGGTGAAAATCCTCCTCTTCTTTCTGCTAGAGATGAGGCCTTGGAAGGAGAGTGTGTTGATCCCAGGCCAGGCTTTGAAGACTCCTCGTTAGATGACTGGTGAAGGGGAGACCTAGATGATGGCACCAAAGCGTGGGGCAGATTAGATGAAGCAGGCGAAAGACCAAGTGATGATGGGGAGCTAGTTGAAGGTGACAGGGAGGGTGAATCCGAACTATACTTTGAACTGATGCTTGAATCTGATGAAAAGGAGCTCGGAGAAAGGAAAGGTGGTGATGTTGATGCCTCTGCAGCCAAGTGCTGTACACGATCCACCCGTGGATCCAAATCCCTGATTAGAGCAGAGTCTGAATAAACTCGAGCTAGCGACCTAGAGATGAACTTGCGCCTCAGTAAACTCCAGCTACTTTCTCTCGCTGGAAGATGGGTCTCATCCCCAGCCCCAGAAGACGAGAATGCTGGAACAACACCCCCAGTGATTGCTTTGAAGACAAGCCCAAAATCAGCATCATAAGATTCCACTCTCCGGCTTCCCGGACTAGTCTTGGACGCTGAATCAATCTGTTCCTTGCTAATCTTCGTATTGCTGTCTGAATTAAGAGGTGCACTTGAAAAGGCGTCCCAAAATTCTGGTTGCTCCAGCCCTTCTCTGACAACTTTGATCTGTCCCTGCACCTTCTCATACCTCACCACCTGAAACGCCGCCGCTCTCGCATCCTTCTCCATTACCTGATCACACTTCATTCCAACCCAGACATAGATCGACGAGAGCACGTGAATGATGAATGCACCCCTAGAGTCCAGGGCGGCAGGCGAGGGCTCATTCAGCATTTTGGGCACTAAATGCAGTGGAGCATAAGGTGAGTGAGGTGTCATCCGGTACATCCGGAGAACTGAGTTGGGGGACAGTGGAATCGCATGCACCCGCTTTTGGCACTGGAGTAGCTGGCAGGCGAACCCCATGTTTGGATTTGCAATTCCCCGGGCAGCCTTCACAAACTGGAACGCATCATCAAAGCTCTGCCCTTCCCTCCACATCAAGTACGCAATCACCAGCGATGTTGACCTCGATACCCCCTGGCAGCAATGTACAAACACGCGGCCACCCTGCTCCCTCACGTCCTCAAAATAATCAAACACATCATACAAGATGCTGGTGATGTCCTCCGTGGGGCTGTCCTGCAACCAAAGCGTCCGGTAGACGAGGTCCGACTTGAAGTACTCCGGGCAGACGAAGCCGACGCAGTTGAGGACGTGGGTGATCCCGTTCTTGCGCAGGATGTCGCGGTTCTTGGCGACGGCATCACCTCCGAGGTAGACATGTTCGGCGACCTTGGAGCACTCCTTGTCGAAGAAGGCGATCTGGTCCTTGCGGCCCTGCGCCCGGAGGGAGGAGAGATCCAGTCGGAGGCCCTCGCCGGGCTTGGCGGAGGCCGGGCCGTCCGCCTTGGACGCGCCGGGGGTGGTGGGGTTGGGCCACTCGCCCACGTCGTCGGAGCCTGGCCTGGGCCACTCGTCCAGGCTGCGGCGGGTGATGGCGAGCGGCTGCAACGGCGGGAGACAGGACCGCGCCTTCGCGCTCATCGACCGCGGGGTCAGCGGCGGAGGCGGCGGGACCCGGCGGGGCTGGCCACCGGTAGCAGGCGCCGCCTCCGGCGGCGACTCCGCGGCCCGTGAGGCGGACCAGGACGCGGAGCGCCAGAACTTCCGGCCGGCGCCGGCGCCTACGCCGCCTCCGGTGGCGGCGGGGCCGTCGTCGGGAGTGGCCATAGCCACGAATCGGGAGCCCCGCGACGCGAACCTGCGGGGAAACGCGCCAAAGGGCGGGATTCTTACGCCATTCCGATCTAAAAAAATCCGGAAAACCCATGGAAAAAACCGAACCTGATATGAGCAAGCCGAACCCCGGATTCGAATCTGGCGGGCGGCGCAGCAATCTGCGGCGAATCGGAGCGCTCGGGGGCGACCAGATCGAGGCGAGCAGCACCGGGCTCGGGGTCAGGTCAGGGAAGGGGAAGGGGAAGGGGAAGGAGAGGAAGGGGAACGCGCAAGTGGGCGAGGGTTTTGAGGAGGAGGGGCGGAATCTGGAGCGTCGGGTCTTCGCGGAGATTCGTGCGGGGGCGGGGATCGGACGGTCCTGACCGGGAAGTGGGCCCCGGGTTTGACGGCCGGTGGTGTTGACTGGTCTTATTAGATGGAAGGGAAGGGAGGCGCCGCGCACGCGAGCAGAGCAGACGAGGGACGGAGGGAGGGAGCAGAACAGACTAGGTACATACATACACCATTCAAGAGTTTGGACGCTAACTGTAACCGCGTGCTAGATTAAGAGTTACGGTCTACTCTAGTCCACGATGTAAGACATCCGGACAGATAATGTGACAAGATCGATAATCGGTTTCATTATCATATTAGTGTTGGGAAATCATGGATCTGACCCTGCAGTCGGTCCATTAGTGGGCGTCCCATCTCAAACCCTCTTCGGGTCGTAGCCTATAAATAGGGGGTGATATTCATTGTAAAGGATTGATCGATGGATGAAGGAATCAAGAGAATCAAGAAGTCCCCCTATATCTCTGTGTTCTATCTCTTATTCTGTTCTTGTTGTTCATGCATTGTTCTTACGATTCTATGCTTGTCTACGAGGTAATCGCTCGGACCGGACTCGCCAATGACGGTTCCTCAACACGTTATCGCGACGATCGACTCTCCTCGCATCGAAAAGGTAACCGTCGATGAACGACGCTCGTAGATTGGATCGTTTTTCTAAATTGCTTTCAATTCTGCAAATTTGGCTTTCTAGATTGGTTTCCTACGGTGCAAATCCGCTCTAATCTACCGTGAGCCGACTTGAAGTCGCCGGCCAAGCCGATCGGTGGATTATTTGAAAGAGTAGATGATGATTGTACCGTAGGTAGTAGATGCAATCGCATGAAAGGCACCATGTGCAATGGCACCGCCGCAGCTACCGCACTACCTCGCGACACGCACGGCCGGCATAGTCCGTCATCACGTACCGCCACGGAGGTAACGATAGTGCCACACCGCTAGCACGCGGCGAGAACGCACATAACGGCATGAAGCCGTGCATCCGTTGCAATCTCGTATTACATCGCATTGCATCGCATCACATATGCATATATGAACAGTAAACTTAAAAAAAAAACCGACACCTGTATATTCGCCGGCACCCACCAGCGTTGAAAGAGAAAAACACGCGCGGCGCGATGCGCTGTATCACCGCCCAAGCGTGCTCGCTGGCTACGCACGACGCGCAAGCAAAGAAGATGAACGTAGCGCTTTGCAAAAGCATCATGTAGATGCAAGACACGACATCAATGTGTAGCAAACGATGTGTGCGTGCAGCCCTGCATGTTGAGATCGTGGTTTCTAGGCATGCATGAACTCCCAACAAAAGCACAAGCACATGCACGTACGTGTGTAGTCAAGCATGCAAGCATAATCGGATTCGAGGCATACAAGTGCTATGAAGCACATACATGCAGTATGTGTAGTCAAGTATGCAAGCACTATGAGGCACATACATGTAGTATGTGTAGTCGAGCATGCAAACACCGTGGAAGACCGTCCCGAGCCACGTCCCCGCCTGCACCCGGCAGCATCGCGCCACCCCAATGCGCCCACAGCGCCGCCCTCCGGCTCGAAGCCGCCGGCCGCCTGCCATAGCATGTGCATGAAGTCACGCCGCCGCACCCGCAAGCGCCGCTACTGGCCCCGAACGGCCTCGCTCGCGCGCAAGCGCGCAGCGCCGCCACAGATCCGCGCTTGGTGGCGCCGCCGCCGCCTCGATGACATCGCGCTCGCGCGCGGCGCACCTCTGACCACTGAACACTCGCGCCAGAGCGCATGCATCGTCGCGCAAGCAAAAGCTGCCGCCGCTGCCTATGTGAATAAAGGGAAGGGAATCCCTAAAGCTCCACTTTGAACAGGCCACGTATGGGCCAAAGAAAAAAATGGACCAAGATATGGGACGCCGGCCCATGCAGGTCTACGTGAAAAGAAGCAAAAAAATGGGAAAGAAAATTTTGAGAAGAAAAAAATCCTAGAAATTTGTAAATAAATCCTTAAAGGTCTAAAAAAAATTACGAGGATTGTCTGGGATAAAGAAATTCTTGCAGAGTAACCCCTCAGAAAATGAAAAAATTGCCCGCAAATTCTCTCAGGACTGAAATTTTGCGTGTTAACCCCTGAAACTTGCAGTTTTCGCCGAAAAGTCACTTTCCAGCACAAATGGCCCTCGGAAATCCAAAATTTTTGCATATTTTTGCATTTGAAGTATGTTTATCTTTGTTATTGTTATTTCTATGCAATTTATGTATCGCATTTACTGTTTTTGATTATTTGTGATTGTTTATATTGCTTTTAATCACTGAAAATAACAGTAAATCATGAAAAATGCATAGAAAAATACGGGATCACGAACCGGAAGTTCGAATAGCATTATGAGAATTTTGCAACCATCTTACGCAAATTACAAGCAGTAATCTTATGAATTTGGCATGAATATGAAGATGACTGGCATCACGAATCAGGAATTCGAAGAACTGACCCAGCATGGCCAGATTTTGTATACAATTTGTATCAGTCTTCAATTCTGTGGTAATGTAATCACGGATGAGCATAAGATGGAGAAGATTTTTCTACCTTTCACCCGAATACGGTGCAATCCGCACGCAACTCTCGTCAAGACGGCTACATGCAGTGTGCCGAATTAATTGACATCATGTAAGTTGCGAAAACTCAGGATGATGTTCTCAGAAAGAACTACATCTCGCAGCCACCTAATAGCAATGTTGGCCATGAAGCCACTGCTAGCAGCTACATGGTGATGAAGCCTCTCACGAATGAGAGGAGCAAGAAGGGTAAGGTTGTGCGTCGCACGTTATTGATGCTTTCCGGTCTAAGAAAAAGGGCAAATGATAGCATGAGGCACACCTCGCCATTGCAGGCACAGAGGATTCACATCCATTAGTTGCACTTATGAATGTGGACACCCGAAGAGTGCCCCATCATCCCTCTTTTGGACATCGCAGCGGCCACAACCGTAGCTGCCCAAAAGGAGAAGATCGCGCATGGAGCCGATTGAGACAGAAGTTCCTGAATACTTCGTCTATTAGATCTAGTGCACGCATTGCACTCGAATCTTTTACAGTAACCTGCAGTTTGTAATTGAAGCAGAATTTTGAATTATTGAATAATGGTTGCAAGCTCTAGCAGAGCAAAGCATTAAATTCTTATTATGAGTCCTGCAAGGCTTATTTTTCCGTCTTTATAATAGCAAGTTATGTTCTGATATTTGAAGTATTTTATTTATGTGTTGCTTGCTTTCTGCTACATATTAATAAAGTACATTATATTAGAACGCGTGTGGCGCCCTATGGAGGAAGTGTGCTTAGCAGGTAGCGGCACAACAAATACCATCCTGAGAGAAATGGAAATTTTTCCAGTCAATCATCAAGAATGCTGGTAGTCTAACGAAAATCGCAGGCAGCGATACTTGTACAATAGGCTCAAGAAGGGCCATAATTATACTCCCAATGGGCACAACTTTGGTCATTGAAGAAGACTTGTTGTACCCAGAATTGACTAGAACTCTCAAGGATATTTGCGCTAACAGTTTCCATGTAGAGACCGACGAAGAGTATGGCATGAATACCGCCACCGCAAAGCATGAAGAAAGTGAAAAATGGCATTAGAATATCTTCCTTCATATGAAATCGGGCCATACTACACTAATATTAAGGCACTGCACCTATCGCCTTGAAAACCGTATTTAGAAGCTCGAACTTATCTATCTCTAGCATGATAGATTATGCCGCCTAGGTCTTAGGATAATGAGAGATATAATTAACAATTCACAGGACATAATATGAATATAAAGAATTTCCGAACTGAAGATTTTGTGTGCCCGCATGTGCCACCGGGAAATTAATTATTAGACCTTTTGCTCTGAAATCGAAGGATGGAGTCCCTACATTCCTGGATCGTATCCAGGAGACTTTATGGTCCTATACACTCGTAAGGGTCAATTAGGTATTTTATAGTGCTCATTAATGCTTCCTGAATGGTCGACGTATGTTTATTGTCTACGAGAAACCATGCCTTTGCAAAGCCAATCTCGCAGATAATTAAATTAGAAATATTTTCCCTGATCATCATATGAAGTCCACCTGAATGGACAACGCCGGAGAATTTACTTTGAAAGCATTTGATGATTATTGCATGAAAATGGGAATTAAAAGTTGAGCATTCTGTACCGCATATCCGCACCCAGAATGGACTAGCAGAACTTTGAAGAATTGTAATTTACCAACTATATGTTGGGGACACGCGATCCCGCCGTAGAGCTCTCATCAATTTTAGACCGTCGGCCTATAACATCCATCCAACTATGCAACTAGCGCAAGGGTCAGTACTGAAAACTCTTCATCTTCGCAGGTTTGGTTGCAAGGGTTATATACCTATACCACCACCGCAGCGAATTAAAATGGGTCTTCTCCGAAAGTCTGGGATATACGTTGGTTATGAGACAGCATCCATAATAAAGTATTTGGACCATATGACTGGAGATTTGTATAATGCCCGATTCGCTGATAGTACATTAGATGAGGTTAGTTTCCCGTCATTGGGGGGAGGAAATCAACCCTTGATGATAATGTCGGGAAATAATTGAAGTCTAGAAGACAATTGAAATCTATGCATATGACTCGCGCACTAGTGAAGCAAATAGAGAAGTCCAGAAGATAATTGAATTGAAGTCTAGAAGACAATTGAAGTCTAGAAGATAATTGATTTGCAAGTATTAGCAAATCAACTGCCAGACTACTTTAGTGATTTGAAGAGCGTGAATAAGTAGCATTTGCCTGCAAGCAATGCACCGGAGAGGGTTGAAATACCATTGAAGGTATCCCTAATCCCGTCCAAAGGCCTCAGAATAAAAGGACGAACTTCGGTCCTCGAATCCAAGAAACCGGGACGCCGTGAAAAGGATAAGAAGGACTTGACACACCGATCACCAAGTGCACCGAACTGAAGAGGAGCCGTTGAGACTCGACATCGCATGGAACCTTCGTAAAAGGCATACGAATTGAACATCCCCATGAAGGAGACATCAAGCATGGATGTGCGCACACATCGGAGCTGAAAAACTAAAGGGACTTGCCCCGCAATGAAGCAGCGGTGAGCAAGTAGAAGCATTAAAAGAATCGCCCCTTGAAGAAATAAGTTATAAAACTTTATGACATCGGGAGAACCTTTGAATATTACAACAGCCAATGTCGACACTTACTTTGCAAAGAAACTTGCCACAATCATCAATCTTGATCCAGAGCCTGCATTGCTCGATAAATGAAAGAAAAGATCATATTGGAAGAAGGCAATAGAAATTGAATTATTCTCTCCAAATAAAAGAAAGACGTTTGGGCCTGTAAGCCGCACGTCTCCCCTTGTGCACCCCGTAGGGTATAAGTGGGTATTTATTCGAAAGAGAAATGAAAAGAAGCAAGGCTCGTTGTACAAGTTTTCACTGGACATCCAGAAGATGATTATGAAGAAACCTATTCCCCGGTCATGGGCGGAACTCCCTTTTAAATATTTATCTCAATGGCAGTGAACTTGAAGTTAGAAGTGAAATTGATGGATGGGGTACCAGTATACCTTTATGAAATATTGGATTCGGACATTTATATGAAGATACCTGAATGTATCACTGTCCCGAACCAAAACAGAGCAAATAGAAATATGTACAGTGTGAAACTCAGAAAGTCACTGTACAAATTTAAGTAATCAGGCAGAATGTGGTATAATCGCTTGAAGCGACTTTCTATGCAAGAAAGGCTACACGAACAATGAGAATAATCTCTGTGTATTTATACGACGATCCTAGAATGGATTTTGTATAATCTTAGAGTATGAAAATGATCTGAATATCATCGGAACCCTGAAGGATATTAAGAAAGTAAGCTCTTACCTGAAGTCGGAGTTCGAAATGAAAGATTTGGGTAAAACCAAATATTGCCTAGGCTTAGAGCTTGAGCATGTCCCTGAAGGAATATTAGTACATCAGTCAACCTACACTCAGAAGGTGTCAGAAAGGTTCAACTTTGGAAAGACATACCCTTTGAAAGTGCCAATGGTCGAAAGATCTTTGCAGCAAGACAAAGACCCGTACAGACCTAAAGAAGAGGGGGAGGAAGTCCTGGGACCGGAATTCCCACACTGAAGTGCAACAGAAGCACTAATGTATTTAGCAAATTGTACTAGAACGGACATTGTATTTGTCGGGATCCTACTAGCAAGGTATGGTGCAGAACCTACCAAAGGCATTGGCAGGGAATAAAGGACATCTTCCGATACCTCCAAAGAAGCAAAGAATTTAGTCTGTTCTACAGAAAGAACAGAGACTTAACTATGAATGGCAATGCAGATAACGGGTACTTGTAGGACCAGCATACAGCCAAATAGCAAACATGCTATGTATTCCTATGTGGTGGAACCGTAATTCCATAAAAATCGTCTAAGCAGAGTCTTGCACCGATTTCGACGAACCACTCAGAAACAATAACATTACACGAGGCTTCACAAGAATGTGCTTGGCTTCGGCGGATGATTCACGACATCCAGCAGTCATGTGGATTGAATGCCGCACTAACCCCCACTATTATCTATGAAGATAAATGCAGCTTGTGTTGCACAAATACAAATGGGTTATGTGAAGAATCCTCTCACAAAGCATATCAACCCCAAGTTCTTCTATGCTCATGAATTGCAAAAGATGAACGTTTTAACGCATCGCATACTAAGTCATGTGAGAATCTTGCGATTTATTCACTAAGTCACTTCAATGCCTAACTTTGAAAGATGCATATGTGAATTGGAATGATGAGACTTAGAGAAGTGCAGAATTCAGCGGGAGAACCTTCACGAACTCATTATTAAAGCTTGATCATGAAGATCGAGTACCCAAAGAATAAATCCAAAAGATTAAATGAAATTGGGTGGATTGTACTCTTTTTCACTTGACGAGTTTTCCTGAAGTTTCTCGGCCAAAGTTTTTAATGAGGCAATTCGTGCATCACAGCAGAACGTGTATCATGTACTATTTCTCCAAAATTTTCCCACTGAGTTTTTATGGAGTTTTGACGAGACATGGACATGAAGGATGGGTGCCCAAGGGGGAGTGTTGGGAAACCATGGACCTGACCCTGCAGTCGGCTCATTAGTGGGCGCCCCATCTCAAACCCTCTCCGGGTCGTAGCCTATAAATAGGGGGTGCTATTCATTGTAAATGATTGATCGATGGATGAAGGAATAAAGAGAATCAAGAAGTCCCCCTATATCTCTGTGTTCTATCTCTTATTCTGTTCTTGTTGTTCATGCATTGTTCTTACGATTCTACGCTTGTCTACGAGGTAATCGCTCGGACTGGACTCGCCGGCGACGGTTCCTCAACAATTAGCTCATATAGGCCGGCGCAAGGATGGTGGCAGACTGTCTCTGCCATTCCCATGGCGTAGAAATTAAAACAAAATGGACGCTGTAATGTTTGTGTTAGTTACTAAAGACTCCACTTGTATTCACTATAGGAAGCCTGGCGGCCTGGGCATAGAAATTTAGCGTTATATTTGTAGGCATCATGTACTCTTGTTTTTGTTTATATAGTATGTATGCTGGTCAAGGCGGCCGATAACCTAAGTCGTCGTGTTATTTATATAGCAGCAATGCTAATTAGGAGCTACGGATGCGATTTTCACTGGATCAAGTCTAGTTTTACGAGTTTCTGTAGAAGCGCATTGCTATATTCTACTTCTTAAAAGAAAGATCTTTACTGGAGCTTCATTTCAGCTAAAACCATCGTTTTCCATAGTAACAAATGCTTCTACTCTCGATTTTTATTTTTCTCGAGAGGCGGTTACACTGTGGAGTGTGGATGCCCAGAAACATCAAAGTGTCTTCTTCCCACCCCTGTAGGCCGAGTGACAGGTGAGGTTCCACTAGACGACGGCACATACAGCCAGAGCCAGGCGCACATCGTAGCAAATAGTACAAGTGGATGCACGTCAGAATCAAAGACCAGGAAATTACCAGTGCAGTGCTCCAAGTAAACTCTGCACCTGCAAGTCGGCAGACCTGGACAGCTAGGCACCATCTACTGCTACATGAGTACGTATATGCGATTTTTTTTTTATATAGATACAACAACTTTTCAATGCGAATGTTTGGTAGATGCGTCATCTAAATTTTGCACATTTCAAGTTACATAAAATCATAAAATCCTAATTTTTAAAACTTAAATCCTTAATTTTTTGAGACGTTTTCAGAATATATGAAATTTTAAAAAATATTACACAATCAAGTCCACTGTGTAAAGAGCCTTTAAAAAAATTTATAATGTTTGCACCTTATTTTCTATATTACAAAATTTCTACAAATAGTATACTTAAATGAATTTTCTAGAAAAATTCAGAACAGATAAATTTAAAAAAAAATTACACAAGCAAATACACTGTGTCAGGATGCTCCACAAAAAAAAAATCATAATTTTTAGAGCTCATTTGCTATATTTAAATATTCATACAAAAATATGCATTAAAAAAAAATTAAAAAAAATTGCTACAGTATTACCACACGATGGCCGTGCACCAACGGGTGATGTGGCACACGGGGGAGGATTGCCACACGACAGCCGTGCGGGAACAGGTGACGTGGCTGGCGGGCGGGCAAGTGTTATGGTAACGATGCTATATGTGCAAATACGCCGCAGCGGTGGTCAATCCTGCGTGAAAACTGCCAAAAATTCCATATATGCTACTCCCATCGGTATTATACGGACTGCGTACAACTTACACGTTACATCGCATTCACTGATCCACACAGAGAAGAAGATAAACATGCAACATGGAAGCACATCAACGCAAGGCCATTCTTCAGTCTGCCTCAGAGTCACAGTCACAGTCACTGGTCACTGGTCTCAGTCCAAGAGCCAATCCTTCTCTCTTCTTTCTAATACAAAAAGTTTCACTCGCAGATGCTTATTATAGGATAGGAGTATGTATTCCTATTCCTTCCTTCACCTCCACTGCACACCATACGAAAACTGAACAATGGATAGAGAAAAGGCTGTAGATATATATGGCCAGGGAAGGTCTCATGGGAGGACACTGACCTGTAACAAATGACCCAAACTTCTTCCCATCCCTCTAGATCTCCAAGCAGGAACAGGTGGTCGTAAATTACAGCGCCATAAATGCAATCTTGGACCAGCAAGTGCAGCAAAAGTTTCAGGTCAAAGCCAAATTCAGGAAAGGATGATGACTGACAGTGATGGGGTCCCAACATCCAGATCCAGTCGAGTAAGCAATGGCATTTGAAATACCCATACTGAGATCACTACCCTTTTACTTTTACCAGTTCAAAGGAGCTGGGCCAATTGGCCAGTTGCAAATCTTTGATTATTCCAGATACACGTGGGAGGAATTCAAGAACAAGACTGTTAAAAGGCATGTGAGTTTTACTGTTACGTCGATGACCCTCTCTTTCCCGGACAGATTAAAGAAAGAGATGCAGTTTTATTTGAGTTTCAGAGTGAAATACATAGTGAGGGATTATGAACTTTTATTGTCAAATGTATATGCGATAACATAATGCAAGTCAGCATACAGAAACGATACAGTACAAGTAACGATATACCATTTTTGTCGAAAGTATCGAAGGTGTATGGAGGCGAACCCTCCTCATGCTTATATTTACTGTGCGGGTCCTGTTTACTGAATAAAGCATGAACCAGGACCGATTGGAGGCCGCCTAGCATAGGCGTTTGTGACTGGAGCTGCAGCGATTCCACGGTGATTCAGCAAGCAGCTGAAGTAGTGTAGCCGGGCCAGGACGGTTGTTTCCAGGACTTGGACAGATATGGCCTCCAATTGACTCCACATACGCTCTGTAGTAATTTAATAGCGACAGATAAGTTCCTACAAAAAGAATTGAAAGAAAATGGGAAATGCAATGCAAGCTTCCAAACTTGTATAGTTTATACCTGCTGCTGCAGCTGCTCGTGGCCATATTGTTTGTTGAACATCAGAGGTGTCTGCTGTCTCACCCCACATGCAAACCTCTCCACCGAGTACCAGCTTTTGCTGCGCTGTGTTATTAATTCCAGCGAGTGGCTCGCTGGTGTAGAAATCTTCCCAGGGAACATCAGGATGATCAAGGTACCATACACCTTGGTTACTCATTATACATCTGAAACCCTTTGCAACAACTTTAGGGCAGACCCCAGGACCCAACCTGAAATATGTGAAAATTCAACTTATGTACAGAATGGGTATGAAAGATATGGTTTTCATGAGCTGAAAGTGCTCGAAACAGACTTATGAATTACCAGTTATGTGCAACAGTTAGAGGATTGAGGTTTTCTTTGAAAGAGTTGAAGGTTTCTTCCCTGCAAGACAAAGATGGCAACATGCCACATAAAAAATAAAGTTCATTTCCTTATTTTTTTAAGGAAAAATCTAAGTAAGGAAGGGTGTAAAGTGCACAAGAAGCGCACTGCAGGCGGCAGAGCAATAGTCTCCCCCCAGCTTGTCCTCGTCTCCTTCCTCCCGATCCAAAATTTTCCCCTTTAACAGAGAACGAAAAGACCAATAGCCAACCGAGCCAACCCAATAGCCATCCCAATTGGCATCTCCCTCTTCTCTCCTTCCCAAGCAGAAGCCAGCACCATTGGACAAAGGAGCCGGCGCCCGAGGCCGAGAAGAAACCGGCGGAGAAGAAGCCGGCCGACGAGGAGAAGACGGAGAATAAAGGAGGGAGGCGGCGACGGCTCGGGAGGCCCTGCCGAGGGTGAGCTTCGGGCACGCACAGAGCAGACGCGCACGGAGCAGAGGCGGCTACGGCGACAGCTCGGGAGGCCCGGAGCAGGCGACGAAGATGCGGATCCGGTGGTGGCGGCCGAGATGAGACAAGCGGCGGCGGCGGTCCAAGAAGAGGACAGCAGCGGCAGCAACCCGAGGTATTGACGGGGGCGGCGGCAGCGGTCCAAGAAGAGGACAGCGGCGGCGGCAACCCGAGGTCCCGACGGGGGCAGATCTGAAGCGGAGGCGGATGCGCTAGGGGCGACGTCGGGTAGAGACGACGCGCCGGATGGATCCAGACCTGGAGATGGCGCAGTGCGACGTTGGCGGGCGCGTTGCTGGGGGCCTTAACGAAGCCGCCGGACTCGGCGAGGGAGATGCCGGCCACATCCGACACGAAGTCGATGAGCAGCCGGATCCAGGCATTTGCGACAGCTCGGGAGGCCCGGCGGGAGAGCACGGGCGGCGGCGAGAGGCCGCCCCTGGGAGCGAAGATCAATCCTCCCGGGGGCAGCGGCAGCGGAGGCAAGTAGAGGCTAGAAGGCGGCGGTGGCTACAGTAACCCTAACACTAACATTTGCTCTGATATCTTGTTATGAATATTGTGTATGTATTGAAGAGACCTAATAGGCAATATATATAGGGTACAAAGGGATATACCCGATACAGATAAGGAAATACAAAAGACAGATAAGGAATACAAAAGAGTTCCTATTCTATTCTAATACCTTTTTCTAAGAGGGCGGACCAATTTACAGGAATCCAATTCAGATTGATCGCTATCTCTTGAGCCTTCAGCACGAAGTATTTGTAAGCATCCTTTGTAGTCATGTTGTGTTCATCTAGACTGGACTAGGTCATGCTCAGCAATAAAATGAGAGGAACATCTAGAGAAGAATGATAAGTCATTTACAAAACCTAGTGCACAGATAACATTTCATACCACTGCTTCACAAGGGGTGTTACATTCCAGCAACCTGAGATGGATATTAGAATGAGGTTGTCAAAAATTTCAGGAGAAACAAAAAAAAAAAAAACACAATTACACAATAGAACATTTGCATATCGACATCTATTTTAACACTATACTGTACCAATTACCATTGTGATGACCTGCCGACGCATGATTTTTTTTTAACAGCGATGTCCATTTCAGCAAACAGAAGAGAAGTGGCACCAGCCACATCAATCGCCAAGTATTTGTCAATTACAAAAAAAAAGGTCTACTGAATTGGTATGCACCTATCTATGTGGCAATTGCCCAGTGTTAGATATATAAGTTATATATATATATATATATATATATATATATATATATATATATGCTGTGCTATTCTTCAGTTGTTGAGGGTGCTTTCTGTATATTTACCTCTTCTTTGTAACTGTACATAATTGGCCCATTGCCCCATAAGTAATGTATGAAGCCTCATTCCAAAACACCAACATGGTATCAGAGCTAGGATTTCCCTAGCTCCGTGACAGCCGCCGCCGCCGTTGTCCCCACGCCTGATCCTCTGCTTCTGCAGAGCCTGAGGAGCCCAAGGCTTCCACTCCTTCACGCTCCTCCGAAATCCTCTGCTTCAGCTCCTCCGAGCTGCACGCGCTGACCGGGAGGCCGCCGCCGGATCCGCACCGCCTGCGCCCGATCTAGCTCGCGCCGCCGGCCTCTCCCCTACCTCCCCTGCTCGGGCCACCGCTATCGAGCTCCTCTCCTCTACCCCGACGCCTCGCGCCACCACCGCCGAGCTCTCCAGCTCGCGCCGCCACCGCCGCCGAGCTCTCCACTTGGCGCCATCGCCGACGAGCTCTGCTCCTGATCTGGTGCTGCTGCAGCTCGGGCTTGCTCCAGATTTGGCCCTCTGCGCTGCTGCTCCTCCCTCCAGCTCGGGCGGCCCTTCTGTGCCACCTCTGCTTCCGGAGGACGGTAGATCCACCGCTGCACTCTCTGCTGCTGCTCTCAACGCCTTGCGCTGCCGTGGATGCCTACTCTGCCTTTGCTGCTGCTAGAGGCTGACGCAGTCACCTTGCGCCTTTTGGGGGTGTTGCTGCTTCTGCTGCTGCTGGGGTGTTGCTGCTTCTGGGGCTGCGAGAACCGAACTCGCGGCCTTTCCTTTTGCTGCTGCTACGTTGCTAACTCGGCTGGGCTTGGCAGCAACCATTCCACAGATAGCACCATCCGGAACCTCGAGTGCGGCTACCGTCTCGGTTCCGAAGCCATCGGTCACCTTCAACGGCGTCAACTACCGCGAGTTTGTCCAGTACATGAGGATTCACCTGCGGGGACAATGCCTGTGGGTCTACCTCACCGGCGAGTGGCCTTGCCCACCCCGCCCCATCCCGCCAACCGAGCCTGTTTTCCCTGCTGATGCAACTAAGGATGTTCAGCGGGCTGCAGTTGCCGCCTTTGAGGACGCGCTCGAGGAGTACCAAACGCAGCTCCATGCCTACGAGGTGTGGAATGATGGGGATGCTAAGGCCTCCGCCATCGTAGTGGCCAGCATTGAGCCCGAGCATGCATCTGATGTGCTTGGGTTGTCTACGGCCAAGGAGATGTGGGATCGCCTTCGTGCCCATTATGAGCCGAAGAGCGAGGCCTTGTACCTTTCCGCTCTTCGGGAGGAGCAGTCTCTCCAGCAGCACGACGTTGTTGTGGATGCCTTCTACCAGCAGTTGGCTGCGGTTTGGCGTCAACTTGACTCTCTGGGGCTTGGATGTCTGTCGATCCTGCACCTGCTGTGTACGTCAGCAGACTCACTTGGAGACTCGTCACCTCCGCGAGTTCCTCACCCGCCTTCATCCGGAGTATGAGGTGGCTCGCTCTCAGTTGCTGATGAGACAGCCCCTTCCCTCCATATTGGAAGCTCTCGCTGCTATTCGGGCTGAGAAGGCTCGTCTTCGCATGGCAGGGATTCTACAGCAGCTCTCTTCAGTCTTGGCTGTTCACACCTCAGCACCGGTGCCTACGCCTACATCTGCCCCTGTGGTTGCTGCTGCTACTTCCACCACCTTCATCTGCGACTCATCGTGGATCGTTTCCGGGCACACCGCCCGATCGTCACCGTAAGCGTAAGGCTCGCCGAGTGGCCGCGCGGGAGCCGCTCCCGTCGAGTTCACGCTAGAGTTCCTTGGAGCGAATGCACCAGAGATGCTCATGCCGCTCGACGCCTTGTCGCTTCGCTCGCACGCACGAGTTCTCGCCGCTCGGTCTTCTGGTCCTGCGCCACCACCTCCTTCAGGTATATCATCTCCTTGGATTCTGGATTCCGGTGCCTCTTTCCACATGACACCGGGCTCCACTCATCTTTCTTCTGTGAGACCACCTGATCTTCCTCTCACAGTTCAGACTGCGGATAGGACATCTCTTCCTGTTACAGGACGAGGCACTCTTTCCACTTCATCTTTTTGTGTTCCTACTGTATCTCATGTTCCTAGTCTTACTATGCAGCTTATGTCAACTGGTCAGATCACTGATCATGGTTGTCGTATCATCCTTGACTCTGACTCTTGTTGTATTCAAGATCGTCATACGGGGATTCCTGTTGGGACTGGTCCTCGGCGCCATGATTCTCAGCGTCTTTGGTATCAGAGCAGTCGATCCCTAACCACGACTTCTGCTACCATGGCTACGGCGACAGATCAAACCATCAGACCTGCCGCCGAATCGTTGACTATGATAAAGGCTAAAGCCAACAAGATGGCCATGAGTACCAACGACAACGATAAGAAGATGGCGTCCATCTTCCTCGACATGCATACCACTTTGGAGAAGATGATCGTGGCGACAACAGCGAAGCCTCCCACGGCGGCGGCGATGCCTTCTGCAGAGGTGGTGACGCCTTCCACGGCGGCGATGGAGCTACCTCCAGCAACTGAGGCAATTGACGCACTTCCACGTCTTACCATGACGCTGCTGGAGCTCGCCGCGGCCCTACCGAAGTACGTCGTGGTCACCGCAGCGCTGCCAGGGTTGCTGCCATGCCTGCCGCATCAACCGGTGAGTTTGCCGCAACCACACCTGGAGGTAATGATCTCCAAGAACTCATGTAGCCTTCGCAACCTCTCGTCAACATGGGGTTTCCTAGGGCTTCAGCCATGACCGCTGCCACAGCTCAAGGACGAGCTGTCGCGAAAGGAGGGGAGTAGTTGTCATGGGCCGGGGCTACTGTTCACGCATGTGAACAGTATCATAGGTACTGTAGCACTAGGATTAGGAAAGGATTACCTTCCCCAATAAGAATATCTATTTCCCTAGATAGTTGTTTAGTTTCCTTGTATATGAATTAGTTAATCAGAAAGGTTATCTATTAATTAGGAAAGTTATTATTGGATTGGATTGTTAGAGATATATTTTCTTAGAGATTATTTCTTAAGGATCAAGTCGGGTCATCTATATAAAAGGGATAACATGTATCCATTATCAATCAAGCAAGAAGAACAAAGAAACAATAGTTCATCCCCGTCTATATCTATCTTCCTCCTCTAAGTCCCTCCCCCTTCAAGCCGTCGCCGTCCGGCCGTCCTCCCGGCGGTGTTTATCCCGTAATGATCTAAGATCATTATTACACCAGCTGGATAGAGTTATGAACACCTTGCATTGCTCTAGTAATCCAGTGGTCAAGATCACCTTCACATCCTTCTAAGGAACTCAAATGTCCAATCCAATCTAGGAATTTACAATTATTGATTAGGCCCTACAGAAGGCAGGCCATAAATTTCTAACAGTGACTGGTTCATGAAATTTCTAATTAATTAAATTCCTTCATGATTTGGGCATATGGTGGTCAAACATAGACGAAAATTGAATCGATCAGTCCATATAAGTATTTGTTTGTGAAGGGCCACTACTCAATAAAGCACTAAGTACAAATGTGAATAGTGATGCTTATGCTGTATGACATAAAGTTATAGCGTGCCAGGCCCATTTCACATGTCACATTCATGGTTTTAATTGTTTCTTTTTCACTTTCCAATAACAAACATTCAAGATCGAACATAAATAGAAAGAGAGATGAGTGTTCATCTTAGTAATATTGAATTTCTTAAATGGGTTAATTGAATTTGGCAAAAAGGTAAGAAAGGAACTAACCAGACAAAATTCCAGATATTACTTCGAATGTGAAATTACTTGAAACATCTAATGGCTCTGTACAATTAAGAGAAGGCCAGAGCTTTGGATATCCATTTCCCCTGCAGAAATTTAAATGCGTCCATAAGTTTTCCAGAGCAGCAGACGAGCTACTTCATATAACAAAACCATTGAACATGACAACTTCCTCAAAGAAGAATAAGAACATGACAACACCTAATCTGAAATGCTTGCTTGCCAAGTCACATAACCTATTTACAAAATCCTCAATTGCATGGGTATGTACACAAGTATGCCATGTGCACAGTCCAATCACTGAATCAAGCATAAATACTGATAACTACACTCCTGTACACATCATGGGAGAAATGCTTGAGACCGGAACAACCACCTGTTTGGTTCATCAAAACTTTGCAACTCTTAGTGGCACTACAAAAAAAAAAACAGCTGGTGATTTGTTTATTTACACAGGAGATAACTTAGTAACTAGGTTTCACGTAACAAAGCAACGGTGGAAAAACTCTCGAGTCTAGAGACACAAGCAGAAGTCTAGGGTAACCAAACATAGTAAGAAATCTACAGGTAAACTCACCATGATTCTGCATGACCAGGTATGTCAATTTCTGCCATGACATGAATACCTGAGAGAAGTAAAGAATAGTCAAAACATAAAATCTTTGTAGAGCACCAAATTTTTAGACAAGCAATAAGTAAGCAAACTATGATGAAGAGCTCAAAAAATATGTAACTATGTAAGTAACATATGGTCGCTTGTGGATTCCAACTACAATAGTGCGATACTACACTCAATACATTGACAGAAAATATACTAACTGGAAGTGAGCAAACCTCTTTTCTTTGCATAACTTTAGCATGGCGAAGTTTCAGATGAGAGATCGCAGTGGAAAATAATTAGAGAACATCAGTCAGAAAAGAAGTAAAATGAAGAAACTTGATAGTAGAATATAGAGAAGATAAAGAAAATACAAAAGCCAAATGATAAACTTAGCATACCTGACAATATCGTGTGCACTTCCACAGTGTAGCGCTCCCATTTTGAATATGAACCCTTCCATAGATTTGGATATGATGGTACCTCCAATGGAAAAGATTGTTCGTCGATGATATGCCAATGAAGAACGCTCTACTGGACACAACTCAAGGTTTCATTATATAGCGATGGAGGGAGGGAGAGGTTGTTCTGGTAAAATAACTAGCACAATCCAAAAGATAATAAATCACCAGCTTAGCAAATGACATGGAGTCAATCACTTGCTTAATCACATCTACTAGGAGGCAATGCCTTGAGGTATCTGCAATAGATGTGACAGAGGGAAAACTAATCATCTTGGCATCTTGCATTTACATTGTAGAGGATTTTCCAGTCATATTGGCATAAGCCTTCGAGTTTTTTTTTTGGATGTAGAAAGGTAGAGACTACCTTTATGTGAGACACCCTGCCAAGTTTAGAACTTGAACCTGGGTGGACTGCTTAGACAACACCACAGCTAGCTAAGTGAGCAAGCTCACTTCCTCAGCCTTCGAGTTATCATTGCTTACCTAGGAGCAAACAATAACAACAACAACAAAGCCTTTGGTCCTAAACAAGTTGTGGTAGGCTAGGAATGAAACATCCTCAAAGTCAAAGAGACGAGAGCCTTGCAAATAAAATAAAATAATAATCATAAAAAACCCTACAAGACTAAAACCCTAAGCCATACATCCTGCCATCTGAGTCGAGAGTCTAAAACACCGCCCCTAAACCTTCCTATAGTTCCGGTACGTTGATCGCTAACTTCCATGCGCTCCTATCTAAAACTAATTCTTTAGCTACATTCCAATCCCTCAAATCTCTTTTAACCGCTTCCTCCCACGTTAGTCTTGGTCGACCTCTGTCTCTTCTTATATTTTCAGTACGTCTTAAAATTCCACTACGTACCGGTGCCTCAGAAGTAGGGGTGAAAATGGATCAGATAGTTTCCGACCGATCCGGACAAAAACGGATTCGGAATGTCTCGGATCGGATTTTTCTCGGATAGTTTTCGGATCGGAAACGAATTCGGATTTTTTTGTCGGAAACGGAAACGAATACGGTAGGCATGCTATCCGGCGGATACGGAAACGAATACGGATTATCCGGATAAGACGGAGTCCGGATATCCGGATTTCGGCCCAAAAGAGGATTTCAGCCCAAAAGAGAAAAGGGGATTTTAATTGATTTCTGAATTTCAGAAAATGCAACAAATCAAATAGTCTTTTAGAAAATAGCAAATAGAGTTCAAAAATCCTAGAAAAAATCACAGAAATTTGATGAATTATGTTTAACTTAATAAAATTAATTCCAACTTAAAGTTGTTTTTTATTTTTGTATATAAATTATTTTAAATTTCTAAAAATAGGAAAAGCCTTTTTAAAATCCAGAGAATTCAATAAATTAATTAAAATTTTCTTTTTCACTTTAAATCCAATAAAATCCCAGAAAACTCAATAAATTTTATTTTTTACATTTAAAACTAGGAAATTAAATAATTGACTTTATTTTATTATTTTTTCCCTTTTAACCAGGAAAACTCTTTTAAATCTCAGAAAATCCAATAAAATAATAACTTTATTAATTTTATTTTTGGTAACATACTTTGGGATGTTACAGCCATTTGCGTATAGATTAACCATCCAGTCTAATCGATGTTAGTGTGAACTAAATTTTATGTATATGATGAACTAAGTGCGAATGCGTGATGACTTTGTGAGTTATGACTTATGAGCTAAATATGGTAAACTAAGTGCTATATTTTGTGATGAACTAGTTAATGTAACTTGCTAGTGCCAATGTTTTGTGTGGTTGCTGAAAATATGAACAATTCATGAATATTTACATCAAATAAATTAGTTATATGCTTTCGTTAATTTCTGGCATACAATTTAAGGGGTTTTCATGTTCCGAAAAATATCTGTGTCCGTATTCGTTTCGATTCGTATTCGCTCCGTATTCGTATTCGATACTATTCGTATTCGTATCTGGGGTATTCGTATTCGTATCCGGATCCGAGAAAAAAAATATGAAAACAAATATGGCAAAGCCATTATCCGTCCGTTTTCACCCCTACTCAGAAGGCCTCCGTTAGAGATGTCCAAACCATCTCAAGCGATGTTGGACAAGCTTCTCTTCAATTAGTGCTACCCCTACCCTATCACGTATATCCTCATTGCGGATTCGATCTCGTCTTGCGTGACCACATATCCACCGCAGTATCCTCATCTCCGCTACACTCATCTTCTGTATATGTTGTCTTTTAGTCGCCTAGCATTCTGCTCCATATAGCATCGCAAGTCTGATCGCTGTCCTATAGAACTTACCCTTTAACTTTTGAGGGACTTTTTTTATCACACAGGACACCCGATGTTTGGCGCCATTTCACCCACCCCACTCTAATCCTGTGGCTCACGTCTTCATCAATCTCTCCATCTCGCTGTAGTATCAATCCCAAATATTGAAACGTGTCCTTCCTAGACACTACTTGTCCGTCCAGCCTAACATCTCCATCATCTGCCCTAGCACCACTGAAATCATACTTCATATACTCAGTTTTAGTCCTATCAAGTCTAAAGCCCTTCGATTCCAAGGTCTTCCTCCACATCTCCATATTCCTATCGACATATATCCTACTCTCATCAACTAATACTACATCATCAACGAAAAGCATACACCAAGAGATATCTCCTTGTATGTCTCGCGTGACCTCGTCCATTACTAAGGCTCAACGCTAACCCTTGGTGTAGTCCTATCTTAATAGGGAAATCACTAGTATTACCACCACATGTTCTGATATTAGTCACAACATCTTGGTACATATCCTTAAATAGGGTAATATACTTTGTTGAGACTTTTTTCCTTTGAAGCGCACACCACATGATCCTTCTTGGCACTTTGTCGTAGACTTTCTCCAAGTCGAAATTTTGGGTTTCATTCCATGAAAAGGTGGCTTGATTTTTACGTTGGCTCGCCGGGCCTAACACAACTCTCCTCCTTTTTCCTGGCTTGGGACAGGCTACGTAAAAAACTACACAAGCGGAGTTAACCCACGAAAAGCAAAGCATGGTTCATCTTGAATGTACCACGGGGTGTGGCGCACTTCAACATTTTTGGTATTGTAGTTAAAAACACACAATTGACTGAACGTCTGTCAATGAATTCAACAAGGGAAAATGTATTTTCAGGAAAAGAGATAAAAGCGGAAAAAGGGAAGGAAAGAAGCCATGAAACTGTATCACAATAGTAAACAACCACAATACTAAAACAACACTAATTGATCGATAAAATCATTGAATCAAAGGTGTCATCAAGTGAGTGGTTATGCAACAGAATCTTATAGAGCATATTTATGAACTATCTATCTTTAAAGATCATGAAACACGTGTACAATCAGCCGGGTTAAAAAGTAAAAAATATGTAAAAGGGAGTTGTAAAACGGAGTTCCTCAAAACTTAAAGTCCGCACACCAAGGTCATACCTCCAATCCACGAGCTCCATATATTGTTTTAGCCTACAAGTACAGACAAAATATAGCTTCAGCTACATTATCCTTGTGCATAAAGAGAAAGGTGGAACAACTTTATAAGTTAAATTTATGCATGAAGCATGATAAAATAAAAATAATGATGTATATAACTACAATAATACGTATCTTCAATGATCTCTATCGCCATATGATCCGCGAGCACTAACCATGATCCACGAGCACTAACCACATTTAGTTCTGATTGATAAAATGCACAACAATTTGAGCATTTCTGGTGACAAATCGCCAGAAAGATAACCCAAAGTTCGCCCGAAGTTCATTACATGCATGTAAATATAAAATATCAAAGGTGCACAAGATTAACAACAAGTAACCATCACTGGACATTTCACCGTTTCCACAGTTAAGAACAACAAACCAATTATAGATGGACACAAAGAAAAGTGCAACTTTCAGTTCAAATCCCGAAAACAAGTTCATCCAAAAATAAACTGTGTTCTACCGCTATACATCTGCTTTGGTACATTTCACTGTAATTCAACTTGGTTCACCAATACATGTAGCAATTCCATATTAAATCATTCCAAAAATCAGCACTCGGCTGAGCTCATTCTAAAAGCTCCACAAATCAGCACGAAATTAACCATACTCACTAACAAAACCAATTAGGGATAAAAGAGACCCGCCTTTACTTCGAATTCTCCCAAACCAGTTCACCAAAATTATTCCAAAAATAATCTGGAGGAAAAAACACACCTCTATGGTTGCTCCACCGACGATCGAATGACGGCCGCCCGCCGCCGCCACGTAGATCGTGTAGCTCTCGTCCACTCCCAGCTCCAACTAAATCCAAGAAAATGGAGGAATTCACACTTGCGCACTGATCCAGAAGACACAAGTGACAACCAAGCCTGAATCACTGCGAACACTCGTACCGTCTCATCGGCGGAGGCGACGACGACGATGAGCTTGGCGACGTCATAGCCTCCCGGGGCGGAGCGCGCGACGTGGGCCCACGGAGAGAATATGAGCGACTTGTACGCGTCTCGAACGCCTCGGCGACCGCGGCGCCACCGCCCCCGGGGTCCTGGCCTCCTGGGGGTCGAGCGCGAGATCGGGGTCGAGGGCTAGGGTCTGTGTCCCGTATGTGAAGTTCTTCGGCAGCGGCCACAGGTATACGGGCTTTCCGGACGCGGTTGAGTTCGCCGGAGACGGATGGCGCCGAGCTGCGGCGACGGAGAAGGCGGCGAGGAGGAGTAGGACGAGATAATTGAGGAGTATTGGGGGCATTTTGGTAATGCGTCCGGATATTTTTAGGATTTTAATTGCGGTTTTTGGGTGGGAAAATGAAGAATTTTTTTTTAAAATAATATTTTTAAAAGATATTTTAAAAAAAAAGTCGTCTCAAAAAATTACAAAAAAAACTGTAAAACACAAAAAAATGTAAGTGGGATGGGGGTGATCCCGCCTATAATCTCGGACGCCCAGATCGGATCCAAAAGTCACAATCGAGTTTGTGCATACATCCACAGATATACCCTTGTGCACGAAATATGTTGCCAAAGCCAAGGAAGGAAATATATACTTATTCCTTTTAAGTAGTGAAGTCTAGGTATGTTCAAGTTAACAATGAACCGAAAAAACTGAACCATATCGGTCAACTCGGTTTGATCGGTATTCGATACGTTTTTGAATTTCTGGTTTTTTCATAGTTCGGTTTTTTTTGTGTGGAAAAACGGCTGAAAACCAAAAATACCGATTAGTTGTTGGACGCCTCGACTCGACGGCCTGGACCTGGACAGCTTATAGCGAGGGTTGGTGGGCCTGGGCTACTGATTGCTGTGCTGGCCTACTGATTGCTGTGCTGGCCTAAGTCACTGAGTTGGCCGATGGCTTGATGCCTCAATGCTTTGATGGGCCTGGGCTTCGCCGTATGTATGCATGGATGAAACGCCGTATGCATGCACGATAAAATGCGTCGAGCAATTGATTATGTGGTCATATGGTCTTAGTTCAGTTGATTGTGTGATGTCGTGATGTACTACACGAGCATAATATGGCCATCACTGATACCAATGCGGGTCTGATGGCTTTCTGCAACATGTTGATTGTAATCTTATTAGCTAGCTTGACAACTTGGTTTTGTAAATCAATGATAGATTGATAGTTGTGAACTAGAGGTGGCTGGCCGGGGAGAAGAGCAGGAAGAGGATTATAGGAAGAAAATCTATGTGTTTATGTGTCGGTCGTGAATATTTGTGATCACAGCACACCGTATCATTTCATAATTCGCGTCAACTTTGGTAAATATAGTATTTACCGATAACGTACTAAAATAAATTAGTATTTACTGATACCAGATCGTATTTTAAATAATATCGTATTTATCAAACTAACAATACACGGAATGAGCAACCCTAGTGAAGTCAAATCAACATCGAGCATATGGAGTGGAGCGGCAGATAAGATAACACGGGGTGTTATGCAAGATTGCTGACGATACCAGACCAGGCAGCACTTACCAGGATTTGGCTCTCCACATGGTGGCAGCAATAATAACCAGGTCATGAGGGCCAAACATGGAAGAGGCGATGGGTCTCGCTTCTGCTCTCTGGCCGAGGATGCAACATCTCTCTCCTCGTTTCTGAAAATTTTCCGGATCCAATGCATCAGCTGATTCCGGCCTTTCCCTCTGCTGCGTGTTTTAACTTGGAATTCTGCATCGATGTGCTTGAGAGCCAAACACCGTGCAGTGCATGTACAATGATACAATAACTGTCTACACTAGAGTCAGTTTATACAATTTTTTACTTATCTTTATAGATCACATAAATTTTTAATACTTTAATGGACATAAAAAAAATATGGTTGGATAGCCTTTTTGGTTTTGGTGATACAATCATCTAAGATTGTAGACATCATATTTCTCTCTAACTTATACTTACTACTTAACCAGGTAGGTATGTTTATTAAATGCTAATGATAAGGTGATTCTGAGAAATCAGCGCTGGTCTGAATCCCAGTCCTTTTAAGAAAGACGCCTCTCTCTTCCGTTATCAATGTGGTCTGAATTCCGAATCGGCCTGTTCAAAAGCACGCCTGGCAACTCAAGGGCCGGCCAGTCCGAGGGCACAGCACGAGAAACAGAAAGCCGTAAGAATGATGGCAACGAAGAAAACCATTAACGATCGCATTCATCGTCTCAAACCAACCAGCTCGAGCACTAGAAAAATCCAAGTAGGTCTAACCACCACTGAAGTGACCGACACTTAAGTAAGGACTCGGATCTCTCCCAATCCTACTTATTATTATCATCACCGAGCTAAGCCTAGAAAAAAGAACGGCCGACCGACACCAACTGGCTCCCTAGTTGGGGGCGAAGAAGATCTCCGAGTCGAGCCTCTTGGACCGGAAGAGCTTCTCCATCTCCGGCGTCGTGTTGAACGATGCCTCCAGAACCTCCGGCGAGATCGCCTTCCACACCGACGTCCTCCCCGCCAAGTGGCTGAAGATGGGGCTGCACATGCACAAAGGCGAAACAACAATGCATTAGATAGTGGTGGATTCGCGACACAACACAATGCGCACCGACATGAAATGCTGGAGCTGGACGACCAACTCACTTGGGAGTGGTGATGATGGAGAACCACTCCATGCCAGAGGCGTCAGCGATCTTGGACACGACGAAGAAGCGGGGCACGATGAAGAGGTAGCCGCCCTCCACGCGGGTCTCGAGCACGCGCTTGCCGTCGGTGCCGACGACCTGCACGCGGCCGCTGCCGCGCACGATGTAAGTCACCTGGTACGCCGAGTCGCACGAGAAGCCAGGGGAGCACATGGAGTGGGCGTCGATCCTGACGAGGTCGGCGCCGAGCCCGACCTCCTTGACCAACGGCAGGTTCTGCGTGTTGAGCACGACGACGCGGCCGCCGTTCTTGATGTCCACGTCCAGGGGCGCCTCCAGGCAGTTGAGCGCCATGCCCTCGCGGTCCTTGGGGGACGGCTCGGGGAGCTTCTGGCCGGCCTTGAGCTTGACGATGCCGGCGGCGGGCTGGCTGGAGACGAGCTTGGCGGCGTCCTCCTGGGCGAGGTCCCAGGCGCGGCCCACGAACTCGGTGGAGAAACCGGTGAAGATGCCGCTGGCGCCGGTGAGCTGGAAGTTGGTGAACTGGCCGGCCTTGTGGCCCTTGGAGGTGTCGCCGAGGAAGAGGACGACGAGCTCGGTGGTGGCCTCGGGGGTGTTGTGCCACCAGGTGACGACGCCGAAGGGGAGCGCCAGGGCGTCGCCCTCCTTCACGGCCAGCACCTTCTCCTTGGTAGCCTCCGGCAGGACAACGCCGCAGGTTCCCTTACCTAGGGAGGATCGAAAGCAGTATCAACAATTAGCAGTAGCAACTCACTGCATCAAAAATTCCCAAACAGAGCAAATGTAGTCGATCATAAATGGCTTGACCAAGACCAGCTAGTGAACTCTTCATGCTGGACCACGAGTATTAATTAGACATGGACACGAGTATTGTTTATCAGATGGTACTAATTAATTAGACGTGGATCTCGGGTTTTAGTTCAACGATAGGTCACATTCACATAATGGAAACCACGACAGTACAGCAATCCCAATAGCAAATTAGCAGCATCAGTCACGATAATTAAACACGGAAGTTTAAGCCAAAATTAGTAACCAAGACAGTTGAGTTTCAGAAAATTAGTGAGATCTCACGCAGACATCTAATCAGATAAAATTTTTTAAAAAAACGACTCCAAATTACTACCAAAATCCAAAAGGGTCTCTGTTCAACAGGCAAATTCCAAGCTAATAGCGCAAACAAATCGCGCAACCTGCTGCAATCATCAAAATTCGGGAACCCCAGAGAGTGATCCCACACCCGACACTTCCGATCGGGCAAATCCCAATCCAAAACCAAACAACGCGTGACACGTGAACAATATCATCTGCTCTGCTCTAGGGACGACGCGATCATGAGAGGGCACGGGCGTGTACGGTGTACATACCCTGGAGGACGTAGGCGACCTTGGCGGAGTCGGAGTAGCTGGGGAGGGAGAGGCCGGCGGCGGCGAGGGAGAGCTTGGCGGCGCCGATGGAGGCGAGGCCGAGCATGGGCAGGTCGGCGGGGCACCACTCGTAGTAGGCGCCGCCCTCGCCGCCGTAGGCCTTCTTGGGCTGCCTCGGGGTCAGATCCACCGCCATCGCAGAAAATCTAGAGCTTACGAGAACCGAAGGAGCTGCGAGAAGGTTCTGGAAGGAGGTTTTGGTGTGAGGAGGCCAAGGGGGATCGGGTTGCCTATTTATAGCGGGGAGGGCTAATCGTGATTAGTCGTAGCTTATCTGCAACGAGCGGGCCGTGCTTAGCGGGTGCTTATCCCGAGTTAACTGCTTTCCCCTTCCGACCCCTACGAAGGTGGCTACGGAGAGAACGCGAACGCGAACGGCTGGCTATGCTCCTCGACGTTGGAACGTTTCTGAGCTGAGCTGATACCAACATGGAATAATCTTGGAGATCGATGAGACCGGCGAGTCCGTAACTACATCTGGATTCGGTAATTAGGCAGATAAGCTTGGCTGTTTCAGTATCGGATCAGATCTCGGCTGTTTTAGTTTCGGATCAGACCTCGGCTGTTCTCTTGGCCTTGGATCAGATTTGGGTTGGAGTTGGCCAGCTAGTTTTTTCTTTTTTAAAGATTGGCCAGGTAGTTAGACTTAAGGCGTGTTTGCTTTTATACATGGGAGCACTCGATGACTGCTGGTTCATTGATTGCTTCGGTACCTGTGTAAGCTGCCAGGCCAGGCAACAGCGTTGAGTCAGGTGTTGAAAACTTGCGTCTGGGAGTTAGGCAGTCCGATCTACTGTTCGTAGTTTCGATCCAATGTTCTATTTTTCATTTATCAATTTCAGACACAGGCTTCCAACCAAACAATTCATCTTCAGATTTGCCTTATCAGACAAAAATCATGTACTTTCTAGGCTACCTCCAGGCACTACTTTTTTTCAGACATAAAATTCAGGACGCCAACCAAACAAGCCCTTTTTTTTCAGACATAAAATTCAGGACGCCAACCAAACAAGCCCTTAAGGCGTGTTTGCTTTGCTTCCTGGAGCCAATTTGCCTGGCCAGGATGCAGCTGGGATTTCACCTGCGCTGTGTATGGTTGACTTCTTGTGCGTAGCTACCAGCCAGGTGCGAGACTCAAGCTCAGGCGCTAGAGACGAACGCTTGGGAGCCAAACAACTCCATCTACTATTTCTATCTTCGATCCAACAGTTTATTTTTCATTCACTAATTTAGACATATACTTCTAATTAAACAACTTACCTTCAGATTTATCTGATCAGACAAAAATCATCTCTATACACTATTTTTTTTCCGGAGAGACATGAAGGAATTGTCCTGCAAGATTTTGGGACGCGTGCGCACACGTAGCTAGCACGGAAATGGATCCTCTGCACACAGTTGAGCACTAGGCAGTGCCTTGCACATTTCGTCACATCTGAGACACCATTCGCCTGAGGAAACACGGTGTTAGCTCACAAGAAATACTGCTCTGCTTCGCACAAGAACTCTTACACCGAAATATGTCGATGTACACGCAATGCTGCAAAGGACTAAGCTCCAACCGCAGGCTGCAGCTCCATTATTGGTATGGAAAGGTTACATTACAGTAGATGCACTCCTGTAAAGAACACGACGCTGAAGGAACCCGCGGTTTCTACTGAAACCGGCACTGCAAGAGGTGGCTCATACAAAAGGTGCGCACGTGCAGCAACCATAACAGGGTTCTCGACAGATGCTGCTGCATTATTTCAACTCATCACGCACTCAAGCTACAGAAGCCTACCCACACCACTACTGACAGGGATGGTGTCCAACTAGCACCAAAGCTTACGCACTCACTTTTGGTGCCCATCCAGCAATCAGGTGCTCCTTAGTTGGCTTAGTCTTGACGAATGATTCGCGGCCAAAGAGAACCTGCACCGAGACAATGCAAATCTCAATAATTCGATTCTTGGCAAGTTTCTGAAACGATAGAAAGAAAAATGTCTCTTCACTTGAGCAATAGTGTACCTTGGTGTACGCATGGACGCTGGTTAGGTTTTCTGGGATCTTCCAGCCTTTGAAATGCTCCAAAGCAACCTGGAGATGGAAGAGCTTTGGTCCCAGGTTGAGATCAGCAGCTGACACGTTCTCCCCGTTGATATAGGGGCCCTGCAATTGCCAAAAGGTGTGACCATCAATTATGATGTAGAGAAAGGTTTAGTTGAATTAAGTTAGATAGTCAAACCGAGCAAGGCCCACACCTAGCACGAGAATGCACATAGATAAAGTGAAATGATTGCAGTGTCATATCCAGACACAGACACAGGTTAAGTTGCTTAGATAGTGAAACTTGGATACAATCAAAATGACTGTGGAGGCACGTATTATGTCTGTTCCCTTGAAGAAAGCAATAGACAGATCACCTGCTTAAACACTGAAACTTACATGAGCTTTCAGATGCTCCTCGAGTGCCTGCAGCTCATTAAGAAGTGCCTTCTCCGAACCATCATTCGGATCCTTGCTCTTCAAGAACGTGACAAAGGTTGGGAAAATCTTTGATCCCCTGTCACAACCAAATTGAAGCATCATACACAAATAGAGCATAGCAAGAAATGGTACGACAACATCAAAACTTATTTTTGTTTGAAAAGGAGACAACATCAAAACTGAAGATGTATTTTTTTACGGAAAGAATTCAAGTTATTACAACCATAAAGCATTTCACTAAACTATCGAAATCAAGCACTCGAAAGATCATATTGTAGCTAATTCCCGACAAATGCATAACTTCCTTATTATAGGACATCAGGCCCAAGTGTCCGTGAAACTAACAATCACAAGTTTCAAGTCCAAAAGGCCTCTATAAGTATAGTTGACTAACATAACGAATTATAAACTGCCAAATATATAAAGTACAAACAGAAGATATCACTGAAACGAATGCAAGTTTCTGCTTATGAATAAACCTTGCAGTACCATAGATATAAGTACATAACAAGGATCTCCAAATGCAAGAAATAGTTTAGTTTTTTATTTTTATTTTGGGGTGGGGGGAGCAAGGGTGAATTTTATCCTGTGGCATTGGCGGGGATACTCTTACACTGATGCATACTCAGGAGGGGTGACAAGAGACGGAGTTGGGAACTTCTCCTCAATGACTTGAGTGATCACATCAGAATCAGCAATCCATTTGCCATCACCGCTGTTAAACACAGGCACCTTCCCCTCTGGATTGATCTTCAGAAACCTGAAAGAGTCATCAGACTATGTTAGGTTAAGAATTTTACAAACAGGGTGAAGCACCAAGTTCCAACTTCCAAGGTGCTAAATAACAACCTTAGCTCCCTCAAAGTTTCAGTTTCGAAACTGCAAAATACCCATCTTCTTAATCAGATCTTTATTAGTACTGAAGTTGATATCATGGAAATGTTAACAACAACTTCGCAGATGAAAGCATGCAAACATGTGCTAGTTCATCTGTTCACTCTTCATCAGAAAAGGAGAGTACCTTTTCACAATTGTCAAGAGGTAGCAAGTACCATGAAATTTACATGAGAAAGGACCATAAATCCAAAAGCTTCCCTTTCGTTTTACAGATACAATGCAGGAAAAACGCACACAAAATGGAGCTGACTCTTCGAAACAGAAACAAAGGAACTCCGGACTGCTCTGTACATTTGACTGACAATTTATAACAGTTAAATGCAGCCTTTTGCTCTAGTCATATTCTCCATCTAATGAGGGATTAAGTCTATTGGTTTTGATTGCTCGCCACCTAGTAGTAAGAATCTTCAATTTTTCCCCACTTGGGTCCGGAGAACTAGATCAAAATGCTCCCCAGAATCAGCTTAAATCCCTTAGAGGCTTAGACATACATGCCTTTCTTAATGCTAAAGCTATCCTGGCAGACATGTCTACATAACTAACCCAGTATGAGAACTAGCAAAATGAGGTGCATAAGACTGCTATGTTATCTATGTAACCAAATTTACCTTGCAATTTATAGTTGCAGTGATTAATTTTAGTCTGAGAACTCTGGATGTCTCAGTGATATTTCTAAGACATGTTTAAGACTTGGCAATAGAAATTTGTGTTAAAAAAGAAGACCCATAGTTCATAGCTTATGCATGCCATGAAGCTTCATGGCTGTTTACTGTGAATGGAGCATATATGAGCTTGTCTGAGCTTACATCAATGCTAGTCAAATGCACAATCAAGTATTTGCTGTATAGAGCTATCCTCTAATTACATGCCAAATTGCCAACGCAGGTGACGTGTGTGCTAACTTAGGGCGCTGCACTCATTGTTGCAGAGAATAATACTCCGAAGTGCTCTGATACTGCTTCTGTAATGCTCTAATGCCCAAGATTTTGCAATAGTTGGCAATTGACATTGGCACATTTGCGCCCCAAGAAAATCAATCCAAACATACTAATTACACTGCATTTCTAATCCTTATATACTTCATTGGCATGTGTTTTTAGGCTCTCGGTTCGGATAGCAGGATGTACAGCTTAGGGTTTTAGCCTTGTAGGTATTATTATTATTATTATTTGCAAGACTCTCGTTTCTTTGACCTTGAGGGGATTTCATTCCTAGTCTACCCCAACTTGTTTGAGATCAAAGGCTTTGTTGTTGTATATACTTCATTGGCATGTCTGGATAGTGCATTGGGTCAAATCCCCTTGAAAATGTAGCCCAAGAATCAGAGTCCAAATCCACCCAATAAGCTTGTTTCCATGGAGTAAAGTAGAAATAGTAAACTGCTGTGAGGAAGTAAACCAAGAGATTTTCTAATTCCCAAGCACCTAGGATTTGCTGCACTCCAAATATCACACTGGACTTTGTTCCTTCAAAAAAACATCTCCCAATCTACCAGAAACATATTTACCTCTTACTTTCGTTTCCTTTTGGAATGATTGTGAACTTCTGTAATCTGGTTTCTTTTAATAGAAACAAGGGCAACCTCTTTTTCAAAATAAAAAATAAAAATCTTGAGCGCTCTTACTTTCAGTTCCAATGAATGCTCCATACACACAACACTTGTCAGACGATTTTTACAGGCTACGGCTTGTTTGTGAAATCTAGAAAAATTTCCCCGATGAGCATAATTCATTAGGACGTTTTGGACTTTGGAGGGAGCACAAGTACTCCTCATCTGTAAGGAAAAATGCTTCCCTCTCTATTAGGAGAAAAGGCTCCCTGTGCCGTTTTTCCAATCCTCTTGATTCAGCCCGAAACGGCAGGTCTAGAATCCAAGCTTACCAATTGTTGATTTCAAGTCTAATCCCAAGGCT
This sequence comes from Ampelocalamus luodianensis, assembly GCA_036346255.1. Classification (NCBI taxonomy): domain Eukaryota; kingdom Viridiplantae; phylum Streptophyta; class Magnoliopsida; order Poales; family Poaceae; genus Ampelocalamus; species Ampelocalamus luodianensis. The sequence continues at coordinate 73,006,978 of CM070633.1, read as the reverse complement.
ACATTTCACAGAGGGATCAAGCAAATCTACCACATGAAAGAAGGTAATTTAAGCAGCGCAGATGCAGGGGCGAATCCAACGGGGGGCTTCATCAAGCTGAAGCCCACCCTCCGCCGGCGCCCCAAACTCCCCTCCCCAAACCCCAAGTCCATCCTCCGGCTCCCTGGCTGCCATGGCTGCACCAAACAAGAAGAAGAAGCACTAAGTAGAGCAACCGAGAGGGATTTGGCCTTTGGGCGTGAGCTGCTCTGGCTGAAAACCGAGAGGCAGAGCGCGGCCAGGTCGGCGTCGGCATGCAGGAGGCAAGGGACTTCACGAGGGGATGATCTGCGTTGTCAGCAGCGGCAAGGGCTCGCTGCTCCAATTGCCGAGAGGCACTTTTGCCTCTTCAATCCGGACTTCACGCCTGTCTAGGACCTCGGCCTCCTCCGCCAAGGCTCGATCAGTACATCCAGTTTCTGATTTGTTGCTCGTACATCTTACTTGTGGTGCAATTTGGTTGAAATCAGTGTTTTTCTTAGATTACACTGTGATATAGTGGCTAAAAGATGCAGCTTTGCCTCTCCACAGACCTAAACTTACTAGTGCCGCGGCCTTAGCTTGTAGGGTGATTGGTTGATGTCATCCCAAAATTTGCCTGACCCTGTAAGCGCCTCTTGTGATACAAATTGATATGTGGATTCGGTGGTGTGAAAAAAGGCTGCATCTTTAGTTCAAGACTGTCTTCAGGCATGCCAGGGAGAGATTAGGTCCAAATCAGGTGTCAAAGATGGTTCTTTTTGTTCCAATGGGATCTCGTACGTGTCCAAAATGCTGGAAATTTTTTCTTGATGTTCTTTGACCACTGATTTGGTCCTAGCATGGCATATCATCCGAACTTATCTTTTAAGAGCCTCTGTTATAGTAGATCATCAGTATGTTCTTGCTTCTCTCTGTCAAAGATGCTCCGTATGTAGAGTTATGACCATGTGGATAGACTTGTACACGGTTGCTCATCTAAGCTTGTCCTCGGTTCCAACTTTTGCTCCTATCTCATCCGTGATCTAGTTGTCAAAAGAATGCTGCCGCAGCTGGCTTCTTTTCTTGATGGATCCAGTGACAGTAGCCCATGTGGTGAAGCCTTGGACACGTCTGTATTTCTTAGGCATGCGTGTGGGAGCACTGCCTAAACTGCTATTGCTAGCAATATGTAATGAGGTGCTATTGCTGCCAATTCTCAGCTTTTGCATAGCACGGTACCAATGTAAGAGAATAACCACAAGCTTGTTTGGTGAATTAGTGGGTTAAGAGTAGTGGTTGGGTGATTTGCGTGTTGAGTTGCATCTTGTTCTTTCTGAATGCTAGCACATCGCATGGGTTTAGTGGAAGTTTTTTTTAGCATGCAAAATGAATGTCTCGTGAAAGTCGTGATTCAAACTAGCGTCTTAGTGGTATGATTATTTTATTTTGAATGTTCATAATTATTTAAGTATAATTTTCTATTGTATCACTAATTTTTCTAATTTTGATGTACAGATTGTTACCTACTAGAACAGGATGCACTCTCCATTAGCGAGGTACCTTCATTGTATTTTCCTTTTTTCTTTTTTTGCTTTGATTTTATGAATAAATTTAATTGCACAAGAATACAATACTATGTTTGTCACATATTAATTTAGTCCTTCTAGACTTTGAGCCTACTCTCCTTTTTCATCATGGATTCACTACCGCACAGAAACTTAATTCAGAGAGCCAAAAGAAAAAAAGAAAAACTCATGACAACACTAAATTTCTCAGGCTCGCACTGTTCCTAGTCCACTAACACAAAACATCTGACAAGTCAAGTCAAGATGGTAGAGAAAACACTCAAACTTAAGATGTACGACAAATAGCATTCCGTCAGGTAGGCAGCGGATGAAAAATAGATCGGAAAATTTAGGGGTGGGGAAATCGGAGACGGACCAGTCGGGCTTGTTGCTGAGGTTGATGAGCTTCATCTCGTAGGTCACCTTCTTCTCCTCCAACGTGAGCAACACCCTCTGGGCGAAGGGGCCTGCCGGTTCAAAATCGTCCAAGCAAACACGGATTAACACAAAATAGTTAGGGTTTTGTGTCGAATCCGGTGAGAGGTATGGAATGGGGAGGGCACTCACAGTCGCCGAGTTGGTCGGGGGCTCCGGTGGCGGCCTTGACGCACACCTCGACGGCCATGGCGACGGCGAGTTTAATTAATCTGGGTTCTTCCCAGTAATTGTTTTCTCTCTCGATCTACGGCGAGTTTTTGGCGATGAGAAGACCAGGAGGCTGCAGTGCCGCGCATTTATAAGGGGGAGGGAGAGCTCGCCGGAGACGGGTGGGAGAAGCGTGTGGATGACATGTGGGACAACCGGTGGATGCCGTCGTGGGATCGTAGTGGGGTTGCCCTGGTTTATGGTCGCGCGTGAGCCGCGCGCGTCACACAAATTCTACTTTCCTTTCGAGAGGGTGGCGACGCATAGTACACGTAGCACATTTGGGACTTTTTGGCTGCACTGACGTATCTCGGGCCCGTATTTACAAGAGGTCGTCCTCGAATTTTATTTACAAAAATGATCTATATGCCGTATGGCGTCCGACACGTCCCCTCCTGCCGTGCAGGCTACTGTAGCATCTACGATCACAATGCGGCAGAGGTATTGTAGTATTTTTTTTAATTCATTTAAGTATACTTTTGTATGAATTTTTTAATATAGATAATGAGTTTCAAAAATTATAAATTTTTGTAGAGTCTTCCGACACAGTGTACTTGTTTGTGTAATTTTTCAAAAGTTTATCCTTTATGATTTTGAAAAATTCATTTAAGTATATTTTTTGTAGAAATTTTTGAGAAAAATTTAGAATGTATAAATTTTTAAAAAATTACACAAGCAATTAAACTATGTCGGGGAGTTCTACAAAAAAATCATAATTTTTAAGCTCATTTACTATATTTAACCATTCATACAAAAGAACACTTAAATAAATTTAGGAAAAAGAAGAAGAAAAATGCTACAGTGCCTCTGCCGCATTGCGGTCATACGGTAGGTGGTGCTATAGTAGCCCTACCACATGGTGACAGTGCGGCAGGAGGGGGTATGTCGGACAGAGAGGACCTGCCGCACACCATGTGGCATGCGGTTATTTTTACAAATTTCATACGAAACGGTCATTCTTACAATTATTTAGCGAATTTGTGCCAATAAAACTAAAAATTCGCACATTGGGTAGGACCCCTGCCCTGCACCGTCTCCTGTGTGCCACCGAAAAATCAACAATCCATATCACTGTCCGTCTTGTTCTTGTCCACCGAGAAAGAAGTGGTGGCCAGCCACGTGGGTCGATCTCGACCGGAGGTTAGGATTCATCGTCACTGTCCCTCTGGGCCTCCGTCCATCGAGAGAGAGTTCTCACGAAAAAACAATCAGGACTGGGAAACAGAAGGCGGTCCAGATTCACCGAATTATTTTGTTCCGTGTTTCCTTCCCACTCCAGTGGAGCGCTGATGGCACTGGAAACTCTGCACGTGGAGCCATCAGGCCGTGAAGATATCGAAATGCTGGGGAAATCACGGAAATGGACTAGATGGCAGCCCCCATCTGCATCTGGCCCAGGAGCTGCATCCTTGTTTTGCTCCTAATAATATATGTATTTCACATGACAAAAGCACAGAAATTAGTCTTAGCTACGACCATATCTTGGTCAGGATCATGATCATCATTTATATTCGAATGCAAAGAAACAAAGAGTATTCGATTAGAAATCAATATGCTGGCAAGCCTGTGCTAACCAACCCCGAAGGAATGTTCATTGTGCTGCCCCTAGGCCCTAGCAGTCTAGCACTCTGAAATGTCATCTTTTCGGGAAAAGAAACACAGCCATGAGCATGAGGTAGAGGATCTCTACCGCTAAAAAGAAGGATCATAACTTATATGTAGCATTATTGTCTGTGAAACGAGTTATAAAATAGATGTTAATGATCGGTTGTGGTACTTTATGCTTGCTATTCAACATAACTTATGTATCATGTGGATTTTGTTTTTATATATTTTCATAGTAGCTAAATCCGCATTGTCTTATTTTAGTTGTAGAAGACCCCGTGCCGTGGGCGCATCTCATCCTCTTTTTCCGTCTCTATAGGTCCAAATGAGGCTCAATTTGACTACGAGCGGCGGGGCGTGAACACAGTGCACACTAAGTGCTGCAGTGGGGTCAAGGGTGTAGCACAGATCGAGCACGTGAGGCGACAGAAGGCATGCCAATGCCACGCACGGCAGTTAAGCTCAAGGGCATGATGTAGGTAGGCCGATGTGGTAGAGTATTATGTTTTTTTATGGTGGTGTATAGGGAGTATTTAAGTATTTTGTTGCTAACTAGTACTCAAATTTTGAACTCTTAGATTTAGATTTAATGTATGATACCACTTTAACTCGTTCTCTAATAAGATATTACTAAGTATAATATAAATAAATAAAAAACTCGAGTACTCGTAAACCAAAAAAGAAACTGTAACAAATCTAAGAGGCCATGGGCGTATAGGGTCTGAAGTCTGAACGCAATTACGAAAACTGCGAGTTGGCGTGCTAGTGTGTCTGGGCTTTCGCGCCTCGTGTCGTGCCCACCTTTTCAAACTCGGAACACCCATGCCTGTCCCCCGTGCCTCGCCTCACCTCCTCCTCAGTCGCTGACAAGATGCCCAGGTTTCGTGTATGGCCCGCGTGCAGCGAGGAAGGAGTGCGACACCACCGGTCAGAGCTCCGTGCACCCACCGGTCAGAGCCACGTGGGTCCCACCACCTCTGCGACCCAACCCAAGGCCTGAGAGAGAGAGAGAGAGAGAGAGAGAGAAGAAGACAGTCCGCCCCAAAGCCTGCGGAGACTGAGAGGACAAGGGGAAGGAGAAGAGGAAGAAGCAGAAGCTGCAGCCGAGGGCCGAGGCGATGCTGCGCGGTGGCGGCGCATCGCGAGCCGAGGCGAAGACCCGCCGCGCCGCCCCAGCCTCCGCCCGCAACGTCGCGCCGAGTTGAGTGGTCGATTTCTACTCGTTTCGTAGCTACCTGGCTTCCTTCTTCGCTTCCGTTGCTCTGGGACTAATAAAAGATTTCGGCTTTTATCCTGCATTTGCACAGCACGAGCAACCATTCCTGCACCCGAATCGAAGAACGTGTCAGTGTTGGAGGATCCGGTGGCGCCTTCCGTGGAAGAAACCTCTGTAAATCGACCGCTCGCCATCTCCTCCTGTTCCTTCTCTCCGATGTCTATCTTCCTTTGAGCTGCTGCTCTTATTGTACTAGTACATGCTATGCCCTTTCTACATGTATGTACTGATGTATGTATGGTTCGACTAGCTATGTATGCTTCTGTTAACCTTGCTAGATTTGTCGCTTAAACTGAAGATTCAAATTTCTAGTCCCTGTTTATGCTGTGCTTCACCACTATGATTCCTTATAATTCCAATTTTTACATGATTCCACCAGTCCACTTTTGAGTTCAAGCGAGGGTCTAAAAGGGCGAAGAAGGCGATGCCGCCCGCAGAAGCGCACGGAGGGGAAGAGAATTCGAGAGAGGTACAAAAAATTTGGACTGTACAGAAGTGCATTTCTACATGAAAAAATGTTGCTTTATGAACTCCTAGCTGAAGCTGTGGTCTGGTCTCTTTTATGTGTTTTTCCAGGGACTCTCTAACAAACCAAACGTGGTTCCTGCAAAGACACCCGCTGCGAAGGAGAGGCCCAAAGAGGTGGAGTTCGCCCATTGTGCCCCTGGTATTGTTGCCAGGCTTATGGGTCTTGACACCGTGCCTGGTCCCAAGAAAGCTCTTGACCGGTGCCAGAGTGACATTCAGAGTAATATGCAACGGCAATTATCCGGAGGTGTTCAAGAAGTGGCCCGTACTTCATTTCAAGATCAGCCATGTAGCAGCAGTGTTAATGAGCTGCCAGAACTGAAGGATGTTTTTGAGGTGACGGAGATGGAGAATATGGTGATGCGCATGGCATTGCAGTCAGGGAACGAGAAGCCACGCCCAAGAAGCAATCAGGCTGATCTGGAATTTGTGAGGCAGAAGTTCTTGGATGCAAAGCGCCTTTCCACTCACGAAGACCACAGGAATTCTAAGGAGTTCAGTGAAGCACTTGAGATACTGCACTCCAAAAAGGATGCTTTCCTTGAAGTCCTTCAGGAGAACAGTACTCTGTTGTCTGGATTCCCAGGACAGATCCTTGGTCATAGTGGTCTGCAGTACTCACAATTGTTTGAGCAAGACAACCTTCGCAGCACGGAAGTTGAGCGTGGCTGGTGGTTTCATGTAGCAAAGCAGTCTGAGGATCTTCTTCCTAGTATGCATCTCAAAGAAACTTCTGTTGTGCCATTGAAGCATTTGGCACAGAACAGGAGCAAGAGTAAAACTTCAGGGCGGTGCTCTCAAATTGTTGTCCTGAAACCAAACCTTCGGAGGAAAAGTTCGACACCTGTTCTGTCAAGCCAAGAAACATCCCAGTTTGACCAGTGGAGTGGTACACAATCGTTGAAGCCCACATACCGTAGTATGCACAGGCAAGATGTCATGCATTCTATGGCACCTAGCAATGTTCAACTTCTAGAACCAGATGGAGTTACACCTGAACAGAAGGTTAGAAAACAAACACCTAAAAGAGGTAGCAGCAGGAAACCAGCCAAGGAGGAATGCTACCTTGCAGTTGGCAGTGAAAGGGAAAAGATCGCTTCTACTTCTCATGATGAGACCCTGCCAATTTCTTCATCCACCTGTTCTGCTGGATCATCAGTGAGCAGAAAGGCAAGGATGCACCTCTCTGAAAGATGGCAAATGGCCCGCCAATCTAATGAGGAAATTTCAATTCCTACAGATACTAGAACGTTAGGTGAAATACTTGAACTGTCTGATAGAGATGCAACCAAAGTAATCACCCGCAAGACTTTGTCAGATCCGAAAGCCAATCGCTATAATGTGCAAGAGGTGCAAGCCTGTCCTCTCGGTATTAGCAGTAAAGATGGTTGGAAGACAGGGATTTACTGTGAAGATGGTTCTAGAGGTAGCACATCGAGGAATTTTCCCAGGTCCAAGTCTCTCCAAGCCTCATCAACCATTGGTGCAAAATTACCGGGTAGGAAGCAATCCGCACCATCTTCTAACTTGCCCATTCTGAAAGATATATTGAACACACCCACTGATGAATATGGAAATGGACATGTCAGGAAGAGATCACCAATAAAAAAAACAAAGCACAAAAATGGGAGAGCTATCTTCCAAGTAGGAAAGGAAAATATGCTACCTGAGAAAGAGATTCATGTAACTTCAGAAAAAGCAAGACATAGTATCTGCATTTCCGATATGTCTCGGGCAAACAACATATATAATGAACATCCGGATGATGTTGTCAGTACTGGGGATCACCAAACATCTGATTCTACTGTTGTACATGATGATGAAAATTCCAAAGGTCAGATAGGGTGGACAGAGCAGAAACTAACAACATCATTACCAGAGACAAAAGAAGATACATCAATTCATAATCAGGATAATATAGAATTGAAGGTACATTGCAACAATATTTTTATAAGAAGTTTAACATTTTCCATTGTCAATGTTGGTTTGTCAAGTACTTTAAGTTCCAGTATGAAATATTTAGTTTTGAATCTATTGTTATCTCCTTCTCATTATCAAAATTATAACATTTGGTTACAGGAGGGGAGAAGCCAATCACCAGAGATTGGCATTACTGAAGTCGGCCATCAAGCAATACAGTCTGCACATATTGTAAGCTCAGACAGTTGTGAATGCTCAAGTCCGACCGCTTCATTGCAAGAAAGTTCTGGAGAAGAGACTGCTTATTCTGGAATCTTTAGAAGCATCAAGGATGGAATTCAAGGCAAGTATATCAAAACCAACTCAACTTTTCTGCACTCCATATAGTTTAATGTCCGTGTTTACTTTTTGATATGTTATTCCCGTCCCTCTCATAAATGCAGAACTCAGAGTACAACTTAAGATGCTGAAGATGGATGACCAAGCTGATAACCGTGGAGATGATTCGGATATGTTCTCAAGTGATGAGTGCAACAATATGGACAATTCAAATTACCAGGTGATGGAAGAGCAGTTAATGAAATTTAAGGATGAGGAGGACAGGGACTTCACTTATGTACAGGACATTCTTGGTACCGCGTGTGATTTTCCAGTCTACCCAGAAGATTGGCAAGTGAGCTCAAATGTGCTTCTATGGCTTGAAAACAAGTACAGCAAGCTGCTCCTGTGGTCGAAATCGGACAGGAAGCTTTTGTTTGATCTCGTAAACTCTATCTTAGTTGATATGACTGCTCCAGGCAGCAGCCTTCATTCAAAGATTATGATGAAGTGCTGGCCTGAAATGGATCGGAGAATGCTAGCTGAAAATGTCTGGCAAACGGTACTCATGAGGAGGAGCCATCAGCACTTCTCTTTGGATAGCGTTGAAGCTTTGCCGTTGGACCATCATTCTGAACTGGAAGCGATTGGAACAGAGATTATCGAAATGATACATGACGATATTCTAGAAGAGTATGTTGCCGAAATCATATGGCAAGAGGGCTACCATTTGTCAGATGAAACTCTAGGATTGTAGTGGTTGAAGATATTTGACCAAATGATGTACATAGCCTTGTGCAAATCACTGGTTTGCAAGATGGTTTACTATGTAAGATGTGGGGGCTCCATTTGATTGCACTGTATATGGAGCATTGCAAAACGGATGGAACTATATATGGAGGCAATACACCTATGGGTGGAAATACTTTCCCTTTTGTCACATTACCTCGTTTGCAAAGAGTATATAGACCTATGCGAATGAATCATGTGTGACAATCCTAATTTGTGGTCAGTTGATGGTTCAAGTGAGGTCCAGAAGAACGACAGTAAGTAATGTGGTTGCTGAACTGATTGTACTATCAATTAGCAGTAGCACTACTCTATTAAGGAGTTACATTACATGTATATGCATGTCAAATTTTCTAATACTATGCATCTAAACACGCTATTATTGTTTTTCAATGTTCCTTGAGAAATTGGGAGCACCGAAACTGTCAATTGGTCATTTGTAGCTGACAGTTGCCAATTTATTATTGGTACAGAGTACAGACAAACGATGACATGAACATTCACCGGCTCAAGTTCTCGCGGCCATCCGACCGGCCAAAGGTCCACCAAGGCCGCCGCTCGCTGCGCCGTCGAGTATCACATGGAAGAAGAACAAGCCTCCTCGGCTCCCTCCACCGCCGCCCGCCTCGCTCTTCTTGGGCGCCGCGCCGTCGTCGTACAAGGGCTTCACGATCTTGGATCTTAACCTTCATGTTGCTACCTACGTGCTTCTCCTTGCAGTATATATATATACATGTGCATGCGCGTAGACATGCTTCTCCTTTCTGGACTAAACACAACATATATGTAGTGTACAGTATCGAATTAAGAACGCAAGCTAGTTTGTGCGTTTGTCATGAATATCTATGCATGTCAAGTTGACAAGTTATATATATATATATGTATATGCTCGGAGCATGCAAATCCTGCAGCTGCAGGGAGCTAGACTACGTGTACAGGCTCCGCTTGATCATGTACGTTACGTACACTGGTCGTGGTGTATTAGGAGCATCATATCACCATGTATTGATTTGATTGGTAAGTACTGTCTCCATCGTATCGACGGCGCCGAGGCAATATCAAATTGTACAGAATTCTCTCCGTGGCAATACCATATTAGTGTTGCTGGGTTGATTTTTATAACACGTCGTTTGATTTAGCAGTCTTCAAAATCGAACTTCCACGGTTAATATCTTTTACCATATATAATATTGTTAATAACTACAAAATTACAACCATACGAAAGTACATCTCGCTGGTTCCAGTGTATTCATTTTTTGTGGCCCAATATTTCATTCTAGTATAGATGGGAGAGGTTTCTCTCTCTCGGAAACTGGTTATGCATTCATTTTTGTGGCGGCTAAGATCTTGGTCACAATAAAATTTTGGGAAAAAAAAGTCTATTTTTGACCCTTGAATTCTGCACAGAGTTCATTTTTCACCTTAAACTCGAAAACCCCAGTTGTTTTGTACTCTCAACTTTGAAATCCGGTTAAATAGCCCCCCCCAACCCAATCCCACCCGGTTTTCTTCCACGTTGGCGCTGACTCAATCCACGCTGGCAACTGACTCACTCACGTGGGCAATTTAACAAACCTCGAGCCGTTACCCCTTTCCGCCCTTTCTCTCTCTCTCCTCAAATCCCTAGCCGGCAGCTGTAGCATAGCTTGCGGCGGCCAAATCCACTGCGAGGACCGTGCGTGTTTGACTGTTTGGGGAGAATGGAGGGCTGAAGAAGGAGAGACTCTGCAGTGACGTCCGTAAAGGTTAGTGCTTGTAGGATCTGTTTGGTTTTGGTTCAACCCGAATAGGATTTCTGTACTCGGATTTGGTTGGATGTTGTGGTTTTTTTGTTGGAACTCATGTAGGATATCCTTGCGACGTAGGGATGAATCTTTTGGATAAGCTTGTTGTGAAGTTCAACTTGAATGGAGAGTTTATTAATGATGGGAAGGTGCTACATCATTGTGGGGGTTCTGAGCGTATGTCTTATATTGAACGAGATAATGTATCTTTACCTGAGATTACTAGGCACCTTAGAAACCACTGTGAGGTATTGCACGGGATGTTGTTGCATTGGTTATTTCCCGGTAAAGAGCTTGTGAATAGTTTGAGGGCACTAGTAGATGACAAGGTTTGCCATGTAATGTCCAACTATGTTTTTGAATGAGAGGTTGCTGACATATATGTGGAGACAATGCCAGTTGATGTGGGATCAGAGGAAGATGATGACAACGGCCAAGAAGACAGTGACTTTGAGGAAGAGATGGATGCATTGACTCCAGATGAGGAATCCGAGGATGATCAGTTGCAGTCGTAGGGACCAAAGGAGGTGCAAATTATCCCATCTTCCCCAGTTGATACGTAGAAGGACATAGCATTATTGAGGAAGATATATAGTTATACCTTTACAGAGAAGAGTCAACCACAGAGGATGAATGTTTCACACGAAGTTATGCAGGCTGAGAACCCCTAGAAGAACACTCCAGTTCTGATAATGAGTTTGTCCCTGGAGATTGTGACACATCTAGGATAAGGAGGAGGCTGCAGGCATAAAGGCCAAATTCAAGGAATATAATAAGCAAGTGAAGGAAGGCAATGCTATTCCACAATGTGGCGATGATGATGTGATTGGTGGAACACCATTGCAAGTGAGGAGGCATATTGATGGAGATAACTTGGATGAGGGCACTAACACTCCATACTTTTCAAGCAGTGACGATGAAGATTCATTTTCAGAGGAGGGTAGCGATGGTGACACTGTCAGGAAGAAGTCCATATACCACAGGTTTGATAGCAAGGCTAAAGTACCTAACTTCAGCTTGGGTATGAAGTTTAGAAGCAAGAAGTAATTCAAAAGAGCTGTGATCAAGTATGCCCTGGCCCAAAGGAAGATGATAAAGTTTCCTAAGAATGAAAAGGGAAGGTTGAGAGCAAAGTATGACTGGCCAAAGTGTCAATTGGTCATGCTTCTGACTACTAACAGTAGAATAGATAGTTGGCAAATGGTCAGTCTAGTAGATGAGCACACCTGCCACCTAAGAAGAGATAACAACCTTGTGACATCAAAGAAAATAGCTGAGAAATATGAAAAGTTGATTAAAGATAATCCTACATAGAGTATTCAAAACTTGGAATCCACAGTTCAAGAGAAAATATTGGCAGATGTCAATATTTCAAAGGTCAAGAGAGCAAAGGCAACTACTATGATGCAAATGTTGTTGGATGTCACTAAGGGAGAGTATTCAAGATTATTTGACTATCAACTTGAGTTATTGAGGAGTAACCTAGGAAGTATTGTTGTTATGAACCTTGATATAGATATGGTGCAACATGTCTTCAAGAGATTCTATGTTTGCTTTGAAGCATGCAAGAGAGAATTTCTTGTTGGTGGTAGAAAAGTGGTAGGATTGGATGGATGCTTCTTCAAAGGTGCTACAAATGGTGACTTGCTTTGTGCTCTTGGGAGGGATGCAAACAACTAGATGTATCCCGTTGCTTGGGCTGTTGTGGACAAAAAAACCAATGATTCCTGGGATTGGTTCTGTGCACTGCTATTCAAGGATATTCAGATAGGAGATGGTGATGGCTGGGTGATAATCTCATACCAACAGAAGATATGCAATGTGTAGTACTAACTTTGTTCGGATAGGAGATTATCTTTGAAATCAATTATTATTGTGATATACTCACATTGTTATTTCCTTGCAGGAACTTCTCAATGCTATAGCACATTGGGTTTCAAAAGCTGAACACAGAATGTATGCTAGACACATTTATGCAAACTAGAGGAAGAAGTTCAACGAGGAGTATCAGAAGAATTTTTGAAGATGTGCAAAAGCACCCTGCCAAAGACTGTTTAACTATCATAGGGCAAAATTGACACTAGACACACCTGAAGGAGCTAAAGCTATGATGAATACTGACCCACATCATTGGAGTAGGGCATAGTTCAAGCTAGGATCCAACTGTGATTCAGTTGACAACAACATGTGTAAGTACTTTAACAACTGGATAGCAAAAGAAAGTGCAGTGGAGTAGGAGTACTGGCTGATGTTACATTTCAGTCATTCCTTGTTGTCATTCTTGTTGATGGCTTTTGTTCAATTCTGGCTTATCCTTGCTTGGTGGTACTGAGATACTTGTCAGAACCTAATACCAATCTTGCCTTATCTTGCACACCAACCACATTACAGTTCAGTCATTTCAGAACCTAATGAGATAGATTTTAGTCATTTCAGTCTTAAGCTAGTCACTTGCTTTGGTTGCAATGAGTTGAGAAACACAAAATATGTTAATTACTTGCACATCAACCATATTTCATTCTGCAATACTGCATTTCACAGTGAAATAGTACATAACATATCAGACTATATGTTCATCAACGGAACAACAAACCTATTACAACTGCCATGCAAATTGCAAACAAATACTTAAGCATAAGTCTAACTCCCTCAAACTTCAATGCTTTCTGACCAAGTTTAGCTATACAAGCATCCTTCTTGAGCATATCTGCTCTTAGCATTTCCAATTCTACTCTCTTCGAAACCTTCATCTTCTCTGCACTTGATCTGGCATCATCAACAGAAACCCTGAGTTCTATGTTTTCCTTCCTAAAGGTTTTGGAAGCATCGCACAAATCAACTAGGACCTGTTTTAGGAATGGAGTAGTCTCACCGTCGTCCCCACCGCCAGTAATTGCAACCTTATGGCTTCAAACCACAAAGAATAACTCAGAGACAAATAAACAAAATCTTGCCCAAAAAATTGCTTACCCAAGCTCTCTGGCAGGTGAAGTACCTCCTCGAGGGGTTCAAATCGCTCTAGGAAACCCATCTGGCCGCCTTCTCACCGTAATGCCAGAAGACCGCCGACACGTACTCCAAAGGGTGATCCCTGCATGGATTTTGGGATGAAAACGAGGTAGCGGCACCGTCTGCATCTGTTCTCGCCACCGACGAACCGGACCTTGAGCTAGTCGAGCTTGCCATCAATCCAAACCAAGGGATTTAGGGGAGATAGCGAGCAGTCTCATCACAGTCGATTTCCCATTTGCCATGGAGCTAGGGATTTGGGGGGAGGGAAGGTGTGACATGTTTCGTTGAGCCACGGAGCATTATTTGCAATTGGGGATTAAGTCAGCGCTAGTGTAAAAGAAAATCGGGTGGGATTGGGTGGGGGTATTTAACCGAATTTCGAAGTTCGGGTGCAAAACAACTGGTTTTCGAGTTTGGGGTGAAAATGAACTATGAGCATAGTTCAATGGCAAAAAATAGACTTTTTCCTAAAAAATTTAACAGAATTGGCTTTCTTACGTGCAAGAGCCTCTAGATTGACCAGAGTTGCGAGATACGGCACGAGCGTGCACGATATCAAGAAGAACGAATTAGATAAATCTCGTAGAGATAGCCGAAATAACGATGACGAAAACAAGTAAGAATCCTAATACAAGAATCTAATGCTAAAGAATAACCTAGCCTCTAATCCTCTCATGCGTCACTTGCTTTGGATGAGTTGGTTTGTGACTTATGTTCTCCATGACCACCACTCATGGTTTTATATAGTGCCAACTTGTTCCCCCTCTATAAGAAAGTAGAAATCCTAGTCCTAATAGTAGTAGGATAAGAATCCTTGTAGGACACATATCCAAATCCTAGTAGGTTACGATATGAGTCACTCGTAGTTATCTATACTCTTTCGTCACCTTGTCAGCGTGACTCGTCGTACACATGTAGCCATACATGCATGTACCATAAGTTCCATTTATGTAGTAGTATTTTTGAAAATAAATAAATCATGTCATAATGGCATGTGAAAAATCTTTTCATTCAATTTGCATCCATTAATCCAGCGAGACTAGGGTATACATGCGTGGGTAGGTGAAACAGTCAACTAGCACTATAAATAGCCCCTTAGGCCTTAGCAACGCAATGCCGCAACACACAGAGACTCCCCTCAAAACCATGGCCTCCCGCAAGAACGCCTCATCCACCACCGCGACATCGGCTCTAGCAGCGGCACTGCTGCTGCTCCTAGCGACGACGCTCCTCTCGGCGGCGGTGGCGGCACGCCCCCACCTCGACCCGCACGCTCCTCCTCCTCCGCTGCAGCATCGTACCGGCATAGATTTTCGGGTGATTTGGGAAGTCCCATCCGGGCCGAACCCCATAACGTCCGACCCACCACCGCCACCGGCTTTGCGCTTGCCCTATGAGACGTCCTTGCCGCGGATGATCATTCCTCCCTCCGGGCCCAGCCACGGGAGCTCCGACACCCCGCCGCCGCCGCCTGCGTCGGTGAAGCCATGGTGGTCGCGCTATCTAAAGAACTAGCTAGCTAGTGGCAGATCGAGAGTTTGTTATGCATTATGATCAGCGTGTAATTAATTCAGCAGCATGAATGAATGATAATAACATGCATGTCGTTGTAGATTTCGTGGCGAGCTGCCGAAGTACTCTATTTTACGCCCATTTTACGCACGGTAGACGCACAGATTAATAAATCATTAAGTCTACGAAAAAGTTCATGAGAAATGGCCATACTCATCCCTAATAAATGACATACTACAACCACTTAATCTCTTCTAAAGTACTTAAGTAGGGAAAAAGAGTGAAAACATTGTAATAACTACGCTACTAATTATGTCAGAAAGAAGTCCATATACCCCAGGTTTGATAGCAAGGCTAAAGTACCTAACTTCAGCTTGGGTATGAAGTTTAGAAGCAAGAAGTAATTCAAGAGAGCTGTGATCAAGTATGCCCTGGCCCAAAAGAAGATGATAAAGTTTCCTAAGAATGAAAAGGGAAGGTTGAGAGCAAAGTGTGACTGGCCAAAGTGTCAATGGGTCATGCTTCTGTCTACTAACAGTAGAACAGATAGTTGGCAAATGGTCAGTCTAGTAGATGAGCACACCTGCCCACCTAGAAGAGATAAAAACCTTGTGGCATCAAAGAAAATAACTAAGAAATATGAAAAGTTGATTAGAGCTAATCCTACATAGAGTATTCAAAACTTGAAATCCACAGTTCAAGAGGAAATATTGGCAGATGTCAGTATTTCAAAGGTCAAGAGAGCAAAGGCAACTGTGATGCAAATGTTGCTGGATGTCACTAAGGGAGAGTATTCAAGATTATTTGACTATCAACTTGAGTTATTGAGGAATAACCTAGGAAGTATTGTTGTTATGAACCTTGATATAGATATGGTGCAACATGTCTTCAAGAGATTCTATGTTTGCTTTGAAGCATGCAAGAGAGAATTTCTTGCTGGTGGTAGAAAAGTGGTAGGATTGGATGGATGCTTCTTCAAAGGTGCTACAAATGGTGACTTGCTTTGTGCTCTTGGGAGGGATGCAAACAACTAGATGTATCCCGTTGCTTGGGCTGTTGTGGACAAAGAAACCAATGATTCCTGGGATTGGTTCTATGCACTGCTATTCAAGGATATTCATATAGGAGATGGTGATGGCTAGGTGATAATCTCATACCAACAGAAGATATGCAATGTGTAGTACTAACTTTGTTCAGATAGGAGATTATCTTTTAAATCAATTATTATTGTGATATACTCACATTGTTATTTCCTTGCAGGAACTTCTCAATGCTATAGCACATTGGGTTTCAAAAGCTGAACACAGAATGTGTGCTAGACACATTTATGCAAACTGGAGGAAGAAGTTCAACGAGGAGTATCAGAAGAAATTTTGGAGATGTGCAAAAGCACCCTGCCAGAGACTGTTTAACTATCATAGGGCAAAATTGACACTAGACACACCTGAAGGAGCTAAAGCTATGATGAATATTGACCCACATCATTGGAGTAGGGCATAGTTCAAGCTAGGATCCAACTGTGATTCAGTTGACAACAACATGTGTAAGTACTTTAACAACTGGATAGCAAAAGAAAGTGTAGTGGAGTAGGAGTACTACTGGCTGATGTTACATTTCAGTCATTCCTTGTTGTCATTCTTGTTGATGGCTTTTGTTCAATTCTGGCTTATCCTTGCTTGGTGGTACTGAGATACTTGTCAGAACCTAATACCAATCTTGCCTTATCCTGCACATCAACCACATTACAGTTCAGTCATTTCAGAACCTAATGAGATAGATTTTAGTCATTTCAGTCTTAAGCTAGTCACTTGCTTTGGTTGCAATGAGTTGAGAAACACAAAATATGTTAATTACTTGCACATCAACCATATTACATTCTGCAATACTGCATTTCACAGTGAAATAGTACATAACATATCAGACTATATGTTCATCAACGGAACAACAAATCTATTACAACTGCCATGCAAATTGCAAACAAATACTTAAGCATAAGTCTAACTCCCTCAAACTTCAATGCTTTCTGACCAAGTTCAGCTATACAAGCATCCTTCTCGAGCATATCTGCTCTTAGCATTTCCAATTCTACTCTCTTCGAAACCTTCATCTTCTCTGCACTTGATCTGGCATCATCAACAGAAACTCTGAGTTCTATGCTTTCCTTCCTAAAGGTTGTGGAAGCATCGCACAAATCAACTAGGACCTGTTTTAGGAATGGAGTAGTCTCACCGTCGTCCCCACCGCCAGTAATTGCAACCTTATGGCTTCAAACCACAAAGAACAACTCAGAGACAAATAAACAAAATCTTGCCCAAAAAATTGCTTACCCAAGCTCTCTGGCAGGTGAAGTACCTCCTCGAGGGGTTCAAATCGCTCCAGGAAACCCATTTGGCTGCCTTCTCACCGTAATGACAGAAGACCGCCAACGCGTACTCCAAAGGGTGCTCCCTGCATGGATTTTGGGATGAAAACCAGGTAGCGGCACCGTCTGCATGTGTTCTCGCCACCGACGAACCGGACCTTGAGCTAGTCGAGCTTGCCATCAATCCAAACCAAGGGATTTGGGGGAGATAGGGAGCAGTCTCATCACAGTCGATTTCCCATTTGCAATGGAGCTAGGGATTTGGGGGGGAGAGGGGAGGAAGGTATGACATGTTTCGTTGATCCACAGAGCATTATTTGCAATTGGGGATTAAGTCAGCGCCAGGGTGAAAGAAAATCGGGTGGGATTGGGTGGGGGTATTTAACCGAATTTTGAAGTTTGGGGTGCAAAACAACTGGTTTTCGAGTTTGAGGTGAAAAATGAACTATAAGCAGAGTTCAGTGGCAAAAAATAGACTTTTTCCTAAAAATTAACGGAATTGGCTTTCTTACGTGCAACAGCCTCTAGATTGACCAGAGTTGCGAGATGCGGCACGAGCGTGCATGATATCAAGAGGAACGAATTAGATAAATCTCGTAGAGATAGCCGAAATAACGACGACGAAAACAAGTAAGAATCCTAATACAATAATCTAATGCTAAAGAATAACCTAGCCTCTAATCCTCTCGTGCGTCACTTGCTTTGGATGGGTTGGTTTGTGACTTATGTTCTCCATGACCACCACTCATGGTTTTATATAGTGCCACCTTGTTCCCTCTCCAAAAGAAAGTAGAAATCCTAGTCCTAATAGTAGTAGGATAAGAATCCTTGTAGGACACATCCAAATCCTAGTAGGTTACGATATGAGTCACTCGTAGTTATCTATACTCTTTCGTCACCTTGTCAGCGTGACACGTCTTACACATGTAGCCATACATGCATGTACCATAAGTTCCATTTATGTAGTAGTATTTTTGAAAATAAATAAATCATGTCATAATGGCATGTGAAAAATCTTTTCATTCAATTTGCATCCATTAATCCAACGAGACTGGGGTATACACGCGTGGGTAGGTGAAACAGTCAACTAGCACTATAAATAGCCCCTTAGGCCTTAGCAACGCAATGCTGCAACACACAGAGACTCCCCTCAAAACCATGGCCTCCTGCAAGAACGCCTCATCCACCACCGCGACATCGGCTCTAGCAGCGGCACTGCTGCTGCTCCTAGCGACGACGCTCCTCTCGGCGGCGGCGGCGGCGGCGGCACGCCCCCACCTCGACCCGCACGCTCCTCCTCCTCCGCTGCAGCGTCGTACCGGCATAGATTTTCGGGTGATTTGGGAAGTCCCATCCGGGCCGAACCCCATAACGTCCGACCCACCACCGCCACCGGCTTCGCGCTTGCCCTATGAGACATCCTTGCCGCGGATGATCATTCCTCCCTCCGGGCCCAGCCACGGGAGCTCCGACCCCCCGCCGCCGCCGCCTGCGTCAGTGAAGCCATGGTGGTCGCGCTATCTGAAGAACTAGCTAGCTAGTGGCAGATCGAGAGTTTGTTATGCATTATGATCAGCGTGTAATTAATTCAGCAGCATGAATGAATGATAATAACATGCATGTCGTTGTAGATTTCATGGCGAGCTGCCCAAGTACTCTATTTTACACCCATTTTACGCACGGTAGACACACAGATCAAGAAATCATTAAGTCTACGAAAAAGTTCATGAGAAATGGCCATACTTATCCCTAATAAATGACATACTACAACCACTTAATCTCTTCTAAAGTATTTAAGTAGGGAAAAAGAGTGAAAATATTGTAATAACTACGCTACTAATTATGTCAATGGACAAATATTTTGAAAGACTCTCAAGACCATGGACAAACATAATAAAACGAAAGAAGTATTATTGTTCCATATTACCAATAGGCGGCAAGCCCGCGCCACGATGGCGCGGCGCGGATGGGAGCCGACCTGAGCCAAAGAGGGGGAGAGAAGGCTTTCTTTCGGCCACAAGATTGATATTCTGAATTATATTTATTTGATTTAGTGAATTTGTGCGACGGCAGTGTCGGCAGGCCTCAATCGTGATTCCGTCGCACGACTGGACCTGCCACGTCAGCTAATCATTGGGCCATCGAGTAATTGGGCCTAATTACGCGATGACTCAGCAATTGTAGGGGTTTTTTGTAAAAATAATAAACCGATGGTTTATTCGTGTGAAATGGTTTTTGAAATGTTTTTTTATTTAAAAATCGCTGAAGAGATACGGTGAATAATACCAATATTTAAAGCATACTAAACTGTGCATGGGCTCCAATTCAGAAACCGAAGGATCCGTATGGCAGTGAATTAATCAATTGGTTAATTAAGCCCTATATTTTGCAGGAAATCCCACCCAAAACAACCTTCTCAATAAATGCCCATATGCATAATTAGCATAAAATTAATAGTCACCTGTTTATATTGGAAGCATCAGCGGTGTGCACTAAATCTTTCAGCTAATCGTGTCATTATTTTGTCACCAAGTAAAATCTTCCATTGGATCGCACTGCATGCAAATGAGACTATGGGTCTGTTTGGTTCATAGCCAGAGTTTACCGCAACTAAGGTTAGGCATATGCCAGAGTAGTGGCATGCCAACTTTGCGGCAAAAATAAGGTGTTTGGTTCACTACCATGCCTAACTTTAGATGTGGCAGATTTAACTCCGGCAGCTGTTTGGTTTACTACCATATGAGCTCCCACAAGTTTGGCAAATGTATGCGGCAGGTGTTTGGTTCACAGCCAAAGTTGATTACAATTACCTAATTCTAGGAAGAGGTGAGGTTACCACTTGAAGTCATCGCACCAGCATTTCGACACTTTTCACTCCAACACAATGGAAACGAATGCATTTTTACTAATACTAGTAAAGTAATTAGCACTAGTGAAGATACTGAGCAATAATTAACAGTAGGATGACAACTAGCCATATCCATTATAGTCCCTAGCTATATTAGTATATATACACACAAAAGCATGATGATCTACAAGGCATGAGTTGCAAAGGACCACTTCAGTCTGTCCTATACAAAAGCAGCAGCAACTACTAGTATATATACACACAAAAGCATGATGATCTACAAGGCATGATGCACAGGCTGCAGACAATCATTCAATAGAAAAAAACTAGAAGAAAAAACAACAGGAATGCACAGGCTGCAGACAAGTACAATAAACAGAAATTTTAAGAAACAATTGTATGCTATAACACATAGCATTAGAATCAACCATCACAATACAGGAATACTACATTCTTCATTACATGCCAATTATTTGTGCATCACTACATGCCAATCATATTCTGAGTGGGGTGATTCAACTGAGAGCTTGATTCGCCTACTTTATCTCTCCACATACTACGTGCTATCTGATCTCTTTTAAGTACCCAGGCCTTACTCTCAGCGTGTATGTCACGATATGTCCTATTGCTCCTTGGCAAAGCCCTGTACCATGATTCATCATCGTAGACGTACTCATCATCAGCATCACTATGCTCTAGTATCCAGTTGTGAAGCCCACAGCATGCGAGAACAATCGGAACTTGTATTTTCAAAGGAAAATTTGGTTGACTTTTAAGGATTTGAAATCGATTCTTCAAGGTACCAAAAGCGCGCTCAACTGTTGTCCTAAGAGAGGAATGGCGGTGATTGTATAACTCCTTATAATCTTCAGGTTCTCTACCACCTTTATATTCTTTTAGGTGATAACGGACACCACGGTATGGAGGGAGTATACCAGGTCTTGCTGCATATCCAGCATCCGCCAGAAAGAATTTTCCTAAAATATGAACATGTTGCCTAAGGTTAGAGCTGAACTATGTATTGGTTAATTTGTCGAAAATATAATCCCTACCTTCAGGTATTTTTAGGCCAGTGGGGCGTCTTAGAGCATCTTCAAGTACATGAGAGTCATGAGCTGATCCCTCCCATCCAGCTAAGACGTATATGAATCGTAGGTCAAAATCAACGGACGCAAGAACATTTTGAGTGGGGATGGACTTTCTACCCCTAAACCTGTCTTGCATGTGTGCAGGGACAAATCTTTGGTATATGAGTACCATCCAAAGCTCCTATGCATCCCTAAGGAAGACAAATGATGTTTTGTCAGAGTAGTTAGCATCCCTAAGGAAGACAAATCCTAGCTGAAGGTGTTTCATGACTGTACCTCAAAGTAAGGGTGGAACCTTCCTGGTTACTTGTGATCTTTGGGTGTGTTTGATGGTCACGATGTATATGAGTTCTCTAGCAAGTATTACACACGCATCTAAAAGCGCATGAAGTACCTACTAATGATCTCACTGATCGAATGAACTCAAAACCAATAGCTCTATTAGACCATTTTTGACCCACTGCATGCATAAACATTGCAACTTGTTCTTCCTTTGTCACATTCAACGTGTCCATCAAAAGACCACGTGATCTCGAGACTTTGACAGAGCATATGAAAACATTCTTTCGCATGCTAGATTCGAAATACAATGGGCCTCCGTACCATTATACAAACGATCTAAACGGGTTTGTCTTGCGATATCTCTGTTCAACATGGGTCCATATGTGACACCTTCTCTCTGCGCTCGCCGCATGTTTAGCGGATAAGTGTAACTAGCTAGACACAAAGCAATTGCGACTACCAACCTTCTCCTCCAAATGTAGTCTGGTAGTAATAATCGAAGTAATAATATATGAACCGACTCATCCTTCCATCCATCTCAGTTAGAAAATATTCCCAAAAATAAAAATTTCAACACATATCGGATTGGGGAAAAATAATTTAGACAAATATTAGTCACTTTTACTAGATGATCTCTAGCAACAACTCGTCAAAAAAGCATTTTGAATGTCATATGTTTTTTGTATGGACTCAATGAAATGCATTTTTAGCAAAACAAGCCACAAATAATGATCAGTAGATTTGAGTGAACACCCGCTGCGCTAACCTGCTGGCTGTGATAGCAATAGCAAGCAACTACTTACGTTCTAGTTGGCAAATCAAAGTATCAGCATGCATCACCCAAACTTTTTCCCATGTAGTAGCAGACTAGCAGTAGCACACAGCCGCACACAAGCCTTTGCAATCAGCTACCGAGACAAACTTTCCAGTTGGGAGATGTGCAGATGCACGTACCTGCATACAAAATGGTGTGATCCCGAAAGCTCAGCCTCGACACGGAGGCCCTGTGGCAGCGAGGCGGAGGAACGTGACGTCGGACACGGAGGCAAGCGGCGAGGCGTAACCTCGCGCGAGCCAACGAGCGCGCAGCCGGACGTTGAGCGCGCGCAGCACGGATCTGGCCCCACGGTGTTGCAATCGGAGAGCGACGCGCCCTCCGTGGAGAGCCGCGGCGGCAGCGGCGGAGCGGCCACGGTATTCTTTTCCCCCAACAGTGAAGAGATAAGGAGGGATAAGCAGTTGCAGTTTCGCGCCACGCGCCGAAGTTACGCGCCATTTTTACCCGGGCTGAAGTCACGCGCCATTTTTCACCTCCTCGGGGACGCACAGCGAACTCGTGTCGGCACGCCAAAGTTACGGCGAATGAATCGTCCGCCGCACTTTCGGCGAAAAATGTTGTGGCAAAGCACTGCGGCGGCGCCTGAGATTGTTTGGCAGCCTTACCTACGGTTATAAACCAAACACATACCAAACTCGGTTTGGCATGCCAAAAATGCGGTGCGGCAGATTCTGGACACGAACCAAACGGACCCTATATATATTGCCCCTACAACGTTGCAACGAGGCTCACAACACAGCAGCCACGGGCACGAAGACTAGCAGTAGCCAATCGCTATGGCCGTCCACAAGAGCGTCGAGGCGGCGCCGCTGCTGCTAGCTCCTGCCTCTAATGCTCTCCTCCACCGCATCAGCGATTAGATGGCCGATCATCTGGCCCCCCGCCTCCGGCAACGAGCGTGGACGACTTCCCGGTGCTAAGGAATGTTCCCAAAGGACCCGACCCCAGCCCCAACGACCCACCGCCACAGCCGTCGGTAGAGCTGGGACTTGGGCCGTGCTTTTTCGGGCCGGCCCAAAGCACGGGCGGCACGGCACGGTCTAAGCACGACACGCACGCACGCGTGGTGGCTGGTGGCGCGGCACGAACTACGGTGGTGGGCTCGAGAATGCGCGTTAGGCGGCATGGCACGGCACGATCAGTTGGGCCGTGTTTGGGCCGGCACGGCACGAAATAGGCCCAACCTTCCCGTTCTAGCCCAATCCCTCCCTCTCTCAGCCTGGCTCAATCACTCCCCCATCTCGGCCTGGTGCAACCAATAACCCTCCTCTGTCATTCCGGCCTGGCCCAACCAATAACCCCCTCTGCCACCCGGTCTAGCCTAACATTCCTCTTGAGCTCCCCCAACCCCCATCCCCAACCCCTTCTCCCGGGCCTCGGCTCCAAAATTCACAATCCCTAATCACATTCTCTGATTCCCCTCCCTCTAGCTTTAACCACCTCCCTCTCCATACGCCGATCGCCGCCTCTCCTCCTCCGTGCCGTCGGCGCCCCCTCCTCCATTCCTCCAACCACCTCCTCTCACTCCTCTCTTTCACCCGCATGTTGCTCTATAGTTACTTAGGGTGGGCTTGGGCACGCTGCACGACCAGACGACGGGCTTTGGCGTGCTCAGGCCTAGCCGGAGGTGAGGTGGGCCGGACGCGACGCGGCGGGGTGTGGCGGGCCGAATCGCACGCGACGACGCGCCCGGCACGGCGGGCTTGGGCGGGCGCGCAGCGGCGACGCCCAATGCCCGGCTCTCCGTCGGCGGCCACGAGCTTAGACTTTCGGTCCGATCTGCGAGGAAGGTTTCCAAGGAACCCGACCCCTGCCCCAACAACCCGCCGCCGCCGTCGGGTAGCACAGGCTCAGACTTCTCAGTGCTGAGGAAGGTTCCCAAGGGACCCGATCCCAGCCCCGACGACCCACCGCCGCCGTCGTTGGCCAGCATAGGCTCAAACATCTCGGTGCTGAGGAAGGTTCCCAAGGGACCCGACCCCAGCCCCAACAACCCGCCGCCGCCGTCGGCCCGCACAGGCTTAGACTTCTCGGTGCTGAGGAAGGTTCCCAAGGGACCCGACCCCAGCCCCAACGACCCGCCGCCACCGCCGTCGGTTTCTCAGGCGTGATGGTTGCGCTGCGCCATACGTGTGTTTGATGAATTTTTGTATAAAAGAATAAAATAAAAAGGCAGTGGCCCATGTGTAAGTCAATAGAGCAGCATACGATATCTGAACCAATATCCCGCAAGCCGTCAAATATTTTCTATGCATAACATATCCAATATTGGACTCTTTTGGTTGTACTCGTTACAAGGAGCACAGAGGTTCAAACTGACGGCAAATCCGATCTCCGGTTCAAAAGGTACGGACCTGAAAGATTAGAGATCAATATGTACAAAGCAAAGACTTAAACTTAATACCGACGTGCATGCTATGAATTTTTGGCGCAAATAGCATGTTTGCGGCATTTTATTAGGGAAGTAGCGGCCATTGCAACTAGATTGCAAAACTGAAAGCCTCGTCCGGCCGGTGACCATGCGGATGCGATGTCCGCAGGACACATCGCCTTGTCCGGTCGGTCACGGGCCGGACGCCCCTCCACGCCGCTCGTTTGGCCGGTCACGGGCGGGCGTTGCTCGAAACTTAATTAGCGAACTTAATTAGCCACGTCTCTCATCCAGCCGGTCACAGGCCAGACACCCCTCCACGACGCAAATTAATTATTCTGGTTGGTGATTGTAGACGGTACAATGTTGGGAACTTGTACATTCTCTTTTTAATTAACGCATGCATAATTGCATATCATAGCTGCATGCATGCACGTGTTGCACCTTCACTGGGTGTTAGCTTGGTGTGGGACTCACGCGCACTTCAATTGGTCAGACAGCGAAGTAAAGGGCATTTTGCGTGCGTGATTGGTTGCCCCCAGAAATTTGGTGAGCAGTGAGCATTTAGGGAGCAGTGAGCACTGAGCACTTGAGAGTTTGGTGATGAAGTATTTTTTTTTGTTGGTTTTTGTGGCTTTGTCTTAATTGATTCAGTGGGTCATAGAATAGGATCTGCTGTAAGTTATGCAAATAGACATAAAACACAATGCCGCAAAAATTAATCCGGATTAGGTGCGTGAGATGTTATCAAATTAAATAGCTAATAATTAATTAGTTAGCAATCGCAAGTTACATACATAGTCATGTAGCCTCCTTCTCCAGCTCGAGACAAAGAGTAAAGATAGATAGAGACTAATTGATTAATATATAATATAGCATGTGGTGCAATACAGTGTTAAAGAATGTCATCCACATTAAACTGATAAATTAACAAAGATTTTTCTATTTGATCGGGGTACACGAAATACAATATGACTCACTCATCTGAGCCATTGTTCTCCGTTCGCTGATCGGGGTACACGGGATACAATATGCCGGATGACGTGGAGGGCGTCCGGCCCATGACCGACTGGACGAGCGGCGTGGAGGGACGTCCGGCCCATGACCGGCCGGACGAGGCGATGTGTCCTGCAGACATCGCGTCTGCACGATCACCGGCCGAATGAGGCTTCAGTTTTGCAATCTAGTTGCGACGGCCGCTACTTCTGTAAAAAACGTCGCAAACCTGCTATTTGCGCTAAAAATTCGCATGGTATTCAAAAGGACAAGGAGAAATGCATGAAGCATGCATGCACAACCTAGTACTACGTACTAAGGTCATATCTATATTGCTATACATGCAACTTTATATTTGTATACAATCGAACGCATGCATACAAACTCTTTGCCCTGATCCAAACAAAGGGATGGGCTGGCATGATTAAAGCCCAATTACAGGAAGGGATAGCATGGTTCCACCGGAAATCACGTAGCTATTTCCTGATACCACGCAACGAAACCTGACGGCGCGCGGCGCGTTGAGCAACCGCACGCCCCGTCGCCCTAGCGGCTGTCTTCACCAACACCCGTCAGGCATATCGCGGCCGCCGTCCCACGGCCTAAGGCCACGACGCAGGAGCCAGCACGACCGTCTTCATCAGGCGCCGCTGAACCGAGTCCAGCCCAGAGTTCAAGCACGGACGGCGGGAGGTGAAGCTACGTCAAGCACTTCGCCAACGGATGCCGTCGAGAGCATAAACCTTTCTGCTTCTATGGATTGAGTGGCTGATAAGACATATGCAAGTTTCTTTGTTATCAGTTTTTCCTTTTTATTTAGCCACAAGAAATTGGAATCTTGGGTCATCGGATATTGGTAGTCTCAATGAAATAGTTGCCCAACAGATGTTCGATGCAGTCATTCGTGAAGTAGTTGAAGAAACTGGGGTTCCTGCTGATTCACTGGTAAAAAGATTGGCTGCAACTTTTGTCTTGCATACCTAAATTACTGCTGCAGTGTACTATTAATGTCATTGTTGTAAATTTTTCCTGGTTCATAGAAATTCCCAGAATAACAGGGAAAGGATGCTATCAATTGTTTGTAGTAGCTCTATTAAGATGAGTTCGACGATTGCAGGATTTTTCACAGCTTTGCTAATATACTGTTGTTTGTTTAACGATCAACATTTGGTTGTGGAGACAGATCCTGTCCTGATTGGAGTTTCTCGCCGAGAAATGAGTGTTAGGCCAGCTGCATTCTTTTTTTACAAAATGCAACATTGACTCGAGCGTTGTATATGAACTTTATTCTAAGGCTCAAGATGGCTATGAATCCACAAAGCTCTATGTGGTTGCAGTGGCGAGTTATGCTGCGTTAACATTCTCTCTTTTTTTTTTCCTTTTTGGAAATAACTGATAACACTCTTCGATCCTAGCCTGGAATATGTACTTCTTTTATGTGTTACTGATGTTTTCTAATAACAGGACGAGTTAAGAGGAATGAGTCAGCGAATGACCGATTGCCACCGTGGTGGTTTTGCTAATGAAAAATGCTCCCAAACATACGTTACTTGTGACAGCCCCGATTCTCGGGACCGTTAAACCATTCGCAACCGTTCAGGATGTGCAGTTGCGAAGCAAATAGCGTCACAAGCAAGCTTTCAATTGCAACAAAAACCAGACTTTTATTATGCCAAGCTAAGGTTTAACAATCTGTTTTGACCTGACTCGGGCATCCAAGCCCAAAGTTAATATAATACAAAACAAAAGAACTTCCAACCACAGGAACGCTTGAGCGCAGTCGAGACCTAATAACAGTAATCGTTGCCTTCTGGGGTCCACCAAAATCCTGCTCACAAGGATCCTCTGCTTTTTCTCAAGTTTCTTCTGTAGATGATTTGCAAATTTTACAAGAATGAGTACTACTACCGTACTCAACAAGCCGCATGAAAATGCTAAATAATTAAATGCAAGGAGTTCAATGGATGGTTAGGGTTTACCATACCTGGCATATGTGGATGCACTTTGGATTTAAAACAATTTATAAAACAGTGAAACAATAATAAGTAATAGCATCAGGGGTTTCTCAACAAACTCAATTACCACTTAACATCTCAAAAACTCTACTTATACCTATGTACTAGAATCACCCATTAACACAGCTTCATTAGCCGGAAGCACGGCGTATTCGAATACCTTTGATTATTCACTCTGCAGAGTTGTCCAACTTTACCCACAAGATATCTCAAGCTCGTACTGTCAGATCATATACACGCAACACGTTAGCGTGCGACTGAGCTGAGATAACAAAGCCTTTTCACTGCTCCACCTTTCTAGCCTCTACCTGGTAGGTTCTTACTCCATACAGCTCGGGAGACCACTGGCCAAAGGTGGAATTCGTACTCCGAGGCTGATGGGCCCATACCATCACGGAGACCAGCAAGTGTCCACTTCCGGCCACTCCTGTCCCACCCCAATTCCACATATACTCTCCCATCTCATATTCAATCGGAAGAGCAGTGTACTAAGCTAAGGAGGAATGACTACGCATGTGGTTGAGCAGTTTCCTGTGTCTGTTACTTTAACACAAGGTTCTTGTCCTTACTTGTCTCCAGTGAGGAAATGGACCAATACCAACTTGTGGCTGTCCACCTGCTTGATCTCACCTTTGACTCACTTTTATCAAGTCTATTGGGTTGCCCAACTTTCTGGACACAACCCTCAACTCTGCACCAAAACCATTGGCGAGTAGCCAATACTTGCTTTTGATTGATGAACACATTTTTGGTAATGAAGTTATTTATAGTATTCTATGTAAACTAAGCTTGTCAAGGTGAATATGGCCTACAAGAGTTGGGTGGGTTTGTTTGTGGGCTATTTAGGATTTATCTAATTGTCATGGCATTCAAAAGTATTATTTTAATATTTAAAGTAATTGGCACAAATAAAGTAATGAAAGTAATAATACATATATGAAATGTAGGTTCAAAATGATTAAGGAATACGACTTGCCTTCTTGCACATCGTCTTCTAAACACTGGTCTTGTCCTACGTCTTATGGAGCTTGGTCGTTGAAGTCGTGACCTAACGAGAAACAATACAATAAAACAATTCAAATAAAATTCGGCTCGACAATGGATGAGCTGGGAACAACATGTAAGTAAATAAAATCAGAAAAGAAACACAAAGAAAGGTAGTGTAGAGTAGTGGAGATTATTTGGTGTTTAATTGGATCGAACGGAGCTGAGATTTGGATCCAAGTACAACAAAAATATTGTAAATAGATAATGAATCATAAAGGAAGGTGATGTGCGATATTTAGGGCTTCATATGGCTGAACAGAGTTGAGATTTGGACTCACGGGCTCGAAACGGTTAAATTTGACATATAATGTCAAATTAGGATTTTGGATGAAAATGGTGTCGGACAATGAATAGTACTATTTTACTATTCATAAATGAGAACCGGGTGTGATCAGTAATTAGAAATTACTGTTTTTAGCTGAAAAGAACAGTAATGGACTATTTTTCATGTGATGAACAGTAACTAGGGTTTACTGTTTTCGGACAAAAATAAACAGTAGAATTTTCGGTTTTGTGAACAATGTTTTGATTTACTGTTCACTGATTGTGAACAGTGTCGAGCTTTGCCCAACGCCTAAATGGGCTACGACCCAAATCGACCAGGCCATAAAGGCCCAGCGCTCGGGCGGCCTTGAGCAGCGCGGCCGAAGGCAGCACAGCGCTCAGTGCGCTGAGCAGTGGCGTTATGGCGGCACGGTGCGTCGGCGGGCGGGAGTGAGTGGTGCGGGAAGCACCACCGAGGTGAGGGGGTTCCATTTTTGGGCTTTGCTGGGGTCAAAGGGGTTCGGGAATGGTACGACGGCGAGAGTGGCAGCCGGCCAGAGCAGAGGACGAGGCCGGCGGCGCTAGGGTGGCGCACGGGCCAAAGGGAGGGATGCTTGAGCATCAGTGGATGGAGGGTAGTTCGGGGGTGGTGGAGATGGGGCTCGGGGAGGCCCGAGGTGGTGTGGCGGCGTGGGCCGTGGAAGGGGTGGCGGAGGAGCTCGGTGACGGCGAGGCTCCAGCCGGAATTAGGGGTGGGGAGGTTAGGGGAAAGGTTTGCAGCGGTGAGGTGAAGCTTGAGCCGGGATGAGGAGGGAAGGGGGAGGAAGGGAGGCAGTGAATTTCACCTTTGCCCGGAAGAAGAGGGAGGCGGCGGCGGAAACTTGAAATTCGGCCGGCGCTCGGAGAGAAGGGGCAAGGGGAGGTGCGGAGGGGAAAGGTGATGAAGGATGCTCTAGGGGAACCTCTTATAGGGCGAGGATGAGGCGGTGGGAGCGAGGATTGGCGCGGCGATGGCGGCGGACGTGGGCGACTGGAGTGGTGGCACACGGGAGAGGGAGCGAGTGGGGTTAGGTGGCGACGAAGGTGCTAGTGGAGGAGAGGTGGCGGTGGAGAGGTGTGCCGGCATTGAAGAGGGGGTGAGGTGGCAGGGCTGCTGGAGGCGACGCTGGTGGTGGCGTCGGGAGGAAGGGGGTGGCGCACGGGAGAGAAGGCGCCACCGAGCTGGGGAAAGCGGGTTTCCCAAAGGGGAAAGCGGAATGGAGGGGGAAGATTGCCAAAAAGGGAAAGAAAACCGAATTCAAACGAAAAGCTTCAAAAATTTTGAAATTCCAATTTTTCGGGTTATTTCATTACTATAAACCGTAAAGTGTATTGTGAGACCATGTGACGGTCACCTCATAGTTTCTGATGAGTAAATGATTTTTTTCATGTGTTGTTGAAGTTTGAGTATGGTTTTAGAAAGTTGCAATTTTGTCGAAGTTGATGTCAGGTGGCTGGTGGTCTGACCTGCCAGAGGTGGCGGTCAGATTGGCGGTGTGAACTCGAGTAAGCTTTTGCCAAATATGCACCAAACACTTAAGTGGGAGTATTTGAAGATGTGTTTCATCATGTGTCTTTGAAAATAGAGACTGGGCGTGAAACTAGATAGAGTTTTACCGGACGTCACCACCTACGCGAGTTCCCCCATCCATGCCGCCGTCGCGCGCTCGCCAGCCCTGGGAACCGCGCCTGCTTGCCAGACGCTGCTACCTCCGTGCACTCGCCCATCCATGCCACCTTCGTTGCTCGCTCCGCAGCTCCACCTCCTTACCCCGCCGCCTCTGTTCCCTCGCCCGTCCTCACTGTTGCCACCGCGCGCTCGCTGGTCCAGCCCTCGCCGCAGCTCCACCTCCTCTCCTCATCAAGTGTCACCAAGGAGAAAGAACAGAGGCACATCGATCATTCCATGTGGGCTAAAATACGAAAATGAATTAGAAATTACAAAGAAAAAAAGGAAAATGATAAAAAAAAATCAATACAAATATTAAAGACTGTCGTAGCAAAAAGACTAGGCACCATAGAAAAGGGACCTTCGGTTACTACGAGGGGAACCAGGGGATCCTCGAAAAGGGGGACCGATGCCGAGAGAAGTAAATATACATTAATTGTTTTGAAAAAGTTCTCCTTGATTACATAGGAGAGATGGCTATTTATAGCCTTCCGACCCGCACACGCGTGATTACAGTTCTACCCCTAAAAGACCCTACGCCTATAGGGGCTGTAGGGATTTTTCCTTCCCCCTCGCGTAACCTTTGGTTCACGGTGGACCCTCCTATTCCTGGTCCATCTGGCCGATACGAGTGGTCCACTGGTATCGCCTCCCCTCGCACCGTGCGAGGTGCCCCTGGGCTGAGAGGCCCTAGACACCCTTTGGTGCTCGGTTAGGTGGCCCCTGGTAGGGATCCCGGGGACTTTCTGTACCCTTTGGCGCACCTCCAAGGGTATACCTGTGCCCTCCGGGGCCCGCTGGCCTCACCTTCGGTCTTGGCCCCTATGGGCCTTCTGGTGGCCTTCGGGTGCCCCTTGGGACTCCCCTGAAGGTATGTCTGTGCCCTCTGGGGGCCACTAGCCGCACCTTCGGCCTTGGCCCCTGTGGGCCTTCTTGTGGCCTTTGGGTGCCCCTCAGGACTCCCACGGAGGCATGCCTGTGCCCTCCGGGGCCGCAGTCTGTTCCTTCGGCCTTGGTCCTTGAGGTCCTCCCCGTGGTCCTTGCCTACTCGCTGGGGCCAGTGGACCGCCTCTACGACAAGCCTCTCGCGGTCGAGTTCCTACTTCGTCATGGCTTAAACTGCACCTTTTTCCTACAGGGTTCAGGCACACTGTCTCCTTCGGCCTGCTGAAACGTGCTTGGTGCAGGGCCCCTGAGCGCCCTGTGGGCCATTCTTGTGGTAATGATGGCGCATTGGGTGGTGTGCGCTATGATGCTGGGGGTGTTAGTAATCGCACGCCCTCGAGCAGCCTGCATGGCCACCATCGCTATTAATGTGCCGCATCAGGTGGTGTGCACCATTATGCTGGTGGGTGGTAGTAATGGCACATCCTCGGGTCGTGTGACAATTGATGGTACGTGAGGTGTTGTGAGTGGTGGGGGCACATGTCATTTTGTAAGTGGCCCGTGTCTCTTTAGCTTTCGTCCCTTGTCCCTTGCGCCGCTGGTGCCTATAAGAGGAAAGGGGAGGGGACCCCCCATTCTTCTTCTGTGCTCTGCTATTCTTGTTGGGAAACTCTTGCGCCTTGCTTTTTTGCTTCACGCGCTTTGCCTCACATGCTTTGCTTCGCACGCTCTGCTTCGCTCGTCGCAGACTCCGAGGGTTTTCTATGGCGAGGCAAAACAAGGATGGAGGTGGAGGTGTTTTACACTAGGGACCTCGAGCGGTGGACGGTGACAGAGCGCGTGCTCCAGACCCTCGTCGAAGAGGGAAAGATGGAGCCCCTTGACGTGGCGTGCGTTCCCAGGGGAGATGGTGCCGACACCTCGAGTGGACGAGGCGATTGTCTTTGTGGCGTATTTCGACGCGGGCTTTTGGATGCCTTGCGTCCCGCTGGTTTCCCAAGTGCTCTAGCTTTACAGGGTGGAGCCGGCGTAATTGACGCCCAACTTCCTTATGAAGCTGGGGGCCTTCGAGTGGATCATGCAATCCGTCGGGGCGCCGAGCGGCGAGGCTCGGCTATTTGCGTACCTCCACGACGGCCGGTGCTAGTCGAAGAAGAAGAAGAACACCAACGAAACGTTGAACTTCGATAGCATGAACTTCCAGCCGAAGGCTCGCCACCAAATGTACATGCCGGCTCCGGTTGTGCGGAATCGGTGGGAGACCGATTGGACCCGGAGGTGGTTCTACCATACGTCCCCCACGGGCGATGATCTTTGGTCCACTAGCGGGCTCATCCACCTCACCCCTCCCCTGAGATTTTGTTGACCTCACAGGAGGAGGCCCACCTTGTGTTGCTGCTGAATGCGATGGCCAAGCTCTCCACGTGAAATCTAGTGGAAGAGTTTTGCATGTTCCGGGTGTGGCCCCTTGCGTAGGGCTAGAGTGTCACTCCTAGGGAGCCCAAGGATGGGCTTCCCACCATCGAAGTCAGCGAGCATAAAGGTTTGGGCCTTCGTTCCTTTCTTTTTTTTCCTTTTATTATTGGAATCTGGCTTCCATTATAGTCACCCCGATCGATGTGGAGGCCCGGAGCCCGGAGGTGCTTTTGGTTTCCTATATCGGGGAGGAGCACACGAAGCATCTACTGGTGGTACGAGAGCCCTGGCTTAACCGGGCCTACAAGGACGGGGCGCTTCTATCGGAGCGCTGGTACCTGGACAAGGGGAGGAAAAAATGTGCTCGCGCCCCCAATGAGTATGACGTTACGGATCCCATCTTCGCAGTGCCTTTGCACTCCGTGTGCTCCAGAGGTGAAGGCGGCCCATCGTGCGCCCGAGTGGATGTGGTGGAGAGGCCGGTGAAGCGGGCATCGCACGGTCATCACCCGAGGGCCCCTTCGGGTTGGAGCGTTGGCCTACTTTGGCGGGTGGTGCTGCGGCGGGGGTCTCTGGGTGCACTGGAGGTGGGCTAATTGAAGGGGTGGCGAGTTCGTTTGGCATCGCGGGCTTGCCCCTCGAGGAGTCCTCGACTGGTAGCACCCCGTCGTGTGTTTATGGCTGGGGCTCCGAGGACTCTCAGGTTCTTCCTCCTACCCCGGGGCGCGATGTGATCGGTAAGATTCCCTTTTCGTTGGTCGCATGTTTGGCTGCATATTTTCCCCTGTGCACCCTTGTTGACTTGTGCCGCTTGCCTTGTAGCTGTGAGCGATGGGGAGGAGATAGCTGGGGGGGTCTCTGTGTTGTGGAGCTCTGGGGCGACGCCTTCTCCCGTTCCTGCCCTAGGCCCTACCCCGGCCCCCGCAGCCACCACTAACCTGGGTCCACTTTGTCCTGCGGACTTTAAGGTGAGCGCGGGCACGACAGAGGTTTGCGAGGAGGTGGCGCGCTTTTTCGCCCCGTCCTACATTGGGGATTGTTTTGAAACATGCCCCTTAAGGGCTTGTTCCACTCCGTCGAGGCGAACACTACGAAGGTACACTTCTTATGCTTCGGTTATGTTAGTTTCATGAGCACGTATTTGACACTTGGTGATTTGAAGACCCTAATGTTATCACGCATGCTCGAGGGCAACGTGTTGCGTAGCTTCGATGAGATCCAAAAGCGGGTGGACTCGGAGCACGTGCGGTGCAACGCGGCCTGGGAGGCGATGGAGGCCCTGGAGGGCGCTGTGATGGAGCTTGGCGTGGTGCCCCCTCAGCGGAGCCATTGCGCGGAGGAGTTGGACATCACCTTGGAGTGCCTCCACTGCGCTGGACAGGTGTGCCTGCCCGCAGCCCGCGCCTGCGAGGATCATTGTGTGAAGGTGTCCTAGCAGGCAGCCTTCGCTACCCTGCAGAAGGCCGACTGCGGGTATGTTGATGCACTCGCGAGCCACTCTGTGCTTGTGGCCACCGCGGAGTAGGTTTTGGTCGGACACCGCCAGACGCGGAAGGCGAGCAACATCTTCGTCTAGGACTTCTGGGCTCCATGCGGCCGAGATGCCATGATGGACTCCCTCTGGGCGGTGCAGGCTCAAAAGAGGATGGGGAAGACTCCGGTAGAGGGTGAAGGTGCTGACGAGCGGGGGGGGCACCACCACATACAAGGTCTGACCCTCGGCTCACTCCAGGCGGGCCAGATCTTTTACTTTCTGTAGCTAGCCTTAGTTAGCTCCCCCATATCTTTTCCTCTCTTTTTTTGTATGGCTCGCTCTGGGGCCTGCGCTCCAAGGGGTTAAACGGAGGGGTTTGTCCTATTTTGTAATTACCTCGCTTTTTAATTGAAAAACATTAGATTGAAAAAGTGTCTTGCTGCTGGGTTTGTGTGATTTGCTTAGCATGCTTAGACGTCATGAACACTGGGCTTGTGCTTTGTGCAAGTGGACTCGCTGCTGCTCCGATGCACTGTTGGCCGGGGAGTCCGACCGTCCGAGGGGCGTGTGACCAAGGTCAATGCCACTCGGCACGAGCCGAAGGCAGAGCGTTGCCTTCGCTCTATTTGGCTCTTGCAGCTGTGCTACCATGGCACGAAGTGGCAGCGCTGGCGCCTAGCGAACCCAGATGGGTCCATGGAGGAGTTTGTGGAGTTTCGCCAGTGCAAGGCTAACGCGACGTGCTTCGAGATCGTCCATTTTTTGGAGCAACGGGATTATGCGGCGCTCAAGGACATCACCAGGCGAGCCCAGCTCCACCTGTGGCCACGAGCGTGACCCGGGAAGCATCCGAGGCCCTTCAAAAGAAGTTGGCGGGCCTCTGCCAGGTAATGCTAAGACTCCGGCCCCCGACAGCGGCGGCCCCCACGGCCTCACCCCAGCTTGCAATCATCACACAAGGATAGGCCATCGGAGGCGAGACCCCCCTCGGTGCCGCCGGCAGCGCCACCGGGACCACTATTCCGGGGGAACCCGTATTCCCCGTTAAGTGTAGGACTGGAGGAGGCTCGTTGGCCGTCGGGCTTCAAAATGTCGAATATCAATCCGTATGAGGGAAACACAAACCCCTCGGAGTTCCTCTGGGTGTACAAGACTGCCATCGAGACAGCCGGGAGAGACGACACCACGAAGGCAAAAAGCATCACCCTCGCACTCGGAGGGGTGACGCTGACCTGGTTCTTCACCACCCCCCGGTCCATACACGCGTGGGAACAGCTCTGGGACCTCGTGCGCAACAACTTCCAAGAAAACTACGCCGAACCTAAGAATGCGGGACACATGTTCACAATAAAACAAGCCCCAGACGAGTCCTTGCGCAACTTTAAAAAGTTCACGGAGGTCAAGTGTCAAGTAAAAGGGGTCAATGAAACCACCGTTATAAATGCGACCACATGTGAACTTCAAAAGGGCCCCTGTCTGAGAGGTTGGCCCACAAACCCGTCGGCACTGTGGCGGAGCTCTTCGACAAGATGAGGGAATACGCCTAGGCGGAGGAAGACAACACCCGAAGGGCCAAAGTCCAAGCGCCAGCTGCCCTAACATCGCCACCAAATGGTGCGCCCGGGAAGGAGGACCATGCATCCACCGCCACAAGGACGACTACCAAACCACGGGCCAACGACTACCGTCGAAAGGGGTGGGTGTGTGTACCACGTGGATTTGCGGACAACCCCCGAAGGGGGAAGGCGAGGAGGCTGCGGCCGAGGCTGTAGGCACAACAGGGGCCGCCAATCGAACACCAGGACTGGCGTCGGAGGCCCCCTACTATTTTACGATCTCCAGAAAGAGGGGCCGCATGTATCCAAAGACTACCGCACCATTGCGAAGACGGGCGAAGGCTAGGCAACCAACTGCCGCTTTGCCGCAAAGGCACCACATAGAGGGGGCCACGGCGAGCAACACCAAAGAATCATAAACATGATCACCAAAGGATCATGCGAGAGCCTCGGTGGGCCATGTGTCGCTCCAGACGGTGTCTCCGTGCGTGGAGTTCCTCCTCTATAGCTTCGGTAGCCGCAGCTGCTGCTGCTGCGGAGGCCCTACTGTGCTTGGCCCTCGGGGTGCTAGGGGCAGAAGCTACCGCTGTTGCCACATTCGCGAAGACCTTAGGTGTGCTCTTCCTCAAAGGGGTCATACCGGCGCTCCGGGACTATGCTTCGTGACTCTCTTGTCGCTCCCCACGAACGGCGTCAACTGTCGTAGCAAAAGGACTAGACAATATAGAAAAGGGACCCCTGATTACTACGAGGGGGACCAGGGGATCCTCGAAAAAGGGGATCGATGCCAAGAGAAGTAAATGTGTATTAACTGTCTTGAAAAAAGTCCTTCTTGATTACATGGGGGAGTGACTATTTATAGCATTCCAACCCAGACACGCGAGATTACAGTTCTACCCCTAAAAGACCCTACGTCTGTAGGGGTTTTTACTTCCTCCTCGCGTACCTTTCGGTTTACGGTGGACCCTCCTGGTCCTAGTCCATCTGGGCAATGCACGTGGTCCACTGGTATCTCCTCCCCTTCGCATCGTGCGAGGTGCCCCCGGAGTGAGGGGCCCTAGACACCCTCCGGTGCTTGGTTAGGTGGCTCCGGGTAGAAATCCCAGAGACTTCTTGTACCCTTCAGTGCCCCCTGAGGGTATGCCTGTGCTCTCCGGGGGCCACTGGCCGCGCCTTTGGCCTTGGCCCTGTGAGCCTTCTGGTAGCCTTCGGGTGCCCCTATGGTCTCACCCCGAAGGTATGCTTGTGCCCTCCAGGGCCGCCGACTGCGCCTTCAACCTTCCCCTGTGAGCCTTCTTGTGGCCTTTGGGTGCCCATCGAGACTCCCACAGAGGTATGTCTGTGCCTCGCGGGGGGGGGGGGGGGACGTAGGCGCGTCTTCGGTCTTGGCCCTCTGGGGTCTTTCCGTGGTCTTTGTTTGATCGATGGGGCGTGAACTGTCCTTACGACAAAAACGAAGCAAATAATCAACTGAATAAAAAATAATGGTAAATTGTGAAAGACACGAAAGATTGGGCAAATGATCACTAAAAAAAAGATGCCACCGTTACCCGTGGTGCCACTGCGAGAGAGAAAAAAAGGGGCGAGAAGAAGATTAATGAGATCTCGGAGAGGCTCAAGAAAGAAGAAACGCAAAAGCTAAACCCACCCGCCAAGAGGGGAAGGGGAAGGGGGAGGGGGATTCTTTCTTCTTGTATCGCCATGGCCTCCGACGACGAGCTCCTCCTCGTCCAGCAGCTCCCCATGGACATGGAGGACCACGACGACCAGGGGCGCCGCCTGGCCCACCTCCTTCCCCCGCTCGGCAGCCCCCCGGGCTCCCCGCCCCCATTCCGCCCACCTCCCCCTCCCGCCGCCGCCGCCGCTGCCGAGTCCCGCGTCGCCTTCCGGGGATGGCTCGGCACGCCGCGCCACTGGGAGCTCTGGGTCGCCAAGCTCCGCCCGATCCACGAGCGCCTCTGGCGAAAACTCGGGATCCTGGACGCCGTCCTCGCCTCCACCTACAGGCTCAAGAGGGATGCCTCCATCGTGCTCCACATCGCCTCCTTCTGGTCCGTCCACACCAACACCTTCGCCTTCCCCTGGGGCGAGGCCACCCTCACTCTCCAGGACGTCGCCGTGCTCGGTGGCTTCCCCGTCGACGGCTCGCCCGCGCCCGCGCCGCTGCCGCCCCAGTGGCGCCCCGACGAGGCGGCGCTCAACGGGGTGCGCCTCGGCTTCAACCGGAGCGCCTGCAAGAAGGCGCACCACTCCGCCTGGGTCAAGCACTTCCTCACGGACACGGCCACGGACGACGCTGTCATGGAGCACGCCGCCTTCTTGGCGCTCTGGCTCACGCGCTTCGTGCTCCCGGGCCACCCGGAGTCCACCATGCGCCAGTCACTCTTCCCGCTCGCAGTCCGGCTGGCGCGCGGTGACCGTGTCGCGCTCGCGCCCGCAGTGCTCGCGTCCCTGTACCGGGACCTGCGAGAGATGAAGGCTTACTTGGTCGCCGCCGGTGCCGCCGCCACTGGCGAGCTCCTGCCGCCGTTGTCAGTATATGCGCCCCTCTACATCCTTCAGCTCTGGGTGTGGGAGCGGTTCCCTGCACTCTGGGCCGGAAAGGCTAACCCCGTCAAGGATGGTGAGCCAAGGGCCGCTCGTTGGCACGATATGAGCAAGAAGATGAACCCAACGGTGGTCCGCGAGGTCCTCAGTTCAGGGGAATACTTTGTGTGGCAGCACTATACCAGCTCTGTGCAAGCATGGAAGCAACACGGCGGGTGGGTTCGTGGCAGCGATGTCGCTGGGAACGAGGAACTGAGATCACTTGCACACTGCTTGCGTGCTTGTGAGCTTGTGGGGATAGATTGCATTGAGCAGTACCTCCCACACCGTGTCGCAATGCAGTTTGGACTGGACCAAGATGTGCCCGGGGATGTTCACCGAGCTAATGAGGACTGGGCAGTTGCATGGGAGACCTATGATTTGGAGGGAAAGAATGTAGCTTTCTTCATTCCTCAGTCTGAACCAGGGGTCACGGCACGGTATGCACATTGGTGGAGGCAGCCACTGTCACCTTCTAATCTTGATGTTGGGGCAGCAAGCATTGCTGTGGAATGGAAGGTTTCCAAGCGTAAGGTCAAGAAGACACAAGCAGCCATGGAAGCTGAGGCAGAGAAGGAGCGGAAGATGAAGAAGGCTCGAATCTCACCTAATGATAAAAAGCGGAAGCTTGAAGAGTTGTATGATGCAAAGCTGTCAGATTGGCTTGCAGCTGCAAGGAACGGGAACAGTGGCATTGGTGGTGGCTGCAAGGAGAAGCCCCAGGAAGCTCCTCAAGCAGAGATAGTTGAATGTGGAGAACAAACTATCCTTATGGACAATGAGAATGAGCAAAAGGAAGTTCCTCAAACAATGGAGGAAGGAGAGAGTGCAGAAGTGGAGAAATATCTGAATTTGGCAAAGAAAGACACTGAAGAGATGCCCATGGAAGTTGCAGAAGTGGAGCAAGCAGAACATGAACAACATAGTGTCTTGACAAAGGGAGGTGCAGAGGAGGAGCACAAAGAAGTTCCTGAGGTAGAGCATACAGACATGGTGGAACCAAAGATACAAACACAGTTTGATACTGAGAAGCATGCAGAAGTAGAGCATGCAGAAATGGATGGCGCTAAGAGGCTAACAGGGAGAGATGCTGATGGGAAGCCTGGATATGTTCTTGAAGTTGGTCATGCAGAAATGGAAAAGGCTAGGGTGCTGCTAGAGAAGGGCACTAATGAGAAGCTGGCAGAAGTTTCTGAAGTAGATCATGCAGAAGTGGAAGAGCTGAAGGGTTTGATAAAAGAAGGTACAGACAAGAAGTTTGAGGAAGTTCCTGAATTAGAAAATATAGGAATGGGAGGAACTCATGGGACAATGGAGGAAGATGCTGATGATAAGCTCAAGAAAACTCATGGGACAATAGAACAGGTGGAAGAAGGACAAGGTGAGGTACTGACAGGGAATGATAAATATGACTATATTGAGAAAATTACTCCAGTGGAGCAGGTGGATCCTAAGGAACCCACTCAAGAACAGGGAAAAGAAATTGGTAAGGATATGATGGAAGCTTCAAACAATTCAATCAGTGGTGTGATGTCATGTAATTCAGCTAGCATACGGCCAGAAGGAAAGCAGAAGGAAGCTTCCAATGAAGGCATGATAGAGAAGCAATGCATTCAGGGTGTTGAGTTGGCAAATGAGAGGGAATCGTCATCTGATGCAGCTGCTATGAAGGTTAAAGGAATAGATGACCACAAAACTATGGGTATGCATGAGGTGAGTTTGCTTGCCAAATCTTTGTATGTGTTAGCTGGTAGTTAATCTGACCATGCTCTTTTGCAGGAAGTTGCTATGAAAATGATACAGGACCGTGGTACCATATGCGAGAACAAGGAGACACAAATATTGGAAGACAGCCATAAGCTAGATAACAGATTGGAATCTGATTTGGTCATTCTGGAGGTTGATGAAACTTGGGATACAGAAGGAATCCAGAACCAAGAAACTTTGGATTTGGACAAGGTGAGTGTGGTTGCAGAATCTCCATCCGGACTACCTTATCTGAATCCTGATAGTTGGTCTTTTGCAGCAACAAACGATGGAGGAAAGACAGGATCTAGGAACTACAGTTGAAATCAAGAAAATGAAAATTTCGGAAGATGCCAATATGCATGGCTACGGTGAATTTCAAACTGATTCTCCTGGTATGGAGGTTAATGATGTTGATTCTACCAAAGGAATACAGAACCAAGAACATTTGGACATTAAGGAAGTGAGTCTACCTGCAAAATTGACCTTTTGTTTGATTGGTGAAATCTGACCGTTCTTCTTTACAGGAACAAGCAATGGAGAAAACACTAGAGTGTGGAATTACAGATGGAAATGAAAGACCGTTGGAAGAGGCCAATACGCTTGGTAATGGTGGAGTGGATACCATTGCAGTTGCTATGGGCGTTAGTGAGGCTAGTTCTGTTAAAGGAATGCAAAATCAAGACGCTTGCAGCACGGAGGAGGCACGTGCATTTTCAAAATATTTATCCGAGTTAACTATGATTCAATTTGACAGAACTACTTTACAGTTGCAGGCAAGGGAGGACAAGCAACACCAAGGAGCTGCAAATGTGAATGAGAAGAGGATTTTGGAAGACACAAGTACAATTGATAGTTGTGAATTGAAATCTGATGCATCTGTTGTGGGGGTTAATGGGGCTGAGCCAAGAGAGGGAACACAGAACCAGTGGACTTTAAGCATGGAGAAGGTGAGTGTAGTTTTGAGTTTCGATCTATTTTTTACTGTAGTGGAATCTTATGAATCTTGTTCACAGGAACCAGCAGTGCAGGGGAAGCAGGATCAGGGAATGGCAGATGAAAACACAAAGAGGATTTTGGTCGACATGGATGCACTTGAATGTGGTGGAGTGAAACTTGATGGGACCATGAAAATGGCTCAGGAGACTCTTCCTACAGGACAAGTTGTTAATATGGCAGGGGATAGATTTTCTTCCAAGAACCAGCTGAAGGGTGTGCCCTGGGGTGACCCCAATAAATCAGATGTTGAAGGCTCTGAATCAAAACAAACTGCAAGAAATGAGTTTGATGGGGCTCTTCCACCAGAGCGTGAGAACCAGGTGGAAGTGAAACAAGAAAAGTTGGAGAATAAAACGGAGATGTCCATTGGTAGAGAGAAAGATGAAGCATCTGAACAAGACCAGACCACCACAGAGGATGCTGTCATTGCTTTTTCAGGTATGGATGACCAGGGTGAGAACAACAAGGAATGGACTGAAGAATCAATAAAAAGCTATGGCAAGTATGCTTGTGATTCAGTAGACACAATTTGTCAGCCCAGAAAATTTGGCAGGCCAAGTATTGAAGAGGTTAGGAGAATACATATTGGCAGGTCTATCTATATGAAAGACATAAAAGAATCACAGGGAAGAATTCATTCTGAACCATCAAACAGAATACAGATAAACAATGTTGGGTATTATTCTCGACATGCAATTCAGGAACCAGTTTTGGCCAGCAAGGATATCAAAGTGCCATTGCATGATAGTTCAAGGGTTTGTGGAAGAGATCACGCACCAGAACTGGTGGTAACAGGTCCACCTGAAGAGACTTTTCGATGGAGACAAGAACAATGTGCACTTCAGATTTTAGATGATGTGCAAAATTCTCGCATTGCTGAGAAAACTAGGATGGAGATGGAGATCAGAATACTGAAGGCACAAATTGCTAGCATGCAGAGACAAGTGATGAACTTGGATCATGTTGGTGAGGTTATTTCCAGATCAAAAAACCTGAAAAGGCATTGACCTTTTCATAGTGTCTACATGCTAAAGTGTTAGTTTTGCACATATTTGATGCTGTACAACTTTCCTTTGTGAAACCAAACACTAAAGCATGCGAGATTGCTCCTGTCGACTACCTCATGAAGGTCAGAATGTGCTTTTACTGTTTAGGTGAATTCCATTTCAATTGCTAACACACTAGGTAATGCTGGTGAATTTTACATTCTAAATCGAGGAACTATGGAAAATAGTAAAGCTAGTCTACATTGCACTGTCCAAAGAAAAATCAAGAAAGGACAATCTGCCTTTTGCATTCTTAAATAAAATAAGCCTCTGGAAGTCCATGTATAGTGACTGAATTTTTACCTGCCTAAATTAATCTAGCGGAGAAGCGAATTGATGGGGAGTTTTTTTTGTGTGTAAATGTCAGGTTCTTCTCAAAATTCTGAATGCTTGATCACCAACAAGGCTAGGATTATGAATTATAAGTAACTTTTAGCTGTATTCTAACATGTAATGAATCTGAGTTCTGGATGAGTATACTATTTCTAGCCAGATTCACTCTAATGTTGAAAAAAGATTATGAATGGTAAGATAACAGAAAGGGAAATATGCAGCCCTTCAACCCCCCAGTCAGATTGAACTCCTCATTCTTGGAGACGAGAGCATCTTCTTTCCCTTTGTTTCGTGTCGCTGTGTAAGGTCACATGTCATGTGCTCCTAAAGAAATGAAACAGTGGAAGCAATGGCAACTCTTCATTGCTTAAGTTAAGCACTTTTTGAGCTGTTGCTTTCAGAAGATCTCGTTCACACAGTTTTATTTAAGGCCAATGAAATTTAAGAACTTATTATAACCTTGTGTATGAATACGATAACAGGCAGTCAGTTTTATTTAAGGCCTTAGAACAAAAAGGGAAGTAACATGAAAAGAAGAAGCTCAACCACTTGTACCCATAGAGATGGCACACAGGGTTCATTGATCATCAGACAGACACACACTATATATAGCAGTTAACCTGCAGGAAATGAACTAGACAAAAACGGGAGCAGGAGGAGGAGCAGCGACCGTTCGAGCAGCAACCGTTCGTGCTGCTGGCGATGAGGCTGCCGGCTTCCCCCACCCCATGGTGAAGCCACGCGTCCTGTGCCTCGTGCAGCCGGAGTGACACGCCATGCCGCCGAATCACCGGCTGCACCAAACTGCTGCAATAGGATCAACATCTCCCAACAATAGAAATTCGTTTTGATGAAACCCATCATAATCATCTCTTGAAGCTAGGTCTCGGTAAAATTCGATCAGTCATTCATCAGGATTTCCCACCTTGGAGTGCTTCATAGATGAGGTGATGGGCACGTTCTATCTACATATGCACTAGTTACCCTTACTAGCTTAATTATCCAATGTGTAGATTGATTAACATTTTAGCTTCTTTTGGGCTGGCTGACCTTGCACTTGCAGAATGGAATCAACAATTCAACAAGAACCCGTCACTGTTTAATGGAACCAAGTTTCGGGTGTGTAGCTCTTGTTCTGTGTCTGTTGTAATGCACTTCTTTTTTTTTTACCTGAGTACTCGTCGCTTGAAAAATACTGTTCGTTAGCGATGCCCAGACTATAGTCTATACTTTGAAGTACTGAATGCTCTATATATCACTGCTATGTTAATTTGGAGTTTACTCCATTCTGAGTTGCTGTAGAGAGACAATTTTGATTTTTTTTCTTGGTCCAGTGTTCATAGGGGCTACACTTGGTTTAGCATGAAATGTACCTCACGCCCACTACCTTGTAGAAATTTCTGGATAGTCCATGACACCATTTTCGTTCAAATAAAATTTCTTGCAGCATTACTTTGTTTGCTGATTGACTTACATAACAAGCAGCACCAAACTTCCTGTAGGTATGCTTTTGGTTTAGCTTGCTTGTAAAATGTCTTCTGTATGTGTGAATTTTGTTGTACTGTCTGTTACTAAACTTGTGCTATCACAAAGTTGCGGGATATGCTATTTTCGAGTGATGATTCTCTTTCTCTAGCTTGCCCTGCGTACATGGCTCGAAGAATGAGAAGCACTCAGTCTCATTGCACTTGGGTCTCACAGATTGCAAGTCAGTAAAGCAACACAATCCATAGTTTTTTCTTATACACACACACACATACACAGGAATAAGACTTACTTTTGCCCATTACATTGTAATGAAAAAAAAAAATTCGCTACAGTGAATTCTAGGAACAATTGTTCGTATTACTACAGCAGGACATAATATATTGTATTCCGGAATAAAATTCTGTTTTTATATTGGTTTTGACTTTACATGCAACAGAACATTTGTGGGAACGGATTTCAATCCACTGCGGGAGAAAT
The DNA here is from genome assembly GCA_036346255.1 of Ampelocalamus luodianensis. Lineage (NCBI taxonomy): Eukaryota > Viridiplantae > Streptophyta > Magnoliopsida > Poales > Poaceae > Ampelocalamus > Ampelocalamus luodianensis. The sequence goes on along the minus strand of CM070633.1, from coordinate 72,962,199 downwards.
TTTTGGTTCCATCTGAAGGTAATTTAGATAAGAATCATCAGTCAAAACTAATACACCACCTTCTTGAATTTGATTATTAGATGATTCTGCGTGTTGCCGACACACACCTCGGACCCTCTGGGCAATGCTGCAATTGTGGAAACATCTGATGAAAAGATCATCATATTGCAATGGAGCTACAACGTGGTTGACTTCCTAGGATATTGTGTTTTCCCCGGCGGACATTCAGAGGTAAATTCTTAAAATTGTTTAATAATTTGAACACATTCCATTAAAGATGCAGGAGCATCATTAAATCTAAGATTTGATTGAAGATGGAAAGAAGAAAAATTTAGTTGCAGTCTCTCTTATACTCTAAAATGACAGAATCAGTGGCATTACTTATAATTTGTAAGTTACAACTTACAAGTGCCTGATTCAGTGAAATGATGTAATCTTTTCTGGCAGTCCAGAACTGGTGGCTTTGGAGTGATCTTTCAAGGAGAATTGTATATGATAGTTTATAATTTCGGAAAACTCCATAAGTAAAGAATTGAGACCATAAAGCTCTTGCCCTTCTGCTTCTATGGATTGAGTGTCATATACGTTTCTTGGTAATCGATTTTCCTTTTTATTTAGCCACAAGAAATTGGAATATTGGGTCATCAAATTGACAATACAGATGTTGGTTGTCTCAATGAAGGAGTTTCGCAAGAGATGTCTGATGGAATCATTCGTGAAGTAGTTGAAGAAATTGGAGTTCCTGCTGATTCACTGGTAGAAAGACTGCCTGCAGCTTTTTTCGTGCATGCCTAAATTACCGCAGTAGTGTATTAGTAATGTCACTGCCGTAATTTTTTACTGGTTCATATAAAATTCACAGAATAACGAGGAAAGGATGTTATCAGTTGTTTGTAATAGCTCTGTCAAGATTTCTGTGATTGCACGATTTTTGATAGCTTTGCTAGTTTGTTGATGTTTGCTTTACAATCAACTTTTGGTCTCGCAGACAGATCCCTTCCTGGTTGGTGTTTCTCGCCGAGAAATGAATGTCAGGCCAGCTGCATTCTTTTTTATAAAATGCAACACCAACTCCAGGTCTCCAGCGGTGTATATGAACTTTATTCTAAGGCTCAGGACGAGTTAAGAGGAATGAGCCAACGAATGACCGGTTTCCACCGTGGCGGTTTTGCTCTCTGAGTCGATGAAAAATGCTGCCAAGCATACTCGTATTATAAACTGTATCTTCAAAGCTCATTGTTTATGAATCAAACAGAGCGAGAGTTAGCGTCTATCTGATCATTGTTTCGCAGAGTTTGGCAATATCGATTTGAACATTGTTTTGTAAGTGTTAAATTCATCCGGGGAATTGATCAGATATGGTCAAAACTCAAACAAAGCTCGGGGAAAATATTGAAATCCTCCCCTGCAAGGAAGAATAACCCCTCTTTATTCGCCGCGGTCGATCAATATGTTCTTTCCAATTTATGCTGGGTGTGGTGCGGACAATCTGCTGCATCTCTACTCTCTTGTAGAAGAAATGCTGAACAAAGTGCAAAATCTTGTGCAAAGTAAAACAAACAAACAAACAAAAACCCTGGTTTTCTTGTCATTATTATCCCGAACCTGTTTAGTTGTACGTGTGTGATGAAAAGTTAATAATTGTTTATGTTTGATTCTTTTGAGTGACGTTTATATTGAGCAACTGAGGTGCTCAGGCTGTATGGATCCTTGTGCGGTGTCAGCCCAGAGGGTCGAGCTGTCTCATGTCTGTGGTTCTGTGCTATATTATGTTACTGTTGAGGTGTGTATCTCAGTATGGCAGTACGTGAGGTCTTTGTATTTTTCTTCCTGTATTCCCCGTATTATAGCATCTAGCCGGGTATGATTAGGGGGGCGAAAACGGCCGGATCGTAATCATCCTATAGCCGGATATATATTTTATTCCCGGATTCAGAGTCAGCCAGATACGAATATGAATTCGGGTTATTCGCGATATGGACACAGGACAGATACACGACGGAATCTGGTCAGAAACGGATAAAAACATGCGAACAGTACGCACATATAGAGAGGAATACATGTTGGATTAAACCACATGAGTATATGACCATAATATTAACCAAACCAATAATAAGTTAATAACATAAGTATTATACATTGGTACCGAGGATATTTTCTGACAGCATTCTCAACTATTTACGATCGTACTATAGTACTTCAGCACTGAGAGGACTAGAAACATATAACAAAATTTTACCATGAAATAAATTGTATGAAGCAAAACTTTTTTTTTTTAATAAAGTGTAAAAGCTTTGCACATCTTTTCATTGAACAGGAGTAAACAAGCTGAAAACCGAAAAAAAAGGCAAAACACAAAGCAAAGAAAACACAGGGGGCGGACCAAAAAGACTCATTGACGAACAGAGCCCTGCCAACACTACTGTTAGGAATAGATTACAAGAAGAACTGGGTAGTCAAGCAAGGAAAATAAAAAGGAACATCCAGTCTATTTCATGATTATCTGGAAAACCACGTTCTGAATTTTCTACTTTTGAGCTGCTGACCTAGCTTCAAGCTATGTTTGTTCTTCAAATGGTTCCAAAAGACCTTTGTGTTATTGGCGCTCTTCCGTGTGGCTGTGTAGTTGCAGTGGTTGCATTTGGCCCAAAGTTGAATAACCTTCTTGCCATCCTCCATAACAGTCACTTGAGATTTGGAAGTATTCCCAGACAGGTGATGTGGTCTTCTTCTATCTCTTCTACATCCACAACAACAACAATATTTGTAATTGTATCTTGCGAACCAGTGTCACTGCCCACACCTTGACTTAGCGCTGTTGATGATACACTTACACTTGCGCTAGAACTAGAACTAGATGCCATATTCATCCTAGTTCCTGTAGTACAGGATATAAAAAAACATCGATCAATAGGGGGGGGGGGGGTTGAGTGATCCGGTCTAAACCTACAAGAAGGATCTTACTAAGCTTTGTCTTGGAGCAACTTGCCTAACTGAGCAATGGGAGCTGCAGCTCCCACGGTGACTAGAGAGGGGAACTGTTGGAGGGAGAGGGGGCGACTGCTGGAGAGGGAGTGGACGCTAAAGATGTGACCAGAGATGGGGTGGCGACGGCGACTGTAGACGCGGCGGCCGCTGTGGCTCTTAGCTGATGGAGATGGCACGGTGACCGGAGAGGGACCGGCAACGGCTGGAGAGGCGACCTGAGAGGGGACACGGCAACGACCACTGTAGAGGGACCGACGACGGCACCTGGAGAGGCTCCTCCTCTCCGACGGGCGTGGCTCAGGAAATATTCGTCCGGTTCGGTTTTCACCCCTAGGTTCGGTATGATTCGTGCGCGATACCCCTAGGTCTGGTACACAGTGAGTAGAGTACACTGGTAATGCGGAATTGGGAAGACAAGGTGGCCAAAGTCCCTCTTAGACCGGACCGGACCGGACCGGACGGTCGAGAGAGTAAGCAGAGCAGGTATCGGCGGATTCGGATGCGAGCGGCGGCTGTTCGCCACTTCCTGGCCCTCCCCTCTCCGCCTTCCTCTCACCATCCTTTTGCCGCAGCAGCCACATGGCCGCCGCCGCGGCAGCAGCAGACCCCGGCACGGCGTACAAGCTCCTCCTTTCCTGCCCCATCGGCCTCACTCGTTCCCGCGTAACCTCTCTTCCTCCCTCCCTCCCTCCCTCCTCCCTCCCACCGTTTGATTACGTGACGCCTGCAGTTTCCCAATTGGACGGCCACAAATCTAGCTTTTGGTTGGATCGTGCTGTTTTTTTTTGGGGGGGTAAACGCCACGCTGGTTCCGTATTTGCGTTCTTGTTTGGGCGCATTATTATCTGAGTAAAGCCAAGCAAGGAAGTAATTGCTGGTATCAAAAGGGAATTTCTTGTCAGTATTGTTCGTTACTCCACATACTCTATGGTGGATTTGAGCCACCTAGGTTCTACAAAACCAAAAAAAGTTGAGTAAAGTACTCAAGTGTTGGATGGTATATCGTTATTGCCATGTACTGTCGTAGAGATGTGTTGCGCTTGTTGCAGATTATCGTTATTATCGATGCTTGCTAGTAATATACTGATATGTGGCACCGTTTTGGTGGAGCTCATGCTGTGAACTGAAGGTTTCAGTTAAGTTCGATCCGTCATTCGACAGGATTCCCCATCCAGATGCAGCCTTGGAAGAATCTATAAGTGAGGTAATGTGCACATTTATGCGCTTTATCCAATGCATGCAGCCATGGCCATTACCCAGAGCTGTTGATCATTCAGATATGGAATCAAAGACTTCAGCGGAACCCATCGCTGTACAACGGTACAAAGTTTCGGGTATGCACAGCACCTGTAGTTCTTCCATCTCGGTATGCCGTTTTCCTGCTCAACCGATACATGGAGAATGGGAGATGCTGTCAATTAATGATAAGCACTTTATTAAACTAAAAAAAGTTTCTTCCCTGTTAAGTAATTTGGAGTACATTGTATACAAAGTTGGAATAAACAAGAAATTTATCTAAATTGGAGCGTTCATGAGGCTACATTGGGCTTCACGTGAATACGTACGTGATTTGTTCTGATGAATAGCAAACCCGTTTAAAAAAAGGGTGCCTTATGTGTGCTACCTAGTACCTAAGAGGAATTTCGGTCAGTCCCAGACGCTGTCTTCATCCAAATAAAACCTGCATATTCACCCTTTTTATTCTCTGTGGAACTGCCCAACAATGAATGTTAATTAGGCATGACTTCTTTCTTAGCATGTTTCTTAGTGTTTATTTTACAGTTGAACTTGTGACGTTACAAAAATTCAGGAATGTACACTGTTTTCAATTGATCTCTCTTTATCCGCTTTACTGTATGCTCCAAGTACTAGAATTCATACTTTGACCACCATCACAAATTTCACTATGGAGGACATGCCTTGCACTACAAAGATGAACCAAATCTGGAGCACTGTGTCTCACTTCATTTGGGTCTTACAGATTACAGGTTCGCTTGATCTTTCTTATTCTATTTCAGTAGCTACTTTTTTCCAAACAAAATTCTGTAGCCTTAATTTCTTCAACTTTTGACCCTTGCCTTTTAACTTTATTTGTAGTATTTCAAAGTAATGCCTCTATTTAACATCGGTGTTAAATTACACACTACAGGACATTTGTGGGAACAAACCTCAATCCACTGTGGGAGATTTTTGGTATCCTCTGAAGGTAACTTGGAATCTTAGATAATCACATCTTTTTTTTTTTGAGGCGAGGCAGGAGAACTGCCCGAGCTGCATTAAAGGAGAAAGAGAGAAAAAAATAAAATTCGGAAATTACAAAGACCCAGCAGCGGGAAGAAGAAAGAAAACGAGAAAGACGAAGGAACGAAGACGGAAAAACAGGGAACAGACAAAAACTAGCAGGGAAGAAGAGAAACGAGGAGAAGAAGAAGAAAAGAAAGAGAAAGGGGGGAGGAGAAAGAGAACAAAGAAAAATAAACTATGCTAAGAGAGTGCCGCGTCGCCCGAAGGAAGGTAAGTCTCCAGACTGCTTGCCCCGCCAAGAATCCAAGCACGGGCTTCCTCTTTGATTAATGCTACCAACCCTAGAGCTCCCGTTCTTTGGGCGTGGAAGATCCGCCTATTCCTCTCTTTCCAAATTTGCCAGAGGGTGAGCATAATTAAGGAGCTTTGTCTCTTTCTTCTCGACGCCACTTCCTTTTCCGACGTTTGTGCCCACCATTGCAAGACCGATTCCTGAAAGTCCCCATGCATCGGTTGAATACTGGTACGAGTTGTCCAGTCTTGCTCTGTGGATCCGGGCCTTTTTTGCACCTCTAATGGCATCTATTTTTTAGTCTTTTAGTTTCCGGCATCTCATGAATTACCTATTTGTTAAATTTTCTCCTCCTCTCTGTTGTGTCCTTCTCTTTTTCCTGAATAAGACTGACTCCTATGTGAAATTTCGAGGGTTCCAAGAGGGTTATATAGAGGTCAGGGCTTGTCGCCAGTTTAAACGGTGATAGCTTCCTGTCGCCAGTTGAACTGGCGATACATAGATGAACCGGTGACAAGCGGTTCAACTGGTGACAGATTCATTTTTGTAACTTATTGCGGCGGCTATTTGTTGTTGTAAATATCTTTTTAAAAAATATCGTGCATTGTTGCAAGATTTTTTCGAGGACGATTGAGGGATTAATGATTCGTAAGTACGAAGACAAGTGATATTATAATGCGTCCGGGAATTGCTGCACAACTCCGTTGGAGAACTTTGGGAAATGACACAACGATAACAACAAGACATTTCATCGGACAAAGGGGTTACATGGCACGCAGGACAACGAACCGAGGACGGTACACGCATGCCTTTAGGAAAATTGAAACACATGGTATATCTGGAGGAATATGGTAGAACTACTGAGTGGAACGTGACCATTTACCCTTGCGGCCCAGCTCGGCGTTGTACTCCTCGCCTTGCGCCTTAGCTCTCGTTGCGATGGTCCTCTTGCGCTCCCTCTCGGCCTCCCGTCGCCTCACATGCTCATGCTCCTACTCCTTGCGCTGCCTATCCCGCCTACCTTGCTCGGCCTGCTCAGTTTTCAACTCTTTGAGGCGCCTTTCACGGGTCTCGATGTCCTCCCTGGCCCAGCTCTTCCGTCTCAGCAACGACCACATGTCGTAGGGGTGGATCTTGTCGTCGATCCACTGCCGGAAGTCGCATAGGGGTGGCGGAGACTGCGGTGGGTAAAGAGAGTTTGTTACGCCGTCACGGGAAGAAAAATAGCATTGTACCATGAAATATGGTTTCATTACCGGATGCCTGTCATTGTAGTCCACGGCGTAGTTTAGGCAGACCAATAGCGCTGCCCAATGGTCCACTCATCGGTTGATTTGACACACTTGCAGGCGTCCCGACACTAGCATAGGGGTGGCGCCACCCCTATCGGGGGCCCTTCCGGAGGGCGTTCCGCGGGCATAAGTGGGGGGTCGCGGCTCGACCCAGAATCATTGGGCATACTACAAGGTAGCTTCCTCAGATCCACCAGTTCTGGAAAAGTTTTGTGTGTGAAAGGTTCTAGACTAGCGGCATGATAGCGAGCGCTGGTCTCATGGGGAGACACCCAATCTTTCAAAAGCTTACGGATTTTCTCCCATTCCTTCTCCTTGTCCATTGTTTCTACTTGGTGGTGCTGTTGTGGGCTTGTTGGACGAGTTGCGTTGTATTTATAGCTAGAGCGGACGGAGCCGTAGCTGGGGCTCTCGTCTTGGTAAAAGGTGCCTCGTCGGGTCAAATAGTCCTGAAAAGCTAGCTCGTCTGGTCACATCGTCCTGAAAAGCTGCCTAGTCTGGTCACATCGTCCTGAAAAACTGCCTAGTCTCGTCACGTCCTCAGCAAAAGCTGTCTCGTCGAGTAACATCGTCCTGAAAAGCTAGCTGGTCTTGTCACATCGTCCTAAAAAGCTAGCTCGTGTTGTCACATCGTCCTAAAAAGCTAGCTCGGTGGTCACATCGTCCTAAAAAGCTAACTCGTTTGCACACGTCAAGACAACTTTTGGTATCGAAACTAGAGACTGCCATAATAATAGTTGCAAACAGAATAAAATTTACATAGCTACCATTACTGATATTTACAGAAATCAATATCTAGTGGCATCCCCTCTTAGGGCGCACCCCGCGTGTCGTCCCGGGCCTCGTCCGTCGCTGGTGCGAGTAGCCTGCGGTGGTGTCGCGTGGGCCGCTCTGCGTCGGCCGCTCTGCGCTCGCTGGTTGCGTCTACCGAGTCTCCGTCATTGGTCGAACTCGGCGCACTGCATACCGAGAAGCCTCCAAAGAGAACTGCGTGTCACGCGGATCCCTGAAAAAGTCCTCGATGGGTGCCGATAGGTCTCACCTCCGACATGTCCCGAGGTGCTCCCCCCACCCTGCCACAACGACGAGCCCGCCACGAGCGGAGCAGGAGGCTGTGTTCTGCCACCTCGGCTAACCCCTCGTCCTCGGACTGGTCGGTCCACCGGTCGGGTCGATCGCGCGACCGATCGCGCGTCCGCACTCCGCATCGCCGCCTCCCGATCCGCTACAGGAGCGTTGTCATGTGCTGCGCGGAGTCTACCAACTCGACAATCTTCCGGTGAAGATCCACCTGCACAGGTAATCAACAAGTTGTAGACCTAAGTCTGTCAAATTAAATATGAAATAAGGACCGTTGAGTACATACGTAGCGGTGGAAAGCGGAGTCCGGCTGGGTGGGGTACGTGTCCGACGTCGTGGCCTCATGTCGAGGAGGGTCGACCATGACCCGGACGCACCGAAGCCTTATCCGAGTAGCGTACCACTCCATGTACTGGTCGTACGTCTCAGGGTCGTAGGGATCTTGCCCACACTAGACGAGGTCGTCGTGCGCGCTACTCCAACCCTCGACCCAAGGGGGCATCCTGTCCGACCAGGACATCGTGCCACGAACTCCCTTCCTACTGTACCTGTGGACGACAAGAAAAATATTTAGTGCGGATGTAACACATATTGTACGAAAGAAGTAAAGAGTGAACTTACGCGTGTGCGTGCGCCAGCACCCGCCTCCCCCCCAAGGGGCTGGGACCTCCTGTCGCAGACCGAACTGGCGCATGACCCGCTGTACCTGGTACTCCTCCATGAAGATATCATGCACTAAGGCACTCCGCGTGTACCAGTACAGGTAGTCTCGCGTGCACAACACCGACAATCCATTGGGGGTGCGCACGATCACCCTGTCGTCATTGTACGATGTCCAGATGACGCGGTCATCGATCAGCTGATCGAACATCGCAACGTACTTCGGGTAAGAGCCCTGCGAGGTGATCGACGTGAAGGTGACTGTGCAATAGAACACTGCAAACTAAGCACACGAAATAGTGATTGCAATACGAAAGCAATAAATGACTATGAAACTAACCCGTCGGCGGCACCACACAGTGCCCATGGTCGGCCGGTCCAGGTCGTCCTGCGGGACGTACAAGCTCTCCTCGTACGCTCCCAAGTGCAGCTGTGGCCGTCCGATCTGGAAATGCTCCAACGACCACAGCTGCAGCAGAAGCGGGCATCCCGAGAGGATGGAGCTGTCATGCGCATGCTGGCACGCGTCGCACAGTGGGCGGTACGTCGCGCACAACACGGCCGGACCCCACGCGTACTGCGGGATCTGGTCAATCGGTGAGTCCGCCACCTCACGCGCGTACCGGATGTAGTGCTTGTCGACATTGTCGCCGTGGGAGCCCAGGAACATGACCCACCCGAACAACCCGCGACGTAGGCCTCCAGTGCCTCCTAACGGCGACGCCCTGCGTTCGCGCCATACGCCGACAGCGCAAGAAGACACATACACGGCAAAGGTTCACATACGAATTGTTGCGAGAACAATAGTTACATGTTGGCTCATGCATACAAGCTAGCTCTCAGGCTACCACTTCACGCACTAGTCCAAGCCAAATCGTCGAGCTGCAGTGAGTGTCTTCAACAAACACTTTGATGGTTGATGTAGTAGTAGACTAGTATAATTAACGTGCATGAAGACTGAAGAGCTAGCACACTGCACAGGGGCACACGTGGCTCCTCCATCATTGGAGAAACGGTCGCAGGAACAGAGACTCTGCTGGGAGGAGCACTTGTGATTTGGTAGCCGAGGCGAAGCGGTGGCGGCAGAGGTCCATGGCGGCTCAGTTGAGCAGCGCCAGCAAGCGGTACGATGGCGCCGGGCGCTGCAGCGGCAGCCCGGCGTGAAGACCAGGGCGCGAGGACGCGGCCGACCGAGCGGCGGTGGCCAGCGGCGTCGGCACGGCGGCGGCGGGCTGAGGCACGGGGCGGCTCCGGCGCGGCATCGAGGCCGGCGGCCATGCATGCGGCAGCACGGCATGGCGTGGTGGCTCGGAACATGACATAGCTGGGCGTGGGCGGTTCGGCGACAACTACGATGGCGCGGACAAGAGGCGGCGGACACGGGATTGGCGGCGACTACGGCGGACACGGAGTGAGAAGACGGACGCCGGTGACGATTCGCACTAGGATGATCTATTTATGCACGTAACTTAAGACCGTATAATTCTCTAGTTAGGTCGTATTTGTGCGTAGGCATGATTATGTGATGAAATATTGGTGAATGCGAATAGTTAGATTTGTAGCGAAATGTGTGTTTTATTGATTAGTAAATGCTAAGTTAGATTTATGAGTTGATTAATTGATCGGATGATATTATTTTGAGCCGCATGCAAAATAGTGGTGATCTTTGGATATAAAGTAATTGGAGGTTTTCCTCATGTTGGAGTAGTAATCTTAGAAGATAGAATGGATTATTCAATTGCGGATAAATATTTGGATTGCCGTGTAATTATTAGATCTATGTGTCAAGTCATCGTGCCCTCAATTGGATTGATTGATAAATGATTAATAAGTATGTAATTGGATTGGTAGATGTCGTATATAGCTATTTCGGTGGCCGTAAAGCTCGGTCATTTAAACCCGATCGGTGGAAAACTCCACGTGACTTGCCGTGGTTAACCCGACGTTAGATTGCGTCGGCGGCAAAGACATTGTCTTATGAACTCGCGGATAGGTTGTATAGTTGGAAGAGGTCCGGGCGCCACATGGCTCGGACGTCGCGGCGCCGCCATCGAGCGCTGCGCAGGCAACCCGGCCGTAGCTCACGTCCGCAAAGATCGGCGCCATCTTTCCGCACGGAGGTGGAACGTGTGGGTCTCGGCCTCCAGCGGTCAACCAGCGCCGCCAGGGGCCTTTGAATGTTGCCGTATGGAAACGCCAGACGTTACGATCAATTTATTTGTGTTAATTAGAAAGACGTAGTAATGGGCGTTGTTAGGATTTTCGTCCGTTAAATAGTCACCGTGAAGAGCGCCGTCCCACGCCGCCTCCACTATCCTCGCTAGTGGAAGGAGGTTTGTCGGAGCACCCCGCTCTCAACCTGTGTCCAGCTGCAGTGAGTGTCTTCAACAAACACTTTGATGGTTGATGTAGTAGTAGACTAGTATAATTAACGTGCATGAAGACTGAAGAGCTAGCACACTGCACAGGGGGCACACGTGAGAGCTCCCTCCATCATTGGAGAAACGGTCGCAGGAACAGAGACTCTGCTGGGAGGGAGCACTTGTGATTTGGTAGCCGAGGCGAAGCGGTGGCGGCAGAGGTCCATGGCGGCTCAGTTGAGCAGCGCCAGCAAGCGGTACGATGGCGCCGAGGCGCTGCAGCGGCAGCCCGGCGTGAAGACCAGGGCGCCGAGGACGCGGCCGACCGGGGCGGCGGTGGCCAGCGGCGTCCGCACGGCGGCGGCCGGGCTGAGGCACTGGGGCGGCTCGAGCGCCGCATCGAGGCCGACGGCCATGCATGCGGCAGCACGGCATGGCGTGGTGGCTCGTGAGGCACACCAGAGCACGCACGCGGCGCCCATACACGACGGCGTTGAGGGCGGCGAGGCGGCGGTGTCGGCGCGACGGCACTAGGATGACATACATGGGCGAGAGCTGGGCGTGGGCGAGTTCGGCGACAACTACGATGGCGCGGACAAGAGGCGGCCGGACACGGGATTGGCGGCGACTACGGCGGACACGGAGCTGAGAAGACGGCGCCGGTGGCGATCGCAGCGCCTAGTGCCGTGGTAAAATCTTTAGTGTTATTTTTGTTACTGCGCTATGATATTAGTCGCATGTTGCATATTAGTCATGAACATAACATCTATTTATGCACGTTTAATTATAAAAATGATTTGGTAACTTAAGACCGGTATAATTCTCTAGTTAGGTCGTATTTGTGCGTAGGCATGATTATGTGATGAAATATTGGTGAATGCGAATAGTTAGATTTGTAGCGAAATGTGTGTTTTATTGATTAGTAAATGCTAAGTTAGATTTATGAGTTGATTAATTGATCGGATGATATTATTTTGAGCCGCATGCAAAATAGTGGTGATCTTTGGATATAAAGTAATTGGAGGTTTTCCCTCATGTTGGAGTAGTAATCTTAGAAGATAGAATGGATTATTCAATTGCGGATAAATATTTGGATTGCCGTGTAATTATTAGATAAGCCTATGTGTCAAGTCGATGGAATCGTGCCCTCAATTGGATTGATTGATAAATGATTAATAAGTATGTAATTGGATTGGTAGATGTCGTACATAGCTATTTCGGTGACGTAGATATGAGTTGATTGATTAGTGAGCTTTAAATATCGGATGTGAATTTTTATTGTAAAGCTCATTAGGTGTCAGTTAGTCATTTAAACCTCGATCGGTGGAAAATTGGGTGTATGCGAATGTGACTTGCCGTGGTTAGACCAGTAGAGCTAGTAGTTAGGATTAGCTTAATTAGTCTAGCATAGTGAAAAACAATTGATGGATATAGGCATGGTCTTATGCCCATAAGTCGGTGGATTTCGTATAATTATCGGATAGGTTGTATAGTTGGAAGATCGTGAATCCGGGCATTATGTGGTTGGATGGGCTACTTTGATTATGATGAGAGGCTAGGTTAGCCTGAGTTTAAAAAGTATTAAATGCATTTGAGAATTCAGAAAACAATTACTTTTACACTGATAAGTCTTTGAACTTCACAAATTCATAGAGAATTCATAAGAACTCCAAATGGGATGAATCCAATTGGGTTGTTCATATAACTTTATTATCTATCTATTTTTGTAGTTTTTATATCCACCACACTTCTGCAAATTTTGCTAAAATCACAATTTTCGGACATAAGCTACAGAGAATGGATTTTCAGACTTAATCCATTTTCGGATTTTCAAATGACTATAACTTTCACATACTAAATCCAAATGGAGTAATTCTTTCACCTTAATTCATATAAAATCATAATCTACCTACTGTATAAATTTCATGCATTTTTTAGTATTTTGAATTTGTGGCTTTATTTGGTATTTATTGCAATATCGTCTTTCGTTAGGTTTTTCGACAATACCGTTATATTCGTGAGATCAAATTGAGTATGACCTGAGAATGAACAAGTGGTTCAGCACAGGTGCGAGCACCCTCCTCTTGACCATATTGCTCCAGTGATCTTTAAATGTTTTGTGTGAGTTTTATTATCGCAATTGCATGCTATTTTGGAATATATGTTTATGGGTAGAAGTAGTTAATCTCCTAATTGCTGCATTAGCCCTCCTTTGAATGTTGATTACCCTTTTACCTTGAATGACTAAGGTTATATGTTATATGGGTTGTTTGCTAGTTTGTAGAACGATGCTTAGCCATGCTAATAGTTGTAGCCAAAACGGTTGATGGAGCTAGTCCATCGCCGATGGATCAGATTGAATCTTAATGAACCTTGAGGATTTTATGGATTGGATTATGTTGGATTTGAGGAATGTATTCAGATCTTCGATGCGTGGTTTGTGAACTTGTTGGGCATGGGTTTTATGTTCTTAACTTGGACGGGTGTAGGGTGATCTGAAATATTGTTGTTGTTATTGTTATGGAATTGTGTAGCCCGTCTCGAGTGTTTAAGGACCGTGCAGTGGTGTGATGAACCAAGTCTTACGTGCAACCACACCGGGATAATGGCGAAGGCTTGGCTTAATAATTTGTTGTGTGTTAGCTATCAAAACACAATGGGATTGACAATTGTTATTGTTATGTATTTGATTATTCTTTTGTCAATCTCGGGGGCATGTTAAGGGTCGCCTTACTTGTCCTTAAGGGTCTCATGTTTGATTGGGACTTACTTACGAACGAGGTTCACCGTGGTTAGAGGCATTTGACTCCCACGGGTTTCTGTTCTCGGGTGGGTTGATAGTTAGGACATGACATTGTAACGGCCTCGTTATGCTACCTCAGTCACTCCTACGGAAGAGTGCATTGGCCGACATTAAGAGGAATGCATATCGTGTGGGTAAACGCACAACTCTGCAGAGTAACTAAATCTATTCGAATAGCCTCGTCTAGGTTATGGACAACACGCACGATTAGTCTTTTGGAAAATTAAGTTGGGTTATGGTTGAGAATGTTATGTCTTTATGCTAGTTTGTTTAGATCTTATGTTGCCACGAATGGGATGTTCGTGTGTGGTTTATAATTGGAGATTATACCATTGATGATCATTACTACTGTTTAAAATGTTTTCTAAATGTTTTGCAAATGGCTAGTTAGAATCTTTATTGTTTATCTATATACAAAACTTGCTTTATGCTAAAAATTGACTAGTGTAGTAGCCTTCCTTTGATACTTACATGCATCCTTATTTCTTTTGAAAGTCTCGCGAGTACAACTTTGTACTCTAACAGTGTCTATTTATTCAGGTGAGAACGACGGGTGCAACGGCTTTAACTCCAGTTGGTTGCTTGTGGGATTGTGGGCATACCAACTCGGTTATTCCCTTTTTATTTTTAAGTTACCTTCCGCTGCAATTTATTTGTGTTAATTAGATTTGGCCGATCGGCCCTCTTTTGCAACCTTGCACTACAAGGTTCTATTTAAATGATGTTGTATTTGATTCTTGTATTCTTGTACATTGTGTATGGAAGTGATTGCAATGTTGTGTACTAGGATATGTGCATGTTAGCCACTGATCCTTGGGAGCTAGCATGTGACACATATCCGGGTCACTCGGAATCGTGTGCGTCTCACGTTAAGTATTGCGTTTACGGCGTAATTACTTAGCTTGATACGGATCCGATTTCGGGGGTCCTCACACTGGTCCTGCTCGTCCTCCCACGTCGCCTCCACTATCCTCGCTAGTGGAAGGAGGTTTGCTGCTCTCAACCTATGTCCAAACGATTAAGAACAAACATGAGTCAACGCAAAATAATCAGACCGCGATTCAGTGCATGAAGGTCACAACTTCACGTACCTCGGAATCCAGTCTCGGTGTAGCCTCCATGCCCTGATGGGGGTGCATAGCCGAAACGACCCAAGCTCTATCGGCGCCTCACCCTCCGGGGGGAGCACGGTACTGAGGCGGCTACGGTGACGCACGTCAATCACTGGGTCAAGCAACTCGTAGTGATTCGCGTCTGCCATACCTGAAAATGCAGCAAAAAACAAAGTTCATATTTTTTTCATGCATCTTTACATAGCCTATGTAGCAACTACGAATTTGCTTTACAAATTTAATACATGCCATGCTATTTTTCTAGTTTAAATGGTATTTTCGGCACTAACAAGATATTGACCGCGCACTAACACAATAATAATAGCGCACTAATAAAATAATAACCGCGCATAAATATTCCCATTGCTCTTTCGACCTAATCAGCTACTCCGTGTTTTTCTCACAATTTAATAATGTGTCATGCAATTCTCATAGTTTAAAAGAGAATTCCTGCATTATTACTACAACGGTCAACCAGCGCCATACTCAATTCTATGTCGCTACACAACTCAAAATATGTACTACACAGTTCGACTATATTTATGTACCATACTCAATTCTATGTCGCTATTGTCGTAATTTTATGTCGCTACACAACTCAAAATATGTACTACACAGTTTGACTACATTTATGTACCATACTCAATTCTATGTCGCTACACAACTCAAAATATGTACTACACAGTTCGACTACATTTATCTAACCTACTCAATTCTATATCGCTATTGTCGCAATTCTATGTCTCTACACAACTCAAAATATGTACTACACAGTTCGACTACATTTATCTAACCTACTCAATTCTATGTCGCTATTGTCGTTTGCTAACCTACAAGGTTTGGACGTAACGTACACAGTTTCAGAAAAATTTACCTGCAAGATGATCGATCGAAACTGATGCTCTGTCAATCTCTCTCCTCCGCGACGAACCAGCAGAGCTTTGCTACTATTTCTTCTCTCCCTCTCGAACTCTCTCTGGGTTTTTTCGGAATAAAAATGAATTTGCACTGATTTTTTGGGGTTTTTATAGTCGGGTCTCTGTCGCCAGTTGAACTGGCGATAGCTAGTTGGACCGGCTACAGGGTGGCAACAGGGACATATTTTTGTAATTTTTAGGAACGACTATTTATTTTTGTAAATATCTTTTAAAATAATATTATTTTTTAAAAAAATTCTGCAAGCGAAGCGCTTTTCTTTCGAGGAGATGTTTAACACGATAGCAGGAATGCTGTGTTTGATAGCTCAAACTACTCGAGCATCACAGCATATCCTGGATTTTCATCTTGGAGAATTTCAAGGATTAAAATTATCAAGCTTTAAAAAGGATTTGAAAATTGAATTTACCATGTTTCCTTTTGCTTCTAAGCTAGGGAAACAAAAATCCATTTGTCTCAAGGAGATAAGGTTTGTCAAGAAGTTGTTCTCGAAACTAAATTGTAGAAAATAAATCATAAGAACTGAGGGTTTAACCAATGTCCATGCTTAGGTTTGTAGTAGAGATTAGGGTCGGTGTTAGCTTAGCTTCAGAGTTTATTATCTGTGTGGAAATTTGAACTCGATAGTGATACGGGGTGGCCCGATCTTCTCGAGTAGAACCGTAGATAAATAGCGCTTAACGACGAACACCGCTCAGCTGTACACCACGCGCCAGTGCACGAACTTGCAGCTCTATGGATATTCGCCAACACGCACTGGGATGATCAACGCGAGACCACGAGCGGAGATCGCCAAGCCCTCAATTCCCAGTGGAAAAGCAAACTTGACCTTAAGATGCGAACTAACAATGGATCGCCTAATTTCTCTCGTAAGTCCTCGCATGAACTCGTTTAGAAAGAACAAGCAATAACTATGTTTCAATTCTTATGCATAAACTGGTCTGATTTACAATGGGGGTTTACCCCTCAATATATAGTCTTGGGCTAATAACTATTTAGTCTAATTTCCCATGCGGGACTATTCATGCGTGTGTTACTGTTCACGGTCGGCACTGTAGCGGAATTAATGTTCACGCCCTGCATCGTAGCGCGCTTATCGCTCATGTCCCGCGCATCGTAGCGCACTTCATCGCTCATGCCGCGGAATTGGGCTTCCTTCCTGGTTCCTTCATATGGGCTTTGTGTTTGACTGCTTGGGATGTGATCCCTCGCTTGTCCGCATGGACCTTGGTCCTCTCCTCCTTGGCCGAATGGGCCATAGACCAGCGTCTTGATCTCCTCATTTGATGGCCTTCCTTGGATGACGGCCGCATATCCTTGATCTCCGTCCATCGCAGAATCTTCAAATCTGAGCACAAGTAAAACACTGCTTTTAGGTAGTATAAAATTCTCATTAAAATCAATGACATATTCATTAAGGAACAAGTTCACCTGAGATTGTAGTTTCTTGGCACGTGCTCTTGTAATTGGCCCAGTCGGTAACTCGAAGCGTATATCTTGAGCATTAGGTGGAGGAGAAGGTGTCGTAAGGATGCCCTCATCATCCTCTCCCTCTTGAAAAGGTGTCGTCCTTAACGCTAAATCACCAACACCGAAGAACGGTGATAAATCAGCAACGTTGAATGTCGAGCTCACGCCATTGTCATCTCCCGGAAGCTCGATTTTGTATGCATTATCATTAATTCCCTCAAGCACTTTAAAAGGTCTATCTCCTCGTGGCAGCAACTTCGATTTGCGTCGATCTGGAAAACGATCCTTGCGATAGTGTAACCAAACTAAATCGCCCGGCTGAAAAATCATCTTCTTTCTTTTCTTGTTTGCCTTGTCAGCATAGTACTTCGCTTTGCGCTCAATTTCTTCTTTCACCTTGAGGTGTAATTTCTTCGCATATTCAGCTCGCTTTGACGCCTCCATATTTGTTCGTTGTTGACTTGGAAGCGGCAACAAATCAAGTGGCGTAATGGGCTTGAAGCCATACACCACCTCAAACTGGCACATCTGTGTAGTAGAGTGGATGGCTCTGTTGTAGGCGAACTCCACGTGCTTGATATTTTTCTTGACCATGGTCCTCAGCAACATCGAAAGTGTACGGTTCACCACCTCTGTTTGACCATCAGTTTGGGGATGACAAGTTGTGCTTAATAACAACCTCGTCCTTAGCTTCCCCCAAAGTGTCTTCAAAAATAGCTCATGAATTTAACGTCGCGATCCGAGACAATGGTCCTGGGCACGCCATGCAACCGCACTATCTCCCTGAAAAATAAGTCAGCAACATGCGACGCATCGTCGCTCTTGTGGCACGGAATAAAATGTGCCATCTTCGAAAATCGATCCACAACGACAAAAACAGAATCTCTTCCCCGCTTAGTTCTAGGCAGTCCTAAAACAAAGTCCATACTAATATTTTCCCATGGTGCATTAGGAACTGGAAGAGGAGTATACAAACCATGCGGATGCAATTTCGATTTCGCCTTGTGACAAGTTATGCACCGTTGTACATACCTGTCCACATCACGCCTCATCTTATGCTAATAAAAGTGATCGCTAGCATAGACAATGTCTTCTCTCGTTCAAAATGTCCCATCAAACCACCTGCATGAGATTCCTACAATAATAGCAAACGCACGGACGATTCTGGAACGCATAGTTTGTTAGCGCGAAATAAAAACCCATCATGAATGTGAAATTTGTCCCAGCCTTTCCCATCTTTGCAATGCGCATAAGGTGAAGCGAAATCATGGTCATTAGCATATAAATCACGCAAACTCTCTAAACCAGGAACTTGCACATCTAAACGATTTAAAAGCACACTTTTTCTGGAAAGAGCATCAACAACCACGTTTTCCTTGTCCTTCTTATATTTGACAATGTAAGGAAACGACTCAATAAATTCTACCCACTTAGCATGACGTCGGTTCAGCTTTAGATTGACCGCAAATATTTTAAAGCCTCATGATCCGAATGGATAATAAACTCCTTAGGCCATAAATAATGCTGCCAAACCTCTAAAACACGCACTAACGCATAAAGCTCCTTATCATAGACCGGATAATTCAATCGAGGACCCTTCAATTTCTCGCTAAAATATGCAACCGGTCTACCTTCTTGCATCAAAACACCGCCAATACCAATTCCACTAGCATCACATTCAATCTCAAAATTCTTAGTGAAATTAGGTAAAACAAGCAACGGTGCTTCAGTCAATCGTTGTTTTAACAAATCAAAAGTCTCTTGTTGCACCGGCCCCCATGTAAATTCAATGCCTTTTTTTGTTAATTGATTCAATGGGGGCAGCGATAGCGCTAAAATCTTTCACAAAGCGCCTATAAAATCCAGCGAGGCCATGAAAACTCCGAATTTGGCTAACATTCACAGGTGTAGGCCAATTTTTAATTGCTTCAATTTTAGACTCATCGACCTCTACTCCCTGTGCCGAAACCACATAGCCCAAAAATATGATGCGATCTTTGTAAAAAGTGCACTTCGCTGAGTTTCCAAACAAGCTAGCATCGCGTAAAACCTGTAGCACTTGTCTAATATGGTCAATATGATCAGATTCATTATGGCTATAAATCAGGATATCATCAAAATACACGACCACAAATTTCCCAATGAAATGCCTCAAAACATGATTCATCAATCTCATGAATGTAATAGGTGCATTAGTTAACCCAAACGGCATGACTAACCACTCATACAAACCAAATTTCGTTTTAAAAGCAGTTTTCCACTCATCCCCTTCTTTCATCCTAATTTGATGATACCCACTATGCAAATCAATTTTAGATAAAATAACAACACCACTCAATTCGTCTAACATATCATCTAAGCGAGGGATAGGATGACGATATCGAATAGTGATATTATTAATCGCTCTACAATCTATGCACATACGCCAAGTACCATCTTTCTTAGGAACTAAAATAACAGGAACAACACAAGGGCTTAAGCTTTCGCGTACGTACCCTTTGTCGAGAAGCTCTTGTACTTGTTTATGGATTTCTTTTGTTTCCTCGGGGTTGGTGCGATATGGTGGTCGGTTTGGTAGCGTCGCTCCTGGAATCAAATCAATTTGATGTCCTATCCCACGGATTGGTGGCAAACCAGCGGGCACCTCCTCCGGAAAGACGTCACTAAACTCCTGCAAAACATGAGAGACACCACTAGGAAGAGACGTCAAGTCGTCAGTAGAAAGCAATGCATCCTTGTACAGAAGTACAAAGTGCACCAAATTGGGATTCTCACAAAAAGCTCTCATCTCTGATTTGGTGGCTAGCATTACGAAACCTTTCTCTCCCTCACTTTGCTTTTTACCGCTCAATTTGGGCTTGTGGCTCTCACTCACCGAAGGTGGGATCTCTCTATTTGGTGTACTTGCAATTTTCACCTCAACTTTCTTCTTATCGGCATTGACTATCTCTGTCGGTGTAAGCGGACACAAAATCACATCTTTGTCACTCCACTTAAACTTGTAGCAGTTTGTATACCCATCATGGTAAACATGGCGATCAAATTGCCATGGGCGCCCCAATAGCAAGTGACAAACTGACATGGGCACCACATCGCAAACAATGGTATCCTCATACTTGCCAATCTTGAAGTGCACCTTCACCATATGACTGACTTTCACCTCACCCACATCGCTCAACCATTGCACATGATAAGGATGAGGATGCGGTAAATATTGTAAGCCTAATTTTGTGCACATCTCCTTGCCGCCGATTATGACAATCGCCTCCATCAATTATGACTTTGCACACTTTACCGCCAATCGTAGCCCATGATGAAACAAATTGCACCGTTGTGCGTAGATCGACTCGTGACACGCTAAGTACACGAGGTGTGCACACTAGCATATGCTCTCCAGCTGGCGACCCCGGCCTATAGTCCAATCTCTCATCCTCTATGGGATCGTCTGCAAAATCAGCAAATGGAGTTGTATCATCCTCATCACTAGTGAAATATACCCATCATCGTAAGTATCATAACTTTATTATTTGGGTAATCTTTCCAAAATGACCAACTCCTTGCACTTGTAACATGTCATATCACGTGAACGGCCTGTAGAACCCATCGAGGATGCCGCGCTAGCAGCGGGTGCCGGTGGTCGGCGCGTTGGTGCCGGTGTACTATCTGTCTTCCTCTGTGCGGAACTGCATGTCGCGGAATTGCCCCCTGATGGAGCGGGCTTGCCTGGTTGTCCTGTGTTGTATGAAGGTGTTGAGCTCGCTGAATAACGTTGTCGTGCAGCATACTTAGCATCTTCAATTACTTGTTTCTCAGCCTCACGTGCCTGATGCATCAACTCGACCATGTTGTTGTATTGATGATGATTAACGATCCGCCGAATAGCATAATTCATCCCAGTAAGAAAGCTAGCCATCGCTTGTTCCTCATTCTCACGCACATCAGCATGTATGATAATCTGCTCCATCTCTTTATAATACTCATCAACTGATTTCAAACCCTGTCGCAACCCAATCAGCTTCTCATGCAACAAGCGCTTGTAATGTGTAGGTACAAAGCGCAAGATCTGTCGCTTCACTCATCCCATGTAACAACACGTGGCTCGTGTCGCTCCATACTGTTGTTGCACACAGCACTCCCACCATGTAGCAGCATATCCGTCCAAAGTAGCAACGGCAAGATCCAACTTGCGCTGATCAGAATAGCGGTTCATACGGAACAACTTATCAACTTTTAGCTCCCATGCGAGATAAATCTCTACCTCTGTAGTACCTTCAAAGGACGGCATCGTGAACTTGGGCTTTGCAACTAGATCATCGGCGTCCTCATCGCGCCGACGATTGCGTGCATACTGATTATATTGACGGCGCGACAAATAGTCGTCGAACACGGACTCATCGCCGTCATCGTTAGTGTGGCGGTTGCCACGACATCCTACATGGGCGCCATAGTAGGCACCCCCATAGGCGTTGTCATACGCGTCTCCATAGGCGCCATCGTTGGCGCCCGGATGGGCGTCGCCTCCTCCAGCGCCATTGACACGGTCGCGCCTGTGTGCATAGGGACGAGCCACGACCCCAGCAACAACACGGCATTGTTGTGCCGCCTCACGTACACGCACCTATTCATCGAGTTGTCGTTGGCGTAGTTCATTCTCGCGCCGCCGTCTAGCGGCAGCCTCCGCATCCGTCTCGTCGCGTGGCTCGTACGGGAGGTGTACACTACCCGCATCGCCACGTGTACCCAGCTGCATCGAAGCGGTGAGATTGGCAATAGCATTGAGCAGTACCTTGTGGTTGTCGTCAACAGTCACGGACAACTTTTGGAAATCTGACCCCAGACCGTCCAAGTTGTTTTGGACATGCCCAAGGTCACCGCGCACCTGGTCGACCTCAGCCCGGAACTCGTCTCGGAGCGTGGCACGAAGTGTATGGTAGTGCATCGTTGTGATTGGATCAGTAAGGTTACCGTCCAGAACCTTGTCCTGCTCACTTCCTGACATGGTTACAGTAGCAAAAATACCAAGTGACAATATATGTGGAAAATAAGTGAAAATCTCTCAACTACTGTTCTGAAACAAAGTAAGTTGCACCGTTCTGAAGTAAATTAAGAGTAGCAAAAACTTACGCTCGTAGCAACGAACGACCAACCCAGATTGTGCGAGTGAATACCAAGAACGACAGTCAATACATAACACGGATGTTTTAGGTGGAGCCATGTGAGGAATCCTAACAATTCAGAATTTAAAGATTGTCGAGCTAGGTAGCAATCCAAACGAGACTCACAATGCCTAATTGTTGATCATATGATTTAAGAGAGGATACAGCAACACACGCACAATGATAATGGGACTATTGCAATCAAAGGAATGAGCGATAAAAGAACAATTTTGTATGGAGGTGAACGCTCGTATTGCAACAGTTCAAGGAGAGACGCTAGCTAGTGCTCAAAAGTTGTATATGAGGGCACAAGATTGCTCAAAATTATGGTACGCGGATAGTAGCGGAGACAAATATATTAAAATTCTAACAAGAGAATTTAACACTATAGACGAAAAATTGTGCCGTGTTTTTTTTTTTTTGGGCACTCTCTCTGCTTTTTTTCTCTCTCTTTTTTTTTTTAATTTGGACTCACGGCCAAGCACTAGTACTCACGGAAAGCACTACTATACTAATCAGTAATGCTGATTTTTTTTAGACTCACGGCTAAGCAAAAGAATTCACGACCAAACACCTTGTTGTGTTTGCTTGTGGAACTCACGACCAAGACTACACCCGAGTGCCTACAACTCACGCTCAGGGCGAGTGCTACTACTCACAGCCAGCACAACTAATCAGCAAAGCTTTTTTTTTTGTGTGTGTTTTGAACTCACGCCAAGCACTACTATATGGAGAGAAACAACTGGCGCACAACAATTTGTTGATGAGCAGCCCCGAGAGCAAAACAAAAGCTAGTCTCAATTGGAATCGAAGTTTTCGCAACGGACAGATTGGTTTACGAAGAAAGGACGTGCAATCCACTAAATAGAAAACATGAATTGGATGGAGAAAACAAAAAGTGACGCAAACGGAACACGATCAGCAACTAAACACGATGAACGAGTGAATTAAGACCTAACAAAACGCACTAAAAATATTGAATTAAACTACAGCGAAGACAATTTTTTGTGAATATTTTTGGTGTATAGGACAGAAAAATAATCTACTAAAATACGGTAAAGAGAGATTTTACCGAGTGGCCTGGAATCTGATACCACGATGATACGGGGTGGCCCGATCTTCTCGAGTAGAATCGTAGATAAATAGCGCTTGACGACGAACACCGCTCAGCTGTACACCACGCGCCAGTGCACGGACTTGCAGCTCTATAGATATTCGCTAACACGCACTGGGATGATCACCGCGAGACCACGAGCGGAGATCGCCAAGCCCTCAATTCTTAGCGGAAAAACAAACTTGACCTTAAGATGCAGAACGAACAATGGATCGCCTAATTCTCTCTCAGAAGTCCTCACATGAACTCTGGTTTAGAAAGAACAAGCAATAGCTATGTTTCAATTCTTATGCATAAACTGATCTGATTTACAATGGGGGTTTACCCCTCAATATATAGTCTTGGGCTAATAACTATTTAGTCTAATTTCCCATGCGGGACTATTCATGCGTGTGTTACTGTTCACATGGATTGTAGCGAATTAGCGAGTTATGCTCACAATCCAAGATCAGTAGCGCATTTCATCGTTCATGTCCTACTCACTGTAGCACACTTACTGTTCATGCCGCGGAATTGGGCTTCCTTCCTGGTTCCTTCATATGGGCTTTGTGCTTGACTGCTTGGGATGTGATCCCTCGCTTGTCCGCATGGACCTTAGTCCTCTCCTCCTTGGCCGAATGGGCCATAGACCAGCGTCTTGATCTCCTCATTTGATGGCCTTCCTTGGATGACAGCCGCATATTTTTTATCTCTGTCCATCGCTGAATCTTCAAATCTGAGCACAAGTAAAACACTGTTTTTAGGTAGTATAAAATTCTCATTAAAATCAATGATATATTCATTAAGGAACAACTTCACCTGAGATTGTAGTTTCTTGGCACGTGCTCTTCTAATTGGCCCAGTCGGTAACTCGAAGCGTATATCTTGAGCATTAAGTGGAGGAGAAGGTGTCGTAAGGATGCCCTCATCAGATAGTATGTTAATCATTGACTGCTTCTTAATGCTTGAAGGTATGTGGGTATATATTTGTGAAGGATACACTTGAACATCATTCAACTTCTTATGTCCAATAAGATTAGCTGAGAAAATTTTGTATTTCTTACTAAAGGATCGCCTATCTAATAGCTTTTTAAGCTGGGAGGACCATGAAATCAGATGATAGCCAAACTCATTCTGCAATAGCGTTTGTTATTCATAATGTTGTTATTATTTGATTTTTGTTTGCTAAGAAACTACAGAGTCGTGCTCAGAAAAGCAGTCCAACGTGTCTAGCGTTGCAGCCTACATGAGGGGGCCCTAACATGCTCTGCACCCCTTGTCTTTGATCTGGCTCAACTTTGGCTATTGTATTTAGCTTCTGACTTCTGGGGATCATTTGTCCTCATATGCATGTCTCTTAAGTTCCTATGAACACACACATACTGAGGAGCAAAAAGTGTGACATTTTTTTGGATATCTAGGTTTCTTTGTCAGTAGACTATGTACCACATTGCAGGAAGGTAGCAGACATCATAAACAGATGCGTTTGATTATTTGCTTATCTCATTTCGAACACTTGACAAGCACAGTGATACTGAGACAAAGGTCTTTCTACGGTCATGATTTTATCTGTTGTAGCTTGAGAAAACAAAGTATTCGAATTGCTGCAGTCATCGAGCCTCCAATTGTGAAATCCTACACGCAAGGAGAAGAAAACGGCCGGTAACCGAGAGGAAAAAACTGTCTGAAATTTTTCAAATTTAAATTTAAATTTATGATTGCATAATGCACCTTCTAGATTGGTTTACATCTTTTTTTCGCGCTAGATTACATATTGTATGAGCTAAACAACTGCATAATGCACATCGTAGATTGGTTTAGGTCTTTTTTTTCAGTTTTGGTAGCGGTTTTTCCAGTTTTTGAAGTGGTTTTGGCGGTAACCGGGACCGGTTTTAAAACTTCGCCAGTTCAATTTTCCTTTTTCGAATTTTTCTTTTTTCCGGGCGTTTTTTTCTCCGGTTCCCAGATTTTGGTCCTTGCCTACACGTGACTTATGGTCGGTGGCTGAATGCGCTTCTTGTCGCTTGCATAGCATAACCAATTAACCATCACTCAGGAGTAAGGAATCAGCAAATGTTTCCCGTGGAAACAACACTGTTGACGAACCGGCCAAGGTGTGGTTTTGGCATGTCTCACTAAAGATTTACTTGTCCTATCAACAAAATTTTATATATTCTTCGGTTTGCAGTTTGGATCTTGGAATCAAACAAGTGATGAAGTTGGTGCCTCCTGCCTACAGGTAAGGTATAAATCCTGTTTGTCAGATTTCTTGTCTTTTACTGCTCTTATCACATGAGCTAAGTAAGTTGCATGACATGAAGCATTGAAGCCTATCCGGCCTTGCAGTTGCATTTTACTACCATCAACATAAAGTATCATATCTTGGTCGATTTGTTCAGTGAAGCGTTTATGTGCTCTTTCCATAGCTTTGACCTGTCAGTCAAACTATCTGCTGCTCCTTCTGGCTGCTGCTGCTGCTGCAAAAGTGCAAAGCTACCAGATGCTAACAGCCTCACAGTAATTCCATTGTTCTTCTGTTTCATCTGTGCCACACTTCATGGTGGTTCAGGTTTGCAAATACTTTGATGACCGCGTAAGCACTTGGGTCTATTTCTGATTGGCCGTTCGATCTATGAACTCACTCATGTTCAGGACACGACAATCATTCTACATGATCACGACCTAGTTATTCGCTAAGGATGCACACGAACCAAAGCAGTGCTGTCAGCATATGACTCCTTTCACTTTTTCCGGTTGTTTGTTGCGCTTGGAAATCTCTCTCCTTCAACTTTCCTCTCCTCTTGAGCAACAGAAAGGTGAAAACTTTTTTCGTGGCCACTTTATTAGCCACCATTTTCTTCCCTTCTCTCCTCTGAGAAGATTCTTTGGTTGCATTAGGCCAGGGTTTGTTACAGGCAAATGGTTTGCTCCATCCAAGGTGCTGCTATTAAGCCTGTAACTTTAACAGTCACTCGCAGACATAGAGATGGTGAAAGAAAGGAATCTCTCATGTCTATGCTGTCTTCCTTTCCCTCTGCCTCACAGCTCGTGCTCATCTGGGCCTGTTTGTGCTTGCATGACCCATCCCAATCAGAAGATAGACAAGCCATGGTGGGGGGAGAACTGGGAACTGGCAATCATCACCCCAAAGCTGTTTGCCTTTTGGCAACCCTATTGTGTTGTGTGAGTGTGTCAGTCAGTGGCCAATGCAAATCATCTTGCAACTGTTTCAGGTACCCCATATGGTATCTCCAATTCATAAGTAGCAATCCACTCCTAGTAGCAAATCATCTTCGCTGGCAGGATACAATAGAAATGTTCAAATAATGGTGTCTTGAGTAGCTTCATTCTTTTGGACAATGCCATTCCTAATCTATATAGCAGATTACAAGTAGTTCTTGTTTGCTTATCACTGCCTTTTCTTCTGCCAAGTTATTTGTGGATACTCCATTTGGATGTGCATTCTCTGGTAAGATTCCCTGAGAGCATGCTGTTTGGAAAAGCCTAAGCATTCGCCGGCCATGTGTAAGTTCAGCCAAAAGCAAGCATTTCTCATGGTGTACATCACAAAACCTTTGTTTTGAAGCGAAGGGACGGCGAGATGCAGACATGCAGTGCAGGAGCGTGGCGTGGAAGCTGGCAGAGGCGTCTACTTTGGAGCTTGGACTTTGGCGTGCCACGGTAGTACTCCATGGACTCTACTACAGTACAGCCTTCTGCAAGGCTCCATGGATGGAGGCATGGAGTATGCGAGGTAGGTGAAAGTATGCCTCATCCAACTTATAACCAGATTGATTCTGTACAGGATGTATGGTCCAAGTAGTGTACTTCGAGTGGAATCAAATCTGCTACCAAGTCAGTGCCACCCTAGCACCATTTATCAGTACAGTACAGTACCCCACAATAGTACCACTAGCCTATAGGTGTAAGCACTGGAATGCAATGCTTCCCAACAATCACCCACACCAAACAGAGCAGCAGCAGCAGCAGGGGAAAAAATCGGGGATGGGGATGGAGAAGAATGAAACAGAAGAACATCAAGCTGAAAACAACTGAACAGGCATCAAACAACTAGAGTAAATCCTTTGATCCAAGCACATAAAAAAGGACAGGAACCAAGGCAAATCAAAGAAAGTTCTTCCTTCACAGCATAATGCTCATCTTCACAGACATCTCCCCAAAACCAAAAAAGAACAAGGGAAAAAAAAAGCTTCCTTTGATCAATAATAATCTCATGGCATCAACCCCTGCACATCGCCTGCCTCTCTTGCGCTGCATCGTTTGCAGCGGCGACAGAGGACACCCTGGGAGTATTGGCCACCGAGTAGAACACCACGTCGCTCACGCTCCTCCTCGCGGAGATAATCCCCTGCTGCTGCTGCTGCTGCTGAGACCTCTTGCAGTGGGCAATGGCGCCCTGGATGGCTCCCTCCTCCGACCGGGCGCTGCTGGTCCGCTTCAGCGCCGGCGTTGTTGTCCGGAGGAAGAACCCGTTCGCGTTGCCGCAGGACGGCGTCGACGACGATGAGGACGACGAGGACGAGCACAGCGGCGAGACCCCCGGCGGCGCCGCCGCCTTCGTCGCCACCAGGCGCACCCGCCGGATGATGCCGGAGAAGGACTTGCGGTGGCTGCAGAGCTCTTCTTGATCCAGCACACTCCCCTTCCCGCCGCCGCTGCCGCCATTGCCAATGACAGTGTCGCTTGGCTTGGCCAAGAAGAGGGATTTGATGTACTCCCTCGACGTCCACCTCGTCATCAGCTTCAACCTCTTGGACCAAGAATACTTCTTGGCACACACCTTGGTCATGTCTTCTTCTACCTCCGCATCCGCACAAGCAAGAGCGCCCGCACTGGTCAGCTTCTTGATCTCCTGCACCTGCACCTGCTGCTCCTGCAGCAGCTTCTGCACGAGCTGGAGCCGGGGCGGCAGGTGCAGGGGTAGGAGGTTGCCCCTGTAGAACAGCTCGTCGGCCGGCGACGCGAAGGCGGCCTCCCTGTGCTTGCTGGCGCCGCCGCCGCCGCCGCCGGTGGCCGCGCTCTGGAACTCGAACTCCCGGAGGCCGCAGTGGGGCGAGGAGGGGGGCAGGGACGTGGTGGTGGGGGTGAGGTCCATGTCGATGTAGTCTTCTTGGATCACCATTGTGGGGGCCCGCGCCATTGTTGCAAGGTGCAATCTTTGGATGGAGGATGGGAGAAGATTGGATGAGAAATGAGCAGAGTGAGGTGGCGGTGTGTGAGATGGTTTATAGGGTTTTGGGTTGGAGTTGGAGTATGTGATATGTGTCAATGTGTGTGACTCTGAGTTTGTGCTGTGTTGTGTTTGGTAGGAGAGGAGAATGCAAGGGCACAAGCACAACAAACGGAAATGCGGTACCGGTAATGGGGAAGTTATTGTAAGCTGGCAATGGCATGAGGGGGGGGTTTAGAGAGAGGCATGGGGTTTGTGCTTAGGTGGGGCATTGGAGGTTCTCTGTCTCTTCCAATAGAAATGGCTGTGCTGAAATCATCTTGCTTTGTTTGGCTCGTTTTGGCCTTTCTGGTTCTGGGTTTTCTCTAGTTTCTCATCTTCACATCTTCTTTTCCTTTTTCCTGTTTGGCGGTGAGGAGGCAAGCGTGATACTGACAATTTCTGGGATCTAACTCTTGTTGATTCATCACCAACCACCAGTTATGCATCCATTCATTCTGTAATAAATAATTACCTTGCTCTTATAGGGCAAGAGGGGTGGTGTTCCTTTCATTAAGAACTTTGAGCTTATAATAGTATAGAATAGAGTAGAAATCCTCTGATTTGAACCAACATGCTTGTTCAGAATCTTTTGCTCATGCCTCGGGTATCACAGGAGAAGTAGCAAAATGTTCCGGGTGAAAAGTCATATATCCACGGTGCAGGCAGACGGAAGCCTTGAAACGTCGCAATAACGCCATTCAATTCAATGCCGGATTCTGTTCTGCTTCTGCCCAAGGAAAGGAAGGCCAGGCAGGATAAGGAAGGCCAGGCAGGATAAGTAGGAGCAGCAAGAGCAAGGCAAGCAAAGCAAAGGATGGAGGCGTGTAGTGGCCCAGCGTTTGATAAAGGGGCGGTCAAAAGACGTCAAGGATTAAAGATGCGGCAGCTAAGAGGCGTGTATTGGCTCAGCGTTCCTCTCCTCTCCAGTCTCCATTGGGATGGTAAGCTTTTCCAAAGCCTACCAACCAAACCACATCACAGGCTCAGCATTTTCTTTTGAGGGAGTCTCTCTCTCTCTCTCTTTCCCTCCCTTACTAATTACTATGTCTCACAAAATGCTGGCCACCAACCGGAGGTGAGTTTGTTCATTCTGATTGGCTCTTAGCTCGTTGTTACAGTGGGCTTATTTATACTGGTAAAAAGTTGCAGGCATTCGTTCGGTCACAAGGGGGCAATTGTAACTTGTTTGACCAGCCTTCGGCTTTGGTCCAAAAAGAGGTTCTACTTCTAACCAGAACAGTGAGGAGCTCAGCTCTCAGCCCAAAGGGGCCCTAGAATTAGATGTGTGTGACTGCGCGCCTCACTCCCACATGGTGTGCAACAACCATTTGTTTTCCTCCAGTCCATCATTCTCTAGGCTTAATTAATTGTTATTACTGCCTACTGCCCGATTTAGGTGCTGATGATTTAGTCTTGCCCAGGCCTTCAAGTTCAAGACGGAGTAGGAACTAGCAGAGGGTGTGGCTGATGATTTACGCTTCCATCATTCGGGTTTGAGTCCATGTTCGAATTTGTGTGTCTATTCTTCTTAGTTAAATGATACCAGTTCTGTATCCAACATTTGCATTTGTTCAAAGAAGAAGTTCAAGACAGATAAACCTGAAATTAATAGGAACATCTTAGCTAAAAATATAAGGCATTAAATTCCTTTATTGTTACGTAAACTTAAAGCTAAAAAGTCGTATTTTGAAGTGCCCGAGAGCGTTGTCTTACAGGACAAATGTTTGTAGGCATCTCCAAGCCTCCAACTGCAACGACTGCTTTTTTTTTCCTTGTGTAAAAATATTGACAGGCGTAGCTTAGTTTGATAATAATTGAGCCCATAAGATTAAGATTCCACTAGGATTCGAGATCAATGACAACGCAAGTAATGCAATTCTTATATGGTTTAGCAGCCTGTGACCCTGCTGTTATGAATAGTGCTTGTATTCATATGAGGCCAATGGGCCGGTATATATACACAAAGTACAGAAGGCAAATATGCAAAGAACCTCTCATAACAATGGGGAATAACAAACTATACATATATCTCTAACACCCCCCCTCAAACTCATGGTGGATCAACAACACTGAGTTTGGAGAGGTAGAAGCTGTGCTGTGCTCGAGTCTGGGCCTTCGTGAAGAAATCCGCTATTTGAAGCTCCGAAGGCACATACTGAAGAGTAATCATCTGATCATGCACACAAGTCCTCATGAAAGAAGCATCAACACCAATGTGCTTGGTGAGCTCATGCTTCACAGGATCACGAGCAATACTGATAGCACCTGTACTGTCGGACAAGAGAGGGGTCGGTGTAGTGACAGAAACACCAAAATCCTCAAGTAACCACCGTAGCCAAGTAATCTCCGCTGTCAAGAGAGCCATAGCTCGCAACTCAGCCTCTGCACTCGAACGGGACACTGCAGTCTGTTTCTTCGTCTTCCAAGCAATAAGAGAACCACCAAGAAAAACACAGTAAGCAGAGATAGACCGGCGATCAGAGGGATCGCTGGCCCAAGTAGCATCCGAATAGGTCTGAAGCTGTAACGAGCTGGAACGTGGAAAGAAGAGACGGCGAGAGATAGTTCCACGAAGATATCGCAGAACTCGAAGAAGGTGGCTGTAGTGAACCTGAGTGGGAGCTGAAACAAACTGACTCAGAATATGAACTGGATAAGTGATATCCGGACGAGTAACAGCAAGGTAGACAAGACTCCCAACAAGATGACGATAGCGAGTCGGATCAGAAAGAGGCCCGCCATCGAGAGTCGGAGGTGAACATTGAGCTCCATGGGAGTCTCAACAGTACGCTGATCAGTGAGAGAGGCGCGATCAAGAAGATCCTGAATATATTTCTCTTGGGACATAAAGAAACCATCTGGAGTGGAAGTAACTTCAATCCCAAGGAAATACCGAAGAGGACCCAGATCCGACATAAGGAACTGCTCACTAAGACGAGCCTTAACAAAGGCAATGTACTCAGAATCATCTCCCGTAATGATCATATCATCAACATACAGGAGAAGAAGAGTCCGACCACGAGACGAAGTGTGGACAAAGAGCGCAGATCATGATCACCGGTGAAAAACCAGCACCGGTGACCACAGAGGAGAAGTGCTCAAACCAAGCACGAGGGCTTGCTTAAGACCATAGAGAGAGCGGCGAAGGCGGATGCACCATGCCCTCGAGAACAGAATACCCGGTGGCGGATGCATGTAGACCTCCTCACACAACTCGCCATTAAGAAAGACATTCTTGACATCAAGTCGAGAATGCACGATGGCAGACGCCACCGAAAGAAGAGTGCGAACGGTGGTCATGTGGGCCACAGAGCAAAAGTCTCGTCATAGTCAACACCATGCTCTCGCTGAAGCCACGAGCAACAAGGCGCGCCTTATAGCGCTCAAGAGAGCCATCGAGCGAGTCTTAATCTTATAGACCCACTTACATGTGATGGGATGAGAATGAGATGGAAAGGAACAAGATCTCAAGTACCAAGACGCTCGAGGCGCAATCTCTCGGCCATGGCAAGTCGCCACTGTGGTGAGTAACAAAGATCCCTGTAGGAGACAGGCTCACAAGTAGCGGCACCAGCAAAAGCAAAACGGGCAGGAGGCCGAATCGACTAGCGATCGCAGAGAGCGTAGCGAGGAGAAGATGACCCATCAGGGGAAGATGGAGCATCAGAAGAAGATGGAACATCAGGAGAAGATGGCTCATCTGGAAGATCCTCAATACGAGGTCGACGAGTGTAGAAGATAAGGGGAGAAGGTACTGTAGTGGGAGGAGCCTGAGGAGTCGTAGAAGACGACACAGGCGGCGACAACGGCGGAGATGCCACAGGGGGAATATGTGGAGATTCAGTGGGACAGGTGGACGAGGGCAAAACAGATATAGGTGTATCTGGAAAGGTCAAGAAAGACAGAGACTCCACAGAGGAAGCCGAAGGAGAGGCAGGACGTGGGTAGAATGGACGAGACTCGTCGAAAGTCACATCCCGAGAAACCCGCATCCGACGACCAACAGAATCCCAGCACCGATAGCCCTTGTGCTCGGCACTGTATCCCAGAAAGACACACTCAATAGACTTAGCGGTCAGTTTGGTGCGTTCTCGAGGGGCGAGGAGAACGTAGCAAACGCAACCAAACAGATGAAGGGTAGAGTAGTCAGGAAGAAGACCACAGAGACGCTCAACAGGGATCGCTCCTTGAAGAGCAGAAGAGGGCTGGATGTTGACGAGATAGGTGGCAGTGGAAACAGCCTCGGCCCAAAAGTGAGGTGGAATAGAGGCAGCGATCATCAGAGCACGAGCC
This sequence comes from Ampelocalamus luodianensis, assembly GCA_036346255.1. Taxonomy (NCBI): domain Eukaryota; kingdom Viridiplantae; phylum Streptophyta; class Magnoliopsida; order Poales; family Poaceae; genus Ampelocalamus; species Ampelocalamus luodianensis. Next base: position 72,929,187 of record CM070633.1, on the reverse strand, counting down.
GTCTCAAGGAGGTGACGATGCTTGCGCCACGACACCATTCGAGCATGAGCACCGTGACAAGAGAAGCGGCGAGAGTGCCCGCCGGCAAGGAAGCTGCGCAGGTAACGAGAGAGGTACTCGCCAGCAGAATCAGCACGAAAAACACGAATAGGAGTGGAGAAATGTGTGTGAATCATAGTGGCAAATTTTTTATAGATAGACAAGGCCTCACTACGAGAAGACATGAAATATATCCAAGTATGGCGAGAAAAATCATCTATAAAAATGATATAATATCGATGACCCCTTTCAAGCGAAGGAGCGGACCCCAAACATCTGAATGAACAAGATCAAAAGGGCGCTGAGACACAGACTCACTATGAGGATAAGGAAGCTGAATCTGTTTACCTAACTTACAGCCCTGACAATCTAAAGACACGTCTCCTGAGACAGACCCCAGAAGACCACGACGAACTAAGGACGACAAAGCGAGATCCACACAGATGACCAAGACGGTGATGCCACCGCTGAAAGAGCCGTAAACGGCGGTGGTAAGCGAGCGGCGGCGGTGGTGGCGCGGAAGGAAGATGAAGCCGAGACGCCGTGAGTCACGCGCGAGGGCGTAACCAACGAGCTCCGTGTGGCGATCCCGAACACAACAAGACTCGAGTCGAGAATGACCCGATAACCAAGGTCGATGTCGCCCCCCAGAAAGAAGTCGCATGGTAAGGCGAGGAACATGAGCAACAGAAGGAACATGAGCAACAGAAGAAACATGAAAGGATGAGTTGCTAAGAGTTCCTCTACGAGAGAGAAAGAGATGTACCATCAGCAGAAGAACACCGCGGGAGAAACAAGAGGTGTAATAGAAGACAAAGTGGAAGGATCAGGAGTCATGTGAAAAGATGCTCCAGAATCAAGAATCCATAGGGAGGTACCGATTGTAGGGGTGGTTTCTCGGTGCTCAAGAGTCGATGAGTAAACTCGCAGAACACCGCCGAGGAGAACTCAAGCGGCAAGCGGCGTCGGTCCGGCTATCTCCGCTCGGTGAGAGAAGCTGCGAAGAAGTCGATGCTGACGCCGCCGAGAAGCACTAGTGCCGAGAAGAACGGCGTGAAAGATGCCGCTTCTTCTGTAGCACTGGGACTCGGTGCAGGCCATCCTTGTCGCATTAGGAACAGTGAGGACGGCCACCTCCAGACGGAGGACGCCACCACCACCGTGGTAGCCGAGGAGGAAGCGAGTAGCGAGCGAGCGGCGAGCACAGAGGGAGTGGCATCGGACCAAGACCACTCAAACGAGTCTCCTCTGCGCGTATCTCGGTAAGAGCCTCCAAGAGAGTGACACGAGGGTGGCGTGCAAGTAGCTGGGCACGCCTTTGCTCGAACTCAGGACAAAGGCGAGTAAGGAACTTGTAGACCCGCTGAAACTCAGATCAAGACGCATACCAGCAAAGACGGACAGTACGATACCAAGAAGTGAGGAGAGAGTCCAATCGACGCCGAACAGCAGAGCTCGAGCGTAAAAAGCGCCAACAGAGCATCACCTGCTGAAGAGAATGCTCTGGCGACCACGGACAGTGCTGTGGCATCACCGAGGGCTCGAGCGCCGACGAAGATGAGTCCACATCCGAAAGCCGGGAGTCCCACAACCTCGTAAGAGAAGCGAGGTCGACATCGGCGATGAAGACAGCAGCAGCCCGAGCGTCGTCATCGTACCACTGAGTGTAGGTGGTCAGACGATCCTTGTAGAAATCCAGAGCCTCCTGGTAGGCAGAGGCAGCCTCATCATCAGCAGTCTGAGCGGCCTCAGTAGCAGCCTTATCGGCTGTCGGGGGCAATGCAACAGGCGTGGGCTCCGTCGGAGGAATAGGGCAAGGCGGGCAGGTGACATCGCCAGAGAGGACGCCCCAGAGACGTAGACCACGCATGTGAATGCGCATGTGAGACACGAAGTCGGTGTAATTAACACCATCAAAGACCACCGGGCAACGAGGGAGGGAAACGGTGCCCATTGGTAGGCGGCGCTGGACGGCGCGGCGACCAAGACAATGAAGTCTAACAGGCGGCGCTGGACGGCGCGGCGGTTAGCACGATGTGTTTTTTCTCGCTCTCTTTTTCTTTTTCCTTAACGGGCCGGCTGCTCAGCCCGCAACACAATCACACGGGAACCCTAGTTCCCGTGGGGGAAGGCGGCGGCGTCCGGGAGAGGTCTCGTGTCGAGCTGGCGACGGCGGCGCGGAGGCGGCGGCCGCAGCTGGCGGGGAGCCGACGCGCTCACGCGGGGAGCGGCGGCGGCTACTGGCGGGAAGCCGGCGATCGCGGGGAGCGCGGCGCCTACCAACGGCGGCCTCGGCGAGGCGGGCGCGCGGCTCGGGAAGCGCGGCGGCCCGGAGAGGTCGGAACGGAGGACGAGTCGGTGGAGTCGCGGGCCGATGGCGAGAGGCGCAGCCGCGACGGAAGCGCCGGTGGAGTTTCGGGCGAGGCCGACGGCAGCAGAGGCGCAGCGGGCGAAGGCCGGAGTCGGCGACGGCGGCGGAGGCCGGAGTCGGCGACGAGACGGCACACGGCGCGCGGAACCCTAGGTAAGTCAAAACCCTAGTTTTGGCTCTGATACCATGTTATGAATAGTGCTTGTATTCATATGAGGCCAATGGGCCGGTATATATACACAAAGTACAGAAGACAAATATGCAAAGAACCCCTCATAACAATGGGGAATAACAAACTATACATATATCTCTAACACCTGCGACCTGGAACCGCTACATCCGATTCTAAATATAAGTTGTTTTAGAATTGTGCAGGTCAAATATTTCTAGTTTTGACCATCAATATATAAAGAATTACTAAGATTCACAACATGAAATTGGTATTATTGGTCCATTATGAAATATACTCATAATGAATAACTACTTTTATTTGAGACAATTTATTTTTGTAGAAATTGATGGTCAATGTCAATACCCAAAACGACTTATATTTTGAATGAGAGTGAGTAAATAAGATATTATCTGGGATACTTTTTCCTCCCCTCCGTTCATTTCAAGCAAAAGAACTATGTTGTAGCGCCTAAGTAACGTAATGATTTGCCCACTTGGCCTAGATTCGATGTGGATTCGGTATCAACTGCAGTGCTAATTTCGAGCTGGAAATTAACAGCTCTTATTTGCTTTCTTTCGTGCGAGCTGTGTGTAGAACGCTCTAGTGGTCCAAAAACAGTCTAAGTAATATAAGTAAAACGGTAATACCCCCATTATAAATATGCAAAGAAGACAAGCGAAGGCAAGTGATGCAAAATGAAATGAAACCCCGCATGATCCAACCTATCTAACTCCAAATAGAGTTAGAGTAGAACATATATCTTTTCAGAAGCAGAACCTTACCTAGATGATTTGCTGATTTGATAAGGTGCCCATCATAGTCATAGACATGCACATGCTCATGCTCATGCACAAGACTAGCCTAAATAGTGAATCCCTAGTCTCTTGGTAGTAGTAATAGAGAATCACAAGGACAAGAAGAAAGCCTAAAGCAAGAAAAAGATGCATCATCAATCTGCACTACTGCTAGTGATGATATGTAGCTAGAGTTAAGCTATTGTGTGCTCTTTCTTACTGACATAGAGCCCTGTTAATTACCATCATCCGTGCCCGATGGTCTATGGAAGCTCAGTCACACTCACTGTTGTGTTTGAATCGGCCTAAAACCCTGAAGCGCTGCCTAAACGCTAGTGGGTTGGTAGAATTCAGGCATCCAGCAATGAGTAGAGAGGAGACCCCTTTCCGTTTTCTATTCACGTCAGTACGTGTCTGCATGTGGGTACGCGTGTCTCTAGCTGTGCGCGTGCGGCTGTGCTCCCTCTCGGGGCCCACGTATCCACGTGATGACAGGACAGGAGCGAAGGTTAAGGTTTTTTTTTATCCGAGCTTTTCGTGCGCCTGGGCCCGCATGTGCAACAGGCCCAAGTGGGTTCCGGAAAGAGGCCTTGCTTGCTCTCTTGGTGGGCTTTTCTAATGGTGACTGGGCCTTCTTCTCTCGACTCTCGATTCTTGTTTTTCTAATGATGCTCGGAGACTTCGACCCGCGGTTCTTGTTTGTCTTATATTTACACCTTTTCCCCCATTTAGGTTGTACTTGTAGGTATCATCATCATGTTTTCTCAGATAATGCGTGCTGTGGAGTCATGCTTCAGAAGTAACCACTAGTGGTAGATTAGACTCAAAACAATACGACAGCACTGATAGGAAAAACAAGCCTGGGACAAGTTATCAGTCAACTGCTTCCCAAGCATGCGATTGATGTGGTTTCTTTCTCTGTGCTGTCCCAGGTAATCCCATAGCCAAATCCGCCCAAATGTTGGAGAAACAAAGCTGACTGCCCCCCGATACTTTCTGTCCATGCTCTACTTCTCAGCATGACATGGCTGTTTATAATTAGACATTATGGGGGTTCTGAATGGTCTTGATGTTATCGAGATGACTAGTGGCTCAGCCTCTGCTTCTACTGTTTGATCTTCAGGTTCAAACAAAAAACAAATCGGGTGTCCTTGGAGCTGTTGGTCTTGTGACTATTGTCCGTGTTCTTTCTTGTACCGCTCGCTTTCTCGAAAGGAAAAAGACTCTGGAGCAGCCGCATTAATTCTAGGACTTGGATGCCTTTCTCCATCAATGGGCTCGCCTCTTTCAGTACAGCAAGCACAGCTGCTACTCGTGGTAGTACTCCTTCCGTGGAGAAATATAAGGTCCATAGGTTGAAAGGTCTTGTTGATAAATATAAGACTTGCGTGTAGATTTAATGAGGTTTTTTCCCATTTACCTTTATTTATTTTCTCTATATCATATGCATTTATTCATTCATAATTATGAAAGGTATCTAAGTCATTTTCTCACATCTTTCTCAATTTCACCACCTCCTTAATCCTTATGCAGAGTCAAAATACGCCCTATATTTCTCAACGGACTAGTCTTACTCACATCAGGGCTCACCTCCCTCGCTTCATGCAGGAAGCTGAACGGAAGCTACTACAAGAAAGCTATAAATGAGTGTTGCGGGATTACATTATACCATTGAGAGCATCAGCGTGATAATCAATTTGTTGAGTTTGAGTGTGATACAAATTGATTTTTCTACTCCAATTCATAGTTATACTGTTACGCGGAGTCTTTCGTGTACCACTATAAATATATTTATGTAGTTCATAGGGAAGAACAAGAGTTTCATTATAAATATCTTATCATATAGTGATATTGCCCACCTGCACCGGCCTCCTCCCCAAGCCCCTGCACCGGCCTCCTCCTCGCGCACCAGCTCTTTTGTCTCTGTGAGTAGCACAACAAACTACACATAACTTCGGCATTTGTCATACACTACAAGTCGTAGTAAATAAATTGTCAGTCGTCAATGCGAAGCACAACTATGAATCATGATGCATTTGCGTAGATTCATTCTTTTCACCAGCGGATAGGGCACATTTGTCCAGAGTATGAAATTTTTTGGATCCCATTGGCTGTCAGATTTAATTCCTATTGTATTTGTGAATTGTGTTTCAGTTTCCTGATGAACCAACCATGCAGCAAAAATGTTATGCAAAAGAGCTGGTAAGCAGGACACACAACTCAGTTAGCTTTCTTTTAAGAGTTGGGGAGTATGCTTGGGAAGTCCTCATTTGTGGTCTTGGAAGATTTGTAAAGACTTTGCAGATTGCAATCACTAGTAATTTGTTGTCATGGCCAAACATACAAGGACTTCGCAACTCGGAAGTGCTGCTATCTTGATGTTAAAAGCTCGAGATCCATGTGCCACAAGCCAAAAAGAGCTTGTTGAAAACACAGCTTACTATTCTTAAGTGCCTAAAATGATTTTAGACTCTTGCTTGGTAAATATCTTGCACAAAGTTTATAGTTAGTACTGCTGCAAAAATCTATAGGAGCTAGGCTGTATTCTAGGTGCTCTTTTTGTTCGCTTCCCACCAATATTGAGATTAGGCATTTTTAACAAGTGTGCCTTGTGCTTGGTGTACCATGATTCCGTAGTACTCTCATGGTTGCTCCTTCAGAAATAAATGATAATATGTTTTGTCTGCTATTAAAACCACCAAGAATAGTAAGTAGAAATTAGTGTGTTTACAAATTCTGATCACTTCAAGGAAGTTTTGAAGTAAGCAATGCTCTCCAACCTCTTGGATAAATAATAATCTCCATTTTAGTAGTTCGATTCCTTGATATGCTTTTGTGTCTTACTGGATTATCTCTTAGAAATTGTGATGGTTAATAAAATATCAATTTTATCTCTTAGAAATTGTGATGGTTAATAAAATATCAATTTTCGACAACTTGTCTGAAATTAGCAGTTCTATGTTCGGAGCAATGGTTTTGCCCTCCTGATCTTTATAAATTATACATATTCTTCCTTTATGTGCTTTGTTGTGCTTAGCAGGGGCATTCTTTAAGCCCACAAGGAGCAACATCATTGATGAATCCCCAGTCACTCATTTGTCACATCTTCAGGTGGTCAGCCTCCAAACTACAAGTTCTTTTTCTATGCTCAGAAAGATGGGGCTACTGTTTTCTTCCTTGCAGAATGTATCGTCAATACAGTATCAACAAAGGCACAACTCAAAATTAAGGCAGATGATGTGACAGCTGCTGAGGCATTTTCCACTTTGTTTCAACCAGCCTTGTCCTCATGTGGGCTTCCTTGATCCTGGGTATTTTTTGTCTTGGTCGTGTAGTATGTCTGCAGTCTGCTATCCTCAGAATGTTGGGGAATAAGATGATTTTTTTCTGTCCAACGGCATAGTAACACTAGCAGATTTATCAGGGAGATAACACTGGAGTTTTCTGTGGATATATTATTTATGTTATCTGGGTGAAGGAACTATGCATTGTATCATTTTAATATTTGTATGTAATAACATTTAATTATCATTTGAAGTTTTGAACACTTATATGATATGAAAGTATCTTATTACTCCATAAAAATTGAATAAAGTCTGAGTACATTTCCGGAGAGAAACGAGTCAGCATTGTCCAAGCTGATTTTGCACAAGTTTCTTTTCCTAGCAGTAGTACGAATCTTTTTCTAGTAGCATCAACCACGGGTCCGTTTTGCAATGCACATTTCTTCAATGAACAGGAGATTTCTCTATCTAGTGATCTACGTAGTAAGCATTACAAGACATAATTAAAGTATTTGTATAAGGAGTAGTTTGGTCTATTTACCTATAATCCTTCATCACATGATTTTTGGAGCGAATCTACCAGCCAACGCTAGCAGAAGCAGAATCTAAAAAATGTGAATCTAAAACTCTACCAAACAGGGCCTTAGATATCATTTTAGAATGTATACGGTCAACCATTTAAAACTTTAACCGTTAATATGCATAAAAGTATTTAGATTTATCATGTAAAAATTATATTACTAAATTGATCATCAAAAGTACTTTCATATCATTATGTTTTAATATTTTTACTAATTTCTTTGCAGGAAGTGTCGCACATGTTTTCGATCGGATGGTTCACGCTGACGGCAGCTCCTACACGAGCATCACCCCCACAAAGCAAAATACATAACGCAGTATTATTGGGCAGTCAAAAGCTATCAGAACAAATCTTGTTTCTTCTCAGATGCACCAAAGTACTGACAAGGATAACATATCACCAGTAAGCAGATATAGTTAGGTTAACCCCTGTATGCCACAGTAATGTATGGTTATTTGCATTCCTGTTTGGCAGCTGCATTGCAGCTAAGAACTGAGAAGTAGCATTTGAACTAAATATACTATCTATGTAATTCACAGGATAAAAGGTTGCCAACTAACTACTAAAAATGAGAATAGAGCTGCTAGTTTGTTGTGAGCTGAGTTTAGCATTAGGAGAAAAAGGAATAAAAAAACAGATGATCACTGTTTGAGAACTCTCTCCTGCACTTTCTTGTATTGAACAGGTTTCTGTTGAATAAACATCCTTTGGCGATCACTGTTACATGATCTGAAAAAAGTGATTGATTTAGTTACTGAGGTGTCTGAACCTCGATGTTAGCCTTTACTCGCCCTTCTGCTTCTTTGATCGCCTCTTGGGACCTGAAGGGCTTGTACACCTGCCCACAAACTTGAGAACCTCGTCGATGAGCACCACCGGGAATGCAACCAGCAACACCAGTAGCCACTCGTTCAAGCTGAGCGGCACGATGCCAAAAACTTGGGCGAGGAACGGCACGTAGAGGATCAAGAAATGGAGCCCGAACGACACCGACATCGCAAGGAGAAGCCACGGGTTGACCCAAGGGGGCATCCTGAGCAGGCTAGTGTCTTCAGAGAGAGCGTTGAGTGAGTTGAACATCTCAATTGCCACCAGGACAGACAGAGAGAGTGTTGTCGCCTTCACTTTGCCAGCCTGGAAGTACTCGCAGGGGTTGTCGAAGGTGAAAGTTCTGGCTCCAGCAGTGAAAGGCGCAACTGTGAAGTTGTTCCAAGTAGAACACTGACCCCAGTTTGAGAGCTGTGAGTAACTGACAAGGGTGTGACCATCTCCAGTGAGGTCAATGCCCATGAATGATCCATGTGTGTACCATATGACAAAGATGCCCACAGTAGCAATCCCAACATAAAGGCCAATGATCTGCAAGTAAGGTACACCTCATGAGAAACTAATCTCAAAAGGTAAGATTTCCAAAAGAAGACCAAACAGATAAGTCCTAACTCCTAACTTATAGAAAATAAGACAAATTTACCAGGTAACGAAACAAAATCCAGGGAGTGATCAGTGAATCATCGCTCCTTCTTGGCGGTTTCTTCATTATGTCCTTGTCAGGTGGATTGAAACCTAACGCGGTTGCAGGGGGGCCATCGGTGACAAGGTTTACCCATAGAAGTTGAACAGGTATCAACCCCTCAGGAATACCCAAGGCAGAAGTTAGGAAAATCGAGGCAACTTCACCAATGTTTGAGGAAATCATGTATCTGCAGCAGTGAAGCAAGACAGTCAGACTAGAACTGATAAAGCATGTATGCAATTGCAATCATGTAGTCATGCTCCATCCAGGAACATAAGCTTTATCAAGTGATCTACAACATTAGGCTGTCTGTTTCTTTCTGCCAAACTAGAACTGATAAAACCAAGTGGTGACAATTGATAAGAACTACAATGTATGCAAGAAACCACAAAACCACAGCAACTACCATCTACAAGTGAGACGTGAGAACAACGATCAAAATAGGCTCTGAGATCACAAACCTGATGAAAGCTTTCATGTTGTTGTAAATAGATCTCCCTTCACCAACTGCAGCAACTATGGTGCTAAAATTGTCATCAGCTAGTACCATGTCAGAGGCCTCCTTGGCAACCTGAAACAAATAAGATTTGTCAGATACCACCCCAAATTATAAACTGAAGAAGACATGGTTTTGCAGATATCACTCTTTTCTTGTGGACACTAGAACCTCTAAATTCATGTTCTAGACAACAAAATGAATGTTGTTCTAATGGACTTTAATTTAAACAGTATTATTTGGTTAGCTGAAAAGTGAAAAGTAGCAGCATACAAGGGCAAGGGCTAGCCACTAAAAACATTTTTATAGGTTTTCTGAAGTAGAAAGGCTGAAAGGGAAATGACAAAACAATTCAAAGGTCAGTATACTCAGTAGTTTGGTGTCCTGGAAACTAAAGCAGCAGTTTGAAAAGCAGAATTTAGTATATACCTCAGTGCCTGTAATACCCATTGCCACACCAATGTCAGCCAGTTTTAGAGCAGGGGCATCATTGACTCCATCTCCAGTCATAGCAACAACTTCACCATCTTCTTTCAACAGTCTCACAATCTCTTGCTTGTGCCTAGGCTCTGCCCTAGAGAACAGAAGACCACCTTTCCTTCGCAGGAGTGTCTTCTTGTCCTCAAGTGCCATGAACTCCTTCCCTGTAAGGCTCTTTAAGCTAATGTCCTCGTCAGGTGAAAATACACCGATCTCACGGCATATTGCCTCAGCAGTTTCTTTGTTGTCTCCAGTTATCACCATAACATGGATGCCCGCAGCTCTGCAATCTTCAATAGCATCAAAGACCTCTTCCTCGGAGGATCCTATTATAGTTAAAACATCAACAAGAAAGACTTGTTAACATTGTACGAAGGATATATAGTGCCGATAAAGGCAAATTACACAAGTTGTGCAAATCCTGGTCCCCAGGGAATAGCTTTCTGTAGATGCCATATTGTAAAGTGTAGAAACAAGAGTGATTCAAAACATATTCCCAATTAGGAGCATCATCTTACCCTTAGGCCAACAAGACCAGTGAATATTAGGTCGGTCTCAATTGCAGCATAATTGGCTGGGTCCAGCAAAAGCTTGTGAGCAGGATGGTTTTCACCATCATATGTTGCAAATTCTCCTAGATCCTCCTTGTACGCAAAACCAAGGCAGCGCAGAGCTTTAGTTGACATTTCATGGAGGCTTGCCAAAATAGTTTTCCTTGATTTCTCATCTAATGGCATGACTGAACCATCCTGCAGCTGAATGTGGCTACTCCTCTCCAGTAAGGTTTCAACAGCTCCCTGCCATAAAGGACACAACATCAGGCAGTCTGAATGCCACTCCAGGGAACATATTGAAAAAATGAAAATTACAGGGAAATATTTGATCCAACGAATCAGTGGGAAACGACAATATAGCAAGAAATACGGCATTAGCACCTTCACAAGTAGAGCATTGCTTCCTGATTTGGACATAACAATGACTCCCATTGATTTCCTTGTACGGTCGAACTCAAGGGTAGCTATCCTTTTGGCAACATTGCTCCACCATCGGCAGCAGCCTGACAGCAAACAATATCATAGTCCACTCAGTATACGATTGCAAGCATGTCTTAATTAAGGATCACGTATTAGGAAATGGGAAGCTATACTGAGCTCAAAAGCATGGCTTGCTTACGTAATGTCTCAGATGGATCCAAGGATAATCCATTCTTCGCTTCAGGTATTCCCATTTTCTCAACAAGGACCTAGAAGAAACCAACAAAAAGGTTATCATGAGAGCTTAACAACAGAATGTTTCCCAACATCAGTATTGTCTGAATTTGGACCGGCACATGCCAGAACACTATTTGAGTGGTCACTGTTCCAAAACTGTTCACACCACGATTGAATTTGAAGTATGTTTAACTGGTGGATTAACTGAGCACCATGCTCTTGGATTAAGACAATGCAGTATGTAACAACATGAGAATAGCATGCGACTATACCAATCCTCACCTTCAAAGCCGCCTCAGTCGGCATTCCAGTAGCAACATACTGATGAGAAGAATGTGCCACACTGGCATCATTGCACACAGCGGCTGCCTTTGCAATCGTCTCAAGGTTGGCGTCCATCCTCCCTGCAGGCCAATCGTGAATTTTCCCATCCCGGGGATCATACGTCGTCCCGTCCACCTTGAAGCTCCTAACTTTCCCTGCAGCATCACCGATCGCCACGAGTTTTGCCACTGACATCTGGTTCGTGGTCAGCGTCCCGGTCTTGTCGGAGCAAATCACTGTGGTGCAGCCCAGGGTCTCCACACTCGGCAGCTTCCTCACAAGCGCGTTCTTGGCGGCCATCTTCCTCGTTCCAAGCGCAAGGCATGTGGTGATCACGGCGGGCAGGCCTTCAGGTATGGCGGCCACGGCGAGTGCCACCGCGATCTCAAAGTAGTATGTGCACTTCTCGAACGAGAACCGTATGTTCCTTGGCACCCAGCCATCAAGCTCAAACGTCAAGAAGTACTTCACATTGATGAGCCACACCAGGGCGCATATGAGCCCGATGATCTTGGTGAGCGCCTCGCCGAACTCGTTGAGCTTCTTCTTGAGCGGGGTGTCATCGTCCTCCTGTGACGCCTCGTGGATCTGCGCGTGGATCTTGCCGATCTCCGTGGCCATCCCGGTGTGCACGACGAGGCAGACGGCGCTGCCGTTGACGACGGTGGTCCCGGCGAACACCATGCACTCCTTGGCCTGGATGTCCGCGTCCTCGGTGGGCACCGTGTGCGCCGTCTTGTTGACGGAGGCGGTCTCACCGGTGAGTGAGCCCTGCTCGACGCGGAGCGTGGAGGTGACGAGGCGGAGGACGCGCATGTCGGCGGGGACCTTGTCCCCGACGCGCAGCTGGACGATGTCCCCGGGGACGAGGTCGCGCGCGGGGAGGCTGGGGACCCACTCGCCGTCGCGGAGGACGGCGGCGTGGTCGGACTGGATCTCGCGGAGCGCCTCGAGTGCCTTCTCGGCGTTGGTCTCCTGCCAAACGCCGACGGCGGCGTTGACGACAAGGATGAGGAAGATGACGAGCGGCTCAACGAAGGCGGAGAGCGTGAGGGCCCCCGCGGAGGAGGAGAGCGCGAGCGCGAAGGAGACGGCGGCGGCGGCGAGGAGGATGCGAACGAGCGTGTCGTCGAACTGCTGCGCGATGAGCTGGAGCATCGACGGGCCCGGGTGCTCGGCGAGCTCGTTGTGGCCGTGCGCGCGGAGCCGCGCCGCCGCCTCCGCGGACGAGAGCCCCCGCGCGGCGGAGACGGCGAGGCTCGCCTCGCACTCCTGGACGGTGCGCGCCCACGCCGGGAACTCCTTCTCCGGCGGCGCGGCCGCCACGTCCTGGCCGGCCTCACCCATATCCTCCCTCTCAAGCCGCGATCTTCACCACACAGGTAAGGCGCGGCGCAATGCAATCTAATCTCCTCGCGGGATTCGCCTCAAAGACGCGATTTTGGCGTCGGGGATCGCGTCAAGATGCCAACTTTTATATATATATATAATTGCGGCACAAAACTCGCGTCCAAGACGAGATCTTTCTTGAGGTTGTTGCTGGCGTGCGGAGCCGGGACTCGAGGGAGAATCCGGAACCAACCGATGAACTTGAAATGCGACGGAATTCTCGAGCGGCTTTCCTGGAGCCGGGGAAGGGGAAGGGAAGCCCGGCGCCACACGAAACCGCGCCGGGACGCGGCGGCGTCGAAAGGACGGACTCTTCTTCTCGATGTGCGACGAGGAGAGCGGAGGAGGAGGTTGGGGATGGGGCCCGGGGGCTACGGTTGGTGGGCAGGTGGGAACGGCACGCGCGCTGCCTCACGCTGCTTCCGGGAGGAGGACGAGTGCTTCTTGTAGTGTAATAGTTGAAATGGGAGGGGGAGGAAGGTGGCAGGAAGCTTCCTCGTTGGTGGTACCTACCGGTACGTGTGCTGCTGCTGCTGCTGCTGACGTGGTGTCGCCGGGACGAGGGAGAGCGCTGCAAATGCAAAGTGGCAGGCACAGCGGCAGGCTTGTCCAACCAACCCTGCCAAAAGCTGTACCTAAAAAAAAAGAGAAAAGGCAAAGGCGTTGCCGCTGCGGCTGATTTGTCGACCTCTCTCCGCTGCTTTCCCCTCCAGCGGTGGTGCCATAACCATTCAATGCCTGTTGCTGTCTGTGTTACGAAAAGACTTGATGACGGGCCTCTCTCTTGTCACTAGTACGTATCAGATTCGATTTTACTGCGGGGCTACGACATGGCGCTGGCTACCCTCGGTCTCGTACTCCGCCACCCCCAAATGATGGTGTCTCCACACCGAGCATATCCACTCGAATTCTTCGTTTAGACCAGCAAGATTTCTTGGTTTTTGACCCGTACATGTTGTACGTTACCCATTCACCATTAACGAAATGGATAAAAAAATTTATAATACAAACTGGTGCTAGAAAGAATTACTCGATTGAACTCACGAGATTCCATCTATACAAAAGAAAACGATAGGAAACTGTACGTCGAAAATACTCGTAGAGACTTGACTATGATAATATATAGCAGCAGCACAGTTTGTGAAATAATCAAAGATCTTATGAGTAAATTCCTGCTATGCTTGTGTAAGGATAGGCATGCGTGTACCATCGAGATCGAATGCACTACGCCCTGGCCCTAGGGCGGTTGATAAATTACCGGGTAAGGAACCCAAGCCAGGAGGGTGGCCGAAGCTCTTCTCTTTTTTATCTCCTTTGGGTTCGTTAAGACGAAACCAAGAAAGTTCGTGGAGGCTTCCTCCCCACATTGACTTCTCAACAGATCACGTCATTAAAGAAGCGCAGCCACCCTAGTCTGGTCACATTATTGTAAGCACTCCGGAATTGTTGCTCTGCGCCGCCTTGTCCTACGCCTTCACCTGTCATGTGGTCCCATCTTCAGGAGCTCCATTTTTTTGTCATGTAAAAAAAAAAAGAATTCCATTTTTTTATCCCTCCCTTGTCTCTCTTTGCCAATGGGTGCTTGACACGTGGAATATGGGTCCAAGAGTAATTAAGCATGCACGTATCTTGGCCCTTGGGAGGAGTTGCTCTCTTTCGTTTTCTGAGATGCCGGTTGTTTTCTTGTTTGATGGTGAAGGGTGGATTAAAAAGGAGGGCGTACCCTATTTGAGGAAATGAAACATCAGTTGTTGCATATTTATTTTTAACATAATCAGCAGGCGTATTTAGCAAAGTCAGAGCAGCCTGTTCTTAAATAATACTGGCATTTTCAATGAGAATGTTACCTGCTTCAAACTATTGAAAAACATTTCTTGACGCAAGAGAGCTTTAATTTGCCCGAACGTAGTAGGATATCAGTAGGTTGTCTACTGCTTTTGCATATTTGACTTATTCGTCTCCGACCACGCAAGCGTAGAGTAGAATTAGAATGTACGCCACTCACACATGGTTCGGGGTCTGGACGCAAGGGAAACACGACCCATGCCATGTGCATCCGAATTATCGATGCGGGCTAGCTGCTTCCTTTGCCTATAGTATGACAGTGTGTCCCCATTCCCAAGGCTAGTGTCTAGTTGCCAGATGGGATGGCCAAAATGACCGTAGACTAGTTTGAGTCGTAAGACGATTAATCATAGATACTATGTGATCAACCATACAGTTTGAGACACCGTCGACCAAGAAAACTTGTTAAAGGACGTGGCAGTTTCCCACGTGACTCTTGTGAGAGTGGTTATTGGCGTATCTGATAACTTATGACAGTTGGCTAAGAGACACAACGGTTCAAGTCTCTATGAAAGCAGACTCATATCCTAAGGGCTTATTTGTAACGGTTATATAGATACGACAACGATTAAAAAGAAGTCGAATCCCTTTTATTACGATCAAACTGGTCGTAGACTAGTTTGAGTCATGAGACGACCAGTCGTACGGTTTGGACCACCCCCGATCGGGAAAACTTGTCGAATGACATGACAATTCCCCACGTGACTAACATGAGAGCAGTTATTAGCGTATCTGACAACTTACGATAGTTAACTAAGAGACACAACAGTTGAAGACTCAATGAAGGCACGTGCGTAAAGACAAAAGGTGCTTTTAGCGGCATTAACTGTCACCTCTTATATAAATATAAATAGGGTAGCACTTGTGCCTTATGGCACAATCTCATTCTCATCGCATTCTTGTAATAAAAAAAAAAAAAAAAAAAACCCAGTGTGTCCGCGACAACAAAGATGTTTCTATCGTGTTCTCGTATTTTATTTCCTTGTTAGCTCGATAAGGGACACCGGGTCTCAATCATCGACAAGGTCAGGACGCTATTTGAATTGGATTGCAAAGTTCGTATATCAAATATCTGGTTTTATAGTTTGGAGTTATCTACGGACTTCCAAGCAAAATTTGGAGTGTTATATAAACTTTTCATGTAATATATCGTAATGAGAACAGAAACTCGTACGGATTGTTTGCGCAGTTTGGTGATTGCTTGCAACTTGCAAGGACGCACAATGATTGAGACATTTCGTAGTTTGCTAAGTCTACTCAACGACGTGCTCAATGTAAATAAATGTACACACGCCGCCGTATGCTTGCATCTTTGTGGCTGCTAAGCATTGTTACTGAAGTACTCCATTAAAGCACAGATAAACCACAGATCAAACAACATACCTGCGTGAAGAAGAACTATATATCTCTCTCTTTTTTAAGGAAACCTGCGTGAAGAACTATCAACTACCGTATAATAAGAGCATGATGTATTTATTATACAGCATTGTGTCCTAGGGCTTAGTTTGAAAAGAATTTCATTGCGACTAACTGGCAGGGCAGCTGGCGTTGAGCATTGCTACGCGTACCAACGGTTCACTGACACGTGAGCCGTGCCGATGGGCGCACTTTGCTCCGGTTTACACGCCGGTGTGGCCGTTCGCAACGATTTCGTAAAAAAAAAAAGATTTTAAAAAATTGGGCCGTAGTGGAGCACTTTGGTTGGAGTTGTTTTAAAAAACTAGCATATTGTCTCTCGTGCAACTGCAACTGCTACCTCTATTATTTTTTACTTATTTCGTTTCAGACGTCGACAATGTCTTTAATACACACATTTGACTATTATTTTTTTCTAACTTTATATTGTAAACATAATTATATGAAAAAAGTTAAGACAATGTTTAAAAGGTTGTCTGCACACTTTTTTTTTAAATCTATGATTAACATGGTAATTTATAGACTATAAGGACAATGTCTTTAATACACACATTTGACTATTATTTTTTTCTAACTTTATATTGTAAACATAATTATATGAAAAAAGTTAAGACAATGTTTAAAAGGTTGTCTGCACACATTTTTTTTAAATCTATGATTAACGTGGTAATTTATAGACTATAAGAATCGAGTGGCCCGCGCAATTGTGCATCTCGTCTTAACATGATTTTGCTATACATTAAAGGAATCGCTATGGTACATACAACTTTTAGTTTAAAAAAAGTTTCAAAATTTTCTTCCTCGTTTTTTTCATTCCCCATCACTCCCACTTGTAGCACGATTAGTAAGTGACGGGTAATGTGTATATAAAGCGCATAATTTACGTACACATACCATAGTCATTCTCATGTACTCATGCTATGTTGGGTTAATAAAAAAGATGGCCCACGAAAGTAGCATTTATAATTTAACAAACACTAAAAGAATATGCATGGAAAACATTTTCAGTGCTCCTACTATAATTGGTGTTGCCAGTGCTTGTATTGTTTAAAAAAACAGTTCAAATAGTTATAAAAAATTCTGAAAAATAAATAGATAGGTATGTTATAGTAAGTGTAGCATCCCACGAAACTATGCTTCCATGAACAGGTCTACCCAATTTAAAGCGGCATGTTCTATCCTCGATGTCAGTTTGAGCACCAAAAGAAGCTTTCGTAGTAGGCGTGCCCTCGCCGGCCCGGACACCTTGTATTGTTTGTTTTTTTTAGATGAGCCACCTTGTATTATTGGAGTCAAATCTGGGCGAAAATGTATCTATAGTAGTGTGAATTAGCACGTGATCTCCACCGTAATAAAAGAAAACAAATATGTGTATTAGTAGCTACGGTGTTTTCTCACTACATTAAAATTGCTATAATAAATATTCCGCTGTTGATACATTATCGCTACCAGTACTATTCGCACGCTCACATAACACAATCCGGATCCAACTCCGGCGCACATAACTTTGAAGCACATTGATTTCCTGGGTGAGCTCGATCTGACTCTGCTTCGAAGCTCTGAGGGCCAGGTTCAGGAAAAGCTGCACGTAATAGAATAGGGGTTTAGCCTAATCTCCTCTGAAATACTACATTAATTTGGACTATGCATTATACCCTGTTTTCTTTTGGCGACCTGACCTCCAAAACGATCTACGCGTAGCTCCAAGGTCCCGGTGACTCCAAAGTTAGCTCTGAATTCGACCCAACTTTGTTCCTTCACGACAGAGCGCATCACTAATAAACTCATAAGAATTATTAAGAATTATCTTCTACTTGATCCTTCGATGCTTGATTTGTAAAGCAACAAGACATAACATACTGTCACGCTAGAGTTTGAATACTGACATCTAGAGTTTTTTTTGCTAATATAGCATTGTTTACGCGCAAAATAACAAATCTAGCATCCTCAAGATCAAAAAAAATAGCACCGTGGACTCGCCGTCGGACGACATGTGTCAAGTCCATGCCCCAGGGGAGGGGACTTTCCTCGTCCACACGATTTAGTTGTAACCCTAGGGCCTGGATGCCCCTGTTATAATTAATTTATTCGTAATTAATTAGTTGTAATTTCCATAATTAATTAGTCAAAGTTAATTATTCTTAATTAATTAGTCATAATTCATTTAGTTGTAATTATTTAGTCGTAATTAATTTAGTCATAATTTATTAGTCGTAGTTAGTTAGTCCAAATAAATTAGTCGTAATTACTAATTCTAAATTAATAATTATTTATGACTAAATTAATAATACAACCTGATTTCATGCGCCCAAATTTCAACGCATAACTAATTTATGGTGTGTGTGATAATACAACTCATGATATCATGTGACAATAAATTTTTGGTATATGTGATAATACATAGAAAGTCAGGTATGCATGGAAAGCGCACGATTTCATGCGTCCGATTTCATGCGCACTATTGGAATACGAATTTTTGGTTTTTATGAAATATTAATTTATTAGTGCAAACCATTAAGGATTACAGCATGTTGTTAAATAGACACGGATTAGGCATCTTGGCATGTTCAACCCACCCGATCTGTCCCATACGAGATCGTCGCCAAAAACACAACCAAGTTTTATATGTTCGACGTTACCTAAAGCTACAACGACCCAATGCATATGTTAGAGCATTTCACCGTTCTTTACTATACACAATCAAATAAACAGATCGCACTATCTAGTCTACATTTCCCTACCTCCCTAAAATAACTACACTTCGGTAATTTTTATGTACATATCAGTGAGAGATGGAGTGGCAAATTATCAATTGCATATCAACTTAGTGGCAAATCATTGATAATCCCTAAAAAATCATCTCTACGTAACAGATTAAGTCTAGTTTAAAACAGAGGAAGGGATTATATCCAAGAATCACAAGATTAACAGCAAATGTTCCTTCATTTAGTTCGAAGGGATAGATGTTTTGTTTTTTCAATGAGAATTTCTAGCATATTTATCTTTTTTCAGTAGCATCCAATGGTTGTGGTTTATATGCTTATAATTAGAGTCCACCAAATTTAGAGTCGGATGTTTCTGTTTTTTTCTTGGAATTTCTATCTTCTTTATTCTCAGCGCTGTTAACCATATATAATATATAATAGATTTGCATAACTAGAGTACTAATCTTATTTTAGTGATTCCCAGTCAGGCGTGCTTCCATGGTTCGCTGCTTCTTGGAAGGTTCCGAGGCACTAAGGACCCCTGATTCTAGCAAGTCTGCTAAAATTTTCGACATAATGGACTATTAGGAGTAGCTTATTAGTCCAAATGGGAGATGAGACAAGCTTTATTTAGTTTGATTCTTTTTTTATAGACCACCGTCGTTTTGTTCTTGTATGCAGCTTGTGGGGTACGGAGAAATGACAATATTTCTGTTTTGTTTCGAAATTCTAGTACAGTTTTGGATCTACTAAAAATGTGCAAATTCTTACTAAAATTGTGCAAATAACATACAAGTGAGAAAAATGGAAATTTACTGAACAGTTTACCATAGGAAGTTTGCTTGGTTAATTCGGCTAAAATTCACATGGAATATATCAAGTCTGTCAATCTACCATCCAAAGGTAGAAGAAGACAGTCTCAAATGTGTGAAGCCGGCCGGCCATTAGAAATATAGAACCTAGTTTTGGATAATTGGATGTCACCAGTCATTGTCAAAGTACATAAGAGAAGGCTCACTGACGTGAGCAACAATTTGTGCCAAGAACATTTTGCTTACTTGAGATCGAGTTCAGGAAAGCGCTGCTTTAACAAGTACATAGTTGTTGAACAACATTCCTTCAGTGGATTCCACTGGAAATTTCGCAGAAATTCGCAAGTCGATATCACACGTACATTATGTAGGAGTGTCAACAGTTCAAATACGAATCGAATAGTGGTCTTCCCGTATTCGTATTTTCTAAATGAATACGAATTCAAATATTATCAAATACGTATATGAATCGAATGTTGTAACGAATACAAATACGAATTAAATACCTACTCAATTTGATCGGATTCAGATATCCTCGTAACAAGATATTTATGATACTTTATCCCCATACATAACACACCAAATCATTCTAGTTTATCTATTTCACCTTAAAAACATGAATTCATATTAAACTAAAAATACTCATCTAACTAATTAGCCATGTGCGATAGAATATATATATTATTTTATCGAATTCGAATATGAATACGAATAGGCAAAAGTACATACCATATTTGTATCCATATTTTTTATGCAACTGCGAATACGAATACGAATATGGAAGAAATTATTAATCGGATGAAAAAATCTAAACCATATTCGCTACCAACCAAATTCAGATGCTGGATAATTCGGATTCGATTGACACCCCTACACGTACATGCATGGTTCAATTCTTTGCCTAAAAGTATAGGCATTTGCAAGATTAGTGCGACGAAGAAGGTATACAATGTTATATAGATATGCTGAGTATGGTGATTTATATTTTAATCTACTAGCACCTGGAGAAGTGTACTACAAGGATTCCTATATAAATTTTAATAAGATTATAATTTCTACTTTCTTTTGGAGAAGAACTAGTATCACTATATAAAGCCATGAGTAATAGTCATAGAGAACACAAGCCACAAAACAACTCAGCCAAAGCAAGAGGCGCACGAAAGGATTAGATGCTAGATTATTATAGAAGGCAAGGATCCAAGGGTCCTAAAATGTTCCAGAGGGTTGTGAGAGAGCAGCAATCCCTTGTACTCTTTTGAGATTGTACGTAAAAAATTTGCGGTCAGCTTCGCTAAATATTTCTCTTTCGTCGTGATTATTTCGTCATTATTATTAGATTCTCTCTACGGGATTCATCTATTTCGTTCTTGATACCGTACACACTTGCGCCGTACCTTGTAACTCTAGTCCAATCTAAGAGGCTACTAAGTACGTATAAGAAGGGCATCAGAGTATAACAAGATACATACATTACTTTCATCAAAAAAAAGAAAGATACATACATTACATGCATACACAAAGTTATCGGCGTGATGGCCTCTCCATTGCCAATTGTGGCCTGTGCGATCGAGTTGCTTGCGGGAGCTAGAAACATTTGTGATTTGGAAATTGATGTGTTGGATTAATCCTAAACTAATCAAACCATCAAATTAAGGCAGCTGATGCTTTGTTGCTGTACGGCAGAGCCGTAGGGGGCGTACGGACTGTGAAACATGAACCGAAAGGCTTATTATATTTATTTTTCTTAATTTCTTGGTTAAGTTCGTGATCAGACAAGAAGCAAGAGTGGGTGAGCTCTGACAGCGATCCGACGGCCAAGAGGAGGCTTCTAGTTTACTCCAAGTTCGATCGAACGGTTGCACTTGTCCCTTGCCTCAATCTCAACCGTCCAACATATTATATCTCTCGATCTCCATCAGCTTCAATTATCTGGAGCAAATGTAAGAAAGAGATAAGAAGCGGAAGATTTGTTCCAAAAGCCAGCGTGATTTGGCTCCATCTAGCATGATCCAGCACCGTACAGCTACGAGAGAGGTGAAAGCAAAGGTGATGTATGTAAGATCGATCTCGATCCATCATGTATCTAATTATTAATTAAAGGCATTGCAATGCAATGCAATGCAATGCAACAACTAAAGTCGACGGATCTCATGGTTGGTGAGTAAGCACTAATCATGCATGCATGGTAAGTATTCTACTCTAACTACCGAAACTCAAAAGAGAGCTAGATCTGCAAGATCGATCGATTGATCCGGAGACTAAAGTAAAGATGGACATGATCGGCAAGGAATTCTTTGGTTCGATGCTGTCTCCCTGTGGCTCCTTCCAGTGAGCTTCCTATCCGTACGGACTCCAATTAGTTAGTGAGAGTGCCAAGCTGCTAACTAACATAATTCGGTATGGGTTTTACACGAAGCATGAATCCGGAAAAATCCCTGCATTCAGAAGCAGACAGGGTCTTGCAGATAACAGAGCATATGCATAGTAGTGTGTAATTCGTATGCAGTTCAGCAAGAAGACACACATACTCGATGTAGAAGAAGAAGAAACAGTTACTACATTCATTTATTTGCATTTGCACCAGGCTTGTACTCACAGCCTAGCATTGGGCGCAAGTAGTAATATAGTAATAGTAGCATAAACAGTTGCACTACATGGGAGCAAAATGTGGAACAGTCTGCAAGTTAAAGAGTAGAGTAAAAAGAGGGTGCCGTCAGATTTCCCGAAGTTCAGTCGGTTCCCAAACCAACCTAAACCTACCGGCATCATGATCGTCAAGGTTCCCAAACCCACTTTAGTCGGTTGGCGCCTCGATCGTCAAAATACCAAGCCGATCTAAGTTAGTTAGCACCGTATCACTTCCGTGGGTTTCCTCATTTGGCGTTTGTTCGAATCCGACACCCACGTGATATCGACTCCCCTCAACCGCAGAAGATCACTTGCACAGTGAATTGCCAACAAATGGACCAAAAAGGCCCTTAGCTCAATAGTGTCGCAGGGGAGTAATTGGATAAGGCAAGGGGCATAGTGGTCTTTGACCAACCCCAAAGGAAAGCCAGCCGAATGCTCCCCCCTAATAAGTCATTCTTAGAGGGATGCATCCACAAAGAGCCATTCTTCTCTTCACCAGCATCACAAGCCAATCCCCCATTTCATTCCCCTCCCCAGCCGAAGGCAAGAACACCACCCAGTAGAAGGCAACCAAAGCACCCACCAAGTCCCCATTTCATCTCATCAGCATCACAAGTCCAACCGAGGCCAAGAGCAAGGCCATAGCCATCGCAAGCAAAAAAAAAAAAAAACCAAGGCAAGCTCAGCTCCTACGCAGCATTGCTTGCAAGCAACCCACCAGAGTAGAGCAACATTCCCAGCATCCATCACCCACGGCACCCCCCCCCCAAACCATCAGCTCTCAGGATCATCATAATAAAGCAAGGCAGAAGAGGAAGCACAAGGAGCCAGAAGAGACGACCGGGAGCTTGAGGAGCCCGAAGGCAAGAAGGGGAACCAGAAGAGAAGATAGCCAGAAGAGAAGACAGCCGGGGACCCCCTCAAGCCGACCACCAGCCTGCAACATCCAACCAAGGAAGCGGCAACGAAAGCAGCCCCAACCTTTTCCAGAATAGGACCGACCACCGATTTGTCAGGTAGCCAACATTTACCCCACCACTGTCGGGCTTAATCAAGATCACCGTTTTGAGCCTTTAGTTTGCATCCAGCCAGTTCTAGGCATCTCTAATACCCACGCACATCCACCCTTCCTAAGCTTTTAGCCCCCAGTTCTTTGCATCACAGAGTAGCAGATTCTTGCATCGCAGAGCATTAGATGGAGGAGGGGAGAAGGGAAGCATGTTTATACCGCTTTGGGTCATGGTAGCAGTTTCATCCCCACCGTGCTTCTTGCCCTTTCTTCCAGCATGCACAAACCTGCATATATACATCGCATTAGCAGTGCCAGATCTGAATCTCCCGCAAGCATAGTAGAGTCCAGTAGCTGGATTAGCATCGGCACCCAAAAATCTAGTGCTTGCTCAACCCTAAAGGCCTCAGTAGCAAGAAGTAGTAGTGGCAGTAGTTATAGCAGCAGCAGTAGAGAGAGAGGGGTAGAGGGAGACGAGTGAGCCGGGCGCCGAAGGCCAACGGCCGGGTCGACAGCCACCAGGGGAGCCGTGCGCGAGGGACCGAGTGAGGCTGTCGAGGGGCTGGAGGAGGCGTCGGGCCGGGGCTTGGACCGGCGGAGCAGAGCGCGACCAGGGAGGAGCCGGGCCCGAGGGGAGGCAGCGGCGGCGGGCCTGCAGCTTGAGGCGTCGGCGCTAGGAGGCGGCGGCGCCATAGGAGATCGGAGGTGGAAGAGGGAGGCTCCAGGAGAAAGGAGTTTAGAAGAGAAGAATAGGGACTTGGGGAGGGAGTGAGGAGGAAGTAGCAGCCGGGGTTGCTGTCGGGAGTGAGTGAAAATAGGGGAGGTAAGGTGGGGGAAGAGAATAGATAGGAGAGGAGAGGAGCTGGAGCTGGAGCCGGTGCTTTCGGCTGGGGGCAGTAGATAGGGAAGAAGAAGAAAGCAAGGGATGCATTCGGTAGAGAAGGGGAGAAATAGGAAGAGGATTAGAGGAGTTAGGGGATTTGGGGGCTCTGGTGTTCGGCTGGAGCAAGCAGAAGAGAGAGAGAGAGAATGAGATTTGGTGGATAGTGGGGATTAGGGAAGGAATTAGGTGGAGAGGTAGGGTAGTAAATTTTATTAAGGGTTAATTTTGAGTAGACTTAGCGGTATTTTGGAGTGCTGTTAGGGTTAGTCGGCGTCGGCGTTGTGATTGATTAGGCTATACAAGCTTGTGCACCGCATGCAGTTAATAACGGTAGATAGACCGGTCCAACTAAAAATAGGAAAAAAAATGTGAGTATAGGTAGTATTTTCTTTTCAGTTCGTTAAGCGCGTGTTTTGGCATTCTAAACCCTAGGGCGAGTAGACTGTGGATCAGCCACCCTTGGGGAGTGCTAACTTAGCGGGGACCGAAAAATGTTGATTTACGTAAAGTGTGTTAACAAAATGAAGTCCACTAACCTTATGTATGTGTAATATCATTCAAACTCAACTAAGTATTTGTTTATATATTATTCGTGCTATCGCATTGCTACAGAGAACGAAACCACGCGGCCGGAGTACGACATCGATCTCATCAGACCACCGCTTTTATGCTACAAAGGCAAGCTATCCTCTTGATCACAAACATAGTTATATCAAATGTACACTGTATATTGCTTTACTATATATATCTATTGCATCAAAATTATGTCTCAAAAAAAATCAAATCAGGTGTTAAAGATGAGAAAGATAATTATATGGTGGTAAAGGGGGCGTGGCGTGTAGAGATGATGGTAAGAGGTGGGACCCTTTACATAGGGCTATAATATAAGGACCAACAAACTCTCACCGGATAAGAGGTCAGAATTAAGTACCAACCATTTTCCGCTATGACGGGCAGAAAATGCTACTGTTACGTGATTACTTTCTCCACAACGGTAAGTATTATGTGTGAGTGTGATGGAGGAACCCGAGCCGGTAGAGAGAGTCCGGAGTGGGTGATCAAGGCGCTATAGCGCTAAGGTGGAGTGTTGGGTGCGGCGAGGTCGGCCCAACCAACATTCTTGAAACTCGGTGGGTGATTAGGCGGCATCGTGGCAAGGTCAACACCGGCGAAGGTAATGGGTGGAGACTTAATCACGTAACACGGAAAACGCTCGTATTCGATCTCGAACCCGCATCAAAGGGAATGCAGGAACCCGCGTTAAGTAAGGGTCGAATAGTGTGGGTAAAGTGGTACAAGCTCACTGCAGCGCTAAATGAAATCATGAATTCATGCTGTTCTGGATTGGAACTTACGGGAACCACTGGGGGTCTATCTTCTATTCGTGTGACAAGTAGTCTTTTCAGTATTAAAAATTTGCCACCTAAAGATTTGAATGAGTTGGTTTATTTTCCTGAAAAGAGTTGATTAGAAATTGTGATAATGAACTGAAGTGTCATACAGTGCATTTTTGATATTAATGCTTGCTGAGTACATTAGTACTCACTCTTGCTATCCCTCCCCTTGCTTAGATCCTAATCCGGCCGGGAGATACCCCGAGTGGGATGAGGGATTTTGCAGGTACCGATGAGGCGGCAGGATGTGAGGGCGCCGACTATTATAATCAGGGCGAATTGGGTGCCAGATTGACGCGTGGGACGAGTAGACTGCAGGAAGGTCAAGTCAGGCGAGCGAGAGGAAAATCTGTTTTCCCATTGTAATTAATTAATTGTAGTGTAAAACTATAGCCTTGCGTGGCTAATGCTGTAATAAAGTTGTACAGTTTCTATCTATTGTTCTGCTACGCTAACTCTGGTAATAGCTTACTATTCGTTGGAGCAGTGTTCTACTGAGCAAACGAATAGTAATCCGTATGCCTAAGTGTGATTACCCCTAGGGTAATAACTCGGGGCGCCACATGCAAGTAGACGTACCAGCTGTAGTATCAGTATGTTGCGCAGTGAGTCAAGTCACAACTCACACTACATGGGAGCGAGCAGGCCAGCTAGCTAGCTGTTTAGCATAACATGACAGCGTCGCAGTGCAGAGCCCTGCTTGGAGTGGAACCAACAGGTCGAATATATAATCAACCAATCTCCCGTGCAATACAACAAGATTAATTAGTATTATCGCTGAAGATTAACTCTGACGACTTAGCTCAGCTTATGTCCGACCCCGTGCATGGCTTGTCGCACAGATGCAGATTTGGTCCGAAGAAATGGACACGAGCAGCGCGAATTCACTGGTAATTATTTACGCTTGATGCTCCAGGGATCGAGCTAATCAGTACACGTACGTACGTGTAAGCTTCCATGTGCCTGCGTCTGATCGATCCGAGCTAGCCAGTGTTAATTAATCAATCAATCACCACAAGCCATAACATTACGAGTACAAATAGAAATAGGTTGTCCTGTTTTGTTCATGCCGGGTGTTAGAATAGACTCGCTTTCTCAAGCAGCTGCAACGTACTCTCGATCGTTAATCAATTCCTGTGTTTGCTTAGAGATCAGTGAGACACCTACGATTTGTGTGTCGAGATGGATCAGGCTAGTGGTACGTGCGAGTACGACTGTCAAGTGTCAACAGCTGCAGGATTAAGGAGTGGGTTGGTTTATTCACTCTCCCACGAGCCAAGACTGTCATCACAAGAATTAAGCATCTCCCTCTTCCTGGTCCTGCTGGGTTCCAGCTCTTGCACCAACAGCTTGTTTGGGATCTTTAAGCTTTTACCAGCTTGTGATTGACTTGTCTTGTAGTAGGAGCGATTATTGGGTTCGAATCGATCTTGGAATAAAGAGTTGGATCAGATTCGGATGAGGTGGTACATGTTAAGAAACTGGGCCCAGGACCGGGAGTCCTGGCTCAAAGTGGGCTCCTCATCTCAAACCCTAGAAGGGTCGTAACCTATAAATAGAGGGTGCTATTCATTGTAAAGGATTTGATCGTTTGATGAAGGAATAAAGAGAAGCAAGAAGTCCCCCTACATCTCTGTGTTCTATCTCTTATTCTGTTCTTTTGTTCATGCATTGTTCTTACGATTCTATGCATGTCTACGAGGTAATCGCTCGACCGACTCGCAATGACGGTTCCTCAACACGTTATCGCGACGATCGACTCTCCTCGTATCGAAAAGGTAACCGCCGATGAACGACACTCGTAGATTGAATCGTTTTTCTAGATTGCTTTCAATTCGCAAATTTGGCTTTCTAGATTGGTTTTCACGGTGCAAACCGCTCTAATCTACCGCGAGCCGACTTGAAGTCGCCGCCAAGCCGATCGGTGGGTTGCATGAAAGAGTAGATGATGATTGTACCGTTGGTTGTATATGCACGCATGAAAGGCATCATGTGCGGCACCGCCGCAGCGGCCGTCACTACCTCCGCGACACGTTACGGTCGGCATAGTCCGCCATCACGTATCGCCACGGAGGCAACGACGTGGCCACCTCGCTAGCACGCGGCAAGCACGCACATGTCGGCATGAAGCCGCGCCTCGTTGCAATCTCACACTACATTATATTGCATCGCATACATGAACAAGAATAAAAAAGGGATGACCGACGGCCTCAGAGCCGCGTCGCCGATTTTGGTGTCACACCGGCCACCAAGATGGCACCGCCACGCGCGACGGGCACGAGGCGCGGCGCTGCGCCGTGAAACAAAGACCGCGATTGATGAGCAGCACGCCGTGGTGAGCGGTGTACGCCGGCGGATGAACGAGCCGCGCCGATGAACAAGGCGCCCGCATGAACATTGCCCGCGCGGATGAACAGTGCGCCCCGCATGAACAGTAGCACGCGGATGAACAGTGCGCCCGCACGAACAGTGTTTTGTGCGAAAACAGTAATCCGGCCATGAACAGTACCTACGACCGATGAACAGTGCGCCCGCATGAACAGTACCTGCGCAGATGAACAGTGCTACGATGATGAACATTGCGTCCCGCATAAACAGTACCATGCGGATGAACAGTGCGCCCGCATGAACAGTGTTTTCGTGTGAACAGTAATCAGGCCATGAACAGTGCTTGCGCATGAACATTGTTTTCGGATGAACAGTACACACGAAGAATTTTGCTACGCCCCCGCACGGGCTTCTCGCCGAACATGCCCGCCATCGCATGGCGCCACCCTCCTCACAGACGCGCGCCGCATGGCGCCGCTTCACCGCTCGCACAGAGCGGATGAGAAAAAATGGAGGGGAGGCGCCGCCCGCGACGACCGCCACCGCGACGCGCCTCACCGCTGTATTGCGGCTCGAGCCGCCCGCCACCGAACGGCCGCCGCGCGTGTGGTTAACCGCCGCCGCCGCTGCACTCCCGCCCGATCGCTGCCGCGACACGGCTCGCGATCGCCGCACCGCGCTCCCACCTTTCGGGCTCGAACCGCCGCATCGCACCGCCCGCAGATCACCGCACACCGCCGCCATCGTGTGCCCACGTGGTGCGTTTTCCCGCCATCGCCGTCTTGCATCGCACCGCCCGCAGATCACCGCACCGCCGCCATCCGTGCCCACGTGTGCGTTTTCCCCGCCGCTTTGCCGTCTTGTATCGCACCGACACCTCGTAGTGGAAGACCGCCATCGCTCGCAGCGTGACGACGCCTCGTGCCGCTCGGCCCGCATGGCCACACCGCCTCGGTTTTTGCGTGGCGGCAGCCACCCCGCCGCCCTCGAATGGCCTTGCGCCACCGCTTGAACCCACCGGCAAACAAAAAAAAAGGGAGGCGGTGGAGAAAATTCTGAAATTTGCAGAATTTGTCGAGAAGTCATTTTTCCTAGCAGGAAAGAGCCTCGGGAATTCAATTTTTGAATCAGTTTTTGCATTTGAAGCATGTTTATTTTTGTTATTATTATTTCTATGCAATTTATTTACTGTATTTACTGTTTTGATTATCTGTAATTGTTTATATTGCTTTTAATCATTGAAAATAGCAGTAAATCATGAAAAATGCGTAGAAAAATACGGGAATACGAACCTGGAGTTCGATGAACATTATGAGAATTTTGCAACCATTTTATGCAGATTACTAGCAGTAATCCTTTGAACTTTTTTGCATGAATAGGAATATGACTGGCATCACGAACAAGAGTTCAAGAATCGACCAGATGGCCGTAATTTGTATAGAATTTATATCAGTCTCCAATTCTGTGGTAATGTGATCACGGATGAGCAGACGATTGGGAAGACCCTCGCTACCTTGCGGTACAATCCGTACACAACTATCGTTAAGACGGCTACATGAAGTATGTCGAATTAATTGACATCATGCAAGTATGAAGCTCAAGGTGATGTTCTAGGAAAGAACTTCATCTTGCACCACCTAGTAAGCAATGTTGGCCATGAAGCCCTTTGCTAGCAGCTACAGGTGATGAAACCTCTCACAAATGAGAGGAGCAAGAAGGGTAAGGTCGTAAGGTCGCACATTATTGATGCTTTACGGCCTAAGAAGAAGGGCAAATGATAGCATGAGGCATACCTCGCCATTGCAGTACAGAGGATCCACATCCATTAGCTGCACTTATGAATGTGAACGACCCCAAGAGTAGCCCCATCATCCCTCCTTTGACATCGCGGCACCACAAATGAGTCGCTCAAGAGGAGAAGATCGCGCATGGAGCCGATTTAGGCGAAGTTCTGAATACTTCGCTTATTAGATCCAAATGCACGCATTGCACTCGAACCTTTATAGAAACTTGCGCTTGTAATTGAAGCGAATTTTGAATTATTGAATAATGGTTGCAAGCTCTAGGAGAGCAAAGCATTAAATTCTTATTATGAGTCCCGAAGACTTATTTTCCGCTTTTATAATAGCAAGTTACGCTCGATATCTCAAGTATTTTATTTATGTGTTGCTTGCTTTCGCTACATATTAATAAAGTACATTATATTAGAACGCGTGTGGCGCCTATGGAGGAAGTGTGCTTAGCATGTAGCGGCACAACGAATACCATCCCCGAGAAAAGTAAATTTTTTCATCGATCAAGCAAGAATGTTGGTAGTCTTACGACGATCGCAGCAATGATACTTGTATAATAAGCTCGGAAGGCGATAATTATACTCCCAACAGCACAACTTTGGTCATTAAAGAAGACTTGTTGTACCTGTAATCGACTAGAACTCTCAAGGATATTTGCGCTAAGGTTTCCATGTAGAGATCAAGAAGAGTATGGTATGTAATACACGCTCATTACAAAGCGTGAAGAAAGTGAAAATAGCATTAGAATATCTTCCTTCATATGAAATTGGGCTATACTACACTAATATTAAGGCACCTGCAGCCTATACTGCCTTGAAAACTGTATTTAGAAGCTCTGAACTTTTCTATCTCTGGCATGATAGATTGTGATGTCTAAGTCTTAGGATGATGAGAGATATAATTAACAATTCACAGGGACATGATATGAATGTTAAGAATTTCTCGAATCAGGAAGATTTTGTGTGCCCCGCATGTGCCACCGAGAAATTAATTACTAGATCTTTTGCTCTGAAAGCGAAGGATGAAGTCCTTGCATTCCTGGGCCGTATCCAGGGAGACCTTTTGCGGTCCTATATAGCCCCTATAAGGGTCATTTTAGGTATTTTATAGTGCTCATCAATGCTTCTTCAGAATGGTCGCACGTATGTTTATTGTCTACGAGAGATCATGCTTTTGCATAGCTAAATCTCGCAGATAATTAAATTAGAAATATTTTCCCTCATCATCATGAGAAGTCCACATGAATGGACAACGCTGGAGAACTTACTCCGAAAGCATTTGATGATTATTGCATGAAAATGGGAATTGAAAGTTGAGCATTCTGTACCGCATGTCCACACCCAGAATGAACTAGCAGAACTTTGAAGAATTGTAATTTGCCAACTACATGTTGGGGACGTGCAGTCCTGCTCGCAGCAGCTCTCATCCATTTTAGACCGTCGGCTTATAACATCCATCCACCTATGCAACTAGCGTAAGGGTCAGCACTGAAAACTACTCATCTTCGCAGGTTTGGTCGTAAGGTTTATGTACCTATACCATCACCACAGCGAACTGCAACGGGTCTTCTCCGAAAGTCTGGGATATACATTGGTCATGAGACAGCATCCATAATCAAGTGTTTGGACCCTATGACTGGAGATTTGCATAATGCCCGATTCGTTGATAGTATATCAGATGAGATTAGTTCCCCGTCATTAGGGGGAGGAAATCAACCCTTGATAATAATATCGGGAAATAATTGAAGTCTAGAAGACAATTAAAGTCCAAAAGATAATTGAAATCTATGCATATGACCCGCGCACTAGTAAAGCAAATAGAGAAGTCTAGAAGATAATTGCAATCTAGAAGATATTTGAATTGAAGTCTAGAAGACAATTGAAGTCCAGAAGATAATTGATTTGCAAGCATTAGCGAATCAACTGCCTGACCACTTTAGTGATTTGAAGTGCGTGATCAAGTCGCATTTGCCTGTATGCAATGCACCGGAGAGGGGTGAAATACCAATGAAGGTATCCCTAATCCCGCCCGCAGGCCTCGAATAAAGGATGAGAACTCCGGTCCTCGAATCCAAAGTAACCGGGACGCCGTGAAAAAGGATAAGAAGGATTTGACACACCGATCACCAAGTGCCCTGTAACTGAAGGGGGCGGTTGAGACTGCACCGGTATGGAACCTTCAGAAAAGGCATACCAGAATTGAACATCCCCATGGAGGGAGACATCAGCATGGATGTGTGCGCACACATCGGAGCTGAAAAACTAAAGGGACTTGCCCCGCAATTGGAAGCAGCGGTGAGCGAGTAGAAGCATTAGAAGAATCGCCCCTTGAAGAAATAGTTATAAAATTTATGACCTCGGGAGAATCTTTGAATATGACAACAGCCAATGTCGACATATACTTTGCAAAGAAACTTGCCACAATCATCAATCTTGATTCAGAGCCTGTATCGCTCGCTGAATGAAAGAAAAGATCAGATTGAAAGAAGGCAATAGAAACTGAATTATTCTCTCTGAATAAAAGAAGGGCGTTTGGGCCTGTAAGCCGTACGCCTCCCCTTGTGCACCCCGTAGGGCATAAGTGGATATTTGTTCAAAAGAGAAATAAAAAGAAATAAGGCTCGTTGCATAAGGTTTCATTGAACATCCAGGAGATGATTATGAAGAAACCTATTCCCCGATCATGGGCAGAACCCCCTTTAGACATTTATCTCAATGGCAGTGAACTTGAAGTTAGAAGTGAAATTGATGGATAGGGTACCAAAGATACCTTTATGAAATATTGGATTCGGACATTTATATGAAGATACCTGAATGTATCCCTGACCGAACCAAGATAGAGCAAATAAAAATATGTACAGTGTGAAACTCAGAAAGTCACTGTACGAACTTAAGCAATCAAGCAGAATGTGGTATAATCGCTTGAAGCGACTTTCTATGCAAGAAAGGCTACACGAAAAATGAGAATAATCTGCATACGACGATCTCATAATGGATTTTGTATAATCTCGGTGTATGAAGATGATCCGATATCATCGAACCTCAAGAATATTAGGAAAGCAAGCTCTTACCGAGTCGGAGTTGAAATGAAAGATTTGGGTAAAATCAAATATTGTCTAGGCTTGCGCTTGAGCATACCCCAAGGGATTTTAGTACATCACCAAACTACACTCGAAGGTATTGGAAATGTTTGATTTTGAAAAGGCATACCCTTTGAAAGTGCCAATGGTCGGAGATCTTTTGCACAAGACAAGGACTGCATGGACCTAGAAAAGAGGGGAGGAAGTCACGGGACCAGAATTCCCATATTTAAGTGTGATAGAAACACTCATGTATTGAACAAATCTGTACTAGACTGGGCATTGCATTTGCCGTGAACCTATTAGCAAGGTATAGTCTGAGAACCTACCAAAGACATTGGCGGGGAATGAAGGACATCTTCCGATACCTCCAAGGAAGCAAAGAACTTGGTCTGTTCTATAGAAAGAACCAAGACCTAACTATGAATGACAATGCAAATAACGGGTACTTGTAGGACCCGCATACAGCTAAATAGCGAACATGTTATGTATTCCTATGTGGTGGAACTGCAATTCCATAGAAATCGTCTAAGCAGAGTCTTGTACCGACTTCGACGAACCACTCGGAAATGATAGCACTGTATGAGGCCTCACGAGAATGTGCTTGGCTTCGGCGGATGATTCACCACATCCAGCAGTCGTGTGAATTGAATACCGCACAAACCCCCACTGTTATCTATGAAGATAATGCAGCTTGTGTTGCACAAATGCAGATGGGTTATATGAAGAATCCTCTCACAAAGCATATCAACCCCAAGTTCTTCTATGCTCATGAAATGCAAAAGATGGACGAAATTAAGGTACTGCATACTAAGTCATGTGAAAATCTTGCAGATTTGTTCACTAAGTCACTTCCAGCATCTAGCTTTGAAAGGTGCATATGTGGAAATTGGAATGATGAGACTTAGAGAAGTGCAGAATTCAGGGGGAGAATCTTCACAAACTCATTACTAAAGCTTGATCACGAAGATCGAGTACCCAAAGAGCAAATCCTGAAGATTAAATGAAATTGAGTGGATTGTACTCTTTTTCCCTTGACGAGTTTTCCTGAAGTTTCTCGGCTAACGTTTTTAATGAGGCAATTCGTGCAGCATAACAGAACATGATTCATGTACTCTTTCTCCAAATTTTTCCCACTGGGTTTTTATGGAGTTTTGATGAGACATGGACATGAAGGATGAGCACTCAAGGGGGAGTGTTAAGAAACTGGGCCCAGGACCGGGAGTCCTGGCCCAAGGTGGGCTCCTCATCTCAAACCCTAGAAGGGTCGTAGCCTATAAATAGAGGGTGCTATTCATTGTAAAGGATTTGATCGTTTGATGAAGGAATAAAGAGAAGCAAGAAGTCCCCCTACATCTCTGTGTTCTATCTCTTATTCTGTTCTTGTTGTTCATGCATTGTTCTTACGATTCTATGCATGTCTACGAGGTAATCGCTCGGACTGGACTCGCCAGCGACGGTTCCTCAACAGTACAGATCTATCAAGCGTAGCCATTGGTTATCTTGTCTCATCATCTTTAGCTGTAGAGTTCCTTTCCTCTCTTTTTTTCATTTCTCTTGGGCGCAGCTTAGGTAGGATCTCGACCATATGGATTGGCATCCTCTCATTTCATCGACAATGTCACGGTACTATGATATTCAGCAGATCTGAGCCGTCCGATCAAGGAAGAACGGATCAGAGTAATCGCTACAGTGTTTGCAAATAGTGCTAGTGGTACAGTATTCTGCTACAGTGTTTGCTGCAGGAGAACGTGCTCTCACCCTTTGCTTCATCCGACGACTGCTACGCAATGTCACGGTACTACGCAGTGTCAGAGGATACGTGTCCCGACCATATATGGTCCTCAGAGAGCATGTGGTTCGTACATACGTATGTTAGTATGTTACTACTGGTAATTAGCACACGGGAACGGCCCAACTGATTCTGATTTATTAAAGAATGCAGAACCGGCCCACCTCCGCGATCCACCACTCCCTCCTCCCCTCCGTCCCCACCTTCACCAGCACGTACACCCGCTTCCGCTCCCTTACCGCCACCGCTAACATGGCACCGCCTCGTCCCGCTTGACGCACGACCCCCACCCGTCGTTGCTCCCAACGAGCCGTAGCGTCGTAGCCCCACCCACCGCCACAGCGACCGGCATGAAGGGCACGAACACTGTTCTCGCAACGCCGTCCTCCATGTCGACGCGGAGGAGGTAGCCCGTGTTGGGCTGGACCACGAGCAGGAACCCACGGCTCACGTGCGCGGTGAGGGAGGACAGTGGTTCGAAGCCATACGCAGGCGAGGAGGGGAACGCCACTAGGTCAAGGAACTGCCTATAGATTTGGGTATCCACAGTGAGGAAGGTGGCGGAGCCACCAGGCGGGGTGAGGTTAGGAACTGGGGTGGAGAAGAGGAGGCGGTGGGGGCGGGGGGAGTGGAGATCGAAGGCGGAGGCGGTCATCAACAGCAACAACGGAGGCACCAAAGAATGCTATTGTTGGAAGAACAATTCATCTTTTCACCAATGGGACCCACCCCACAAAGTTAACACCTGCTTAACAGATCCCAAAATGTAATTACCTTGCAAAGGCCGATTGTACCCTCACTTGTACTCCTAGTTTAGCTATCCCCTAAGAGGTATTTTGGTCATTTGTAGCCCATGTATCTCTCATTTGAGGGAGAGCTCTCTTGAGCAATGAAGAAGCATATTAAAACTGGTGAGCCCTCGGGGGCTCCCTCCTCGGAGGTAACCCTCCGTTGGCTCACCGACAGGAGTAGGGCGGTCCTCTCGGACCCTCGAACCTGTATAAACCCTCATGTCATTTTTGACTCTCGTGGACGATGGCCCATCAGACGGCCGATGTCCACCCCCCCTCACTCGTGTTCGATTTTTACACTTACAACAGCTATAGACTCGGTGGGGCCGCCAGTCAAACCCTATCTCTCTCCTTATCTTCCTCTTCTCTCTCCTACTGCCATGGGTGATCTACTTCTTCCCCTCTCTCTTCCTTGTCTGCCTTCACAGCTAGACGGAACGACGGATGCGACGTCGTGAGCTCAAGGAGGAGGTATTGAACGGTTCGAGCCTAGTTAGTGTTGTCAGGGGCGGAGGATTCACTTGGCCAACCTGAGCTGTGGCCCCTAGCATTTCATAAAAAAATTAATAGTATGTATGTAGTCCACAGCCAGCCCAATTTGATTAAGTCAAGTCCATTTAGAACATTAACTGTTGCTGCTTGCTACTAGTTATGATACTACTCAGCGAGACAGCGACTTCAATCGTACGGCGGCAACAGATGAAGCGTTGGCCGTTGGTGCGTCGTGGGCTTGCCGCGGCAGGGCCCGGCAGTAATGACAGATGCGCAACCAACGGCCGGAGAGCCAATTCTATGCGCCGCGTAGTGCGTGCAGTCAGTAGTGAGTAGTGTGTTTTTAATCTTATTTATTCTAACTTGTCTTAATTGATTGACTTGATTCTTCCTACGATCCTGAGTCCTGCTAGTGGTTGATCTTTGGCTCCTTCTAAGATTTTACTCAGGCTCCGTCAGTGAGTGCTGTCACCACGTTTTGGCTGTTCTTAGCGGTTGGATTGAACAATTCTTGCATTAATTGAGGAGTTCTTGATTATTTGAGCTATCAGGAGAGCCCAGATCAAGAGCCTGAAGCTGCTGTCCATAACATGGACTAATTAATTGCATGGCTCGCATGGAGCAAGAAGAACATGTTCAAAGACTGAAGTGTAGCAGTATCAGATTCAGATAATGTCCAGTTTCCGGCAACACTAGTTATCCTACTAGTATTAAAACCAAGATCATTTGCTGCTACAGGGAAGAAATTAAGATTAGCACGAGTTGGGTGGAAATAATTAATTTCTGCGTCATCATTACTTTGAAAGAGAGAATACTTTTTCACAATCAATCTCAGGTGCAGTCGCAATAAACAGTACAGCACCAGCTCAACGGAGATTTCCGAGCTCGGTGAAGAGCATGTCCGTCCTTGGGTGCTCTTCAGAGAAACTCCGTTATCTACGGAGACCAATTCCTGCCGGCATCTTGAACACGTTGCTTCTTATCGTACTGACGAATAGATTTGAAGCTCTCAATTCGTTCGGGCAAGAGCTCTGCCCCTATAACAAATAAAACCGAACGGGTAGTGACACGAGCCTATTTGAGAGAGGAACTAAGTACTGTAATAACGATGCAGAGCTCCACAGTTATGGACCAGAAAAACTGAGCCGGAGAAAAAGGGAAATCAGCACTGGACTAGAGAGCACTCCTCCACACATGTCAGCAGCAACAAAAATAGAATGGAACTGTAAAATTCCATTCAGGACGAACGATAACAAAGCATGAACAGTTTCATCAATATATTTCTTCAGCAAATAGATTTGATACCAGTAACTATTTGCTTATGCAGTCTCCTTTGTTTCAGGAATTCCATCCGGATTGAAAAATCATCACACGTAACAAGAACAAACTGCAGAGAAGAATACAGTACAAAAACGAAATTATACCGCTGGAGTAGTAGAATTGGCGCGGCCAGCATCAAGTCGACCGCCGGCACTACGACCCGAACGATGGCTCGCCCAACTCGTGGGGCTTAGACTCAGACGACTGCTCGGGCGACGCCATACTCAGCAGAGAGGATGCCGCGTACGGTCGAGCATTTCTTCGTTGCATTCATCTTTATTCGAGAACGCGCAAAAGAATTGCGTGTCATTCTATTAAGAGACGCATAGCAAACATACAAAGTTTTAGCGACAGAGCTCGAAGCGGGGCGAGCCAACAGGGGAAGAAAGAAAAACCAAAACACAATATCAACCACGCGCAACATGCAATGAACGACCTGCGAAGGGGAGCCCTAGCTCACCCCTGGAGACCATGGGAGCTACTCTGAGTGTGGAGGCGCCTTCAAGCCACGAGTTCCCACCATGCGCCAACGGCAAAATTCGTCCGTAATCTACTGGAGCAGGATCAGAAGAGGCGGCCTCATTGTTGAACATCCTGGAATTCCGCTCTTTCCATATCATCCAAGATACTAGAGAGATGCAAGAGTCTAGCACCTTCCTACGCTTCCAGGGGGTCTTGGAGACTGTTGCGGCCAACTAGGAGGCAGTGTTTGAAGCCAGCTCGAGCGAGGAACCGAGACCAAATTAGGCCTGTGACTGCACACCCAAAAAGGAGGTGGTCTAGCGATTCCTGGGAGGAAAGACACAAGACACAAGAACCTTGATTTTGCAGACCATGATGTTGAAGGCGGTCAGCTGTCCAGCAATGCCGACGGATTGCAAGCCACATGAAGAACTTACAATTCAAAGGGTCGGCACAAGCAAAGCCTTGGGATCCTAGGAAGAATGCCATGTAGGCTGATCTGGCCAAGTATAGGCCCGAGGGTTCCCAACGCCACTGAATGACGTCTTCCTGCCCCTGTGTTGTGTAGACCGACTGTAGGAGATCCGACAAATGAAGAAACTCCGAAATGACATCCGCATCCAGTCGCCCCGTGATGTCTTTGATCCAGGTTCAATTCGGAAGAGCCTGAGCGACCATTCGCTTTTTTCTGATTGCAATCGGGACTGAATTGACTAGCGATGGCGCAAGGGAAGGAATACTTCCGTCCGGGAGCTACCGATCAGACGAAAATAAGGCTGTTTCAACGTTGCCCAGCTGGACGACGATTGAAGCGTGGAACATGTAGAAAGTTACCAAAGGATCGAACACGCTCCCAAATCGTTGGACAGAAGAAAATCCAATGGTCAAAATCTTCGACCAGGTAGCGTGGTCGAACCTCCTTCTACGACCACGTAGTCGAAAGCCTCTAAGACTACATGCAGTCGAAACCTTTCGACTAGGTGATCGAAAGTCCTTTCAAGCACGCGTGGTCAAAACCAATGAACAGTACTCATGATGAACCGTACTCGTGGTGAACAATGCTCGTGGTGAACAAAAACGACAACGAACAGAGGAATTTTGCGGTGCCGAACTTTGCACCTTTTCTGGTCTTTCTTCTACTATTTATACACATTTTTACATCTTAGAAATAGGGAATACTTCTATCCGAACCGGACTCAACAAACCTAAACTGATTCCAAACCGGAATTGATTCTAAAACAAACTTAGTCTAATACGACAAGACTTTCCCTATCCGTACTCGGACAAACCAAATCTTGATTATTTCCAACAGACTCCCCCTAATCTAGATTTGGTTGTGTAAGATCTTTGACACCAATCAACTCGCGCATCTCTGAAAACTTCAGTTTGGCAAGTGACTTGCACGTTGTTCTTCTCCACTAACGTGCTGAACAATTATTTCTCCTCTTTCAACACACTCACGAATAAAATGGAATCATGTGTTGATATGTTTGCTCCTCTCATGAAACACTGGGTTCTTCATCAACGCAATTGATGACTTGTTGTCGACATACAACTTGAATGCTTCCGGAGGACGTCCCGTCACTCCACTTAATAAACTCCTCATCCATAAAGTTTGACATGCAGCTACCATGAACTCTGCCTCACATGACGACAATGCGACGTTCTTCTATTTTTGTGATGTCCATGATATCACATTGTTGTTGACATAGAACACCATTCCACTAGTGCTTTTTCTGTCATCAACGTCATTGGCCAAGCTACTATCACAGAACCCGACCAACTTCCCATCACCTCTACTTGTATATTCCAGTCCAAATTCAACAGTACCTTTCAGATACCGTAGGATCTGTTTAACTACTTTTTGATGCATAACTATTGGCCTCTCCATGTACCTACTGACCATCCTAACCGAATATGCGAGATCAGGTCAAGTGTGTAGCAAGTACCTTAATCTTCCAATGACACGCCGATATTCAGTTGGATCTACAGGCTCTCGCTAGTATCTTTACCCAACTGTAGTTTCGGTTCCATGTGACACTTGCATGAATTGCAGTCTTCCACCAGACTACTACAAAATCCTCTTTGCATACCCTGATTGCTTGAGAGTGAATCTGTCTTGTCCTTGTTCCACCTCAATGCCGAGGTAGTAAGAGAGGAGTCCGAGATCAGACATCTCAAACTCGTTCATCATCTGGTGCTTGAAATCTTGGATGTTAGCAACTATTGAGCCTACCACAATGAGGTCGTCAACGTAGACCCCAACAATCACAATATTGGTTCCACTTGCCCTCATGTACACGACATGTTCTTAAGGGCACTTGGAGAAATCCAGCTGCTTCAGACTTCCGTTCAGCCGAAGGTTCCAAGCACGGGGTGCTTGGTGAAGCCCGTATAGTGCCTTGGATAGCCGGTACACTTTATGCTCTTGTTATTTACCTTTGTATCCTTCTGGCTAGGCAACATAGACTTCCTCTTGTAATTCTCTATTTAAGAAGGTTGTCTTGCATTGAGCTGCAAGGGATAGCAGTAACCTTACAGACTCAATTCTTGATATTGGAGCAAAAACTTCATCAAAGTCGATTCCTTGACGCTGCACATACCTCTTTGCAACGAGTTTCGCTTTATGCTTTACCACCTTCCCTTCTGAATCCTTTTTGAGCTTATAAACCCATTTTAAACCAATGGTTTGTGCCCTTTTGGCAAGTTGGTCAGTGACCATGTCTGATTCTCACCAATTAAGACAATCTCATGATCCATTGCCTCAACCCACTGCCTCTCCCAGACTGCTTCTGAGAAGGTTACCGGCTCTTGTATTGCAATCTACAGCAGGTCCTTCGTCGGTAGATGTGCTTCTTCTGTTTCTTCATAAATTTCAGCAAGAGATCGAAACTTGTGTGGTGTCTCACCATATGTGGATGAATCTGGAGAGCTCCAGCTTACTAGAGTGTGTGGCGTTGTCAGTTCTCCAATAGCTGGCGATCCTGCATGCTTG
Source organism: Ampelocalamus luodianensis (assembly GCA_036346255.1). NCBI lineage: Eukaryota > Viridiplantae > Streptophyta > Magnoliopsida > Poales > Poaceae > Ampelocalamus > Ampelocalamus luodianensis. Next base: position 72,888,787 of record CM070633.1, on the reverse strand, counting down.
AAGCTCTAGGAGGTGTCAAGTTTGTCCCTAGCATCCCTGGTGGAATCGATCCCGTTGATCCAGCTGCTCTTGGCGTCAGGAAGGATGGAGCTGTCGTGGCAGCCAACGAAGATGAAGGAGTCATAGGGACCTCACCGGTTACTGTGGCATCCTCATCATCTTGTTCCTTGATGGAGAACGTGTCCCAAGTGATGTGGTCACTTGCAGTAGTTTCACCCCGTTCCAGCTTATGTTCTCCTCAAAGATCACATCACAGCTAATGCAAACTTTGTTGTGACGTGGATCATAAAGTCTATGTGCCTTGCTCCCTGCTTCAGTGCGAAGATAGACTACTGAACTACTCCTATCATCAAGTTTTCTTGCTTGAAATGATGAAACCTTCATGTGTGCTATGCATCCAAACACCTTCAGGTGGTCCTGACGTGGCTTCTTTCCAATCCATGCTTCATAGGGGGTTGAGGTAGAGAGTGCTTTAGTGGCCACACGGTTCAGGATGTACACTGCATGTCGCACTGGCTCCCCCCAAAAGCTCCTGGGCATGTGCATGCTCTTGAGCATGCTTTTGTCATTGCCACTACTGTCCTATTCCTATGCTCCACAACACCATTTTGTTGTGGCGTGTAAGGCGCAGTGAGATGTCACCAAACTCCTTCATTCGCTCAGAAAGCGTTGAAAGCATTTGAGAGGAACTCCCCCCACAATATGTTCTCAACACCTTCAGTTTGCAGCCACCTCGTTCTCCACGAGCGCCTTATACTTCTTGAACTCCTTGAATGCATTACTATTCTCCTTGAGCATATATACCCACATCATTCGGCTGAAGTCGTCGACGAGGAGTAGGAAATACTTATTGTCGGTTGACGTCGATGGAGAGATAGGACCACAAAGATTAGCATGAACAAGTTTGAGCCACTCCTGGGCTCGGTAAGCTACCACACCAGGAAATGGAAGACGAGTTTGTTTTGCAATTAGACAACCCTTATATACCTGGGTGGGGTGGTTGATCTTTGGCAATCCAATAACCATCGCCTTCTCACCCATCAATTTAATAGATTAGAAATTCACATGTCCTAATCTCACGTGCCACAGCCATGCTGGGTTTCTCATACTTGCAAACAAACACTTGGTTCACAAGTCTACATCGATACCTTTTAGAGACGATTGGGGGAGCACTTGACCTTCATCAGCAATCTGTTAGACCGATCATATAACCATAGGAAAGTACTGAATATGATAACCTTGATTCCTGCTTCTATTAGCTGACTAATGCTAATGATGTTGCTACAAAGATTGGGTATATAATACACCCCAGTCAGAAGCCTCTGCTCACCACCTTTGAACTTGAACAACACAGTTCCCTTTCCTTTGATTTTTCACAGTGGACCCGTCGCCAAACTTGACATGCCCCTTAACGATGGAGTCCAGATCACGGAACTTGTTCCATTCGCCTGCCATGTGATTATTAGTCTCGTTGTCGAAGTACCACACATCGGAACTGACATGTGTTTCGCCATTAACTCACAGTCGTGGCTTCACCTTTTCTTCATTTGGTAGAACCAGGTTGCGAGACTCTATTCTTGCCGATTTTGTGCTCACCGTCAATATTAGTTCTTGATCGTCCTCCTCTTGTATGTGCATGAGGTGCGCCTCTTCCCCGCGGAGCGTGTTCTCACACTTTGAGGTGTAGTGGCCGTATAAGTCATAGTTAAAATATTTTATGTGACTTTTGTCGCGGCTCGTCCTGGGCCCATGACCAACTTCGCCATCCTGGCGTGTTGCAGTTGAGCCACCACGACCTCCCCTACCTTGACCACGGACTCTCCCGCGAGCTTTGCCACGGCCACAGCCGTCGTTTCCACTAGTGTTGGACCTTTGTCTCGACGAGTCTCTATCGTTGTTTTGCTGTCGCGCCTGCCACTCAGCTTGAGTGAGCAGAAGCTGGTTGTCGGTGTTTCTATTATTGCCGCGACATAGGATTCACTCCTTATATGCCTTTAACCGACCGATAGTTTCTTCAAATGGCATTGCATCAAGGTTAGAGTATTGCTCAATTGATGCCACCAACTGCAAGAATTTATCGAGCACCGAATCGAAGCTTCTTGACGAGTGTGGCATCCTCTAGAGTAGCACCAAAAACAACAAACTTGGCTGACATGCCACTCAATTTGCGGAAAACTCGTTAATCGTCTCCCCTTCCTTTATGCATAACGCCTCGAGTTCGCTCTTCAGGGTCTGCAGGCGTGCCTTCTTCACGCGATTCGCACCAATGTAGCGAGTTTTCAGACTGTTCCAAACATCCTTTGCAGATTTGTTCTTTGCGATCTGCAGAAGGGCATCTTCGGGGACAGCCTGAAAGATGAACGCTCGCACTGATTTGTTCTTCTTCTCGTCCACGACCACTCCGATTGCGGGTTTGATTACTTCCCAGGTACCATGGGCATCCATGATCGCCTCCATCTTGATCGCCCACGTGGTGTAGTTCGATGTCGTCAGCATCGGGCACTCGTACGGTATGTCGCCGCTCTCCCTTGCTGCCTACTCGATGGCAAGCGCCATTGTCTCGAACCGGAGGATCTTGGGCGTGCTCTGAGCTCTGATACCGCGTGTAGAAAGTTACCAAAGGATCGAACACGCTCCCAAGTCGTTGGACAAAAGAAAATCCGATGGTCGAAATCTTCGACTAGGTAGTGTGGTCGAACCTCCTTTTACTACCACATAGTCGAAAGCCTCTACGACTACGTGCAGTCGAAACCTTTCGACTAGGTGGTCGAAAGTCCTTCCAAGCACGCTTGGTCGAAACCAATAAACAGCACTCGTGATAAACAGTACTCACTCGTGGCGAACAAAATCGACAACAAACAGAGGAATTTTGCGGTGCCAAACTTCACACCTTTTCTGGTTTTTCTTCTACTATTTATACACATCTTTACATTTTAGAAATAGAGAATACTTTCTATCCGAACCGGACTCAACAAACCTAAACTGATTCCAAACCGGGATCGATTCTAAACCTAACAAAACAAACTTAGTATAATACGACAAACCAAATCTCAGATTATTTCCAACAGAACATAGCAAGGTCCGTGGAGTTAGCCGGCGCGGGAAGGGCCCGCCACGGTCTTGCCAACCATGCGCGTTGCAGCCTAAGGATCCGAAGAGCAGCAGGTTGTGGAGGCCCAAACCCCCATATTGAACCGGCCTATAGACCGACGACAAGGCAACCAGGCATTGCCCACCCCCACCGGCCACCTTGTCAGATCCTTTCCAGAGAATACTCTGACGACGACGCTTGTCAATTTCCTTAGATTACCCAATGTGGCGGATCAAGCGCCATGAAGGAGTAAATGGGGATTGCCGTCAGCACGGTCTTGACAAGGACTAGCCGGCCGGCTTGCCAACCTTGCAGTCTGCCGGCGACCTTGTCCAGTAGTGGTTGGGAATCCGCCCTGGTTGGCTTCCGCAATGATAACGGCAGACCGAGGTACTTGCAAGGGAACTCCGTGACTGAGCATTGTAGTTCCGAGGCCGCTAGCTGGAGCTGTTGAGCATTGCAGCGAATCGGGGAGATGGAGCTCTTGGAGAGGTTGGTGTGTAACCCTGAAGCCTCCCCAAAGACTTGTAGGATGACTTTGGCAGCCTGCAGTTCGGCGATCTCCGGAGTGAGGAACAACGCCGCGTCGTCCGCGTTCAGCATTACTCTGGTCGTTGCATTCCTCTTATCTTCGTCTTCATTCGCGGGCGCAAATCGACCGTGATCCTTCCTTCTTCCTTTGTGTGCATCCGATTCTACAGCATATGATCCTGAATTGAATGGCAGGTAGACGCGCCGGCAGCTATTCGAGAGCAGCAAAACGAGGAAATGTACTTACGGCGACTCTCACTGTCGACTTGATTGAATTTGGTGGACTCCAATATCTCAAAACAATGGCATTGGTGCACACTAGTAGTTAAGCTACTGAAAACACTCAAGTAGTGGTGTAGTTTCAAATGGCTGCGTTGTCTCCTGCAAAACGCGTATGTAAATATTGCAGTTCCGCTGCGCTCTGCAACGGGCATGCTATTTCCATCTCCAACGTACAACAAGTGTGACTTGTCATTTCATTTCTGTGAGTTGCTGGTACTAGCATTGTCACAACGTGTGTCCCTTAGCTCAGCAATAGAAAGCATGCATGTTTATTACTTGCCATGCATTTCCTTCCGTTAATTAGTTATCATCTGGGAGAGGTGGAAACAAATGAGTCAGCAAGAAGACATCTCTCTAAAAATAAGTACAACTAGCATGGACAAGGAATTTCACGAGGATCACATTGGCCAAAGCACTGTAAACCAAATGCTTGACTGCTGCCTTCATTCCAGACTGTGCAAGAGACTGCAACTCTGCAAGTAACCAAACAGAAGCAGGGATGCACACGCTAGCTACATAGACCTGCACATGAACGCGAAAAGGGTCTCATCCTAGCATCTCAGGTTGAAAGGTCGAGCTTATCTCGATCGTTGGCATTCCTTCCCAATTTGGTCTCATGATAGTATTTAGCATAGTCACTATGACTACATGTCTAATTAGCATGCATGCTCTCAATCTGACACGTACCAGCTTCATCCCGGTTTCATCAACAGTTTGAGAGAGGGGAAAAGTGATACAGTAAGAGTTAGTGTTTGCTACTACTGTGAGTACTGTCCTGCTTCATAGTAGTAACAAATAGCAGGCATATGAATATGAACATGTACACATGCTTGATTGCTTCTCCTGTCAACTCTAGTATCTTCTTCACCTAGAATTTTAACGCCAACCAAATTTGGTACAGTCCATGTATCCTCCACTTTTGTCCCCGTCAGGCACTTGGAAAAAGAGAAGGTGAGATTCGGTGAGTGCCATCTCAATCTCAAGCATACAGAGCAATCCTTGTACATCAAGATATATAGAAGGTCAAATGCGATATAGATGCAACGACTGATTATTAATGTTCTTGTGTTGCGGTTCACTTGATCCTGCTGAATATATTCACTAATGCCACTTCACAGTAAACAGACATCTACATTAGCAACTACTGCATCGTCAAAGTCTCAAAGACAAACCGAAGTCTCTGAATTATACAACCATGCACAATAGCAAGTGTATACATATAACAATAAATAAATTAACACAAGCACAAATAACTTACAAGACGTACGGTCATATGATGATATGTGTCGTCCACGCATTGCTGCCAGGTGGCAGATACTGCTTACTGCTTGCTACTGTACTGTAACTCGGGATGAATCTTAATTACTAGCAAATTAACACACAGAAATTAACACAAGCTAGCAGAGCAGCACGCACGTAGCCGAGAGCATCGCAGCACGCGTAGCCATTGCAAGCACCTGCGGATCGGACTCAGTTCTCTTTGCACGCACGCGCGGCCTCACCGGGACGGCGGCTCGCCGCCGTCGGCGACCTCGACGCTGGTGGTGCAGGCGAGGAGGCGGTGGAAGATGGCCCGAACCGCGCCGCACGACGCCTCCTGCAGCCCCCTCACCATGGCGCACCCCTTCTTCTTGTTCCTTCTCCTCCTTCCCTTGCCCCCGCGGCGCCCGTCTTCCCTTGCACAATGACCACCGGCGCCGGCAATGCCGCTCGCGCTGCCGACCGAGCCGGCGTCAGAGCCGCTGCCACCACCACCGCGCTGCGGAAGGAAGGGGAATACGGCGGCGCGCTCCCGGAAGCGGCCGAGGCAGGCCATTGTGCGCTCGGGCACGGTCTCCTTCCTCTTGGAGAAGGTGTAGCTGCGGAGGTACATCTGGCGGCAGGAGTAGCTGTCCACCACCCGCGGGCTGCAGTACCTCGGCGGCGCGTAGTAGGGGTCGGCGCCGGCGCTGCGCATGCTGGCGCTGCCGTTGTAGCACGCGGTGCCGGGGCTCTCCGGGCCGACCTGGCGCCGCGCCATGGCCACCGACCTGACGAACTCGGCGTCGGACTCGGGCCACTTGTAGAGGCTGAAGTAGCTGGCCCGCACCGGCACGCGCGTGTCCAGGCAGCCGATGGCCGACTTGCACCCGGCGGCCATTGATGGCCACCTAGCTACTTGATTTGCCTTAAGCTCGATCGATCACTAGCTCAATTTCTTTCTTGCTTGATAGCTAGTAGTGGTAGTGGTAGCGGTAATAGGAGGAGGAGGCTTTGTGTTTGTGTGTGGGGTATATAAGAAAGAGAAGGACATGCGTGCATGTGAGTAGCTTTGTGAGCTGGGAAAGAAAAATATAAAGGGAGAAGACTGGAGCGCTACTGTGCTGGTGGCCTCGTGCTAGACTTTGGTTGCAAGGAAAGGTGTTGCATTTTTTGGCTGTGGGAATTATGGTATGTGGCGTCATGATCATCACTGTATCCCATGCAATGAGTGCTAGCTAGCTGCTCATGGACATGGTGTAGCTAACGCAGCTAGCCTTGTCGGTCCTGCAGGTCAAATTGTGTGGCCTTCTGCAAGCACTCTGAATCTGTGCAATTATCAGTGAAACAATGCCACAATTAACTTCAGAAATTGCTATACATTGTTCGAATGATAATTTCTGTGTAAATCATTCGAGTTTCTGAGCTTGGAGATTCGTGCAACCTGAATGATTTTAACCCAAAAAATCAGTCAAATTAATCTAAATGATGGATAGACATACCCAACTAACTTCGAAATGGACCAAGTAAGCTAGCCATCTGCTTGATCGGTCTTTTTCCCGTGCATTTTTGTGCTTAGTTCGGATAATCTCAATGTAGGGGAATACTAGTTCTTCCTGGTTTGGTAGGAAATCAGTGCTTAATTAATTGTCGTTACGTGGGTGTGTATTAACTTGTATTGTTGCTTGGTGGTCAAGCGTTAATTAATTGTCTGGTTAAGGATTAATACGCATACGCCGGTGCGTATACCGAGGGCCACGCTTACTATTAACAAATACTCAGAGTGCTTGCAGAAGGCCAATTTAGGTGACAGGGCCACGCTTACTTAAGCATTGCTTGATGGGCTTATTGAGTTGCATGTACTAAGCAGTTTATCCAAAAACTTTAACAATTCACTTATACTTCAACACTCTTCTTTACGTATAGGCTCTCTCAGGTTTAAGACGTGAAATAGAAGTGGGCTGTAATTATTATTTTTAATTGTACCAACCGGGTCTTGAACTCAAGATCACTTGGCTCTGATACCATATTAAATTGCATGCACCAACCAGTTCACCCAAAAGATTAAGTTGGTGAGGAAAGACGGACAGTTTACTTATACTTCAACACTCATCCTCACGCGTATGCTCCCTCAGGCTTAAGACATAGAATAGAAGTGGGTTGTAATTATTATTATTTAATTGCGTCAATCAGGTCTTGAACTCAAGACATCTCAGCTCTAATATCATATTGAGTTGTACGTACCAACCAATTCACCTAAAAATTTAAGCTGATGAGGAAATACAGACAATTCACTTATACTTCAACAGGGCTATACTTGGGGGCATGATAGTGTATATGCTACTTAGTTGGCTAGTAGCTACTGATCAATTTGACTCATCCGTAGAGCTGAGCTGAGGCAGGAAAGGGACAGGAGCAGCAGGCTAGAGAAAAGTCCGGTACACTTTAACTAATTCCCAGCACTGAAAGTAACAGGTCTCTGCCTAGTTGATGGAATGAGAATAACATGTCTCTTAGAAGTCAGAAACAGCAGAATAGCTAGTTGCAGAAGCCATTTGATTAGCTGCATTTGTCAAAAATTTGATGTGGTTTACTCCCTTGAGAATGGGATGACCGGCAGGTAAAATTAATTTCTGATGTGGGACAAAGCATTGTCAAGTGAAATGATCAACTGTGCTTTGTTAAGCACATTCATATTATTGGCTGTATGCATGCATGGACGAGAACCTGAACCTTGTTGCATTGGGTCATTGTGTATTTGTGTGTGTGTGTCTCACTGACTCGACTGTACGTGTTATGGGGGTGTCAAGTGATAAATTACAAAGGAGGACTTTTTCATCAGCAAATTTAGGTGACAAGGCACCTTTGTTCTTCAGAATGATTCAGGTTTCATCTTGATCTACAAGGAAGTGTGCAGCCCTGAATTAAGGAGAGACAATGAGACCTACACCCTTTTCCCTGTAAAGAACAATCCTTGTGGCTAATCAAGTAAGGCCTTGCAAAGTAACCTATGAAAATCATTTTTTGTTTGTCATTGGTGGACAAATCCAGTGGTTCCTTAAAAAAAATAGCACCTAAGAAATTCATGAATGAACCATGAATTCAACTCTGTTCTTCTGAAGTTATAAGAAAGCTTCAACCATCCAGCAGATTACTTCGTCTGACTAGAATTAACTGGCCTGTCTTGTCAGAAACGAAGAAGAAGAATTAACTGGCCTGTTATTAATAGCAACTTCAAACGAGATTAAGTATAAACAGGCAAACAAAGACAGAAGATCCAGACAGGACACTAGATGAATTGAGTTGAATTGAATGGCCATCGAGAGCAGCACACAGACATGCATGGATTATGATTGTGATCACCATGCACGCCATTGCCAGTTTGCCTGCTGCATGCAGTGTCAGTTATAATCACTCTTGTCAATGGCAGACGATGATGTGTTCCTTCAACCCTTCCAGAGAGTGCTAGTGTAGCACCCACTCATCAAGATCTAGGAAAGAAAAGATGCATCTTAAATCACACACATCCATCCAGTGATCCAATGAGACCACAGGCATATGAAGAAGAATACATGGGGCCAATCTCAAGACGTAGTAGTGCAACAGTGTCACGAGACACCATCATGATTCATGACAGAAAGTATGTGTTTTTCTGCTCTGCTGATCTGATCTTTACAGTTGCAACCTTAGTCCATACTGCAAGCAAGGCAAGGAGATGGTGCACTATGTATCAATTGTCACTACTCATACACGTGTACGTATGAAAGTGTTGTATGCGACCGACACGTGGCGCTGATCGGACGGTGGACGACCATTGGTGCTGTTCCGGAAACACGGGAATCAATCAGATGATGCCGTGGAACTGGAGTGGAGTGTGTCAGACTGACGGCCACTGCTTGTCGGGTTCGATCTAGTTAAGACGGAAAGGTGGTTTTGACATCTTGTAGCAGTAGCTTGGAAGGATATAGATTTGTTGCTTTTTTCTTTCTTTCTTTCCCGGTGTGCCGTTGAGCTCAACTATCATAAGAAGATGGCATGAGCCTTGCGTTGGCTCGATGTTGCTAGAGACGATGAGTTGCTACGCGTTGAGGTGCCGCCATGTCAATTGAGCTTAGCTACCATCAGAAGATGCATGGATCGATGCACGCATGGCACATCGCACATTAATTCTCACTTGGTAATGAATGCGGAACTAAACAAGCATACCCTTACGAAGGAACAATGTAATTGTCAGGTGATCAGATTAACTGAAGGTGACAGTGACGAATCGATCATCTCCTACATCAATCGGTCGTCGGATCAGAAGAGTAGCCCGTGACATAGGATCATCGCTGGGCCCAAAGAGTCCAAACTTAACAGAAGAATGCCCAATCTTCTCAGCCTAAAACTTCCAAATGGGCTGAGCCCATACAAATGCCAATTGAAGTTAGCCAAGGACTGGGCAGCCTGGACTACATTGGGCCCAGTCGAGAGAGAGACGGCCACACTGACCTCTCGGCCGTTCTTCTAAAAGAGAGGCTTATGGGCCATGCTTGATTAAGCGGAGACACGTTTGAGCCCAATAAAAGTTTTTAAAAAGTCTTAGAGCTTTTGGGAGGACGCTGGAGCTTAGGCTCTGTTTGGAACGACTGTGCTTTTCTAAAAAGCGGCTTTCGGTGTCTTCAGAGAGCTTTACATTTGCGATGAACAGTGAGCTTTTCTGATTTGGCGTTTGGTTGTCTGGCTTTTAGATAGACTGGTTGCAGCTTCCGATATGATAAATGTCTAAAATGCCCATGAAGACAGTAATGACTTGTTTAATGCCGTTTTACGCAATTAACATCGTTTAACGACAATTGATGACTATTAACGAAAACTAATGACAGTTGACGACAATTAACAGTATTTAAAGACAATGAAGAACTAATACAATTGACGATAACTACCGTAATTAACAATATTTAACAAATTAACACCGACAACCATAATTAGGGCAATTAACGCCGACTACCGCAATTAGGACAATTGGTCGCATTTGACGACGACTATTGCAATATACCGCACAATTACCGCGATTAACAACAATTAACGATAATTATTACAATTAACAATTATTACAACACATAATTATTAAAATAAATAATTATTACATAAATAATTACAATAAATAACCATTACAATAAACTATTATTACAATTACAATTAACAATAATCATTACAAAAAAAACTAGGGTTAGGGTTTTGCTTCTGGCGGCGGTTGCGGCGGTAGAGGAGGAGGCCACCGGCGGCGGCAGCGTGTGGAGCTCACAAAAGCGGAGGCGGAGGAGGAGGCGCCGAGGCGGAGGAGTTGGGCGTCGGGCGTCGGGAGAGGAGAAGGCGTCACAGAGGATGTGGCCACGGTGGTGAGCCAGCAGCGGCTCGGGGAGGAGGGCGCCGGGGAGAAGGTGGCCGGGGAGGAGGAGGAGAAGGACAGAGTCGGGGAAGGAGGCGCGTCGGGGAGGAGGTGCACCGTGGAGGAGGGGCGCCGGGGAGGAGAGAGGACCACCTGGGGAGAAGGTGGCCGGGGAGGAGGAGGAGAAGGGGAGCGGAGCGGCGCCACTCGGGGGAGGAGGAGAAGGACGGAGGCGCTGCATCGGGGAGGATGTGCACCGTGGAGGAGGGGCGCCGGGGAGGAGGGACGTGGAGGAGGGGCGTCGGCGAGGAGGGAGGTGGAGGAGGCGAGATCTAGATCCAGATCTGGATCTGGATTCGGGTGAGGCCGGCGGGGAGGAGGAGGTGGCCGCTGGGGAGGAGGAGGTGGCCACCGGGGGAGGATGGCCGCGGGAGGAGAGAGGACCACCGGGGGAGGAGGGCCTGCTGGAGGAGGGAGGAGTGCGGGGGAGGAGGGCGCTGGGGGAGGAGGGAAGAGGGGGGAAGAGGGGGGGTGCGGGTTATTTATGTGATGGCAAAAGCGGATAATAATATCTGAAGTTGAGGGGCAAGTTCGGAAGGGGAGTGGTGGGAAGCCGCAGAAAGCTGCCGAAAGGCGGCTTCCAGCTTCCGACTTTCTCCCATTGAGGCAGAAGCCACCGGTGAGCGACTTCTAAAGCGGCCGTTTGAACGGGCCGCTTTCGACGGCCGGGCGAAGTCATTCCAAACGGGGCCTTAATGATGCGAAAGTATTCGGAGGGGTGAGAACATTGCAGAATATCAAAGTTGTACCAAAGAAAAAGGGCAGTAAAGACAAAGGCGATGTCCTATTTCATAGTGGCTGTTACAAATTGATGATGAGGCCAACCTCGAATCGTTAGGTTGTTTGCCGTTAGAATCTTATTTTGGACTAAGATTCAAGCGAAAAAATTGTATTTGTTTTTCGCCTTGCTTTCCGTATCATTCCAATGCGGTAGGTTTCGCCCAATAAAAAGGTAAAAGAGAGACAAAAAGATGTCGCGTCCTCACGTCCCGATCGGCCCACGATGTCGTTGCAGCCATGCCCGTGCAGACCAACACCAACCGCAAAAAAAAATTCGGGTCTTCTTATAAAAAGAGAGAGGCATGCGTTGAGATTGTTAGGAAACCGGGCCCAGGACCGGGAGTCCTGGCCCAAGGTGGGCTCCTCATCCCAAACCCTAGCAGGGTCGTAGCCTATAAATAGGGGGTGCTATTCATTGTAAAGGATTGATCGATGGATGAAGGAATAAAGAGAAGCAAGAAGTCCCCCTACATCTCTGTGTTCTATCTCTTATTATGTTCTTGTTGTTCATGCATTGTTCTTACGATTCTACGCTTGTCACGAGGTAATCGCTCGATTTGGACTCGCGGCGACGGTTCCTCAACACGTTATCGCGACGATCGACTCTCTCGCATCGAAAGGTAACCGTCGATGAGCGACACTCGTAGATTGAATCGTTTTCTAGATTGCTTTCAATTCGCAATTGTTGCTTTCTAGATTGTTTCTCTGATGCAAATTTGCTCTAATCATCGCGAGCCGACTTGGAGTCGCAGACAATGCCGATCGATAGATTGCAAGAAAGAGCGGATGATGATTGCGGTAGATCGATGCATGTCTAAGTACTATATTACATCGGCATCAATTTTACATGCATGAACAAGTAACGGAAAAAAAAAATCTTTTCGGCCTGGAGCCGCCGCCGGCATGAAGTTGCACTGGCGCACCACCACCCGTCGGCTTGAAACCCGGTGCCCGCGGTACCACCCCGGCCGCCCGCATAGCGCCTAACGCCGACGGCTCGCACACGACCCTGCTGGCCACCCGACCTCCACGTCGCGAGAATGCCACCGTCGGCGGCCGAGGTTCCGCACCGACCAAAAGCAAAGGAGGAGGATTAATGGTGCGGCGCCACCGTCTGACACAAGATCGACACACGTTGTCACCACCGCCCTCGAACGGGCTTCCCTTTCATCACCGGTCACCCAAAAGAAGTAAAAAAAAATGGTAGGGGCGTCGGCGCCGAACTCCGGCGTCCCCGTGCCCGAATCCGCGCGCAAAGCCGCCGCATCGGCCCTTGCCCGCACGGCTGCGCCCGAAGCCGGCCGCCCCGTATAGCTCCCGCGCGTACTTGCAGCTCCGCCTTGGCCGCCGGTCCCCGCACGGACGGCGCCCGCCTCTGGCGTCGGCACCGCACTACTGCACGTAAGCGCCGTCGTCGGAGAATCCCGCCGGCCATGCGTCGCCGGTGGCCATCGCGCTTCGTGCGGCCGCAGCGCCATGGAGGCGCGCCACGCCGGACGCCCGGCCGCTCGGCCGCCGTTGTGCTTAAAGCCGCAGCCGGCCGCCTACGCATCACCGCGCCCGCCGCGGCTTCTCCGGCAAAGACCGGCCGCGCCCGCCGCGCTCTCCGCCGCCGCCGCCCCATGCGCTTCTCTCCCACGCCGGCCGCCGCGCCGACGCGCTCCACGCCGGCCGCCACCCACGCAGGCGCGCCGCCATGGCACTACGGGAATTGGGCAAGGAAACCCTACCCTCCCGTGCGTTTTGAGTCATTTTTGACTACTCGGTTTGGGCCAACTTGGGGCATGGCCCAAGAAAAAAAAAAAAAGGGGCCCAAGAAAAAGGGTGGAAATTGTGAAAGGATGAATAGGCCCAAGTTCTGGGCAAAAGGCACGGGAGTGAAAGAAAAAGAAATCCTGAAATTTGCAAAAAGGCCCTCCGAAAATCTGAAATTTTCGCAAATTTTTTTTCTCCGAACTGAAAATTCGCGATTTAATCCCTAAAAATAGCAGAGTTCGCCGAAAATTCATATTCCAGCAGAAAAAGGCCTCGGGAATTCAATTTTTGAATCTGGTTTTGCATTTGAAGCATGTTTAACTTTGTTATTATTATTTCTATGCAATTTATTTATTGTATTTACTGTTTTGATTATCTGTGATTGTTTATATTACTTTTAATCACTGGAAATAGCAGTAAATTATGAAAAATGCATAGAAAAATACGGGATCATGAACTGGAAGTTCGAAGAGTATTATGAGATTTTTGCAACCATTTTATGATTACTAGCAGTAATCTTATGAACTTTTTGTATGAATATGAAAATGACTGGCATTACGAATCAGGAATTCGAAGAACTGGCCCAGCATGGCCAGATTTGTATAAAATTTGTATCAGTCTTCAATTCTGTGGTAATGTAATCACGGATGAGCAGAAAATTGATAAGACTTTCTATCTTTCACCCGAACGCGGTGTAATCTGCACGCAACTATCGTCAAGGCGGCTACATGAAGTATGCCGAATTAATTGACATCATGTAAGTTGCGAAAGCTCAAGATGATGTTCTAAGAAAGAACTACATCTCGCAACCACCTAATAGCAATATTGGCCATGAAGCCACTGCTAGCATCTACAAGGTGATGAAACCTTTCATGAATGAGAGGTGTAAGAAGGGTAAGGTCGTGCGTCACACGTTATTGATGCTTCCCAGTCTAAGAAAAAGAGCAAATGATAGCATGAGGCACAGAGGATTCACATCTATTAATTGCACTTATGAATGTGGACAGCCCAGTAGCAGCCCCCATCATCCCTTCTTTGGACATCGCAGCGGCCGCAGCCGTAGCTGCCCAAGAGAAGAAGATCGCGCATGGAGTCGATTGAGGCAGAAGTTCCTGAATACTTCGTCTATTAGATCTAGTGCACGCATTGCACTCGAATCTTTTATAGTAACATGCAGTTTGTTATTGAAGCAGAATTTTGAATTATTGAATAATGGTTGCAAGCTCTAGCAGAGCAAAGCATTGAATTCTTATAATGAGTCCTGCAAGACTTATTTTCCCGTGTTTATAATAGCAAGTTACGTTCTGATATCTGAAGTATTTTATTTATGTGTTGCTTGCTTTTTGCTACATATTAAAGTACATTATATTAGAACGCATGTGACGCCCTATGGAGGAAGTGTGCTTAGCATGTAGCGGCACAATGAATACTACCCTGAGAGAAATGGATTTTTTCCAGTCAATCAGCAAGAATGTTGGTAGTCTTACGAACAATCGCAGGCAGCGATACTTGTATAATAGGCTCAGGAAGGGCCACAATTATACTCCCTATGGGCACAACTTTGATCATTGAAGAAGACTTGTTGTACCCAGAATCGACTAGAACTCTCAAGGATATTTGCGCTAACAGTTTCCGTGTAGAGACTGAAGAAGAGTATGGTACATAATACATGCTCATTACAAAGCGTGAAGAAAGTGAAAAATAGCATTAGAATGTCTTCCTTCATATGAAACTGGGCTATACTACACTAATATTAAGGCACCTACAGCCTGTACTGCCCTGAAAACTGTATTTAGAAGCTCTGAACTTTTCTATCTCTGGCATGATAGCTTATGTCGCCTAGGTCTTAAGATAATGAGAGATATAATTAATAATTCACAGGGACATAATATGAATATAAAGAATTTCCTGAATCTGGAAGATTTTGTGTGCCCCGCATGTGCCACCGGGAAATTAATTATTAGACCTTTTCGCTCTGAAAGCGAAGAATGAAGTCCCTGCATCCCTGGACCGTATCCAGGGAGAACTTTTGTTGTCTATCTGACCGTAAGGGTCATTTAGGTATTTTATGGTGCTCATCGATGCTTCCTCGGAATGGTCGCACATATGTTTATTGTCTATGAGAAACCATGCTTTTGCAAAGCTAAATCTCGCAGATAATTAACAATTGAAAAAAAAATAATTCCCTTGATCATCACGTGAAGTCCATCTGAATGGACAACGCCGAGAATGTACTCAGAAGGCATCGATGATTATTGTATGAAAATGGGAATTAAAAGTTGAGCATTACGCATATCCACACCCGAATGGACTAGCGTAACTTTGAAGAATTGTAATTTACCAACTATATGTTGGGGACACGCGATCTGCTCGTAGCAGCTCTCATTAATTTTAGACCGTCGGCCTATAACATCCATCCAACTATGCAACTAGCGCAAGGGTCAGTACTGAAAACTCCTCATCTTCGCAGGTTTGGTTGCAAGGGTTATATACCTATACCACCACCGCAATGGCCCGAAATGGGTCTTCTCCGAAAGTCTGGAATATACGTTGGTTATGAGACAGCATCCATAATCAAGTATTTGGACCATATGACTGGAGATTTGTATAATGCCCGATTCGCTGATAGTACATTAGATGAGGTTAGTTTCCCGTCATTAGGGGGAAGAAATCAACCCTTGATGATAATGTCGGGAAATAATTGAAATCTATGCATATGACCCGCGCACTAGTGAAGCAAATAGAGAAGTCCAGAAGATAATTGCGGTCGTAAGATAATTGAATTGAAGTCTAGAAGACAATTGAAGTCAGAAGATAATTGATTCGCAAGTATTAGCGAATCAACCGCGATTACTTTAGTGATTTGAAGAGCGTGAATAAGTAGCACTTGCACGCAAGCAATGCACCGAGAGGGTTGAAATACCATTGAAGGTATCCCTAATCCCGCCCGAGGCCTCGGAATAAAGGGCGAGAACTCCGGTCCCTCGAATCCGGAAGTAACAGGGGGCTGGTGAAAAAGGATAAGAAGGACTTGACACACCGATCACCAAGTGCCCCGAACGGAAGGAGCGGTTGAGACGGCATCGGTATGGAACCTTCGTAAAAGGCATACCAGAATTGAACATCCCCATGAAGGGAGGCATCAGCATGGATGTGTGCGCACACATCGGAGCTGAAAAACTAAAGGGACTTGCCCCGCAATTGGAAGCAGCGGTGAACAAGTAGAAACATTAAAAGAATCGCCCCTTGAAGAAATAGTTATAAACTTTATGACATCGGGAGAATCTTTGAATATGACAACAGCCAACGTCGACATTTACTTTGCAAAGAAACTTACCACAATCATCAATCTTGATCCAGAGCCTGCATCGCTCGATAAATGAAAGAAAAGATCAGATTGAGAAGATTGGGAGAAGGCAATCGAAACTGAATTATTCTTTCCGAATAAAAGAAAGATGTTTGGGCACAAGTCGCATCGTCTCCCCTTGTGCACCCCGTAGGGTATAAGTGGGTATTTGTTCGAAAGAGAAATGAAAAGAAGAAAGGCTAGTTGTACAAGGTTTCATTGGACATCCAAACGATGATTATGAAGAAACCTATTCCCGGTCATGGGCGGAACTCCCTTTAAATATTTATCTCAATGGCAGTGAACTTGAAGTTAGAAGCGAAATTGATGGATAGGGTACCAGCATACCTTTATGAAATATTGGATTCGGACATTTATATGAAGATACCTGAATGTATCACTGTCCCGAACCAAAACAGAGCAAATAGAAACATGTACAGTGTGAAACTCAGAAAGTCATTGTACGAACTTAAGCAATCAGGCAGAATGTGGTATAATCGCTTGAAGCGACTTTCTATGCAAGAAAGGTTACACGAAAAATGAGAATAATCTCTGTGTATTTATACGACGATCCCAGAATGGATTTTGTATAATCTTAGAGTATGAAGATGATCTGAATATCATCGGAACCCTGAAGGATATTAGGAAAGCAAGCTCTTACCTGGAGTCGGAGTCCGAAAAGAAAGGTTTGGGTAAAACCAAATATTACTTAGGCTTGCAGCTTGAGCATGCCCCTGAAGGGATATTAGTGCATCAGTCAGCCTACACTCAGAAGGTGTTAGAAAGGTTCGACCTTGCGAAGGCATACCCTTTGAAAGTGCCAATGGTCGGAGATCTTTGCGACAAGACAAAGACCCGCATGGACCTAAAGAAGAGGGGAGGAAGTCACGGGACCGAATTCCCACACCAAGTGCAATAGAAGCACTAATGTATTTAGCAAACGTACTAGAACGGATATTGCATTTGCCGTGAACCTATTAGCAAGGTATAGTCTACGAACCTACCAAAGGCATTGGTAGAGAATGAAGGACATCTTTCAATACCTCCAAAGAAGCAAAGAATTTAGTCATTCTCTGAAAGAACCAAGACTTAACTATGAATGGCAATACTGAGATGACGGGTACTTGTAGGATCCATGATCTGACCAAATTGCAAGCAAAGCTATGAACTCCTATGTGGTGGAACGCAATTCCATGGAAAACGTCTAAGCGAGTCTTGTGCGAGCTTGACGAACCACTCGGAAATGATAGCCTTGTATGAGGCCTCACGAGAATGTGCTTGGCCGGCGGATGATTCACCACATCCAGCAATCATGTGGATTGAATGCCGCACTAACCCCACTATTATCTATGAAGATAAATGCGACTTGTGTTGCATAAGTACATATGGGTTATGTGAAGAATCCTCTCACAAAGCATATCAACCCCAAGTTCTTCTATGCTCGTGAATTGCAAAGATGAACGTAATAAAAGCAACGCATACTAAGTCATGTGATAATCTTGCGATTTATTCACTAAGTCACTTCGACATCTAGCTTTGAAAGGTGCATACGTGGAATTAGAATGATGAGACTTAGAAGTGCGAGTCGGGGAGAATCTTCACAAACTCATTACTAAAGCTTGATCACGAAGATCAGTACCCAAAAGGTAAATCCTGAGATTAAATGAAATTGGGTGGATTGTACTCTTTTCCTTTGACGAATTTTCCTGAAGTTTCTCGGCTAAGGTTTTTAATGAGGCAATTCGTGCAGCATAACAGAACATGATTCATGTACTCTTTCTCCAAATTTTTCCCACTGGGTTTTTATGGAGTTTTGACGAGGCATGGGCATGAAGGATGAGTGCCCAAGGGGGAGTGTTAGGAAACCGGGCCGGGACGGGAGTCTCGCCCAAGGTGGGCTCCTCATCCCAAACCCTAGCAGGGTCGTAGCCTATAAATAGGGGGTGCTATTCATTGTAAAGGATTGATCGATGGATGAAGGAATAAAGAGAAGCAAGAAGTCCCCCTACATCTCTGTGTTCTATCTCTTATTATGTTCTTGTTGTTCATGCATTGTTCTTACGATTCTACGCTTGTCTACGAGGTAATCGCTCGTTGAGATTATCGTTCCTCAACAGAGATTCGTGCAACTCGTGCAACGCGAAGCATAGTTTTCAGCCACGTACATACGCATTGCACTACGTACCCCCAACCTGGCACGCTTTGCCTTGCCTTTGCCTACACGCGTAAGCTGGGATAGTAATCTGAAAGATTTGCTCTATTTTCGGCGAAATCCCCCTAGATTTACAGCGAAATTCAAAACAAAAAAATCCATACGATTTAATGGAACTCCGCCGCTTTCGTGTAACTATTTTTTTTGAAAGGTATGGCAGTAAGACTGCCACACTGCATTAAAGAGGGGGAAAACAATACAGAGCTGACAATTACAGACAAGGATAAAAGCATAAAAAACAAGTAGAACCGAAAGAAAAAAGAAAGGAAACCAAGAGAAACGGATAAAATCAAATAAGGGTGCCGCTAATTTTTTTTGCCCCGCTGAAGATCCAGATCCTGGCTTCCTCTCTGTACTTAGCTTTCTACTAAGAAGCAGGATCGTGTGATATTTGTTCCAACATTAGGCCTTCATCTATGTACTTGCAGTACTAATTCAGAAATTCCGTATGGTCGTCCATTTTGTCAGATCGAGTCAAGCGGCTCCGACTTTGCTGCCGCCTTCTTCGACCGCCTTCCCTTTTTCTTCTTCTCCCCAGAACCATGCACTGATGCGAAGCGACCACCTGTAGCAGCTGGTGAATCGATGGAGCCGTGAAGCGATTCTTTCTACCTCCTCTTCGTCTACTGCCCTAACCGCCAACTTTGATGTTGCCTCACACAGCAGCTGCTTTGTTTTTTCTCGTTGGAAATGGATAGCAGCTGCATTACCGAACAAGTGCAGAGCAGTCTCTACATGGTGTTACAGAAGAATTGAAGTAAACGATTTCCCTTCTAAATTTTCAAGGATCACTGGACATTCGTGCGTGTGAATGCTAGCTAGTACCACAAAACGCTCTCTCTCAAGAAAGCGAGAGGACACCGGCAAGAATTAATTTAGCTAGCAATACAGATCAGTAGTATGGTTAGCAAGTAGATGTACGGATTAATTTGGCGTGCATGTCCTATTGTCCTGTCGCTGGCCCATGCATGCCACCGCAGTATTAATCCGGCATGCCTGCAGCCTGCTATGCTAAGCTAGTACTCCTACCTTGCAGTCGTGGTCAGAGTCAAGAGAGCCAGGCATACATAATAGGAATCAAAGACAGCCAGCCTAACTCTTGGGGTTGAATTCGTACAAGTCATTTCCATCCCATCCTATCCCATCCCGTGCCCATTCCCATTGCTGCCTGGTACTGCTGCAATTTGGCAGCAGGTGCTTATCTCCAGCTCATCTGGACACATACATTAGGCAGAGGAGACCCCAAAAAAAACTACCATGAGAAACACATTTTCTTCTTCTCCTCCTTCCTCTTCTTTGTTGCTGCTGCTGCACCAGCTTGGAAGAAACAAGGAATCAAACGAAACAAGACAAAATGAAAACACAATCAAAACACCGTGCATGTGCACAAGTTTGAAGGCAAGAACTTAGTAGTCACTCGTGTGCTTCTCGTAGTAGGGCTTTCCTTGTTCTTTTCATTCATATATATTGACCAGTCCGCGGCCCGCCGCCTTCAAAAACCCTAGCTTAGCTAGCTTGCACGTCCAATTCAAATCGCGCATGCATGTCTGAAAATCGATCCAACACATGTTTTCTTTCGTGCCTGCCTGTTCCAAGCAAGAACAAGCACGAGTTTCAAAGCAAACTAATCGGTTTGGTGATGGGCTAGCTGAAAGGCTGAAATGACATTGGTTTCTTCCATTAATCCTACAACACTGTTCCTAGACTCGTACAACCTTCGAGTAGTGATGCACAAGAGATCAAGTCTGGACACATTTGCTGATATTTTACCCACCATTTTTCTTATCTAATGGCTTCAGTTGGATTCTTCTCCGAGACCCTTCTGAAATCAAGGCAAAAAGTTTGGCTGCAGGGGCCATCAGAGGTAGCCCAAACATTTGAGCAAACATGGAGCAGCCAATGGCAATGCCTCCCCAATAAGAAACGTGAGGAGATAAGATTTGGCCGATAGATATCATCACAGCCACCACCAAATGGCCTTGGCATCTTGTCACCTCTCTCTCCTCAACACATTTTCCTTGCGATATCAAACCAACCGGCCAATTCTGACATGGGTTCTCTCAGCTTCAGGTTGCCTTGCCTCGTGTTTGACTTTGCTAGGCATAGGCCAAACCACTAGTCTAGAGTGTTGCCATCAAGACAGGTATTTGACCACAGATATGTCCATGTCGTGTACAAGAAAACTACGGCTGCGGTTGCCTTGTACTAGTAGGATAGGGAGAGGCATGCCTGCCTGACTATCAGTAGCAAAGTTTCTTACAGTCTGATCTGAGGAAACACTTTTCAGTTTTCACTGTCGGACAAGGTGTTTGAATTTATTCAGGCTTCTCAAGCTAGGTTCAGAAACATATGTTCAGTACATGATTTTAGCAACATGGAAATGATTCCATTACTGATAATGCCATGGTAAGTTTCTAGAAGCGGGGTATGCCTAATTTGATAAGATAGATGTTAACCGGCGCAAGGTTCTTCTTATTTTCCCCTGACAAAGATAAGAAGATTGCACCAAACTGCTCCAGAAAAAAAGGAGGTTGTCTGTAAATACAAGTCCCTTAAGGCATTGTAACAGCTGGCTATACACTGTGTATATCAATATAGTCGATGCTCAATAAGGAAGTAAGGATCATCAGAATAATGGAAGGATTTGAGTTGAAGTGTCTGAAACTTGCAGCAGTCATTTTATATTGACCAAATAAGTTCTTAGGACGCACGTCTCACTCTAACCATCCACTAAGCAAAGCACCTGAACAAGAACTCTGAATAATCATGTATGGTGCAACCTTTTCTCCACTGCACAAATTTAATATGGCACAAATCAGAACCAAGCAAAAAAAAAAAAAAAAAAACTTCTTTGCAGATTTCACCATCTCGACAGATTATAAAAATCGCAACTTTTAGCTGCAACAATTAAACAAAAGGATCAATGCAACGAAGCATCTTTTATTTTCATTTCCTTGAGGAAATCCAAAGGTGCAGCAACTTGTTAATTGCATCCTCTGTTGACTAGTTGTGCCATCCTATTTGTTTTCCCTTAGGTCAGAGCAAGGCACCTGCTCGCTAAAGCAGTTTTACTTCAGCTTGATCCTTAAAAAAAGGGTGAACGAAGCTATAACATAGTATAACAGCGTTTGAACTATGCTATAAATAATATGCCAAATGCTCTAAAATACAAAGCCACTACGCCTTTTCTTTTGATATTATGCTATCTCGTTACCTCGCTGTTCCTCTTGTTAATTTTTTATCACGAAATATTATTTGCCAGAAAAGGGACATATGAAACTACATTGAAACGCCCTGCTGTACTGAACGAATAACACATTCAGAAAACCAAACAAGAGAAATTGCTGGCAAAAAAGAAGAACAACACATTGTTCTTTTATGGACGCGACTAGCGCTCGGATGTACGGTCCGATCTCCCCCAAACATCTAGCTCGTGATGCGCAGACAACATTAATGATCTCCTCCGTATATGAATCCCCCATAAATTCCTCCTGACCGATCTCCCCCGCAATCCCGAACATCTCCCACAGCGCAAAGTCGATCAATAAAATCAAAACAAAGCATCTGGAAAAAACACATTGAAATTTTTTTGCAACATCACCGTGAATAGTATGCAACATTTTTTTCCCTATGAATACAATTTTTTTTCAACAGGCCGTAACATTTTTTTTCCTATAGATACAACATCGTAAATAACAGTATGCAACGATTTTTTTCTAACTGTTGCAATGTTTTTTTTTTACAATGGTTGCAACATATCAAAAAAAGTTCAAAGAAAATAACAATCAAATGCAGCTCACCACGCCGCTACTCCCAGCTTTGGCGCTCACGACACCATCGCGCCGACGCCGGACCACCGCGCCTATCGGCCTCACTCTGATTCCTTGTGCAGGCCGCCGCCGCGTGCCAGCAGCCACGCCACCACCTGCGCTCAGCCTCCCGCGCCCCCGCGCCGGTAGGTCGCATACTCGGCTCGGGGCCGCGGCATACAGGCCAGTGCCACTAGCAGCCATAGCTCCAGCGCCACCAGCGATGCCATGCGTCGTGCTCACGCCGCAATGCACTTGCCGCCGCCCGAGCCGAAGAGCAACGCCTCCAGCCGGCCGTTGACGACGCTGTGGTCGCCTCGACCCATCAGTTGATTCTCTCAGTGCGCGATGTGCCACACAGTAGCAAGAATCGCAATATCTTTTTGGTGTGTGTACTGAAGTAAGCAGTAGCTCCGTATGGATTTGGGGTGAAATGTTGGAAGGGGAGCGGAGGGAAAGAAGGCTCTAGATTTTTAGACGGGGAAGGTGGGAGTGTAGTAGGTGGGGTTGTTGGGTGCTCAGACTGGAACCGTCCCTAGCCGAGGATGCGGCCTGCCGGCGAGGCCACGGGAGGCTGAGCGCAGGTGGTGGCGTGGCTGCTGGCGTGCGGCAGCGGCCTGCACAGGGCATCAGAGCAAGGCTGATAGGCGCAGTGGTCCCAGCAGCGTGTCCAACTTGGTGGAGTGGCGTCGGCGCGATGGTGTCGTGAGCGCCGAAGCAGGGAGTAGCGGCGTGGTGAGCTGCATTTGATTGTTGCTTTCTTTGAACATTTTTTTGATATGTTGCAACCATTGAAAAAAATATTGCAATAGTTAGAAAAAATTGTTGCATACTATTCTTTGCAATGTTGCATCTATAGGAAAAAAATATTGCATTCATAGGAAAAAATGTTGCATACTGTTTATGGTGATGTTGCAAGATTTTTTCAATATGTTTTTTTTTTCTTCAGATGCTTTGTTTTGATTTTATTGATCGAGTTTGTGCTGTGGGAGATGTTCGGGATTGCCGGGGAGATCGTCGGGAGGAATTTATGGGGGATTCATATGCGGAGGAGATCATTGATGCTGTCTGCGCATCACAAGCTAGATGTTCGGGGGAGATCGGAGTGTTGTGTACGGCGCTAGCATTCGGATCGTACGTTGAGCGCTAGTCACGCTTTCTTTTATTATTGCTGCGCAAAAACATTAATTAACTGCTGTCAAATAGCAGTAATCTTCTCGTTCCCACAACCAAAAGACACCCTAACAAAACAAGAGAGGTTCTGAGAACAACTCGATCATTGAGCAACAGTATAGCACCTGTACCACTGTAATCTGGACCTTCCGATTTGCCAATCTCCATAACAAACCAATAAAACTGAAATTCCACACACATTAATTGTTTCCTTCAACGAAACGAAAGAACAAAATCAAGATAAGAACACAACTACACTGCTAGTATATCACGATTCACAGTGGATGTATACATGCTGCCTTTATCGGTTTCTTCTTGCTTGATCTCTGGATGTAGACGTATATCGATCGATCCGGCTCTACCGCCTCTTGTTCTTGCTCCCGATGAGCAATACCACGTAGAAGAGGGCACGGAAAAAGAATCCCCATGCCGCGGTCACCAGCAGGCACTTCCACTTGCTGATGTCAGTGACGGCCTGCTGGGCCAGCACGTCAGCGCCGGTGGTGACGCACGTGTTGGCCGTCATGTTCGTGCCAAGGGTGCTGCTGATGGCGTCGAGCACCTTGAGCTTGACGCCCTCCGACATGCGGCCGATGGGCGTGCCGTCGAACATCTCGACGCCGCGCGAGAAGCACCGCGACGCGTCCCGGAACTCGTTCTGCAGCACCGCCTGGTACGGGTACTTGACCAAGGATAGGTAGTGGAACCATATCCAGTAGTCCGGGATGCGGTCGCGGTTGATGAAGAAGCCGGAGAACAGGAGGAAGTAGGCGAGGATGGCGACAACGACGGTGTACCCCAGCATGACGTGCGGCACCACCGCGGACAGGAACGTCACGAACCCGCTGCCCGCCCAGAAGGAAGCCAGCAAGATCAACACAAAGAACAGGAACGACCCTCCCCCGCCGGCGAGCCCGACGGCGAAGAACGTGGTGACCGCGAACGCCAGGGACAGGAGGACGAGCGGAGGGAAGGCGACGACGCCGTTGGCGAGCACGTAGGAGAGCCGGCGGTAGGCATTGTGCGCCGTCTCCCGGAGGTAGATGTGGCGCTCCTGCACGAACACCGGCAGCGCGTCGGCGCAAACGTAGAACATGGTGGACATGGCCATGGCGAAGAAGCCGAGGCGCTCCTGGACGCCCTTGGGCGTGTCGTCGAGGCGCCAGAAGATGGTCGCCAGGATGAACCCCGTCACCATGATCGTGCCAAGGCGCATCAGGAAGAGCTCCGGCATGCGCCCCGTGTTGGTGAAGGACCGCTTCATGAGCACCCACACCTCCACCGACAGCGGGTTCGCGAACGTCGGCACCGAAGTCGACGACGCCGTCCCCGAGCCGCTCCCGGCGACGAGCTTACCCCGGGAGACGCTCTCGGCGATGGCGAGCTCGAGCGGCATTGTGCACACCTTACTGTTGTCCTTGTCGGCTGAGGCTGCCGGATTAAGGGCGGCGTGCGAGGCCTGCCACTTGGCGTTAAAGTCGGCGAGAGGCGCGGCGCCTTCGGGCAGGCGCTCGAGCTCGCGGATGGTGTCGAGCGCGAACTCGGCCGGGTTCTCGTTGTCCGGGATGGGCGCTCCGAACTCGGACAAGAAGAGCTTGAGGCCGGACGGCGTGCCGGCGTAGACGGTGCGGCCGCGGGAGAGGAATAGGAGGCGGTCGAGGATTCCTAGGATGCGCGCGCTGGGCTGGTGGATGGTCATGATGACGACGCTGCCGCTCTGCGCGATGCGACTGAGCACCTGCACCACCATGAAGGCGCTGGCCGAGTCCAGCCCGGAGGTGGGCTCGTCGAGGAACAGCAGGATCGGGTCGTGGATGATGTCGGTGCCGATGGAAACGCGGCGGCGCTCGCCTCCGGACACGCCACGGTGGCCCTCGTCGCCGATGATTGTATCGGCGGCGCGGGAGAGGCCTAGCTGGTCGATGAGCGCGTCGACGCGGGCGCACTTCTTGGCCGGGGAGAGAGCGCGCGGGAGGCGGAACTCGGCGGCGAAGAGAAGCGTCTCACGCACGGTGAGCATCGGGTACAGCAGGTCGTCCTGCATGACGTAGGCGGAGATGGCCCTGAGGCGGCGGCCTTGGAGGGGCTCGCCGTTGAGCGTGACGCGTCCCCGGAGGCTCTCCCTCGCGATCCGGCCGGCGAGCGCGTCCACCAGCGTGGACTTGCCGGACCCGCTAGCGCCCATGACGGCGAACAGCTCGCCCTCCCGCGCCTCGCCGGAGATGCCGTCGAGCAGCGCCTTGGTCGGCCCGGCGGGCGGCGCGTCCGTGGACGTCAGGCGGTTGCTGGCCCGCGACGGCAGGCAGCGCATCCCGCCGCCCTTGTTGACGCTGTAGGACAGGTCCGTGAAGGACAGCACGTACGGGACCGGCGTGACGGGCTGAGCGGCCTCGTGGGCGTCGATGTCGACCACGGCGTGGGTGGAGGTGGCCATGTATAACGACCGAGTTGGCACACAAACCCGGCGGGCTGTGTCTGTGTGCTTGTGCAGCAGGAGCTTAGACCGTTGGTGTGTGTGTCGACTCGTGCTTGGTTAATTTGGAGTGCTGATGGCTACTTATAGGCACGCATTCGGTTTGTCATTACCTCCGTCGGCCACCGCCCCCTCGCGCCCTCTCTCTCCTCTCGACGGTGGATGCGGGGAGGCGAGGGGAGGCCCCGCCGCCTTCAGTGAGGACCCACCATGTATTGTACTTGTACAGCGCGCAGCTCAATACATATATACAAAGGGGACTACGAGCCCATCTTAAAGCGCATTTTGCGCCATTGGATCGTCAGTCCATGCTGATGCTGCGTTCCAGAATTAACAAGACCACCAACCAAAGCCCATTGCTCCTCATGGGCCGAAAGACTTCCCTCACGGATGTTTGGACGGGCCCGATCCCGGCCCACTCAAAAGGCTTGGACGTGCCCGCGACTACTCAAACCAATCCCGCCCGTCCGTACACTCCGGGATGATCCCATCCGTCCATCCAGATCTGCGATGCCGCTTAAATACGCTTGGCCGCTGGTTTCGCGAGGTCTCTCGTCCCCCCTCCCCCATCTCTCCAGGACAAAGCGGCCGCGTCCACGTCGGCTCGACCTAGGGTTCCAAGGTTCGAGATTCCACCCCAGATCCAGTTTTTTTCCTTCGATTTCTCTAGCAATTATTCGATCCCGTCTATGCGCGCTCGTCTTGCCAGTTTTTTTTTGGCGATTTTTGGTGGGCTTCTAGGTTTTACGCGCCGATCTGCGCCCGTTGGATTGTTTTTTTTTTTTGGATTTCGGGGCGGATCTAGTTGGACTAGGCCTTGCCGAGCAAAATACTACAACTTTTTTGGGGCGTAATCCGATATTTGTGTGCGCAGAGAGTTGCTTAGGGTTCTGTTGCAGAGGCTCTTTTTGTTGGGCATCCTGAGGATTTCTAGTGCGAAATTTAGTTATGTTACCTCTAATTCAAGAGGGTTATGTAGTATTACTGTTAGCAACTACAGATAATTGCGACTTGAAATTACGACGGTTAAGTAAACGGGGGTAAAACCGGTAAGTCACCAAACCCATGTGTTGATGTATAATTGTTAAGCTCCCAAATCCATGTTTTGATGTTTATGAACATTAAATATAACAGACATACTGTTGCTCACATAGTAATTCTCCGTGAGGTGACGCTTGTTACTGCGGGATGCAGTTTGATTTTCTGATATTGGGGCAGGGGCTTTAAAGTTTTAGTTGAAGCTATATGCATTTGTTATTTACTTGGAATTATGATGACAACCATGCATATATTTGATGTAATCTACACCTTGAGAGGGATAAAAATGTTACCTGTAGCAGAAGTGATGTGCATTCGAGTTGATGTAAAATGTAAATGCCCATCATCTCCTTGATGTAAACTTGTAAACTTGCCACTGCAAGAAATGCTTGATGAGTTAAAAGTAAACCTGCACATTAACAAATGCATGTGTTATTTACTTGGAATTATGATGCGATGGCAGTGATGCAACAACTATCATATGAAGTCATAATAAGACATAACATAGTTCTCACACAAAATAGGACAAGTTCACATGTATCACAAGTTCACAAATCACAACCACACAGTCTTAGTTCTCACAAACAGGCAAGCAAAATAGTTCATAAGGAAACTTAAGCAAGCATGATAATATGATGATCAAATGAGCCAATCTTCATCCTCTTGTCCATAATCCTTGGTTGGAACCACTTCATCTTGGCCGGATTCAAACTCAAACATCCTCAAGGTCCTCATTGACCTCCTCTTCCTCTTTGGATTCGGACTTGAAATCATCTTCCTAAAGTTCTCTTACTCTTGCACTCCTCCGAGGTTACGTGGTGTCATAGCAACAGAACTAGACAGTAGAGAACGGTGGACCCTGGGTATCCCACGGATGCGAGGGGGAGAACCCAAAGGTCCTCAATAGGGGACCGATATCGAAGTGCGTGAATGTGTTTTTATTGCCTTGAAAAAAGTCCTTTATTACATGGGGCAAAGCCCTATTTATAGAGCCATAAAAGAGGGTACATGAGATTGTGATCCTATCCCTACAAAGCCCCCCTAGGTACCTAGTGTCTTGCTGCGGGGGAGGCCGGCTACGGCGAGGGAGGAAGTGCTGCTGTTGAGGAGAGGATGAATCGACAGTGGGAGGAGGAGGTAGATTCGATCGGCGTCAGCTTACTTCAACTCCCAGGCTCCCATAAACTCACCTCCAATCCCTAACCTGACCACGAACCATCGGGATTATACTCCCTTTTCGCAGCCGTTCGCCAAGTCAGTTGCCTAGAGCCCGCCTAGGCGCCTCCGCGTCGAATTCCGATGCGATTTCCTCCGCCTAGGCAACCTAGGACTGGCTTTGACTAGCTAGGCGGCGGCGGCAGCGCCTAGGGCCTCGATTTGGGGGAAATCGAGGTGGATTTCTAAGTATACCAACACACAATAAAAATATTTCTGAGTAGTCTTAACCATAGTACTCATATTCGTATGTTTACCCTTAGCTTTTTTTCAGTGTTTGAAAGGACTGATGTACAGTTTTCTTGTTTTCAGGAGATGCCTCGCCATGATGATCGTTACGGAAGCACACGCTTGTATGTCGGCAGATTGTCCTCCCGCACTCGTTCTCGCGACCTAGAATCTCTTTTCAGCAGATATGGAAGGTAATGGCATTACTATGAGCATTAAGAGTTCTTCAAAAGTTTTCTGAAGTAAAATAATTTTCAATTTTGATAACTGACAACTATGGTTTTGGTGACAAGTGTCAGCTGTCAAGCACAAGTAAAAATAGTTTTTTTTTAACTGTAACCCTTACTAACTGTGGGCGTGTCATCGGCTAGAGTAAACTAGTAAGCAAGGGGTCCTTCCTACCCTTGTTCAATGACAGCTTATAACAGTTGTTGGGTTTAGTGATACTATTGAGTCTTTACAAGCTACTTTGTGGATGAGTCTCTCCAAGCCATTCTGTGTTTGGTTGGCTTATAACAGTTTTCTGTTATTTATTTAAGTATACTGTAGAAGTTTGACCCCAGGGCCTTGTGTGCTTAACTTGAATGATCTTGTTGAAGGTTTTTCGGTTTTTTACACAACCCGGGAGGTATGTGGTGGAAGGGTGCCCTTGGTGGAATTGGTGGCCATTATTCCAAAGTT
Organism: Ampelocalamus luodianensis; assembly: GCA_036346255.1. Taxonomy (NCBI): domain Eukaryota; kingdom Viridiplantae; phylum Streptophyta; class Magnoliopsida; order Poales; family Poaceae; genus Ampelocalamus; species Ampelocalamus luodianensis. The sequence continues at coordinate 72,859,503 of CM070633.1, read as the reverse complement.
TGTGGAGGACTTTGGTGAAGGGTGCCCTTGGTGTAATGTTATTGACTGTTTTACTGGAAGTTGCAAGATGGTGATGCATTTGAGTTCTTGAGTCATGATGGCTTACTGTTTGTGGCAACCATTTGCGCAGAATACGTGAAGTGGAGTTGAAGCGCGACTATGCTTTTATTGTATGTGATTTTCACTTCCCTAAATTTTATTCTGCCTTTTGATGTTGTTAGCATACTTATGATTGTATGGAATGTATTATGTTCACATATGAGGACTCCTTTTTTTTTGCCCTTTATTGCCAATTACCAAACAGGAATTCAGTGATGCTCGTGATGCTGATGATGCACGATACAATCTAGATGGCAGGGATGTTGATGGAAGTCGCATTACTGTTGAGTTTGCTAAAGGGGTAAGTTGCTGTTGTGGTTATACATCTTTTGAGCATACTGATGATAATACTCAATTTTGTCTTCTTATCAAGCCATGAGTGAAACTTGCTTATGATGCTCCTTTACACAATTTTTGCGTTCAGGTTCCACGTGGTCCAGGTGGTTCGCGTGAGTATATGGGAAGAGGGCCTCCTCCAGGAACAGGGCGTTGTTTTAACTGTGGCATTGATGGTCACTGGGCCAGAGACTGTAAGGCTGGTGACTGGAAGAACAAATGCTACCGTTGTGGAGAAAGGGGTCATATAGAAAGAAATTGCCAGAATAGTCCAAGGAATCTCAGGTATTGATTGATAACTTTTCCAACTCTGTTGTAATGCTTCAATGGCATTGTAGTGCTGCATTTTAGTTATACTTGAATGGTCTTATTTAATATTCTGTTAATGATTTTTTTTCCAGGCGTGAGAGAAGTTATTCACGGTCCCCATCTCCACGCCGTGGACGGGGCCGCAGCCGGAGCTACAGCAGAAGCCGTAGCTACAGGTACGCTGAACAAAAGGCACCTGCAAATTATTGCTCTTTAGTTCGTTAATATATGTCTAGTTTTTCTCCTGTGCACTTGGTGTTCTGTCACCCAGCTTGTTTTAACATTCCTTTTGTTATAATCAGCCGATCTAGATCCAGATCCTTATCTGGATCTCCTAGGGGAGGACGCCAAGAGCGTGATGAGAGGAGGTCAAGGAGTCTTAGCTACAGCAGGAGCCCCAGGCGATCTGTCTCCCCACCAACAAAGGAAAAGGAGCGCAGCCCCACGCCTGGTGGCAGTCGGAGCCCCATGAGTCCCCAGGATCGGGTGAGCCCTCCACCAAAGGATCCAAAGGATAATGGTGAGTGCAATGGCTCAGACCATGGTGACAGTCCTCGGGGTAGGGAGACCAGGAGCCCATCTGATGGCTACCGTAGCCCTGCGGCCAATGAGCGCAGCCCAAGTCCTAGGGGCAATGGCAGCCCAAGTCCTAGGGACAATGGCAACGAGCACAGCCCAGGTCCCAGGGGCAATGGCAGCCCAAGTCCTAGGGACAATGGCAAGGGCGACGGTGGCAGCCGCCTCGGCTCAGGCTCACCCAGAGGAAGCGAGTCCCCCTGAAAAACCTGGAATCTAATCCCAGTTTGATGGGCTCTACTTGTGGATGTGATGCTATGGTTGTAATGGCTATATTTCCAGCTTAAGACGGGGCGAGTGTATTTGCTCTTTCTCAAACTACAACTTATTTTGTTACTTTAGACATCTCAAAAGGATTTGTTGCCCTCGGGCTATGCTTGATGTGTAATGGATCGATGTAGTCTTTATTAGCCTGGTAAAAATGTGGACAGCTTGGTAGCTTGGTCTGTTGCAACTTGTGGTGCTGCATGATGCCTGTAGTAGTTTCATGTTTGGAAGGGGTAAATCATGCTCTGCTCGGTGCCTGGAGATTTGTGCAGGCTCCTCATGGTGGTGCCGCTGAGCTCAATCGCCGTTCATATTGGGTGGTGGCCGTATCCGTATAGCGAGTGATTCCATGGATGGAGAAGGCAGGATGCAGCAGGTAAGGTCGGATAGAACGTTTATCCGACAAACTGGAGCTTGCTTCTGTGATGCTATTATTACGTTATACGTGGTAGCCCCAGGTTTTCGGCTTGGGCTTGGCCGAGTCAGTTACCCAGAGAGAGAGAGAGAAGGTAAAGGTTACACTCTGCAGCTGGCACTCACCACTTGACAAGCAGTTATTATCACATGGCTCGTAGTAACTGCTAGTTCTAGCACACTTGTTAAGAGCATGTACAACCAACTGCATTTGCTACTACAACTAAACCACGCTCTGCTTCGCTGTTGCAGTTATAGCTGTTAGCTGTTGTTACACTCGCACACACTCGCTAGCTATCTACTGCTCCTACCAAGCAAAGACCGCGAGGAGTCGAGAAGAAGAAAAAAAAAACTTAGCTGTATCATCAACATATGACTAGTACGGTAGTACCTAGCTAGTACTGTGACTGACACATACATATTCTAATAAGAGACCAAATCGACCAATAAATTCATCCAAGAAAAAAGCGGAGAGAGAGGGGGGGGGGGAATAAAAACCTGGACGTACGGGGTACGGTTCGTCGGTCTCCTACTCCGATTAGTACTGTACCATGGCCATGGCTTGCGTCGGATGAGGATCCGACCCTAACTCGGGCTCTCACACACAGCCCTCTACAAGTAAGTAACCAACGTCCATACCAACCAGACTACTTGCTCACATTGTGTCGTGCCAACTCGTTCCTAAGGCACAGGAGCGTCGCCGCAAACACATGGCCACCTCGGACCACATCGTCGTCGTCGACATTGACGACGGCGAGGCCGCTCAGCCGGTCACGCCGGTCCCGTACGTGCTGTCCTTCACGGACCTGTCCTACAGCGTCAACAAGGGCGGCGGGCTGCGCTGCCTGCCGTCGCGTGCCAGCAACCGCCTGGCGTCCACGGACGCGCCGCCGGCCGGTCCGACTAAGACGCTGCTCGACTGCATCTCCGGCGAGGCTCGCGAGGGCGAGCTTTTCGCCGTCATGGGCGCCAGCGGGTCGGGCAAGTCCACGCTGGTGGACGCGCTCGCCGGCCGGATCGCGCGGGAGAGCCTCCGCGGCCGCGTCACGCTCAACGGCGAGCCCCTCCACGGCCGCCGCCTCCGGGCCATCTCCGCCTACGTAATGCAGGACGACCTACTGTACCCGATGCTCACTGTGCGCGAGACGCTGCTCTTCGCCGCCGAGTTCCGCCTCCCGCGCGCGCTCTCCCCGGCCAAGAAGCGCGCCCGCGTCGACGCGCTCATCGACCAGCTCGGCCTCTCCCGCGCCGCAGACACCGTCATCGGGGACGAGGGCCACCGCGGCGTGTCTGGAGGCGAGCGCCGCCGGGTGTCCATCGGCACCGACATCATCCACGACCCGATCCTGCTGTTCCTCGACGAGCCCACCTCCGGGCTTGACTCGGCCAGCGCCTTCATGGTGGTGCAGGTGCTCCGCCGCATCGCGCAGAGCGGCAGCGTCGTCATCATGACCATCCACCAGCCCAGCGCGCGCATCCTCGGCATCCTCGACCGCCTCCTCTTCCTCTCCCGCGGTCGCACCGTCTACGCCGGCACGCCGTCCGGCCTCAAGCCCTTCTTCTCCGAGTACGGTGCGCCCATCCCGGACAACGAGAACCCGGCCGAGTTCGCGCTCGACACCATCCGCGAGCTCGAGCGCCAGCCCGACGGTGCCGCGCCGCTCGCCAACTTCAACGCCGAGTGGCAGGACATGCACACCGTGGCGGTCTCGGCTGACAAGGACAATGAGAAGGTGTGCACAATGCCACTCGAGGTCGCCATCGCCGAGAGCGTATCACGGGGGAAGCTCGTCGCCGGGAGCTGCTCGGGGACGGCGTCGTCGACGTCGGTGCCGACGTTCGCGAACCCTCTGTCGGTGGAGGTGTGGGTGCTCATCAAGCGGTCCTTCACCAACACGAGGCGCATGCCGGAGCTCTTCCTGATGCGCCTCGGCACGATCATGGTTACAGGGTTCATCCTGGCGACCATCTTCTGGCGCCTCGACGACACACCAAAGGGCGTCCAGGAGCGGTTCGGCTTCTTTGCCATGGCCATGTCCACCATGTTCTACGTCTGCGCCGACGCGCTGCCGGTGTTCGTGCAGGAGCGCCACATCTACCTCCGGGAGACGGCGCACAATGCTTACCGCCGCCTCTCCTACGTGCTCGCCAACGCCTTCGTCGCGTTCCCGCCGCTCGTGCTGCTGTCCCTGGCGTTCGCGGTCACCACGTTCTTCGCCGTCGGCCTCGCCGGCGGCGGCGGGTCGTTCCTGTTCTTCGTGCTGATCGTTCTGGCGTCCTTCTGGGCCGGCAGCGGCTTCGTGACGTTCCTGTCCGCCGTGGTGCCGCACGTCATGGTAGGCTACACCGTCGTGGTCGCCATCCTCGCCTACTTCCTCCTGTTCTCCGGCTTCTTCATCAACCGCGACCGCATCCCGGACTACTGGATATGGTTCCACTACCTATCCTTGGTCAAGTACCCGTACCAGGCGGTGCTACAGAACGAGTTCCGGGACGCGTCGCGGTGCTTCTCGCGCGGCGTCGAGATGTTCGACGGCACGCCCATCGGCGGCATGCCCGAGGCCATCAAGCTCAAGGTGCTCGACGCCATCAGCAACACGCTCGGCATCAACATGACGGCCGACACCTGTGTCGCCACCGGTGCCGACGTGCTGGCGCAGCAGGCGGTGACGGACATCAGCAAGTGGAAGTGCCTGCTGGTGACCGTGGCCTGGGGCTTCTTTTTCAGGGCACTCTTCTACGTCGTCCTGCGCATCGGGAGCAAGAACAAGAGAAGATGATGAAATACTCTTGAGCAGGTTATTTTGTGCTGCGCTGGTGAAACACGAATGTCTAGTTCTGTTTGGGGTACATTTTTTCTTCTTTTCTTTGGCCCTAAGTATGTGATGAAAGAACAATGTGTCTGATGCTGCCATGTAATAATACAGCATGATTCTGTCACATTCATATGGTCTATCTATGTAGTGTTCATGCATCCCTGTTTCTGTTTGGGTTTCAAATTAGTGAATGCCGAGCAGCCATCTGGTTTGCAGCAGGACAACGCGGCCGGTTATTATGGAATTTCTTCTCCATGTTTTAGCTTTTAAGTGATCTATTTCTTGAGAGATCTATAGCACCCGCATATTGAGAATGAGGTACGTACTACGATGGAACGTCGACACAACAATTAAATAGTATAGGATCCATCCACTCTAATAATCAGCCATGCAACCATCCATAAGTGATTAAGCTACGGATCTCAAAGGAACATATTAGACATCACTAATCGACAAATTGTGGATTAAGAGTGCTAGTTGGTTAGTAACCATGCAAGATTAAATAGTGATTGATACTGCCTCGAATGTTTGACTATCAATATAAAAAGAAATACCAAGATTGACATCGCAAAATTTGTTTGTATTACTAGATCCATCATGAAATATACTTTCATATTGTATAGTTATTTTTATTTGTAACAACATATTTCATAGAAAGTTGATGGTCAAAGTGTTACGTTAGAGACCCTGTCAATATCCAAAACTGATTATGTTTGGAATCAGAGGGGGAGTAGAGGCGAGCGCGGAGGGAGCAGAGGCGAGGCGTGGAGGGGAGGGGGAGTAGAGGTGAGTTGAGAAGAGGCGAGGAGGAGCAGATGCGAGAGGGAGCGCGGCGCGGAGGCGGTGGCGAGGGGGAAGAAGGAGGAGGTGAGGGGGAAGAAGAAGGAGCTGGTTCGATTTAAAACAATCTCGGCTGTCCGATCTACAAAAATCTTGGTTGTCCGATCTAAAAAAATATCTAGTTATCTCTCTCTCTCTCTCTCTCTCTCTCTCTCTCACTCGCGGCTCTCTCTCTCTCCCTCTCCAGGCTGACCGTCGCCACCTAGATCTGCCGCCTCCGGCAGCCTCCCATGCCGCTGGCGACCTCCCTGTGACAGCGGTGGTGGAGAAATCTAGTGGCAACCACGGCGGAGAGATATAGCGGTGACTATGACCTAGCGGAGACGACGGTGACGATGAAGGTGCCATGCCTTTCCCGTCTGGATCCACCTTGGACCGACGTTGACCGCCTAGGGGCCCGAGCGTCTAGGGCGCCGATTCAGCCTGAATCGCGTCCGCCTAGAGGAACATTGCTTCCACTGCACAACGCACGCTGCGCTTGACCGGGCCAAATATATTTTGGTGGAGATGCCGACAGAGGAAAAGCCTTTGATGTGTTAGAGTAGTGATCCTTGCGTTTTGTAGCCGCATATTGTTATACGCGACGGCGGAGGAACGACGAAGTAAACAAGATCAATCGCAGAGAGACACGAGATTTAACGTGGAAAACCCTCTCAATGCGAGAGGGAAAAAACCACGGGCGCCAGCCAACAACAATCTTCACTATATCGGGGTGAGGTTACAACGCTGGGGATTTACAACTCTAATTCAATATCCCAAACAGCGGCTTACAGGAAATATATATATCAGGGAAACCCTAATTCGACTAGCTCCGGCCCTAAGCCTCCGGCGACGGGCCTCCGCTACGCTCCGTCCAGAAGCTGGCCTAGTTGATGTATAGAATTTGGATCACAAATCAACACATATCTGCTCCCGGCAGTTTTCTGGAACCTTTCCGGTGACCCTGGTGCTTGTTGCATAACTTTTGTATTCTTTCTTCTCTTTAGATGGCAGAGCGCATCTCCTGTAAATGTAATGCTGATGCATACAGCCACGGGTGAAGGAACATCTCTATACAACTTGAGCAGGCAGCTGTTTGGTTGACATGATCAACCATCTGCATGCATGGTCGTCAATCGTCGCACGTACACAGCACATATATCTCACTACCAAGGCCCAAGGGGCCGGGGCCGGGGCCTCATTGTCAATTGATCTCTACACCATTTTAATTTAATCCCTGCTAGAAGTAGTATTATCTTTGCTTTGAAACAGTGCATGGCATCGATCGGTATATGCCTTACATGCATCGTATCATACGCATGCGTAGCTGGCGTCGTGATATGCTGCGGTACTCCGCTGCTCTCTTTTGTTGTCAAGATGCTAAACGAATAGATGCAAGGGGGGTTTTCTTTAATTACTGTAGTAGGGCGGCCCACAAGCCCAACAACCTGGAGAAGGCCACAAGAGGGCCTCTGAGGGCTCCCAGGCAAAGGTACGCCTCGGCACCCCCTAATGGTACCAAGTACACATTCGGAGGACCGAAGGGCGCGCAAGGGCCCAAGAAGGCCTTCGAGGGCATCGGGGTGAAGGCTCCCCCCTGCGAGGGTACCGAGTGCACCTTCAGGAGGCCAAAGGGTGCCAGCCATGGACCCACTCCGGCTCTGCCGAAGGGTTCCAGGTATGGCTTTGGAGAGCCAAAGGGTGCAGGAAGGCGGTCGAGGACAGCGCCGTCAAGAGGCACGCTACGCGTCCAAGAGCGAAGGGGCCCCAAGGTTCCTCGCGCTGGACCACCTAGCATATAACAAGGATGTGTCGGGGCCCTTTGCTCTGGAGTTACCTTGCATGCAGCGAGGGGGAGGACCGCCGGGTGGACCAGGAGCACAGTTAGGATGGGCCAGATTTAGGAGGGTCTACCATGAATCGAAGGCTACACTTAGGACGAGGAAAAACCCCTGCAGCCTCTATGGGCATAGGGCCTTTCTAGGGGTAGAATTGTAATCTCATGTACCGCTCCCCTCTCTAGAGGATCCCCTGGTTCCCCTCGTTACATCTGCAGGGCACCCGGGGTCCCCTTTTCTCTACTGTCTAGTCCCATTGCTACGACCGTTGGCGCCGTCCGTGGGGAACGGCAGAAGAGTCACAAAGTGTCATCTGTCCAAGCAAGGATCTGGCCATGGCACCTCGGAAGAAGAGCGTACCCAAGATCTCCGCGACCGCGGCGACAACCACTCCAAGTACCTCGAGGGCCAAGCGAAGCAAGACCTCCGCTGCGGTGGTCGCCGCTGCTGAAGCTGCGGAGGAAGAAGCCAATAACTCTACACACGAGGACATCATCGGAAGCGACACCTAGCCCACCGGGGCATTCCTGCTGGAGGATCACCGAACGGGCCCGCCGCCGACTATCACCACGGGCGTGGCCCGGGAGGTGTACGAGGCCCTACAAAAAGAACTAGCGGTTCTCCGCTAGGAGATGCTGAGCCTTTGGCAACCAGTAGCGGTGGCTCCCACGGCCCCGCCCTAGCTCATGATCCTCGCGCAAGGGCAGGCCAGCGGGGGAGGGGAGCCCACCTCAACAGTTCCATCAACGACGTTGCCAGGGCCACTGCTCTAGGGGGGACCCGAACTCCCCGTTGAGCGCAGGCCTAGAGACAGCCTGTTGGCCTATGGGCTTTAAGATGCAGGACATCAAGGCATACGAAGGAAGCACAGATCCTACGGAGTTCCTTCGGGTGTACGAAACCACCATCGAGGCGACGGGGGAAGATGACACCACCAAGGCGAAGAGTGTCACCCTCGCCTTCAGTCAATATACGCGTGGGAGCAGTTGCGAGACCTCATACACAACAACTTCCAAGGAAACTACGCCGAGCTAAAGGACGCGGGGCACTTGTTCGCGATAAAATAAACCCTAGGCGAATCACTACGCAGCTTCTTCAAGAAGTTTGCGGAGGTCAAATGCTAGGTGAAGGGAGTCAACGAGACCACCGTCATCAACAAGATGACCTGCGGGCTCCAGAAGGGCCCCTTATCCGAGAGGTTGGCCCGCAAGCCTGTTCGCATGGTGGCGGAGCACTTTCAACAAAATGGAGAAGTATGCGAGGGTGGAAGAGGACAGCTCCCAGAGGGCTTAATCTTTGACACCGAGAGCCCTGGCGCCGATCCCAAGAGGTCCACCTGAGAAGAAGGATGACCCCGCAGCTGCCACCACGGAGGCGATAGCCAAACCATGTGCCAACGACTACTACCGGAAGGGGCTGAGAGTCTACCACATGGAAAACGGGCAGCCCCCCGAGGGGGAGACAAGGAGGCCATAGCCGTAGGCGCGGTGGGGGTGTCGCTACCCGGATGTCTGGGGGAGGGGGTTACATCGCTATTTTGCGACCTCCATGGTGAAGGTCGCACGCGACCAAGGATTGCCGCACCATCGCGGCCATGCAAGACTACAAGAACTACAGCCCACAGCCGGATGAACGCGAAGAGGAATGAAGGCCAGGCAACCAGCTGCCCGTCCCACCGTAAATACCCTGCATAGAAGGGGCCCGTGAAGAACACCCCCAAAGGGTCATCAACATGATCACCGAAGGGTCCTCTCTTGGCACGACATCTAAGAGGCAGCGACGCACGTACGCCCATCCAATACACCACGTCGCAATGTACCCCACCACAAGCCCACCCCGCTATGCCGAGATACCGATCACCTTTGGCCCCAGAGATGCCAGGGGTCTATACTTCCCCCACCAGGACCCCTTGTCATTTCTACGAGCATCGTGTACTTTGAGGTCAGGCGTGTCCTCGTGGATGGGTGAAGCTCCGCGGACCTACTCTTCATATACGCTTTCGACAAAATGATGATCCCCTGGGATTGTCTATCGCCTCCGGGTATACCTTTAATAGGCTTCGGGGGAAAGCCCGTAACGACCCTAAGTCAAATCGACCTAGCCGTAACCTTCGGCGATGATTTTGTGTCGCAGACAGAGGTTGTCACCTTCTATGTCGTCCAGATACCCTACCAGTACAACACCATCCTTGGCTGTGCCACACCAAATGCCTTCATCGCCATCACACATTATAACTATTTGTGCATGAAGATCCCTGCACCCGAGGGCAAAATCACGATCCGCAGGGACCAAGACCTCGTGAGGCAAACGGAGTTCGAAGCAATCACTCTGGCCTACCATGTTCACACTGTCAAGCCAGATCCGGGGGCCCAAGCGGACCCCCTTCGGAAAAATGGGTGCCAAAAGCCAAACATGAAGGGCACCTTCTAAGGGTGCCCCTGGCAGAGGCATTCCCTAAGAAGATGGTGGCCATAGGTGCTGACCTTGAGCCCAAAGCTCAGCAAAGCATGCTCGAGGTCCTCCTCGACAACGTTGACATCTTCGTATGTGGCACTGAAGACATCCCTAGGGTAGCCTGAGAAACTATGGAGTATCGTCCGACCATTAAAAGTGAGGCAAACCCCAAGAAGCAAAAGCTCCGCCGAATGTCGGCCGACTGGCTCGAGGTAGCAAAGAAACAAATAGCCAGTCTACTAAGGTGGGGGTCATTCAGGAAATCAAGCACTCAGAGTGGTTGGCCAACCCCGTTCTTGTGAGGAAAAAACACCGACAAATGGCGCATATGCGTCGATTTCACTGATCTCAACAAAGCTTCCCCGGAGGATGATTTCCCCTGCCCTGCATCGACCAACTTGTGGACGCTACCTTCGGCTGCGAGCTAATGAGCTTCCTGGACGCCTACTCTAACCACCACAAAATATTCTTGGCCAAGGAGGACAAGGCGAAGACCGCTTTCATCATCCCGATCGACACATATTGCTTCACTAGAATGCCCTTCGGCCACAAGAATGTCGGTGCAACTTTCACCCAGCTCATCACAAAGGTCCTAGTTAAGCAACTTGGCTGCAACATTGAAGTATATGTCGATGACATTGTGGTCAAGAGCACCCTCACAACAAACCTGCAGGAAACCTTCACCAACCTCTGAGTGGAGGGGGTGAAGCTCAACCCCGAGAAATACGCCTTCGAAGTGAAAGCGGGCAAGCTCATGGGGTTCCTCGTATCCGAGAGGGGTATTGAGGTGAACCCTGAGAAGATAAAAGTCATTCAAGAAATGAAGCCTCCCGCAGCGCTCGCGAAGTGCAAAGGCTAACAGGTCACCTTGCAACACTCTGACACTTCTTATCCCATTCTGCGGGGCGGGCCCTACCATTCTTAAAAATGCTTTGCGGGGTGGAGCCATTCCGATGGATGAAAGATTGCTAGAAGGCATTCGAGGAGCTCAAACAATGCATCGCTCGACCTGAAACCCAACGCTAACCTGCTGCTCAACCTTGCCGCATCTGCTGCGGTGGTGAGCACGGTCCTTGCCCAAGAACACAACGATGAATAGCGTCCCGTGTACTACATGTCGGAGGTACTCCAAGGGGCCAAGATCAGGTACACAGAGCTGGAAAAACTGACATATGCCTTACTTATGGCCTTGCGCAAGCCGATGCACTACTTCCTAGTGCACGCCTCGGGTAAAATTGGTAAATGGGCCACCGAGCTAGCCCCCTTCAACCTAGCCTTCGCTGCTCACATGACCATCAAATTGCAAGCCCTCGGGGACTTTGTTGCGGAGTGGACTCCGCAATTCGAAGAGAGCCCTCTACCCTAGGCTGAGGCCACATGGGTGATGTACACCGATGGCTCTTGGTGTGCCGTCAGGGCGGGCACGATGGCCATCCTAATCTACCCAGACAGACAAAGCGTGTCACAAGTAGCCCGCCTCGACTTCCCCACAATAAACAATGCCTCCAAATACGAGGCCCTGCTTTTAGGCCTCTATAGGGCCTAAGCGCTAGGAGCTAAGCGCGTCATTGTCAAAAGCGATTCCTGCCTCGTGGCGGGCCACTTTGACAAATCATTCACCGCTAAGGACCCCGAAATGGCTAGATATCTGGCCACTAAGATTTGGCAAGGCACTTACTTAGCATCACAGTGCAAACCATCCCATGTGGAAGCAACGAAGCAACCGATGAACTCACAAAAATGGCCAGCTCCGTGCAACGCCCTCCGCCGAATATCTTCTATGAGGTACTCCGCACACCATCGGCTCCGCCCGAAGCACAAGGGGCTGCGCCCGAGGTGTTGGTGATATACTCTAGAGGTAATAATAGAGATGATTATATCATATCTATATTTATGAGTTATAGAATAAATATTATTATATTCCTTGAACAAATTATCATTTATAAAGATAAACAAGCATGTGACTTATTGGTGAAGCTCTTTAACTTATATGATATCATTCTAAATGTATCCCTGGTTGGATGTCACTAGTCAGAACACTAGTGACTTTTCGACCAGCACATATATTGATTGATGACAATGTTTCACTGGTCATGGATATGGGGATACCGAATCAATAATATGAGCACATGTTAGAGAACATGGTGTTGGATTGACCCACCTTGAGACACTACTGAGATTGTTATGATTTTGTGTCACCAGTTGGTCCCAAGCAATGATGATGTATAACCCTTAGACCTGAGATCAACATGGGTTTCTATATGTGTAATAGTACATTTAAACATTTAAGTGTAGCCAAACACTACTTCGTAACTGGGTAGTTGTAAATGTAACTTTTGGGTATGCTATGAAACATACGGAGGGATGTGACTGGTCGGATATGGGATTTGCTCCTCCTAACATAACAGGAGAGACATCTCTAGGCCCCCTCGATGTAGTCAGATAAAGAAAGTGCATGGCTGTGCTACCGGTGATCGAAGAGTCGATCACATAAAGTTTTTCGTCACTTGATCGAGAAAGTATAGAACAGACCATGGACGACAAAATATCTCATCTGGAGTTCAACCAGATATCATGAGGCAAGGGGAGAATATACAGGCAAGTCGTCTAGTCCAATCAGATATGAACTGGTCGTAAAGTGGTCGACCATGATCACTAAATAGTCAATGAACTGGTCGTAAGGAGTCACGAACTGGTCGTGACTAAATATGAATTGGTCGTAAGGAAATACATGCTGGTCATAAGTGGTAAAGACTTGATCGTAGATCATATTGCATAAGGTTCATCTGATACAATATTTATGTGTGTTCGGGAATCGTTATGTCCTGTTAGAAACCGCTAACGACTCGTGGTCGGAAAAAAGTTTTTGAGTTACAACCGATTACACATGAATCTACCGGGTCACACACTTAACGGGTTGTAACAAACGAGTTCGGATAGGATCCGTTATGGGCTCTTTATAAGGGGATGCGTGGGGTTGTTGGTATGTAAATAAGTTACTCCACCAAAACCCTAATCGCCATCTTCCCAAATGCTCTATTGTGCGTGTTGGTGCTAGCACACCGACATACGGTGTTTCACTTCTGGATATGTGGATACCATAGAGGCACGACTGCGGTTGCTGCTGCACTGATCGATGACGATCCACGACCTATGCAAGGACGATCTATGATCTCTTGCTTGCACGACTTCCTGATTTACGTGGTAGAATTTTTTAAATTGTCATCTAGTATAGCCTATCTATATCCCTTCATGGGCACAAGGGGTTGCGCCCAGGCCAAACCCTATCCTCCTCATCAAGGAGGTCAATTGACAAGACATCATCTTCAACTACCTAAACGGCGAAGAGCCAAAGGACCCTGTCGAGGCGAAGCACCTCCGGCACTACACTCGAAACAACTGCATCGTCGACGGTTTACTATACAAAGGGGGTGTCTGCACCTCGCTGCTCTGATGCGTATCACGAAGTGAATGCCAAGCTCTCCTTCGAGAAATTCACCAGGGCCCCTACGACGCGCACCAAACACCCCACAGTCTCGTTGTAAAGGCCCTTCGCCAGGGCCTGTACTGGCCCACGACGCTCCACGATGCACAAGACCTCGTCCAAAGATGCCAAGGATGCCATCTGGATGGGGCGCAATGCAAAGGTGCCACCAACCCCGTTGCAACCTCTTCCCCCAGTGTGGCCCTTTGCACGATGGGGGCTCGGCATCATCGAACCATTCCCCACAACCAAGGACAGCCTCCACTTCGCCTTCATCGCCATCGAGTACTTCTCGAGATGGGTCGAGGGGGAGCCGATGGCAATAACAACCGTAGTAGCCCAAAGGTTTATCTGGAGGAACATCGTCTGCCGATATGGAGTGCCACAGGACATTGTCACAGACAACAGCACCCAATTCGACTCCACACATTTCAAGGCATTCTACGAGAGGCTGGGAATAAACATATGCTTAGCATCAGTAGGGCACCTCGAGTCCAATGACACAGTCAAGCGGGCCAATGGAAACTTGCTGATAGGACTAACCAAGCACCTTGTTAGCATGCCCAAGGGCCTCTGGTCCGAAGAACTCCTCCAGGCTATATGGGCGCTCTGCACTTCACCCACCAGGGCCACGGTCTTTTCGCCATTCAATCTCCTCTTCGTTCGACGAAGCAATGATGTCGGGTGAGCTCGCCACATGATCTCTCTGCGCTAGAGCAGGCCACGAACCGACGGAGTGCGAGGTGTTCCTCGACATCCTTGAAGAAAGTCGCTTGCAGGCCATCACCACCATGACAAGATACACCATTGGGGTCGCGACAGCATACAATAAGAAGGTCAAGGTCTGCCCCCTCGCACCAGATGATATGGTGCTCAAGCGCGTGACAAACACCACTACCCCGTAGCCCTATCTAAAAAAGTATGGACTAATAGTACCACATTTCTCCCATACAAGGGGGGGAAATGATAAACGTGGCACTAAACCAGTGCTATGAACATCGGCCCGGTTAGTCGACCAATTAAGTGCAAGCGATGAATAAAGATACTTTTATTTTTTTGCCAATTATAATTCATTAGTTTACGATTGTTCAGTTACATACACAATATGTATCATATTGATGAAATGCAACATATATAATGACAAGTATGATTAATTATCCTCAAAAAAGCTATGATTAATTATGCTCTATACATTGAAAAAATATGGTATTTTTAATCACTTTTGAATATAAATGAATATATTACCAGCATATAGTCACTCATTAAATTCTGACTAATTGACTGCACGACGACTACTAAGTAAAAGTAAAACACATGAAATCCAAGTAATAGCACATTCTCTAATAAAGTCACCACAAGTTAGAGGTGGACAAATGAGTCGTGCCTGCCGGGCTAGCCCGAGGCACGACATGGCCCGATGGATAGACGAGCTCGACCAACACGGAATGACACGCCGTGTCGTGCTTGGGTCGCCACCCCGACCCAGCTGCCCGGCCCGGCCCGACACACATAGTACTATGCCCGGCACAACCTATCACAATTTGGCCCATTTAGCGTTGTTAGGCACAACATGACATGACCCATTAGGCACTATAATTGCCATTTTTTCTCCAAATTTCTAGTCGTTTTTATCTGTTGGAGAGCTCTACAAATACAAAAAAAACTCAAAAACATTATATAAATAAGCAACATGCCCCCTCATTCAACCACCATCCAATATTCACTTTCTTCTCTGAATTCTATTGTGCAAATTTAGATCACTTTTGTGATAATTTGACAAAATTTGAATTTATTTTTACCAAATATTCAAAATTTTGAAATCTAGCTGTAGTCAGCAAAAAAGGTACAATACTGATTTTTATAGATTTGTATTGTTTTTATTTGTTATACTAAGGTGAAATAAATAATAATGTAAATTTTGATTTGCAGTTTTCGTGATGAAAAATTACGATAATTTTCCAATTACTGATTTCGGAATTTCATCGGAGGATCTTGCATCCTTCGAGAATGTTGCGGCCCTAACTCAACCGAAAGAGCAAGCAATACCATCATCAGACACTACGAGTGCCTCTGCATCTGCAAGTATCAGAGCAAAAAGATCCAGGTCGAGTATATCGGGAGTATGGGAAGATTTCGATAAGACAACCAAGCTAGACGAACAAGGAGTCTATGTAAGATATGATGTTTGTAAAATTCGTAAACATGAATTATCTTCAAAGTCTTCAGGTGGAACGAGACACTTGATTAGACATACTGCAAGATGTAAAGCAAGACAAGGAATGACCATGTGGCCATGAGGCAGATGCAGCTACAGTACAACCCTGATGGTACGGTACATAGTTGGGACTATAGTCCTGAGGTAGCTCGACAATCTCTTTGTCGTTTAATTGCTTCATAGGGTCTACCTTTAAACTTTGGTGAGTCTAAATTGTTTAAAAATTACATTAGGACTGCAGATAATCCTAGATTTTCTACCGTTTCTAGACAGACAACAAAAAGAGATCTAGTTAAATACTATAATAAATGACGCGCTAAATTAAAAGAACTATTTAGTACCTGTATATTTTCGGTGGATTTGACCTCGGACATAAGGAGTGGTCGAGCTAGGTAGGATGATCTTAGTGTAGTTGCTCATTATGTTAATGATAATTGGGAAATAAAAAAATAATTATAGGGTTCAAACTAATTGATGTAGTACACATGGGTGAGAATATTGCGGACTGTATTTATCAAAGTCGTGAAAGATTTTTGTCTTACAAATAATTTTTTAATAACTTTAGACAATGCCACTGCAAACTCTAGGACAATAGATATGCTTACTCCATTATTTAGTACATATGTTGAATGTTTCTTGGTACATCAGCGATGCGCCCGTCATATTATTAATCTTATAGTTAAATATAGTTTAAAGAGGTTGGATGTGCATATTAAAGTTTTCTGCGATGCAATAGCTTTCATAAATCATTCTAACCAATGAATAGCGGCATATAAAAACTTTTGTATTGCAATGAATGTATGTCCAAGAAAATTTGGTTTGGATATGTCACTAAGATGGAACTCTACTTACTTGATGGTTAAGAGCCTTTTACCATATAAGAGCATATTTTCTGTTTTATTCACATGCACTATCACAACCATGATGGTAATACACTTGACTGAGCATCATTGGTATGTTGATGAGTAGTTACTATCATTTTAAGCATTTTTTTTGTGATTCCATTGTTGCTTTATCCGCTGTGTATTATCCAACATCCCCTTTAATTGTGCATAATATTTTTGAAATTACTAGTCGCTTGAAGGCTTATAAAAAAATAGTGTTATGAGAGACTATCGTTGATATGAAAACTAAATACTTGAAATATTGGGAAAAAATCCCATTCCTATATGCATTTGCATTTATTTTAGATCCCAGAGCTAAACTACGGGGATTTGCTAATGTTCTCCAACTTCTGAGTGATGCTACAGACATGGACTATTTTAACTATTTTTTAGAAGTTCGTACTAAATTTTCTAATGTTTATAAAAAATATGAACATAAGTTTAAAGGAGTTCGCTTGCAACGACCTCCAGTACCACCCACCACAAGTAGCAAGACAAGTGTGTGGGGATATGGGGTGCATGTTCTTCCTCCCGGTCCAGGGGTTCAGGTTCTACAACATCAAGTTTTGAAGCAAGACGCGTTGTCCAACCAAGGAGTAGGGAAACTATCCACCTATCTGGACAGTGATACCGTGGATTACCAGAGAAAGTTCTTCAAAATTTTGCAACGGTGGCATGATCATAAGTTAACATATCCAGTGCTATCCCATATTAGCACGTGATGTGTTAACTGTTCTTGCCTCCACGGCTTCCTCCAAGTTTGCTTTCAGTCTTTCTGGAAGAATATTGGAGGAGAGAAGAACAAGTCTCACGGGTGAGATGATGGAGATACTTCTAACTATAAAAGGTTGGGAACAAGCTGATGCACGAGATCAATACTCTGTAGAAAATCTAGAGCTGGCGGGCACGTTCGAAAATATTTACCTAGACAACAACACTCAGAATATGGATGTATGCAGAGCTATAGGTTGTACTCTTTTTCCTTTCGTCAAGGTTTTCTCATGTTGAGTTTTTTACTTAGCAAAGTTTTAATGAGGCAACCATGTAAACATTAACAAAATTTATTATTATATTTTAATATATTTGTCTATTTTTATGGGTATATAACTCATTTTTTTAAAAATAATTAGTATTTTGGAATTCTATAAATTTTTCAACAATTTTTGAAATTTTCAAAATTTTCGGGACGAGATGGGCTACAGGGTCAATCCCGGCCCGTCGGTCTAATCGTTCTCGCTCCGGCACGTCACGGCCCGTGAGCTCGGCATGTCGTGCTTAGGTCGACGACCGAGCCCATGAACCAGCATGATATGGCCCGTTTAGCTAGCCAGTCTAACTTGGGTCGACAACGGAGCCCACGGACCAGCACGACACGACCCGTTTAGCTGAGTTTTGGCCTAAATGGCACGGTTCCGCGTCGTATTAGCCGAAATGACTCTCCTTGCGCCGCATTTGCAAAAATTGCACCTCATCCGAACGCCGATAGCCCAGACACGCTGTGTGCCAACACGTAGACGCGTTTGCACGGCCACCGCCCAGACGCACCTCGTCCGCACGGCCACCGCCCGCACGCCCCTCAAACAACGATTGGAATGCATTTTATTGCACGAGATGTGTTTAATTGATAAGAGAGAAACTAATGCTGGTATAATTGTGGTTGTGCTTCTGTTAGTTCTTATTTATTCATGCTCGTAGGATTGGACATGGATGGTTATAGGTGAAATGTTTGAACAAAAGCTTTTCTGGAATCATGATGTCACTGAAATCAGAAAGGAATGACAAATAGTCGATAGTAATTTTTATGTGATGGCATTAGACAAACATTGCAACAATGCAATCTCACATTAGCATGCAACTACAAGCTCTTAGTTTCTTAATAGTTTAGTTGGGCAGGTAGTGAAATGCATGTTCCAACTTGCCATTCAAGGAGAGTAGTGGCAACATTCTTTTTCACTGGCAAACATTTTTTTTCCTTTTCTTGCTTTATTCCTTCTAGATCAAGATTTTACATATTATGTAGCTCCAGAAGTGTTGTGCACACATTATGGACCAAAAGCTGATGTTTGGACTGTTGGTGTAATTCTCTACATTCTACTAAGTGGTGTACCCCCATTCTAGGCAGGTTCCATGTGAACCTCGTTGTTTTCTGATTTTATGTTAGTCCAGAATCGATTTACTTTGACAATATGCACATAACATACAAAATATACATACAAATATAGCAAAACAAAAATGCATAAAATATATATAGTGCAATCACGCACGGGATACAATATGGCTCACTCGTCCGAGCCACTCTCTGCGTCTGCGTGTGCGTACTGGTTTGCATTGAGCATATTGTGAGGACCCCGGTTTATTCGGCTTGTACTGTTTAACCATCCACTTGGTCCTAACAGTACAAATCAAATAAACCAAGCCTCGAGATATGTATACTTCCCAGAATTGCAGTATACACACCCCGTTACAAAATCATGCATCAATTCCATTCATACACATAGAGCCGAAGCACAAAGCAACAACTGAAAGACATAGATAATATAAAGAGAGTTATTACAAAAGAGAGGCCGACCGGCCAAAAGTCATACAAATAAGCAAATACACAACGGAAGCAAAATGGCCATAAGATGGCAATAACAAAAGCCAATCGGTGTGCCTTTCACCCACAAGGCAACCAACCGGACCGCCAAGCTAGTCGTCCCAGACGGCGCCGCAACACAACTCACAAAAGTGAGGCCCTTGGGGCTCACCTTCTTCCTCTGCAACAATTAATATTAAGCAAAGCAGATGAGTACAAAACTTGTTTTTGTACTGCAAGACCGACGTGTGAGATAACAGAACTATAATTAACTACATGCAAGCTTTATTTAAGTGGATGAGGCTCGGACTTATTTTCACATAAAGCAAGTTTTCATTTGCAAGAAGGTAGTAGATTCAAAGCAAGTTTGCAATTAACTTTTATTGTTCAAATAAAAGCGAGGCAGTTATAACAATATATAGAGAACAACACCAACCTAGAAGTGACTAACCCATAGTCACCACAACAATAGTATGAAGTACCCTTCATACCACCCATATCAAGTTTAAGTTTTAAAAGGTTGTAGTCTAGTTCTTGTGGGAAATAACCAAGCGTGTCCATAACCTAGGACGAGGCTATTCGAATAGTTTTAACCTGCGGGGGTGTACCAATGTACCCACACGATAGACCGCCTTTCCACCACCACGGTTAGCACACTTCCTTTGGTATGCGGGCATGGCTAAGTCTAACAAGACGCTTTCCAATGGGCGATGCTAATTAAGAGCCGCAACCCACGGAGAAAGACACATTAGACAGCCCTAACAGGCTGCTAATGCTCCTCCAACACCACAACAAGAACACACCCACCGACCACTCATAATTAACACCTCCAAAGTACTTAGTCAAGAGAGGTTCCATATCCCCTCGTGTGGTTAGCACGCAATAATTGCTTGGATCAATGGCACAAGTAACTCGGTCCTTAGGGACTTAGGCACCATTCAATCACACCCAACAGATCACCCAACATACCATTGTGCCCAAGCCAAGATATAATTTTTGTTTCAGTTTTGATTTGCAAATTGATAAAACACAAGGGTTGGACATAATGGAATAATATAAGTATTTGTGTGATCAAGATCACCGACTAAGTCGATGATCGCCCAATACTACCGATACTAGGCATGGCTAAGCAATATTTATTCGAAAATCTACTAAGTGACAAGAGCTCATCCAACGAACTCTAATCACGACAAATAACCTAGGCTTAGGTAGTAGAGGATATTGATTTACCTACTGATTATGCAACTAGGGATTAACTAATCAATTTAACACCCAAATAGCAATGCATACATAAAGTTTAAACAAAGTATTAGACTTTAAAAGTAATGGGATTGAATGGGAAATGATCAAGCTGCTTGCACGCTTGTCGTTGCTCAACTTGTTGCAGAGGGTCGTTCTCGGGTTACTGCAAATATCGAATCCTAAGCGAAAGAGCGAAAACAACCAATAAGACGAGCAACACTTAAACAAAAGAGCAAGCAAAAATTATCCAAATGCGTGAAATTTATACACAAGGTAGAATACGGATATACCTAGACATAGGAACTGGAAAAACCTAATTTGGATTTGTGGTGCAAAAGATATTCCCTAAAAACCTATTTTCTACCATAATTAGCTTTGTAGCAAAAATATTTTCTAGGAAGATCTTGAAGCTGAAATTTTTATGGTAGCTACCTACTGGTTTATTGGTAACCCATATAAAATTTCAGGTCATTTGAAGTTATAAAGAATTAGTTATGATTTTCTAAGTTCTAAAACTAGGACATCATTTATATCAAGAGCAAAGACCACTAGCAAACTGGTCCTTCACTAAAGTTCATCCCCAAAGGAAATTAACAAAATTTAGTTCGCTCTATTTGGACTTCAGAGAACAAGTTATGGATTTTCTAAGTTTTATAGCATTTTTAGAATATTTACTTAGAGGTGAAAAGGCTAAAATCGATTCACAACATTTCGGTTCTTAACAGGCCTAGAAACATTTCTATATTAATCTCTAGCTTAAAGGAAAATTAATACTACTAAATTCACCCAAAAAGGATTTATAATGAAAAGATATGAATTTCTAAAGTTTTAACAACATTTTTCAATAGAAAGATAAAGCTCACCGAGGAATTTTATATCCTCAACCGAAAAGAAAAGGCGTGGCTCAAAGTGGGCGATTAAAGATCCGACGACCTACGCGCACGCATCGATTCAACATGCGCACGCGCAGCTGCGTTGGATTTGATTCCAACGATCCGGATCATTGCGACCTTCGGACGGTCAATTGCTCGCACAACCGGACCGTTGATCAAGCGATGAAGGGTCTGGGATGGAGGAGCCTTGGACGATCCAATTGCTCCACGATCCCGCCACAGATCCAATATCGAGCGGTGAGGTTGATTGGGCCGTTTATGATTTGAACAGGCTCACGACAATAGGGCCCACGGTCGGCGACTCAAGTCACATGCGGGTTCAAGCGCACGCGCGCGGGAGGGTTTGAAAATGGCGGGCCCACGTGTCGATGGCCGTGGGCCACGCACACGTGGTTTAGCGCGCGGGGATTAAAATGTGCGGCCCACCCGTGGCGGCGAGGAGGTGGGTTTAAGAAGCTAATGATTACTAACCCATGATTAACAATGATTATCATTAATGAACGCCATTCGTGTCCGAACGATATTACGGCGCTGCCGTTTCGTCCGACAACAAAACCGAGGCACCTCCCGCTTGTCGCGGCGACCCAAGGCGCGTGGCGAAACTAAGTGCCAAAATGGAACGCAATAGCATAACGCACACACCGGGACCATCCACACCGTCGGTGGTGGCCCGAACGGCGGTGAGTCGGCGGTGGCGCCGGTGACCAAGCGGCGAAATGCGGCGCTCAAAGCTCCGCAGCATCGAGTAGCGGATGCCACGGCTTCTAGGGACTACTAGAAGGCTACGAGAAGTGCGGAGGTGCCGAGGAGGTCGGAGCGACTCCGTGACGAAGAGCGCGCGACCGAAGAAGAAAAAGTGGAGATGACGGCCGAGCAAAATGGGAGACCGGGTCATCACAACACCTTCATAATAGCTCGAGAGATGCCACATGAGCAAGGAATTAGAAAAAGCTCCTTACGGAGAGGAGGAAGAAGGGGGTGATTCGGTTTGCGAAGCAATTCCCAAATTGAGTGCTCTGTGAAAGCAAACTACATTTAAGTTAGGTTTTGCTCCAAGAAGTAAGGGACACAAACCGAAGCAAGAAGAAGGAAGAAAAGCCACTGGAGCTGGTTGCACCGAGGAGCTCCCACTCAACAATGGCGCCGAAAGGGTTACGGAGATTTGGGCTCAAGCAAGCAAAGAGAGTGCGAGCTGGAGCTCAAGGGTGTAAAGAAAGCTACCGAAGGTCTTGAGGGCTTAAGTAGCCGAGGAACGAAGAGAGCAGCGCGCGCACGCTCGGGATGGTCTTGGTCCACTGGCGGCGCGCGGCCGCTCGGGCGACGGAGCGGGTAAGCTCGGCGACTCGAGGGCGGTAAAGGGCTCAAGGAGGTGACAAGGCACCCCTCCTCTCACCGCCATGGCGCATGAGCACGCGCGCGGCGGAAGGAGGAAGATGACCGCCGACGCGAGCGGCCCACTGATCACGGCACAAAGCGGCTCGAGTCCAAAGTGTTTTAGTGGGTTGAGCCCAACCCCATTAGATCTTGGCCACGGATGAGATTCGAGCGGCCACGATCGCGATCGCTAATTGTAAAGACCGAAGTGAGCAGATGCGGTCTCGTGACAGTTGGATCGAAATCCAACGGTGAGAATCACATGGCAAGCGGAGTTGTCAGAATGCCTACGAATGAGAGCCGTCCGATGGAGATCTAACGGTGATGACGCTTACGCGCTTCGCCGATCGCGGCGGTGCGATTAGTTGGCTCGGTCGAGTCAAGTGACTCGAGCCGAGCGACTCGAGTCAATGAACGATACAACCCGATTAAGGTTTGATTTTTAAACACGGAACTTTGGGGATTTAATTGAGGCATCAAATCAACTCCAAAATTTATGAAATTTTAACTGGAGCTTCCTAACTTAAGGATTAACCTTCCTAAAATTTCCAGAGGTTTTTGTGCACTGGGATTTTCTCAAAAATTTCCAGAAGGTTAAGACAGAGGTTTGACCAAGTTTGACTTGCCTCTAAAATATTTCAATTAATTTCCAAAAATTATGAAATAATTCAGAGGTGTTACCAAGCCACCCTAGAACCAGGGAAAATTATTTCCAAGGGTTTGACAAAAGATTTGACCAAGGAGGTTGTTGACTTGATAATTGAGGCTTTTGATTTTGAATTTCCCAAAA
The DNA here is from genome assembly GCA_036346255.1 of Ampelocalamus luodianensis. NCBI lineage: Eukaryota > Viridiplantae > Streptophyta > Magnoliopsida > Poales > Poaceae > Ampelocalamus > Ampelocalamus luodianensis. The sequence goes on along the minus strand of CM070633.1, from coordinate 72,836,118 downwards.
TTCCTTTACAAGAATTTCAGAAAAGTTTCAAGAGTAAAAGGATGAAGGAAAAGTTTTAATTTACCCTCAATTTCTTACATTTGAAACACAAGCCAAAATTTGGGATGTTACACATATCCCGTGGGATACGTTAGCCGGTCCGAAGATCGCGCCTCGGTTCAAAGGGGGTATGGAGACCGTTGAGTGGGCGAAGGTGCATCAGCAAACTAACTCTGGCCCAGCTGAGTTTGTCCAACGTCATAGTCGTGCAACTGTGTCATGTCAAACTGGTTGCCACCTGCAATCATGTCAGTAATGAACGATTTAAGAAATCCACGCCCGGATTGTCCACCCCTAGATACGCTGTCTGCAAGTCCCCCGGTGCAGATGAGCTCTGGCCTTGACCGTACGATATGCCAGCGGCCTCGAAGGAGCTATGCCCTTCGTATGATACTCCGTACTGGTCAATGTACGACATGGGTGGGTGCCCTAAGTGCCATGGTCCAAACCCTGGCGCCGTGTACTACTCCTTGGTAGGAGCTGGGAGGCCTGCATCCTCATTAGTGAACTGATGACCGTCACCCCCACGATTAACTGAAGGCTGCAAGATGAAACGTTGTTAGGCGAAATAAATACTCAGGACGTAAACTGAACATCTCGTACCTCCCGGATGCGCAGTGCAGATGACCGAGGGGGAGCTCCTGTCTGAGTACAGGGTGTGGACGGCACAAGTGATACATCTCGATGAACCGAATCCGAGGATGCCATGGGCACTGTCCAAGATAGGTATGCCAAACCGATGCCCCAACCTAGCCTTCCAATCCGCCGGTGGACGATCTGGAACAAGTGGCTCACCCCGGATCGGGAGACCGATCAAGAATGAGACGTCCTGGAGAGTCACCATCATCTCAGTCCACCGAAAGTGGAAGGTTGTGGGGACCCCGGTAATTATCTCCATAAGACCGAGATTAGACAAGGTCTTAGGGACATAATCACGGGTCTCCGGTAAATGAATTCCAATTTAACTCGATCCAAGTGAGAGGCTTAGCCAAATACTAGAGCCTCATCGATCATGCGCGCTGCTCCCTTGCGAGCGCTACATGATTGTTGATTCTCTTTCGATTTGAAGCACTACACTTAGTGAGTTAAATGGGGATTCATCAACAACGAGTATGACTTATATTGGCTCCCAAGAACAACGACCAATATACTCATACCCTCATCCAACGTTGATTACATCCATACAACGCATACAACAAAAGATTAAAAAGACATCTTGCATAATAGTTAAGGTCTCTGACTTATTACATACGTACGACCTGGCCAAATTCAAAGTAAAGTATCAAGTAGCAATGAAGCAAATAAATAAAGCAAAAGACCGTGAGTGGTATGCCCATCACCCATCGACAGCCGATCGGGGTTAAATGATAGCACACTACTCGTTAGTGTCACCCAAGTTAACACTAACGAGATCGTCATACTCATAATCTTCCTCACCTGAAAAGGCCAGCAAACATCTGGCTGAGTACAAGTGTACTCGCAAGTCTTACACAAATAAAATAGTTATGCATAAGGGTCATTCAAAGGATGGCTCATATTGGTTTAGTTTTGCGAAAGAGACGCAACCATTAACATCCTACACATACTAGTTTTCATGTGCCCATTTTAAAAATCAGATTTGAAGTAGAAGTAAAGCATGTAGTAAAGCATTTCAGTAATAAACAATTGAATCATACAAAGACCAAAGTGGCAGCCCACTTTGATGTACTAAACACATGAATATCCCGTTCATGACGAATACCAAGTTCAACCACAATTTTAAATTAAAAATCTAACAATAGTAACTCCCGAACTCAAGCGGTTGTCCATAACCGTGGACACGGCTATTCGAATAGATTGATACCCTGCAGGGGTGTACTACTTTACCCACACGACTTGATTAGCCCGTAAGCCTCCAGATGCCTCCGAATATAGCACATTTCCTATGGTATGCCGGCCGGGTAAATCAAGATATGATCGTTTTTAGCAAGACGATTCCATTGGCTAAGTCCCTCAACCCAGGGCTCCTAGGAACATAAGACGTTACGGACTTTATGCCCTATCGGCCCCAAAAGGAACATAGGATTTCACGGTCCTATGCCCTTACAATTTCACCACCGTGGGACCCAACACAACGAAACCCTCCCCCTACTTAACCATACGGCACCCATATACCGCGTGTGGCAGCACGAGTATACTTGAATTAACGACGTTACCAAAGTTCGGTCCTCAATTGTCCAGACAAGTCCTTCCACTTACCCAATGCTCGTGCACAAAGCACCATCACTAACCAACACTTGTCCAGACCAAAAGCTCATTTAAAAAAATGACAAAATTTAACTCATAGAACAACTACAAAGATCGGAAGTATAAATCATAAAATGAGAGTTGTGTTTGTCCCAAAACCGCCGGATTATTCCCGACGATCGAACTACCGTGTCTAGACTTGCATGGCTAAGCAATTCTATAACCCATAATTCACACATCCTATCTTAAGCATATAGGAGTTGGCATAATTAAAGATTAACCTCAAGCATAGGACATAACTAAACTACACATCACAAAAATATTGACATAATCAAAATAGCATGCAAGCAATTATCATTGCACTAACTTAACCAAAACTGGGATCAAATATGATGCAAAAGAAAGTTCAAATGATGCTTGCCTTGCTAGTACAGTAGCTGGTCGCTCTCAGTAGTGTAAGTGTCGATATCAATATGCTCGGGATCTATATAATTATAACATCAAATAAATACCGAGAAAACAACTCAAACACCAAAATGCTCAAAAATGCATGATTTTTCTACAGTAGTTAGGTCATGATTTTAGATAGATTTAGGTAAAGGAATTATTCCATTTGGAGTTATGAATTGGAAGTTATGTTATTTTGAATTTTAGGTTTCATTAACCCTAAGTTATGCAATTTAATTATTTGGCCAAAATTTGTAGAACAGTGGTGGGGTAAAGGATTACATAGTTAAATAGGTAATATTAATGCAAGTTCAGAATAGTTGAGTTTGTCCCATTTGGAGTTCTTATGATTTATTTATTGATTTTCAAAGTTATCAGCCTTTTATAGTATAAAAATAATGGAGTTAAAGATTACATTCTCCTAAATATGGTTTATGTGACAGAGGTAGGATGGAGACCATTTTTAGAATTAAATTTACTGAAAATGAAAATTATCAAAAGTGGTCTCACTGTTTTTGGAGTTTCCAATAATTACTTATGCATTTTTGAAGTTATCAGTCCCTTTCTTATTGTAAAAATAATAGCTTTAATGGATTGATCTCCAAATAAAGCTCTCTGCTACAGAGACAAGTTTGAAACTAATTTTAAAATAAAGTTTACTAAAAGTGAAAATTTCCAGAAGTGGTTTCATGTGATTTGGAGTTAATATGAAATAGTTATGCATTTTAGAAGTTAATACTAATTTCGAGTGTGTCAATAATTCATTTTCAGAATTTCTTAATCGGCTAATACTTTTCTTACCGAGCGCGCTATACGATGGTAGCGTGCGGGACCAGGAGCAGGCGCATTCCATTTTATCTCGATTTAAAAATCCATTCGACACGTGGGGCGTCGTCGTGCTTGCACGGTCCAACGAACTCGGCCTCTGCGCGCATGTGCGCGGCGCGACGGGTTTAAGGGCTAGGCCCACCCGCCGATCTCTCGCATCTCTCTTATCCTCACGGGTTTACGTGGTTGGGGCCCATGTGTAAGTGAAACATTAGGATGACTAAGACAACAAGTTACGACTAATCCAATCATTAGGCATTAATGGCTGTCATTTGCCGTAAATCCCAGCTCTGATGTTGGTCGAGTACGACACACTCCCGCTGTTGCTGGCGATTCGCGGCGATTCGCCGCGGCGCGAACCAAGAGCATGCTTAGGTGCACAATAGTGCTGCGCTCCAAATGGAAGTGGTCTCGACGGCTAAGCCGGCCTGTACCGGCGGCTAGCCGGAGTTGAGCGGCGGCGATAATACGACAAAAGGAGCTACGCCGATTTGGAAACGTTCTGAGCAAAAGGACACATGCTTATGCTCCTAGGGGGCATGAGGAAGCTACCTGAGCTAGGAGAGACCTGGGGAAGCTTGGAGATGGCTAGAGTAGTGACGGCGCCGGAGAAGAAGTAGCGGCACGACACGGCTTCACGTGAAGAAGATGATTGGAGAAAGCCTAAGGACAGAGAATGGTTAAGATAGCTCAAGGACCATATGAGAATGCTTCAGGAGCAAAGAATTTAAGAATGGCTTACCAAAGTGAAGTGGGAGATGAAAGGGTGTTTCACGACCGAAAATGGTCAAATCTTCAATTCACCGAGACCCTGTCGTGCATTGCCCAAATAGAGTTAGGGGTTTTGATCAGTGGCCTAAGGCACGTAAGGTGACGCGATGGATTGAGGATAATACCTTCCGAGGGCAAGGGTTGACACAGAGGGGTCTTCGGTGCGCGCTCTAAAGCTTCAGAGAGCTCGAAGATGGAACACGAGCTACAAACGACAAGAGAGGCTCGCATTAGCAAAAATGGATAGAGCATTGAACAAGAAGGAGGGAGGAATCATGCGGTTGGAGCTTACCCGAGAAACGAGCTCCAGCTAGCTTCCCTCTCCTCTGTCAACCGAGGAGAAGTGAGGAGAGGAAGGGCTTGGGGTGATAAAGCCGAGAGGCGTTGGGGTGGGTGCGGTGTGCAGAGGGGGAGCTCGGGGTAGGCCAACGGGCGCGGTGCGGTGATGGCGGCTCAGGGCGAAACGACCGCGTGGCGAGGAGGCTCTGCGCGAGCTCTGTCGCGAGGAGGAAGAAGGCTCTGACGCGTGGGTCCGGGCGATCAACGGCGAGAAGAAGCGCGCGCGGTGCGTAGCGATAGATTTGATCAGCACCGTTGGATCGCGAAAGGACGGGCGAGATGAGTGGGGGGTTCGGACAGGTCAACATGGTGATGAGATCTAGACCGTTGATCTTCGATCCGACGGACGCATGTGAAGGTGCAGTTAGGCGGTCGGGCTGAGTCGGCTCGCCGAGTCGGACTCGAGCCCGAGGAACAGTAGCGACCGGTTTGGGTTCAGTGCTTTGACCAGGATTTTAATTTATTCTTCCTACTTTGACCAGGGCTTAAAAATAGAAATAAAAACCCTAAAATCATGAAATAAATTGTGGGGGTTCTGGGAGATATAGTTCCCATAAAAATTATGAAACACCACTGTTCATATTAAAATTTGTGACATTTAAATTCAAACATGTTGTATGTCTATGAATATTGTTTGAATTTTAATTAGGTTCAAACTAGTCCCAAAAATTTTGGAAAAATTATATTTATTCATGAGAATTAATGTAGTATTTAAATAAATTGATTCCAGATGATGATCACAACTTTTTATTACAGATGCTAAAAGAAAACCGAAATTTGAAGTGTATGTTTATATGAAATGAGATTTTCCAAGTGCAAAATATTATTAAATGATTTGAATTTGATAATGCAGGTTAGTGAGATTCTTTATAATCCATTTTAATATTTGGGGCTGTGACAAAGGTGTGCGTCTCGGGCCTCTACCTGTCGACAAGTGCTGACAGCAGACTGTCGTCTAGGGTGAAGTAGTGCCCGACAAAGAGCAGCCTCGCAAAGGGCAACAAACTTGTGTCTCGAAGGATTGGGACGTGCGAGCGTCTAGCTGCCAATAATCCCTCTCGGACCGAAGCACCAAGGGTGGAGGGCCATCCGCGTCCCCGGTGATCCACAACTTGCACCGGTGATTCTCATCGTAGAAGGGTTCTAGAAGCTCCAATAGAGGCATGGCTTGTAAGAGATAGAAAAGACATATTATTAGTGAAAAGATTGATAATGACGATAAATTACTAGAAATAAAAAAATTACAACCAAATACAGACAACAAATTAATGTATACTAATTTAGTACGACCAAATTAAATACGACTAATGCAACGGAGAGAGAAACCAATCAATGAAGTCTATCGGTTTTTCTCCAGCCAATTCTCCATCAGATTGGTTGGACAGTGAAGAAGTGATCAAAGTTTAATTTTTTTTAATGAACTGTATATTGTTTCCTGAAGGACTCTAGCCGAGATGCTTGTTAGAGATAACTTGTAGCGAAATGTTTAATGAGTGATGTACAATATTTACATTATTAATGAAGCCTTTTTTTTTCCAGAAATAGTTATTTTGATGTTTATTCCATTTCTATTATTGTGTCATTTGAGAAATAAGATTCAGTACAAAAATAAAAAATGGCAACGCTTATATATATATATATCCTAAAATGCCAAAATTTCACAATTTGCCATCGACAATATCAACACATGAAAGTGTTGTTGTAACCTAAATATATACATTGCAACCTTGCAACGCTCATTTGTACATGTTATCAACGCTTCAATATACATTGCAATAGACCCTTCCAACGCCCTCAATGGCAACACATACAAATACGCTGGTATAGACCCTAAGAACGCTTATTTGGACATATAGCAACTCATATATGCGCTGTTAAAGGGGTATCCGTGTTGTAGTGTTACTAAGTCCACTAAATTAATTACAACTAATTAATGACGACTAATTAATTACGTCTGATAACATAGGACTAATTTAATTACGACTAATTAATTAAGACTTAATTCCAACTAATTATTTATGACTAATTAATTGAGTAAAACTAACTAATTATGATTAATTAGTTGGTAACTAATTAACTATGCCTGAATAATTATAACTAATTAATTATGTAAGATTAATTTAACTACAACTAATAAACTCACACAAATTTTATTACGAAAATTTAAAAACGACTAAATTAAGTACGCCTGAATAAGTACAACTAATTAACTACGAACATTTCATTACGACTAATTTACTAATCACACAATTAATAAAGAAATTACGAACGAGAAAACAATTACCAGCTAATATGGCTGATAATAACGACGGTTAATAATGCTTAAACGTATATGAAAATGAAATCGACAGAACGAGTAAGGGACCGAGCAAGCGAGAATGAGAAACAAAATCGTCGTTGCCTCAGAATTTATAGCCACTACGATTCCCTCCCGCGCGCGACGCTTGCATGCATGCATTCATTCATCTGCACAAGGATGCGACGGGAGGGGAATAAAGGTAAATATGATGGCGATGGATTTGATAGAGGTGACGGTGCACGTGGGTGCATGCATGCATGTCCGAGCGAGGTGGAAGCATGCATGGCGGGACGGTGGCGCGTCCGCACGGTCACCGTGCGGAGGAGGGAATCCAGGTGGTGACCATGCGAACGAGGGGAATCCGGATGGTGGCCATGCGACGAGTGGAATTTGGGTGGTGGTTGTGTGGAATTGCGCACGTGACGGCGTGAGGCTTGTTCAGGCTGCTATTTTTACACATACAATACGAGAAAAATTATTTCTACTAATACAACGTGAAACAATGCTATTTAGACCAAAACCTTCGTTTACCGAGCCAGGCTAGTCGGGCCGGCCATTTGGCCACCTCTGGCACTAGTCAATAGTTTGGTTGTGGATGCATCGCAATCAGTAGGTGAAACTGTGAAAGGTGGTGGTGTGGTGTGACCTCAAGAGAAAGAGTTGACTAGCACGCGGCAGCTACACAATATATATATATTCAGCAGTGCTACACGTACGACGTTTTCTTACGGCGTACGCGTACGAAAACACATATTCAGTTTGTGGGCCAAAGTAAGAAGGTCGTGAGGATCAACGTGATGTTATCACATGCATAGCATTTTCGATATTTTTTTCACTCGAGGAGTGTTTTTTTTTTTTCACTAGAGGGGCATCTGCACCTGCTTCATTTTGGCTTTGGCTTTGGCTTTGGCTTTTGCCTTTGCAGCCTTTTGCCTGCTCGGTCCGTCCCAGCGTGGGCGACGCCCCACTTCTCTCTCGTTTGCTCTCTCCCTCCCTTCATCCCACCCTCCGCCGCTCCACTCGCCGGCCATGTCCACAATGCTGCCCTCCAAATCAAGGTGGTTTTCTCTTTCTTTCTCTCTCTCACTCCCTTCCATTTTCTTTGGTTGGTTCTTGGTTTGTGTGTTTGATTGGGTTGGTTTTATCTTCTTATTTACTGCGCGGCAGATCTCAGCGGTTAGTGCATCGGGAAGCATTTTGATTCCTCTTTGCAATTGCTTTTCTCTTACCGTTTCTTTGATCATTACATGTGATTTTGACCATGAATTCACGCAAATGTGACACCTTGAGCATCACCGGTTCCATAAACTTGAGTTGTAACGGCTTCTTGATCCACTAAATTTTTGCCCGTCCATCTTAAAGTTTCGATTTTTTGTCAGATTTCCCCTTGACCACAGCACAAAATGTGCCTTGTTTGAACCGTGATTTCAACTGCATTTCGTCACTCGTATCAGCGAAAAGGCTGGAGCTTTAATCAATCGGTGTGCTGCCATTGACAGATCTGGGCCTAATGAGTCCCCTATTAGCAAGGGCAGGCCGAGCACGCCGTCCTCCAACCACCGCCCTTCCACGTCATCCTCCAACCACCGTCCATCCACCCCCGGTGGCTCCAGGAGGAGCACCGGCGGCACGCCGTCCACGCCGCGCTCGCGCAACGGCGGCGGTCCCTTCAAGTCCGAGCCCAACTCGCCGCCGTCGGCGGCGGCCCAGAATTCGCGGCCCCGCCTCTCGTTCGACCGGTCCCCGAGATCCGCGGACACCAAGCCCGTCGTCGAGCGCCGGGTGCCCAAGATCGGCACGCCTCCTGATGTAAGTGCACTGAAATTGGAATTTTGTCAGTGAGAATGATCAATGATGTGCATTGCCAGCGTTGTGTGAGTTCTTGATGCAAATTGTGCCGTGGTAATGCAGAAGCAGCCGCGGAGGGAGGCCGAGTTACAGGCGCGGCTTGAGTCCGTCCAGGAGGACCTCAAGAAGGCCAAGGATCAGCTCGCCTTCATCGTGGGAGAGAGGGACCGCCTTGTCGGGGAGCTGAACGAGGCCAAGAGGGTGGCTGATGAGACACACGAGAAGCTCCAGGATGCCCTCATGGCCAAGAGGTGGGCCGAGGAGGCCACGGAGATCGAGAAGTTCCGGGCAGACGAGCTTGAGCAGGCAGGCATCGATGAGGCACAGAAGCGGGAGGAGGAGTGGCAGAGGGAGCTTGAGTGTGTGCGTGGGCAGCACGCCGTGGATTTGGAGACATTGGTCACCACATCGGAGGAGCTGGAGAGGTTCAGGCGTGAGCTTGCTATGGCGAATGAGGCCAAGAAGGCTGCACTTGGCCACGCAGACGATGCCATGAAGATCGCTGAAGTCAATGCAGACAAGGTGGAGATCCTCTCCAGCGAAGTCGTCCGCTTGAAAGGATTGCTTGATTCAAGCGCAGCGAGCGAAGAGAGTAAAAACCGTGAAACTGAGGTGCTTGTAAAGAATTTGGAATCTGAGATTTCAGCTCTGAAAGGCAAACTAGAGGAGGCAAGAGTTGTTGAGGAGAGGTTGGCCGAGATGGGAAAACTGATCGAGGAGCTTAAATCAGAGTTAGCTGATGCAAATAAGGCTGAGTCAGACGTCCGTCAACTGTTGGAAGAGTGGAAGCACAAAGCAGGATCACTTGAAATGGAATTGGGGGAAGTTTCTATCTCAGAGATGTTGAAAAGCGAATCTCTTGCCTCTACACAAGAAGAATTGGGCAAGATCCAGTCTATGTTGCAAGATAGAGAATCTGAAATTGAAGTGCTCAAAGGAAAGACAACAGCCTTGGAAATTGAGGTGGCAAGGCTTTTAGCAGATATCAATGAATCCAACGAGCACTTGGATGCATCTCAGCAAGAGGTGTTTGGACTGCAGACAACAATAGATGTTCTGAGAAACAAGCTTGAGGCTGCCGAAGAAGCAGCTTCAGAGGCTTTAAACAATGAGAAGACTGCTAATGCAAAGATTGAAAGCCTGACCGAGGAGAAAATCAAGCTAATAAACGAGTTGAATGATGCTAGGGATAGAGAAGAGAAAGAGAAAAGGGCAGTGGAAGATCTTACTGCTGCATTGAGTGAGGCATCTGGCAAAGCAAAGGAAGCACATGAGAGATTTCTGAACAAAGAAGATGATTATGAGCATGCCCTTGCGCAGATTGGTGATCTGAAGATGGCCCTAAAGAGTACCAAAGAGAGTTACGAGGTATCACTTGATGAGGCAAACTACGATGTCACTTGCTTAAGGAGAACCGTTGAAACATTGGAGGCTGAGGTGAACAAGTACAGAGAAGAATGCAAATCTATGGAGCTTGACATTGTCATGTCAAGCAAGCAGTCGGAGGAAGAAATTGCTGCTCTTAAAGTAGAAGCCAACAAGGTAGTGGCATCATTGCGTGGTGCAGAGAACGAACTCCATGCTGTTAATGAGGAGAAAGAGAGGCTTCAACAGAAACTGATGGACACAGAATCAGCGATTGTTGAAGCCAATAATGCTCTGCAGGAAGCGATGGCTGAGAAAGAGAGTCTTCAAGAGAAACTGATTTACACAGAATCAGTGGTTGCTGAAGCCAACAAGACTCTGCAGGAGGCAACATCTGAGAGTTTGCAACTGAAGGAGAGGTTACTTGATAAAGAGAATGAATTGCAGTGCATAACCCAGGAGAATGACGAATTCAGGTTGCGAGAAGCTGACGCCATGAAGAAGATAGAAGAATTGTCTGCTTTGCTTGCTGAAGCCAAGATAAAGAAGCATCCTGAGGAGGAAGAGAAGCTAGTGGTTGTTGATGAGGTGCACAATTCTGCGCGTGAGCGTGAAGATGTTGCTGATTTGGCTGCAGACAATGAAGGTACAGAAGGAGAGCATGACAAAAAACCAAAGCTGGAGCTTGATGCTGTCAATGGGAACTCTAATGGGGACATGAATCACGAAGAAGAGAAAGACGACAGCATGGTTGAGCAAGAGGAAGTGAAAACTGAATGCACCGTACAGGAGAGCGAGGAAGTTGTCGAGAAGCAGCCACAGACAGACAGAAAACAAGAAACGGAATCCTCCAAAGATGAATTAGACTCCAAGGAGGATAGCAGCACTGAGCATGCAAATGGGACAGTATCAGAAGATAATAGCAAAGTGGCAATGTCCCCGACAAAACCGCGGCAGCAACAGAAAAAGAACAAGCCCCTACTGAAGAAGTTTGGGAACTTACTGAAAAAGAAAAACAGCAAGTAGGTGAACAACACATGTACTATTGGTATTATTCTGATTTGTTTTTTGTTTGACGAGGTAGTGTGCTTTCTCTACGCATTTACTGTCAATGCCTGTACTTCTTGTGGTGATTGCAGTAGTTTGTGGGTTTTTTTTTTTTTTTAATTGGACCTCCTGTTCGTGCCCTATGGTTGTGGTTGCTATCTACACGATTGTGGCAGTTTGTGTGTAACTGGAGTTCCTCCTAATCAGAATGGTTATTCATTTCTGAACACTGTGCAGCTCCTTTTGATAATTCATATCATGTAATGTAATGTACCAGTGACAACTCCTAATCATGTTCGTTAGCATTCTAATCATGTTTGTTGACAGAGAGCATATTCATGTCTGTTGGCATGTTTGATCTGTAATGGTATTTCAAACAGTTGGAAACTTGAAATGGATTGAGTTGGCTTATTATTATCTTGGTGTGGTTGCACCCTCCTAATCTTGGTTGCTTAAGAAGGTGGCATCGATCAAATCAAGCGCATGAAATGAAATTAAAAATAGTACAGCTAAATAGCTGTAATGAGTAAAAAACAGTACTGCTAAACAGCTGTAATTTTATAATGGCCTGTTAGATGGGACTGGATTTTGTCACATGCATCCATGTGGCCTATATAGTGTGCACGCATCGCTGTTCGGATGTAAAGTTTTCAAATGAAGGCAACAATAATGCGGTTTGCAGTTTGGCCACTGTGAAGTGATGCTCCTGAAATTTCTTGCCAGTGCTTTGACTGCTTGGAGATTGTTTATTTATTTATTTTTGCTGATTTGCGCTTTTGACAAACTCACTCTTGTTGTATGTTGGAAATGGAAACAGCATGCGTACCGTTGCAGAGCATGACAGGAGACGAAGCAGCCGTTTGAAATTAGACTCATTACCTGTATTTCTTGTTTAATAACACGCTACCAATCATCTCTACTACAAATTCTATTTATTTTGAGATACTGGAGTTCACCAAATGTGAAAGTGAGAGTCGGCGCTTGTCGGAGGCCGTCAAGCTCAAGGTGCTCGACGCCATCGGCAGCACACTCGGCACCACCATGACGGTCAACACCTGCGTCACCACGGGCGCCAGCGATGCACAGAAGCAGCAGGCAGTGACGGACATCGGCCGGTGGACGTGCCTGCTGATTTCGGACATCGGCCTGGAGCTTCTTCTTCCGCCCATTCCGGACGGAGACGCCTATCCATCAGCATATCTGCAGAGCCATAGACAGAGAGCCGTGGTAAACATCAAGAGCATCAAAGTGGAACTTGAAATACTGATCGCTGTCATCCTGATTGTGCTCTTATTTTTGTTTGTTCTTTAATTTGTTTTTTTATGAAGGAAACAAATGGTATATACATATGGAATGTTCAGTTTCGTTGGTTGTACATACAGCCGTACAAGCTATATACTATATAATTTTAAACTCTGTTGTGCTGCGCCACACATCCGTTTTACCTTTTCTTAGTTGATCAAGATGAAGTGCTGATCTTTAGAGTAAAACTGCTTAGCTAGCTGTTGTCTTGCCCTGTACCCAGGGCAAATGATAGGATGATACAACTAGTCAACAGAGGACGCAACATTTGGATTTCCTCAAGGAAATGAGAATAGTAATATAAAGGAAGTGCCGTGGTCGCCAAAAGAAATATATGAAAGCTTTGTGAAAAAATGCAGCTCCATTGTTGATCAATTTTCCTCTTTTTAGAGGCACTGTCTGTGCAATTTCTTGCTGATTTGTTCCAATTTTTCCCAAATACCATACGCTCATGCGCACGCCAGCAAGCAAGTATTCCATGGTTGAGCAAACGGAGACAAATTTTAGCAATATTAATTGCAACTTATAGTAAGGAAATGACAAGGTCACACTTGTTGTATGTTGGAAATGGAAATAGTATGCTCATTGCGTAGCATAATAGCAATATATATGCATTGGCAGGAGACGAAGCAGCTAGCTATTTGAACTTAAGTTTCTTATGTGTTTTCTCTGTTCAGTAACATAGCTCCCTGTATGCTTCTGTGTCAATTAGAAACACCTTTTCCTACAAAAGGTGTTTGTTTTGAGATATTGGAGTTCACCAAATCTGGAAGTGAGAGCCGGCTCACCTCTGTCATTCTTCAGAGGTACTAGTGCTCTACTCACCCTTCTTTTCTGAACTCGTACAGCTAGAAGCCTAGAACTGAAAACTAGCTAGTCAATAAGTTTGTTGTTTCTCACGCATATGTTCGAAGTAACAAAATAGTTGGTCGGAACCTATCACCGTCCTCATCATCGGCACGGACGGAAAGTGAGTCAAAATGCTCAAGTTGTTCTTGACTTGCGATGTTATAAGCTAGCTTCATGTCTCGTAATGGTTTGCCCTGAACGTTCTTCCGCGCATGCTATCACTTTCTTACCCTTAACCGCGGCGTGTGGCTTGTGCAGCTTCTACCGGTGCCAATTTGACCCAGGAGAAAGGAGGCGAAATGAAAGCTGCTGGAGCACAAGAACTCCATGAACATTCAGTGACGAGGGAGGGGATGATTACGGCAAAGGATTGAGAAAGTGTTGATTGATTCGCTGTCAATATGTGATTAATGATAGGTAACAAGTAGTGTAGTTGATGTCCAAAAAGAGAGAGAGAGAGAGAAAGTACTAGCTAGTTGTTTTGAAACAGTTGATACACGTGCAACGCAATATTGGAAACAGGGCATCGGGAAGAAATGCTGTTGCGCTGTAGATATTTTCTCTCTGTAAATTTACAGGTAATGTCTGCGCAGGAAATTAATAAGTGGGTGGTAGCATGGACGATGCAAGCAAAGCACTAGGACGTGCACAGCTGCATGTCCAAGGGGATTATACGTACAAGTCTCACTCGTAAGTGAATTACATGGAAGTAACAGAAGCCAGGTACTAGTTTTCAGAAGGAAAAAACACATTATTTGTTTGTTTGTTTTGTTTTCTTCTGAACAGAAGGTTTTGACAATATGACCCATTCAGTAAAGCCCACGGTCTATCTCATCTCGCAACAACTTTCGGCCCAGCACACAGATACCGACGTGCGCCGCGATCAAGACCCCACACATCCAGGGGACCCAC